>JANBXA010000726.1:35605000-38005000 GCA_030556225.1 Cricetiscus sungorus
AGCAATCACTGTGCATAGAAGTATATTGCACAACTGAGAACACATATCTTCACTGAAACTAAACTCGATTGATGAAGAAACTTAAGAGTAGATAACATTATAATACAGAAAAATAGTAACCACTATAATCCTAGGAAAAGCCACCATTGCACTCTCAACAAAATAAAAAGCCATCTATGTGCCCTTCATTCTTCACCACAAGGCAGGGCCATTGTTACAATATATTTTCCTGAGGTCAGAGTAGCTGCCATGTACTATACCTTCTTCTAAGGCCTGAGCCATCACCGTGACTCACTGTTTTGGTTAGAGGTCTGGCAGTGTAACCAAGCCTTCTTTTGGGGAGCCCCAAATACCACCTTGTACTCATATTAAAGTTCAGCTGTGAGACCACTAAACAGATACCAATGCCTTATACACTGGTGCCACCACCACAGCAAATGTGCCCATATACCATATCTAGTGCCATGGGAGCTCTTGTTAGCTTTGACTTCCATCTGTAGGTGAGAATAAGAACAGAATGATTCCAGAACTGTTCACCACTGAGAACTCCCAATGGTGATACAGCATCATGACACTCTTCAGTGAGGTTGCTCTTATCTTAAGGAATGCCACAAATATTATGCTGTTGCAACTTCTCTGAAGCTGAAATGTCTAAAGTACTTCCTTTTGGAAGCTGAGACAGTCACAATCCACTTGGTTATGACCCTTAAGTTTACCCATAAGGAAGGATATTTTGCAATGAAAGCAAGTCTTTTACAACACGGCAGAGATAACTGTTCACTTAAATGAGAAGACATCATTGTAAGGCTATAAAAAATTTATGTGCGCACGTGTGTGTGTGTGTGTGTGTGTGTGTGTGTGTGTGTGTGTGTGTGTGGCAGGGGGTAGGCAAGAAAATAAGACATCCCAAAGGGACATAATAATTTTTCAGTAACTGACCTTAGAGAAGTGAAGATTCATTAATTGTCTGAGAGGGACTTTAAAACTCACTTTGAATAAGCCACCAGAGAAGACAGATGAACAATTCAATGATATTAGAAAAACACTACAGGAATAAAATAGGAGGTTCTAAAAAATAGCAACTGGAGTGAATGAAATAGAGATTCTAAAGCAGACCCAAGGAATATATGTAGAAATAATGAAGCAGGGAAGAAAAATCCATTAATTTTAAGACAGATAATGGTTTGATTTACAATTTTTTTTTACTTCACAGTGGAATGAAAGCAAAATGTAGTCAGAAGAAAATGTAATCTGAATTTTATATTTGTGTCTTTTCCCAAACAAGTTATATGTGGTATGATTTTGTCTTGGGATGCTGAGCAATAGCATTGAGCCTTAGCAACCAATCAGCCACAAGACCATAAGTGCACACCTGATACGCTATAATACTATGTTAACCTATGATACTTGGAAGTTAGTATAGTAAATGAAATGGGAATTTATGATATTTTCAACATAAATTAGGTTTATTAGGACAAAATCCCCTGGTAAGTCTAAAGAGATTTGCATCTATAATGAGAAAGAAAATCTATAGCATTTCTAGTACATTAAAAAGGCAAATAAGCACGGATTGTGAAATCATTATAAAGAAAAGAGACAAAGTGGCAGAAGAAATAATGGTCCCAGGTACAGTGGTACACACCTGTAATTCCAGCATTTACAAACCTAAAGCAAGAGGAAATCACAAGTTTGAGGCTATCCTACTAGACTATATAGAAAGTTTGAGACCAACATATATTACAGAGCCATACCTCACCTCAAAAACTAAGTAAACAACTGAGCGACAAATTTGAAGCCAGTATGAGTTTGACATATGAAACTGTGTCAAGCAAAATAAAGCCAAGCACAAATTCATGTAGCTAAAAAGTCCTGGCATAATAGAGTACCTCTATAAAATACATGAAGACGCCGGAAGCGGAAGCCCATCTCTCTCTCGGCTACAGTGAGTGGACCATGCTGGGACACAGATCCCTGTTGTGCAGCAGCATAGGAGAGCTTCTGGGCTGGGGCATTGGATGTTGCGCTATCTGCCCGGCCCTGCCCTCACCATCGAGGTCCCCACATCTGCCTGCCCTTGACCTGCTGGTGGAGTCCTACCACCATGGACCTGTTGTGTGGGTGCCGGAAGACGCCTGAGGAACTACTTCGGTAAAACCAGAGGGCCCTGAACAAAGCCATGAGGAAGCTGGACGGGGAAGAGCAGAAGCTACAAACCCAGGAAAAGAAAATCATTGCAGACATTAAAAAAGATGGCAAAGCAAGTCCAGATGGATGCTGTTCCAATCATGGCAAAAGACCTGGTGTGTATCAGGCAATATTTATGCAAGTTTGTGTTGATGCGGGCCAACATCTCAAGATACAGACTCTAAAGTCCAACAACTCAATGGCACAAGCCATGAAGGGTGTTACTAAGGCCATGGGCACCATGAACAAACAGTTGAAATTACCCCAGATTCAGAAGATCATGATGGACTTTGAATGGCAGGCAGAGATCATGAACATGAAAGAAGAAATGATGAATGATGCCAGCGATGATGCGATGGGTGATGAGGCAGATGAAGAGGAGAGTGATGCTGTTGTGTCCCAAGTCCGGGATGAGTTGGGACTGAGCTTCACAGATGAGCTATCAAACCTCCCTTCCAATGGTGGCTCACTCAGTGTGGCTGCTGGTGGGAAGAAGGCAGAGGCCATAGCCTCAGCCCTGGCTGATGCTGATGCAGACCTGGAAGGGAGGCTCAAGAACCTTTGAAGGGACTGAACAACTCTCCTCCAAAGAATGGACTCTATGCCCAGTGTCTTCACCCTGTCCCCTCTGAATAAAGAAATTCAGACATAATTTCCCAAGGGTGTGAGATTTTCCCATATATAAAAAATTAACAAAATTCAAAAAAAAACCCACGAAAACACAATATAATCAGTGTCAAACGTCAAGTAAAAAGAAAAACTTGAAAGCAACAAGAGAAAAGTGACAAGTTACTTGTGCTTCTTAGATTTATGTCAACTTGACACAAGATAGGGGCATTGTCATGGTTACTATTCTATTCTTGTGATAAAATGCCATGACCACATAAGAAGGAGTTTATTTGGGGCTTACAGTTTCATCATGATAGAGAAGATAACAGAGACAGACAAAACCATAAGGCAGAGAGACACACTGGGAATGGCCAGAATCATTTGAAACCTCAAAGCCTGCACCCAGTAGCACACTTCCTCCAAAAATACCACATATTGTAATCCTTCTAAAATAGTCCCACCAACTGGGGGCTAAACATTAAAACATATGAGCCTATGGGGGCCATTTTCGTTCAAACCATCACTATCATCTGGGAGGATGGAACCTAAAATGAGAAAATTCCTCCATCAGATTCATGGCAATTCTGTGACACTTTTTTAATGAATGATTAATGTGGAGGTTCTACACCGCCATGGGTGGTGCCACACAATGGCAGGTCTTCCTGAGAGGAAGAGAGCTGAACGTGAACATTGAGGGCAAGCCAGTATGCAGCATCTGCTAAAGTTCCAGCTTCCAGGTTCCTGCTTTGGTTTCCCTCAAGGACAGTGAATGTGATTTGTAAATAAGGCTTTTCATCTCCAAGTTGTTTCTGGCCAGAAATTTTAATCACAACAATAAAAAGCAAACCAGGACATAACCAAACCCCATACCAGAGTTCACTATAGAAACCTAGAGAAAGAAACTAAGAGGATATATTCCATCTATTAAAAGAAAACTGCCAACCATGAACACTAAACCTGTTCTCATTGTTCTTTAAAAATGAAATATGAAAAATATTTTTAAGGGACACAAAAACTGTGTGGGCTTGTCAGTGGTAGCCCTGTCTTACAAGATATGTTTAAGGGGATCCTTCCAAATTAAATGAAAACATGATAAAGAAGAGTGCAAAGGCATAGAAGAATAAATCTCACAGAGAAGAGTAAACACACACACATATAGATTATTGAAACACTCTAAAGGTCACAACTAAATTACTTTTACTCAAATATAAAAGTCAAGAAATAAAATTTGCTGCTGCTGACTGACTTACACACTCCAAACGAAATCATCCTAGAAATGAGTCAGAAAGAGAAGTCAGGGAGAGAAGTTCAAGTGAGTTTTATAAATGTAGCTGAAATTACACTAACTTAAAAGAAAAAGTTTTAACTGTACAGTTAGAGCCAACCACATTTGGAGCCAACCACAAACAAAAGTCATTTTATGTAGAAAACACCATACACAAAAGTTAAAGGGAGCCGAAACAAAGAAAATTACTACAAAATGCAAATAACACAGAACGATAACCAGAAAGGAAGAGAAAGAAAAACTGCAAGATAATCAGAAAACCATTCTAAAATAGCAATCATAGGTTCTTGTTTATCAACAATGACTTTAAATATAAATTCATAATACTGACCAATCAACATGGCTGAATGGGTAAAAATATAGCTTCATCATACTGTCGTCAATAAGAAGTACATGTTTGAATTAAAGACACACACTGGATGGAAGTAAGTAAAGGAATGGTTATCTTTACCATATTAATTCCGCAAATCCATGAGAATGAGGTGAATTTTCATTTTCTAGTATTGTTCTCTATCTCTTTCTTCAAAAGTTTATAGCTTTCGTTATAGAAGCCTTTTAGCACCTGCCTTTGTTAGGCTTCTTCTTAGATATTTTATTTTCTCTGTAGCTATTATGAATGGAAACACGTCCATGATCTTTTTCTCTATGTGTTTGTTAGTGGTATACAGAAAAGCCATTGATTTTAGGAAGTTGATTTTGTATCCTGCCAGGTTAAGCCTCAAGTTACCAAAGGTAGGCATCTACCTTTTATTTCTCTTAACCATTGAATCATCTCTCCAACCTTTTATTTCTCTATGAATGATTATTTTTACTTTCACAATAAGGGTGGTCATGCAATATTTGTCTTTCTATGTCTAAACTGTTTCACTTCGAATAATGCTTTCCAGTTTTGTGCATGTCATCACAGTGGCAAGGTTTCCTCCTCTTATGTGAGGAATAGTCTGTGGTGTATATGCATATTTTCTATCCCCATTCACCTGATGACAAACGTTTGTACATCTTGCCTATTGTGAATAGGACTAAAGTGTGAACAGAGTTGAAATATCTCACTGAGATCCACATTTTCTTTCCTTTTCACACCCAGAAGCAGCATATTTGGATCTCACAATTCTGTTTGATACTGTGAGGAAACTCCATAATATTTTGCAAAATAGTTCTGCTAGTGAACAATCCCACCTGCAATTTTCTCTACATCTTTATCAACATGTTGTCTTTTGTTTTTCTAAAAATGACATTTGGACAGGTTTGAGGTGATATTCCAACCTGCTTTCAATTTTCCTGTTTTCATTCCCTCGATGAGTTGAGATGCCGAGCAGCTTTTCACATGCCCTGAATGTCTGGACATCCTCTTTTTCTTTTCTTTTTGAAGATCTAGGACAATTTTATCAGAGTTTAAAAGAAACAAGCAAGGGCAGTCAAGCCATAAATCATATCAGCTGTCTAAAGGAGGGAAATAGAGAAGAAAAGGAGAAAAAAAAAAGCTATGCTATTTGAGTTAAGCCAGAATGGAGGTCAGGCACATGGTGGGAAAGAGGGCTTTAAAAAATTAGGATCTCTAAAGTACCAGGACAATCTAGGTTCTAGGCAGCATCCAAAACAAGGAAATTGCAGGGTGCTGGGTGCAGGGTGTGTGTTTAGGAAGAAAAAGGGAAAGTTGCACCATCCTAAGTCAGAAAGCTGGGCGGGCCTAAGGAAGGAAATGCACATTCTCTCCTAGTCTTTAGCATAACATAGGGTGAAACTGCATTCCTATGGGTGACCTCCTGCCTTCCTGCTGGGTGGTTCCTTTTCCAGGTCATTGATTCTGCCCAAATGAAATGTGAAGTCTCCACAGTGCTTTTACTTCTATAACTACCAAATTAGGAAGGAAAGGAAGCCCTTGACTGCACCTAAAAAGAAGTGTGACAGGAAAGTTAAGGCAGCAGTTAGCATCACATGCTCTAGACAGGGAACAAGAAAAGCCAGAAAAGAGGGTAATTTTAAGTTGTTCAAAGTTCACTAGAATCTCTCAATGTGCTCACAAGAGCGTCTACCTATTGTGTTCCTCCTCAGGGACTTTCTTTTCTTTTAGGACTCAAAGAGAAATGAACCCAGGATCTACTTACAGACACTTGGATAGCTGTTGGAGTTGCTAGGATCACAATGTGAGGAACCTCTCATAAAGCTTCTGGAGAGGGAGAGAGAGAACAAATTTAAGCATCATTCTGTTTGCAGGTTAAAACAAAAGAGGGCCTGTCTAGGAGGCAAGTGGATACTGCAGTGTTGACGAATGAGCATTCTGGAGTATTACCCTCAACCTTACACAAACAACTAGAGGCAACTGAGGTTGACTATGGAAGAAACAGTCTTCCTCGGGGAAGAGTACACCAACTGGCTATCCATTTCCAAATGGTCAGCTCTGCAAATGTGTAGAGGAGTAGCATTATATCGACCCAGCAAGATATGCATATGTATATGTATGCATGAGTGTAACAGCAATTAACAAAAAAATGGGGGCCATGATTATAAAAGAGAGCAAGGAAATTATTTGGGGGGGTTAGAGGGAGGAAAGGGAAGGGAGAAATGATATAAATGTATTATGATATCAAAAAAACATACCAATTATTTTAATCTTTAGTTATATTTTCCTGTTGGATGTTTAAGACCATACAGGTAGCCAAATTAACCCCTTTTCTTCTTTACTCTCAGGGCCAGTAGAAGCTATGTTTCTCAGGGGTAAATTGGACTTAGGAGGAGCCCTCTTACCCCTACACATTTTCTTTTGAGAAATACGTGTTCAGAACCATGGCCCATTTTAAAACGAGGTTATTTGGTTTGGGAGTTGGTTTGTTTGCTTTGCTATTGAGTTACACAGTTTTTTTTTTATATTTCAGATATTACATTTTGATGTTAAAACTTTCCCCCATTGTAAATATTGTCTTCCTATTCTTGTGATGCTCCAAAGGGGTTTTGGTTTGCTACATCCTATTTGGCTCCATTTGCTTTTGTTGTCTTTATTTTTTTTGTGTGTGTGTGTCTGAGATAAATAGCTTTAAATTTCAAGGCATTAGATAGACAAGAATAAAGTAAGATTAAAGTTAAAAGTAGGAAGATGGGGTTGGAGAGTTGACTCAGGGGTTAAGAGTACTGTCTGCTCTTCCAGAGGATCCAGGTTCAATTCCCAGCACCCACATAACATCTCACGACTGTTTATAACTCCAGTTCTAAGGGACCTAACACCCTCACACAGACATACATGCAGGTCAAACACTAATACACATAAAATAAAAATAAATAATTCTGTTTTTAAAGTAGGAAGGGAATAGAAAAGAGTAAAACAGAAATACGTCAAATATGTATACATACAGAGAATAGGCAAAAAATAAAAACAATAGTGGTTGGTGTCATAAAAAATAAAATCAACAGACTCTGAACTATAACAAGAAAAGTGAGAAAAGACTCAAGTACATAAAATCATTGATAAAAAACAAATGTTACAATAGCTGCCTCAAAATAAAAAGGATCATGAAGGACTAACATGAATAATTATATCAACAAATTTGGTACCCAAGAAGCATGGTAACCTAGAACAAATAAAAAAAAAATCCTAGAATTGCACAGCTTTCAGTATTGAGTTAAGCAAAAGTAGAAAGCCAGAATGGTATGCTAACAAACATGGAGGTGTAATTAGTAATGAAAAACCTCCCAACAAAGAAAATCCTAGGATCAGTTGCTTCACAGGAGCAGTCCACAAAATATTAAAAAAGCAATTAATTTCAAATTTTCTGTAACTCTCACAAATAAATGAACATACACAGTAAACTTCCAAATCCCTCATTTTCTGCTGACTTCAAACTCTATGTGGTTGAAAATTATCTTTCTGATCCTCTTTGCTGCCATCTCCCAGGTACTGGGATGTCCAGTTTTATGCGGTACTGTAGATAGAAGCAAAGCTTTTGTGCATGCTAAGCAGGCACTCTACCAACTGAGCTGCATCCCTGCTCTTCAAATTCATTATGTAAGTCACGATTTCCCATATACCAAAGCTAGACAAAAATTACAGATCAATATTTGAAATGAATATTCATGTGAAACTCCTCAAGAAAAATGCTAGCAAACCAAATTCAACATCCCATTAAAAGGATTATATACTACTGCCTGTGAGTGTTATGGTTTGAATATGAAGTGTCTCCCATAGGCTCGTGTGCTGAATATTAGTTCCTCAGCCAGTAATCATACTCTCAAGGTGTTAGAAACATTAGGAAGTAGGGCCTAGATAAAGACAGTGGGTCAATAGAAATGTGTTCTGAGAAGATCTGCCTTGACTATGAGAAGATCTGCCTTGACTCTAGTCCCTTTTTTTTAAATCCCTTTTCCTCCTTTCTGGCCAACCATTTCATTCAAAGCTTCCACCACATTCTCCTGCATGTGAGATAGTCTGCCTTATATCTGGGCCACAGTTATGAATCTAGTTGGCCTTGAGCTAATTTCAGTGAAAGAAATGATATGGCATAGTACTTGGTCCCACATCAAGCCATTTCAGGTATCAGGTATTTGCCATAGAGACAAGAAGTCTGACTAACCCAATGACATACAAGGATAGTTCAACACACACATATTGATGAATATGATACATTAACATAAAGAAAAAAACCCACACATGTTCACCTCTTTAAAGAAAAACAAATCCTTTGAAAAATTCAGTAATTATTAATGATAAAAGCACTGAACAAACTAAGAATACAAGGAACTTTCCTTGACTCAATAGAGGATAGATATGAAAATCTTACAGCTAACAGTTTACTCAACAGTGAAAACTGGAGAAAACTTTTCTCTAAAATCTATAACAAGGTAAAGGAGCCCATGATTACCACATTATACAGCTCAGTGCTTGAAGTCTGAACCAGAGTAACAATCAAGAAACATAAATATACTTTTGATGCCAGTACATGGAAGGCAGAGGCAGTTGCCTGGACATTCAAGTCTAGCCTGGTCTACATAGTGAATTCCAGGACATCCAGGGCTACATAGAGAGACCCTGTCTCAAAAAGAAACAATAAAAAAGAGAAGAAAAGAAAGAAATATAAAGTATCCAATGGGAAAGAGAGAACTATGTGTTTGCAGATGACATAATCTTATGTATAAAAACTCTTAGTGATTCAGTGACTAAGAACTGTCCAAACCAGTAGACAAATTCAATAAGCTTGAATATATGAAATCAATACTCCAAATTCATCACAGTTTCTAAACAATAATGAACAGTTAAAAAGAAATTAAGAATACTATGACATTCATAATAGCAACCAGAACAAGAACAATAAAAGATTTAAGTATAACTCTAGCCAAAAGATGAAAGTATTTAATACTAAATTTATACGCAATTTATATTCCCTTAACAAAAAGCAGGAAAAAAGTTAGCCAGACATAGTAGCACATACCTGTAATCTTCAAGGAAAATCTGACAAATTCCAGAGCAGCCTAAGATAGTAAGAATTTTATTTAAACAAACAAGCAAACATCAACTATACCAAAATATATACTCACAATCAAAATGATCCACATTTTAAAAAAAATAAAAGATTTTCTGTGTAATTTTTAAAAAAGATTTAAATTTTTCTATGGAAATGCATAAAATCTATTACAGTCATAGTAGTTGTGGAAAAGAGTAGGAGAATAAAGTTAGAGCACTATACTACCTGATTTTAAAGTCCTCATGATTTATTATAATAATGACAGTGTGATAGTGACAGAAGGAGCTACTTACAGATCAATGGAAAAGAAATCACAGAAAAAGACCCACAGACTTGATTCGTTGATTTTCATTAACTGTGATAAGATAATTTAATGATGAACTAAAATTCATTTCTACAAGAGATGCTGGAGAAAAGAGATGTCCAAATTGAAATAATGAAGTCTGATCCTTACCTCTCATCTCACACAAAGATTAACTAAGGTAGATTATAACCCAAAATGTAAAATCAGAACTATAGTATTTCTAGAAGTATAATATAAAATCTTTACAATCAGAAAAGAGGTAAAATTTTGTTGTACTCTTTAAAATATAACCTTCTGGTGTCTGAGGATTAAAGTGACTGCAATGTAAGTGTGAGGGCCAAAGTTCAGCTCCTCTGAACTCCACATAAATACTGGGTAGACATGGTGGCCCACTAGTAACTCCAGCTCTTGAGAGGCAGAGACAAGGGATGCTAAGAGAAAGCTGGCTGGCCAGAGTAGCAATGTGGCTGACTGAGAGATCATGCTTCAATGATCAAAGAAGACTCCCAATGTCAGCCTCTTGCTGACACACAGACATGCACATGTCCTCCCCACCTCCAACTACATACACACATCCTACACACACATGAGAAAAAATATGATCAGTGTCATTTGTCATCAGGCAAATGAAAATGAAACCCCAACGAAATGCCAGCACATGGTAATTACTAACGTCATTTGATAATTTCCAAATGTTGGTGATGATTTAAAATTACAATAACTCACCTTCCTACATTACTAGTGAGAAGACAAAATGGTGCAACTTCATTATGTTTCTTTCCCACCAAAACTTATGTTGAGGTTTGTCTTTGGATATAGCAGTGTTAATAGGCAGGGGTCTGTTTGGCAGTGGAACCCTAAGGATCAATGTAATTCCATTCTTATGTTAGAGTGCTATCAAACTCATACGATTTGGGTTAGTTATTACATGAAAAAAATAAGGCTGCCCTTCGAATTTTACATCTTACCCATGCATTCACCAGCTCTTCCACATTCTCCTATGAATTGAAACAGCATTAGGTCCTCAGTAGATAGTATATGAATGTTTCAGGCTTCAGAACCATAAGCTAAAATAAATACCCTTTAAAAATTAGTAAACTCAGGTATCTTTTCATAGCATTTAGCATTGGAATGCAAGGTTAAAAAAAGTCACCCGGGGAAAGTATTTTACCTTTTAGTTAAATATACATGTGCCACATGTTCCAAAGCTCACTTTCAGACTATTATTAAAGAAAACATGCTCCACTATCATAAATCCATATTTATGGCAGCATTATTTACAGTCATAGACAACTATTAATGTTTATTGCCACATGTGTGAATAGATAAATTGTGGTACATTCATATGATGAGACATGATTTAGTATTAAGAAAAGATTTACAATTATATTATGGCACGGATAAATATCACAGTATTACCCTGACTGAATGAAACCAGAGATGTTTGACTCAACTAACATGAAATGCTACAAAACCCAAGGTAGGAATAGACTGGTTATTGAATGGGGACAAGGATGGTGGGCATTAATTGGCATGAGAACACTGATTGCAGTCATGAAAATGACAAGTATCTTGATTATGTAAAAAACAGGTTAATACATTATTCAAAATTCATGTACATATACATTTTAAAATGTGAGTTTTTAAAAAATTGTCAGTATCATTAGCTTTTAATTTTTTGAAGTTAAATTTTTTTCTTATATGAGAATTTTAGCTTTTTAAGCTTTAGTTATGAGTGTTTCATTAATAATATCCACAGAGATTATGGAGTAAATAAGGGAACAGGGAGAAGGAAAGAATTTCCCCCAAAAAAAGTGAAATAAAATACAATATTATAAAAAGCAAATGGGCTGGAGAGATTGTCTAGAGATTAAAGGCACAGGCTGCTCTTCCAGAGGTCCTGAGTTTAATTCCTAGCAACTACATGGTGGCTCACAACCTTCTACAATGAGATCTGAATCCCTCTTCTGGCATGTGGTCATACATGCAGGCAAAACACTATGCATAATAAGGGAAATCTAGTAGAATAGGAGGCTTAAATGGGAAAGTAATGGAAGGCACAGTACAGGAGGGAATAATGGGAGGGATAACTAACACTAGCTAGATAATATATGCTATCAAATAAAAAGCCAGATGCTATAAATGGATTGCATCTTTTTGAGTCGCTGTCCAAAAAGCCCAGCAGACCCTCCAAACATCACAGATTACTGCTGAGGCTGTTGGGTACCCTCCACAAACTGATGGTAAGGTTCTGTTGCTAAAGGTATCACTTACTTGTGGGATCAGGCCAGCAGGAAAAACATACACGTAACAAAATAGAATCCAATATGGGGCAAAGAACTTTCACTTAAAACTTGACAGAAGCTTTAAAAAAGGTTTTAGAAACAAAAGAACAGAGACAAGGAAGGCTTCTTGGCAGCAGCATTTTTCTCAGTTGGACTCTGTTTTGCTAGAGACAAGCAGAGATTTGCACGGCTCCTTTAAGTGAGGTTTCCTGACTCAGCATAAGCGGCAAAAGCCCTGCAAGGCTTCTAAAGAGCTCTGCTAACAACTAACTGGTGTGTACGAGAGCTAGCAATGGCAATGACCACATCTCCAAGCAGGCAGCATGTGGCTGGATGGCAGCGTAGACCAAGGCAGTGAGCACAGCTCTCAGTTCTGGCAGTAAAAGTACCCGCCACCATCTTTGATAGACCACGGCTAATACAGCTGTGGCTTTCATTTTAGCAATGTTGTTTAGCAGATAAAAGACTCGGTGGCCATAAAAAGATAAAAATTTACAGTAAAGACAGATTCAGATTAAGAAATAACTCTAAAGGTTAACAGTGTGTTTTAAAATATAAATAGGCGTGAAAGAGAAAAAGAAACAGGATAAAATAGTTTTAAAAAGAATGATAAAAAGACCAAGAGTAGCTGTTATGGTGGCACACACCTTTAATTCCAGCACTGGGGAGACAGGGGCAAGCAGATCTCTATGATTTCAAAGTAAACCCGGTATACAGAGTTAATTCCAGGTCAGATAAAAGTTACACAGAGAAACCCTGTCTAAAAAAAGAAGTAGAAGAAATAGAATAATAAAAAAGCCACAAAAGCACAAAAAGAGTCTGGATACTATATTCTGTTCTGTTTATCTTTAAATTATTTGACTGCTGAGGAAATAACAACAATTATTAAAACAAATGCTGCTGGATTAATCCAATTTATATATTTTAAAAATGCTTTGACTTCAAAATTTAAGTCTAAAGACAGGTTACTGGGGAAAAAGATTTCTATTTTTGTTTCCACAGAAAATGAAAAGCTATGGATTCTTTCCAGCCTAACATGGTTTGATCAAGCCAGAGCCCCTGAAGCAGCATCCCTGGTGATCCAACATTCAAAACAGCTGGGACAAGGCAGCCTTGCAGACCACTACAGCCAGGATTTCTGCATCTTCTTAGGATCCTCATGACAGCGACCCCTACCAGCAGGAAGCAGTTTGGAAAGAATAATGCCCAAATTCCCAAATATTGTTTATAAATGTTTTCATTTAAGCTTAACATTAACACTTAATGTTTTCATTAAGTGTGGTTAATGACCACAACCAATCTCTTCAAAATTAAAAGGGGGATTGTGGTATAGATAGGAATACTTTATTTTGGAATGGATTTTCAGTTATTAATACAATTTAAGGTCAAGTTTGTGATATGTATATTTCTCCTCTTGTTTAGGTATTGTGTTTATATAGTTCATTTAGAAATATAATGTATAAGTTAGTACAGATTATAGATAGTTACCTATGATAGTCAAAACTTAGAGTTAAGTTAGTTAGGATTTCTAGATATACAGCAATATATTTGAGATGAATAAGCATTCTTCAAACCTTTCAAAGACTTACAGAATATGGCATTTAAAATGGTTTGGGGTTTTTCTTAACAGTGAGACATAACTGCTCCTGGCAATACCACCTGCATCAGAAAGGAAGATGGACATTGAAGAAACACGTTATGAAGTTTGCTTTTGATATGGAAAGACTAGCCATTTGGGCAAGACACTGCTCTTGTCTGAACTGTTTGGCTTTATGCTGTATAAACTGGACATGCAGGACCCACAGGAAAGTGACTGCTGATACAAGATGGACATCCCTACAGAGTTCCTGCTTCATGGACGAGTCTACCAGACATTCTGCAGGACACAGAGAAAAGTGACTGACAAACTGCCAATTCAGGTGGATAGTTTAAAGTTTCCTGATTTGCTGAGGAGTCTGCCAGACACACTATGGCCTATAGGCTGAAGATGGAACATTACAGAAGAACTCGGGTGACTGACCAGGTGAGTTGTCTCTGTATTTTCTAGAGTTTATATATTATCCTTCTGTGATCTGTGAAAGAGTTGAAGACAGATAGTTATGGTTATAGATTTCCTTAGTTAGGATTAAAGATAAGTTACATATAGGACTTTAGAGTCACAAAAATAGGATAGATGATAAAATATTTTCTTTAAGTCTTGCTAAATGTTATTGGAGTAAATATTGTTAACTGTAGTTCTTATCTGATAACTGTTTTGTTATATATTTTGCTATGTTAAGGTTAAAACCATTGTTTTTATTTAGACAGAAAAGGGGAGATGGTGGGAGATGTTATTCAGTAAATATGTCTCTCGTATTGGTTAATAAATAAAGCACTGTTTGCAAATAGGAAGGCAAGATAAGCGGGACTAGGAGACTAGGAGGAGAGAAGAAGAAATACATAGATTAATAGAAATGGGTTAATATTTAAGACAGAGCTAGCAAATAAAAAATGCTAGTAACAGGCCAACAGAATTATATCTAGTACAGCATCTCTGTGTGTTATTTGGGGCTTGTCCTGCTGTATTTCCATGTGGTCTTCTCTTACTGGAGAGAGGGGCTGGTATTCTGCTCTCTCTGTCCTCCATGTTGAGTCTCCTCGCTACTACTTCCTCTCTCCTCCTAGTCTCCTAGTCTCAACGATCTTGCTTTCCTATTGTCCAACAGTGCTTTATTCATTAACCAATACAAGAAACATATTTAAAGAATGACATCTCCCATCACTTACTTATGTCATTGAATATGGAGAAATTGAGCTCGTGCCCAACTAGAAGCTTCACCCCTACTGACTGGTGTCCATGGTGCTAGGGCATACTCTGCATGCCACCAGAGGAGAAAAGTAATCATCATCTCAGTCAGCTATGAACTTTGTGAACTTTAATATCAATCTGCCTACAAGACACATACAATGGTACAACAATGGTATGAATATTAGATATTAGGAAAATAACCAAATTTTTTTATTGGATCTAAGGACCATTCCATAAGATGGAACCCATACAAGACACTGCTAAAGTGTCCATGAGCCTGAGACTATATAAATCATGGGCCTAGAGGAAAACCTATTAGTACTATTCTGCTAACTTAGCATAGCAGTACAATGACTCCTGATGCCATATTGCTATACATATAGATCAGGGCTTCACTCAACCCTCACTAGAGGGTCTTGCAGTCAATGGTAATTAACACAAAGACCCATAAATGAGACTTTGGAGTACTCAGCCCTGACAGGAATATCCTGATCACACTGCTCCCATCAAGGTTCAGGGATCTATGTGGAAGAGTGGCAGAAAGATTACTCTAAGATCCAGAGGTTTTATACAGTCCTCCAGACACAACAGAGCAGATGCACATATGAAGTCACAGAAACTGACAGCACATGCAAGACCTGCACAAACCCAAGCTAGACAACATTTCCAACATAGAGGAGGGGAAGTGGGCACAAAATCTCACTCCTAACTAAAATGCAACTTGCAATTGATAACTGCTGGGAGAAGGCAAAATTAGTATTTTCCAGTGGAGTGGCATTGTATATCAACCATACACCAATGAAGGCACAATGCTGTAACAAGTATGTTTTCCCCCGCCAGTCTGGTCCCACCGCCATGCCAGCCCCAATTAACACACGGAGACTCTATATTAGATATAATGCTGTTGGCTAGTTACTAATTTCTTATCAGCTAGCTCTGTCAATCTAAGTATTTCCATGTGGTCTCATCTTAGTTCTGGTCTCTCCCATCTCTCCATGCTGACTCCTCCCAACTACTTCCTCGAATCCTCCTTGTCTCCTAGTCCTGCCTATCTTGCTTTCCTATTGGCCAACAGTGCTTTATTCATTAACCACTATGAGAAACATATTTACAGAATGACATCTCCCATCATCTCCTCTTTTCTGTCTAAAATATAAAGAAGGGTTTTAACCTTAGCATAGCAAAATATGTAACAAAACAGTTATCAAATAAGAATCACAGGTAACAATATTTAGTCCATTAACATTTAGCACAATTTAAGAAAATATTCCATCATCTATCCTATCTTTGTGAGTCTAAAGTCCTATATGTAACTTATCTTTAATCCTAACTAAGAAAAACTATAACCATATCTGTCTTCAACTCCATCAAAGACCACAGAAGGATAATATATAAATTCTAGAAATGACAGAGACAATTCACCTGGTCAGTTATCCGAAGTTCTTCTGTAATGTTCCATCTTCAGCCTATAGGCCATAGTGTGTCTGGCAGACTTCTCAGCAAAGCAGGAAACTTTAAACTGTCCATCTGTATTGGCAGTTTGTCAGTCACTCTTCTCTGTGTGCTGTAGACTGGCAGATTTTTCCACGAAGCAGAAATCCTGTAGCACTGTCCATCTTGTATCAGCAGTCACTTTCCTGTGGGTCCTGCATGTCCAGTTTATACAGCATAAAGTCAAACAGTCCAGGCAAGATCAGTATCTTGCCCAAATGGCTAGTCTTGCCATATTGGAAGCAAATTCCATAATGCATTTCTTCAGGTGCATCTTCCTTTCTGATGCAGATGGTGTTGCCAGGAGCAGTTGTGCCTCAGTGTTAAGGAAAATCCTAAACCATATTAAATGCCATATTCTGTAGGTCCTTGAAAGGTTTGAAGAATTCCTATTCATCTCAAATATATTGCTGTACATCTAGAAATCCTAACTAACTTAACTCTAAGTTTTCACTATCATAGGTAACTATCTATAATCTGTACTAACTTATACATTACATTTCTAAATGAGCTACATAAACACAATACCTAAACAAGAGGAGAAATATACATATCACAAACTTGACCTTAAATTGTATCAATAAATGAAAATCCATTCCAAAACAAAGTATTCTTATCTATACCATATTCCCCCTTTTACCTTTAAAAATGATTGGTTATGATCATTAACCATGTATAACCAAGTCAGTAGATGGTGCATGTTTTGTGTGATTTTTATTAGCTTCTCTTGGTGGATGGGCTTTTGTTTGTTTGGAGATAGAAAAAACATGAAATTGTGTGGGGAGAGAATTTTATCAATATCTATTTTATGAAAATCTCCAGAAATAAAATATAGGAACAAAATCAAGACAAAACATGTAGTTATAATATTTCCCCTCTCCCTCTACTCTCTCTAGACCCTCCTATGGTCTTCTTCCTCCATCTCAAATCCATGGCTTTTTATACTTGGCTTTATATATACACACATAAATGTGCATATACAGTCTGCTAAGTCCATTTAAATCCATTTAGTGTCATTTGTATGAATGTGTTTTTAGGGCTGACCACTTGGTATTGAAGAACCATTAATTTTTTGAGTATTCAATGAAATGTACAGCTTCGTTTGATAACCATTACTCTATAGCATTGCTTCTCAATGCACATTGCTAAATCTACAGCATTTGATACCCTGGAACTCATTGAAAATACAGAATCTCTGTCCCCAGTGAATCATAATCTATGATTCACTGAGATCCACAGGAAATTCCATTGCCCATTGAAATTTGAGAAATAGCATCATAGGTGAAAATGGAATCATTAGCTAGAAGCAGCCTATATCCCAAAATCATTACAGGGAGGAAAAGCAAGAGCACCCAACGTCATGCTCATGTGAACAGGAAAAACCACTTCTTTTATGATTGACACATTTCAGTTTGGGGTCTACTTGTTATAGCAGACTAGTCTGTGTAGTTATAGCAAGAATGCTCTTTTATTTCTAGGGGATGTCTCAATGGAAAATAATCTTCAAGTCCCATGTTCATATTTCATCTTTAAAATACACTCATATTACTTTCTATGTCATGGTATACTTGCATTGTTTGCTTGTAATTCCTGAAGTAAAATGTAAGCACTGAGAATACATGCCATGCATATCTGGCTTTCCCTCTGTCCTGGGATTGTATTAACTACTTAAAAAAGTGGGACTCAGCATGTGACACAGACCCATAATTCCACTTACTCAGAAGCTGAGGCAGGAGGATTATAACTTCAAGGTCAACCTGAACATCTTAGCAGCATCCACTCTCAGAATAAAATTTAAAGGCTGAAGTGGTAGCTGATACTAGAGTTCTTGCCTAGCATATCCAAGGCTTTACGTTCCATCCCCAGCACTGGAGTGGATGAGAGCTAGAATGAAGAAAGATATAAAGTATATTTGCACAAAGCTGATAAATAAGTATGTTCTTGTTTCTCAAAGTAAGATGGTCAAATCTGAAAGGGCTCCCTGTGAATGGTGCTATAAATGGATAGTGGCCCAGTAAGTGCAGGGCTTCAGAGACTTGACAATAAGTAAAAAGCTGACACTCTCCAACCATATCACAAAGAGGCATGATAACACTGTGTAGAAAAGGGGTCACAGCCAGGCGTTGGTGGTACATGGCACACCTTTGATCCCAGCACTTGGGAGGCAGAGGCAGGCAGATCTCTGTGAGTTCAAGGCTAGCCTGGTCTACAGAGTTAGTTCCAGGACAGGTTCCAAAGCAATACAGAGAAACCCTGTCTCAAAAAACCAAAAAGAAGAAGAGAAGGAAGAGGTGAAGGAGGAGGAGGAGGAGGAGGAGGAGGAGGAGGAGGAGGAGGAGGAGGAGGAGGAGGAGGAGGAGGGGGAAAGGAATAAAGGAAAAAAGGAAGGAAGAAAAAAGAAAGGAAGGAAGGAAGGAAGAAAGAAAAAAAGAAAGAAAGGAAGGAAGAAAGAAAGAAAAGGGGCCACAAATGGTTCTGCATGTCTACAAAAGTGAGCAAAGCATCCAAGAGGATATTACTGAACGCTCACTATTACACATGCCAGACCCTGTGCTAGGCACTTGCTGCATATAACCCAATTTGCTACTAGAGCATGAGGATTTTGCCCTTAACGTTGAAGCTAGATAGTGAGAATCTAGGAAATCAGATCACTTACCAGACCTCACAGTAAATGCAACATAAAACTGTCACTATAGTGCCACCCTCCTTTTACAGAAGCACTATGCCTTGAGCCACCTTTCTCCTGATGCATTCCAACCAGCTAGTGTGAAAGAAAGAGCCCTGGAGCCAGGAATGCTGGAGCTCTATTCCGGACACATCAGAAGCAAGCGCTCCAGTGAAAGCCGAGGATACGGCCCCTTTACTTTACTCCCCACTTGCCCCATTCTGAGCTCAGTGCTCCTCACACCTGGCCCTTCTCTTTCTTTCTGCCTCCATTTTCAGCCTCAACACCCAGGCCCCTCTGCAATCCGCTTTTCTCTCTTGTCTCCAGGCCACCCAACTCTCGTCTTTTTTTCTCTTTCCTTTCCTTTGAGTCCTAACCAATGCCGCCACCTCCCTGCCCTCTGTCACCATCGGGAGATCCCCCATCTCCCCACCCCACCCCCGCTTCCTTTACTCCTACTGCTCTCTGTGTTCCTTTCTCTCCTGCTCAGCTTTCAAGGCCCCATTAGGGCCCCACTATCGACTCAGCCCTCACAAAGGCTCGGCGGGTTTGAGATGAAGTAAAACGTCACTAATTTGTTCTAATTGGGGGGAAAGGTCAGTCTGTCTTAAACGAGAAGTATGAGTGATAGGATATTGGGAGGGGGGAATGCAATCTCATTACTTTCAAGTACATAAAGTAATCCCAGTGACTGAGACAAGAGGATAAAAGGCAAAGCTATATGTTTCGAAGATCTGTAAGTGGTCTGACAAATAGGCAAGGCTCATTTATAATTAGGACATTCAGTTCCTAATAATAAATGCTGCTGCTGAGGTCTTCGCACTGAAGGAGGCTAATATTTCTGTTGTTTACACAATTACTTTGCAAAAAGAGCTCTTTCATCATAGATACAGGTACAATTCCATTAGAAGGGTTCACCATTTCAGACCCACTTTCTCAGGTCACATGGGCCATAGGCAAAGGGTTTGTTCAGGCAATTTTGAAAAGGAGTAATGGTTAACGACAACAGCAGCAGCAAATATTCATTTCCCCTGGTTTGCTTCCATGCAAGAGTTATTATCAATGGAATAAACACCCTGTTGAGGTCGCATTATTTGGGGGAAGGGATGCAGAGGTCTAAGAGAAGAAACTGAATGGGACACAAGCTGTGCCAATCCTCAGCTAAGCAGCATGCCTTCAAATGCCCTCGGTTTGGAGTCTACTGATTTAGAAGCCAATTTGTGGAACTAATTGCAATGGTAAACAAAAAATTTCTTGCAAAGATTTGTAAAATTCTTTAAAACTTCATCTGCATTATCCAATACTTTTAAAGTGGTTCCTTCGTTTATGTGTAATTATTAAGCTAATTAGCTAAACTGCTACAAACCTTTGGAAGCGGTTACCTAGAGAAAGCCCTGTTTGCAATGCATTCTGCAGATCATTTTTACCTTATAATGTATAAAAAATTAAATCCATTTTTTTCAAATAGCTTGCAATTAAGGTTTCCTACCTGTTAGCCTCTTCTAAACTCATCCTACTCAGATAGCTCAACAGATTTTTTTAACTGTACAAGACAAGAAGGGGTGTGAAGAAGGAGATGAATTCTGAATCAGTGGGAGGTCAAAATTCCTGAATTCACATGTGTCTCAGACTTCATCGCTGACAATGTAACTGGATGTATATTGTACATCCAATAATGCATGTAACTGAAAGAAGGGACTGTTCCAACACACTTTAACTTGTAGTATCAGTCACTTAGAAGTGAGATATTTCTTGCTTTGGGGACATAGTGCAAATTTGTAGCCACTTTTATTCAATGATTGGGGGAAGGTATTGATGTAAAATGGCCTTTCTTAAAAACTGTAAACTAGAGAGCACTTCCAGTTATAAGATTTATTTAGTTTTAACACCAAGAAGTCACCAAAGGGTTCCTTGGAATTGTTCAGCATATCAAAGCAAGGAATACAAGGGAGCAGTTTTGTTTACAATTAGAACTACATCAGAAGGAATTGTCTTTATTTGAAAGCCCAGAGACATGCTGAACAGGGTGTTGGGGCCACTATTCTGAGATTTGTGCATTCTGCGCATAGAAAGGAACAAGGGTTCTTCATTAGTGGGATCTACTGAATGAGATGTGGCTACTGGATTAAAGAAAATTGTTCCATATTTGGCAACTCACAAGGCAATCTCAGAGGAAAGTGATTGCCTTCAGATTTCAAAGAAAAGTACCAAGGGAAATAGAGTGACTTCTTGGTTGGAAGATTAAAAGTGCTTTGGTGCCCTCTTCTATACCCCTGAATGTTACACTATCATATTTTAATGGTGCTATAATCTAGTTTGATATGATAGGCATTAACCAATGTTGTTCAGAAAATAATTTGCTCCTATGTTCTGTGCTTTAAACTGAAATAAGGCCACACTGTAGTTCTTTTTGTTGTTGTTGTTGTTGTCCATTTTGGGGTTCAATATTTGCTTTTGACACTGTAAGAAAAGAGAATGGGGATACGCAATTTTCATTTTCTTTTTTCATTCATGCTTCAAGTCTACAGGAATGTATATGTCAGATGATCAGGGGAATTTTTAAAACACACACCAAAATTAGTTAAATACACATATTATAGAAGTTCACCTAATGAAGTCATGAAGCATCCATATCGGTATGTGTGCCTTTGCCTTAAGCCCACAGAATTTTGGGAGCTAGTTTTAGAGGCTTCCCAGGGCTTTCCATCTGGGATCAGGGTATTCTGAGAAGAGGAAACTTTGGAGATCACCCCCTCTGATACTTAGTTTACCAAATGCATTGTGCTTAAATGTTTTCAAATTGTCCCTCCAAACAGAACATAGGTAACCATCCAGGAGCCTGAGGACTAGCTCTTTCCCTTGTTATTCCTTCCCTCCTTTTCAGACTGAGAAGCCTGAGGTCTAAGTATCTAATGAAATGAATCACTAATGATTCATGCTAGCACAGTGGCAACTTTTGCTGTATTGGGGCATCTTTAGATCACACTCATAGGAATTCCCCTATCTGTTCAATATTTAAAGCAAACTCCATTTTCTTTAGAGTTGCCTCACAAAAAGAAAAATCAGAAATGTGCATTTAGAGCACATTTTTGATATAGAGAGTTGGACAAGCAGAAGGAGGGTTAAAGGGGATCTACCCTTACTTAGTCTCCATTTTACTTCTTTCTGAATAGGTCCAATGTCCCAGAATACTTGGCTTTGTTTCCTCTATGTCTAGGAGACAGGCCTGAGAATATGTGTTTGTGTGAATAAACATGGTGTGAGAGACAGACACTGAGACTCAAAGAAAGAAAAACATATACAAAGACACAAATAGTGACACAGACAAACTCACAAAGACACACAGAAAGCAACAAAGAAACACACATACACGGATACACACATTCACACACAGCAACAAAAAAGAGAGACTGGGTGATGATAACTGAGTGAGAAACTGAGACAGGCACACAAACAGTGAAACTAAAAAGTAAGGCTGATAATAAGAGGTTGAGAAAAATGTAGACAGTAATGGAATAAGAAGAAAATATTCATAAAGACAAGGAGAGAGAGAGATGAAATAGAAAAGAAAAACAGAGGCTGAGAGTGATGGAGAAACCTGACACAGAAAGGAAAGGCAAATTGGTAAAGGCAGACATCACTCTCTTTCTCTTTGATTCTCTTGTATAATCCTCCAATGTTTGTTTCCTATAAAATGGAAATTAAATTTCACTACCTCTTATCCATGGCAAACTACTCAGAGGCAATTAAAAAAAATCTGATCATTATAAATACGTTCTTTTTTCTCGTTTTATTCACAACATGTAATTGTGAATGAGTCACAATTAGAGAAATATAGGAGCCAAAGTGAAAGAAAGGGTTGACAGGGGAACTGTCATGGGGAATATAGCAGCGTTTTTCCAGACCTTTGGTGTGAGACTTTCATATCCCTCTTATAATCCGGCACTGCTGGCTCCTTTTGATATTATGCTTCACATAAAACATCTACAGATACATTGGCTGTCTGAAACCCATTGACAGCATGTCTACATACCTGGTGCCCACTGTATTCTTTAGCCCTTCTATGTAACCATGGTGATGGAGGTGGTACCTATCCCAGAAAATAATTTTTCATCCAGGAACCTTCCTTCTGCTGTCTAACGTTCAGTTCACAGTTTCCAAGGAGGACTTTCCAAGCCAGACGTAGTTGTTAAAGTCAGTAAAACTAGTACTCTGGAAGCTGAGGAAAGCGGAAGAAACTACGAACTCTAGGTCAGTCTGAGTTGCATAATGAGTTCCAGCCTTGGCTGAAAGGTGGTATCCTGTCTCCAAAGCCAAAAAGAAAAAAAATATAAAAGTGGTGCTAAGAATCACCCACAGCTAAACACTGAACAGAACTCCTGGAACCCAGCTACAGAGAGGGAGGAGTGATGAGCAAAGTGGTCAAGACCAGGTTGGAGAAACCCACAGACAACAGCTGAACTGAACAAGGAATAACTCTTGGATCCCAGACTGACAGCTGGGAAACCAGCATAAGACTGACACAGACCCCCCTGAAGGTGGGTCTCAGTTAGGAGGACTGGGAAGTCTATGGGACCTCTGACAATGGGATCAGATGTATCCCTAGTGCAGGAACAGACTTCAGGAGACCATTCCCCATGGAGAAATACTCCCTTAGCCTAGAGACACAGGGGGAGGGCCTAGACCCTACCCCAAATGACTTGACAGACTTTGATGATCCCTCCTGGAAGGCCTCACCCTCCCTGGGGAGTGGATGGGGGATGGAGTGGGGGGGTCTGTCAGGGGGGAATGGGAGAATGGGAGAGAGAGGGAACTGGGATCAATGTGTAAAATAAGAAAAAAATATTAAATACAAAAATTCAAAAGAGAAAGTGGTGCTAAGAATGCATAACAATTTGCAAGACAATTTTTTTTTGTTTTGTTTTGCTTTGAAATAGGCTTTTGCAATTTAGTTCAGTTTGGTCTGAACCGTCAACCCTCCTGCCTTAGCCTCCTTGGTGTTGGGATTAAAGGCAGGTGTTACCTCTTAAAGCTATAACTATATCTTTTATTTATTTTTATTTTATTTTACATATGTAACTATATCTTTTTATAAATCAGAGACCAGAAAGCTATAGCCCGAGGCCAAATTAGACCATCACCCATTTATTTCTTTTGTGGCCTAGGTGCTAAGGTTTATTTTTATTTTTTTAAAGGTTGAAAACAAAATAATGATGGTATTTCATGATATTTAAAAGGTATATGAAGTTCAAAATCCAGTGTCTCTTAGAAGTAAAATCTATATTGTGACAAAGCTATGCTTCTTTGTCAGCGGCTGCTCTCACAGCACAACAGCAAAGCTGAGTAGCCTGACAGACCCGTATGGCTTGCAAAGCCTACAATATTTTACTCTTTGGCTTTTACACAAAAAGTCTGGTGCTCCCAGAGCTAAGCGGTTGTTTTGTATTTGTGAAGATTTGGAAAGAGCCTTGGAGGTGTGCATTTATGTTCAATTGCAAACAATTTTTCAAAGTACAAATAAAGGAAGATTAACTAGAACTCTTTCTCAGATGCTAGATACTACCAGGTACAGGAAAGAAATTCTGAATCAAGTCCTTTATTTCTGTCTTATAGATGACAAGCACTTCTTTATAGACCTTTTATAGTAGGGCCTTACAGGAGGTCTTATTAGAAACAGCTGATATAAATTAATCTACCATTACCGTTCTTTCAAATCCTGAGATGCATAATGACGTCTTGCAAGTAGAAAATAAACATGATTAGTATGCCATTTCCTATTCCCTTTCAAAAGAAGAACAAAATGGTAAATTACAAACTACTTTAGCACCACTAGACCGCCTAAGTCTTATTGGTGGTCCATGTCTGAGTCATGCGTTAAATCACTGTTAAAGGTCATCATGACTTCTCTGAACAGGCATTCGTATTATTAACTAAGGCTCTGCTAAAATAAAAATCTCCATGCTACTCTTTCTCGGGAAAATATCTGTCACTACCAAGAGGCCAGTGTAAGCCAAGTGACAGTGATAAATGCACTATAAACATTTCTTGTGGGAAGCTTGTAATGATGCAATTTCTTCACATTGTCAAATTTGTTCCTAACTTTAGTTTCATATTTTGCTGTTTCCAATACTTATAAATTGCAGTGTATGTCAAGGAGAACATTCTAGGGTAGAAAAGAACAGTAGAGCTGGAAAAAAATCTATCTACAGTATGGCTTCAGGGTGGGAAATGCATTTGTTGCTGAAAGCTGGCATGCAAGTTTGAAATCACAGGCAAGCAGTCAGGCAAGCCAATGACAGCCTTTTCATTATAGAGTAGCTAAACTGCATAGACCTGTTGTAGCTACCGCTGTTGCTCCTTCCACAATTGCAAACCAAACAATATGAGAGTGATTAAAATCTTTTGTTTCCTATTAAGGACTTGATGTCCATCTTCCAATTTGCACACAGCCTCAGGTATTGCAAATAAGCAAATTTCACCTGTGTTGAAAAAAAAAAAGCTGGCAGCGTTTAAATTAGGATTTCTGGATACCTTCAGTGTGCTTCCAGGCCCTTTCTTATGAACTCTGATTACTTGAGGTCTGGAGAGGTTTGCCTGCAATTTGAAGGCAGTCCAGTAAACAAAAGAAGTTTGTTTTATGTGGAAAGGTGTTCTAGCATGGAGAGTTGCAGGATTAAATGAGATAATGCACGTAGAGTTCAAGGAGCACCATCGCACAGCAGTGCAATGATTGATACTGACTCAGGTTGGGGGTATAGGCCAGGGGGAGAGTGCTTACTTAGAAAGTGCAAAGTTTTGGGTTAAGAGCAAACTATTTCATGTGCAAAGCCTTAGGACCACACAAAAGTAAGTGGTTATTTTTGAAGTTTTGTGTTGGAGCTGGAGAGGTGGCTTAGAGGTTCAGATCACTTCTTGCCTTTCCAGAGGTCCTGAGTTTAGTTCCAACACCAACATCAAGTGGCTCACAGTTGCCTCTAATTCCAACTCCAGGGGATCTGATCCTCATCTGGCTTCCTTGGCGTCTTCAGGCATATACCTGAAGACAAACACATCAGACACATATATAAAGAAATTAAAGTTGTATTTCTGAGCCGCACACTATACCATACACACAAACACATACTCACACACATATTGCACACATACACCACCACACACAGGGAGAGGGAGAGAAAGAGACATGCATACACTATGTGTTCAGGAAAGTGATCTTTTTGGAATTTACAGCATAGTTGGTGGTAGTTAAGTCTGGAAAGTAGAGAAACAGTAGCTGTATTGACTAACATAGCCTATCTTGATGGAATTGCCCCATATTTATGTTCAGTTCAGTAGTCATTCAGTGGCTATTGAGCAAGCTTAAGCTCCTCCTGACTTAGCTTCCTGAACACTAGGATGATGGGCTAAGAATATAGGTATGTGCCATTATGCCTGGCTTGGGAAATGAATTTAAATAAACCGTGACGATTCATATGTACTGGACAGTGCAGTCACTGCGAGATTAAATTTGCCTTGCTGAAGTACTTTTTCATTAATTTTTCTTATCTGACTTTGTGCCATGGGTCTCTTGGGAATATGGAAAATATTTGCTGCATAATTTCAGCACTATCTTTAAAAAGTTCTTCAAATGAAACATTATTGAGACTTATGCCCATACTATATGCTGTTCACCTTTTTCTTAAAGCATGCAGTTCAATAGTTTTCAGAAGTTATTCTCAAATATTTTCCACCATCCCCAAGACAATTAAAAATTCATTTTTATTAACCCAAGAAACCCCATTTCCTTTGCCAAATCCAAGGTCATAGAGATCTATCCCTATGTTTTTTTCTAAGATTTGTATAGTATCTACTCTAGTAGTTAAGTCTGTGAGTTAAGTTCTGCATATAGTGTATTGATGGGATCCACATTCAATAGTTTTTGCATGTGGAAATTCAATCATTCCAGCAAACTTTTGAAAAGAATATTTTTGAATAAATAGGCTTGACACCCTTAACCAAACAAAACAAAAACACAAAATTAGTTGGTCATAAATGTTTCAGTGTGTAGACTCTCAAAATGTTTTCACTGACTTATGTTTCTAGCCTTATACCATGGTGACTTGAATACTAATTTCAAAATCAGGAAGTGTGAGTCCTCCCAACTTACTGTTCTTCAGGAAAGCTTTGGTAGCTCTACGCCCATTGGTAGATTATAGTATTAGCTTACTTTCACTAAAGAATTAACCTGAGATTAGAATCAACATTGAATTGAATCCATAGAACATGGGATATTTTTTTCCATTTATTTAGATTTTTCTAAAATATTAAGAAAAAACATATAAAAATTTAGTAATTTTTCAGAATGAGTAAGCTTGACATTGTATTTGTTAAATTTATTGCTAAATATTTTATTCTATTTGAGATTATAGAAAATTGTTTTGTTAATTTAATGCTTGGATCATTCATGGCAAATATTTGAAACATAACTGATTTTTTTGTATTAGTCTGATTTCCTGTAAGCACTCTAAAAAAGAATTTATTAGTTCTAGTAAACTCTTTAGGAATTTCTATGCTGCACAAGAGTGTGCCATTTCAAATAGACATGCTTTACCTCCCCTACCTAATCCAAAGGTCATTTATCTTTTTTTCATTGCTTACTTACCCTAGATAGAACCTCCAGTATGATATTTAATATAAGTGGCAAGTGTGACCATCCTTGTCTTTATATAGTTAATAGGGAGAAAGCTCCCATTTTCTTACCATTTAAGTATGATACTAGCTATGGGGTTTTCATAAATGGCCTTTTCCAGGTAAAGAAATTTCCTACACATTAAGACATTACCAAAATGATGGAATAGGGTGCTTAAAGGTCCATTTAAGAATATGTAGCAGTGCCGTGGGTGAAAACTGGAGGAAGATTATTCCTTGTCTATTGAGTGATGATAAAAGGCTATTGGAGTCTAAATTTTTTGTGATCTATTGAACTGCTAATGTTATCTTTAATGTATATATTATGCATTGAAGTAATTTTTAGCTTGCATTTATTTATTTATTTATTTATTTATTTATTTATTTATTTAATTTTATATAGAGTCTCTCTATGTGGCTCAGGTTGTCCTGAAAGTCTTGCTATTTAGCCCAGGCTAGGCTCAAACTTACTATATCCCTGCCTCAAATTTCTCTTCATAAATTCTAAGATTATGTGCTTGCACCACTGCACAAGGCTATATATGATCCATTTTGTTAGTTGCTTTTGGATGTTAAACCAAGCTAGTGTGTAGTTTGAATTTTCTTTGGGCCACTAATCAGCTCCCAAATAAAGACACAGAACTTTATTATTAATTATGAAAGTTTGGCCGTTCGCTCCTGAGTGTCCCACTCAGTTAAGCTAAGCTAAGCTAAGTTAAGCTCTTTTAACTTAATTTATCCTGTTTCAGTTCATCTACATTTTTGCCTCAGGTCTTTTTACCTTTCTTTCATTCTGTATGTCCTGCTTTTCTGCTTCCTCTGTGTCAGTCTGTCCGGCCCTTGGTGTCTCACTCTCTCCCAATGTCTTCATTTCTCTCCATTGAACCTAGATCCTTCTTCCTACTTACTCCCCCTGCCCAGAAGTCTCTCCTAGCTACCTCCTGCCTAGCTATTGGCTGGTTAGCTTTTTATTAGATCAATCAGATGCCTTAGGCAGGCAAGGTAAACAAATGTAACACATCTTTTCATAGTTAAACAAATATTCCATAAACAAATGCAACACATCTTTACATAGTTAAACTAATATTCCCCAACACTGGTGTCCCTGGAATATTGTCTTGTTGTTCTTTTTTTTTAAATATTTTTTGATAACTAGATCTTAAAATTCTACAATTTACAGCCCCAAATTCATACTTGATTTTTCTTTCATTATTTTTTTCAAGTCCATGACAACAGAGGCAGCCTATGAAGTTTGATTGTCATCTAGATCCATAAACACCTCAGCTCTCTACTACTGGTACCACAATCCTCCCATTTTAATGCATTTATGTCTGACTATGTTGGCACTCTGCCGTAACTCTGCCACTTGTGAGGTGTCATTTTGCCTGTAGTACCAAACAGGTTCCATGACAGGCGCTTTAGGCTGACGGTCGGGAGACTCTCTGTGCCCACGTTCCATGATTCATTAGCAATGCCTGCTTTGGCAGACATACGGCCTTATTGAGGGTAGGAACTGAATACCAAACAGAAGTCAATGTCTGTTTTCTATCCGTGAGTTCTATTCTGCTACCCAGCAATATGGTTTCATTACTGAGGTGGCTAAAAGACTGAAGCCGCCAGTGGCATCCCTGGTACTTAGATGGAACAGTGTTAATTCCCAAGCTGAAAAAGGCTGGACACGGTATTTTACTGAGTGTATGATGATGGTCTTTAAGTTACAATCCTGTAGATCAGCCATGTCACTGAAGTGAAAATGGCTGGACAGCCTCACAATATGCTTCTTTGCGTACATGGCACACATACAGAAATCACTAAAAAGGAACCAAGATTGGGTAAAAAGACAGTATTGTTCATTAAAAATTCAGGATGCAGGGACAGAGTTTCAAAAAGTACCATCCTGATACAGGATAGGAGGGCTCATGCTGAACAGAATCTCTAGAAACATACCAAAGATCCCAGATGAAACCTCTGCTTGGCCTCCTGCATCTCCTTCAGTGTTGCCCCACAACAGGAGTTGCAAGTCTACTTGACCTGGTTGACTTTCGGAATGTTCTAATATTCACTATGCGAGTATGCCTGGCTGTTAGCCAAAGTCCTTCACGTTCTGCTTGGATGCTGTCTCTAGGATCCTTTCCATTTGCTGCTCCTCCATCTTATTGACATGTACTTGGGTCTTTTTCCTCTAGTCCACACAGTGCCATTACTCCTGGGTCTTTTTTTTTCCTTATTCACATGTGTTTTAATAGTTTCCTTGGTGCTGTGACAAAATACTTGACAAAAACAATTTAAGGATGGGGGAGCTTATTGTGTGAAGGTAGAGTCCATCATGACACGGAGGCAGGATGGTGAGGAGGCTGATCATATTGCATACAGTCAAAAGGCAGAAAGTGATAAAGGGTAATGCTAATTTGGCTTTCTCCTTTTTATTTAGCATGGTGCAGCAGTCCATAGGATGATGCCACCCATATTTAGGGTGATCCTTCTCTCTTTACTTAAACCTTTCTGGAAACATCCTCATCAGCATACACAATGGTGAATCTCTAAGTTATTATAACCCAGTCAAATTACCCTGAAGATTAGTATCACACATCAATACTACCAAAATGTATGTCTTGTCGTCCTTCCTCTCTTTTGTCACCCTTAGCTCCTCAGAGGTCCCTTTTGGATTTGCTCACAGGTTTCCATGGCACGCACCTGAAGTTTAATAAATATGTTATTTTTTCAAAATATATTGAAAGTTTTAGATTGTTATTATTTCCTCAAGGATTCATGTGTTCATGATTATATAATAATATAGGTGGTAAAGTTTTTGTGATGCCTTTTCTGACTTTGGAGTCAGAGTATTATGAGAACCTAAAAATTATTTAGGAACTATTTCAATTTAATGAAGTCCATTGGGCCATGTCCTTTCCTTTATGGGAAGTTTGTGTGTGTGTGTGTGTGTGTGTGTGTGTGTGTGTGTGTGTGTGTGTGTGTGTGTGTGTTTGTGTGTGTTGCTTTGAGCAAATATACTTCCTGGATAGCCCAGAATGCTCTCCAACTTGAGATCCTACTGCCACAACTTTGTTAGTGCTCAGATTCCAAGTTTATACCATTGTCTGTCATTTCTGGGCACATTTTTCATCCAGTCTCTTCTCTTGTTAGGGATACACTCCAATTGTCTACCCTTTTTTGTATTAGTTAAGTAGTATATGTCACTCAAGGAATTTTTCCTTTTCTTGTGAGTTGTTCAATATATTGAAATAAATAGCTCATGATATTCCTTTATATAATACATTTTATTTTTATAAATTTCTGACTGAAAATTTGGCACTTCTTTTTTTCTTAGTAAAGTCAGCTTAAAGTTTTATCAATTTTGTTAAACTTTCCAAGAAATAAACTATCAGCTTTATTCAATGTTTTAATTTGGGTTCTAATTGTTGTTTCTTTTCTATTGCTTTCTTTAGATTAGGTCCTGCTACCCTCTTTTATTCACTATTGTGTCTTTTCTACTTCATTTCCAGATCATATTCCCTTTGAAATGACTGAAACGCTTCTTTTCAAAGTCTTCATTCTTGTTACCATGGCCACCTTATGCATCCCCTCTGCAGACCTCTTCACTGAGTCCCAAATTGCTTGCTATCAAAAATGGAACCTTATTATCCTTATCTGAGAAATTCACTGTCATATCACTTTTATCATCATCTCCCATTTCTTCTCTTCCCACAAAGGTTGGTCCAGAATATAACATAATCATTCCAGGGCCATGAGTTGAAGGTGCTTGTTAGCTCTTCCTTACCCCTACCCTCCCCATGAAAAGTCATAGCACTGTTATCCAATGGAAAGCCATTTTTGTCACATACTCAATGAGAAGTTACTCTGAACAAAACTTTGTAGTCTCTGTTGTTACTGTAACATGTCACTGTTATTTGGGTGGCCCATATCCTGATCTTTTGCGTAGCCATCATATATCTATTTGAGCAGTTTCTTCTCTTTCTTCTTTCAAATATGTTTTCAGATGTCTTTTTTATTAATATAGCCTCTCTTTTATTTTTAGAGAAAATAGTTAACTAATCCATAAATCCAGCTGTCAATATCTACCCCTAGAATATTTTTCTAGTACATTCTGTGCAACAGGGAATTTCAACACATAGGAGTGCACTCTGGTTCCTTCAGAAGAATTCAAACTTAGTCTATATGAATGCATTGTTTTCTTACTCTTTTTTATGTCAATCTCATAGTCTTACACCTTTACTTTTTGACCAAACTTTGTGTCAATACTATATAAGAGGTTGTCTTTAAATAGAAAAAAAAGTAATGGACTGGAGAAATGGCTCGGCGTTTAAAAGCACTGGCTGCCCTTCCAGAGGTCCTTTGTTCAATTCCCAACCACTACATGGTGGCTCACAACCATCTGTAATGAGATCTGGTGTCCTCTTCTGGCCTGCAGGCATACATACAGGCAGAACACTATACAAAATAAATTAATTTTAAAAATAACATGTATAGGTAAGTGATGGGAGCAAAGAATGAATGATTCTCTTTCTTTTCAACAAGAAATGCCACCCTTTATTTTGCTAACTCATGCTTACTACAGATAAAATGCTATTAATATTGGGATTGTCCCAGCCTAGGCAGATGGTCTATTTTAACACTGTCAATTCCTCATTTTCATATACACATTTCCTACAAGGATTATTCTGTACATAGACACACTCCCTGCCACACACCTGTATCTATCATAGTCTGTTTCTACAGTAGAAATCTCTGATCCTGTGTTGTTTCCACCATCTTCACAAGACAAGCATTATACTGTACTCATTGGATCTACATCAGAGTGGCAATCTCAGTCCAATAAGTCTTATTATAGCATTCTTAACATATATCTCAATCATCACCTATCTTCTAGAAATCTGCACACACACACACACACACACACAGAGAGAGAGAGAGAGAGAGAGAGAGAGAGAGAGAGAGAGAGAGAGAGAGAGAGAGAGAGAGAGAGAGAGAGAGGGAGGGAGACAAGCATAGATTCTTAAACAATTGAAATCAAAATCAAACAAAATTAAAGCCTGTGTTACAAGAAAAATACTCCTCACATTTCTCTTCTGGCTTAAAAATATTTCTTTACACTGCTAACTCAGTACATGAAAAAGCTTTTATCTATGTTATCCTCTGCCCAGGGTAGCACAAATTTTAATAAAGCAAAATTCTGTCTCTTCACAAACTAGTTGGAAATTTTCCGAAGTCAGTGAAAAGTAGAATCAGTGGATAGAAGGAGGTTGGAGAGAGCATCCATTTGCGAATTTCTTCTTGGACAAATTGAGCTTTCAGCTTGCATGAATATTGCAGAGATATCGAACAAAATGTTAAAAAAATCAAGCGTATTTGTACTTCCTGAATTTTACGTTTAAACCAAAATACTAAGGTCACATTTTTAGAGACCTGTTGTGTTCATCAGAGTAGAAAGCTTTTACTTAGACAACTCTTCTGGATATATTAGAAATAAAATGTGAAAATAATAAACAAATGGATTTAGTGTTATATTCTTGTTTAGTGCATTATACTTGGTTCAGTCTTTGACCCTTAAAAATACCAGCTTTGGAAGGAATTGGCTCTAAGTTACACTTGTTTTTGTCTTTATATGGTGTAACATAATGAAATGTGATCTTATATATGTCTAATTTTGGCATCAGAGAGGTACTGCATTTTGCACTCTTCCAGAAGCAACAATTATTTTTCTATCCTTTTCCTCATCTGAACATCTCCTATGAGCTATAGAGTTCAGCTAACTTTCCAGGCAGTTGAGATGTGAAGGCTCACCTCTGATAGATGAAAGAGAAGGATGTTCAATCCTCTTTATTAAGGAATTTTTTTCCAAATTAAGGAAAACTTTTTTTCTAGTGACACTAATAAAGTCAATAAAATTGGATAATCTATCTGCCTCTCTCTCCCCAAAGAAATGATCTTACTACCCTTTTTACACATCTACCATTACCTAGGTAATTTAGACAAAAAGCATCTGCTTTTACATGAATTGCCTTGGATTGTCATGTGGTTGTTTTCAGCCAGAATTGTCTGGATTGATACAGTGTGGGTTCATGAAAGCAAAGCAAGCTACCTTCAAATAGATGTGAAAGTGGAATTTTATGCATTAGATGCATGCCATTCATCACTACTTCCTTTGATGTTTGCAAAGAATACCTTTTGTGGAGAGCACAGAAGACATGGTACATAGAAGCACTTAGGGATCTTTACCCCCACAAATCTAAATGACAATAATGGGATGCAGGTTACTCTGCAAAGCTTTGATGAAGTGTATACCTCAGACAAAATAGTATAGTGATCCTACTTCACTTCTGTGTGGTTACTTTCTGGAAACATACTGGATATCTTTTCAAAAGATATCATGTAAATTGTTAGCATTTTATGGAAACTGGGCACAAAATTTACTTACCAAGAGAATTAAAAAGAATATATAATATGATGGTCCATACTACTGCAGTCTATACCATCTTGATACAGGGGACCGTTAAATGAATGCTTACTTAACCTCAAAAAGTCCCACATTGAGGCCAAGGGCCATGATATGCTGCATCTAGTTGAATAAAAGCCATGGAGGACTTTGAAATATTTTGAAAATTATAATATGTAAACCAAGAATACCTTTTCTGAACTGCATATAAAAAGCAATTCACAAGTCTTCTCTACAGATTCTGAGCCCTCTGATCTTGAGTATTTTAGTAAAACTTGAAAATTTAGGTGAAAGTTTGTGTTACATCTTAGGGATTTACTTAAAAGGCAAATGTGAGCAGAATGTTTCTGATGGTCTCTTGTTGGCTATAGCAGAGCCAACTAGACTTTGTCTAGAAAACTTACAGAATATTACTAAATTACTTATTTTACCAACTTTTTCCATGGCAAGTGGTTTTTACCACATGACAGTCTAAACTCAAGAACAATTTCTATTTTCCTTATGTATTAATATTACTAGCAATTCTATACTTGGTAAATCATACTTTATGAAATATAGTTTTCACATTCAGAAACATCTAAATAATCCTGGACAAAAGAATATTATGTGCAGTCAGATAATGACTTTGAAGTGACTTCAGCAACATATACAATTGATAGGCCCTAAAAAATACATCAATATTGAAAGTAGTGGTCAAATCTAGCTGTGAAGTTTAGAAGACTCCTGCAAGTAGTTTTTTTGCAAAAGACTATTTGTTACATGGAGGATGACATTTTAAAGGCAAGCTAACTGTTGAATCAAGTTGGAAAATATGAAAAAAATCTAGATGTCCATTTGATCCTAGAGGTTCTAAGATTGTTTAAACAAGAAAATCAATCTGTCACCGAGTCACATGGTCTTCTGATGAATTGAGCTTAAAATTAGTTACACTGGCTACAATCTTCTATATATTCAAGAAATGTTCTCAAGTTCTTTGAAGAAAAGCCTTATGGACAACTGTTTTAAGAGTAAGCTTTTGAAAAAGCAGGAATTGCCAACCTCAGTGAGGGAAGATGACTGAGTTGGTACAAAGAGAATACACTTTTAGTATGATATAAAGGATCTTAGTTTCACTTGAATATTATTTGCCCCATTACTCTGTTTTATGGGTTCTATATAATTTGTTATTACTTCCATGTGCCATAGGTTACCCAGATATTTTGTCAAATATTATGCAGAGTGCATCAGTGATTTTTTTTAGATGAAGTTAGCTTTTTTCTCTTTTCTTCTTGAGGCAAAGCTTCACTATGTAGCCCAGGCTGGCCATGAACCCATAATTCTCCTACTTCAGCTTCCTGAGTGCTGAGAATTATAGATGTACATCACCACACCCAGTCGAGATTAACATTTGGTTGAGAAAGTAAGTGAACAGATTATCTTTCCCAAAGTAGATTGACTTCCTGCAATCAGTTAAAGTCCTGAACAAGATGCTTAACCTTCTGCTCTACCTGTCTGTCTTTATAGCAACCCTTTCTGGCTTTTGGTATCAAATTGAAAAATCACCTCTTCTTTGTTCTACAGTGTATAAACCTTCAGGTTGAATCTGTACTACCTGTTTTCCTGGGTCTCTAGATTGCTGACTCATACTATAGCTGGTGTGTGGGTGTGCTCGGGTGCACTCGTGCGTACATTCATAGTCATGCATTAAAGTATATCTCTTCAGTTCATAGAAAGGGTAACCCTTTTCTAAATCCACACATTCCCTTTAATCTCACTTTCTCTGACATCTCCAATTGTTTCCTCTCCATTGGCATATGTCCATTTGACTGTAATCATATGCAGAGCTTTTGTCTAATCAAAGCCATTGCTTAACTCTTCCTCCTCACATCCCATTCTCATAAGCTCCCATCTCAGTTACAACTCTGTTCTCTTTTTTCATCACCAAATTCCACAGGAAGTGGTGGGTATCTGTGATTTCAATGTCTCGCTGCTCACTCTGCTTACCCTGGAGTCAGGCTTCTGTCTCCACCAAATGAAAATGGTTCCTTGGGATTATTTTTTTTCTTTTTGAAATGCCAGTTTACTGACACATGGGTCCTGGGACACAGGTTAGGCTATAATAAAACAAGTGTTATATAGGAAGATGACTATGCAGCAAGTTTTTGTCTTGAGAAGACAGTGTAGCAAGGACAGGAGAGAGAAGTCATGAAATCTAGTGTAGAGAATCAAGGCAGATGGAAATGTATTTGGTTACCTTGAGCAAAGTCTGCAAGTGGAAGAGAGAGAAGTGAGTTTACAATAAAAGCCAAAACAATAAAAGGAGAGGCTAATTTATAGAGCAATGTCTCGAGGTTTAAAAGGGAACAGAATCAATTCAGAATATACGAGAAGTGACTGTTTTACAAGCATAGAGTGAACAACTTAATAGAATACCCAGAATATCTATTACTACTGTACCTCTACCTGGAATTTCTCATCTCTTTAGTTCTGTCACTCAGTGTTGTGGAAGAACTTGTATAGCAGCTGCATTTTCCTTTCCCTGGAGGAAATAACCCTTTAAAACCCAACTAGGTATAGTGAAAAGAGTACAAATCCACTCTTCAGCTTCATTATGGGAATACATATAATTCTTTGATTTGTTCTGGAACTCAAAGAAGCCCTTATAACATTGTTTCTTTGGGAAAACCATCCAAATTCCCTAAAAGGCACAGTATACTGATGGTTAACTTCCTGCAATGGCATCTTCATGAGGGAAAAAATGGATTTGGTAGCTCATATAGGGAAGCTATGTTCAAAGTCAATTCCAAACCACTCCCAAAAAGCGGCCCTATATTTTGCAGGCACACCTCAACTTAGCCACAAAGTAGCAGTACTAATTTCACTTGGCTTTCCTATGTAACAGCTTTGGCTCAAAATGGTTTTGACCTGTTAACTGAGATCAAGTTCATCTTCACAATAGAAATGATTTGGGTCTCTGAGGAAGCTCCAAAGAATGGATCCCAGTCTCTGAAGCCAAAAGCCAAAAGTAGGACTAGAAAGATTCTTTTAATCATAGCTTCTTTAGAATAAGTTTATCAACTCCACTTGGGAGGTGTGAGAAACCATTTGTTGAAGTTCTACTGCATTCATAAAAACACAAGCAAAACCTAAGGCATAGGTTATTTTAGAATGCTTCTGGATTTTTTTGATGGATTCTTTTCTTATCTGCCCAATTAATTTGTTAGTGCCATGAGCTAGAAACTGTGGCTTCTTTGTAGTCCTATATATAGTCTTGATTGATGCCTTTGAAAAGGTGTTAGTTAATGAATGTTTTATATTGATAATATCGGTGAATGTTCTATTCAGTCTGTTGTTTATGATCTAGGCATGTAAATAGTAATTCTTGAGTTGTTTGGAATAAAGCATAGTACATGTAACGGGGGAAAAATCCTTGCAATGGATAGAAGTGGCATATAGAATGGATGATCCTGCCAAAATGAACTTTTAACACAAACCAAATGGGAGAAAATAACCGAGGCAGAACTTGTATAGTACAAGCTACTCCTCCTTTCTGCTTCAATTCTCAAGCTTTCCCAGAACCCTCAACCCCTAGCATGTTGACTACCTTTACATCTGGCCTATAATTTATCAGCTATTACTCCAGAGACTTATCTGGAAATGACTCCAGATCTTACAAATAAACTTAACTATCTCATTGTCAATTTCTGTTGTTTCATTCTAAATCATCCAGAATATATCCCAAAGACTGACATTTCCTCAATTTGTGGAAGCACACCAACATTTAGGTCTGCATCCTAATGTAAAAATTTCCACAGATTGATATTTCAATACCGATATCATAGTCTTAAAAACATGCAAATGAAATCTGGGTTGTTATTGAGGAGATAAAATGAAAAAAAATGATGATGTTGGCAAGAACAAGATTACGAATATTCATGAAGAAGGACAAGCATATATTTCCCTAAAATCTAGTGCTCTCTTTCCCAGAGGAAGCCATCTGGCCTTTTTGATTGCTAGTTAAAACCAATTAACACAAAATGGTGATACTATCTTATTGGGTTTCACCACAAGCTTCCTGGTTTCCTCCTTAATCTTATGGTTTCCCCTTAAATGTTTTTTGTTAATGGTATAAATTGAAAACAACAACAGTAACAACTCATATTTGAGCTGAACAGAGATGAGCTCAAGCAGGCATTCTTCATTAATATCTGTAATCATCACCTTGCTCCAAAGAGACAGAGATGACAACAACTCAAGCCTGCTCACGCACACAGTCCATTCCCGGAGGCTTTTCAAGCAGCCAGCCAGCTGACCTCCTACTTTTGGTCCACACTGTCAGCACCTGAGGTTCTGGGAGTCTCTTGAGTGAAATGGCTACGGTGTCAAAAACACTGATGACCCTGATTTTGCACATATTTTTTCAAAAGTGGATCATGATGACCCGAGAGCAAAAGAAGCATACGTTGTTTTACAAATGGTGACAAGAAAAACACTAACTACCAATTTGTATGCTGCAGTCGCTGGTACAAAACACCAAGTCCCTCACTGGTTGCCTACTTCCTCAATGATCTGGTCCAAGCTTTTCTTTTGGGCTGGGCAGATAAGTCTGTGTCTGTACTTTCTCCTCTTCCTCCTCCTCCTCCTCCTCCTCCTCCTCCTCCTCCTCCTCCTCCTCCTCCTCCTCCTCCTCCTCCTCCTCCTCCTCCTCCTTCTCTTTCTTCTTCTCTTCTCCTTCTTTTTCTTCTCCTCCTTCTCCTCCTCCTCTTCCTCCTCCCACCTTCTGTATTTAGTAGTGTTGGAATTCAGATGCAGGTCCTTGTATATGTTCAGCAAGCCTTCATCACTGAGCTATATCTTAGCCGTGAGATTTTTTTAATCAACTGTTTTTCTCTGTTCTGTTGTTCTACCTGTCACCTTTCCCTTTCTCTCAGACCTCAGACATAGCTATGCCTTTCCATAGTGTCCTTTATTGTGTAAATGAATTTAATTTCATCTGAAGGAGATAAAGGAGGTGACATATACTGTGCAAGTTTTAAACACACACATCACCTAACAATTTTATGTGCAATTGTGACAAATTAACTAGATGAATCATATAGATTAGATATAGATTGGTACATCATGTTATAAACAGTTGTATGCACATCTTTTGTGATCTGAGATGGCTTTTCATGGTACATGAAGCAATATTCTTATGTTACTAGTTTATATTTATTTCATGATATGAGTCTACACACATGAGGGAGACTTATTTTTTATTTTATATACTTTTGAGGTACATTTTTAATTGAAGTAGAATTATGTCACTTCCTCCCCTTGCCTTCCTCCCTCCTTGTCCCAGATACTCTCCCTTGAACCCCTCCAATGATGCCACACTCTTAAGTTGGTAGTCTCTTTTCTTTGATTATTATTGTTACATACATACATGAATGTATGTTTGTATGTGTATCTACAGTGTATTTAATTACAAATTTAAGAGTCGATTTTTTTGTTTGTTTTTCATTTTTTATTTTAGCGCAGACCACATCATTGCATTAGCTAACCAAAGGGAGGTTTTCCTTGGGAGAGGCTAATTTTCCTCTCCAAGAAGTCATTATTACTTGTAGTTCTTTGTATAGAGGTAGGACCCTTCAAAATTTTCTTCCTTCCTTATTGACATACCCATTCATATCACCATTGCTGGCATATTCTTTACTCAGCCATTTCTAGAAGAGACTGTTTCACATTAAACTTCCTGGTATCTGTCTGTTACAACCTTTCTGCCCTCACTTCTATGATATTGCCTGAGGCATAGAATATGGGAGCTGTGATGTAGATGTTTTCAACGATGGTGGACACCCAACAATCTCATTCATCTCTGCTTTGTGTCCACTAGTGGTTTTCTGAAATGGTCTCCATTTGTTGGGTTCTTTGATGAGGGGAAGGGGTAGCTATACTTATCTTTGAGTACAAAGATAAGATTTAGAATGCAATGAAGAATTATTCTGGTCTAATAAAGTAGTGGTAGTAGACTTTTTGCTAAGATCATTACCTCACTAGCCCCAGGAAGCTGGATTGGCTTTTAGTACCAGACCTACTCTGCCTCCTGTTGAAAGTAGTTGGTTGCCACTGACATGTAAGTGCCACTTATTAGACCTTTATGCATATCTTTCAATGTTTGTCATTACCATTGTTCATAGGTATTGTAGCTGTGTAGAACTGCTTAGTTGCTTCCCTTCTTGGTAGCTTTCATGGTGTTTTCTGGAACCATGGAAGTTAGACCATAAGGAAGAGTCTCTCAGATGAGATACAACTTAAATCTTCTGAGGCCTATGTCCTAAGGTGTCTTCAGCAATGGGGGCTTACGCTCAAGTTCTAAGGGGCAGCCAATATTAAAGGATGAACCCATAAAAGATGATACTGAGTGAGGTAACCTGGACAAACACTACATGTTATTTTGCATCTTGATTTCCTAATTCCAAATCCTCATATGTAACCATATGTCTGAGTAACCACATAAACCAAAAAAAGTATAAAGGGACCATTGAGAGGAGAGCTTATGACAGTAATAGCAGGATACTGGTAATACAGGGAGGAGGCACTAACTGCAGAGGAGGGAGTGATGGGAGATATCATTCCGTAAATATGTTTCTCATACAGGTTAATGAATAAAGCACTGTTGGCCAAAAGGAAAGCAAGATAGGCAGAGCTAGGAGACTAGGAGGAAGAGGAAGTAATTAGGAGGGGTTAGCATGTAGAGACCAGAGAGAACAGAGGTCCAGGTCCTCTGGCCCGTAAGATGAGACCACATGGAAGTACTTAGAAATGGGTTAACCCATTAATAGAAATGGGTTAATCATTAAGACAGAGCTAGCCGATAAGGAATTAGTAACTGGCCAACAGTATTTATATCAATTACAGAGTTTCTGCATGTTATTTGGGGCTGGCCCAGCAGTGGGATCAGATCAGCGGTGGGGGAAAACATACTCGGTACATATGGCACACAACGTGGCTAGTAAGAACTTTCACTTAAAACTAAGAAAAACTTAAGAAATGTTTTAAAAACAAAGGAAAAAAGACAAGTAGGACTTCTTAGTAGCAGCATTTTTCTGTGTTGGACTCTGTTTTGTGAGAGACAGAGATTTGTGTGGCTCCTTTAATGGAGGTTTCCAAAATTAGCATAAGTGGCAAAAAAACCGAATTGCATTTAAAGAGCTCTGCTTACAATTCACTGGTGTGTATGAGAGCTGCAATGAAGGTTTACAGTGTGTTTTAAAATAAACACAGGCTTGGGAGAAAAAAAGAATAAAATTGTTTTAAAAAGACAGAGTGTAGCTGGGCAGTGGTGGCACACCCCTTTAGCCCCAGCACTTAGGAGGCAGAGGCAAACAGGTCTCTGTGATTTCAAAGTGAACCTGGTATGCAGAGTGCATTCTAGGACAGATAAAAGTTACACAGAGAAACCCTGTCTCAAAATATGTAAAAATAGAAGTAAAAGAAATAGAGTAATAAAAAAAGCCACATAAAGATGGAAAGTACAGAGAAACTTTGGATACTATATGCAATTCTGTTGTCTTTAAATTGTTTGACTGCTGAGAAAATAACAACTGTTAAAACAAATGCTGCTGGATTAATTCAATTTATATATTTTAAAAATGCTTTGAATCCAAAATTTAAGCCTAAGGACAAGTTACGGGGGAAAAGGATTTCTATTTTTGTTTCCACAGAAAATGAAAAGCTGTGGATTCCTTCCAGACTAATGTGGTTTGATTAAGCCAGACCCCCTGAAACAGAGTCCCAGGTGATCCAACATTCAAAACAGCTTGGACAAAGCATCCTTGCAGACTACAGCCAGGATTTCTGTGTCTTCTTAGGATCCCCCATGACAGCGCCCCCTACCAGCAGGAAGCAGTTTGGAAAGAATGACACCCAAATTCCCAAATATTGTTTATAAATGTTTGTTTTCATTTAAGTGGGCTTGGTTATAAATGGTTAATGACAACAACCAATCTTTTTAAAGGTAAAAAAGGGATTATGGTATAGAAATGTATACTTTGTTTTGGAATGGACTTTCATTTATTGATACAAATTTAAGGTCAATTTTGTGATAAGTATATTTCTCCCCTTGTTTAGGTATTGTGTTTATATAGCTCATTTAAAATGTATAAATTAGTACAGATTATAGATAGCTACCTATGATAGTCAAAGCTTAGAATTAAGTGAGTTACGTTTTCTAGATATACAGAGATATATTTGAGATTAATAGGCATTTTTCAAACCTTTCAAAGACCTAAAGAATATGGCATTTAAAATAGTTTAGGGTTTTTCTTAACAGTGAGGCACAACTGCTCCTGGCAACACCACCTTCATCAGAAAGGAAGATGAACATTGAATAAACTCGTTACAAAGTTTGCTTTCAATATGGCAAGACTAGCCATTTAGACAAGATACTGCTCTTGTCTAGATTGTTTGACTATATGCTGTATAAACTGGACATGCAAGACCCACAGAAAAGTGACTGCTGAAACAAGATGGACATTGCTATAGGATTCCTGCTTCATGGAAGAGTCTGCCAGACATTCTGCAGGACACAGAGAAAAGTGACTGACAAACTGTCAATACAGACAGACAGTTTAAAGTCTCCTGCTTTGCTGAGGAGTCTGCCAGACACATTATGACCTATGGGCTGAAGATGGAACATTACAGAAGATATTCGGGTGACTGACCAGGCAGTGAGCTGTCTCTGTTATTGCCAGGCAGTGAGCTGTCTCTGTTATTTCTAGAGTTTATATATTATCCTTCTGTGGTCTTTGAAGAAGTTGAAGACAGATAGTTTTGGTTATAGTTTTCCTTAGTTAGGATTAAAGATAAGTTACATATAGGACTTTAGACTCACAAAGATAGGATAGATGATAGAATATTTTCCTTAAATCTTACTAAATGTTAATGGACAAAATATTAACTGTGATTCTTATTTGATAACTATTGTGTGGTATATTTTGTTATGCTAAGGTTTTTAACCCTACTTTTTATTTTAGACAGAAAAGAGGAGATGATGGGTGACGTTATTCCGTAAATATGTTTCTCATTCTGGTTAATGAATGAAGCACTGTTGGCCAATAGGAAAGCATGATAGGCGGAGCTAGGAGATTAGGAGGAAGAGGAAATAGTTAGGAGGTGTCAGCATGTAGAGACTAGAGAGAACAGAGATCCAGGCCCTCTGGATGAGACCACGTGGAAATACTTAGATTAATAGAAATGGGTTAATCATTAAGACAGAGCAAGCCCATAAGGAATTAGTAACTGGGCAACAGTATTTATATCAGATGCAGAGTCTCTGCATGTTATTTGGGGCTGGTGCAGAGGTGGGACCAGACCGGCGGCCGGGTAAACATACTCGTTACAAGGGAGGGAGGTCAATACAGAAGGAAAATACAGAGGACAATACAGAGGACAGGTAACACCAAGGTTGTTTGATATAGCTTCAAGGAATCATATTATTTTATACTTACTTAGAATTATATACAATATATACGTGTGTGTGTGTGTGTAGTGTGTGTGAACATGTGATTTCATGTGCATGTGCATACATGGAAGCTCACATACACACAGAGAATTCTTTCAACCTTGATGAGACAGGGTCTCTCTTGTTTCTACTATTGTGCTGAGTACTCTGTGGGTTTGAATTTGGGTGGTCAGGATTTCGCAGCATATGCTTTATCCCACTGAACTATCTCATGTTTTTAAAAGTAAATGATACATTTAAGTTATGGCTTGGGCATCCAAATTTCGATAACCACAAAAATATATTAGTATCTAAAAGTAAGAGGCATAGAGGAAGGTTAACTCAGGGGGTTAAATCAGAGGAAGAAATGCAGACTTTGAAGAAACAAATCTCCAGGGACAGTGGAATAAGAGTCATTATCATTGGTAGATAATGGAGGGATATCTTCATTTATTCTAACTCCTAACCTAATATAACATGTTCATCTTCTAATACCACTTGCTCACCTCTGTACATTCTATATTTGTTTAGAAGCTAATGTTTTCCATGTCTATTTCCATCATCAACTTGTGAACATCTATAGGTTTACTGATTTATGAAAAATCAGTTGTTTAGTATATTGTAATGGTTCAAACCGTCATCATTGAATTAAAAATAAGGAAGATTATGTGCCAATGAAAATCTCTTGTGGTGGGTTTAATTGTGAGCTTGACACAATCTAGAATCACATGGGAAAAGGACCTTTGAGACTATCTTTGCAGTATAAAATTGATTACATTAATAGCAGTGAAGAGCCTCGACCTGAATGCATGCTCTGATCTGAATGAGATGAGATGAGCACTAGCTAGTATGTATCAATCCTCTGTGATCTGTTTTTGACTGCTCTTGAATGTGACCAATGTTGTCAAGTTTCCACTATCATGACTTCCCTGCCATGATAGCGGGAGTACATCCTCCAATTATGAGCTTCATAAGCCTTCTCTCCCTTAAGTTGCTTTTTTGAGTGGAAAGAAAATCAAGACAACCCTTAAAATTCTGGTAAAAATTTGAGATAATATACTATGAAATGACCCACATATTTATTAGAATTAGCCAGGTACAGATTTGGAGAGAATTTTCTTTTCACCAGAATGAATTAGAGAGAGTCATTTATTTACTTTATATGGCCCCATAGTATAAGAATAATAGTAAATGAGTTTGAATATTATTAAGGTAGAACAATCTCTAAGTGAAATATAAATGTTAAGATAGTAAAGAAACAAAGAACAAATAATATCCCCCTGCAAAACAAAAACAAAAACAAAAAAACAAACAAACAAAAAACCCCAAAAAACATGTAACCCACATTACTCCCCAAGCTTAATGACTACTTTGAGAAATATCAGAAATCCTTAGAAATAGAAGGGAAAATGACACTTTACATAGAGGCAGGTGGAGTTCGAAGCTAGCCTTGTCTACAGAGCAAGTTCCAGAACAGGCTCCAAAGCTACACAGAGAAACCTTGTCTTGAAAAACAAAACAAGAGCTGGCGAGATGGCTCAGAGGTTAAAATCACTGACTGCTCTTCCAGAGGTCCTGAGTTCAATTCCCATCAACCACATGGTGGCTCACAACCATCTGTAATGAAGATCTGGTGCCCTCTTCTGGCCTTCAGGGATACATGCAGATAGAACACTGTATACATAATAAATAAATAAATCTTTAAAAGAAAAAGAAACAAATCAAAACACAAAAATCATTTCCTTAATAAATCTGGCAACTGTGGCATGACACCAAAAATACTTTGCTTCCCCTTATTATTTTAGCGAATGTGTGCAAAGGGGGAAATACATATTGACAAATTTCTGGAACAAACTCAAGCCTTTTCTTCCATGAAATCATCTTTCTTGGATTTTTATTATTGGTAACAGGAGACATTAAGAACAGCTCTGATGATTCTCCTGTAATAGAGGGACTATACAAAAGATCATATTATCTACTTAAATAGCTACCAATCAAGCAACAATTAGACTTAAAATAAGGTATTATTTTTTAATCTTTGGGATTATAAAAATTACCTCCTTAATATTTTAGTCTTTTGACATAATCTTTCAACAGATTTTGTTCTTGTTCTGTAAATGAGAGGTGGAATTAACATCTAAGACTCCAAGATGACTTTTTAATATCAGATTTCTTAGAATATTAGCCTGCTAATTACTGAGAGCTCTAGCAAACACAATCTACTAATTATGGCTGTAGTGTGGGTATAAATTGATTAAAACTATACTGAGACAGGACTACTAACATTTTCCAAATGAAAAATTATTAAAGACATGATATTATACATGGGAAGACAAATATTTTAAATACTACTATTAATTTGTGACTATATAATAAATACAGAGATAAGGATTTAACTAGCTGTTTAATATTTTCTTTCTTTACCTATGAACATTGTCTTTTATTTTGGAGAGATGTAATGCAAGAGAAAGGCTTATGGAGCATACTCAGGAGACAATTGCATTAAGTACATTCTGACGATACTGGGAATAAAAAAAATCATAAAATACTTTAAACATAGTTCTGAATTTAATCTAAGTTCGACTGCAGAGTTTCTACAAGCAAAATCCTGAGGTCTAGACATTCTTATCTCTACTCACACTTTAACCTGATGCAATAGAGAAAATATTTCTGACCTAAGTTATCACCTCTGACATTTTCAAAAAAGCAACAAAATGAATCAAGTAGGAGCCAGTAGGCCTGTATTCTAATCCTTAGCTGTATCTCTAACTCGTTTTACCCTGCCTTTTGACCTTTTAGAGACGTGTTTTTCCTATTAGTAAACCAAAAACAACATCTGCTTCACAGGATAGCTTGAAAATTAATGAGATGATGTCTGAGAAGTACCCGAATATCAGATGTTCTGTCAATTCTGAGTATTGTTATGTGGTATTAAAATTCATTAGCCTTCTCAAAACCACCTAACCAACCTGCCTCCTCTGTGATAGGGTCACAACACATAGGTGTAAACAAGAAAATGTTCAACTGGGCGCCACATTCTTCTCAGTTTTACCTATCAAAAACTAGTTAATATTTTCTTTCTCATTCTTTTAAAATTCAGAATATTTGAACAAGTAGAATGTATTGATTACAAACACATGACTCCCTAAGAGAATTATTTTTCAATTTAGTCATTTTCAAATGTACATTTTAAGAAATTTTAAGGAAAGAATGCCCTTTTGGTTTTTGGAGAAAATCACATCTTCTCCACTTTTTCCCACCTTCAGAGGAGAGAGGTATATTTTGGTGCCAAAATACCAGGAATTGGGTAAACATGTATTTTTAATATGATCACATTTGAAATTTGTTGAAATGCTTCATGAAAATGTTATGGGCTTAGTGTCTAAAACCAGAAACTGAGGCTGAGAAATATTTACTATTCTGCCTAAATTTGATCTAATATTTACCACATATTATAGAACTACAAATTTCATCTAGTTTCTATCAGATTGCTTTAATTGAATAGGGTTTTCTGTGGTTAAGAAAAAAAAAACTCTTACACTGACTGTATAGTTCTTCTAATGATCTAAGCTATACAAATGATTTCTCCCTGAATATATTTTGTAAGGTTACTCAATGTGCTTTGCCTTTCCAAATTGGTCTTTGAGTACCTTCTTCAAAGCTACTACGGCAGGACATTAAGGAATAGTTTCAGTACTGCTTCTCAGACCTCCCCAGGAAACCAGCCTTCTATTGCCTCTATCATATTGCTGTCTTCTCTCTCTTGTCTCTATATTGCTCTTGCTCCCTCTGTTTTCACAAAGCCCTTTGATATTTAAAGATTTCACTTGATGTGGATCTATTTCTTATAAAAAATTCCAGGATATAAACAGTTATACCACCACCTAGGATCATATACTCAAGCTCCAGCAAAAAGACTTCTTAGAAAATAGAGTATTTTCTATTTTAATAATGTCTCCCCTGCTTGGAAAGCCTAATTTTTTTTCATATATTGTTCTTTTGTTTTCACTTTAGCTCTTTAAGACACTTTGTCAATAGTTTCTTGTTTCCTCCCATTTGAGGGAAAGTGTGAGGCAAGAGCCCCTGTGGAAAAAAAGGCAAAATGTTAGCCAAGTCACTAAACTAGGGGAAAGTTGAAGGGGGAAGGCCTTTAAGAAAACAATCTTAGTATGGATGGTTAAGTAGCAACAGGGGATAAATGTAGGACACAGGTGGCCAACATGTGTTTTGAGCAAAGGCAACATTATCCAACAGACTGCAGAATTCCTTTAGAATAATGGCATTTGCTGCATAGGGTCAGAGAACTAGCTAAGAGGTTTTACTCTAGGCATTGTTTCTATTGTATCTGGATGTGTTCCACAAAGGAAAACCTGACAAAATCCTGCCTAGCCTCTACCAAGACAAGATGGAACTCTAATTCTACAGACATTCTAATGAATCTCTACAACCCACAATCTAAGAGAATCCAGGGAACAAAAATATTGCATGACACAGTGCCTGCTGGAACACATTACCACTTTACCTACTCTAAAAGAGGGTCTTTAAACAAAGGGATTCCATGTGGTGGTATTAGAGAAAGTATACTTTATCCGTTTTGTTTTTTTTTTTGTTTTTTTTTTTGTTTTTTGTTTTTTTTTTTTGTTTTTTTTTTAGGAACTAGAAAAGCATTACTATTTTCTTCATTTTATTGTTCTAATGTGCCACCATAAGGGCAGCTAAAAACCATCACCAAATAGCTCTGGCAGAGAGAAGTCTAGTAGTTTGGCTATTAAAGAAATGCCGGTGTGATAATCGTTACTATTGATCATAACAACAATGCCACACCTGCCCATCTGCTTCTAGACTCATATGACCCAGACACTGTCTCCTGAATTAAAGAAGAGAAGCCTCTATTGGTCCAGTGTCTATTGAATTAACAGGGACTAAGTGTTATGGCATAAATGTCATGTAGCAGTTGCTTATCAAATGCATTTTTTTTTTTGTCAGTATGCTATTCACAGCAGAACCCAGAATCTGAAAAGACCAATCTTCAACTATGTCTGAGTAGGCATAGCCAGGCGAATGCTGGAGATGCCATACTACGATCAAGTCAATGAATTTAACATATTACATTGAAAAGGAAATGCTGAAAGAACCAAGCAAACTCCAATAACTATTCTTCCCTGAATAATCTGCATCAGTGCATTGTGTGTTGTCTCCATGATTCCTGTGACCATAAGTACTTGTTTAAGAGTGTTGAGGTGTGATGGTGACTGGAAAATGCTTCTGACCACACTTCTCATACTCAGTTTGAGAAGGTATTCTGGGAAAAGATGGGGGACTGAGCACATGGACTTGAGTTCTTTTCCCTTCCCTAGTCTCATTGAGATGAAAACAAACAAACAAAAAACAAAAACCACCATTTTCAAATATAATTATACCATAATAGGGCCTGCAAATAGCGAAGATATTCAGCAATAGCCCAGAAAGTTTGAGGTCCTTCTTAATAACACAAAGCAGATGGAATTTGATTAATGGGGGGGGGGAAGAAAATGGAATCTGAATCTAGTGTAGCAAGAACAGTTTCTTCCAAAAGAACTCCAGAGAAGCACTACACTTAGAAATATGACAAAGAAGTCGGCCATGTGTTTTCAATGCAAAGTTCTAGATTCAGAAATACTCAGCCAATAAGCTCTTTTTCCTACCCCCCTCCCACTGGCAGCCTCAAGTGTTTGGCAGCTTCATTTGTCATCTGCATTTTAAAGACAGGAAACTGCCTGGAATTGAGGCTCTGGGTGGGTTGTGGTGGCGGTCTGGGAGTGTGATTTTAGGAACCCATCTGGTTATCCAAGAGGAGTGTGAGGCAGACTTCTATGTCATAATGATTTTCTATGAGCCAAAGATGCTCGTTCCTGCTTGCACATCACAATCACCTAGCAAGCAGTCCTGTTGAGAATCACTGCTCAGAAGCAACACTTTTCCCTTGTGATTATAATTTAATTACCTCTCTCCCTTCCTTTTCCTCTATCCAATATTTCCCATATACCCTTCTCTGCTCTCCTTCAAATCCAAGGCCCTCTATTTTCACTAATTGTATTGCATGCATATGAGTATTTGTATATTACATATATGTTCCACACAGAACCTGTCAAGTCCATAAAATGTTAGTTGTATTTATGTTTTAAGAGTTGACCATTTGGTGGACTCTTCCCTGGGGAGGACCACCTCTCCTGCTCCCAAGCTTTCCTGTGTTGCCTATAGTTTTTGTGTAGGGTTGAGTCCTCGTGGGCTTTGCCCAATTCTGTTTGCTGTTTTCACTGGAGAAGCATGTCTCTTAAACATCTCAGAGCATAGAAATCACCTGAGGACCTTGTTCCAACACAGACTTTTCTCATCATTCAAATGAAAGTATTAAAATAAACTGAGCCCATAATTCTTAAAACTATTCTAAATATCTGACACATATCAACGCATATAATCTCTTAGAAAGCTTAATGTAGGTAGTATTGGTATTACTTATGAGAAAACTGAAACCTGAAGAGATCAAAGAACTTGCAAAAAGAAAAAAAAGTCACCAAGCCATGAAGTGCCAGCAACAGAATTCAAAGCCATGCATTCTGCTTCAAAATCTCTGTTGTCTACCACCAAATTATCTTAAATGGAAAAGGGCCATTAGGTGCAATTTGAAACACAAAGAAGTACTGGTTCCGTCGTAGAATACTTGCTCAGCATGCCCAAGGCCCTGGGTTCAATCCTAAGTACTCTGGAAAAGTAAATAAATACAATACCAAGAAAAAAGAAATTTTTCTAAATTTGAAACCATGTGAAAAATGGAAATCAGCAACCTGTGTTGTGTCTTTATTCACAGCACTCAGACACAGCTGCGTGTGACGATGAAGATGTCAAATTTACTTTTTAGTTTGGTTTTATGAGAAGTTTGGAAGTGATTTGCCATGTACAAAAGCTTTTACATAAAAAAAAAACTAAAACGGAAAAAAAAACCCTAATGCTTTTAAATGCATTCAAAAGTAGAAAACACGCAAAAAATATTCACGGTAATTGTTTTCTAGGGTGGGTTAAGGCAGGAAACTATACATGTGTTTTCCAACCTCTCTGTGGGTTTTGCAAATTTCCTGCAGTTACTTTTGTCTTCTAAATTGTGGGAATCTCAATGAGTAGGCTACATTGTTGAAAACAGTGGGACTTGTTAATCCATGCATTGAAAAACAACTGCCTGGAATACCTTTGGGAAACTGTGACAAGAGGTCTAGCTCAGTGATTACCTTGCAATGGCCCTCCAAATCAACACGGATTCCTGCCTTCTTGACCCCTTTGTTTCTCTGCTCGCCATCCACACGGGAAAGTAGACAATTTTAAGTAGTCACACCAAGCAGTTTGTCACAGGTTGTACACTTGTTTTAGTCTTTTAAATATCAAAATCAATTCCACAACATTAGAAATAGCTTTTATCTGAGGCTTCCACGCAACAGATCCCAGATATGCTACATTTAGCATGACCAAGATAACTACAACACACACACACACACACACACACACACACACACACACACACACACACACTGCCTTCTTGAAAAACACTGCCATTCCTCCATACAAGGCATTATTTATGGACAGATAATTCATCTTGACAGCTTCAGAGGGATTGAATTTCTTTGGTAGTCTATTATGGATACCCTCTGCTGGTCCAGTTCAAGACCCAGGTTAATCTGAGACCCCTCGAAGTTAATTGTGCATTTGATCAACCTAAAAAGGTGAACCTGAACCAACTTTGATCTGGAAACAGAAGCAGACACCCACAGCTAAACACTGAGCAGAACTCCTGGAATCCAGATGCAGAGAGGGAGGAGTGATAAGAAAATGGGGACAAGACCAGGCTACAGAAACCCACAGAGACAGCTGACAAGGAGGAACAAATGGGTCCCCCAGACTGATAGCTGGGAATCTAACATGGGACTGACTCAGACCCCCTAAACATGGGTCTCAGCAGGCCTGGGCAGTCTAAGGGACCTCTGACAGTGAAACCAGGATGTATTCCTGGTGCACAAAAGGACTTTGGGAGCACATTCCCCTTGAAGGGATACTCCCTTAACCTAGAGACAGGAGAGAAGGCCTAGTCCCTACTCTAAATGACTTGACAGATTTTGTTGATCCCTCCTGGAAAGCATCACCCTCCCTGTGGAGTGGGGTAGGGAGGATGGGATGGAAGAGTGGTTGGGGAGCATCGGAGGGAAGGAGGGAGGGAAGGAGAGGGAACTGGGATCGATATGTTAAATAAGAAAAAAATTAAAAAATTAAAAAAATTCAAATTGGGATGACTCAACATAACCTTGACTTTATAATGACAGTGTAGCTCCACTCAATGGCTACGTTGTTAGGAACTCAGCAGGAAACTTTGGTGTCAGCTACCTAGCAATGTAATTCAGAAAGTGACATCTTTTCATTTGCAAAGAAATCATCAGAGGTACTCCATAGTAGAACTATGGAGCTACCTGATTGCTGTTACAACTTGACTGCCTTGGCAGTATATACAGATGTCTTATGTACAGATTATGTTGTTGTAGTGTGAGCAAATTACAATGTTAGTATGTTCTGATTTTTGAAGCCTAAGAGGATAAATAAAATCAGAGTTGATGTGCATCCCACCATTCTAGTGTATACACAGAAGCTAGTAACTTCCCAATGTGGAAAATGTTCATGTACTGATAAACTGCAAACCATAAATGTTTTACTCAGTAAACCATAATGAGACTCAGAAATTCTTGGCTTTTGTTGAAGAATGCAGTAAAGATCAAGCTGCTCCAAAGAGGTTACATATTACTAGTCTTTTAAGGAAGGGAAATTCCTTGTATTTATCCCCTTTGCCTATACATGAGTGTTAGGGCACACTGATTGATGTTTTCTAGTTGCCTAAAATTGTAATCTTGGAATCTAGGAATTTATGCTTGATTTAATAAATCAAGACTTGAAATAATGATCTTAGATATTGTTGGAATGGTATCAGTTTCAGAATTATTGGATACAACGTCTTCAAGAAATATTGAAAATCCCCAAGGAAGATAATTTAAATCCATGACTAGTTCTTAATTCAGAAAATGTCTTAGAATATTCTCATGAATATTTGTAGCAGTATTATCTCCTTTGAAAAAATTAATGTTTAGGTAATCATTCATAGTACTGGCTTTCATCATGTCATTTTCATATGTAAGTGTCATTATTCTTTGTTCACATTCATTCTGCATCAGCCATTGCCCTTTTGCTTTTCCTCCCCTCTCCAGTTAGTTCCCTTGCTTTCTTTCCTCAGGCCCCCTTTTGCTTCCATATTATATGCATTCCATTACCTTCTCTACAGCCTTAAGATCTCTTTCTTCTCATGATCCCACGTCTAGTATTGTGACATACAATCTCAAAAACATACAAACACATACAGGCATGCAATTTTAAATCTGGGTCCCTTGTATGAGAGAAAGTACTCAATGTTGCCTTTGTAAGGTCTGACTTACATTGCTTAACATAATGATTTTTGGTTGCATCAATGTTCCTGAAAATGCCATGATTTCATTTTTCTTTGAGGCTGTATACAATTTCACTATAAATAAATGTGTATTTATCACATTTTCTTTAATAATGGATGCATCTAAGTTACATTTCTTGGATCTTGTGAATAGTGCAGCTGTAACCCATGTAAACATGGATTTGCACATGTCTCTGTAGTATACTGATTTAGGACATTTCTGGTTGATATCCTTTGGCAAGTTCATTTTACTGAGACTGTCATACAAGCAAGACTGTCAAGTAGTTTCTTTAAGCTAGCTGCAGGTCTAAGGATGTGACACAAGTGCCCAATTAACAGCTCACTAGTAATACACTGTAATGCAGTTTTCCAAAATGAACATTTACTTCTATAGCAAGTATTTGGTGAAATGTGCAATTTCTTTCTTTTCTTACACCTAGGGTAAAAGGCATAGGGATTTAGTGCAGCAGCTAGAATTACATTGAGTAACATGGGATCCTTCTTGAAAGTCTGTAGGTCCTGAGAGAATATGTTGAGAAATCTGTTTTATAGTTTACTAAAGTTTAAATGTCCTAATTTTATAAATATGTATAACTGATTCCTGTGGGTATAGCTCAGTTCCTCTTAAATGAGCCTTTGTACCACTCAAACAAAGTATATGAAACAAAGTTTCCCAAGAATATGATAGTGGGCCTGCACAGTTTGTGTTTTACTACTCCTTGCTTTCAGTCTCTGGACACATTTCAGACTTTAGGACAAGGGAATACAGCACAAGGAGAAAGCAGCAATCTCACTATTGGAAGCAAAGAGAAATCAGAGTTATGCATGATATTGTCATTGAAATTTGTTGTGGCTGTGGTTCAAAACTTTAGTAGTGACCTTGGGTTTCTTCATGTTCAGGACAGGGTCCTCACAGAAAACACTGGTTAAAAGACTTGAGAGTTAATCAGAGACTTCAGAATTTATGTAATGCTGAAGATATATTGGAGTGCTGACCCTTCAGAAGAAAAAGACATTGAAGAACATGCTAAATATTCTCTTGGGATTTGAGAATGGCTATGTTTAGGAATAAGAACCACAATTTAAGAGTGGGGGCTATCACAAACTAAACTTAAACAAGGCCTTGAGTACTTGATACTTACAACAAGTATCCAGGAGAAACTCCAATAATGTTTCCCCCTTAGCACCTTGTTCTCTGTTGATTTTTTTATTGTTTTGTTATTTGTTTTAAGTTTTACAGTACTAGGAATGAATTCCCTCCCATCTATGGGTCTTGGGTTCAATCAGGGAACAGCTAGTTAATCCCAGAATTTAGTACTACAATTTCACAAGTAGGCATATCTTGCCTAGTACTTCATGCAGCAAACAAAACCAGGATTGAATATGCCACTAGAAGAATACATATGATAATCTTTTAGACTTCTTTGAAAGAATATAGAAACCATACGCTGTAAGAGAAAAGTCAAAATTAAAAACTTCAATTAAAATGACAACACTAAATGAAAAAAAGAAAGCAAGTGGAAGATTGAATTAAAATATTAATAATGTATGTCAAATAATTGTGTGTCATACTTGAAAATATATATCACACACAAAAAATGTAGCTGATTAGCTAATAAGAACAGGAAAGGATACTCAGAGTCATTGCTTTATCAGGAAAATCAAAGTTAAAACTATATTGGAACAATTTTGATTTACTCATTAGAATTGCTGAGGAAACATAATGATAATGAAAAGTTAGAAAGCATTTAGAGCAGTAGTTCACAAACTTTCTAATGTGTAGGACATGACAGAAGTAAGCGGTCCAGACCCTTTCTCCAGTAAGATAAGACCACGTGGAAACACTTAAGATTGATAGAAATAAATTAATATTTAACTCATTTAATATTAAGTTAAGATAGTGCTAGCCAATAAGAAATGCTAGTAACCACCCAACAGATTCATAATGAATACCGTGTCTCTGTGTGTTACTTGGGACTCACAAGGCTCTGGGACCAGGATGGCAGCTAAGTGCTCCTAACAAAATGGCACCTACAATGTGGGTGCTAAGAACTTCCACTTAAAAAGTGACAAGAGCTTAAAAAGGGATTTTAGAAACAAAGGAACAGAGACAAGCAAGGCTTCTTGGTAGCAGATTTTTTCTCAGGTGGACTCTGTTTTGCTAGAAACAAGCAGAAACTTGCACAGCTCCTTTAAGGAAGTTCTCCTGACTCAGCATAAGCAGAAATAACTGAAAGGCTCTTGAAGAGGCCCTGCTACCAACTCAATGGTATATGAGCAGCTGGCAGTGGCAGCATAGACCAAGGCAGTGAACACAGCTCTCACTGCTGGCAGTAAATGTACCCCTGCCATATTGTAAAGCAATGTTGTTGTTCAGCAGATTAAATTCTCGTGGCCAGAAAAAGATAAAGATTTACAGTAAAGACAGATTCAGATAAAGAAAAAGCTCTAAAGGTATATAGTAGATTTTTAGTATGTTTAAAATATAAATAGGCTTGGGAGAGAAAAAGAAACAGCATAAAGTGGTTTTAAAAAAAATAAAAAAAGACAGTAGCTGGATGTGGTGGCACATGCCTTTAGTTCCAGCACTTGGGAGGCAGAGGCAAGCAAATCTCTGTGATTTCAAAGCGAACCTAGTATACAGAGAATGATTCTTATAGGCCTACATGCTTTGGTTGTTTTTCAGAAAAAAAATCTCACTATGGTGTTGAACTCAGGATTCTTCTGCCTCACCTTTAGAAGTGATGGGATGACCAGCATGTACCATCATACCCAGCTTATTATTTCATTTTTTAAAAATCACAAACATGCACTATTTTTAAAAAATAGCATGTCATGTCACATATTATTAAACACATGTCACTTTTATTATAAATGAGAAATTCCAGCATATGAAGTATGCCGTTTGTATTTTCAAAAGTATATGAAACAGATATAAAACAATAGAGAATAACTGCAATAGTCTTTTCTCTTGAATGTCTATGGCATGTAACACGATGAAACAGACTACTGAATGCTTTCCTTACATGTTGATCTCTATCACATTAGCATGTTTTTATCATGTAAGAACATTCATTGAAATTACATTATTGATCTGTTGCATTAAAAAAAATTCCTAGACTGTTTTTTCTTCTATTCCATCCTCAATAGTTTTCTACATTTTTCTCTTTTTTGCTATGCTTTTTCAACTTAGGGAAGTGTCTGGGACAGAATCCTGTTCATTGTTCAGTTAATAGTTAAGAGATGGGGGAATGTGATGAGAATAATATGAATTTAAAGCATCAGGAGATTAGAGTCTTCCACAAACTTCTGGAAGCCTAAAAGGTTGATGGAATACTACTAAACAGTAAAATATTTTAGAAGAATCCTCTGCCTAGAAAAGGAGAGCTGCAGGAGCTGAAACTGGGAAAGCTTGCCACAGGAAGACCAGAGTGGGATGGAGGAGTGAGCTGAAAATGGGGAACTCAATTGGTTCCATCTATACATGAAGTGTTGATCTCCTACCCACACACTGCCAATTCCTTCACAAGGAATGCCATGAAACAATTTGACTCTGACTTAAAGACTTCCTGGAGAGAACCTCAGGGCTAATGTTGGAGTTACTGCTTCACCACAAAGCATTCTTCATTCTGGTGTCTAGAGTCCCATGAAGCACCAGCTAACTCATTACCTTCACAAGTTAATGTGAAGCCTGCCAGACCATAGCCTTGTTCTTGTGCCCCAAGCTTTTGTTATTTCTCTTTTCTCATTCACAAATATAAATAGAAAATCACTGATTTTTTTTTTAAATTAGTAAAATGTAAAAAAAAAAAAAAAAAAAAAGAAAAGAAAAACTGCTGACCAGAAAACAATCCAGGAAGGCCTCTAAGTTAAAAGAAGTTGAATTAATTAAGATGGTCCTTGGTCTTTCAACATGAGACTATCTATGTGAATGTGAAGATGTGAAGATAACTAAAAACAATAAATACACAAACCACACCCAGCTAAATTTACAAATACTGTGAAGAGAAAGTGCCTAGAGGACAAGGAACTACTCAAAGTTAAAAATAGGAATTTTAGAAAGGAAACAAAAATTCAAATGGAAAGGTTGAGAGGCAAAGAGAAGCAAACTTCCTGTCCTTTACCTGTATACAAATATAGATGGAAAATCAGAAAAAAAGAGATCCAGAACAAAAGATAGAGCAATGCAAAGAAAGATCATTTCTTTGCACGTGAAAGTGACTTTCTATAGATTAAAAGATTCTAAAGCTACATGTCATAATGACCTTTAAAGGAGCCATATTAAGAGGACCACTGATAAAATTGCAAAATCAAGTATAAAAAAAGTATTTTAAGAATTCTTAGTAAAAACAATTAGGTCTGAATGAATGAAAATAGAATTGGCATAGAATTTATCAAAATGAGATTGTAGAAGACAAAAGAACAATGCCTACAATGTTCTGAGGATGCTTGTTCTCATCTACAGGTTTAAACCAAAAAAAAAATGCACCAACTAAGTAAGATAATAGAATGAAAACATTTTTCAGACAAGGAAAGACTAAGTAGGCTCATTTACTTGTACTCACTTAAGAGTTGTTAGAAATGTCCAGAGACCTACAACACTGACTGCAACTAACAATCTGAGCAACAGTAGAAAGGCTACCATAAATGCCCTTCCCTGATAATGAGATCAATAACTAACTTATCCACCATCATGGAGCCCTCATCTAGTACCTGTTGGAAACAGAAGCAAACACACACAACTAAACACTGAGCCAAACTAGAATCCAGATGCAAAGTGGGAGGACAAGACCAGGCTGCAGAAACATATAGAGACAATTTACCTGAACAAGGAGGAGCTAATGGGCCCCCAGACTGAGAGCTGGGAAATCAGCATAGGACTGACTCAGACCCCCTGAACATGGGTCTCAGTTAGAAGGCCTGAGCAGTCTAAGGGACATCGGACAGTGGAACCAGGATGTATCCCTGGTGCATGAAAGGACCTTGTGGACACATCCCCCATGGAGGGTTACTCCCTTAACCTAGAGACAGGAGAGAAGGCCTAGTCCCTACTCCAAATGACTTGACAGATTTAGATGACCCCTCCTGGATGGCATCATCCTAAATGTGGAGTGAGAGGCTGTGACTTGACAGATTTAGATGACCCCTCCTGGAAGGCATCACCCTACATGTGGAGTGGGGGGATGGGAGGGGAGGGTGATTGGGGTGCAAGTGAGGGGGGAGAGAGGGAAAGAGGGAGGGAGAAAGGGATGGAGAAGGAACTAGGATCGATAAGTAAAATAAAATAAAAAAAGCAAAAAAAAATGTTGTTATGGCAAAATGAAGGAATAATAGAGAAAAATGAAGTGGAATCAAAGAAAAAGTAAAGAAAAATTGAAATAGAAAGAAGACATCCTTGATCAGTCAGTGGATAGCAACAGATACTGGAAAAATAAAAGAGGTCTCCGAGAGAGTGCTCACTAACATTAATGTGCAGTAAGCCAGAGCAGCAGGAGCCATCTGCCACAGTTTCCGACAGTAAGAGGCTGCAATGTTAAACACAAAATTTTAAAACTAATTGAAATAGAATAAAAGTTGACCAGCTTTTATTACCACCATATACGAGCAATTCTAAAAAGAAAACCAGCAACAATAAATTACCCATTCCTGAAAAACTGTTGGTCTAAGTTCTAAAGAATTGCTGTAGTTGTTCTGAAGTCAGCGTGATTGTATCCACCATCAAGTCATCAATATGCCAATGACATCTTGGAAAAAGAAGTGGGAAAGGTTAACACTAATACTATAATTAAATGTTAAATAGGTTAAGAATATTATTAAGTCTGTTGAAGTATAAAACAGAACAATTTGATCCCTAGCATATTCTCCATGGATAAGAGTGGCAGTTATGTAATAGTTCCAGCATGAAATTTGGCTGTACAATGACTATGGTAGTTATAATCATAGAAGCAATCACATGTCACTTAAATATGAGAGCCTAACGGGATGCAAATATTACTAACCTTAATAATGTAAACATAAAAGTATGGGTTGCACAGATTAAGAGGTAGAAGCTGATAAGGAGTGGCAGCAGGGAAAGGATGCATCAATGTTTTAATCTTACAAAGTGATGTCAAAAGACATGGAACTAGACAGAGTTTGAGCTACATATAGTTAACATTACAACATTGCAAAGACAGCTAGGTGTGGAGCTGAGAATAGAGATATGAATCATTCTGCGAGGAACACTGGTCAGAATTGTATAACTAGCATAACAGTATATTAATAGAAAATATCTCAAGGTAATTAGGATTTCATTACATTATCCTATTACTTGGAGATAGGAAGAACATATGAGGGAAATTTAAATGTTTGGAAAGAGATTGCAACTAAGGAGCAAGATTGAGGGTAATGAGGTGTGGGCAGGGGAGAATTGCTTTTCCTCTCTTTTGCTATAAAACTCTCTGTGCAATTTGATCTTTTGATTATGTACTTAACCTATTACTGTGCTACACTTATTTAAAGTTTTAAAAATGAGTAACTTTGAAAAATTTGTTAATAAACTCTTTAAGAAAAATATACTTTCTACTCTGCAATATGCTGTGTTAATAATTTATGGAGCTGGGGAAAAGGTTAAACTGGTAAACCACTTGCCATCAAGTAAGAGGACAAGAATTAGGATCCCTAAGAGCCATGTAAATGCCATGTAGATATGGGAGTCCGCCAGTAATTCCAGTGCTCAGAAAGTGATGATAGGAGATCCCTGAGCAAGCTGGCTAGCCAGATGTACTATGCCAGTGAGCTCTGAATTTGACTGGGAGTCCTTGCCTCAGTGAATAAGGTGGAGAGTGATCTCAACAAAGTTTCTTGACATCAACATTGAACCTATACAAACACACACAGGCTTGCATATGTGCCTACAAACATGCCAACACAGATCTATGTAAGTACATATGCCACACACAGAAACACATGCAAACAATGTTGTAGGCATTTAGCAGAGTTACTACATCTGACATAGATATCAAAATGAACAGCTGTTTTGTACTTTGACCTTAAAAAATCCTTGTGGAACACAGTGATTGTTTCCTATGATTTGTAGAATTGTTTTACTGAAGGGACATTGCAGCTTTCTCATGACTTTGGTCACAAGAGACCTTAAGCACACCCGAAGCTCTTGTATTATTGTATATTGTATATGATACCTAAAAAGAACTAGATTCGTGTGATGCTATCCTTTAGTACCACATGTAAATTAGATTAGGGATCTTGGTATGAACAAATACTTTGTGTAACAATCAATAAATGCACCTTTGAATGGCTATTTGGGGGTCAACCCATCAGAGAAGTTGGATCTTCCTGCTGCCACATAGGCCTTAAAATTTCATCTTGAGGTGCCTTCAGTTTTCAACCGACCCATGCTTCATGGTGCATCCCAACAAAACAAATTTTTAAAGAATTTACTAAAGGTCTGTGTAAGGGATATAGAACAACTCTGCAGCTAATATAATCATGTCTTTAGAAGACTACTAATTCTATTTGTCTGAGTTACTCAACTACTGACGCTAAAGAGCAATTGAATCTCCATAACCACACAAGTTCATGATCGGATTTCATTCTAGCTCAAAGAGACAATAATCTATAACTTGAAATACCCAAAGTGGGATAGTAGCATATATCCTACCATCGTTGGTGGGTAGAATGAAGCCACATATTCTTTTTCTTAAGAGCCTCAGAGAAATTAATGTATCTTAATATGGATCATAGAAAGCAAGCTAGTTGGAAAACTCTTAAATAACTTCTGGTAGCCATTTTAGGTAAAGGATTTGTACTGTAATATGATGATTTTATTATTTTATCTAAATAATTATTGTATCTAAAATAATTTCTGAAGAATGAGTTTGTACAATACTTCTCAAATTTCTTTTAAAAATATTGTTCCTATAACTATTAAAATGTTGGTGTTGAGTACTGCTTACTCACACAATGCACAAGTTTATCTAAAGTCTTTTTCCTATCTATCAAACTACTCTGTAACCAACTTTCCTATAATTATATTATACAGCCAATGGGATTAATAAGAGAGCAAGGAATGAGAACAGATATGATAATTTCATGGCTCAAGGTTTTACCCCTAGAATGTCTGAAGTCTGGCTTTTAGGTATGTACATTTTATAAACAATGTCCTGCTTTATTCCTTTCCTCACACAAAACCTTAACTGAGGAATAATTTACTATCAACCAGAGAATGATACCAGAAACATATGTTACTGGCTCCTCTCTCTACATGCATTTTTCTTTAACCATCCTTTTGAGCTTGAATTGTTATCAGCTGGGCTAATTGTCTTCTTTTGTTGTTCTTTTTTCCCCTTTGTTTCTATTTCTCCTTTTCCATACCCCAGCAGTTCTCAACCTGGGGTTTGTGACACTTTTGTAGGGGTCACATATCAGATATCAGGCATATCAGATATTTGCATTATGATTTACAACAATAGCAATGAAAATAATTTTATGGTGGTGGGGTCATCATTACATAAGGAAATTTATTAAAGGGTTGCAGCATTAGGAAGGCCTTATGCCTACCACTGGAAATCAAGGCATTACTGATTGTACACAATTACTTTATGCTAACCAGTAGCATTGTTTCTTTGTTGTAGAAAGAACTTTTGATATTTTAGTTAGCACATCAAAATTCTTCCTTAATTTTCAGACTTAATGTTTTCCTACTGTTAGCACATCAAAATTCTTCCTTAATTTTCAGACTTAATGTTTTCCTACTGTAGCCTGACTTTGTTTCTAAATGGTACTGTTCTAAATGTCTTTTATTGATGTTGTTCAGTGTACAAATGCTACTTGCCTTCCATTTTCAGCATGAGATGAGAGAAATAATGAAGTGGCTTAAGAAAATAAACTTGAAAGTCTAGGCATGACTTGGCAAACAAAGTCCAAATGGGATGTTTATTAGAAAAGCCCAGTCCTTCTAAAAGAAGATGTCAATGATGCGAGGAAATGGGTCCATGGGCTAAAGGATCCCACTCATATAAATCAACACTAGCTTCTAGTTTCTGTTTGAAGAGGTTAACCAACGAAATACCTTGAGAATGCCTGTCTATAAAGGCATTCTCTTCTGTCTATAAAGGCAAAATGGCATTGTCCAGCCACTTGTCTAAAAAGATAAAACCTTGTAGATAGCCTAAACACACCAGCTTTGTCCATGTTCCACAATCATAATTTCATTTTATAACAGACATTAGACTTGTTTATTTGGATATCACGCTAAGTATATGCTGCCAATTTAATTTTCATAATCCAACAACTGAAGCTAATTTAAAAATGAGATTGGATTTCTGCTACAATACAGAGCCTTACATTTCTATACCATTTTCTTTCTTACTTAATAAATATAGAGAGGTAGCCCAATACTCTCTATGACATTTATCTCTATCCCAAAAGAACACTGTGCATACAGTCAATTCTTAATTAACTCAGGTCATAGGAAAAAGGCAAGGTGTGGATTAATTATACTTCTACAGGTAAGCCCTACAGTTCACTTTGATCCACTCATTTCTACCTCTTTCCTAATCACACGTTTTATCAGGGACCTTGATAATTAGGTAAATGCAAAGATTTATGTTTCACTTCCTTTCTTATCCCTAATGAACAAAGAAATGAGGAGTGGGAAACAAGAATAGTGGTATTATCTGCTAATAGGGTAGATAACCAGTCATTAGGTCTGAAAGTTTCCAGTAGTTTATTATTAAGACTAGAAATTAAAAGTATAAATTAATTAATTAATTAATGGACAATTTTTATGACATATTTGTAATTAGTATGTGAACTATAACCAGTAACTGTAGTTCTGAGGTCAAGAACTACTAATTTAGACAGAGTTAATCATAATATTACCTTACCTTCCTCTACAATCATGCTAATTCCAAGCTTCAAAATTCTCATCTAGGATATAGGCCTCCAAATTGTGTGAGTTTGGGGAAAGAGTAATAATTACCAAAGAGACCATTTTGTACAAAGATTTGCATAGTCACTCTGCTAGTCATTTAGCTATGATCCACAGAAACTCTGGGCTCCACTAAGTTTCCCTGGAAAAGTATAGATCCATAGTCTCTGAATCTTAGTCCTGTAAATGTGATTGGAGACAAGGATCACCTTGCACTCTTCTGTGTGTGTGTGTGTGTGTGTGTGTGTGTGTGTGTGTGTGTGTGCGTGCGTGTGTTAGAGAGAGAGAGAGAGAGAGAGAGAGAGAGAGAGAGAGAGAGAGAGAGAAAGAAGAAGAGAGAGAGAGAGAAAGAGAGAGAGAGAGAGAGAGAGAGAGAGAGAAAGAGAGGGAGAGAGGGAGAGAGGGAGAGAGAGTACTCCTAGTGCTGGATGCTGTTTTCTTCTACCCAATACAATCAATCAAAACAATTGTGTGTGTAAAGGGGTGTGCTGGTGTATATAATAAATACTCCTTGCTTCAGTTGGAATTTCCCTTTCTCTTAGCCTCATTCACTGTTTATCTGTAAAATGAGGCAGATGGATAAGGTGATCTCTCAGGTACCATCCAGGATTGTGAAATTCTTCTCATAAAACTTGCAACTTTATCCTTTTTATTCTTTTTTTGAAGCTTTGCTCTCCACAGAAAAACAAACACAGCCCCTTCCCTCTCCTTGGGTACTCTTATTATCCCCTGTAGATAAACTGTTGAAATTTTAGTGTGGCTGCAAGTTATAATTTCTATATTGTAGACCAACATCTTAGTCTGGTGATCTTTCAGATTTTACCAAGGTGAGTTCTCATGTTAAGTGAAATTTGAAAGAAGACTAGCAAGATATCCCAACAAGAAAAAGTGTGTCATACAAACCTGACAATAACCTGAGTTCAATCCCCACAACTCATGATGGAAAGAGGACAATCAACTCCTCAAAGTTGCCCACCTTCCTGATCTCCATATGCACATTTTGGCACCCACATACCTGCTCTCCACTCTACCACACACAGATAAAGCTAAAATGTAAGTGAAAATGGAACTGAAAAGAATAAAATATGACTGCACAACAGTGACTCAGATTGGTCTTGAGGACAAACACTTTTCCACCGTAAAATACTGTTTTTATTTTTATTTAAGGGTAGGATACATGCTCATAAAAAAAGTGATCACTGTCATCTAGCATTACAGAATAACTCAAGCACACACACACACACACACACACACACACACACTAGATTCCAGTCAACAGTTGGTCACAACAAGAAAAGTTGTGTGAATGGGTAAATTGTTTCTCTACATGGAAAGGTGTCATGACAAGGTAATAATCAATTTGAAATAGTCAAGGAACATACCCCAGAACACAGGACATTATGGGCAACATATAGGGAGATCAAGTTCAAGGGCTAGATCATAGAAAGCTGTTATTAATCCATTGAACTGATTCCATTGTGTATCCTCAAGTGTGCTACACATATGCAATGTAGTAGTAGTTAATTTATATCATTTTTAACAGTCCCACATTTATTTTAGTATAGTCAAGAACAATAAATTAGGCATCCAAAACTATTGTTTCATGGATGTGATTTCTCTGGATAGTCAGTTTTTTAAATGAGGAAGTTGAAAACAAAATGCTTCCTAAATAATAGTACAGATAGTATATAAGTATGGCAATAAATGAACAAAAAAAACAAAAAATGTGAGAGTGAAGAGCAGATGACTAATATGGGAAACATTAGCCTCTGGTGTCTACTGAATGGGTTTTAGGCAGTGGATTGAAACTTTAAGATTCACAGTTTTGGACTATCTGGCTGGCTTGGAGGGCAGATTAAAGGAGAGTGGCTGGTCAAGAAATTATTGAAGAAAAGCTTGAACTAAGGGCATAGCAGCGACACTGGGAGAAACAGATAAATATGAAGGGTCTTAAGTACCCATCTTCTGTACTGCTTAGTGACGGGGTATACTAATCTTTGATCCAACCTGTAAAGAAGAAACTGCGCTAAATTATGTCTGTGATGGGAAAACTGAAGAGACAAACAGAATCGCTAAGCTACACAGAGATTAGCAATGTTAGGAAGTCCTCCCAGTCTCTATTTTTTAAAAATTATTTATAGTTTTGATATTCTAACACATATAATTACATTTCTCTCTTCTTTTTCCTCCCTCCAAACCCTCCCATATACCCCCTACTCTCCTTCATCTAATTATTATTGTAATGCGTGAGTGCATTTGTATATACATATATGTATGTATATGTGTATATACATACATATATAAATATACATATATATATATTCCTAAATATAAAATATAACCTATTCGGTTCTTACAATGTTATTTTATGTATGTTTCTAGGGCTGACTTTTTGACATTGGACAATCAATTGGTGTGCTCTTTCCTGGGAGGACGACATGTCCTGCTCCTGGCTTTCTTCAATTGCCTATAGTTCTTTGTATAGGGCTGACACTCATTGGCTTCCCCCCCCCCACATGCCTCTTTAGCATTTCCATTAGTGTCATTCTTGTTCGGGTCACATTTTGGGCAGTCATGGTAGCGAGACTTAATGGGTGTCACTTCTGACGTTATTATGAGATACATTTTCACAACAGGCTGAAAGGACAACAAAAAGAGATGAAGTAGGCACAGACCAAAACAGAGGGTGCTGGAAATTGCCATTCTGCGAACCCTGCCCCTAACGATGGGCCATGTCCACACTACGTCACTAGTCAAGGAGCTTCATAGGGGCTCAGCTACACATGCACAAGTTTCCCCTTTTAAGCAAGTGCCCCTCACATACCCCTCTCGCTTGCCCCCCTCCCCTACCTCTCTCTCTCTGCCTCTGTCTCCCTCTCTCTGTCTCTGTTTCTGTCACTCACTTGCTCGCTTTTGGTTGACCACCAGCTACCTCCCTTTGTGTCTTGTGTTCCTGTTTCTTTGGAGACAGCTACAGCTAAAGAACAACAAGAGGGTATACTTGGGAATCTGAAATCAGAGCAGACTTTTCCAATGCTAGCTGGAGACAGAAAGAGTTGGCTGGGAGTGTAACGCCATTGATAGGGTGTTGCTTAGCATTCACAAAACCTCAGTTAAGTACCTAGCACCACATAAAAATGTAGGTATGGTAGCATATGAACATCATCTCAAGAGGTAGAGGAGGATAGGTTGGGAATTCAGTGCAATCCTTGGTGACACAGTGAGTTCGAGGGCAGCCAGGGCTACATAAGTTCCTGTCTCAAAGGAAAAAAAAATAAAAGAAAATAAAAGATGGGGACACATCTGCTGGTCTTCTTTCAAGTTTCACTTAACATAAGTTTCACATTGGTTAAGTTTGTTATTGGTTAAGTTTGTTAGCTCATCAGGCTTAGACATTAGACTGGATTATAGAAGTCATAGTTTGCATCCACATTAACTTCATTTTTTTTATCTATAGAGTATGATAAAAAGCACCCCAAACATGGCTAATGAACAAGGGTTTGTAAAAGAGATTTAATACTTTTCTGTTGGTAGTTAAAAGCACGAGCATAATTTGTTCAGGATATTATAGATACTGAGACTATAAAAGGGACAAGGATGAGGTTTCATGAAAAACTACAACTAAAAGCTAGACAAGAGTGGGGGTGTAGTACAGTAGTGGTGTGCTTGTCTCACATGCCCAATAGCTTGGGTTCTATCCCCAATACAAGCTGTCAATGGTGCAGAAGCACGATTGAGAGGATCTCAAGATGGAAATCTTTAATAATGCAATAATTACCTAAAATTATGGAGTAGAAGAATCAAATACATACATATGTACTTGACTCATATTTTACTTCACCGTTAAAGCCAAAGAAGACATGGATTTGAAGGAGAACAAGGGGTCCACAGGAGGGCTAAGAGTGAGGAAAGGTACGGGAAAAAATGATGTAATTATAATCTCCAAAAAAGCTTAAAATGATCAAATAAAAGTTCATGGGCTAAGGTTTAGGACTTTGTTAATTTCTTTTGGAAGAACAATTGTATTGGAGGTTTATGGGTACAGAGCAGTTTATTACAATGGTCTTTAAGGAAAATGGGAAGTGAGGAGAGAACAGCGGTATCGCTCAATTTTAGGAGGTCTGCTGTGATGGTCATTCCTGCTTGTCAACTTGGTTACATCTGTAATGAACTAAAACCCATGTGGTAAATACTTAAACTGTTCCTCAAGACAGTGGTTGCAGGTCTGTCGGTGTAGCTTGGTTGGTTGGTAGAATGCTTGCCTAGCATACATGAAGCCCTGGGATCCCGATAGTGGTGCATTCATCTAATCCAAGAAATTGAGAGTTGGCAGCAAGAGGAGCAGAAGATCAGGTCATTCTCTTGGCTAAATATCAGGCACAGAAACAGTTTGAGATTTGAGAGACCCTGCCTTCAAACTAATTAACTATCTATCTATCTTAATTAATTAATAACAAGATATAGTGTTTTGGATGCTGGAAGGGATGAAAGTGACTTTTTTTTGAGAGAGAGAAGCTTTTTTTTGTGTAACAAACCTGGTGTAACAAACCTGGCTGTTCTGGAATTTGCTTTGTGACCAGGCTGGCCTTGAACTTACAGAGATCTGCCTGCCTCTGCCTCCAGAGTGCTGGGACTAAAGGCATGTGCTACCACTACCTGGAAAGAGTGAATTTTTAAAAAATCTAAAGAATAATCCCTTAACCTAGAGGCAGGAGGGAGGGCCTAGTCCCTACTCCAAATGACTTGACAGATTTAGATGACCCCTCCTGGAAGGCATCACCCTCCCTGAGGAGTGGGGGTAGGGTGGGATAGGAGGGTGGTTGGAGGGCATGGGAGGGAGGGAGAGAAAGACAGAGGAGGGAGGGAGAGAGAGAGAGAGAGAGAGAGAGAGAGAGAGAGAGAGAGAGAGAGAGAGAGAGAGAGAGAGAGAGAGAGAAAACTGGGATGGATATGTAAAATAAGAAAAAAAAAATAACGATGTTGCTAGCCAAATCACTCTTCTGAAATTTATAAATGTGACATTGGCATAGCAATACCTTCTTCTTGGTTTGTTTCTCTTAGCTTTGGGTCTTTTTAAAAGTAAGTAATGCATTCCAGAATGTCCTATGAGTTATATCCAAGCTACAGGGTGCATCATTTTAATAGATATGCATTTTATAGCAGACACAGCTGAAACACAAGGAGATGGGGAAAACTTGCTGAAATTAACCACAGCTAGTTATTAATGTTAGAAAGGTTCAAACTCAGACCTGTCTAATGTAAAATTCAGTGCTCTTTTCACTATTCCATGCTGTCTAGGAAAAGTCAAAGGCAATTTAAATTTGAGTTACTACATGATCAAAAGAACATGAAGCAGTCTTGGGAAGACTCAAAAAAGGGACTGTTCATGGTCTACAAAGGTCACAGTTCCATAGATTGATCTCTTGTATGTGTTAACATTTGTAGTATGGCAAGGTCTATACTTTGGCTTCTGGCATGAATAAGTAATTTGCTTATGACATTTAAACTAGACATCACCTCATTGGTGTCTCATTTCAAATAGTACCAGGCTTCCCATTAGTTTTAAGAAGTTTGGGATTTGGTTTTTTTCTTTTTTGCTGTTGGCAAATGAGAGTTGGAGATGCAGGCGATTCATAGAACTGGATCTATAGATGAAGAGAGACAGAAAGCCACTACATTACTGTCCTGGAAGTCATGTCTTACCCTTGGGGCCTAGTTGAAGAGATGATTGTGTATTTGAATGAGGTAACGCTTGACACTTAGAATCTTGACTACAATCCATAAAGGCCTTGAGTCAGGAGAGGTTAAAGTAGCAAAACAGCCAAAACCAAAAGCCAAAAATCTATATCCTTATTCCAGAAACTCTTGGAGCTATCCTTCAGCTGAGTCTAATATAGCACAGCCGACTCCACTAGACTTCAATGTTTGTTTACTTCCTGAAAGCAGAAAAGGGTGTTATTTTATCTGCTAATTTAGGGATCCATACAGAATATCTCAGTAATTATAATATGATGCATGATATTCCCTAAAATAAAAGGAAGCAAATGTTTCTTGAACCCATTGTTCATGTCTGGCATTTGTGAGATGCTCACCATAACCCTCCAAGACTCATGGGTCTCATTACCCACATGTCACAGTTCAAAAACTGGACACAAAGAAGTTAAGATTCTCAAAATTATGCACTTAATAAATAGCAGAAATTGTATTTGCCCTTAAATATATATGGACTGGAAATTTCTTAACACCATAAAAGGCATTGAAGTAACAAGTAACATGGAGGGTGATGCTTCTGATAGTGATCTAAACAAGGACATTTCATCCTACCTGTTCCAAAGCTATTAATAAACAACAATGCTACCTGGTATCTTTTACTAGCATTCTGAAAAATCAAGTGTGTGTATGTAGGTGCACAAGGATGCACACTCATGCATATATGAATGAAAGGCTTAAGGTAGATGCAACTTCTCATCCTCAGTCACTTTCCTCCTTAGTTTTTGAGACAGGGTCTCCCATTGAACCTCCCATTGGAATTCACAGATTCATCTAGACTGGCTGGAAAGCCATCTGCAGTCATCCTCCTTTCTCTGCTTTCTATTTCTGGGCACACACAACCACACCTGTTCTTTCCTCTTCCTTCCTTCCTTCCTTCCTTCCTTCCTTCCTTCCTTCCTTCTTTCCTTCCTTCCTTCCTTCCTTCCTTCCTTCCTTCCTTCCTTCTTCCTTCCTTCCTTCCTCCCTCTCTCTCTCCTTCCCTTCCTTCTTTTCTTCCTTCCTTTCTTTTTTTTTTGACATATATTCCAAGGGATCAAACTCAGGTCATGATATTTATGTGGCAAATACTTTACCAACTGAGTTATTTCCCTGGCCCTTATAAAATTACACCATTTTCTGTATGACACAGACTTCTGTAGGCTCCATAGAAGCTGTTTTGCTTTGCTTTGTTTGCTATTCAATGGTCCAGTCTTTGAATTTTTACAATTTTGACTTATTATTGTGTTTGAGTATGTGACATGTGTCTCTGAATGCACACACATACATAATGCCCAGCCTGTGAATGGAGGTCTGAAGAAGAATTGTGGAGTCAGTTTTCTCCTTCCAACTTTATGTGGGTTTCAGAGCTGAAACTCAGGTCACAAGGCTTGTGTAGCAAGCAGCTTTGCCTACTGAGCCACCTTGCCTCTCTGTCTTGTTTGTTACTTATCAGACAGACTTGCCGTGAAGCCAAGTCTATGGAACTCATCATGTAATTCAGGCAGGCCTAGAACTCACTGTAATTCTCCTGCCCCAGCTTCCTGAATACTTGCATAATAGATATGAGGCATCACATTCTAAGTCTATAAAACCTTTTTAAAATGTCTAAATTAAATTGCATTACAAAAAAGTACACTAAACTGAAATATGTGCATCAAATGTTAAAAATATTCAAATGCTACCATATTTGCTCTTTGTTGATATTATCTATAACTAAAACATCTTTGGAGAAAATACATTCCCAATTTCACCTAGATATTACCAAAAAAGAAGGTGGCATTTTTCTATAAAATGCTAAACTTGAATTCAATACAAGAACCCCTTGAGGTAGCAAAAGTTGCTCTACAGTGATGCCTTCAATTGGCTTGTAAGAGAAGGTACTTGAATTTTCAGGAATTTTTCAGGCTGATTATATCCATTGTCCAAAAGTAAATTATTTTTTATAATAATTTTAGTTTTTCAGAGGAGGAGTGGGTTTCACGGGGATGAGAACAGGGCAGGGGTGGTGGGGAGGAATTGGGAGGAGAGGAGGGAGGAAAAACTGTGGGTGGGGTATAAAATAAATAACTAAACAAATAAATTTATTTTAAAAATTAGTTTTTTAAATTATAATATAATTACATAATTTCCCCTCCAACCCTTCCTATCCAGTTTGCTTGCTCTCTCTCAAATTCATGGGCTCTTTTCCTTTAGTTGTTACATATATACATACTTAAGTACACGTACATTACTAAAGACAGAAGTACCATCTTCTTAGTCCGTACAATATTACCTGATTATTTATGTCACATTTTTAAAAAAAATCTACTTATCAGTTGATGAGCATCTAGGCTGGGTCCATATTTTAGCTCTTGTGAATATTATAGCCACTAATATAGACATGCAGGTATATTCTGTGGTATGCGGACTTAATTTTGAGTATAGATTCAGAGTCGTATAGCTAAATAATATGATAGTTTTATTTTTGTTATTTAGAAACCTCCATACTAACTTCAATCATGGCTGCATCTACATTCCCAGCAGCAGTGAATCAGGGTTGTTTTTCTTTGTCCAAGCTCTGGCCAGCATTTATTGTCATTTGTTTTCTTGATGATGATTATTCTGACTGGGATAAGATGGAATCTCAATGCGATTTTAATTTACTTTTTCTTGATGGTTAAAGACATTGAGCTTTGTTGTTTCTGGTATTTATTGGTCATTTGTATTTCTTCTTTTGATGACTACCAATTAGTTTGTACTTTTATTGACTGGATCATTTGCAATTCAGATGTTGAATTTGTATAGTTCTTTAAAGACTCTAGATATTGATTCCCACTGTGCTATACTGGATATAAATATCAACTAGTCATACTGAAAAGAGTTTTCATAACTACAAAACAGTTTCTTAATCATTTTATTGTCTATGGTCTTAAGGTTATTTATTCATATCTAGTGTATGTGTATGGGAGCCTATAGTGACTACATCTTGACTTTAGTTAGAGAGTTCAAGCTTATTTTTACTCCTTCAAGGTCAAATAACAGGATGTTTGGCCTAAGGTGTAGTTGCTATGTCTTCCTCAGATATCAAGATGTTTGGCTAAGGGTGTGACTGGTGGATGTTTTGTTCCTCAATACCTAATAACAGGATGTTTGTCTTCGGACATAGCTATTAGATACTTTGAGTGTTCTTTGGATCATGAAAAAGAAGTCTTTTGCCCTCCCCTTTGGCTTGGGGTATAAAAGGGCTTTGAGAAATAAACTGGGGACAGATCTAGTATTCACTAGAATGCCCTCCTGACTCTATCCTGTGTCTCTATGATTTCTATAGTATCTTTAATTTTCTACCTGCCATTTCTCAATCCATACTCCTCCTTTCAATCACAGACTGGACTAGTCAGGTAGAAACTGAGAATGTGTATGGTGGACATACTATATATTGTATATTGACATGCTGCTTACAATTCTTGATTTTTAATTACAATGAGTTGATAACCTGATAAAGGGTGGGGAAAATGGGTTTTTAATCCTGCAGAGACAGCTGTTTAATATTTAAAACAAGTCTACTGTGTCCCTAGGCTCCAAGTTAAGAATATCTGGTAAGATGGGTAACACATATGTCTCTATGGAACATTTAAATATCTAATAGGACCTTTCTTTCCTTTCTTCCTTTCCTTCCCTTCCTTCCTTCCTTCCTTCCTTCCTTTCTTTCTCTCTCTCTCTCTCTCTCTCTCTCTCTCTCTCTCTCTCTCTCTCTTTCTTTCTTTCTATTACATCAAAACATAATCCAAAAATGAAGAGTGGACTTCATCTAACTAAAGAACGTCTGTTCTTCAATGAATAAAAATCAAAAGACAAACCATATCCTGGAAACAATACTTTTAAATTAACTGTTTTAAAAAGGACTGGTATCTAGAATATTCAAAAAACTCTCAAAACTCAATAAGTGAACAAACAGATGAAATAGCTCATTAATGAAGAGATATGGATAGCAAATAAGCCCATGAAAAGGTTTAATTAATCATTAGAGACATAGAAAGTAAAACCACAATGAAATATCACTACCCAAACACTAGAATGGCTGAAATTTTAAAACAGTGACTGTATCAATTGTAGGCGAACATGTAGAATATTTAGAATTCTCATGCATTGGTGTTGGGAGCATAGAATTGTACTAGTATTTTAGAAAACAGTTTGATAGCTTCTTATAAATACAAAATTTCTCCTATCATATGAGCCAGTCAGTTCCATTTAAGTATGTCTACACAAATGCATATATGCTGTCCATAGCATCGTTATTTTCAATAACCAAACTGGAACCAGCCTTTTGTTCATCAGTAGATGACCATATAAAAGGAATTTATTATAATTATGTAGTTGAATAGTATTCAGAAATAAAAATGAGTGTTACTAATACATATAACTTGAATGAATGTTGAAAATTATTCTGAAAGAATTGAGTTAATAAAAAGTACACATCATACTATTTCACTTACAGAAAATTCTAGAAGCTGCAAATTAATGTGTCATAGCACAAAGCACATCTTTGGTTTCCTTGGGGACGGAGAAGAGAAGTGCAGCACATAAGGGGAGGAATTACAGTAAAGGAGGCTTGTCTCACTGATAGATCTATCCATAATCTTTTGATTGTGGTTACAGTTTCATGGGTATGCACATGTATTAAACCAATCATCAAATTGTACACTTTAAACATATGCAGAGTACTGTATACCAATTTTACCCCAAATAATCTGTTTTCCAAGAGTGAGATTGAGCCTATTAGCAACAATTTTCAATGGCACTGTAGCAAAGAAGGTGCAGAGATGGCAAATAAGATCATTGCACACAATTACTATAATTCCTAATTGTTTTTGAGACCTCCTTTGATATATTGAGTGACTGGGGGTCAGTTTTTTGCAGAAATAACTGTTTAGATTTACTAAATGTTATTCTCAGAAAATTCTAAATTTCTGCCCTAAATATAATACACATTTCCACATGTTTCCAGTTTTATGTGATCTTATTTGTGAAAAGAAAATAGTTTTCCTGAAAAAGCAGGTGGGATGAGATTAAGCAACATGTCTTAGGTCATCAGTGGAAAGGGAATAAAATCCAGACTTTGGGTCTTCTGTGGTTCTGAAGGGGGATCAGAGTTCAGGATACTGCTAGGTAAGCTTGCCTATTGGAGAAAATTATTGCACTCAATTTTAACAAGGCTTTGGGAGAGAATTCTTTATAATCAAAACAAAGTTGGCCCTCGTAAATGTCTGAAGCACATTTTGAGTTGTTTAACATTTTTGCATCTTAATCAAAAGGTCTCTTATCAAAATTCTATTGCTTGATAGTGCTAATCTGTCTATTTAGAACACAGAAAACTCACATTCATTCACAGACCCAGGAACAATATCTGAGCCAACATTTCATTAACTTGTATATTTTTCCCAAACTAATGATTGGCCGTGTCCCCCTTTCCCTGAGCCGCCCCCTTTCTGTTGAGATGTTGCTGGGGAGATTTTGGCACAGCCTAGAAAGAGGAGGAGGGAAATTGGTAGGAAAAGAGGGAATTAGAGGGTGAGCAACCAGGGGCCACTGCTCTCAAAACATACAGGAAGGAAAAAAAGAAGAGTTGGAAAACATAGGGACCTTCCAAGCAGGGTCTGGGCTATGTGAATTCTGCCGGAAAATTTAAGGTAGCTCTGAGAAGGCAGGCCACAATGGTGATTGTAGTTGTTTGTATATGTCTATTTAAGGGCCACTTGCAGATAACATTCAACAGATTACTCACAGACCCCCCTATTCTTCCATAGAAGCATACACAGTCACCCACCCACCCATGCGAACACAATGGCAAACAATCGTTACAGATACACGTGCACACTCTCAGGAAGAAACAAAGGGACAAAGGGACATGTCCAGGAAAACACACGTTTCAAGCCCTCAGAAGATTAGTTAGGCACAGATGGGAGAAAGAGCCATACGTGGTATCAGAAAGGTGGGGAGTGGCGTGGTGGTGGTGAGAGATTGGCTTAGCAGTTAAGTGTGAAAGAGAAAGGGTAAATGAGTTAGTGTGGTTCCATAGAAACGTCACCTATGGGACTACGAATGACTGAGCTACAAATCTCCCCCGGTATTAGTGTTCCTAATCACTTTTTAGACATCCTCTAGTAGAACTAGTTTTCCAGCACCAATCCCAGCACAATTCCACAATTGTGGAAGCACAAAATGACCAAATTAGTGGGTGTGGGCAGACTTCAACTCATTTATTTATTTAAGTCTTTAGTATTTCTAAGGAAATAAGCTTAAAGCTCGGTGATAGACCAAAAATAAAAATAAAATAAAATAAAAAACCCAATTGCTATCTGAGAGGATCTCCACATCACCGAGAAGCATAAATATGACAAAGTGAATGGGGGGGGGAAGCTAACTTTTTCTCTTTTAGAATTATTTTCCGTGTTGGCACAAATCTGAAGGCACACGTAGAGACTCCAAACAAATGCTCAATATAGTTTCACAATTGTGAGTCATTGGTGGCAGGATTTGGGTGAAGTAGCAGAAAATCTGAAATACACAATATTTTTAAAGACATGCATTTTTATTACTTTTCAAGTGCAGGCAATTACTCCAACTATGCTAAGAAATTTTTGTCTCCGTAAGGACCTGTCTCCGCAGAGTTCAGAATGGATTGTTTAGTACAATTGCAATTACCCTGAACACAGCCAAGGGTTTTTCAATGAAACAGATTTCCACTTGGCACTCTGTGAGAAATAACAATAGCTCATAGTTAGTGACTACTTCCTACATACAAGGCACTGTCATAAGCAGTTCACATACATCTTCACATATTTTTCACAATTGCCTGATGACATGGGTTTAAAAAGTTTTCCCATTTTACTGATACAGAAACTGATACTCAGGGAGATTTGTTATCTTGCTGAAAATCAACTGTTAGAAATGTACAGCCCTGATTTGAACGCAAATAAGCCGGCTCCAGAGGCTGTGCTATTAACCAGTACTGTACTGCCTCAAACAACCATTTCGTCAGGTTCAAAGGGGTGGGGGGGGACTGTTATCAATTTATTTTTAAAACGAAAGCAAAATTTTTCATCTCTGCAGCTACATATGTGGTTCCTACAATCCCTGACCTGCAGAGCCTCAGGGTCTGCAAGATCCCCTGCATGGAAGAGAGTGGGTTCTATTGGGTGAACTCCACAGCTCTGGCTGGAAAGTAAACTAGCACCTTTCAGAGGAATTGGTATCATGGGTTGTAACTATAAAGGTTTTCCACTTCATTTTCAGTGACCAGGGATAGTGAATCAATTACGACCTTCTATTGCTGAATAGTCTAATAATCAAGGCTGTGCTGCACTGAATGTAACAATAGTTTAGATGTATACTAATGCAATTCTCCAATAATAACATCTGCCTGGCAAAGCTTTCCTCTCTTTTATTTATCTAGAACGTAGATGAGATTTCACATAGCCCTTCCTGCCTTACTGCAACTGTGAATGATTGCTAATTACAGGAGTCTAGATTAGTGAAAATATCTATGTTCACTCGTGATAATTTAATATGATCATTCAACATTTAATTGTTTAGCAAATAACAATGCTAGATGAATCCATGATCATTATGACTATAGACCCCAAAACCAAGGAAGAAGATTGAAGGAAAAGCAAAGAATCATCTTTTGATAGGTTGAAAAGTTAAAAGTGGCTGGGCAAGTTGCCATGGATACCATGTCCTGCATATAATTCTGGGCTTTTCCTCTCAGTTAAATACTAAAGGCCTGACTCTCCAGCTGTACACCCCCTTCCTGTGCACTCAGCAGCAACTACTTGACATGAAAAGTCTGTGTTTTGATGAATCAGAATGCAATGACAAATTTTCTGTGTAAGAATCCTGACCTGATGAAAGGGTATTTGAAAAAGCTTAATTCCAAGAGAATTTTTATCCCACTTCAATTTTATTCAAGAGTTTAAAATTAAGGCTCACAGTACAATAACACTTACAAACCTATAGTAAAGAATCAGAAACCAGGACTTGGTTAGAACAACACACTTACATGTCTCCATTTGATTTTTTATCAGACATTTACCACCTAAGGGTGAACATTCTTATTGCCTGTTTATTGAAATTTTACAGCATTGTGGCAGAATAAATAATATGGCAGATTAAGAATTCCTTCTGTGTATCAAAGATAGGCATGATAGACACATTTATCAAAAGAAGTACCTGTGTCAAGTGTTTACTGCCATTTTCATATATATATATATATATATATTTAGTTTAACAAAATGATTACAATGTTTCTGTTGAGTTCAGCTATCCCATTAGAAGGATCATAGGAAAAGACAAAAAAGGGTAGAGGAGGTTCCAGCCCTGTGCAGACTGCAGAGTAAAGCAGACCCCAAATTAAGAATCTACTAGTTGGCTGATTTGGGGTAGGTTCAGTCTTGCAAAGCTTCTTATGTCTATATGTACTAATTTTATATTACTGTAAGGATGATGCAAGTAATGCCCCTATTATAGAGTGGCTGTGCAGATAAAATAAATCACATGGGTAACACATTAATGCTGGGTTTTCACAAAGTGGTAATATTTCAGTTATTTTTCTAACACCACCTAATCATTTATTTCATTCTTTTCCCCCTTAACCTGGCACTTTAGCATGTCCACAGGTAGTCTGCCCTCCTTTTATCTTATCCCTACCTCACCTGGCAATGCCTATATACAACTCACATTCCTCCATTTCCCCTCTGTTTCATAGGAAGCAGAACTTCCTTATTGTGTGGTCTTCATCTTCTTAAGCCACTAGGTAAGTGATTTTCTCACAGCTCTGGGCACCTTATCTTAGCCTCAAGCTCTGAGTTCCCTCTCCCCCCTTGTTTTCATTTTGCCTGCCTCCTGCATAATCCCAAATGACACTCTCTTTCTCTGTCTCTGGAGTGGGGATATTCCTAACTCTGCTTTTTCTGTTTCCACTGCCTCATTGTGAGCTCCATGAACAGGCTTCTTTCAAAATTTTCATATTGTTTGCAAGACTCTTCTACACACTTGAAAACATAAACAAAAAATTCTAAGTTAAACTAATTAAACATTAACAAGCATAATCAAGAAAAATAAAGGAGATGTCACAAATAACGGAAGGAAACTATAAATTGGATTGTAAAATTGGTAGGTAATACTACATAAAATTTCATGTAAACTAAGTTGAAAGACTAGGTGTGATGTACTATAAACAAGATGGCATAAATCAGCCCAGAAGTAGCGGTGTGCAGAGTAATGCTTATAAAAGAAATGTAAACAATAGTTAAATGTGTAATCCCTCAACAACACTTGATGCCTAAGTGGTTTAATGGTCATTCAAAGGAGAAACTTTCTGATCAAACTTTTCCAGAGAATTTTTAAAAAAGAAGAACATTCTACACCTTATTTTCCTCATGTTATGTACCTGGAAGAAAGAAAAGAAGGAATGACATAATTAGTAACGTAGATAGATTATGTAGAAAGATGATTAACATAAATTATTAATGTAGATAGGAAAAAAATCACAAATAAAATGCTGATACACAAGGTCTAGGAAGAACAAGACAAGTATCTCATTACAAAGGGTAGATAAATTTTAAAAACATCAACAATTGGAATATGCATCAACAAACTCCAAAAGAAAAACTACCATGGGATATGCAAGTTTTTAAACCAGAAAAATGATTAGATCTTTCATGATTGTTTTATTTTGCTTTGTTTTTCAAGACAGGATTTCTCTGTGTAGCCCTGGCTCTCCTGCAACTCACCCTGTAGACCAGGCTGGCCTCGAACTCAGAGATCTACTTACTTGCTTCTGCTTCCTGAGTACTGGGATTGAAGACATGTGCCAACACTTTCCAGCATGATTTATATATTTGAAGACATTTCTCCAAACAAAATATCCCTCAATGCAATGCTTATTGCAGCATCATATATAAATGGACAAGTACAGAGATACAATAATTATCTACACAATAGAAAATGATTCAGTAAAATATATGACATCTCAATAATTTAGCAAAGCATCTATCAGGAACCTGTATCAAGCATTGTGCTTTATCAGGAATAATTAATGCTTTTCTGTTTTCCTTATTAAAATTAGAAACAAAGCAATGATGCTGGACATTTGTGTTATTTTTTAACACAATACTATGGTCTTTACTAATAAATCAAGATGAAAATTATGGTGTTTGTCAAAACAGAGACATGAAATACTCTTAGAAAGAGAAAATTATCATTCCCCCCACAAACATTTTCATAGAAATCTCCCAAGAAAAATGTTGGTCAGGAATTGTGGCACATGCTTATAATATTAGCTCTTGAGATGCTATAGCAAGAGATTAGTGTATTCAAGGCCAGATTGGGCCACATAAGTTAGTTTCAAGGGAAAAAACTTATTACTGTAAACAGTTCAGACAGGAGGCAGGTACAGGCACACACACACACACACACACACACACACACACACACACACACACACACCTTTATTATGTATCATAAATAACCCAACTGAAATAGATCAATGGAGTAGAAGCCTAGAAAGAGACAGAATCATATGGAAATTTTTTCAGGCTGTGGATACAGTTCAGATGATGCTAGCAGGCATGAGATCCTAGGTGAGATTACCCCACACTGCATAAATTGAGCCTCACTGTCCACACTGTATTCCCAGAACTTTACACATGGAGTTCAATAACATCCTTGTCTACATAGTGAGTTCAAGTCAGTGTGAGCTTCATGAGATTTTAAGAAAGAAAGGGAGGAAGGAAAGAAGGAAGGGAAAAAGAAAAAAAGAAAGAAAGGAAGACAGAAAGAAAGAAAGAAGTTTGCATGGTATAATATAATGGTGACTTTTTAAATCTCTGGAATAAAGATGGCTTTCTTATAAACAGTAATGAGACAACTGGATAATCATTTGGCTTTTTATATATAAAAATAAAGATATACAGCTCATATCATAAACAATAAACTTCAATGGATGAAAGAGGTCCATTGTAAAAAATGGAAATTGTACCAATTATGCTATTGGGAAAAGCTTTTTACATATAACTCATAATCCCAGTATAATTAAAGAAGTACTGGTGAATTCAATATATAATTTGTTGCATCCTACATAGAATAACATAAAGAAAAACAAATAGACAAATCATAAAGTATGAGAAAATGGCTTCATTACATATCAATATCTCTACCAGAAAAGTAACCCATGCATTTAGTAATTGAAAGAACAAACCCCAATCTAGAGAAAAAGGTGTGTGTGACTAAAGACATGAACAAATAATTTTAAAGTGATATAAAATGATTCGTGAAATATGAAAAGATGTTCAGTTTCATTCAGAGTAAAAAGGAGTAGAAATTAAAATGAATCTAATATAGTATTTCCAACCTATCAGATTTGCAAAACTTCAACAATTTTTAATAAAACACTTGTACAGGTTTAGTGTAAAAGTCTCTGTCACCCATTACTGGGCTGAAGACAGCAAACACAATTTCTATGGATGCTCTTGCATTATTTAAGAAAATTACATGTGCCTGTGGAAAACAGAGGTTGTTGTCAGCTATCTTCCTACATTGCCCTTACTTGAGATTGAATTTGGAGCTGCCCAGTTTGGCTAAGATTATCCGGTCAGCAAGCACCCACAATCCTCTTGCCTTCACCTCCCCAGTGCTGGGCTTGCTGCTTCACCTGGCTTTTTTCTATGTGTGGTAGGAATTCAACTTCAAGTTACTGGGCTTGTGTGTCAGACAAGCATTTTATATACTGAACCATCTCCCCAGCTTCCGGAATTGCATAGGCTTTTGATCAAGTAATTGCACAGTAGCCGGGTGTGGTGGCACACTCTGGTAGGATTTGCTGAAGGAGGCAGAGGCAGGGGGATCACCGGTAATTCCACAGTAACTTCTGCAGTGCAACTTTCATTGTGGTATTCACTATTTACAAATATTGGGAACAAAATAAATGTCTACATAAGGGAAATTGATTCAGTATAGTACAGTACCTCCTTATGTAGAATATTAAGTAGTTATAAATGAATGAAAATGATTTCTGTAGCACACACACACACACACACACACACACACACACACACACACACACCCCAGAGACTGATACTGTGTTTCAAACTTCAAGCTGAATATCAGAGAAGCAAAGCAGCTTGCCATTAGCTTCTCACCTCTACCTCAGGCTGAATGGGCTGATCCTGTTTCCATGAGATCTCAATAAGCCTCAGACTGTAACCTCTCGCCTCAGCATGGCTGGAGAATGAATGCCTCATACTGAATACTTGCTCCTGTCTTTTATACACCTCTAGTGCTGGGATTAAATGTGTGAGCTATAATTATCTTTTACACTGATTCACTCTTGTGTAGATCTGGGTGGTCTTGGAATCACAGAGATCCATCTATCAATTAATTCTGAACCTAGAAATAAAGGTGTGTATCACCACCATCTAGCTTTTGGCTGCTGGGATTAAAGGTGTGTTCCTGGCTTCTGTGGCTTGAATCTTCACGCAAGCTTTAATAAATTATAAATGATATATCACCATAATCTTCATAATTATTACACAGTAAACCAAAGAATGATTTAAGATATTGGGAAAGTCTTGTGTAAGAAAGTGTGCATATATTTTTGAAATATGCCATTTTAATGTTCCAGCACTTTTCTATCTTCTGCATTTGACTGTTGGTTCCCAACAATGTTGAGGGGCAATGGTAACCTGACCTGTTTGATAGATAGACTAAAAGCTGTCAATGTTTTTTAGCTTGCACAGCATTTCATTTGCTTTGGTTAGAACACAGGAATGACTTTCAGCTTCTGGTTTCCAGTGTTTCTTAAAAGTAGTTTTTTTTTTCTTTTGCTCTGAGATTGGTCAGTGGTATTTAATAGATATTGATTTCTTTTCTCTGTACTACTTAATCTTTTTCCCCCATGGACCTATATTTACATACTACTTTTACAATAATGGCATTAAGTTTAATTAAAGAAAAGGACTCCTGAAAAAAAAGAAAGTCAAGCTGTTGTAAGGGAGAGACAATGAGGCAAATTCTACATGCCAGGTGCTGTGTCTTTAAAGATAGCCTCAGGAAGACGAACTTCCCTGGAAGACAGCCAACATTGACACAGCAAAATAGTCTGTGAACACTGTGCTGTAGTAAATCAGAAAGGTGGCAGAGGAGTTGTGGCATATGCTCAGTCTTTCATTCCATATTCTGAAGATTGGTAGACTTTCGAAACTGGGGATATGGAATACAGGCTAAAAATACGGAAACACAGCATATGGAAGGCAGCCTGGAGACATAAGTAAATAGTCTGGTATGGCAGCTTGCAAGAGGAATCAGTTCTAAAACAAACTCAAACAAGGAATGTATCCATTAAGGTTCTTAGAACAAAACACATTCCAGTTATGTAAAGCAAGAAGAGTATTTGTAAATAAATGTTAGGTAGCTCTGAGTATCTTTGGTGGGGGAAGATTGCAAGAAAAGGATTAACCCTCAGCTTTCAAGACTATTATCCAAGGCCACAGCCTGGAACTGTCCAGATAATGAAAAGCTGCAGTTTCTGCTACTGGCCAAGACCTTTAATTGACTTTAACTGATAGTACTGTTGGTGCCAATGCCACATCTGTGTAGCTACGGCTCCCATGATTTAGATCTGCCACCACTTGTGATAGAAATATGAGAGCTTCTCATAGAGCCAGTTTGTTACTTGCAAATCAGTCTCACATGACTGTCCTTGTGTGGTTTATCCTAGGTTACAGGCGTGTTTCCTAGCTGCAAAGGTGGCTAGGAATGTGAGATAGGACTTTTATATTTAAAGGGTGAGAGCCTCATTATGCGAGGTTTCTAAATATATAAATCATATTCTGAAGATGATGGAAATATCAATAATGCTCACTGCAAAAATATTCAGAATCAGACTGAGAAGAGATCTGAATGCCTTTGTAAATAAGTAAATATCTGCACATGATAAGGCTTAACAACATTTCATCCTGGGTGTAAGAGGGCCTCAGGAGGTCCATTCTATCCTGAGTAGCCACTGACAGTCAATGTGGTATAGACACAGGCACTGGCAAGTTGCTCATATTCTAGTAAATAACCCCCACCCCCGTTTATGCCAGCAATCCTAATTAAACCCAGTAGATCATAAAGAAACATGACAGTAAGAGGGAATTTGTTGGGAAGAAAAATGAGAGGTGTTGTCAGGAGGATGAGAGACTACAGTGGGGGGGGGAGGAAAAGAATACAACATAGACATGTATGAAATTGTCAAAGTAAACATAAAATGATAGAACCCCTACACAGGCAATAGGAAGGGTTTAAGGGTTAAAAATAGGAAAATGTTTTTAGGGTATTTATAATGTTTAGTAAAAACAGAAAGTATAACAATAATAGTGGATTTTTCAGTGTATAGAGTAAATTATTTTAACAATTCTGGGACAAAGCAGAATGGATTGCAATGGACTTAGGACAAGACATTTCAATGACAGAGAATAGGAGTATAGGAGGATGAAGAAATAAAATGAAAGTTACATGAAGCATGGATATATATGACTACCCACAATTTTTGTACTGTTTGGGCCCAAATTTTCCTTATAAAAATCTTTCTGTACTCTGTCATTGACCTAGAATATGTGTTTCCTCCCACAAATAAAAGTGTGTATCTGTTTTTTATTTGAAAATATTTATGGTTTGTTTGGGAAAGAACTGATTTGGCTGAGGCATTCAGGATGCTTTCCAATCTTCATTAGCCCTCTCTGTATTCATTCACCTGATCATCTAGGGAAGAAATTACCTCTCAATTATTTCTTCCATTTAAAAAAAACATTTTCAGTTCAATCTATAGACCAAGTTTGAGCTTCAACTATCTGAAGACAGATTGTTATACTTATTATACTGATAATAATGCAACGATTATTATATAAATATAACATTAAATTGTATAACATTAGGGTAGAAAATATACAAAAAGAGAAAGAAGTATTGTAAAACACATTCAAATAAATTATTAACACATTAGTTACCTTTTTCACTTTGGGGGAAGCATGGACCGATATTTCAACTTGCAGGGCAGGTGGGATTTCTAAGTGTACATATATGAACTGAAGAGGGAGGGAACAGCATGAATAGCATGGAGTGCTTGAAGAGATACAAAAGGTCACTTTGGATTATGGCTGAGATTATAAGATTACATATTTGAAGAAGCAACCTAAGTTTATATTGTGGAAGAACTTAAGTGCCAGGGTTGTGTTAAGTATGTAAAGGAGTTACTATAGGATTTAAGGTCTAAGGAGATGCATCAGAATCATGCTTTACGATGTTGGATATAATAATTATAGGGAGAGTGGTCTGGGGATTAAGAGGCAGGGAAATCAGAGAGGACAGTATTGCAGTAGTACAGGTGAGACACAATAAAGAGTGATGGAGAGGGATGAGAGAGGAAAAAAATGGATCTCAAGAAGATTATGGGAATAGAATTGATTAGATATGAGCTACAAGGAAAAAGACCAAATGTGACAGTGAGGTTATCAGCCTGGATGAAGAAAGAGGTTTTACTCACAGTAAAGCCTAATTAAACAGTTTTAAACAGGAAAGTTGAGGTGAGGAATACTTAAATCAAGACAAAGAACTTGAAAAAGGTTTAGTTAATTTGAATGGGAAACGCTGTTACTCAGTCTGGAATGGCTCTGCACTTCCGAGAACATGTTGTTCTTGCAGAAGACCTGAGTTTGACACCCAGTGCCTACGTTAGGCAATTCGCAACTACCTGTAACTCCAGATCCAAGGGATCTGACACTATCTTCCTCCAGGAGCACCTACACTTAAATGTACATACTCACATACTCTATCCTCACATAAATACACATGGATACACACACAGTTGTAAAAATAAGGGCTTTCAAAAACTGTTTGAGTGTTTTACCTGCATGTATGTCTGTACATCACATGGGTGCCAGATGCCTGTGAAAACCAGAACACTGAATCCCCTTGAATTGGAGGTAAGATAGTCATGAGCCACCATGTGGGTTCTGGGACTTGAACCAAGGTCATCCAGAAAATCAGACAGTGTTCTTAACCCCTAAGCCATCTCTGCAGCACCCTAAAATATTTTTAAAGAGAAAAAGTTTCTTATCACTCCACTCTTTCTGTATCTGGATTCCAGTTTGGCTCAGTGTTTAGCTGTGGGTGTCTGCTTCTGTTTCTGAGGGCTCTATGATGATAGATAAGTTAGTCATCAAATGAGGAAAAGACCAGGCTACAGAAACCCACAGAGACAGCTGACCTGAACAAGGCAGAGCTAATGGACCCCCAGACTGATAGCTGGGAAACCAGCTCAGACCCCCTGAACATGGGTCTCAGTTAGAAGGCTTGGGAAGTCTAAGAGACCTCTGACAGTAGAACCAGGATGGATCCCTGGTGCACGAAAGGACTTTGGGAGCACATTCCCCATGGAGGGATACTACCTTAACCTAGAGGCAGGAGGGAAGGCTTAGTCCCTACTCCAAATGACTTGACAGATTTTGATGATCCCTCCTGGAAGGCACCACCCTCCCTGTAGTGGGGGGGAGCATGAGAGGGAGGGAGAGAAGGAGGGAGGGGGAGAGGGAGGGATGGAGAAGAAACTGGGATCAATATGTAAAATAAGAAAAAAAATAAATGGATATTATTTTTAAAAAAAGAGCAAGTTTCTACCAAAGTGAAAGGAAAGTTTTCACACCTAAACCAAGAGGTTGTGTCAGCTAAATCACCCTATACTCCCTTTTATCTTGGTATGTGAACAGAGGTGTGTGAATTCATAAGAAATGTGCAATCATAAATCATGTTATTGTCTTGTAGGAGAATCTAACAGTCAACACTCTTCACCAATTAGTAATAAGTTAAATGTCATTACAGCATTATGAGGGCAAGAACTTTGCCTGTATTGTTCACAGCAGTAACTCAACACAACTCAATTTGTACTTACTGCATAAGAGGCAGTAAGTACACATTGAATGAATAATTATGTATAAATGAGTGGAAATTTTACTTTTATCGAATTTCTAATGCCATCTTATGGTAACCTTGCTGAAACAAGTAGTCTCTGTAAATCTAGTAGAAAACCTATACAACACGTATCATAGGACTCCTGGTGTACAAAAAGGAGACAAAACATGTTTCTCTTCTGTTCTTTTTGATCAGTGAAAATATTCACTAACCCATTCCAGTTGAGTAAAAATGATCACTTTTCTACCTCTTGCCTAAAAAAAGGGAGAAACACTGTCAGATCTAGATGCAGACAAAAATAAAATCCAACACTTTTCTTATTTGTGTTAGGCTTTAATCTTTCTAAACTGAATTAATCTACATGAATTCTGCATGTTAGGACACAAGACACCCTATATGCATACAGAGTGCCATGAAGGCAGACATTCATGTTTATGTTCTCTGCTCACATGCATGGACATCCATACCATTTTACTACATAGACAAGTACAAACAATGGTCATTTGTTGTTTAATAAAACATAAATGTAAAAAATGACTAAGAATGCCAGGATAGGAATAGCAGAGTTTTAATCAAGCACAAAGTTCTTCTGAGTGTGGAGCCCTGCATAATTACACTGGTCAATTGCATGTGAGCTGACCCTTGACCTTATTCTTACATTGTTGACAAAAGACGTGGATGCTGATATCAAATTGAGGCATCAAATTGTGTTGCTCAGATAATTTATAATGAAAATCATGAAAGAGAACCTTCAAGTCACTTTGGCCAGAAAAAGAAGAGGCTTAACAATAGTAGTAATATTTTTCTAGAACAGTTGGAACATCTATGACTATCTTTATTTCTACATAAATAAGCATCATTATGAGATTTCCCTCCCGATCCGTATGAATCCTTTACATGCACACAACCATAGCTGGTCACAGTCTTAATGACTCCCAGTGTACACTGTTCTGGGAAACACTTGTAGGGTGAGCCAAAACCTCAAAAAAGGCAAAATGTCTACCATCATGGAAAAAAAAGCATGTAAATAAAATTAATAAGAACGGTGAATGAGGAGAAAAGAGTCAGAGATGGATGGAGGATGGAAAGGAGAAAGGCAGAAAATACATGGACAGACAGCTAAAAGAAGACTAAAAACTAAATGACAGATACTAAAGAGAGGGCAAATAGGAGTGAGTTAGACCATGCTGCCATTCTTTATTGACATGAAACAAGTCAAGAAGTTGAAAACGCTGTTGTGATTGCTAATAAAATCGAAATTTATGTAAAGATTACAAATACCATCTATCTCATTGATACATAGCTACTTGAGAGATTAGACAGGATTAGGAGCTAACAACAGAATCAAACAAGTATAATGTCTCCTTTTACTAAGGTATAGAGAAGAGCCCACCAGTCCCCATATCTAACAGGCTTTATTGAATTTCTTAAGAAAAAATTGAGTTTATTACATCATTAACCATGTCTAGGTAATGTTAGTAGAGTATTGTTTCTTATTTATTAAGATTTGCTGAGATGCCCATTAGTTAGTTTTAGCTACAACTAGGAATCTGTGCCCATAGGATCACAGCCATTAAGAGTTAGAGTCTGTTCTCTTAGGAGGCCATATGAGGTCTCCAAGAAAACAACACAGGACAATTGTACCAGCTGATGTTTGGGTTCTTGAAAAGCTATTGGAAGTGAATTCTTTTAAAATTGAGAACTTATTGAACTTTATAGTACATTTTCCTCCAAGGACATCAGCAGGCACAGCATTTTATAAAAGATCATTATCTGAGAGTAGGTCAAAAGCACTGCACATTTATTTGGTTCAATTTTAGTGCTTCCTCTCTACTCACCCACTTTATTATTATTTTATTTTATTCTATTTTCAGGGGGTAGTTTTGGTCTTCTTTTCTATGTATAACCAGGCTTGCTTATTAATTTTTTTTTAAAAAAATGACACTGTGTTGCTCCTGAACTTTCCATGAATCTGATCATGATGTTCTCCAGATGTAAGTGGATGTCATCACAATATTCAAAAGAAGTTATGGAGTTGTCTTTCTTTTCCACAATTTGCACAACTTATAAAAATAATAAAAAATGTTCATTCAAATATGTGGAAAATAATGAAAATTACTTGAAAACCAACCTAAAAACGTGCCTAATGTTAACGGGGAATGAAAAGTTCATGGAAAAATAAATTTTTTATACTAGTTAAAATTATTTTATTATTTTATGTATGGAAGTATTTTACTTGCATGTATGCACCATGTACATGACTAATACTCATAGAAGACAGAAAAGGACATCAAATTCCCCAGAACTGGAGTTAGAGATGTTTGTAAGCCACCATGTGAATGTTGGGAACCAAACCTGGATCCTCTGGAAGAGTAGCCAGTGCTCTTAACCACTGAGCCATCTCTCTGGCCCTCTATTCTATTGTGGTCTACTTTTCTTGAAGTATAGTTGTTAAATATATCTATAATATTATTTACTTGTATTTCTTGTTATATCATTTAAAATCTAAGCACATTTTAAGTATACAAGATGATATTATTAACTATAATAAGGGGCTGACTCTTGAAATAGTTCAATAAAAATGATGCATAGTTTAGATAAGCTCTTTCATTAACTGACTTTACAATAATTCATTCAATTATTGAACTATATAGATTCTTCCAAGATAGAGTAAATCTTTTTGAAGGTTATGCTAGGTAGGTCTTTTACTACTGAGCTATACGAGTTACTCCAAGATAGAATAATTACTAATCCATTTTCAGAGGATAAACTACTCAAATAATGATCTAGTTATTGGTAGTTAGCATAAACTTAGCTAGTTCTAGGACCAACTAGGGGATCTAGGGCCCTAAAACATACTAGTTTTTTTCTAAAATGTCATTGAAACACCATACACATGGAGAATATTGAAGAAAATCTTAGCTTTCAGCTCAAGAAATTTCCAAGAATTGAATAGCCCCATGTAACAGCTGTCAAATGGGAAGGAAACAAAGAAAAACAAAATAGAATAAAGCTAACATCTAAAAGGCCACCCTCACATTTCCTTCTATTCATTCCTTTTTAAATATAGCTATATCCTGACTCATAACTTTATATACTAGTAGCCCTTGTATTTGTACTTCAGATAATGGAATCATCTTTATATGTATTCTTTTTTTTTACACTTTGGCTTATAAAAATGTATCTGTCCACAGTACTGGTTGGCACTTGAGTCCAGGATACAACTGTTTTTAATGTGCCTGCAGTGTTCATTCTTATTCATGTCTTTTCTTGATCATATAAGAAAATCTATATTGACTGAGTAGTTAGGAGCAAAATTGCTAGGGTCTGAGCATGCATTTGTTCAGTTTTTGCAAGATAGTATGAGATTATTTTCCAGAATAATTGTCTAAGTTTATAGTCTTATCAGTTCAAATTACTTATGATATTTACTATCTTTCTCCTTTTAGCAACTTCAGGGTTAATTTATGGAAATATCTTGCTGTTGTTTTAAATTGTATTTCATTGGTAACTGATAAAGTCAAACATCTCTTATATATTTATTGACATTTTAAATGTCTTCCTTTGGTAGATGCCTGTTCAAATCTTTATATTTTTTGTTGCATGTTCTATATTCTAAGAATTAATTTGTGAGTGCTTTTTATATGGTCTGAATACATTTTCTGTTGGCAGCCTAGATTGCAAATAACGTATTTTTTGACTTGACTTTACAATGCCAATTATTTGTTAGACACCAACAATGCCTTTTGAAGAGACACTCTTAAGTTTCTCATCTAACCCTAGCTTCAGATAGACAGGAAACATAAATTCTGACTATTTTGTAGAGCTAGGGACACTAATGGGCTATATATAGGAACATATTAGACCTGGAAGCTTGGGGTGTAGGTTATTGGTAAAGTGTTTGTTTAGTATCCTTGAAGCCTATGATTTAATCTTTAATATTAGAAAGTAAAATATACACCAAAACCCAGACAATAATTACATTACCCTAATTTGTGGGGTAACATTAATATCATCTTCTGCTCTGGATTCTTTGATGGCTCCTCCATCCCCTGAAGTCGTTATATTTCTACATACAATTCAATTAAAATTTTACATTTTTGTTTTCTCTTTGAAGAAAAAAGATCAGTCTTGATGTCTACTGTAATCAAATCTGTTTCAGCTGGGCAGTGGTAGCACATAACTAATCCCAGCACTTAGGAGGCAGAGGCAGGTGGATCTCTGAGTTCAAGGCCAGCCTGGTCTACAGGTGAGTTCCAGAACAGCCAGGGCTATACAGAGAAACCCAGTCTTGAAAAATTGTTTTTCAGTCTGTATACCTTTCTTTGTTTCCACAGAGATCGTGACTTGTTAACCCATTTACATATTTATGCAAGATTAAAATTAGAGGGGAGGGGCTGGTGGAAAAACACCTCATCAATTTAAAGTACAGTTAACTCTAGCTTAATAATAGAAAAATCACACTAATATTTTAAAGTGGGCTGAGGCTAAATTCTAAGATACTGAAAAAACTTATGGAAGAGAAAAATATAATTTCAGAAGCTCATTGTATTCATTACTAGGACAATAGAAAAGTTTCCTTTATCTGGATAGGATCTTAAGGTGTATATCTGGTCCAGCACTGAGGAGGCAGAGGCAAGCAGGTCTCTGTGAGTTTGAGGCCAGACTGGTCTACAGAACGAGTTCCAGGACAGGCCCCTAAACAAAACAGAGAAACCCTATCTCGAAAAAAAAAAAAACAACAAAAAGTGTATATCTGGTAAGCAGGACACACTCATTTATTAAGAAAAAGATTGTCATAAAGGAGGGAAATATGGGTGCTATCACAGCAGCTACATTTTATGTCATAAGGTCTTTCCCTTCACTTAAAGCAAGTGTAGCAAAAGTCACAGTTGGGTATATAGTAAAGGTCATAATGGTTTATTTTCTAGTTTTAACTAAGTTTCATTTCCCTAAGCCAGGTGTTCTTCATTATTGAGTTAAAAATATGACATAAATTTTAGTTTCTGCTTAAGGATTTGATCTCCATTAAAGTGAATTTGAGAACTAGAGGTAAAGTATACTGACACATATATGTGAAAATACCATTACTTTATATGCTGCCTTAAAAATAATAAGAAAAACAATCAAGAAACCTTTAATTTTGGATATGAACTAACAACAGTTCTTTATAATTCTTTGAGATCATTTCCTGAGGATAGATTTAGATGAGGGAAAACATGTTTAAGAGACCTATTGCAGACTTTTAAGATATTGGGACTTTGGTGAGTGGTTAAAGCTATGCATATCTTTGGGCATAAGGATAAGTATTTAGAATGCAGTTTAAAATTACACTGGGTTAGGAAAACGGCAGCATCCTTTAGGGTTCCTGGCCTCACTAGCCATGGATAATTGGTTAGGTTTATAGTATCAAGCATGAACATATAATAATTAGGAAGAAGTCATGAATTTAAGAACGAGTTGTGTGTGGGGGTGTGCTGGAGGAGTTTGGGGCAGGCAGATGGTAGAGTAGACATAATGTAAACATGGTTCTATGCATGAAATTCTCAAAAGTGTAAAAATATAAAGTGGTAAGATTAAGTTATACTATATACCATGTTTACAAAAGGAAAAGATTTTGAGGCTTCGGAAGGGGGTTTTGTCAGATCTTTTGTCTTGAACACAGTTTTCGCTGGGTGTATTACCATCTGATGAAGGCAAGGCAGTTTTACACTCGTTTCAAAGTTAGAGCTCCTTACCTACAAGGCGTCATTACTCTCAAGCACATACTGTAGAAAACAGGAAAAACCCTGTATACTAAAAAAAGTCCTTCAAAGAATTTGCTTCAATCAAAATATATACTAATTATTGATTGGCATAACAATTATTTTATGCAAAATAATTTTATTTTAAGGTACTTGAACACAATTACTATTATTTTATGAAAACTGATGAGAGGAATTTATATCTAATCTTGAGTCTTTTCCATTTAGATTGTCTCAGTTTCTGAATTTATATAAATAAAATTTATGTTTTATGTCTATGTTATATGAATACCACATCTTATTAATTATTAATGCATAATGCATTCTGTACAATATTTAGCACAATGCAAATAAATTAAAATAATTTATAGAAGTTGTATTGACAGATTCTGCAATTATTGGATTTACCGCATGATGTATCAAATATATGAAATAGCTAAGAATCAATGTCACTCAGTTAGAAGGCCTGGGCAGTTTAAGGGACCTCTGACAGTAGAACCAGGATGCATCCCTAGTACACAAAAGGACTTTGGGAGCATATTCCGCATGGAGGGATACTCTCTAAGCCTAGAGGCAGGAGGGAGGGCCTAGACCCTACTACAAGTGACTTGACAGATTTTGATGATCCATCCTGGAAGGCATCACCCTCCCTGTGGAGTGAGGGGGTTGAGATGGAAGGGTAGTTGGGGGGCATAGGAGGGAGGTAGAGGGAACTGGGATCAATATGTAAAATAAGAAAAAGTAATTTAAATTTTTTTTAAAAAAGTCAGCAGTACTATCTGTGCAGAGGGAATGCAAATAAAAAGTGTTATGGAAAAAAAAGAATGTCAGATGATATTAAAGAAACTGAGAATACAGGAGGTAGATATTTATGTAAATAAGTCAATGAAATGTAGTTGAGAAATATTATAGCTGTGAAAAACATGACATTACAAAAGAACAAATTAGTTTTGGTATACATCATTAGAGAAGCTTTCTAAAAGAAAGCAATGTTGAAAATTATAGAAGGGAGGGTAGAAGTTGATCAGGCTGGGTAAGTAGGAAATCATTTCAAGTAGAGAAAACCAGAATTGGTAAAGATAGTGGTAGATCTAGATGATTAACATAGAAGAAATTTGAGGTGATAATTTGTATGACAACAAAGTCTAGAGAACTACTCTTAAAGTAGCATTACCAACTTTTCATAGAAGACACACCACTGCTTCATAATTGGAACATTTCTTTGGATTGGCTTTGGAAGACTGATAGAGGCTATTAAAGTTTTAAAGCTGTATTAAATTCAATCTACATGAAAGGACATATTAAAAATCCCTATGAGCTATAATAACAATTGTCCTAGCAAGATATGTCCACTGGTGCAATAGTGACATGAAAATTATGGTAGTAACTAACCATTAGATATAAGGCCTATTTCATGAGACGAGACCCATATATGACAGCATTATGATGGCCAAGGACATGTGATGAGATAGGTCATAGACCCTTGGGAAGAGCCAACTACTATTGTTCTGCTGAATGGACAATATCGAACCAACTCCTAAGGACTTATTGTTACACCAATAGATTAGTGCATTTCTCAGTCCTCATCAGAAAGGCTTTTTCTTGTATAAATGGCAGTTAACACAGAGCCCTACAACTGGTCGAAATGTAAAGAATATAAGACCTCAAAGTCTTCAGCCTTTAATAAGATGCCTATAACACTCTTTCCCCCAGGGCTTGGAGATCATTGCCAAAGAGCGGAAAAATTATAAGAGCAATAGATGGTGCAGTACAACACAATAGGGCAATGGCACATATAAACTCATACTGACCATGAAGTATGTGCAAATCTTTTATGAACTCAATCCAGACAAAATACTATCATGGAAGGGGTCTGTGGGCATGAAGTTCTATCTGTAGCAGAAACAGTATTGACATTCAAGAGCTGCTGAGAGAAGCAAGGTCAGTTTTCTTTAAAGATGGGATTCTTTGGAAGTCAGTCACACTCCTGAGCAAGCTCCACACCCAAGAGTATTTGGACAATAAAGACAGAACTTGGATGATTTAAAAAAGAGATATCAAGAATTTCAGTGGATGGGGAAGCAGGAGTGGCTATGCGAGGATTTGGGGGAGGAGGATGTATATAACCAAAGTATATTGTATGAAATTCTGAAAGGATTAAGGAAAAATACTATTAAAAATAAAACAAAAGAATGACAAGTAATTGTTCAAGCTTCACAGATGCATCCAGGTATGAGGTGGCAGGGGTAGAAAGAGGTTTCTTCCCTGGTAAAAATGACAAGGGATAAAGCTTTCAATGTAGCAAATCACTATTTTGCCTCCCACTGAGAACAGTTGATAATTTGAACTTAGGATACATTTATCTTTTTGCAACCAAAACAATTCACTTGTTGAGTTTTAGCAAGAGAATATGCCTTCATTAAAGTCATTGTTTCCTATGATTAAGCAGTCTCGTATTTTAAAACTCACATCAGTATCTGACCATAAATACTTTTTATAGTTTTCTGCTTGAGCCTTGAAAAACCTTGTGTAGAAGGGGAACATTAAATGTAGCAGGTTTTGAAGCTCACCTTAAACTGCATCCACACCATAGAAGATAGAATCATGGATGCTGCCAATTTTGAGCATCTCCTCTGGTAGAGAACAGACGTGAGCTGAAAGTCTAGGACTCTTGGTGGAGACGTAACTACTGAAAGGAGCAAGAGGTAGATCATTGCAATTTCCAAAAAGTATTTGAGCTATTTTGCCAAATAATATCTGAAGAAGAATAGTGACATGATTTGTTCCATGCGGTTGCTTAGAACCAAGAAATATGGGTATAATGTGACTTATACACTAATTAGGATGAACAGAAAGAGGAATATGACAATTAAAATGCATTGACATGGGATTTTTTATGAATTCAAGAATAAAATTTAGGAGTAAATAACATAAAAGTAATTTTATATATTGCTCATTATAATGAAGGTATTAGGACTGGCCAGTTGAATGGCTGGCTAATTTTCATGCTATAAATGAATTAAGACAACCTGAAACCTGATGACCGGAGTTCAATTCCTGGTACCTTCATGGTGGAAGGACAGAAATGACTCCTCCATGTTATTCTCTAACTTACACACACACACACACACACACACACACACACACACACACACACACATGCACACACACACACACACACAGAGAGAGAGAGAGAGAGAGAGAGAGAGAGAGAGAGAGAGAGAGAGAGAGAGAGAGAGAGAGAGAGAGAGAGAAGGGAGAATAAGACCACAAATATGTAATTTAATAAATGTACTACCAACTATGATATAACTCCTGTGTTCAAGTATGGAACTAGATAAAAAGCTGTTAGGTAACAAAATCCTGTTAAATGTCATGTGGCTAGATTCTTTCTAGAATGCACATGAGCTTTAGAAGAAGACAAACTAGGTTTCTATCCAAATTCTGTCACTTGCAATTTGTTTTTCCCCTTGTATTCAAAGGACTCATTCAAAATGAATATAAGTAGCATATCCTCCCTGTGTTACCAATGACAAGCTGGGCGCTTTCTTGCTCTGTTTAGGTGGAGCCATGTCTAAGAGTTTCATCAGTGTTGGCAGCCCTGACTGTGTGTCAATAGCTTAGGGATCAGGCTTGAGACGACAGAAGTTTGTGACTCTAGACTTGTTTTTCCAAGCACGAAAATCTAAAGACATAACTTTAACTGCACATGACAGAGACAATCTGCCTTCTTCCCCCAGCTAGTGTTGGAAGTCTTCAGCTCTGGATGTTGGAACCCTTGCTGTTAACTCTAGTCACCTCTGAACTACTTCTTCCACTGACCACAGCTCACTACTTCAGCTCTCTATATCATGTTGTCTTTGGAGTTATAGCTGCCTCCCTCCTCTCACTTCCTTAGTATTGTATTATCTATATCTTCTCTGGAATTCTTCACTCATCCTTGTCTTAGTCACTGAATTAGCTGAAGGCTTATAGCTTTTGCAGTTTCTGGGGCTTATAGCCTAAGGAATTGCTCCCCTGCCAATTCCTAGTTGCTAGTAGTCTGCCTATGTCTGGAAGCCAAGTGTTCCATCACTTTTAATACTATCATCTTGGTCCACTCTAAGCATGAGTTTTTTAAGTGGAAAAAAAGGACAATTTAAGAAAAGCTATGTTGTCTTCTTGGGGTTAGAAACACAGGAGAAGCTTCTAGTTAACCTAAATGAGAAATCCCTTTTTTATATAACTAGAAAGAAGTGCAGCACACTGGTGCTTAGTAAGTCCATCAAACATAGCTTGCATGTTTCTACACATCACCAGTTACAAGTCTTGCCTATTGCAATCCTAAGCTTCTCATTACATCAAGAACTTATTTTACTGAGTCACTGGAGAGGTGCCTCCTCCTCCGGTACTGAGGTTTAACTAACTACAGGATGAGCAGAATCTCATCTGAAGTTTGTCGTGTCCAAAGTAGAGCCTTCCAAAACTATGGCAAGTTACCCAGAGTACCATTAACTGGAGCAAAGCCTTCAGAAGCAGAGGGCATGGATTTTGCAGCAGCCCTGCAAACATACAGTTTCCTCGTGGTTATCATACAATGTACAAATCAGGGAAGGGGCGTTCTCAGGATTGCATTGCCAAAGAAGAGCCTATTTGGCTGACAACTCCTTGTTCCCGGCAGCTAGGCATAAGGAGAAAGTCTGTCAGCTATCATTCAAGGGGCCAGATGGCAAACACCCAACAGTTTTGCTCATTTACAAAAGAAACAGTATTTAAAATAAAGAGTTAGAGTGAACACTCTTAACAGTATTTAACAATGCTTAACTGCTACCAGAAGCCCCAAGGAAGGGTTAAGGCCCTCTGATTTCTGTGATCTGAGCCTTTTCTCCCTCACCATCTTTGTGAGAGGGAAATCAGATAAGTACAGACTGCAATGGCCAGGTATGTAGCAGGCATCAACAATTTTTTGTTGTTGTTGTTCTAATTTGTCATCACCAGATTTCTGGAATGAATTGTTACTACTGTGGATTAAAAATCTTCGAGTCATTCTACTCTAATTGGTTTGATAGGGTCCCTGAAAAACTCAGAGTCACATCAAAGGGTAGCTGTTCATATAAAATGTTGATACCGTAAATTGTTATGGAATCCTCAGTCTGGTCCTCAGGAATATTAGTCTTCATCTGGTTTGAATCTCACATCTTTGGCTACTTCTATGGAACTGGTTTCTACACTTCTACATCAAAGTACTTCCAATTGGCCTTCAGATTCTTACGAGGGGCTTTTTAAAAATTGCTGTACAAACAAAAAATTATCTGTTCTTGGAGAAACTTGTAGAGCTCCCCAAATCAAAAGAACTTACACACTTTCTCATTAGAAGACAAAAGCTTGTTACTCTAAAAGCTGTCAACAAGAGAGATGGAGGTACCTCTTTCTTGAATGAATTAATAAATCAGCCAAGCTAAAAATGCTATCAAGAGAGATTAGCAGCTAAGTGCTGATTGCCCGTGGCATTGACTTCTGATGAAATTCAAAAACCACCATCTTGCACAGTTCTGAATATGATGGGCTTACTTTGCCAGGGCCAATACCCTCCATCTCCTGGATTCAATTATCATCTCCGTGGATGAAACACAAATCTACTTGTTTGTGCTGCACTTAATCCCTGGGTTCAGTGCTGTATAACTAAGGCAACCATATTTTCTGCACCAAAAGTCAGAAGAAGCATGCATGGCCTGACAAAAGATTGTTTTCCTTTATTCTGATGTGTGAATTATTCATATAAAGACTTTCAGAGACATAAAAATTCAACCACCTTTAGCTGTACTTTTAATGAATTTACTGAAAAGATCTCTAGCAGATGTCTATCGCTGTCACCATTAGCACCAACATACATTTATCCTCTGTAGCTTCCTCTAGCTTAAACTTCTCCTGCCATCAATAGGAAATTTGATCATTTTTCTTGTATCCTCACACAGGTAACTTAGGGTAATGTTCAACTCACCTAACCACATGCTCTGTACATCTGATTAGTTTGTAAATGATTACTTCCTTGAGAAAAAAAAAGTTTTTCTCTCTATTTCACTCTCCTAACTCTGCTACCATAGTCATCATATGGACTGACAGTTGATCAGCTTACATGTGTGGTGAAAAGAACTGGTAAAGCACATTAGAGTGACAAATTCTTGGGTCTAATTCTCATAGAGATTGGTTTAACAGAACTGGGGTTGGATCCTGAGTTTTGCAGATTTTTTTGAAGAACAGGTTTGTGTAGCCCTGGCTGTCCTTAAACTTGCTATGCAATATAGAGTGCTGTTAAACTTATTATTTTATTTCCTCACCACCTCAGTGCATCACACCTGGTTTATATAATGTTCAGTTTGAAGCTAAGATTCCTTGCATGCTAGGTAAGCACCCCACCAATGAAGCTGTATCCCCAGCTCTAAGGTCTCAGTAGTTTCTAGAACAGGTAATCCATGTAACAGTATTCAGTGTTAAAAGTTTACTTTGATATTTCATGTTAAATTTAGTTGTTTTAGTAAAGACTTCGATTTTGAGCCAGAAAAGCGCATTGATAGGAAGCTCCTGTCCATGATTCAACTGAAGATAAAAAAAATGTGTCCAGTGGATTTAATCATTCTACTGAATAAGTAAGGACAAGCACCTCCCTCATTGTGGGCCAAGTATCTGATGAGGAAGAGGTACCACATTAAAAATCACCACATAATAGAAATGAAGAAAAACAAAAAAGCCTCCATTGTGGGTGGATGTAGTTTGCTTGCATTTTGAATTCAGTGGTATTTGGAATTTTTTCCATTTTTTTTACAATTTCTTTCCTTGCCTAATAGTAACTTTGGATGACAGAAATGTCCATTTAGCATGCAAACTTACAGAAACATCATAATGTGACATTAGCACTGCTCGCAGGCTAACTGTATCCATTCCAATTTGTGATGGCAGAGACAGTCCAGTTTCCCTTGTTCTCATGGTGCATTGTTTCCCAGACAATGTTTTTAACTCTTGTGTAGGAATATCTGCAGACACAATACTTAATTGTCACTGTATCTGATTTTCCAAGGTAAAATCAAAATCCTCTTGAGGTTTGTTACGGCTATCTTTTTCAACTCATAGGCATACTGAGAACCATTGAAATCTTCTTACCTTGGATAAAATAACAATCTGTTGAGATTGACATTCTGTTTTTGTATTTTTTAGTTTGGGGAAAAGAACCCCTCCCCGTCCACAAGTATACATTACTTTTCCTTATATAGAGGGTAATTATATAAAAAAAAACTCTCCACATTGTGCCATTTAATAATTTATTCTAGACAGGCATTCATATCAACACTCTAGAACTGTTTTGTTGTTGTTGTTTAAATTTATGCCAATGTTCCATTCTACAAATAGAATTCTCAACAACTAACTGAACAAATTTCATAATGAAATATCTAGAATACTTACACTAATATAGCTTGTGTATTTTCATATGGATATACACAAGAAAACTATCTTGCACTGAGTATATTCCACTGAGGGTGTTTGTTGTTTTGTTTTTATTTTTGTTTTTGAGCTTTAATTTAGCTGTATACCCCGGGATGTTCTGGAACTCATTTTATAGATCAGGTTGGCTTTGTACTCACAGCAATTCGCCTGCCTGCCTCCATAGTGCTGGGATCAAAGGCATGTACCACTACCACCTGGCTCTATTGAGATTTAAAAGCTCCAATATGAAAGATTTATTACTTTGTGGACAGTAAAAATCTTATGTATTTTATTTTATTGTTAAAGTTATAATTTACTTTACAATTAACATATTCTTCCTTTAAATGTTTAAATCTATTACAGTAGCAATCCTTTTTCACATTAATTCCAAATCAAGCCTAATAAATCTTGTCCTTAAATAAATACTATTTCAAATGTATGTACTTTACAATATATATTTTACTCATGTATATATATATGTATATATATTAGAAACACGTATTAACAGTTATAAAAGACATATTACTCTATGGTTTCAATTAATCTTGCACAAAATGTACCTTATTATGCTTATCATTTCCAATATATTTAGTACATAGCAGTCAGTATAACTATCTTAATACTGGCCAATTAAAAAAAAGATAGTTTCTTTCTGAAACTACATGCTATTCACTGAGGGTTGGGGAAGGGCTCTGCTAATTGTAACCATTCAGAAGTTTATTTCATAATAATATAAAAATTGTTGCAGTGTATTAAGCATTGATACTTACCATTGTGTAAGAAAAGAAACTACTCATAGTTGCCCACTTATTGAAAAAGTTATAACTCACTATACAGAACTATACATACAGTCTCAACAAATAAGAGAACCAACAAATAGATAATCTTATTATGTGCCAAGGAGAGTTGAGCTGAATAACAGTAATGCCTCTAATTGCAAGTAGCAGATTTGACGAACTATAGGTTTTATATGCTTTTCATTTTAACAGACATTAATAAGTTATATTCCCAAGTAAATACCAGGTTTTTCTTTCATTTATAAAAACTCTCTACTTAGTACTGCCCCATTTTTTAAAAATTAGGTTGTGTGTTTTCTTGATGTCTAGGTTTTATTTTTATTTTTCAGTTCTTTATATATCTTAGTTGGTAAAGAGATTTTCTTATTCTGTAGCCTGCCACTTTGCCTAAATGATGGTGTCCTTTGCCCCAGAGAAGCCTTTCAGTTTCAGGGGTCCCATTTATTAATTATTCTTAGCATCTGTGCTATGTCCCCTTCACAAAGTCTCATGTCAATTAATTCAAGCCTATTCTTCACTTTCTCTCTTATCAAGTTCAGGGCATCTGGTTTTATGTTGAGGTCTTTGATCCATTTGTCTTTGAGTTTTGTGCAGGGAAATAAACATGAATCTATTTGCATGATTCTACATGCAGACAACCAATTTGACCAGAACCATTTATTGAAGATGCTGTCTTCCCCCCCGATGTATATTCTAAAAAAAAAAAAATCAGTTGTCTGTAGGTGTATGAACCTTTGTCTGGGACATTGATCAAACCACCTATTTTTATGGCAATACCATGAGATTTTAATTACCATAGTTCTGTAGTAGAGCTTGCAATCAGGGATGGTGATACCTCATAAAGTTCTTTGATTGTACAGGATTGTTTTAGATTTTCTGTGATTTTTGTTTTTTTCATATGACATTGAATATTGTTCTTTCAAGATTTGAAAAGAAATTTTCATGGGGATTGCATTCAATCTGTAGACTGATTTTGGTAGGATGGCTATTTTTACTATATTAATCCTACTGATCCATGAATATGGGAAATTTTTCCATCTTCTCATATCCTCTTCAATTTGTTTATTCAAATCTTTGAAGTTTTTCAACTCTGAGATTCCATCTTACACCTGTCTGAACGGCTAAGACAAAAAACACAAGCAGCTGAGCATTGGTGGCTCATACCTTTAGTTCTAGTACTTGGGAGGCAGAGGCAGGTGGATCTCTGTGAGTTCAAGGCCAGCCTGGTCTACAGCGCTAGTTCCAGGACAGGCTCCAAAGCAATACAAAGAAACCCTGTCCCCAAAACAAAAAACCAAAAATTACCCACAAGCAATAGTTCCTGCTAGAGTGGATGTGGATCAAGGGTAACACTCTGTCATTACTGGTAGGAGTACAAACTTGTTCAGCCATTTTGGAAATCATTATGGTGGTTTTTGAGAATCAATCTACCTCAAGTCTCAGCAATAACACTCTTGGCCATATATCCAAAGGACACTCAATCATACCACAAGGACACTTGCTCAACAATGTTCATAGCAGCATTATTCATAATAGCCACAACCTGAAAACAACCTAGATGCCCCTCAACCAAAGAATAGATAAGGAAACTGTGGTACATTTACACAATGGAGTATTACTCAGCTGTTGCAAACAATGATATCAAGAAATTTGAAGGCAAATAGAAGGAACTAGAAAAAAATCATACTGAGTGAGGTAATTAAGGCCCAGAAAGACAAACATGGTAAGCACTCACTCATAAGAGGATATTAACTATAAATGAAAGGATAATCATGCTACAATCCACAGACCCAGAAAGGCTAGTTAACAAGGAAGGCCCAAAGGGGGACATGAATCTTCCTGGAAAGGTGAAATGGAAAAACTCACCTAGGTGGATTTGGTGTGGACAGGCATAGAAACTTGAGGGATCAGGTTGGGGAACTCAGAAAGGAAGAGTCCTGAGAGAGACCCCTATATGGGATCAAGAAGAAGCCTGATGAAAGAACTCCCTCAAGTCTACAAGGATGACCCCAGCTAAAACTCCTAGTATCAGTGGATTTATAGCCTGAACTGGCCATACCTTGTGGTCAGATAAGAGCCTTCATGAAGTGACTGACAGAGGCAGATTCAGAGACAAATCATTGGGCTGTGCTCAGGGAGTCATGCTGAGGAGATAGAAGAGAAATTATAGGAGCCAGGAGAGTCGGAGACATCACAAGAAAACCCACAAAAGAGCTTGCCTGGCTCACGGGGAACTCATAGAATCTAAACCAACAATCAGGAAACCTGCATGGGATAGATATACGCACTCTGCATATATGTGACAGAGGTGCAGCTTGGTCTATTTGTAGGAGTTCTGGCAATGGGAGCAGGGGCTGTCCCTGGTGCTGTGGCTGGCTCTTGGGAACCTATTTCTCATGCTGGATTGCCTTGCCCAGCCTGAATACAGGGGGTGGTGCTTGGTTTTATGGCAGCTTGATATGCCATGCTTTGCTGAATCACAAACGAAGGAGGCTTGCCCTTTTTGGAAAGATTATGGAGGAGGGGTGGATGGGGGTGGAGGGGAGGAAGGGAGAGGGAATGAAAGGAGAGGAGGAGGGGAAGCGTTGGTCCAGATTTAAAGTAAATGAATACATTTTAAAAAGGATTTGAAATTTTTATCATGCAAGTCTTTCACTTGCTCCACTAGAGGTACCCCAGGATATTTTATATTATTAGAGACTACTGTGAAAGGTGTTGTTTCCCTGATTACTTCCCAGTCCATTTAGAACTTGTATATAGGAAGGCCAGTGTTTCAGCTGTAGAAAGTTTCCTGGTATAATTCACATTTCTAATCCTTTTACTTGCCCATGCTTGTTTCTTCCTTGCCATTTACCTTTTAAAATAATATTTTTAAATACCTTTTTGAAATAATATTATTATGGCGTTTCAACCTTCCCTTTCCTCCTTCCAATTCCTCTCATGCGCCTTCTCATTTTTTCTCCCAACTTCATGGTCTCTTTTCTGCTCAGTCTGTGTACTATTGTCTGCATGCATATGATCTCAGGCTGCCATTTACTTTTGACTTATATTATAGTTTATCTTTTGTTTTTATAATATGCTTCTTTTCCTAGAAAAGGACAAGAATATTGGAGGTGTGAGGTGCACCAGCCATTAAGAGCCCTTACTTCTCTATCAGAAGGCCAGAGTTAAACTGCCATTACCCACATCAAGTGGACCCAAAACACTTGTGACTCCAGATCCAAGGAATCCAATGTTTCCTTCTCTCTGTGTGTCTGCAAACACATTTGTACACACACTTGTGTGCACATTCACAAATAAAATAAATCTTGAAAATTGGGAACATATAAATATATCAGTAAGGACTAGAAAGTATTAGGAGAATGGAGAGAAAGAGAGAAATTTGGCACATTTACAATGTAATACATGATTTCTACGTTTTTCAAATACATTATTGTGAGATTGGCTTAGGTGTATTGCCTCACAAGATTTTTAAGATTTAGATTCTGCTAAATGCTGATCACTCTCATTCTGCCCATTTTCTTTTAAATAAGTGCTCAACCAAAGGTCCACGCTAAAAGTAACAGTTTGTGGGTTTTCCTTTTAAATTTCATCCTGTTACTGTAGAAACATTTTCCCTAATTGGTCAAGGTCCTTCTGTGTTGAGTGTCTTTGAGGCTATTTAGCATTCCTTGTGTAATTTAGCATCATCTGTAAGCCTGACAAGTTTTTTTATCCAACATATATCACAGAGTAAACTACATCTTTAAATATAATCTTCATCTTGATGGTTTGATTACAACTTCACTGTTTTCTGATTGCTGAGGATTTCTAGTGACGCAGCTATTTATTTCAGTCCTGGTTTGCAGCACCTAGTAGTACTCCTGCTAGGAAGAATTACCAATGTGACACTGTCCCTTTCAAAATAGCACAGTCAGACCTGCTGAGAACAACTGGAGATCCCAGAAGGCTAGCACAAATGAATTGAACAGCACTCACACCAAATAGCAGCGTCTGGGTTAAAGCTCTTTGCATTCACTGTGCCTTCCTTTAAAAACAAACAAACAAGCAAACAAAAAAACCTATTGGTCCCTCTTTTCCATGTCCAAAGGCCATTCCTTGTATTGGTCAGTTGCTTAAGTTACATTTTTACTATGAGATCACTATATAGTTGAAAGCCATCTTATTTGATGTTATTACAAAGGCAGGCAGATTTCAGCTTATTACAAAACAAAACAAAAACACAAAAACAAACAAAAACCCCTGTCCTTACAATTGGGGCTTATTCTAATAATAGAACAGACTGTCTCTAGAAATAGGTAGGATCCTAATCCCCAGAGGTATACAAGCAGAGGTTTAGATAGCTCCCGTTTCCCCCTAAATTATCCCATCTGTCATCATTAAAACCAATTAATTCATTTTAAATGGAAATGTCCATTGTGTTTTTGAATACACATGAATATAGCAAAACATTAAAATCATTCAGAGAAAATGAAAGCTTACTTTATTATCGCATCCTTTGGGGACTTTCAGTGTTAATAATTCCATATATGTCCTTCTAGACATTTAATTTGTCTGTGTAAACACACTGATTTTACATAAATGAGATTATACTGTATACAATTTTCTGTAAGCTTATTTGTTCAGTTAAAAGATAGGATATGCTTTCATGTCAATAATAAATGTTGCTGTAACTTTATATCAACCCTGTTTTAGTATACAGAGCATATGCTTAACTAAATCATGAAGAATCAGAAAAGAGTTTATTGATAGAACAGTGAATTTGTTATGAAAAATGTCAAACATCCAGAGAAATTGAAACAAAGTGAATTCCTATGTGTTCACTACCTTGATTCTACCATCCTGCTTCTTTGATCACATAGCAGCCCATCTTAATTTTTGAGGCTTTTCAAACTGAAATGTAGAAATCATTATATTTTACTTCTGTAGGTATATCTTTAACTAGAATCCAATGTTTATTTATGTTTCTTAAATTAGAAACAAATCATAGTCAGCATAACATATATAATTTTATGGTAACAATCAATCATGTTTTAACAAATACATGACCAATATAACCTGCACCTTTGTCAATATAGAAATTACTTCAGAAGAGCAGTATGCTGTTTTGTCATTTTTTTTTCATTGAAACCATAGTGCATCATCATTTGGTGCCAATAAATATAGATCTCATTTCTCTTTTATCATCATACAGCATTTCTATACTAAAAAGTAAAATGACCATTGCCCCACACATAGTTAGAGTAAACAAGAAGTACTATTGTGCAACTTGCTTTTGCCTTTTCATTTTAGAATATATATATATATATATTTGATATCTTCCTAAACCATGTGTTGAGCTACTAAATACTTTAATAGAGATCTAATATTCAATAATATAAATGTAAAAATATTATCCCCCATTTATGAGCATTGGAGATGTTCAGTTCTTTCAGAATTACCAATAAAGTTATAAAGAAAGGTATGTATCTCTACAGTTATTTTGTTATATCCTTAAAAATATCCAGATATCTTATAGTGGGGTTTTAGACAAAGTTTAATCCCACATGCAGTCTGCATATCTCAAAGGTAGTATGTGATTTATATTATTTGAGAGCATTTTTCTGGTTATCTAAAGCCAATAAGATGAAACTTATCTTCTGAGATTGAGAATCTAAGGACAGAACTAAACTTGGTTTTCAGGGCTAAGACACCAAGCATCACAATGCTCAGAAAGAAAGGTAGCTGAGATAATCCTTATAAGAATACCAACACCTGAAAACAATGTATAATCAACCTTGTGCAGGAAAAATGAGGGAAGATAACATATAATTATCTAGGGAATTCGTAAAGTGTACAAATTCAGAGGAGTGAGTCTGAGACCCTCCTGCCCAATTTGTTATCGCAGACTGCTGGGCAGCATTTCTTATTCAGAAGGTCTGTGATGGGAAGTCAGAATTTGAATTTCTAACAAGTTGTTAGATGGTGTTGTTGCATTTGGCAGAGGGACTATATTGAGATGCACTCATTTGGAGATTGGAGAGGCAACTCATATTTCTGCCTATTTTGGTGGAAATACTTTTCTGGTTCTTCATTCATGCCATTGTGACCAAGCCCATATTATAGCGAGACATCAAGTGATTACTTTCAACTTCTGTTTGAATCTGTTTCCTTGTGTTTTTAAAACCAAGTCAAGTCCCATTAATTTCTGCTTCTTTAATATTTCAAGTCTTTAAATCTCCATTATTTTGTCAGCTTTATAAATTTAAAATTTGACAAAAAATAATCTGTCTGGGCATGGGGAGTCTTACCTTTAACCCCATCACTTAAAAGGCAGAGGCAGGTGGATCTCTGTAAATTGAAAGTCAGACAAATATACATAGAGAGATCCAGGACAAGCATGGCTGCACAGCGTGACCTTGCCTCAAAAGATGAATGAATAAATAAATCTCCCATTAATAAATTTATCAAATACCACACCTGAAAGGAAGACTTAGATGCTTGTCACATTGTCTTACCTAGAGTCTAGACAAAATGTAGATTTGATATGTGTAGTAGAAAGCTGAATTATTTACTTTTCTCTGTAATCCACATTAATTATGTTAATTTGCAGGGCTATATGCCAAAATTGAAATCATGCTGAATCAGAAAAAGCAAATTACAAGTATCAATGCTTGTGTATGCATGCACACACTATTCCTCGGGGCTATTTAAATTTTAAGATATCAAATTTACTAGCTACTCAGAAACACACCATGTCTGTAAGCCACAAGATTTCTTGTATATACATATATATGATATTAGATTGTGTCGCTTGAAAGTACATATATTTCAAACTAGGCACTCACAGCGTGTTATTCACTAGATGCTAAGTATATATAGTATAAAGAGATAACAATTCCTGTTCTTAAGTGAAAGAAGCATGTAAATAAGCAACTACAAGGGATGTGAAAGGGTTATCATAGAACCATGAAGAAAATTCCATGGAATCACAAAAGAAGGATTCACTTTTTCCTGAAAGAATCACAGAAGTCTTCACAAATATTGGAAAATCCTAATTGGGCTTTGAAGGAATTGTTTGTTCACAAAGGTAAGGAAGGCCATTTTTGGTTTTTCAGAAAATTGGGAGTCAATCTATTTCAAGACTCAGCTATACCACTCTTGGGCATGTTCCCAAGGATGTTCAATGATACCACAAAGCCAGAACCTGGAAATAACCTAGATGTCCCTCAACCAAAGGCATAAAGAAAATGTAATAATTTATACAGTGGAGTACGACTCAGCTGTTCAAAGTAATGGCATCATCACTTGTAGCATGCAGGAGATCTGGCCTAGCCCCTCACCAACTGAAGCACTAGGGACAGAAGTCCCTGTACCTCACCTAGGCAGTGTGTTGGAATTGACCCTGTTGGCAGGGGTGCGGGAAAGCTTGCCCCCAAAATGTTGGCAAGCACTGAAAATCTGACACTGCCTCTCATTTGCCATGTGGTGGTGCAAACAAGGTAGACATGTTCTCCCTTCTCCCACCTCTCACTACCTGTGGCAGGTGGGAGAGCTGTCCTAGCATCTCACAGACTACAGCACTTGGGAAAGCAAGTCCTGCACCTCACCTGGGCAACTTAGTAGAGCTGACCTTACTGGTGATGGATCAAGTGAGCCAAGCCGAGGGCATAAATGTGGGAGATGTAGCCCCATTTCACATCTGTCATATGTTGTGGGCAGGGGAGAGATGTCCCTTTTGTCCCTTGCTGCCTACAGCACTTAGGAAAGCAGGCTCTGCACCTCACTTGGGCACCATAGTTATGCAGACCCCAGTGGTGTGAGCAGGGATAAACCTGCTCTTGAGGTTGTAAGAGTAGGAGAATTGGTCCTGCACCCCTTGTCTGCCATGTGGTGGTGAGGGAGACAAAAAGATACCCTCCCCTGCTTGCTCCTTGCCACTTACAGCAGACAAGAGAGCTGACCCTGCCCCTCACCAGAGGCTGAACAAAGGAGAGTGGGCCCTAAACCTTGCCTGGGTAGCATAGTAGAGCTGACCCCCATTGGTGGAGGTGTGGGTGAGCTGGCCCTGAGAACACTGAGTGTGAGAGATAGTGCTTTACCCCTCATCTACCATATGGTGGTATGGGCAAGAGAAAAAAAATGCCTGATGGGAGATATTATTCTGTAAATATGTTTCTCATACTGGTCAACGAATAAAGCACTGTTGGCCAATAAGAAAGCAAGATAGGCGGGACTAGGAGACTAGGAGGAAAGAGGAAGGAGTAAGGATGAATCAGCATGGAGAGCCTGGAGAGAGCAGCATGCCGGGCTGTCACTCCCCAGTAAGAAGAGACCACGTGGAAATACTTTAGTAAAAATGGGTTAATCATTAAGAAACAGCTAGCCGATAAGAAACAAGTAACTGGCCAACAGCATTATATGAAATACAGATTCTCAGTATGTTATTTGTGGCTGGATGGTGAGGCATTGGGACCAGGCCCCTCATGGCCTATGGTGGTTGGGAGAGCTGTCCCTGAGGTCACTAGAGCTAGAGAGATGGCTTTGTCTCTCATCAGCTGCTGCACTTGGCAGAGTAGCCCCTACACCTTGACTAGGCAACATGGAGCTGGCCCTGGTGGTATATGTATGGATGAGCTAAGCCCACTAACCCCAAGGACATGAGAGCAGGAGAATCAGCCCCGCCTCTTGTTGATTACTACATAAGGTGAGCTAACCAAGGCAGTACAGGAGATCTCATCCTGCTGTTGAGGATGAAGGAGAGCTGGCAAACTGTCCAATCCAGCAACCATCTAGACCCAGAACCAGTGCTAGGACTTGGCCCATCCCATAATTTACTCCATCTATGATCTGCTGCAGCATATGAAGGGGATGGCCCTGCAGACTCAAAATTATAAGATCTCCATGATACAGGACAACAGCAGAATATCTAAATGGAGCCCCAGGGAAGGCCCAGTATTGATGATGTAACCAAAACCAGAGACATAAAACCAGACAAACAACTTGATACAATGAACACTTCAAAGTAACAATATAGGAACTAAAGGACTTTGTGAATCACTGTGTCACACTACAACTTCTACAGTGAGATTATTCCTTTTTTCTCTTCTAAATTTGATCTTGTTTTATCCTGGGAGAGGTAGCAAGGCTAGAGGGTGGATGGAAAGGGACAGGGAGATGAGTGAGATCAAGATGGGTGATTTGAAATCCACAAAGAATCAGTAAAAAGTCCAATTTGAAACAAACAAAAACTAAGCAAGCAAACAAACAAAATGACATGAAATTTGTAGGCAAATGGGTAGAATAAGAAAAATCATCCTGAGTGAGGTAACCCAGACTCAGAAAGACAAACATGGGATGCTTACTTGTAAGTGGATCTTAGCTATAATGTAAAGGATAATTATGCTACAATCCATAGACCCAGATAGGCTAGGTAACAAGGAGGGCTCAAGAGGGTGGGGGATGCTTGGATCTCCCTGGGAAGGGGAAATGAAGTGAATTTTGTAGATGGGCCGGGGGCACGTTAGGTGGAAACATGAGGAATCAGGTGAGGGCATGGAAGTGGAGGGTTACTGAAAGAGACCAATGGAAAAGAGGGTATTTCAGGATGATGTAGAAACCTAGTCTAGTGCAAGGGGAACTCCCAGGAATTCTGTAAGGATGACTCCTGCTAAGACTCCTAACAATAGGAGATACATAGTCTGAACTGGCCATCTCCTGTTACCAAACAATACTTTCAGTGAAGGAACTGAGACACCACACCAGTCATATAAACTTTGACCTGCATTCTGTCTTGGCTATGGGATTAGTTGAGGTAAAAGTGTCACAGAGATTGTGGGGGTGGCCAAAATATGACTGGTCCAGCCTGAGACCTATGCTGAGTCCACTCCTGACACAGCCTGGAGCTTCAGGACTCAGAGGTTGAACAGCCAGAGATCTAGGTTAGGACCAAGTATAACTGGCAAAAAAAAGTCAATGTGATCATATTCTGCAGTAACAATATTCTGTTATACACATAGATTAGTGCCTAGCCCAGTTGTCATTGGGGGGCTTAATCCAGCTTAATCCAGCAGCTGATTGATGAAAAAGATGCAGAGACCCACAACCAAACATTAGGCAGAAGAGAGGAAGAATTGTAGGAGCCAGAGGGGTCAAGGACACCACAAGAAAACCCACAGATCCAACTAATCTTGGCTCATTGGGGCTCACAGAGACTGAACAGACAACCAGGGAGCCTGCATGGGACTCACCTAGGCCTTCTGCATATGTTACAATTATGTAGCGTGGTCTCGGTGTGGGACTCCTAGCAGTGGGAGCAGGGGCTGCCTCTGACTCTTTTGCAGGTTTTAGGACCCTGTTCCTGATACTGGGTTGCCTTGTCCATCCTTAATAGAAGGGAAGGTGTGCCATGCTTTATTGATATCCATGGGAGGCCTGCCCTTTTCTGAATACAAACAGAGTAGGAGTGGATGTGGGCACACAGAATAGAGATGATGGGGAGGGGCTGGAAGGAGAGTAGAGAGGGGAAATTGTGGTTTGGATGTAAGAAATAATAAAGTAAAAATAAATAAAACAAAATAAAAAGAAAGACCATTTCAAATAGAGGGACTTGTACAAAAAAAATGAAGTTTGGAATTCTCGAAGGTCTTGATATACAGCTGAGGGTATAGGTCTGAGGTACAGTGCTTGTGTAAAGTATGTAAGACGCTAGGTTCTGCTGAAAGAGAAAGATTTTCTGTGGCTGGGTTATAGTGAGGGTGAAGCAGGAACGGTAGATTAAAAAAAAAAAAAACTACGGGTTATGAATCCATGCTAAGGACTTGCAGAATTAGACTGAGTATTGAATCTTTGAAGAGAGCATGATGTTTCTCTGTTAGAGCTAATATTTCAGTTCCATGGGTGCAGTCCCTTCCACCAGTATAGTCAGTTCCTCCCTTCTATTTTCAACTAGTGTAGTGAGTATGCCAACTTTCTATGACAATTTAAAAAAAAATCTGAGATAAGTGACTTAATGAGGATATCTTTTGCTCCTGGTTTCTGTCTAGTGTCACTTGGCCTTGCCATTTAGGACTTGTGGTGAAACAGAACATCACGATTGGTAGCACTTTGTGGCAGCTGAGAAACAAAGGAATAGAGAGCAAAGGTTCACATTCCAATAACTCCTTCAAGAATGTTCCCTGTACAGCTTAAATCCCGTCAGCAAGGCCCCACTGTCCAAAAGTTTCATACACAGCACCAATAGAGTCATGAGCTGGGGTCCAACCATTCAATACCTGAACCTCTGGGGAACATTTAGGATCCAAACCTAACAGTGACAGTCTCCGATGTGAAAAGCATTATGCCAAACCAATTGAGTACTCTGAAGAGAAATTGGATACTGTCAGATAGCATGCTCTTAACTTGTAGCCTAGTAAATTGCTCCTGTTGTTCATAAGGAACAGAGAGTTCATAAGGAACTTAAGAAAGTATAAGGAAGGTTCTTTGGACTGATTGTGTCCCTGAAAGTTTATATGCTAAAGACCTATCCCCTGATGTCATCATTGTTATAGATAGCACTTTCAGTAGGTGATTAAGGTCAAATGCATTCTTAAGGATGATATTATAATTTGATAGAGCTGCTGATTTTATGGGAAAAGGAAAAGATTCTCCATGAATATGTCTGGATTATCTCCTCTCCCCCATCCTAAGTACAAACATCAAAATGAGCACTCAGAGACAGGAGGCCATTTACAAGTCAGAATCTACCAAGAGAATGTACTGAGCTTAGACTTTCAGATTCTAGAATATATTTATGTGTATAGTTTGTGGTTTTAGAAGCCTAAGACTGAGTGGGAAGATATTGCTGACTTAATTTTGCACGAGTAAGATTGAATTATGGGTTCATCTAGGCCACGTGGCAAGTGTTTGAACCAATTTTATACTAATATTTGACACTAAGCAAGTTAGTGATAAAGTACTCTTACATGGCAAGGTAGCCCATTTTATAATGGATAAATTATATAATTGGAAAAGTCTTACAGTAAGGTATACTGTCTGTCTTAATTGCCAGCAAACCATTTTACTCTGTAGAGCTCCCCAGCACCAACTGGAAATAGGAAAACTTCAATTAGAAACCTGAGCCCCCCTTTCAACAAATTCACATTTATAAACTGGCATGAGGTTGAAGATTTATGTTCTTCCTGGAAACCACACTTGAAAAAAAGATGTAAACTGAGAAAGAATTTCAGGAAATTACCTTAAAACACTTATCTGTTATCTAATAATATGGATGCCAGCCGGCAACAGCTGCTGGTAGCACCTGGATTATCCCCCCTTCTGGCTGGAGCTTAGAAATTCAAGTTCCATTTGGAGTGATGTTTCTCCAGCTCCTCAAGAACTTTCATTGTTGATACAATATGTTTAAGTATGCATGCATGTTACTGCAACGAAGTCCTTTTCTGTTGGAAATGCAAGTGGTTTGATTGGATTGTAGAGTGTGCTATAAAAGAAACAGCCTCAATTGTTTATGAAACTATGGTGAGACTAAAATGAAAAATTCTTTCTCTTATTTTGGTTTTTTGAAACAGAGTTTCTCTGTCCTGGAAATCACTCTGTAGACCAGCCTAGCCTCAAACTCACAGAGCTCCACCTGCCTATGCCTCCCAAGTGCCAGAATTAAAGACATGCACCACCACTGCCAGGCTACTAAATATAGTCTACAAAGACTTGCTCTAAAACTTTTGGAGAAATTTGATTTTGCCAATATGTAGTAAACATTATTTCTCTTTTCCTCCCATTAAGTTCAACGTGTGTGTGTGTGTGTGTGTGTGCGTGTATTCAGAAGAGAGGAGATGAGAAAGAAAACTGATTAGAAACCTTAGGGTATAAGGAATATCCTAGGTTTTCTTTCTTTTTTTATTTTTCATATGCCATTGAGTGGGTATTGAAGGAAACAGAAACCGCAAAATGCAATGGGCCCAGACGATCAAACTCAACAAAATCCTTTTATAGTCAAAGGAACAGTATTTTCTCTTAGGTTAGGAAGTTCTAAAACCAACACACAGTATATTCCCTCCACATAGAAAGCAATCTGTGTACTGCCTCCTCCAACAGCAAGGCAATTCTATTCAATCTGTGATAAGGTAACTTAAAATACTTGGTAGTGGCATAGAAAGCCAAGTACAAAGCTTAAATTTCATTTTTGCTAGGCATTAATGAGTCCCATGAACTCTTGTCACCTAAATGTTAGTATGAGGAGCTGGGATTTCTACCATTGTTACTAACACATTATTCTTTCAACAATAGTGTTAGATGGGCTTAGAAAAAATTTGAGGCTTTTTGTTGTATGATCAGTTATGTTTTAGACTCATATTTGATGATATCAATGGAGGTCTGGTGGAGAAGGTCAGTGACAATTTCCTAATCCTTTCATCCAAGGAACTATTCATACAGTCTCAGTAGCAAGCAGAAACATTCATGCAGCAGTAATGAATGAATGATAACCTACTTAGATATTAATGGAGGTTAAAGAGGAAACTAAACTACTTCTACCTGGAAACAAATTAACAGACTTAGAAAACAACTGAGCAGAAAGTTTAATTAGGAAGCACATTCCAAAGGAGGTAAAGCAGTCTTCAGAAAAAACTGCATCAAAACCATTTCTGAACTTATGGGGAAGACATGGCAGTGAGGCTCACATGTGGGAGGGGTCAGTGGACAGCTGGCTTCACAAAGGAAGATGATTCTATAGTGGGGTGGGTCTCTGGGCCACTCAGATGACGATCTTTGAGTTTAGCTGCCACTTATGTATGACAATACATGTATTAGGTCAACATTTTGAGTCATAATTTTATAGCTCTGCCACTGAGATGTTATGCATGCAGTTCACAAGCATAAGTCACTGAAAAAGCACTTATAAACATTCTTGCAACAAATAGAAAGCCTTGGCATGTAAAATGTTGTCAACAAATAAATAGAAAATATAAAAATGAATAAAATGAAATTCATCAAGGTTGTGGACTATAAGAGAAAAACATAAAAAATTATCTATATTTAATGCACTAGAAATGAATAACCTAAGAAAATTAATACAAATTCAATTTGTGATAGTACCAAAACAAAAAAAATACATAGAAATAAATCTAGAAAAGGTGGATACAAAATTGAATACTAGGAATTATAAAATACTGTTGAAATTAAAGAACATCTAATTAAGTAGAAAATCCTTACTGGGTTGGAAAGGATCCTTACTGGTTTGGAAGGGTTAATACCTTTAAGATAGAAATGCTTCCTAGATATTTGATACACTACCTAAAAGTATCTTAATACCTCTTTTTTTATAAAATAACAAAAATGGCATAACTGATATACAAGTTTATAATGGCATTGACAGCCATACAAGTAAGCAGACAACAATGAGAAAAGTAAAGTTGGAAGACTCACATTTGCCAATTCTAAAACCAATTATGGAGGTAGAGTAATCAAATTATGTTGCTGGGCTGATAAGATAGTTCAGTGGGTAAAGGCACTTGGCACCAAGCATGACTACTTGCTTTTGTTCATTGATATCCACATACAGCCATACACATTGCATCCAACCTGATGCAGACATACATTAAATAAATGCAACAATACAAACTAAACTATATTAAAAGAATAGACATGCCAGATACATGTACATATGAACATTAGATATCATGCATACAAATAATAGAATAAGTAAATTTTAAAATTTTATGATCAATGATTTCTAATAAGGATACCAAGACTATTCAATGAGGAAAAAACAGTCTTCAACAAGTGGTGCACTATACACAACATAACTATGCATTGGAAAAATAAATCCACATCTATCAAAAGAGCTAAATGTAATAGGTAAATCAAAAGTCATAGAAGAAACCACAGGAATAAGTCTTCATTGCTTTCTAATTGGCAATGTTTTCTTAGTTATCATGTTAAAGGCATAAACAACATCAACAACAAAAGAAGCAGGTACATTTAGATTTAGTTGAATTATAAAACACTTATGAGCCAAAGGACACAATCAACAAGGGGCAATGAAAACTCACAGAATGGAAGAGATGCTTTAGAGATTATGTATCAGCTAAGATTCTAGTACCTGGGTGGCATAAAGGACATGTATAACAACCATAGAAAGACAATTCAATTTTAAAATAGCCAAAGGTCATGAATAGAGCTTTCTCCAAAGAATATTACAAATTACCAACAAACACATAAGAGATCCTCAGCAATATCATTTCCTTGGGAAACACAAGTCAAAACCACAGTGAGATACTCCCTCACTCCTACTAAGGTGACAGGAAGAAACAGAAAGAAGAGGAGAAGCAGCAGCATGGTCTAATGTGTTTGTGCAAGCATTGGAACCAAATGATGTCTCAGTATATGTAAAAAGATCCAACTATTGTGGAAAACAGTTTCTACATTCCTCAAGAGAGATGAAATTATTTAGACAGGAATTACAAAATTGGGTTAGACAATGTTATCAGTTTCAAAATTTGAATTTTGAGGGGACAGAAACATTGAGACCTTGGTATATGGAAAGCAAAGAACTTGGAAGATATGAAAAAAAACCCTAAAAAACAAAACTACTGTGGAGCAAACACAGAGTTTTGTGCATGCTAGGCAAGTGCTTTACATCTGAGTGATATCCTCAGCATAGGAAAATAATTTTGAAACAAACAAACAAACAAGTGGATAATTCTATCTGATTTCAAGCATTATATCACAATACTTACTACATCAAAATACTCAAGAGTGTATGAAATTTTTCATGGAATAGACATGATTTAAAACATACAGAAGGAGAGAGAAGAATCTGAACAGAGGCAAAATTTCAGGACATAATGTTTGAATTTTTTCTTAAGGTAATGATAAAATTTCAATTCATAAATTCTAGAAGTCCTAAAACTGTAAAGTACCTCTCAAAGAGAAGGAGACAACCTTGAAAGAAAAGTGCCTTGTATAAAAAAAAGAAAAACAAATTATCATCAAAGGAGCAATTGAGATTCAAGGTTGATGTTTCTAAAGCAACAAAAGAAACCAGAAAATAATAGGACAATAACTTCACTTAACTTAATGACAACTACCAGACTAGAAGTTAGTATTTATCAAAAATATTAATTAGATAAAAAGATAAAATAAAGACTTTTTCAATAAAAAACATCAGATCTCAACTATAACTAAAGTTATTTGTAAAGGGTTCATGCTAGGAAAAAAGAGATAAAGAATGAAGAAATAAATAAACACACAATTAAATCTAAATGAGCATTTACTCTGACAACAATAACACTTGTGGAGCAGCAGCAAAGTATAAAGATTTTGAGGTGATGAAAATTGAAATTTTCTAGGAATTTATGGAAGAGAGTTTAGAGCTATATTATTGGAAAGATTACAAGTAAAACATAATGCAAGACCAAGGTCCTCCCTGCTCATTGCTCATTAGATGTCTTACCCTCTCTGAGGAGTGGATGGGGGTGGGGGAAGTTGGGGGAAGGTAGGGAGAGCAGACAGAGGGGAGTGGGAACTAGAATTGGTATGTAAAATGAGAAAAGATTGTTTTAAATAAAAGTGATAAAATAATAGTGCATTGAATGTTAAACAGGAGTCAATAGATTTAATCATTTAGTGACACAGTATGAAATATATAGTAATTGGATGAGGCTAGCCTAAAGAGGTTTACAGTAAAAAAACAGAGGAGACAGGGGGATGGGCATAGTGTAATTACATATAAAACAGAACAGTATAGTAACCTAGGTATGAAATAGTAAGAACCATAGCTACAGGGGAGGTTGTGGGAAGCAAAAGACGTCAATACTATGAGAATTATTGGGAAAGAAGACTAGGTAGAACTTTGTGATTGATGACATGAGGAAAATTGACAGTCAAGGTTTCACAACTAGAAAAAATAACCTGTTAATGGAAATGGTTAAATCACAATTACAGCCACCTTTGCAAGAAAAGTAGCAATGTAGTAATAGTAAAGTTATTTCAAGAGTCATTGAGTTGAGGTGAAAGAATCAAATGTAAATATCTAGCAAGAAGTTAAAACTGAGCAGAATGTAGGAGCATAGTCAGACCAGGAGAAAAAACATTGGATGCCATGGAAATCGTGATAGCATTTGGGGTGACACGAGAGACTGTATACACACTGAAAAGCAGAGAGTCAAATGTTAAACTGAGGTATACATATTTGAGAAATAAGGTTATGAACGAGGTCTAACAAAGGTAGAAAGAGAAAGAAAGTAGTTGTGACAAAGGCAGGGCAAGATCAAAACCAGGTACAGTGTCATGGAAACTAAGAGAATAACATTTAAAAAAGGAGAGGATGATCTGCATCATGAGTTCCAGGAAAGTACAGGTAGAGAAGAATGGAGGCATTTGAAGAGGCCCTTGAACCATCACCCACTCTATTCTTGCTTTTTTGGGAAAGGGGTGGTATCAGACTCATTTTTTAAAAAAGGGGAACAAGTCTCTCTTGCAATCCAAAGAAAACAGAGCTTGAATTAAAGATCATTTGCAGGTTATCTTTGTTTTCAGTCTAAACCCAGCCTTGTCTAAGAATTCTCTGATGAGTCATTATGCTCTTCAACAAAACTAATAGGGACAGATGACATTGAAACAAGAAGGCTGAGAAGCCACCAAGAGTTCTATAGAATTAACTAGAAGATGAACTATGATATCAGCACCTCAGGTGGTGAACTGAGGACATAGGACAGCTGTATTTTTCCTTCCTCCCTTCTTTCTTCTTTCAATTGACAGAAATAATTGTATGTACTTTGAAATATATGTATATTCTATAATGACCAAATTGAAATGAATATTATAATATATTCATTACCTTTCCATACATACTGTTCTGTGTTGTGAATACTTAAAATCAATGTTTTTAGTGATTTCCAAGAAAACAAACATAGGTATTTATTGCGATTTAATAAGGATCAGGATAAACAATTAGGCTGAATAGATGTTTATTAAGTGAGAAATAACTCACAACATAGGCAGATGAACACAGCGGGTTCCACCGGATCCTAAGCCTTCCAGCGTCCACCACCAAAACAAAAGGGCGGCCAGACCCTTTCCCAGCCTTTTCCCCCAGCTCAAGTCCAGCCCTGTCTCCACCCCAATGGGCATGGCCTAAGCCACAGGTGCAGACAAGGTGAATACCTCGCTACAGGTATTATTTAGAGTCACTGTTATTCAATGGGTATTTTGAATGTATTGCTCTAATCTATCTGGAATTGTATATGTTTTGATCTACATATCCCCATTGACCCCAAGCCCTGAGAACTGTCATTCTCTCTGACTCTATTTATTCAACTTTTCTAGATCCTACATGCAAATGTGTCCTGTGCCAAGTTTATTTCATCTGCCATTATGGCATCTAAGTTCATGCATGAGACAGGGCTGCTTTCTTTTTAAAAAGCTTTATGATATTCTTTTTCATACATTCATCTGCTAACAGAAACTTTGCTTAATTTCCTATTTTGGCTAAATGAAAAAACAATGCTGCAAGGAACTTGGGAGTATTGATATGTCTTCAGTGTACTGATAAACATTTCTTTTGATATATACACAGTAGTGGTATTGCTGGATAACTCCGCTCTCTGAATATTTTGATACTTTAGAAAGATCCATACTGTTTACCATAATGGATATTCCAATCTACATTTGTATTATTAGTGTACAAGGATGCTGTAGTCCACACCCTTACTAGCACATGTCACTCATCATTTTGTAAAGACAAAATTGCTGTAGCTTTGAGTAACATTTCACTGTTAATTTCTGATGTCAAAATGTTCAAACATGTTTTTATCAGTTTTTCCCACAGTATAATTTGATCATGATTTCCCCTACCCCAACTCCTCTCCATTCCTACCCACCTCCCTAGGCACAAAACTATCTGTTCTCTCTCTCCCTTTCACTTCTTTTCCCATCTCCCATCCCTCTTCTTCTCTTTCTTAAAAAAACAAAGAATAAACAAAATTAAAACAAACAGGAGCAAACAAGAAACAAAGAAACCCCATGAAACATAGCAAAAATCAAGACAAATAGACAAAAGACAAAAATGCCAAAACAAAACAAAATTAACCTGTCATCCTTTTCTATATTTTTTGAAGAAATGACTATATAGGAACTTTCCCAATATTTTTTTTATATTAACACATACTAAGTACAGAGAATATTGATGTTAAGGCTTATTCACATATAAATATACAATTATATTTTGATGGCATCCATGTTCTTTACCGTAGCCTCATTTATCCTTACCTCCACCCTCAACATCATCAACCTTATCTTCTTAAACAGTCCAACTTCTATTTCCCAGTCATCTCTTATTTATCATAAATGATAGTTAGCATTCTGATTCTGACTCATGTTGCCTTAAGTCGATGATTTCCAGTCCTAATCATTTTATGGCAAACAATAATTCCTTTCTGTCACTGGATAATTCTCCACTGTGTCTATTTATATCTGGTCATTTCCTTCTGGGAATCTATCCTTTCCCTATAAACTAGATATTGTAAATGATGCCCTAATAAACATGCTCATGCCAGCACCTATGAGTTTTTGTTTTGAAATAAATACTAGAAGGAAGTAAAATTGCATCTCCAATGGATTCTACAGCTCTTCTCCTTAAACTTCCTCCCCACTCATCCTGTTGTCTCAGTCTCCAACTCTAGTCTTTCTCTGGGAACCCATCAATTAAGCCTGACAAAGAAGCAAGTAGGCTAGTGAAGCAGGCAGGTGAGCTTCAGATCTTCAACTTTCCTCTCCTCCATACCCAGCCCTCTAGCCTCAAGCCCAGCTCTGTAGCAAACTGCCTGTGTGGACTCTTCTTCCTTTCTGCCCCTATTCCCATGAGGCTAATCAGATCCTGGGGGAACACCTTGCTCTTGTCTGTACCAGAGGACCCCTCATCCTCCATCTTAGCCTATCTCCACTATGTCAGCTTCCAGTACATAGAAACACATTTTACCCAGAACCTTCAGTGGTCACACCTATTGCCATTTCAGAAAAATTTCCCACAAGGCAACACACAGCCATGGCACTCTTCTAAGATAAGGAGAGGGCAACAGAAACCAAGGAACAAAACACCCACCCAACAAAGAAAAAACCATATTTCAACACCTGGAAATACAATCTCCCTAAACCCAGATGCTTACATGACAGCATGAAAACACAATCAGTAGCAGCCAAGACAGTGTTTCCATTAGAGCCCAGCAAACCCACAACAGTAGGCCCTGAGAACTGCAACATAGCTGAAGCACAAGACAAAAACTTAAAATAGGCTTTATGAATTTGATAGAGATCATTAAAGAGGAAATGACCCTTAAATAATTCTATGAAAACACAAACAGTGGAACGAAATTAATAAAACTGTTGAAATAGAATCAGTAACGGAAACTCAAACTGAGGGGAAACTGGAAGTGAAAAATTTAAGAACTTCAACAGGAACCTCAGATGCAAGCCTCACCATCAGAAATCAAGAGATGCAAGAGAGAACCTCAGGCACTGAAGACATGATAGAAGAAATAGGTTCTTTGATCAAAGAGAATGTTAAACCTAAAACAAATCCTGGAAAATACATCCAGGAAATCTGGGATCAAATATTTGAATAATAGAAATAGAGGAAAGGAAAGAAAAGAAACCCAGGTCAAAGGCACAGAAAGTACTTTCAACAAAACCTTAGAAAAGAATTTCCCTAACCCAAAGATGAAGGTGCCTATCAAGATACAAGAAGCACACAGAATACCAAATAGAGTTGACCAAAAAGAAGTCCCTTTCACACATAATAATCAAAACACTAAACATACAGAACAAAGAAAGAATATTAAAAGCTGAAACAGAAAAAAAGCCAAGTAACATATGAAGACAGATTTATTAGAATAACACCTGATTTCTCAATGGAGACTCTAAAAGCAAAAGGGGCCTAGACAGATGCTCTACAAATTCCAAGAGACCACAGATGCCAGCCAGATTATTATGTCCAGGAAAACTTTCAATCAAAATACATGGAGAAATTGTGACAATCCATGATAAAACCTAATTTAAACAGTATCTAGGTACAAACGCAACCCTACAAAAGATGCTAGAAGGAAATCTCCTCCAAAGAGGGTAACACAATGAATAAATAATCCAAGACCAGCAAATCAAAACAGGGAAAACACACACACACACACACACACACACACACACACACACACACACACACACCTCACTACAAAACAATAGCACAAAGAAACAATCAAACACTGCTCATTGATATCTCTTAACATCAATGGTATCAATTCTTCATAAAAACAGAGTAACCGAAAGGGTGAAAAAATCAGGATGCATTCTTCTGCTGTATCGAAGAAACATACCTTAACATTATGGACTGATATCACCTCTGAGTAAAAGTGTGAAATATGATATTGCAAGCAAATGAACCTAAGAACTAAACTGGTATAGCCATTTTAATATATGACAAAATAGACTTCAAACCAAAACTAATCAGAAGAGACAGGTAAGGATACAACATACTGATAAAATGAAAACTCCACCAAGAGGACATTTCATTCCCAGAGCTCTGCCTGGTTCTTGGTTGTGGGCCTCTGTATCTGGTTCCTAGGATTACTGGATAAAGGTTCTATGATGATAGTTGGGATATTCACCAGTTGGATTACATGTGTAGGCCTGATCAGGCATCCTCTCCATTATTGCTAGGAGTCTTAGCTGGGGTCATCCTTGTGAATTCTTGGGAATTACCCTACAACCAGCTTTCTCCCTAACCCCATAGTGGCTCTCTCTATTAAGTTATGTTTTTCAATGCTCTTCCACTGCATCCCTCCCCTGAGCTCAAGGAATCCAGTCAAAGAGAGGGAGAAGGGAATATATGAGCAAGGGAGGTCAAGATCGTGGTGGAAAAATCTACAGAGACAGTTGAACCAAGCTCCAGGAAACTCATGAACTCTGGACTGACAGCTGTGGAGACTCCATTGGACCAAACTAGACCCTCTGTATGTGGGAGACACTTTTGAAGCTTAAACTAGCTGAGGGGCCCTTGGAAGTAGGAACATGATGCAAAACTGGTACATGAGCTGGCTCGTTGAAGCCCATTACCTATCGGCTCAGTCTTAATGCATAGGAGATGGGCATGCCACAGCCCCTACCTATTGTGTCAGACTTTGTTGAATCCTCATGGGAGGCCTTCCCTGTGAGGAGGAGTGGACTGTGGTGGCCTGGGGGCCGGGGGGAGAACTGTGGATGAAATGCAAAGTGAAATGTAAAAGAATAAATAAATTCTAAAAAAGAGGACATTGCAATTCTTAACGTCTATGCACCCAACACTAGTGAACCCAAGTTAATAAAACCAACACTACTATAGCATAAATCACATATTGACCCTCACACAATGATAGTGGGAGACTTCAATTCCTCACTCTGTCCAATATACAGGTCATCCAAACAAAAACCAAACAGAGAAATGTCGGAGTTAACTGAAAGTATAAACCAAATGAACACAACAGATATTTACAGAACATTTAACCTAACCACACACAAAAAATCTTTACCTTTTTCTCTGCACCTCATGGAACTTTCTCTAAAAATGACCACATACTCAGACACAAAAGAAGTCTCAACAGATATAAGAAATTTAAAATAACATCCATTATCCTATTTGACCACCACTGATTAAAGATGGATACCAACAATAACAAAAACAATAGAAAGCCTACAAACTCATGGCAACTGAACAATTCACTACTGAATGAAAAAAGTGGGACAAGGTAGAAATAAAGAAATTAAAGACTTTCTATAATTGAATTACAGTGAATACAAAACATACCCAAACTTATGGGACATATTGAAGTTGGTTCTACAAGGCAACTTCATAGCTGTAAGTGCTTATATTTTAAAAAATTGGATAGATCTCACGCTGGAAACATAACAGCATACCTGAAAGCTCTAGAACAATAATCACACCCAAAAGGTGTAGATACCAAGAAAAAAAATCAAACTAAGGTCTAAAATCAATAAAATAGAAACAAACAACAAAAATAAAAACAATACAAGGAATAAATAAAACAAACCAGTAAAATTTACAAATCCTTATCCAAATCAACAAAACTGGAGATAAAGGAGGGGCATATAACAACAGCTACTGAGAAAATCCAGGGAATCATGAAGACACATGCCACCAAATTGGAAAATCAAAAGAAATGGTTAATTTTCTCAAAAAGTATGACTTACCAAAGTTAGATTGTATAAACAACTTAAATAGACCTACAACTCCTAGTCAAATAGAAGCTGTCATTAAATGTCCCCCAACCGTTAAAAATAAAAGCTCAGTCTGATAAGTTCAGTACAGAATTCTATTAGACTTTCAAACAAAAGTTAATGACAATAATACTCTGTGGTGGTATTTTGTTTGTGATCTAACATAAAGCTTACCTGAAGATCAGAGGGCAGAGCTAGCCATAGTAGTTAGCCATAGATGCCAGGCAGTGGTGGTTCACACATTTAATCCCAGTACTTGGGAGTCAGATGCCTGTAATGCCAGAATTAGTAAGTGTGTAGCATTGAAGGAAGAATCTTACACTGAATCCATCACCACCTTAATCTTCCACTTCCTAGACTCTATACTATTTTGATATATTATTATTTACAGAACAAAAGCAATATTTCATTCTGTATAAATTATCAACTTAATATTTTCATGTAACAGCAGAGAGTAAGACATTCTATGTGTGAGGTCCCATTACTCACATCAGTTTCAAACTTTCTTCTTGTCTTTAATATTCAGTATCTTGACCAAGATGGAACTACATATGACCTTATTTGTATCTCTCCTACTCTGAGTTTAGTTATTTTCGTTGTTCTGTAAATTAGTATTTATCACCAAACCTGAGCTTTCTAGCACTTCTCTTCAAGTATTCATGTTTTCAATGAGAAGAAAAGATGAGTGAATGGGGAGCAGAGAAAGAAGGAAGGAAGTTGAGGTGAGGCAAAGGGGGGAGAGAGGGAGGAGAAACTGGTTGGTATGTAAAATTAGTTAAAACATTAATAAGAAAATGAAGCAATGGATTTTTATCCTGGGGAGCCACAAAAGTAAGGTGGAAGATGCAAGAGAAAATGTCCATGTTGGAATCAAAGGCAGAGTTTAGGTCTCCATGTAATACTTTCTATTAATGCAATGTTATCAGATATACAAATAAAGAAAATATAAATTATTTAATTTATATTTTGGATATAATTCATATATTGGATTGCTATGAAAGTTCTTCAATCTCTTCTGAATGTTGAATATTTGGTACAGAGAAAAGCATAAAGTATATAAATAAAAAGTTTTATGTGAAAGCATATAAAAGATTTCAGAGTCTGACAGCATGTGTGCACATACATAAAATGTGCATATTTGAAAATAAAGAGGTGTATGAGTATTTGTATTAGTAGGTAAATACAAATAGAGGCAAAATGCATAGTAAAGAAAATGATTTTAAAAAGAAAAGATTATTACACAGAATTTTTGAAGATGTTATTTCCATTGTTACTCATGTTCATACTGATTTATTCACCAAAATTTTCACTAATTGGGGACAGCTGTGCACACAGTAGGGTCTTAATAAGAATGTATCTGCATGATGCTTCATACACTGTTTCTAAGCAAATAAATGCAGATTAGAATAGCTACACTTTGTTCCTGCAGTTCACCTTATTGGAAATGAAAGATGTTCCTCTCTTCTATCCCAGTTTATCATCACTTACTGTATTAGTAACTATAGCATGGTGTTTTGTGCAAATGAGTATGCTTGATCATACTAACTACCTATGAAGGAAGGGTTAATAGATGGTGGATGCAGGGAAGCATGAATTCTGAGTGAGTTAGACAGTAGGAATAATAATTACAATCTGAGACCCAGGAGGCCGAGCGAAACAATGGATGGAAAGAAAAGCTTAGGACCCAGGTGGGGGAGTGAAAGAGAGGAGTATAACAGAAGAGTCAGCCAGGGCCTGATGAATTAGTGCAAAAGTCAGTAGGCTTCTGTTATACTCTGCCTCCCTTTGTGTTTTTTTATTTCTTTGGTTCTTCCAGGCTTCCCTTTTTCCTCCCACCTTTTTCCTTTGGCTGTCTCCGAAGGATCATTTCTTCAACCCCCATTCATTTCCCTTTGTTCGTATTTTTTTAGGAGAGTTCATCTATTTTCCCCATTTGTATGTTCCTCTTATAAAAATGGTTCTAATACAAGCAGCATCAGTACCAACTAACAAACTTTGGACTTCCTTTTCTGTTTTCTAGTTCTATTGCCCACAAGGTATTTTCCCTCGAGTTTCATATTGTCTCATAAAATTTAATAAGTCGAAAATCTTAATCATTTTCTTTTCTCACTTGCCTGGTCTTTTTCAACACAAAAATTCCTCCCCAAATCACCATTAATTTTCTAGTGTCTTATTCTTACGGCAGTGAGATGTTTTTGATTCCTCTGAAATCTTTATACCATATCCAATATGCTACCAAATTTTTCATATCCTCTCTCTGTAAGGCTCCTTAGGTTTTGACATTTTTTCCTTTTAACATCATAGAAAGTAATATCTGGTTATCACAGTATCTAATTAAATGGCTCCCTTGCCCCAGCTTCTCTTTGCCCTGGCACATTCCTCATAAAGATGCTAAATTTAAAATCTATTACCCTTACTTGTCTGAATGCCTCCCATCATCAAGCCAAAGGCTGTTGCTTAGAATTCTGTACCTTCCCCCAGCTATTTCTATGTCTTTGACCTTACCAACTCTTTTGTCAATTCTCCCCAAAGCAAAGAAAGCACACCATGTTTTCCCTCCTTATGTATGAGGGACACATTTCTAAAAGTCCAAAAACATTATACATTATATAGGCACTTTTCTCAGTCTCAACCTATACATTAATCTGTTTATCCCTTTCCCCACAGTGACGTGTGACACTCATATTTCAGAGGATATCTCTCCATATAGGCTCAAGGCTTTCTTTCTGGCACATGTTGTAATCTGTTAGAGCATGTTTTCTGTTCATGTCTTCCACCTTTTAATTTAATACCTGTTCCCCACCTTTTAATTTAATACCTGTTCCCTGGTAACAAAGCATTTGCCCCCAGTTATGGTTATACCTTTCACAGTCTTAAATGTGACAGCAAAGGGAGTACATTTTATTTCTGTCTTCACTATTTCCTGGACAGGAAATTCATTCTTGTAGTAGATCTCAGCAACCTCAGCATATGACCTTTCCCCTTGTTTCACCCTTTCATTTAAATGAATCACTGGATAACTTCTTTGCCTTATTTGAATTGCTGCCATCACTACCCTTTTGTTGGATGGCAATCATTATGTAAAATAGTGTTGTTGGAAAAATAGTGATACCACTGCGAGAGTAGACCCTAAGTGACTGATGGACTGACTGATAGCATATACAAGATGGATATTCTGAACAAAGGAAGAAGTCATGTTCCAGGTAGCATAAGCTGATGTGGGGCAGTACAATATCATATCATACTACTTAAAATGGCACACAATTCTAAATATATGAGTTGATGACTTCTTAAATATTATATTTAATATCCTCAAAACATGGCTGACTATGGATAATTGAAATTACAGAAATCAAAACCTTGGATTTGGGAGAACTCCTGTAATGCATGGATTTTTATTGGAAATTACATCAGGCTTCTAGAAAAGATTCTAGGAGTTAGATGTCAAAGCTGTGCAGATACATATATTAGAGGCAGAAGTAGATAGGGTGCGAGGGAGTGCAGTATGACAAGAGAAAAGAAAGCAAACATGAAAATTATGAGGTAAACATATCCTTCAAAGGATACATAAAGAGAAAGACCAGCAAACACAACTACAGAAGGAATTGTGCACACTTTTAAACCCAGACTAGGGAGGCAGAGGCAGGAATATCTCTGTGAGTTTGAGGCCAACTTGGTCTACAGAGTTAGTTCCAGGACAGGTTCCAAAGCTACATAGAGAAACTCTGTCTCGGAAAAAAAAAATAAACCCAAAACACTTAATTAGTGCCCACATTAGTGTTTTACATGTAATTTCCTGTAGTTCTTGCAACTAGTGCAAAGGTGTACATTATCACCCATTTGCTAATGTAATCGAAATAGTCACATAAGCTAAGTGCAACACACTCCTTAGGACTCAAGAGGCTGAGGCAGGGGGAATCACACATTAGAGGACAGCCTGGGCTGCATAGTGAACTGCAAGCCAGCTTGGACTATACATTGAGTATATTTTTTGAAAGACGAAGAGCTGAGGTTCTACTTCAGTGGAAGAGAACTTGCCTGTAATGTATGGTGAACCACCATGATTGAAAAAGAAAAATCACATAGTGACAGGAACTGAATTTTAATCTGAATCCATGTCCCTTTTGATCGAATGGCTGTGATTTCACTGAAGCACACTGCAAATGAATCAAGAATGAGTAAGGACTACAAATCAACTTTGCATTTGGTGAGGAAGAGGGCAGAGTATATCACATAGTTTAGTTTCTGTATGCACTTCTACACAAGAGAGATGAAACCACATCTTGAGTAGGTAGTACAGGTAAAGGAAAGTATATTACAGTAAGGGAGGCCAGTGTGTAGTCTTTTCAGAAGGGATGGGGCCTATTGAAATGCAAGATTTTAAAATGCAGGAAGAAAATGGATGGGGCATGAAGGGTTATCCTTACAATGAGTACTAAAGAAACATTTTTTTTAAGCTTACAAAAAGATTAGTTTTACTTTTAATTATGTACCTGTCTCTGTGTGTATATTTATATGCCTATGTGTATATATATATGTGTATGTATATGCATACATGCACATTTATGCGTGTATATGTGTGTATATGTATGTGTGTGTACACGTGTATGTGGGTGTATATGTATATATGTAAATATGTATGTATATGTATGTGTTTATGTATATGTGTATGTGTGCAATATGTATGTATATGTGTGTATATGTATGTATGTATGTATGTATATGTGTATATGTGATGGGAGATGTTATTCTGAAGAGGAGATGATGGGAGATGTTATTCTGTAAATATGTTTCTCATACTGGTTAATGAATAAAGCACTGTTGGCCAATAGAAAAGCAAGATAGGCGGGGCTAGGAGGAGTCAGCATGGAGAGACTGGAGAGGTAAAACGCCAGCCCCTCTGGCCGGTAAGATGAGCCACGTGGAAATACTTAGATTAATAAAAATGGGTTAATATTTAGGACAGAGCTAGCCTATAAAAAATGATAGTAACTGGCCAACAGCATTGTATCAAATTCAGGGTCTTTGTGTGTTACTTGGGGGCTGGCATGGCGGTGGGACTGACCAGCAGGGAAAAGCCGACTTGTAACATATATGTGTACATGTATGTGTGTATTGTGTATGTGTATGTATATGTGTATGTGTATATGTATATGTGTATTGTGTATGTATATGTGTATGTGTGCATGTATATGTGTATATGCATGTGTATATGTGTATGTATATGTGTATATATATTTGTGTGTAAATGTACATGTATATGTGTATATGTTTATGTGTGTATATGCATATGTATATATGTATGTCTAGGTTGTGAGTATGTGAGGCAAGAAGAGTCAGATTCTACTGGAGCTGGAGGTTGTGAGCTACCCTGTGTGAGTGCTAAGAACAGAATTCTGGTCTTCTGTTAAAGCAGCAAGCACTCTTAACCGCCAGGCCATCTTATAATTCCCAATTCTCCTCCTTTTCTTCTAAAACAGGGTCTCATGTAGCTCAAGTGGCCTGGGACTCAATATGTAATCAAGAATGACTTCCCTCTTAAGTGCTGAAATTGCTAGCTTGTGCCACCCTGCTTTATTTTGCAAGGTGCTGAGTATCAATTCCAAGGATTTTTGTGTGCTTGGTAAGCACTCTATTGATGGAGGTCCATGCCCCAATCCACAGTTACTTTGAGAGATAGGATATAGCAAGGGAGAAGGAACATAAAAAGATTTTGAGATGGAAAAGCATGAGAGTTCCGTGTCTGCCTCTGCACTTGGTTAGAAGGTTAATCATGGACTATGTAAGGAGATTGAGAAGAAGTTACAGTGATGATCATTTTGTAATAAAGGTCTGTAACATTCCAAGCTCCTTCCATATGTTCTTCTTCCCTCCAAGTCCCTATAATCTTATTCATTAATCAGTTTACATATGAGGAAACAAATAGAAAATGCTGGCCAAATCTTCCCAATATCCTTTAGCATTTCCTTTGTAGAGAACATTTCTCGTTACTGGCTCACTTTGTCACTTGCTTCTTCCACTCTCTTGAAAAATATCACGTATGCTTTTACCATTGGCTTTTGCAATAGCAATTTCCCCTACTGCAGAATTCCCTACCTGGCATCTACATAATCTCTCTCATCATCTTCAAGTTTCTGCTGTAATGTCTCCCTGTGAAAGCAAATCGGACAATTCAGCTTGAACACTTACCTCCACACTGAATCTCCCAATCTCTACTAGTTTGTTCTACACCGGTTCACAACACACTTACCTCACATGATGTAAAATTTTCTGTTCTTTGCTAGTTTTCTGTCTCTATATTAGAATATGAGTAGATGAACAGGAATTGATGTTTTTGTCCCTTTGAAAATACTAGGAACAGTATCTGACACACAAATAACTGTCACATAATATTTACTGAACAGATAATTAGTAATATGAGGTCAAACTCAGAAGTTGGGAGAAATCATGGAGGTAGAGGAGTGATAACAAAGCCTCATGGTATAACCAAGGGCGCCATAAGGAAAAGCATGAGTACTATGACCCTGGACTGTTAGCACTGACATGTAGACTGTATTACTTAAGGAATCTTGTATCCCACAGGCGCTAGATTCAACAGAATACTACTCTCCTTCCTTAAAGTCAGATTTTCAAGGCTTGCCTGTTCTGCTTCTACCTGCAAGGGTACTAAACATGTTTTAGAATTTTGAATCAAACATGGGTGTATATTCTTGGAGAGAAAAAAAACCTGAAGTTACAGGCTGAGATAAAAAGATAAAAGCAGACATAGGGTCAAATGGTATAACTTAGAGGGTTAAAAACATTTTTTTAAATGTAAGCCTGACCACCACCTAACGACCTGAGTCCAACTTCCAAATCCTACTATAGAAGGAGAGAACTGACACTGAAAGGTTCACTCCAATTTCTACATGTGTACCGTGGCATGTGTGTGCTTACATATGCCAATGCACAATAATAATAATAATAATAATAATAATAATAATAATAATAAATTGTTAAAAGAAAAAACCTGAGAATTGACTAGTTTTACCGCAAACCAGAATTTATTGGGAACAGAAGGGCAGGAAAGAGAGAGAGAGCTGAGTGGATATTTATTAGGAGAGGAATAGCTATTTAAGAAATATAGCAGATAGGCCTTTTTTCTCTCCCATGTACAAATCATGCACAGCTACACTCACTGTTAACCTCCAATTAACCTCCAATTTTCACAAACTACCCTTCCTACAATGTTTATGCAAGTTATTTCATGGCTTGTCTGTGTAACAATAAGGATCTATATACAAATTCAAATCTCTCTGTGTGTGTGTGTCTCTCTGTATCTTTGTCTCTCTTTCTCAAATGCAAACACACACATTTTTGACATGCCTAAATACATAGTGAGGCATGTTCCATTCCCTTACACAGACAGACACAACCAAACTCCCTCATGTCTGTCATACCAGTCAATTGCCTCTTTATCTTCCCCTCCCTTTTGTCTGTGTGCACAGATACAGATTTCTCTCATTTACCACCTGCAACGTGAAAGAGCTTCTGGTCTTTACAAAGACTAGCTACTAAACAGACAGGGACTAGAAAAGGCATTTGTACAATATACATCTTTGTTGTCACTAATTTTAGTAACCAGATCAACAAGAGTGCTGTTATAAGGGACCATCTGCAGCCACATGGAAATCACTGTTACAAAGAATCCTTATAACAAGATTATTTTACCTGCAGCTATGAACAGGGGCCTGCTGGCAGATTTAGTGTGCACATAAGGAAGATAGAAGCCTATTTAAGAGTATAGACTTTAAGCAGCTGCGTTTATGTTCAAATAATTCCAATTATTAATGATTATTATCTCTTTGTTAAAGCACTTTCAAGTCTCCTAAATTTTGTTACAGTTAACAGTATTACTGAATTTACTTGAAAGTAATATGATCACATTTCTTTCCGAATGTTCTATTACTTAGCGTTTTCCTTAATTTAGATAGATCTTAACTGTTCCTTTGTACTCACCCCCAAGCCCCACTCTGCAATTAGTGTAAATGAGGGCAGTTTTCAGTGTATGTAAAGATTTAAAGCCTTTTCTCCTTTTCTGCCTTGTACTGGAAGGAAGTGAAGGAGAGCACAGAAAGTCAACACAGGGGGCCCGGAGGGAAGAACTCTGGGAGGTCTGAGCAGATAGATCAGAGAGAAGAAAAACAGGAGAGGGATTAAGATGGAAGGGGGAGAGTGTTGGGGAGAGGGTACAAAGAATGAGAGTGCACTGAAGAGGAGAGGATGAGAGTGCTGAGCTGAGGGGAAGATCCCAGGAAGAGGACCAGGGACACACAGAGAGACAGGGAGACCAACAGACAAGGAACGAGACAGACAAAGAGCGAGATCTCAAACACATTTCATTAAAATATGAACTGATTAGTGGTGTTTTCCTTACTATCTAGTTAAAGATTAATTATTCATATACTTACAACCCAAAAATACTGACCCCCCTTTTCTTGAGTTTCTAAGATCGTTTTTGCTTGCTTAAGCAGAATTAAAATCACTCCAGCGTAGTTGCATTTGACCATATTTCCTCCATTTTTATTTTCCTAACATTGCCATGATAATTTCAGCACTACTTCACTGATTGACTTTGTTTTCCCTTCATTTCTCGCCCGTGATCCCCCTTCAACCCTCCTCCAAATTCTTTCCAACCACCAAATCCTCTGAAGCAGCCTGATGATCCTGCACCCCACCCCCATATCACCTCACCCCACCTCCTGGCCTCCCAGCAAAGGAAGCTTCTCTGTAGGCAGCTTGTGGGTGTGTCGGGACCCAGCTGTGGAGCTGCTCTCAAATGCACATACACTTGGGGTCACTTTTGAGGCAGCTGAGGAAGACAACAGGCTGGAATATTCTTTCTGCTCCTGGGCTAAGATGAGATGAGTTAGCTACTAACATCACTACTTTTGCAACGTTTCCTGTGACTCCCTAAGGGTAATCTGCTTAGCAGTTCAATGTCCCCTCTGCTGCAGACTGAGCAAGCTGTCAGATGCAAAGTGAAACAACAGTTCCTAAAATTCAATTATTTGTTTTGAGGAAGAGTCTCACTCTGCAGCCCACATTGACTTTGAACTTGTAACACTCCTGTCTCAGTATCCTTAGTACCGGGATTATAAGTGTACCACCCCAGATCTGGTAATTAAATAAAAATAGAAGTGATACATAAGAAAACAAAAATTAAACACATGAATGGGGACAACATTGCATTTTAATGAATACATATGTGGCAATGTTTGAATCAGGCTTAATACAGCTGTTTCCTCAAATAGTTAACATTTCAAAAGACAAAAAAAAATCCAAATTTTCAGATGCACATTTTATTACTATTCTTAAGATTTAAATCTTTTTGCAAAGCTGGCAAAGAGACCAAGGGCCTTGTACATAGCAGGCAAGTGACCTACCACTGAGTAATAGCCTCAACTTTTGTTGTTGATGCCTAGGGCTACTCTACTGTACAATAGCACACACTGGAACTTTTATTCCTGCCCCAACCCTCGCTCACATGCATTTTTCTCCATCTCTGCCTTTTGTCTACTTACTCATCCCAAGTCTTAAGTGCAGAGGGCCTCCTCCCCAAAGTGAAGACAATCTAGAGTCTTCATTTTGCATCTGCCTTTTGAGAAAACCTTTCTCACTCTAGACACTATAATCAGTGATCCCCTTCCATTGAGAGTATAAAATAGAGAAAGTTTTCCAATCCTTTCTTTGTTCAGAAATACTAATTTTTTGTCATCAAATCTTCTCCATTGACTCCCAAAGGTCTTGTAATTGGATACAATGACAATTACTCAAATAAGGCGTAGGGATGTGAGGCCATTAGATGAACATTTCCTTGTCTGGATACCAACTCACAGTTCACTGTTTTCTGAATTGTTGCACATCTTCTAGATAGACAAAGGTAAAAATAGGGAAGTGAACAGTATTCTAAACAGAGCAATCCAACGATCCCCAAGATTTGGTTCTCACAAGGCTTCCACATATCAAGCATCTGATCTGTGTGGAGTGACACATTCTCCAACACACATCTCCAATTTCTTTGATTCTCAGGGCCCCCTTTACTTAAAAGATCACTCGCATAGCTATCTTTTTTCTTTGATCCATGGTTCAGGAACTCTGGACATAGATCTTTCAGAACCTGGGTTCTCTATCTCTGGACAATGGGTCTCAGGAATTCAGCATTACATCTTGGCCTGTGGGTTAATGGGAAAGGGTAACGAAAAAAAGGAAACTGAGAGCTAGATGAGGAGATGAAAACCATGAAAGCCTATATTAGGAGCATCTCTGGTGACAGAGACAAATGCGCACAAAGCTATAGTTTAGAGGGAAGCTGTAAACATGTCTTCTTAAAGTTGATTTTAGGAAATGTTTCCCCAGGAGACATCCTCAGTACTGAGAGTGTTTGCAGAATACCGTGAACTCCACGTCCTGTCGGCACTAGAGACAGAGTAGCCAACAAACAAGATGGAGCCTCTCCTGTTCTCAGGAATAAAAGATGCTTGTAACTCACCCATCCCCAAGAAAACTGGGTGGAGGGGTTGCATATCCTTGCCTCAAGAAAGTTAATGATGCAGTTACTTGAAAACACTCTCAACAAATCCCACTCTTTACTGTCCAAATCTTACCAGGTCCAGTAATAATCTAAAGCAAAAGTGAGCTCTAAGGTGCAAGATTTAACAAGTCATTCAGTCCTTTCAACATTCAATTTCTGTCTACACTTGACTGACTCTGAGAGTGAATGCCTCCTTAAATGGTACACTCCTTGTTTGTTTCTTGTCTAATCCTATTTCTGGCTCTGTATCTCCATCAAAACACATGAACAAACAAAAGAAACATAGAGGCTTAGAGAGATGGTTCAGTGGTTAAGAGCACTGGCTGCTCTTCCAGAGGACCCAGGTTAAATTACCAGCACCCACATGGCAGCTCATACTTGTCTGCATCATATTCCCTTGATTCCAACAGTACTTGGTAATTTTTCATATGAGTTATACTCTTCAAGAAAGTTTGGTTTCCTATTCATGATTTGGGTTATTGTATAGTGTTATCTCATATTCATATTCATATACATACATATACATATATTTACAATAGTATAGTGGCCTTCTTTCACTCTCCCCATAACTATCATTAATAACTTTAGCTATGCCATCTATGTCCTATTGCTACTTTTTCTGAAGATCAAGTATAGTCCTGTATATGTCTTAAAATAAGCACATATCTTATATACTTTCATGATTCAGAGTCTGTTGGATTTTATCTTGATAAGACAAAATAAATTTCCATTTCTTTGGTTTTACTAAGCTGCGACAAATTTACCTAAAATTCAGTTATTGGCAGCAGTACATAGTTCCTGGTAGTCTTAGTTTCAAATTCCCCCTATGTTTTTAGATTCTAGCACTGTTATCTGTTTTTGTAGATGCTTCAATTTTTGTGAATGTGTTGCATCTTCCACAAGAATGTAAAATTCAGAAGTATGTTTTGTAGAAGAATGGCAAGTTAGAGCTGTGTGATGTCTCAGTGGTTGAACTCTTTCTTATCATGAACAATGCCCTAGGTTCCACCATCATCACCAACACCACAGAAACAACAACAATGATAAGAATGACATCTAGATAGGCATATAACCAGTTTAGCTTTAACAAACAGTGTGTTTAGCACAACATAGTAGAGAAATCTCTTAGGATGTTTCCTCTTATTTGAGGTTGGACTTCAATGTAGACCCTCACTTTTATGGACACTATTATCAAAAAAATGTATTTAACAACCTTACTATGACACATTTTCCATTGTTCTGGTAGTATCTACTTTTGCTCAGTATATAGAAGGAAAAATGTCTTCAAAGGCAAATATTGAATTTACAAATTAATAATATACAAAGTTCACAACAAAAAGACTTTCATAAATGCTGGCTTATTTGTTCATGCTCCTGGTGATTGTATTGTGGCCAGGTGCTACCTGAGTCTGTGCACTGGTCAGGGTGTCCCACCCAGAGCAGCTTCTCCATTTCAGGGGTACCTGAAAATGCAGACGTCTATATGTGCTTGACCGCCAAAGTAGCCCATTGCCTCCTTTGCACTTAAAAAGCAGTAGTATTTTCACCTGTAGGGGAAGCTTAAGAGGTAGCTCAACAATGCCTGGGAACTCATGGGAGATCTGCATGTTCCTGCTAGGCATTCTCCCCATCCTTAGATGGCTGAATCAGTGCTGTCTTTACTAGCATTTTCTTTTCTGTAGCCATACTTGCTTGAGTATGTACCTGAGGTACTAGTGGTGTGTGGGATTTTTTTCTAATCTGAAGAGGGGTGGGGGATGAGGAGCTCTTGTGTATTGGACCTTGGCAGTTCAGTTGTGTTCCACTGAGAGTCCATCCAGCCTGCTTGTAAAGACTGCCACTGTGAGTTGGGTGCTAGTGTGCAAGACTCAGGTGTTGCCAGCCATGTATCAGGGATGGAACCTCTTTCCTGTTTCCATCTTGGGTGCTTGAGTGGGGTGTGGTGTAACCCTTTTTGTTCCCTCTAGAGGAACCACTGTCTTCATGTAGTTAATGTTCTTTAGTGTGTTTTCTGGACTCCATGCCCACAGCAGCTATTTTTTAATCTGAGAAAACCAAATCACTGACCCATCCTTACCATGGAAGATTTCTAGTGAGGAGCACAGTTTCTTCTTGGGGTAGAGGGTTCTGTCTGAACTTCTGAGTAGGACATGATTACCTATAACTCCTTGCCCCTTGGCTTTTAGTGACGTGAATTCCGGTTCCGGCAGTTGGAGCAATCCTTCCATGCGCATCATCCAGGCGTGCTTACTGCTTTGGTAATAGTTTCCACGTCAGTGGTGGACTTGATTGAAGCTAGCTCACAGGAACTTGACTAGACTGTAAGGATGACTGGTGGATCTTCATTTTTCCAGTTGATCAATCAAGATGCCTTCCCCACCCTCCGGAACTGGAACTTTACCTTAGGCAGGATTTGGAAGCTGGTGCCTATTGGCAGAGCTTACCATTGAAAGTCTTCGGGTGGCCTGTGGTTTCTCTGTTCTTGCTCAGCTCTTCCTGAAGCCTTAGGGGGCCATACTGTGTGCCCAGTAGAAAAGACTACTGAGCTGAAGCAGTTCCCAGTGGATACAAGTGCCTGTTTACCTTTCTGAGGTGGAAGGATGGCAGTGAGAAGTGAATGCCTTGTAGACACTTGGCTGTGTTGATGTTTTCAAAGGAAGCTTCTGCCAGGGCTTCAGACCCAAATCCAGGGCATTGCAAACTTAAGAGAATTCCTTGAAACCAGCACAAAACACACATTCCTGCCTCTGTATCCCTTTCCTCTCCATTCCATTCTTAAAACCTGCCAGCCCAGGCCTGGAGGTTAAGACTGGAGGGCAGGACATCAAGGACGCCAGAAGGAGGTAGGGGCAACAGGACCACACTGGCTGACTACAATGGTCCTCTTCATGGCACCTGGGCCAGCTCCAGCAAGCCTCAAAGAAGGCAACTTGAAGAGCCCAAGAACTCTGGTTCCCAGTTGTCCATTTTAAGAATCTTTGTGTTTTGTGATAGACTTTCCCCTGTTCACTGCTGCAGCCTTAGCCATGTGGAATGGAATTTCAGACGCTGCCTGCACTTTCCTTGGTCCTCCCACTTTGTTCCCTTGACATGTTGTCTCCTCACCTCCCTTCATTCACTGCCACCAATGATCAGTGGTAAGTTCCATGAAATCCTAAAACAGTCCTGTGTGATTCCATGACCAGTTTGTTTCTTACTGTCCTTCCAAGCTAGCAGATGTTTGGAACAAGGGAAAAATTCTCATCAACTGTTGCTGTTACAGTTAAATAAAGACCTTGAATATTGAAAAAAATATGCTGGCTTGTTGAAATACATGTCTTCCATCACTAGGGTTTAGACCATATGACCACTGATGATGGATAAAGTATCAGAAATCCCTTCATTGAACCAGGGGTCAAAGGCCAGTCTAGGTAATTTCTAGGCATTTTCCAATCATTAATGTTTATGTTGAAAATATAACCCTGATAGGGACTGCCTCATGCCATAATACTGAGAGGTGAAATCCTAGACTCTGAGAAATTTGTGCATATGTTGAAAAAGGTTGATGATTTGGAAACCCAGGCATAAATTCTGAACTTTGGGATAGTCTTACAACACTTTCATGGCCAAGTGTCTAAACACGGTGTATAGAGATTTTTACATCCCATCCTAAATGTAATATAGTCATGCATATGTCAAGAACAGAGTGAATACTTCTTATGTTTGAATTTTACATTAACTTATTGTCAAATTGTCATAGAGCATTTGCTTTCTGTCATTCTTGAAGTTAAGGACAGCATCATGATCACATTCTTTGACCAGGTTATATCAATTGATATGGGTAATTTACCTACAAACACTTTCCTATCAAGAAATTCCTTTGGGTGGCATAAAATCAGTGTCTTGCAAGAGAGGAAATCAAGGAGAAAATCAAACCCTCACAGTGAAATGAAATACAAATATACATTTAATATACCACTGAATGAGGAAAATAAACGTGATGTGATAGAAGTAAAGGATATCTCAATTGCTTTTGGTTGTAGATAATTGGAGATTTTCTAAGGCAGTTGTTGTGTAAATATCTCAAATATTTTGGTCTCACAAAGGAAGGTATTTCTTTATCATGACATCTCCCCTTAAGTAAGGAGAGTAAGTCATTTCTGAATTTCCAGTGCCTTAGGAAAACATGGCCTGAAATTTATTATTGATTTTTTGTTTCATTTCTAAGATGTTGTGGGTTTTTTTTTCTTTTTCTAAGTAACATCCAAGGTTACACCCTTTACTAGCAATGATAGCAATACCTGAAGTTCCTTCTGATGACATGGTGGACTCGTCAAAAGAGAATGGAACTTGTGATTAGACAGGGAAATGCAGGAATGGATTGCACAGGAAAGAATGGCTCAGCGCATAAATGATAGAGATTGATGTTGACATCTTAGAAAGTTTTCTTTTCCCTGCCTGAATTCTGAACCAATTATTAAATGACACAAAAGAATGAGCATTGATTGCTGACCAAGTGCAGATCAGAGGATTCCCTGACTATAAATCCCAGACTGAATAATAATACTTTAGTCGAAGGCAATGCTGAATGGGAGCAAGCTTCTCCCCAAGGAATGTATGGGGAAGTCTTTCCTTTGCTGGAGAAACAAAACAAAACAAAAAACAAACAAACAAACAAAAAAACCAGCAAGATCAGACATAGAACATTTCCAAGAACAAAAAAAAAAAAAAAAAAAAAAAAAAAAACAAACCAAACCAAAAAAAAAAGGATAATCAAATACAGCTTTTACCTTCAAACTAATTGACTTAATCATGTCGCTACCTATGTTGAGAGAAAATAGTGAGGTCTGGAGAGATAACAAGTGGACACCTGGAGAGAAAACTACATGGATGTACATGGATGATAATCCCATCACACAGTAGTAAACTCTAGGAATGAAGAAGCAACCACCCCCCCAAAGAACAAATGACCATTTCTATTCACTGAGGAGTATTTTAAGAGATCAATGGTGTGTTACTGCTTAAGTCAATGCATCTAATTCTGATTAGCTCAGTGCAAATATTCAGTTATGTATTGCAATGAGGAAAAAAGAAAGTCATCACATTAAAATATTCTCTGCCATATATAGAAAGCTTTACCTAGGACAATCATCACATAAATAATGATGACTTTTGCCCAGCTTGATACAGATTCAAGGCCTAGACATAAATATACATAGAAACTGGCTGTGACTGCTAATAGAATCCAAATACCTCAGAACTTACTTAACTAACAACTAAATTTCCCTAACTCTCATCTTTTAGTCATAAACACATGAGTACGGTAACCTGTTCTTTAGATTTTATAATAATAGCTATCTCTCCTGCCAGCTGATAGGAAATTAATGTTTGCCATTACTCAATAAGTCAGCTACACCAACAAGACAAAACCTAATATTCTTTTCTATCCATCATTTTTTATAGGTGGACGAATCCAGCGTTGGTCTTAGAGTTATGGTAGAGGATGTTAGGCAGCAAACAACATGACAAAGATTTAATAATACTGCAAGAATTATGAGCCAATCTCCATGAGCATTTTAGGATGAATTCTGGCTGGAAGCTATTACTTTCAACATGGTTATTTCCAAATTCAAAATTGAAAACACACATTTTGTTAATAATCAAACACAATTATCATTTGCATTATTCTTCTGATGCTTAAAAATATGCATGCAACATAAATATAATTTGGCTGGAGACAAAAGAAATAGTGATATTAGAAGAGACTTGGTTATTAGAACATACCTATTATGTGCTGTGCCCCAATTTTATTTCTCCCTACAATTACCAGGCTTTTTTCCTCTTAGATGAGGTCAAACTACCAGATGGGACAAATGTAAAAGATGACTAGGAGCTTTAATTTGATCATTGCACAAGCTACGAAGCACTGGTGGGAGAAGTAATTAACAGTATTGCTGTCAGTTGAAAGGGAGTTATACTCTCCTTTGCTCCAACACCCGTGAGGAAAACCACCAGCCTGAAAATAATGCAGCTACAGAAATGTTACTTGTAATGCTGGTAATTAATAGCTAATTTTAATATCCTAGAACCTAATCACTGTCAGATCAAGAATATCTACTTCCCAGAGTTTTTGAAACAACCAAACACAACTGATGTTTAAGGGGCACTTACATTAAAGTTTTTTCTTACTCCATATACTTGATACATACTTTTAAATGGTTTATGATTATTTTAGTCCAATACTTGTATTTACCCTGTTGATGACTACAATTCCACTCTTTCTGGTAGCAAAACTCCCTTTTTTGGCTCTTTTTTTTACTTCTTATTATGTATAATGGCATCCAATATTTATTGAACACTGACAGTTTCAGACAATGTGCAGGTTGCTGGGGTTTCAACGATGAATAAGAGCCAGTCCCCACCCTCAGGTAGTAAAAATACCTCTCAGACTAGTATCATTAAATCCCTAACACCTAAGTGAGAATTAGTTTTATCGATCCCTTCCTGCAAGAGATACTGGAGGATAAAAAGGCAGTTGGAAAATGATTGTGCTCTAGATTTGGAAAGACTTCAAAAGGCATAATTTTGAGATGGGAATTTAGGATTTGCTTCTAATATTAATACATGCCTTATCTTGGAGTCATTAGTCCCTTTCAATTTTATTTGCAATAGATTCCAGACACTTGAATTAAATAGTAATTATGCAAAATTTTGCTTTTTCCCTTAATAAATTCATTTTTTGTTTCAACTGCTAGATAGAAACAGTTTCTGCTGTCACATTTTAATTATCACTGAAGATGGAATCAGAATACAGTGAAGAAACTCCATGGTTTACAAGTGGAAAGGTTTTGTATTTTAATCTCAACTCTGCTGTTTATTTCTGGTTGATTTGAATATCTTATTTGGTCCCCAGAGTTCCTTATCTATGAGGTGAAGATAAGTATTCATGCAAAACATAATGCACAGTGTCCTTCCTTTTTGTGATGTATGAACAGTTGTTCTAGCAGTAAAGTTCAAGGACTCTTTTTTAAATTTAGTTTATATGCATGATATTTGGCCTACATAGATATGTGCATTACATGCAAGCCTGGTGGGATGGATCCTCTGGAACTAGTGTTACAGTCAGTTGTGAGCCTCTGTGTAGGGTGCTAGGAATTGAACCTGGGTCCCTTACAGTGCTCTTAACCACTGAGCCATCTCGCCAAACATGTCTGAAGTCTATTATAGGTCTGTAACACCACCTTGGAGGATTCATAGTATTAAACTTACCTTATAATAATACTAAAATATTACATTTGTCTTGCCCCCTTGCAAGTTTACAGTACAATGAGATATCAGAAGACAAAAAGTAGAAATAGATGTGAGAAGTCAGCTGTCTTCTATTAAGCCATTCATCAACGATATAAAATAATGCCACTCTTTTCACTGTTGTCTTTTATTTTTTAAAGTTTGTAATTTATACCAAGCATTTGTCATGTTAACATAAACTGAATAAATGGAGGTGTTCAACATTGGAGTTTCAGGACATTTGAAGATTATTCTTAGTCTGTCTTCAAACCTAATTTTAGGGCTTTGCTTTCCTACATTTACCTCTACAGTTTCCAGGGTAAGTATCAGCTGATTTAGGGTTTGCCCCACTTGAATTTTATCTCTCATATTTTGGCTGAAATGTGAATATGCCAGAAACCAACCAAAATGTCAACAAAAGGAGAAACAAAGAGCTCCAAAATTCCACTGGTGGTTAATCTGTTCTGAATAATTTTTAACTACAATAGCTAAATAATATCATATGGTGTGTTTTTAAAAGTGGTATTTATGTAAGTACTAAACTTATTTAAATATACCAAAATTCACTCCTTTAGTGTCTAGTTATGGGAAGTCTAACAAATGGGTACAGCTATTTAACTACAACTGTAGTCCAAAAAGTTATTATCTTCCTTTGTAATGAATACTCCCCCGCTCCCACCATCTACTGCCAATAATCGGTTTTATTTTATTTATTTAAAACAATTACATAAAAATAGAATCAAACAATATGTAGCCTTTGGTACAGCTTGCTTCTTTAAAAATACACACCTGTTATTACATACATACTGATGTTATTACAGGTTATTAAAGTTTCTTCCTTTTAGCTAGGAGGCAGTGGCACAGGCTTTTAATCCCAAGGCAGAGGCATGTGGGTCTCTGTGAGTTCAAGGTTAGCCTGGTCTACAGAGCTAGTTCCAGGATAGCCAGAGCTACACAGAGAAAACTTTTCTAAAAAAAACCATAAAAATTAATTTTCTTCTTTTTATTGGTGAGTTGTAGTTCATGTTATGGACATAAGGAACAGAATTTATTCATCTACTCGAAATGGATGAGTATTTGAATTGCTTTCACTGTGGGAAGATAGTGACATATACATTTCTACAATGAAGTATGGCCAACTCTTCTAAAGAGACTGAAACAGTGGCTTTTCTGATCAGTGGTTAAATAAGAACATCTACATCTGTTGGAGAGCTTTTAAAATAAATGATCATTATCTCTCTCTCCCTTCCCATTCCTCATTTCCTCTCCCTCCCTTCCTCTCACTTTTGGTAAAGTGTCTTATTGTTCTGTAACACAGGCTAGACTAAAACTCAGCATCCTCCTGCTTCAATCTCTTGAGTGCTGAGGATGTGCGCATGTGCCCTTCTCCTTCTCATCTTAAATGTAATTCTCAGAAACTGTTTTTTTAAACATGTAATTATGGCACTTTTCAGCTTTTGCTCATTATAGAAATTCTATTTGTATTTAATAGCCATTAGAAGAGATGAGTTCATGCATGCTGAGTTTATGCTATTGTAACAAAATCCATAAACTTTTGATGGTGCTTTTGTCTGCCATTTACCACAAAACATAAAGCAATGATGAAAGAAGACACTTTCTTTTCCTTCTAAACCTCAGAGTAAAGACAGTGAGTTCTTATTTAAAAGCACCAACCTAGCAATGTAATCTATCTATGATTTTCACTAAATTATTAGTGGTCCAATTAGAATCAAGACACACATGGTAGCATTGTAATTCCTTTCACACCATGCAACCATGCAACACCAAAGACAGTTGTTTGTAGAATAAGAGACCCAAGATTTGAGAAAAAGTAAACATTTTAAGAGTCCATTTTTCTATCAATAGCTATAGATGTGAATTCTTGATAAGCCATTATAAGCAAAGTACTCAAGAACTCAAAAGTCACTTACAATTGCAGGTAGATCTTTCACACACTTGTAGTATCCGTATTAGAATATATACAGCAGTCAATCACATGGCTCTTTTGGTTAGTGATGGTTACAAGCATGACTTCAGACTCCCCTAACAGGAGTGCTGCCCATGAGAGAAACCCTTGCAGCTGTAATAAACCTCTAATTGCTTGACTATTAGGATAACTATCAGAGTTCAACTGAATATTTTAGGTATGTTGAGCTTTGAGTATATTTGATTTTTTTATTTATTAATAATATAATTTAAAAGTTTTACATGTCGATCCCAGTTTCCTCTCCGTCCCTCCCTCCCTCCCTCCTTCCCTCCCTCCCTCCCTTCCTCCTTCCCTCCCTCTGACTTACCTTCTTTCTCCCCTCACATGCACCCTGACCACCCTCCCCTCCAATCCCCCCACCCCCATTCCACATGTAGGGCTGTGCTATCCAGGTGGGGTCATGTAAATCTGTCAAGTCATTTGAAGTAGAGTCTAGGACTTCTCTCCTGTCTCTAAGTTAAGGGAGTATCCCTCCATGGGGGATGTGTCCGCAAGGTCCTTTTGTGCATCAGGAATACATCCTGGTTCTACTGTCTGAGGTCCCTCAGACTGCTCAGTCCTTCCAGCTGAGACCCATATTCAGGGGGTCTGAGTCAGTCCCATGCTGGATTCCCAGCTATCAGTCTGGGGGGGGCATTAGCTCCTCCTTGTTCAAGTCAGCTGTCTCTGTGCGTTTCTGCAGCCTGGTCTTGTCTTTCCTCTCTGCATCTGGATTCTTGTTCGACTCAATGTTTAGTTATGGGTGTTTGCCTCCGCTTCCAACAGGTACTAGATGAGGGCTCCATGATGGTGAATAATTTAGTTGATGATCTCACTATCAGAAAAGGGCATTTATGGTAGCCTTTCCATGGTTGCTCAAGTTGTTAGTTGGAGTTAGTCTTGTAGGTCTCTAGACCTTTCTTTAGGTTCAGTTTTCTTTTCAAACCAATAATGGCTCCATCTTTTATGTTCTCTCTCACTCTCCCTTTTCTGACTTATATTCCTACCCTGACTCAATCTTCCTAGTTGCACGTGCTTTCTTCTCCTCCCCTTCTCTTTCTCCTAGTTCTCTCTCCATTCACTGCCCCCCCCATGGAATTCCTGCCTTAAAATCTTGGTTATGTCTTTTCTCTTTGCATTGGCAAATACAGACAACTCTTTTTAAAAGTCTAAAATCCTAGACACTAATTATCCTTAAGATACTGTTAAGTTTTGAAAGCTTTATCTTTATCAGTTTTATACAGTGTATCAGTTAAGTTATTGTAGAGGAAACCAGGGAGGTTTTCGTAACCCCTAGGACTATAGGCAAAATTGAAGAGTATCATCAGTTTTGGTATTTCTCATTACTCTCACTCTGTTTCTGTCTTTCTCTGCGTGTGTGTCTGTCTAATCTCTATCTCTCTGGGTGTCTCTGTCAATGATTCTCTCTTTGGTTTTTCAAGACAGGATTTCTCTGTGTAACTCTATTCCAGAACTTACTATGTAGACCAGGCTGACCTGGTCTTTCTTTTTATTCCTCCATCTCCTTAAGGTTTTGTCCTTCCTTGGAGTAAATAATTGCAGTTATTACATAAAATATAATTCATATTGTGGCATGAATAATTGATGGACTCAAACTTCGTTTGCAAGCTATTTTTATTAGTTTTCCTAGATCTGTTTCTACCCTTCTCGATTCAGTTCAGTGGCCTTGAAAATGACTGGACTGGCTGTGTCAACTGGAACTCTTATCCTGATGATCCCTTTATCTTTCGCCAATGGGAGGTTCTAGCAGATGATAAAAGGCTAGCACAATGAGATCAGGGTATTCATTTCCTGAATTCCCACTCTGTTGCATCATCACAAGTTAGCTAAGGCTATCAAAGTCATGTGATCTGTCAAATAGTCCTCTCATACACCTTATTTTGAGTTCTAGTGGTTGTGCAGTCTTTTTTTCCCTTTGTGCTAGTATTTCTTTTCTCAAGGTCTTTATAGGATTTAATCTTGCACATGCTTTGCTAATGTGTAATGTCAGTAACGTTTCCTCATTGATCCCATTTAAGTGTACCATATCTTTCCTACTAGGATCCTGACTGGACCTGGTCTCCTGATGTACCTATCCCCTTTTCACACACAGGAAATGCACATTTCAATTCAGACAGTTACAAAACCTACATGGGATGTACAACAAAGTTCGTGGTATTGAAATTACTGATATTTACACTGTTCTTTAACATTTAAGAGCCATCTGTGAATATCTACCAAGGTTATAAAGAGAGAAACTTATAATGATTTACTATATTATTTAAACACTTTCTAAACCTCGGGAAAATTTCATGTCATGTTGATTACTCCTCAAAATAATTTGGTCTATCATTCTCATTTTAACTTTCAGAAATTTCACTGTGAAGAGTCTTGACATAGATCACTTTCAGTTTATTTTTGTTTGGGATTCATTCATCTTCTCGAATCTAAAATTCTATGTCTTTTTGCATCTTCTTTCAATTCTACTTCCCTTCCTGTTCTTTTTCTGAGAATCTACTGACACAAACTTTAATCTTTTATCATTGTTCTACAGGTTGGGAAAGCTCTTTTTAATTTTCATTTAATCTAACATCTCTGCCATTTAGACCACATAATGTTTAATGGCTTATCTTCAAGTTTACTGATTATATTCTTTGTCATTTCCGTTCTGTTAAGGCATTGATCCAATTACTGATTTCCCTGTAGAAGACAAGTGTCTTATGGGCTCAGATATGGATGAAATTCCTCTTTGCAGTGTGAACCATCTTCCCAATTGTTCCCTGCAATGAGAGGAATTCTGGCACACAAAAATAAAAAGGCTTTTAGAGCCAGGCTTTTGGAGGTGGGGCTTCTTTGGTCAGTCTGCTACCAATGGATTTATCAGTGGGGAAATAGCATATTAAGCATATCAAGGTCACTATGCCTTGCAGCCCATTGTCAACAGGACTGTGTTCTATAATGTATTTTCAAGACTGACTGCACTCTTTTCCAAAACTGTGTTCATCTAAGGAAATAATTTGAAGCATGGAACTGAGATGTATTTATTTGACTTAATTGAAGCAATCCTTATTTTTGAAGTGTACTTTATCAGAAAAATAATTTTTAAAATGGGCCATTTTATAGCTCACATTCCAATGTTGAATAATTTTCTAAGTCTAAATGTTGGAGAATGAGCTAAACTTGCTACTCCTGAGAATTCAATAAAAGAAAATTGTATTATTTCTCCTTACTTCTGAAAAAGAAGAACATTGTACTTGAAACCTTCTAAGGCCAATTCTTATCTCTATGACTATTTATTGATAGTCACTAAAACCTCAAGTGATTTGTGCTGGTCAGTTTTATGTCAACTTGACACAAGCTAGAGTCATCTGAAAAGAGGGAGACTCAATTGCAGAAATGCATCCCTAAGATTGGGTTGTAGGCAAATCTGTAGGACATTTTATTAATTAATGATTGATGAGGGAGGGACCAGTCCATTTTGGGTGGTTCCTGAATTATATAAGAAGTCATGGTGAGCAAACCATGAGGAATAAGTAGGTAAACAACATCCCTTCATGGCCTCTGCATCAGCTCCTTCCTCCAGGTTCCTGCCATGTTTAAGTTCTTGCCCTGTCTTCTTTCATTGATGGACTAAGATGTAGACACATATGCCAAATAAACCTTTTACTCCCCAACTTGCTTTTGGTCATGGTGTTTCATGGCAGTAATAGTGTTCCTAATTAAGGCAGTTGTCATACTCCTTGCGGTTCATACCCATCACAAATGTAGGGACGTCAGGACAAGGGACTGAGATGATGAATGAGCCTTTTGTCTCCACCCTACAAATGGGTCAGACTTTCATCATAGTGATGTAGACACTGGGAAACTCTATAACATACTCAATAGCAGCATTATCCTATTTGGTGTTGATGGGAACTCTCTCCTGAAAGATGGAGATGCCCTTCCCATTAAAAGAAAATTCCCCATTCTCATCCTTTACTCTGTCAAGGAATTTGCTGTGGGTAGAATCATATTGGAACATGTAGATGAGATAAATGAATGGGTCATTGATGGCATCAACAATCATTTTGCCAGAGTTGAAAGCAGCCCTGATAGTCAGCCACCCAATATGACCAGATCCGTTGACTCTGACCTTCATCTTTGTGCCTCAGGGCCAAGGCTGGTAATGCATGAGTTGATGTGATTGTCTCTGTAATGGGGATGAGCAGAGATATCCCAGCTCTTTGATTTTCAAAATGGGTCTTGCTATGTATACCAGACTGCCCTCAAATGGATAACCTACCTACCTTGCAATTTACTTTGTTTTCTGTTTTATAACAAAATCCACCACCAGAAGCTCTTTAGGGAGGAAAGGGTGTATTTAGTTTACAGTTGATGGTTTATAAGTTAAGACCAAGAACTAAAGTCAGGAACCTGGAGGCAGAAGCTGAAGCAGAAGACATAGAGGCATGAAACTCTATGACTTGCTGCTTATGTCTAGTGTTCTGAGTCTTCCAGCATCAATAATTAACTTGCCTATAGGCAATTTGATAGAGGCATTCTCTCAGTTGTGGTTCCCTATTCCTAGATGATTCTAGCTTGTATCAAGTTGACAAGACAACTAATTAGCACACCCAGTTTCCTGAATACTAGGAGTACTACAACCACATAGACATAAAACTTCCAAATCATTTTTATTAGTTTGTCCCATTTTAGTTTAGATGGATGATTTTTAAAATGCCCTCCATAGAGTGTATGCAATTTAAACTTCCAGCAACAATGCATTCCCTTCACTGTGTCCAAATAGAATATTACAAACATTCTGATCTACACCTGCCTAATAGGAGAACATTATGTCATAATTATTTAGCTATTACTTTTCAGTTTTTATTACTCTCTCTCTCTCTCTCTCTCTCTCTCTCTCTCTCTCTCTCTCTCTCTCTGTGTGTGTGTGTGTGTGTGTGTGTGTGTGTGTGTGTGTGTGTGTATAAACATTATGTGTGTGCATGGAACTCCCGAGGTCAACATTGGGACTCTTCTTTAATCACTATGTGCCTTTGCACTGTTTCTCAACTAAACAACTTTACAACTTTGTATTACTCATATAATTAATAGTTTTCTTGTTGTTAAGTTGTGCTATGGCATTAGCACTAGGTAAATAATATATTCTTCATCTAACTTCTAAATATGTTCTTTAGAAAGAAAAATGGTTGAATTCATTTGCTCTCCTACTTTGCATATTTTTGTTCTTTGTTCTTAATGAGTATTGCATTTGTGGTTTCATTTTTCATTTCCCAAAGGAGGTTTTCTACTTTCTAAGTTTAAATACCACCAAACTATCATTTTACAATATCAATATCTTATCTAATGTCACTAAAGTTATTGATTATAGTTAGAATTATTATTTCTGCAAGCGACAGAGAAAAGCCATTGCCTTCTAATGTGTAGAAAAGTGTGAATGGTTAGGCAGCAAGTGGCAAGGATTGAATTTGCACACCATAAATCTGGCAAAACTGTTAAATATAGAGCAGTCACCTGGGCTATTTTATAAGTCAAATCCCATGCTGATGGAAAAACCTGTAGTGTTAGAGGAAACAGCTTTAAATATTAACAATGTTGGGCTTGGGAGGTGGCTCAGTAGATAAAATGCTTGCCACACAAGCATGAGAACTGGGTGTTGGGTACCCAGCACCCACACTAAGGCCAGTTGAGCATGGCAGTCCACCTGTAATTCCAGCACACAGGATTCAGAGACACAGGACTCCTAGTGTGAACTGGCTATCTAGATTGTTTGTAATTGGTGCACTTGGGGTTCAATTGATATAACACATCTTAATAAATAAAGTGAAAATCTGATGTCAACTTTGGGTTATCACACACGTGTGTACATGGACTCACACACATATACACTCAGACACAGTCTTGTAGAAATTTCCTCCAAATTGAAACATTACATCCTAGAGGGAAACTCCTTAAGACTCAGGGAGTTATAAAAAGGAGGTTCCTTAAGACTCAAGAAGCAAACAACTCATAAATCTCATGAAGTCTCTGAAGCTTACCTGATCCACAAGTCCTCTCTTGCCCCATTATTATATTAGCTGTATGGACTACTGAGGATTGGAAACTCTATAACCTATGGAGGTGCATACGACTCTTGCAGAGACCTTTTGTGAGTCACCTCCCATGCTTGGGTGACATAGCTACTTTTGGGTCATCCATGTTCCTTTAAATAGCCTCTCACCCACACTCCTATAACTAACCACAATAAAATCATTTGTTTAACAAAATGAACTCTGATGGCATCATTTTTTTTTATCTCTCTCTTGCTCCCTACCTGGGATGAGTAGTTGGACTGTCATACAACACACACACACACACACACACACACACACACAAAGTAATATAGCTCTGAAAGTCTCACTATCTTATAGGGAGAAAGAGCTATATATGGTCATTTACACACACACACACACACACACACACACACACACACACACAAAAATGCATGCAGGTATGCACACATATACCACACACACACAACTTATAATGTTGGTATGTTTTATTTTGCTTTTGCTACAAGCACGTTTTCCCGGCCGCCGCCCATCTGGTCCCACCACCATGCCCCCAATAACACGCTGAGACTCTGTATTTGATATAAATCTGTTGGCCAGTTCCTAATTCCTTATCGGCTAGCTCTTTCTTAATAATTAACCCATTTCTACTTATCAAAGTATTTCCACGTGGCTCATCTTACCGGCCAGAGCGGAGCTGGCGTGCCACCTCTCCAGGCTCTCCATGTTAACTCCTCCTTACTACTTCCTCTTTCCTCCTTGTCTCCTAGCCCCACCTATCTTGCTTGCTCTTTGGCCCAACAGTACTTTATTCACTAACCAGTATGAAAAACATTTACAGAATAACATCTCCCATCAGCTTTTCTTTTAGATTCTGAGTAGTTTTTGCTCATGGGGCTTTCCAGTGACAGCTAAGGAAGTGACACTTTGCTTGTGGTTTATAATCTAATTTTACTAAAATTCTTATAACTTACAGAGTGTGCAAGGTTTATACAAACCAACTAATGTCCAAATAGTAATTAGATTGGTAATGGTAATAATCCATAAGAGAAAATCCATTATAGAAAGAGAGAAATTTTTGGCCTTGGGCAAAAGTGCAAAGGAATAACCTTCTTTCTCACTTGAACCACTTTTACGTGATTTCCTGGTATCAGCTATTCAGGTGAGATAGAAAGGGTCAGGAAAAACATTTGAAACACTGCATAAAACACAAAGGAAGTAATTAAAAGATGTGCCCGGAGAAAATCATCTATGTGCTTACTTTCTCATGGAACTGCCCAAAAGTGACAAGAATAGAAGTTGTATGTTTTTCAGTGTATAGAATTGCCTTTGTGTTAATTTGTAGAATGTGTGAAAATAAGAAAAACTAAACTTTGTCCCAAGAAGAGAAAGAGGTAATTCAGAAATAAATGAAGGAGGTGAAAGGACATTTAACTAGCATGAAAACAAACAAATAAAAAACAATGTGCTACTGCCCTGAAATGCCCTGCAGTGAACAGGGGACTCAGAAGGTGATTCTTAAAGGTGGGAAAGCTCTCAGCCTTTCCTTTGGCCATAGTATCAGCAGAGGGAATGGCATGCCTGGCATCTTCTTTTGTGGGAAAGTGTTCAGCAGAATTAGAGAAGGAAAAGACAACAAGGCTAGAAGAAGCCATATCATACTAGGCGTGGTGCCCGTGTCCACAACATTGTGGGTGGCATTCAACCCCAACGCTGTGACCAGAAGAAAGTTCTGGGATTGGCTTAACTCAGCATGGTCAAAGCCCCAAACATAGTTTGTGTTTCTAGAAAACCCAAAACTATGGTGAAATGCCTCCCAACTCAACAGAATAAAAAATCATTTAGAAACTTGGGAAGCATTGAATGGAATGTGGACATGGTGCTATATCTGCATAGGAACAACAGTCTGTGGAGATAGCAGCGGAAGCATGGTAACAGAGCCTGAAGTCATACATTTCCAACACTACCCACTACTACCATAGCAACAAACAGTTACACAGTTCATTGAAAGTTTGGATTGAACTTGGTGTGGTACCCTGACAGATGGAACTAAAACACACAGGGTCGAATCCATTGTTTTATTTTATTGCTTATCTGGGTTTATGTTTGTCTCTTCTCCAACTCATATATATATATATATATATATATATATATATATATATATGTATGTATAATTTTATCTACTAATTTTAGCTGTGAACCTAGCCTTTAACTGACATCTCTCTAGCCCTGATTTTCATACATTGAACTCATATACTTTAACATTATTACTTTATGCTCTTACTTTTACCTCATTGCCTTTGTAGCTTTAATACTGAAATTTACTAAGTCCCTCTAATTGAGACATTGGTAATTCTGTATCAAACCTTACACAAGTTAGGGACACAAACAATCATAGCTATAGCAGTGGACCTTCCCTTGCCCACATTGGCAAGTCTGTTGTCCTTGTTCTGTTCATGTTTAGAAAGATAGGTTGATGTGAAGTCATGGGAGTAGTTTCTGATATTACTAGGAGACTTAAAATATTACGGCAAACTCCCTGATCCTCTGGCCCTCATAATCCTTCCATTCCCCTCTTCCACAATATTCCTGGAGCCTTAAGTGCAGGATTTATTTTGTAGATGTATTCTCCAGAATTGGGCCCTACAACTCTTCATTTTGGTTGCTTATGATTTTCTGTAATGATCTGCATCTGTTGCAAAGAGACGTTTCCTTGATGAGGGAATAAAGACAAATATTTAGAATGTAGTTAGAGAAGATGCTGGGTTCCTAAAGCAGCAGTTTTAATTTCTCTTTCAAGAACCATTACTTCACTAGGCCTAGGTAGTTGGCTACTTTTCCAGGACCAGGCATGATTTATCTCTTGTTGAGCATGTCTTAACTTCAATTAAAGAGCTGATGATTATCACCAAGGTATGTGTACTCTTAGGGTTATCTTGCCATATTGGTCATTGCTATGGTTCATAGGTGCTATAGCTGCATAAAACTGCTAAGCAGCTTCCTCCTTTGGAAGATTGTGTGGTACTTTGTGGTGACATGAAAACTCGTCTTTAGGGAAGAGTCTCTCAGATCAGTTCCAGCTCAAGGATCTCTGGGCCCTGTGTATAAAGTGTATAGTGTCTTCAGCAATAGGGACTTACTTTCCTCTTGGGGGACAACCAAGGGCAATAGCAATAGCCTATAATATTTTGGACAATGTTTATCTGAACAACTCAAAGGAGGGCTTCTCATGCTTGGTGTTCAGGGTTTTGTTACATTGTTTTTGGCTCTTGGGGGAGCATTGTTAGACTAGATGAGACAATTTCATTTAAATTGTATGTGTATATTTATAGAGAGACTTGTGTGCATTATAGGTTTCTTTTAGGTATATAGTTAATAGCATGATTTCTCATGACTTTTTCAGACACTATTCTTACTTACTTTTATTTTATCCTCAATTCTCTTTCTTTTGTAGTTCCCTCCCTCACCTCTCCATAAATAGAGCCCCCTCACCTTTATCATATTTTTCTGATCATCTCGCACTTACCTAGTATTTTCCTCTCTGTTTCCCCCCGCACTGCCCTTGATCCCTTCCCACTTCTACCCACTCTCAACACCCAGACAATGTTCTCTTTTTACTTTTCTGGTTTCTGCAGTTATTCCAGAACATCTGAAGGGCTGAAGCTAGGAGTATCTGATAAAAGAGAACATGTGATATTTGTCTCTCTGGGTCTGGGCTACCCCACTCAATATGGTCTTTCTACTGAATAACATACTTTTGAATGAGTCATTTAAAAAATCAAGAAGGAAGTTAAAGCAATTACAAGGATCAAATTAAAATTGATGTACAATCACTAGAACCACTAGAATACAGTGAATGCCACCCAAAAAGGAAAGTATATACTTACTAGTGCTCACACAAATAACTAGAAAGTTCTAAAAGTGAAAGCCTAATATACATTTCAAAGTTCCAGAAATGTAAGAAGCCAGATGCAAATGCAGGCTATGGAAAAAAATCCAAAAGGTCATTACATTCTAACAGGTTGCAAAATCTAGAAGACATTATTAAATTTCTTTTGGTAAAAGATTTCTTTATTTTCAACTATTTTTATGCATGTGTAACACATGCATACAGGAACTGGAGTTACAGGAAGTTGTGAGCTGCCTAATGTGAATGCTAAGAATTCATCTTGAGATTTCTAGAAGAACAGTCAGTGTTTTTCACCACTGAGCAGCCTCTCCAGCCCAAATTACTAAATGCAGCAGCCTACAAAAATAAAAAAGAGAAGACACAAATTACCTAAACAGACATATAGCAACCAATGAGATTGAAAGAGTAACTAAAAGTCTTTCAATAAAGAAAATCCCAGAATGGATGAATTTGATGTTGAATTTTATCAAACTTTCCAGGAAGATAAAATACCAAAAAGCTTTCAGACTGTTCTACAAAATAAATAGTCAAAGGACACTATAAAACTTGTTTTATGAAGCCAATGTTACCTTGATACCAAAATCAGATAAATATGCAATAGCAACAACAAAACACAAGTCAACCTTCCTAATGAACACCAAAAAAAAAAAAAAAAAAAAACCTCAATAAAACACTTCCAAATTGAATTCAAGGACACTGTAAGTAGATCACAACTAAGTTTCATGTCAGGAGTAAGGTTGGTTTAACATATAGAAAGCAATAACTATACCATAACATTGAAAATAGGCTGGAGGAACAGCTCAGTTTGGAACACCAAACCTATGAACAATCTAGGAATGGTGGCACCTGCCAGTAATCATTGTGTTGAGGAGGAAGAGATCAGGGAAGCAGGAGGATCTCTGGGACTTGCTGGTATGCTAATCTGATCAATGAAATCTCAGCTTGCTAGTTTTGGAGAAAAAAATGCAGGAGGCAGTTGAGAAGTTCATGTAGGTTGAAGACAGGTTCTTAAATTTATTTGCTTGGTTAATGTGAAATTTTCACATTCTCACTGTACCTGGATAGCAATCTAGAAATAGTAAAGACTAAATTCAAATGTGGCCATAGGTTTTAACAGAAAAAAAAAACCAATTATCAGTGAGGAAAACTTTCTTAGATATGACATTGTAGACATGATCCATAAAGAAAGGAGCTAATCAGGGAGTTTGCTATGAGATATCTCCTAGGAATGTCAGAAGCTACACCCATAAAGTTTCAACAATTTGGAACTGTTATTTAATACCATGTGGTAAGCTCTGAAAACTTACATACAAGAAACACTATACAGACTAAGAATGTTGTATTAGGAATAAATAAGTATATGCATAGAATTATGTTCAGGTAGCAACAATTAGTGCATGGATTTGAAAGAGAGCAATGAGGGGTATATGGGAGGGTGTGGAGAGAGAAATGGGAAAGGGAGGATAATGTAATTATAATCTCAAAAGGTAAAAGAAATAATTAACACAAAAAGAAGCCAATGGATGTAACTTCATCAAAATATAATCTATTGCTCAGTGAAGACACTATTAAGAGAATAAAAATTATTCACAAGAAATGAATAGTAGAAAATTCCCAAATATAGGAAATTAAGATATACACTGCCAAGTAATTGGCAAAGACAGAATCAAAACTCAATTAGCAAATAGAAATGAATTCTAAAAATATCATACAGAAAACCCATGAACTAGACATAAGTCAGTAGAAGAAAATTTATAGCTTCTATGCTTTTAGTAGAAAAGGAAAAAATAATAAAAAATTAAAAATATAAGAAAACTTTTTATCTGATAAAAGGGACTTAAAACATTCTTTAGAAGAGTGCATGTACTCATCAGAAAAGAGGAAAATATATTTAAAGGTCATGTAGACGGTCAAGGCTGTCCATCATTAGAAATTCTATGCTTAGTTGTACTGATGAACCTGGTTAGAACAATAGAATACAATGTAAAATTGAAATAAAATATAGTAAATGCAGAGAGAACAGGAAAAAAGGGAAAAGAACAGAAAGAAGAAAAGCTACCATTTTTCTCAAGTAACACAATATCTACCAAAATTATACACAATCAGTGGAGAGAAATCACTAAAGTTTGGCAAAGAAGATGGATATAAAATGTGTCCATAAAAAATAATTATACTCATATAGTACAGATACAAGATACTGTAAATATTAAAATGCCATTAATCATAGAAAACTAAAATTCAAATAGAACTAAATTCAGTAAGGGATGTATATGTTATGATGAAAACTATAAGACATTGCTGAAGATAGGTATGAAGTGAGATTTATATAATATTTACAAATCAGAAGATAAGAAATTAATCCTCATCCAATTAAACTAGAAACTTGTTCCAATCTAAACTAAACTCCCAATTAAAATGCTTATGGGAAATGATAAGCTGACTATAAAAATCATATAAAACTGAAAATTATCTGATTCAATCAAAAAATTCTTGAAGGAGAGCTGCAGTTGGAGAATATATATGACTATATTACAAAGCCTCAAAGCTATAGTAATTGAGATAATGTCATTTGTTAGAAGGACAAAGATCAATAAAAGAGAATAGAATGCAGAAATAATAGAACACTTTAGTGGGAAACATGATATAATAACTATAAGGCTATTGGACACACATATTTTATGGTTTATTATTTTTGTGTTTATGTACCTGCCTGAATATCACATGTGTGTACCCATGGCATTGAATTTTAGTAGGTCAGAGGATAACTTTTATGAGTTTTATCTCTCCTTCCATCTGGCATTTAGGGCAATATCTCTTGTTTCTGACATGCCGCATACTCCAAGCTAATTGGTCCATGAGCATCCACTTGAATCTCTTGTTTCTGCCTCCTCTCTCCCCATAGAACTATTAGGATTTCAGATGTGAACCTTGACATTTGGCTTCTTTTTAAACATGGGTTCTAGGGTCCAAACCCTGGGTATTAGGCTTGTGTGGCAAGTGTTTTTACCTCTGAGTGTCTCATGGGACCTAGATAAGTAATTATAAAAATGCAACACAAAAATAATTTCAAAATAACAAATGACTTTTTGGCATTAAAAAGTCATGTTGAAAATATTATTATGAAAGTCATCAAAATGTGGAAAAGGATACCATAAAATTAAAAAGCAATGAAGTAAAAGTAAATAGCCATGTTTCATATATCTGGTAAAAAAGTATATGAAAAATGCATAAACAATTCTTTTCTGAACTTGGTACAAAACATCAAACAATAATCAATCAAAAGAAAACTGCAATTAGGCCAGATTTATTATTTCATGCTGTATTCACAGTACCTGGAAAGCTAAGGCTGAAGAATTACTGCTATTTTGAGCCCAACCTGGGCTACAATGAGAGTTCCATGTCAGCATGTGCTACAGTGAGAACCTTTGTCTAAAAAAGAGTAGGAAAGGGGGTGGCACAATTCAACATTGTTCAGGCAACATGTTTGAATTCACAAAAGAGATACACAAATTGCACATAAGTTCATGAAAACATGCACAAGAGTTTTAGCCCTCACTTAAATCCATAGTAGATATTATTTAGACAACAATTTCTCATTAATAATTTTCTTCTTGGTAAGGAAAAGATTACCCAGATATAGAACATCATGGTCTTGGCTCAGTTCAATACGCCATGCCCATGTAGAACTTGCAGCCAAGAGAGAAATTCACAGAATTGTTATAGCCTCAAAATCAAACGATGGTTAAATCTCTTTTCTCTCTTTCTAGGAGCCATTGGAGATGAATCTAACACTCTGATTTGAGGCTATCAAAGTGCCTCAAAATGGAACCTGGGTTTATTACTCTTGAATCCTGCCTTGAAGACCAAAGAAAAATCCCATGAAAGAGGCCAATCAAAAGATGCTCATGAGAAGCCAGGCAGTGATGGCACATGCCCTGAATCCCAGTGTTATCATCCAGGCACACCTTGTCCCTGCCGTTTGGGGACCTAGCAGAGTGTGTCAACCCTGAGTGCATGGCTAGCAGTACCGTGACTCTGTGTGTAATCACGAAAGGCCCAGCCCCCCCCTCTCTCTCTCTGTCTCTGTCTCTGTCTCTCTCTCTCTCTCTCTCTCTCTCTCTCTCTCTCTCTCTCTCTCTGTGTGTGTGTGTGTGTGTGTCTATCTCTCTGTCTGTCTCTCTCTCTGTCTCTCCTTCCTTCCCTTTCTCTACTCCCTTCCCCTCTCCCAATAAAACTTCCCACGTAAGTTCTGTCTGCATGGCATATTGGACTTAACCCACATGCCAAGGTCCATTTTATGCCATTTATCGTAACACCCAGCACTCAGGAGGCAGGTGGATCTCTGTGAGCATCGGCGAGCCTGGTCTACAAAGTAAGTTCCTGGACAGCCAGGGCTGCACAGAATCCTTACCTCTGAAAACCAAGAAAGGGGGGGGGCGCTCTGCTCATGCGAGTCTATGTAAAGTGTATAATGGACTTTAATTAAGGCATTTAAAAATGTTCGTTGTTCTGGCTTCTCCTGGTTCTGTGCCTAGGGTTTGGAATGCTGATGTTAGCATTATCTCAGGCCTATTCCTAGAGGAAGCTGGAGGGTATCTTTCTTCCACTCAACCAGATGTTCACTTCTTCCTGACTTCTCTCTTGCCATTACTCCTCCTTCTTGTCCCCTCTCAGGCACTAGTCAAGGACTTCTTTTCCTCCCTACACCTGGCTACTGTTCAAATGGCTATTCACACAATTTCAAGATCTCTGAGATAGGCAAACTGGAAGATTACACCAACTGCCACACCCAGTGACACAAATGGAAGTAAGAATTTAGATTTGGTCATCCCTCAGTTCTCTAAATGACAGGGTTATCTCTTCAGATCCTGGAACAACGAGGGCAGGAATAGAAATGGGTCAGGCAGCTTACGGATAGGGCATTAATCTATTTATTCTTGTCCTGTTATAAGAAAAAAAACCAAAAAATCAAAAAACAAAAACAAAAACAAAAAAAACAATGCCCTTGATCCTGTCCTGGCTGACAGACAGAAATTCCAGAAGGATTTGGAAACCAAATGATCTGGTTCCCAAATGATGTGCCTGTGGTGGCACATGACTTTAATCCCAGTAGTCAGGAAGCAGGGGCAGGTGGATCACTGTAAGCTAGAGGCCAGCCTGGTCTACATTGTAAGTTCCAGGATAGCCACGGGTATTCAGAAATACCTTGCCTCAGAACAAGTCAAAGCAAACAAACTAAAAACCCTAAATGACCTCAGGGTTACTGCTTCTTTGGAGTGTGTGTGTGGTGGTGGTGGTGGGGGGGTGTTGTCTTGATCAGGGCTCTGTGGATACCCATTAGGGAAAAGGATTGGTTTGGGTGGAAATCTAGCAGTCTAAGTTATGCAGATATGAGAGGATGAATCCCATTAATACAGGTCAGTCATCTGGTTAACAGGCCCCCCCAGGAAGTCAGGACCACCCGTAAGAAGGAGGGGCCATCCCATGAGAGCCGAAGCCACCTTAAGCCATACTGAAGAGAAAGAACTAATCATTCTTTTAATAAGATCGAGCAATGATCGTTCTCAAAATTCCTGCCCCTAACAGTCCCAAAGGTAGTCCAAGAGCTCTTTCCCTAATATATCGTGCTTCATTCTGTCTCTAATGCTCTCTCCCCTCCCTGCCATTTGGCTGCCTGTAGACCATGTGGCTGACCTCAACTCAAACTGCATGCTTTCACCCCTTCTTTCTGCTTTCTCTTCTCCATCCTCCTCTTCTGGGCAGATGCTTAGATTTACAGTTTGCTACCCTAAAGGTTTTCTTTAAAACTCTAATAAAATTATCCTTGAGTTAAAAAAAAATTAAAAGCATTTTTGTCCCTGAGAAATCAAAATCACAAAGGTATACTACTTCATATTCACTATGATGGCTATAACCAAAATAAGGGGAGGGAATGAAAGAAAATAAACTGTTCTAGTGGGGACATTAAAAAAAAAACAGGAACCCTCATATATTTTGAGAGTAGATATGTAAATGTTAGAGCCACTTTGGCAAGTAACCTGACATGGCAATCTTTTAAACATAGCATCAAAATATGATCCCATAATTCCTACATATTTTCTCAAAATTAATTAAGATTTGTCTAAAGTATCACATACAAGAATATTCACAACAGTGTTATTTCTAGTAACTAAATAGAGGAAGCATGCTTTCAGTGGACTGATATCTATTCTATTTTGAATATATCTATTCAAAAGTAATATGTTTACCCAAGGGAATATTATTCAGTCATAATAAGTAATGAAATACTAACACATTCTGTAAATGAATAGGTCTTGTTTGTTGCAAGTCAAAGAAACCATATTCAAAAGACTGAATTTTGTATGATTCTATTTATATAAAATTACCAGAACAGGCAAATTAATAGAGACTGGAAGCAGATTTGTAGGCATTTGGAGGTAATGAGAGTACCTGCTAATGGGAAAGGTTTTCTTTTTTCTGTGGTGATGAAAATGTTCCACAAACAATTTTTAGCAATGATGCTAAAACTTTAGAAAGATAGTAAATTGAACTTTCAAATGTATTAATTGTGAGAGATGTGAATTATTTCTCAAGAAGGCTACTTAAAAGTATGTCACTTGAGATAGTTATAGATAGGGAAATATAAAACCTTACCGAATGCTACAAATGTTTTTAAACTTAATATAATGGTGTTACATAGCTGCATACAATTTTGAGATTTATTTTATTTTGTTTTTATCTGTATGAGTGTTTTGCTTGCTTATATGTATGTGTACCACGTGTGTGTATTATGCCTACAAAAGTCAGAAGATGGCATCAGATTCCCTGGAACTGGAGTTAGAGTTGGTTGCAAACCACTGTAAGTACTCTTAACCACTGAGCCATTTCAGGGCAATTTTTTTAAAAAAAATAAGTGTACAATTAATACAATTAAAGCTAATACTTTATTTATTCATTTTGTGTGGCCTGGTGGCTTATGCCATTTATTTTTTAATTTTGTACTTATTTTTAGACTATATTTTATGTGGTGATATTATTTGTGATTTATTAAAGCTTGCCTGTGAGTTCAGAAAGCAAAACCAGCCACACTAGTTAGTTACAGAAACTAGGTGGTGGTGGTATACACCCTCAATCTCACCACTTCGGAGGCAGAGGTAGACGGATCTCTTTTAGTTTAAGGCCATACTGAGCTACACAAAGTTGATCCAGTCCTAACAAGAAACAGCTCACGCAAAGATGATCTCAGCACTTGGGATCATATGCTTTTAATCCCAGCACTAGGCAGGTATGAAAAGCAAAGGGTTTCATGTGAAGATTGCTTCTCCAGCCACATTGAGGAGCTGCAACATTCTGAGCCTTGGTGAGAGCTTGGTGGAGACAGGATCATCCCTTGCAGCCGGAAGTAGATAAGAGCTAGTGACTTGGCTGCTTGGCTTTTCTCATCTTCAGCCTGAAGCTTGAACCCCAATATTTGTCTCTGTGTTTTTATTGTTTGTGTTACAATTTTATTATTCATCATCTCATCAACAACAACTCTGTGTGTGTGTGTGTGTGCTTGTGTGTGTATGATGTATCTTCACCTGCCCCTACCACTTTCTTAACTCCTTCCTTTCCCATCTTCATGTTCTCTCCTTTAATTTTATGTTTATTTTATTTTATTATTATTTTTTGGTAACCAATGAACTTCAATTAGTGCTGCTAGAATGTGAATTGATCTTGTTGCTGTCACCTTGTGCAGGTTATCAAAGCAATAATTGGTAGGTACATGATTGTAATCAGCATACCATGTCCCCAAAACAGCATTTCATGGGACTCCTCCCAATCCTCCAGCTCTTATTTCTGTTTGCTTTCTCTTCCATGGTGGTTCCTGACCTTTGGTGGGTGGGCTATTCGTGGTAAGCTTAGACATTCCAGCCACAGTTTCCTCCCCATCCTCTCCTCCCAGTCCTTCCCTCATCCTCCCTACTGGCCCCACCCCTAATTCAATCCTCCTCTGTTTCTGTTTAGGAAAGGACAGGTATCCTATGAATATCAACAAAACATGGCTGTAGCGTGTATGTTCCCGCCAGCCCGCCAGCCCGCCAGTCTGGGCCCACAGCCGCACCAGCCCCAAATAACACTCAGAGACTCTGTATTTGATACAATTCTGTTAGCCGATTACCATTATTCTTTACGGGCTAGCTCTGCCTTAATTATTAACCCATTTCTACTTATCTAAGTATTTCCACGTGGTCGTCTTATCGGGGAGCCTCGGCGGGCGTCCTGCTTCTTCCCTGGGCTACATCTCGACTCCTCCCTCCTACTTCCTCTTTCCTCCTTGTCTCCTAGCCCCGCCTATCTTGCTATCTCATTGGCCCAACGGTGCTTTATTAACAAGTATGAGAAACATATTTACAGGATAATATCTCCCATCACATGGCATCTCAAGTTGCAGAAAGACTAAGCAACTCTGCTTGTATTAGGCTGGACAAAGTGACCCAGTATGAGGAGTAAGGTCTTAGAAGCCTTTAAAAGAATCAGGGACAGCCCCTGCTCCCTCTGTTAGGAGTCCCACAAGAGGACCAAGCTACACAACTGTAACGTATGTGCAAAGGGCCTAGGTCAGCCCCATGCAGGCTCCCTGATTGTCTGTTCAGTCTCTGTGAGCCTTTATCAACTGCAGCTGATCCTGCAGGTTTTCTTGTAGTGTCCTTGGCACCACTGGGTCCTACAAACCTTTCTTGGTTTGTTTTCTTATTGTTGCACTTTAAAATTTCCTTGTACATTTTAGGTGCTAGTCCTTTGATACATGTTTTGTAAAGAATTTTTTCTAGACTGTGGATGTTCTTTTTTTAAAAGTTATATGGGGAATGGGGATTGCACATATGAGTGCAGGTGTCCATAATGGCCAGAAAAGGGTATCAGATCCCCCCTTGAGTTAGAGTAATGGGTGGTTGTGAGTCTCCTGTTATGGGTGCTGGGAATTGAACTCTAGTCCTCTGCAAGAGCAGAATGCACTCTTAACTGCTGAGTCTTCCCACCAGCTCACTGTGGATAGCTGCATGGCCAGCTGCAATGTCAGCTGCAGAACAACAGGTTTTCATTTTAATGAAGTTCAATTCTCATTTTCTTAATATATTCTATTTAGATGTTATATGTAAGTAGTTATCATCAAACTAATGACCATATAGATTCTCTGTTACATCTTCTTGTAGATTGTCTAGTTTTGCATTTTACATTTCCAAGATTTGAGCTTTAGTATAGCTTACTTTGGTTCTGTTGAATCTTGTTTTTCATTTATTCATAGTGCTATTTGCTTTTTAACAATTTCAGTATACGAAGTGTTGATTATCAATTGCTTGTTTTAAAATTTTGATCAGTAAAAGTTTATTTAGTGTTAAGTAGGTGATTATAGAATGTTTGCTTCTGTGTTTATGACATTAGAGAATACTAGTAGTCTGAAATAATTTGTTTGAAATGTTGGATGTCTCTGATAGAAGATGTCCAGTATGTATTTTACTAAAAGCTGCTAAAATTGAAGATTCCTCCTCATCATAAATTTCAGGGATAATATTTTTTTTTCAATCATATTCAACACTTGCGCTCAAGACAATCAATTTTCCTTTTGGTGTATTATTGAGTAGACAGCTTTATATTTAGATTACTCTTAAGTCATGCTCAAATATTTGAAGCTCCAGATTCACAGATGGGGCTTCTAACCCACTCCACTTTGAAGATCTCAGAAGCTTGGCTTCCTGTTCTGTCTATTCTCCAAAAACAAATGTTTAATTTCATCTAGTTTGACAAGTGTTACCAGCTTGGTAACAATACTCCACCTAAATTTAGGTTATCACCTTCTTAAAATTTCAGCACTGGCCTAACAAATCCTCACTCTGATTACTCAAAAAAGGCACTAAGATATTTAAAAATGCTTGACTTAAAGCATTATAGCTTTTTCAGATGGAGAATCAGTTTGAGCATATTGTATTTATAGTTGTTAAAAATGCAACCTCACATAACTTCAAGGAGCTAGTAAATAGAAGGGATTGTGTTTTCCTACATTTTCATTGAGTCAAAAAATGTTCTACTGGTTATATTTCTCTTTAAAGCCACATTTTAATTTTGGAATGGCTATGGCTAATAATAAAATTTCTTCCAAGTCACTAGAGTGGCTAGAGACAATGTATCATTAGTGAAAAACAAATCAATTCTCAAAAAATCTGTATTATCAATTTAATTTCCTTTCTTGTTGAAGATCAGATTAGAAAAGACAACTTTGAAATTTTTGATATTATTAATTGCTTCATATTTTATGAGAAAAAGCTTAAATACAGGTCTGTTTACTAGTACACTTAAAATGTTATTGAAACTTGTAATGTTATCTTTCTACGTGGCTGAGGCAAATTAGGAGAGCTATAATAAAGCAGTATTGTAGGACTCAATATTTCAAAGTGTGAAGGTTTATTATAAGTGAACTATTCTACTTTTTTGTTGTTTGTATTTTTTCTTTAAAAAAACTTTCATCCTTCCATTTTCTCCTTCCAGCCCTTTTCAGCTACCCTGCCTTGCACCTGTCCTCTGTGTCCCTAACTCTCAAATTGAAATTTTTATTTGTTTACTATTGCTACATTTATGATATTTATTATATATTATCTTCTGAGTCAGTTTTTGTTGCTGTGTGTAAATGGTTTCAAGGCTGATCACCAAAAATGAGAACATTGATGAACATGGCATGTTCTTAACTTCCTTGGAAGTAGCTTTGAATTTACTTCTTAAAGTGATATTACATAATTTTACAGATACTTTGCTGCTTTACATATGTGATGAAATAATATGAGAACAAGGCAACAGAAAGGTGTAGGTTACTAAGGTTTCAGTTACATAGTGACAAGATTATGCTAGTGTGGGTAATGATGCCTACTCAAGTCACAAACATTTCTGAAGATACAGGGACACTTTCATCTTTAGGAAACTCCTGTCATAAACAAATACTGAAGAGACAAATGTTTTTACAATATTTTATGTCTAGAAGTTTGTCAGAGAACAGCAATTTTCTGAGATTAAACTTGTTTTGTAGAGCCATCCATGCATTTAAGAAAGTAGAAGAGGACTTTGAAGAGAGAAGGGAGATGGATATCAATTATGTTGAAAAATTCTCATGCCTGTATTTGGCAAATGTTCATGGCTGCAAGTTACCATACTATTCTTGTACTTTTCAGTTTTCTCAAGCTAGTTGAGTAAATGACACCTGATTCTGTTTAGAACTTTCTGCCTTAACCGCACTTAGATGTCTGTCCTCTTCCTTCCCTCCCCCTCCCCCTTCCCCTTCCCTTTCCCCTCCCCCTCCCTCTCTTCGTCGTCTTCTTCTTCTTCTTCTTCTTCTTCTTCTTCTTCTTCTTCTTCTTCTTCTTCTTCTTCTTCTTCTTCTTCTTCTCCTCCTCCTCCTCCTCCTCCTCCTCCTCCTCCTCCTCCTCCTCTTCTTCCTCCTCCTCTTCCTCCTCCTCCTCCTCCTCCTCCTCCTCCTCCTCCTTCTTCTTCTCCTTCTTCTTTTTCCATATACACTTTCACTTTATATCCCAGACTGATCTTAAACTCACCATGTAGCCCAGGCTGGCCTCAAACTCATGATAATTTTCTTGTCTCAGATAACTTATTTGAAATGAAATACTAGTTATATTGATCCTTTAAACAGATTATATTTTTACTTGTCTATGTATTTACAATTTCTTTTCACTTTTAAAAACATGCTCCTAATTCTGCCACTTTATCAAGTCCCTTTTGCTTTCTTGCATAGCCATGGGGAGGTCAGGTATGGTTTGTCAAATCATTTTTTTATATATTGCATATAATCTTGGTCTTTTTGAAGTAGCTTTATGAAGTACTCTTATGGTGCTGGATTTCACTAAAGTATGTTTTTTAAAAAATGAGCAACACCAACACTTTACCACTACTATCCTAAAATAAAATAATAAAATTATATAGATACTTCTGATTTTCTTGCTTACAATAGTTAGAAAAAGTAAATTCCTCTTCTATGCTATTCTCTGTAGCTATTTCCCTCTCAATACTGTATTTTTTTGTTTTGAGTGCTACAGATCTCTTTATATGGAAGTCGCTGTTTGATTTATGCAAAGCTCAATTGCAATTTCCTTCCCGATGAAATATTTGACTTGTGTATTTGTGAGTAGTTGAAGTTTTTCAAAATATCGACACTGCCTGGATGATATAATGCAAAAATTGTTTTTTATCTTCTATAATAACAATAAGCCATTAACTTTATTTGTATACCTTACACTAACAAAATGTTATTACTTTCCACTCAGAATTTCTGTTTCACTTTTCTTGTCTAACTTTATGTTTTTAGTATGTGTATAACCGTATATAAATAGCAAAATAAAACCATCCCTCTCTATGTGCCATATTGTTGGACTCAACCAACTTCAGACTGAAAGTCTTATGAAGATTGTATTGCCAGTGAACATGTAGAGTTTTTTCCTTATCAGTATCCCTAGGCATTACAACATAGCGATGATTTACAGCAAATTTGAGTGTGTGAGGTATTATAGATAATGATCTAGAGATCATTAAAACATACAGCATAATGTACATGAATAGTATGTAGATACTACAACGTTTTCTGTAAGGGACTTGAATGTTCACAGATCTTGGTATCCTCCTAGATACACAAGGACTGTTATTTCTCCATACATTTAGGTTGGAGATTGTGGAGTGTGTAAGGAGCCTGCCATTTTAAGTGGCTAGTTTTTATTTATTTATTTTTGTTGTTTTTGTTGCTTTTTTTTATACTAGGTTGCTTAAGACCTTGTTATGCATTTCTCCCTACATGCTGGCTTACATTTAGATTCAGCTATTTTTCCTTTAAAACTTCCAGAAAAAAAACACATTATGTGTATTTATATTGTGCTCTTACTTATTTTTAGCTCCCTATATATGTCAATTGTTCATTTAAAAAATTGTCATCCTAGATTGCCCCCAATTTTCTTTGTACCTCTGTCATGGCCCTGACCCATTTTCCATGCTTTTCTTTAGTTTCTTTTACTATAGTGGGATCTATACTAGCCTGCCTTTTCTCCTAGATTGCTTTATTGATTTTCTATTTTTTTTAAATAAATAGAAGATTCCTGGTGACATTTTGTTCAAGAGAGGCCTAGCCTTTCTATGTTATCTTCAATGTAAAAGTACTTTGGATTCTGGAGAATTTGGATTGTCCACTTTTTTCTTTGTATAAAGAAAATAATATGTTATTAAATATTAGCCTATGAATTTGGGACTTCAACTTCTGTGTGGAGCATTTCCCTGGGCTTCTTCAACTGTATTTTCTTATGTTTTCATACCTAAATGTGCAATGGCCTATCCTTTTGAACTTCTATTACTTGAGTGTGATCCAGCAAATAGAAAATATAACTTTATTGTGCTTCATTATTATCATATACATAGTTGTTTGCATTGGACAGTCACAACTGTTAATCTCTAATCTACCACTATAGTTTCTCACTAATATATTTCAGTGATGTATTCACCTTCTATGGAACCTAGTGGCATCATACCGATGATTTGATCTCATCCAAGAACGTTTTCCTATTTTAACCCACCATTTTAAGGGACCTATTTCTCCTCAGTGCCACAAACATTGCCCCCATGAAGATGGGAAAGTCCTCAGTAACGTACAGTGAATTACATTTGATTCTGTGTTGTATTTGCAATTTCTGTTTTTATAGAGACAAAAACCAGACTGATTCTAGGGTAGCCAAAAGCTATGGCTGAACCTTTTAGCTTGAAGATAGCAGGTCAAAATGAATAGTATGTAGTTTAATTCTGTGTTTCATTATACACCTTGAAAACTTCATTTGAACAGTTTGATACTCAGTGTACTTCACAACTGTTGTGAAAAGAAAAGATTAACATGGCCAAGTTGCTTAACATTTTTTTCTCTAGAACTTTACTTAGATTTTTATGAACTCGTGAAATATTAGATCTAAAGAAATCCATGCAGATTACATAATCTAAATGTAGATTTTCACAGATGACTAATCACAGACTCCTTAAAGAGTCAAGAAGTTGCTCGACTTGACTACAGCTTGTGAAACAAACCTGCAGCTAGAATGCATACATTCTTAATCTACCTTCCTGCCATTTCTGGTATTATTCAAGTCAGCCAGTAGGCACTATGGAGTCTGTCTTGGCAAAGCATTTGCATCCTAACTAGCATTTAGTAACACTACTGTGTGCTACATATTCTTCTGGACATTTTGAGTACTTTCACATTTAGTCACAAGGATGACCTCAAGGAATAACTCCTATTTTATGTTCCATTTGACACATGAGAAGTTGAGTGTCAGAAGAGTAAAGTTTCAAAACTGAATGAGAAGATGACATGAATAGTTAAATAGAAATGATGCTATTAGTGACTAAAACATGGTATTGGAGAGAATAATTAACAATAGCAGAAGGCAGTGGCAAGCTCAAGCAATCTCCCCTTAGAGTCCATATTACTAAGTAGTACTGTGTCTTTCATGGCCTCTCATCTATCTTTTCTTTTTCCATCATTACTCTCATATGCCTAGCTCTTAGCCTTCTCATTGAGGGTTTTCTTGTGCTCTTGTCCTTTCCCCTACAATCAATGCATACCTCAATCTGATCGATAATGCTAGGTCGCCACTTCATTTGTGTCATTATCTTTTCTTCAAGAACAAGTCATTACTCCAAATTGCCCAACAAATCCAGACCGTATTGCTCAAATTTCTCTGTAATCTGAGCTCTCTTGGTTACCTGATATGATTGACCAGTGTTCATCAACATGAATCCTTTACCTTAGTCAAGTGAATGTTTGGCCAAAACCTGATTTCCTTTCTTATCTTGATATTATTACAAACTCATGGAGTGTTCATTTGTCAGATAAGATTCTCTGCTATAAGCACTGAAAAATATAACCTTAAGCTGTCTCCAACAATAAACAAAATTTATTAGCTTATTGAACTGGAAAACATCAGATAATAGCTTTAGGCAAGCATTGGTCTAGTGGTTTAGTGATGTTAGCAAGGATCCAGATTCACTCTGAATCTCAACTCTAGTCCCAGTAGTGTCCCTACTAACCTCCAAGGACCACATAGGCTTGAGATAGTCTTCTTCCACCACAACTTGATTTAGTTAGAATTTTTATAAAGTTGTGCCTCCTCATACTGCACTACCAACTAGAATACATCTGTCTATGCATTTTTAGAGTGTGTAGTAGTTAGCTAACCAACTCCTTTATCTACTTCAAATTAATTACTGGGCCCTGAGGAGTAAGATGTACTAATTGGCTTAGTCTTGGGTTACACACCCACTCTTAAGTCAGTCACTAATGCCAGGGGGATAGAATATCCTGATTGACTTCAGACAATTATGACACACACCTGGAGCTAGAGTTGTCTCTGCTGAAAGCGCAAACCTAAGAATTGTGGATCTAATGATTTCAAAAGTAAGACTTAAGTGCTGTTGCCATTTCTAAAACGGAATGCTATATTGTTTTGTTAACTCCTTAGGAAGCATGTGCTACAGATATCCCCTCTTTTTCTTCATCACTTCCCATATTTTACAGCCAAGTTAATTTTGCACCCTGTGGTTCATACCAATCTCTGAAACATATTGAAGATATGAGAACAGTGTATGCTATACCTATGATTATATTGTTTTTGTAGTTTATGTATTTGGAATTTGTGACCACAAGATTATATGGCAGGGTTATATCTTCCGATTTTCTGTAAGTCTCCCCCCACCCCCAGAATTTAAAGTATTTTTGGGACATCTAAGCAGTACCACAGGAAGACTTATTTCCTTGCTGAGTTAGGTAGGGTAATTTTGTGCATCTTGGTTACTGTCAAGATGGATGCTGGTTGCTATGTTTTCTTCAGTCATTTAATTTTCCACATCATGAGATTCTCAAAACAAATGGATTTGGTTAGGCTTCAGTTCGTTTATTGTGTACTTATAGATAAATGCAGCATTGCTGGGAAATAATACTTGTGTGTTCCCAAATCATGTCCCATGTTTTTGTGTATGGTTTTGAAGACAAGTCTTTTTGTTTAGCTATAGCTATTATTGAAACCATTTCTATGGAAAACATTCTCTAGTAATTGGTTACATTTGAGTTACTGGAAAGAGCTTTCCATTTTGTAGTGTTTACTTGTATTAAGTATTGTACCCTATTTGGTGTGCATCTACCTTAACCTTTTTCTACTTTGTTGTATTATATTTTTCATGTCCCATAATCAAAGTTCTGGAAAACAGCATTAGCTACACTGAGTGCTGCTCATCTTGTACAAAAAAACTCCATTGTGAATCTGATTTCCCCTAAGTGGAACACTCAACTTTTTTTCTCTAGATCCATGGGACTCTTATATTTTTTCTGCTCAGAAAAAAATTAAGTGCAACCTAGAGAGTTCTTTTGTCCTTTCTTCTTGAGAGGAAACTTTTAAAAGCTGACTAGAACATGAAATGGACAGTTGAATAGCAGTGAAATAATTGATATACAAAGGAGAAGAATGGAGAGAATATGTTTTGGAGTCAGGTGAAAGCAGCAAAAGTTCCGCTTGTGCCTCTTGACTGTATGACCTCAGTAAATAAACTTTTGGTGAACTTTTCTTCCTATCTGATGGAGGGAAATGGTATGAGTAAGAGTAGCCAGGACTAAGATGCTTTCAAGTACCCCTGTAGAACTTACCCACTATAATTGCTGTAAAGGGGAGGTTGAGAAAGTGCCCTTTTGTATAAACCAAAATTGATTCTATTATCTCCTCTAGTGGGTTCTTTTTAAGTCTGTGTTCTAGCTTTAGTTTCTTCATCTTTGTTTTCTTTCACATCCTTACACTTAGGGTCAAGTCTCCAAGTGTTACAAGCTTCATTTGGTTGGTGTGAGATTGTGGCTACCGGAAAGGTCAGAAGTTATACCCATAAAGTCACCAACCTGGCTGCCTAAACGTAAGTTAAACAAGTAGGACATCAATAGTCATGTTGATATAGAAAGAGGAAAGCTCAGGAGGCAGCAGCCCTAGTCAAAGAACTATAGGCAAATGATGATGCTGAGAGTGAAGAAAAACCTTTCTTATATGTGTGTTTGTTGTTGTTGTTTTTATAGCTCCCACCCCAGCCAATTTACTGCTACATGTTTGTTCATGGGGGTGGTACCACCTGCTTCAGCATGGCTAGCCTGTCTAGGCCTGCTTGCCTGAAGAAAACCAGAGTCCATCAGTTCTCAAGAGCTTCTCAGCTAGGGGGAGGAACTTCATGTGCTCCTCCCCCATTCATGATGGGATTTTGGTTGGCTTGAGTTTGTGGAACTTAGATGTTCTGTTTGAAGTTGAGCTTTCCAAAATCTCTTATTCTCTACATGTTGACCAGTTGTAGGTCTCTATTAATTACCACCTACTGCACAAAGCTTCTCTGATGAAGGTTGGTGAATCATTGTGTATAAAGGTTGAGAACTTGTGAGTGAGTACTCAAAACCATAAAACACAGATAACCATAGCTGAAGGAGGACATGGAAAAATTAAGAGACACATTGCAATCCAGCTGCCCAAAGTATCTATATTCTTTCCAAATGTCACACATTATTATATTTTAACATTTTAGACTTCCAATTCAAATAAAGACTTACATAACAAAATAATTTGTATTACAAATAATATAAAACCAAAAACAATTTTTCAAATACTGATCCATCATGCCTTACTTTTACTTTTGGCAACAGCCTACACAGTGACCCTCTGACCAAGTATTCAACCCAGATGTCTGAAAACTTTCAAAACTGATTTGTAAAATAAATTTTTCAAAAGATTTCTTAAACAGCATCATGCTTTGACATTTATATTTTAATAACTGGTACTGTACAAATACTATAAAGCATCCAATTAATTGTTATAAATATATCTAGAACATCGGCATCATAAGATAATATATTCTTATGTGCTTATATCCTCCAGAAGTTCCTCTGGATATAAAAGGGATGAGACAAAGGAGTAATAAGCTATCAGAATGTGACATATATGCATTTGCTAAGAAAGCAAAAGTATCAAGTAACTACAGAACTAAGCCACAAAAGGCACATAGGAGAGGAACAAGAGATTGTCTCTATCCTCAAGAAATTTACAATGTTATTGATAAGAGAAATTACACTAACTGCACAACTGTATTGAGCATATATATAGACATAAAGTAAAAAATTATAGAAAAAGAATGTTCTAAGAGAAAAGTTTGGTCTTCCTTGTTTAATTATCAGCTTGTACAATGATGTTCTATACTATCTAGGTTTCCTATGTTACACAACTCACTTTTGGATTTTCCTTAGGTCCTTGAAGACTCCAGGGGAGTGTTGAACCATGTAACAAAAATCTTCAGGTGGGTCCTAAAACAAGTTTTCAAGAAATCTCTTTAAGTGTGAAAAATTATTTTCATCTTTAGTAAATAAGTATTAATTTTGTATTCCAAAGTTACACTTTATATCAGAAATAACATTTACTTGTTAAACACTATATTCAAACGTTAACATTAATCCTTCCAGAATATGACTTAGCCAAAAGAATGACTGACTGATTTTAAGTAAAAGTGATGTATTCAAGCTTTCTTCTTTGGATGATATTTTTCTCCTTAAATCTCTGTTGGTTGTAAAGTAGACATATATGTATATATACATATATACATATACATAAAGATGCATAGTTTAAATAACTATAAACAATATCCATGTAACTATCAATACTTAAACAAATGCAATCATGAGTATTTTTTATACATCATCACAAATGAAGGGCCCAGCAAACTGGGACAGAAGAAAAACTTTCTTTGTTCCCAGTCCAAAAATGAAAGTATTTTTTCACTGTTTTTTTTTTCCCTCGTTAGTCTCAAATTTCAAAACGGACCTGAAATACACAAGCATAGATATTTCACTTTCTAACTCCTAAACTCAAATTACATTCTTTAGAGAACAGGTCATGATCCTTCCTGATGGTGTATTTAAAGGAAAGAAGGAACATATCATTAAGGGAAAAATTAAATATTGTAAACGTACCCTGTAATACATTTATAATCATGATTTATTGTCCTGTATTGTTGCTCTTTTAATATATCTCACATGGAAATTTTTGACAAGGAAGAATGATTAACAAGCCTAAACAAAATGTGATCTCTAACAATGACTGTCAACTACAATGGCCCTAAATAGCAAGAAGTGTACTGAATAAACTGGTATTTCATCTTTCACACAAAATTATACATTGTCTTCTGGTTTCATCACCTTAAGAAGAATTTTGCATTTAGGTTAAATTCTTCCTTCAACTTTAATCACCGAATCCTTTGCACTGTGGAGGGGCTAAGAAATACATTGCCTGGCCTCAGAAGAGGGGGGCTTATAAAACATTAGGAAGATGAAGCATCCACTTAGAGGCAACTGAAAAGAGTTTAGAGTCTATAATCAATCGTCCAGTAGAGAAAGCTCCTCAGAGAAACTTAACATGGTTATATATGGAGAATAGTTCTTTTATAGGAATTGTTTTTTATTACTTTTGATCATGAACATATGTCTCTGTGTGAGTATGTGCACATGAATGCAGGTGTTCACAGAACCTAGAGGCTTGAGATCTACCTGAAGCTGGAGGAGGTACAAGGGTGCTGGGACCTGAATTTGGGTCCTCTGGAAGAATAATACCATCTCTGCAGACCTATGAAATCAGTCCTTAAGATGATCATTTGGAAGGTAGAACACATTTAACTATCAGAAACATGAGAAATAATTGCTGATTGAATATATAGATTTATAAAAGAAACTCATGTAAGTCGTAATATGTGGAAATTTTGTATGCATATTTGCTATAAAATGTAGTAGGTAGAAAGCAGAAAAAAGAGAAAATAAAAGTGATTATGAAATGGGTTTAGAATGTATATATGGGAATATTTTGAATGGTCTTGCTTAGCAAGAGTGCAGTTAGTTAAAGCACGTAGGTGAATATTTCTGTTGTGCTTTTGATATTGATGACTTCCAAGAATACCATCAGTTCTTGAGGCTTCACTATTTGAACTTCAATACACATCATTTTCACTTTTATGTACTCACTCAACAAATATTTATTGAGGATCTCAACTGTGTGTTTGGGCAGCAGTTAGCACTGGGAATATATAAGGAGCATAACATAGAGAATATATGGGGAAACAGGGAGTTCATATTTTAGTGTGAGAATGAGAAAGAAAAACAATGATGTTGAGAATGTATAAGTGAATTTTCTTGATAGAGGTTTATGGCTAGTATTAATTTTATATTTATCACTTGCAATGCTTGGTTTGGAATTTTGCTTTGTTCCCTAGTGGACCATTAGACAGGGAATAAAATATAGGAGTACAAATATTCTCTGAGGTTTCTGACAACAGTTGCAATATGGTAAAGGAATATATGTGTGAAAAAATATTTGCTTCCCTGTGATAGATAAGAGAAGAAAATAGGAATGATCCCTTTGTGGAGAAAGAGATTGGAAAGTAAAGTTTAAGTCGTGGTGAGCCTGAGAAGTGGTAAGATGAGGTGACCTGCCCTGCCATCTAAATCTATCTGAGGCATTTCTTGTCTCCATCTCTCCTTCTCCCTTCTGTTCTTCTTTCCTTTCCTCTTCTTTTGTGTCACACCTCCAATACTCCTTTGTTTCTTACCATCTCTGAAGCAAACATGTATTGGTGATTACCAATCACTCTTTTAGGAAGTAGAAATTACATAGCCATATATGACTATGACATAGTTTTGGTCTTCGAAAAATTGATGGTCCAAACCAATATTCAAATTTCAAGGACTAGTGTTCTACAAGGTAAGGTATTTTTAACCATCAGATAACATGTCAGTCATTAGTCAATCTGCCAGAATTTATGCTGTCAAGATTTAAGTTCAGCAGGATTTCAAGTTCCCTATAGTGTCAGCAGTAATATTGTAATAGTAACAGATATTGGGTAATGGATAGATGGGCACCATGGATAAGGGCTGGAGTAACCAAGAAACTTAGATGGACAAGAGAAGTGGAACATTTTGAGAGAACAGATACTTACCGAGTGGCAAAAAAGTATTTCTGTAATTTAACAGTGACTGTCATTAATAATGGTCAGATTATATCTACAGATTTCAACTGAGTCATTAACTCTATCTCCATCCAATGCTTATAAAGATTAAGAGATGGTTATAGTCAGATTAAGTGAGGGAAACTCTCCAGAATTAGTTTAAGTCTTTACAAAATTATATGAGTTGATGAAGAGGAGGATGGCAATATAGACATGAGAAATAGCCCACATATAGGTGGAAATGCATAAATTATATACAATATGTTACAAGGAAGCCAATATACCTGAGGGTTTAGATAGTGAAACTATGTCTTAATAGAACAAGAAGCAATTTTTAATGGCTTCTCACTTTATAGAGAATGGATTGTATAGAAAGAGGACAATTGGACTGACTGAGATGACAATAGGAAGAGAAGAGTGTATATACTAGACTTAAAAAATCTGGATCTGGTATGGTAGAGAAATTTGGAGGAGCCTTCCACACATACAGGAGCAGAGAGTACTATGAGAAATTATCATTCTGTAACAAGACTGAAGAACAGAGTAACCAATTGGAGAAAAGAATAAAGAGTAAAACCTAGCTGATAGTTGCAGCATCATGTGAGAAAGGGCAATCTACATTAAACCTTAATGTGTATGGTCTTCATATATTTTCCTTAACATTTAAAAGAAAAGCAGGTCTGTGATATTTGCTTAGTAGATTTGAACTGCTCACACTGTGTTCACAGAAAGCTGAAACAGCAGGATAGCTTGAGACTAGGAGTTCACAATAGCCTAGGCAACGAAGCAAGATGTTTCTAAAAATAAAATTTAGAAACTATACATTAAATCACGAATCATAAAAAATGCACTAGCTATGACATGATCCTATTTGCTGAAGAAATAACAACTTTTGAAGACAAGTGGGGAAGTATGAATTCATGTTTTCTGACACATGATAGCAACAAGTAACCATATAGCACTTTCTGTTGTTCCTTTATGTTTTTATCAGAAAACTTTTATCAGAAAAGTGTATGATGTGAAATCATTTAACTTTATGTGAAATCTATACTATTTCATTGCTTTAACGTTTGACAAACTTACTAAAAGTAATTTGCAAATGCCTTTTTCTCTTTCCAAGGTGGAAAGGAATGCCTAATTGTTAACAGAGTTAATTTTCAGTTGACTCTTAAGATAACAGGGCAGCTTCAGGAGCCTAATTAAACCACATATTTGCTCTAATTACTTTAGCCACAGACTGCTAGGAAACAAAAGCAGCTAACAGGCCTGATCTGTGTGTAGCAGGCAGGCTTTTTTTCACTGTTGTTTTCTTCAACAGAGGGTTTGAGGAAAAAAACAAAGCTAAGAGGCAAAGTCATCATCTGCAAAAGGAGGCAAAAGTCCCTCTCTGTTTAGTGGAGAAAGCATGTGCATCATGCCTGGCTTTATTTATGCTCAAACACAGAAAAATCCATCATTATCACTAGCATTATTTTTGAGCATCAAGAGTCCTACCACATTGTGATCTACATAATTGGACATTAGCTCACAAAGATAAGAGTTAATAATTATAGGATAATTTGTACATTGGGCAAGAATAATAGCTCTATTATGCTGGTAATTTCTTATGCTTTATTCTCTTGAATAACGTCTCTTGAAACTGTTCATATTTGATGTAACAGTTTAATTTTTCAGCTAAGTAAATTCATATTTTAATTAGATACTTTTATTACAGTACAACTTAGAATTTGAATACTGATCATAATGTGAATAAGGGAAGAGTGAACTTTTACTATGGGGACTAGTCAGTCAACGATTTTTTTTTTAATAACAGGACGCCTAGGAAATCCTTTTAAAAACAAAGCCCATTAAATGCACACTTTTTACAAGGATAAAGACACCATAATGGTTTATCCATTCCCTTTGCTTTCTATATGTAAAACACTAACTTCAATGCTTGTGGGGTTAGACTAAGCTAAACTAGTGAGTGAAATATGAACTATTGTAGATGTTAATATTTCTTATCTATTACTTTAAATTGATGTGTATCATACTCTGTTCAGACTCCACATTTAAAGGCACGAATGACTGAACATGTAAAAACAACTTTTGCTTTCTTGAGCAACAAGTCCAAAGACTAAAACAATAATAAAAAAGAGCCCTAAGCCCTAAGACACAACAACGTACAGGCAAAGGAAAGGAGAGCATCCAGGCCAGTTCAGGCTAAACACAGTCTCTACCTTTTGTCTGAACCACTGAGATGTCTGTGCCAACTCTGCTTTATTTTGGCTATGGAAACCTGACCTAAAATATTCTATATCATTAAGTTGTCCAGGAAGATGAAAGTTTAAATATATGTCAGACAAGCTGTAGCATCTGCTGCATCTCAGTAAAGGCGGTCTCTCCCAAAAGCTTCTGTGCTGGAAGAACTCTTGGACAGCAGAGCTTTTCTGGGCCTGTGGGAAGAAAATTATGCTCTTCTAGTTAAATATTCTCTCTGCTCACCAGGGCTCATGCTTCCAGATCTGCTTGTATTGTAAGAAACATACAAAGAAAAATCCCTGCATGAAACATCTCACTATAGCTCTAATTCCACTTTGCGGTGGTCAAATAATATACCTCGGTCACAAAGTGATAGGCATGCTTAACTTTTCACTGTAGTTGTTAAAAAAATATTTCCACTATTCCTCTTCTTTTTATTTTTGTTTATTGCTTTCCCCTCACACCAGAGAAAACAGTCATACTTTTTCAGAATGTTATAGAAAACTGATTTAGTGTAGTTTTCTCTTACAGTTAGGTGACATGAAGATCAACTAAGCTTTTCCTTTCAAAAAGCATCCAAGATCAGATATCTGATCTCTTAAAGATATGATTAAAAGTGATCCTGATAGCTTGCACTACAAAACATGGTTAGGAAAATTTGCAAATCTCTTCAGAATAGAAGGGAAGTTTGGTGTGATTTTTAAAATCGCCAGCTTTAAAAAAAAAACTCGTAACAAATATGGCAAAATTTTAAAATCTTTACTATATAAACAAATCAATACATAAAATAAGAATCCAACAGATAAAGCAAATGATTTAAAATGACAATTTATAGAAGAAAATACATGGCAGGTAGATATACAGATAGGCATTTTACCTTATTGTCAAACAAAAATAAAAATCATAACAGTGAGATAGCATTTTGTTTATCAGTATCTTTTTTACACTAAGAGTATATAATGACAACAAATGATGTGGTGGCAGAGTAAAGTCATGTAATATTTAAAAAATAATGTATGAAATATTCATATTATGCTTCATTAATTTTAGTCTTTAGTTTGCAAAGGTAAAGTCATAGATTCAAGATATGGCAATATTACTTACAATACTGGAAAAATATTAATTACAACAATACACATTAGAACTGACAATATATTGTTTTATCACATCTCTGGGATATTGCACTACTTTTTAAATGATGTTTAGGCTGATTTGTAGAAATATGGAAAATATTAGCACATATTGCTGAGTGAAAGAACAAGAGAGAATCTATATACATAGGTAGATTCTTGAATCTGGTCAATATTTTCCAAATTTTATTTAACAAGCACCCTAATGTATTTGACATGTTTAAATTTTTTATGCTACATTATTTTCAAATGCATAGCTTTTTTTTACAATTCTATCAGAAGCAAAAAAAAAACATGCATTTAGAAAGTTATAAAATAACCTAAGAAGTTCAAATGAACAAACGTATCTGTGATCGTTTTGATACTAAGTGCACTGAATCTTGTGCATATGTGACTAAACAGCTGAAACCTGTGGGTAGCAAGCTCAGTTAATTCACGTTCATCCTGTTTCCAGCCACTTATTCATTCTGCCTCCGGCCCATTCTCAAAGCCATAGTTGCTTCCAGCACCTGTGAATTCTGTGGATTTATAAACTGCTGGAAGCAAAAGACCTGTTAATGATTGTTCATAGTCTTTGTCCCTGCTTCTATCCTGTATCCTGAACATCACGAAGGTGTCACCTATTTTAATTTATTTCTTCTATTGCAAACAAAGAGAATTTTTTAAAGAGATGGAGTCTATTTTTTATGACGTATCTCTGAGTGGTTTGCTGTTGAATTTATAAATATTACCCAATGCAGTGTCTACTGCAGGACAAGGATGAACTGGTATTACATTCTTTGATAGAAAAATAATACTTGCCCCCCAATTCCTCTTTTCACATGCCGTCACTTCTTGATAATTTAATAACATCTCAACCTGCCTCCATCCTTAACAGTCTGAAAGAAGAGAGAGACACTGCAGAGAGGAGAGAAGTAGGGAAGGAAGAGGAAAGCAGGGGAGGAGAGGAGAGCAGAGGAGAGGAGAGTCGGAGAGCAGAGACAATTTTCAGGAGGTTGCACTTACACCTTACACTCCAAGGTACTTTCTCCAGCAAGAAGGGAGGCAGTAGGTTGTTATTTTTATGCCAATTTGTAAACTGAAATGAAGCAAAGACCTTCTTGAAGTGAAAGATGTAAAATGTATTCTAGGACATGTATTCAGCACAGTCCTTTGTTCTAGACAGGAGCTTTTCTTTTCATAAAGTTTTCCAGTCTCCTTCAAGGAGAAAAAAAGTTAGTTTTTGTTAATTCCTTAAAAGGCACCGTTCAAAGCACAGCCCTCGAGAAGATATCATGACAGCTCAACACTCTTTTTCGGTAAGATTCAGGTCCGGCTTTTTCCAACATGGCTGTACACTTCGCAGGCTCCCAAATCTGTACTTTCATAGTCGTCATCAATCAAATAGAAACCACCTCTAGCGAACCTGTTTCGTGGATTCGAAATACACTGTGTACAGATGGCGTTAATTTTGAAGGCATAGCTGTTATTCTTGAGTTTTAAGAGTCGCTGGCTTTTATCAGGGATGGAGCGGGCGAGGAAGCGTGTGCAGCTTGGTGTGCAGCCGGTCTGAGGACCCAGGTCTTTTAACAGGTTTCCAGAGATTATTGACAGTTTCTGCTAAGGAGCACAGCTCATAGTGAGAAGCTGGGGGGACTAGAGCAGACTGCAATCATAACGGGGAAAATGTATGTGAACTATAGGGAAGAAAGAAAGAGGTCTCCCGGCAGAGGGTTCCCCATGGCTCAGGAATTTGCAGGAATTTATCACCACCATTAACAGCTATTTTCTGAGGGTTGTTTACCGCCGGATCCAGAGACAACCAGACTGAGATGCCCACTCTGGGACCCCAACCACGCCCCCTCACCCCTCCACACACCCCCCCTCCACTAAACTAATGAATTCAGAGCCACCTCCTTGCTGGACCCTCCCATTGGCTCATATCCTAGCCAATCAGAGCCTTGTAAAGGTTTCACCTGGTCCCCGCTTCCTAAATAAACAAACAAACCATCCCTCACTGTGCCTGTCCCATCTCCCCCCACCATCTCTAGCCCCCTTTAGCCTATACATTGTGGGCTGTGACTCCCATCTTGGCCCAGTGGCGGGACGCACTGTCCACCCCTCACGCACACCCAGTACATCCAGCCTTCTGACACTCTGGACTAGGCTTCATATGGCTAGAGAGCTCCGCCTCCTCCCGTCGGTTCTGCCTTGGATCAAAGGCTCAGTGATTTGTCCAAAGGGTCTCGGCCAATTTGAAGATGCCTCTACCTCCGTGTCCCCTGGCGCCCCTCCCTTGCACACCTCTACTGGTGGCTGCTTGCGCCCCTCCACTGCTCCCGTAGCTGGATGTGGAGGGGGCCGCCGCGTGAGGCGACAGTCACGTGTTGTTTTGCCCGCCGCTGTGAGCCCAGCTAAGTGGGCGGGGACGCGGGCCTGGGCGGGAGGGGTCTGGGGCGGGCAGACATGGGGGGACGGCCTCTTCCCCCAGCCCTCCCTTCTCGAGCCCCCCCTCTCCTCCGCTCACCTTAAAACCACCGTGCATCACCATGCCCAGTTGCTCCTTCGCTGGCGACCGAGCACTCGGGAGACTGAGAGCTGCAGCAGCAGCAGCCTCCGCAGCTCTAGCAGCAGTGGCGACCACCCCGCTTCTTTCCTCGGGAACCCCGACCGCACTCATTGGGACCGGGTCGTCCTGTCCGGGAGCCATGTGGCTCTCCACGGCCACTGGCTCCCGGTCAGACTCTGAGTCCGAAGAGGAAGACCTCCCCGTCGGGGATGAAGTCTGCAAACGCGGCTACCTGAGGAAGCAGAAGCATGGGCACAGGCGTTACTTCGTGCTCAAACTCGAGACCGAAGACGCCCCGGCTCGGCTGGAATACTACGAAAATGCCAGGAAGTTCCGGCACAGTGTCCGCGCAGCGGCGGCTGCGGCAGAGGCTGCCGCCTCGGGTGCTGCGGTCCCCGCGCTCATCCCACCGAGGCGCGTGATCATCCTGTACCAGTGCTTCTCCGTGAGCCAACGAGCTGATGCCAGGTACCGACACCTTATTGCCCTTTTCACCCAGGACGAGTACTTCGCGATGGTGGCCGAGGACGAGTCGGAACAAGAAAGCTGGTACTCGCTCCTCAGCCGCCTCATCCTCGAGAGCAAGCGCCGCCGCTGCGGCACGCTAGGCGCGCAGCCGGACGGAGAGCCGGCTGCCCTGGCGGCGGCAGCGGCGGCGGAGCCGCGCTTCTACAAAGATGTGTGGCAGGTAGTAATCAAACCCAGGGGGCTGGGGCACAGAAAAGAGCTGAGCGGCGTGTTCCGGCTGTGTCTTACCGACGAAGAGGTTGTGTTTGTAAGGCTCAATACTGAAGTGGCCACTGTGGTCGTCCAGCTCCTGAGTATTCGTCGCTGTGGGCACTCGGAGCAGTACTTTTTCTTGGAAGTCGGCAGGTCCACTGTCATCGGTCCCGGGGAGCTGTGGATGCAGGTAGATGACTGTGTGGTTGCCCAAAATATGCATGAGCTGTTTTTGGAGAAGATGAGAGCCTTGTGTGCAGATGAATACAGAGCCCGGTGCCGCAGCTACAGCATCAGTGTTGGCGCCCACCTGTTAACCCTGCTGTCCACTAGGAGGCACCTGGGCTTGCTCCCCGTGGAGCCCGGCGGCTGGCTCCGAAGATCCCGCTTTGAGCAGTTTTGCCACCTCAGGGCTATCAGAGAAAGGGAAGAGGAGATGCTCCTTAACAGGCGCTTCGTACCCAGAGAGCCTCTGCCTCCCTCCAGGAGAGGAAGGGGGCACGTGCCCAGAGCCCGTAGGGCCAGGAGAGCGCTTTCAGCACCACCCAGCTTTCCCCGCCGCTTAGCACCTAGCCCGCCGGTACGTGTCTCACACCCTAAAGAAGCCTCCAACGACAGAGCTTGTGAAGCCTCGGGCTCCAACTCTGGCAAGTCTAAAGAAAAAGACAAGGAAGGCGAGGAAGGAAACGAAGGTGATTACATGCCCATGAACAACTGGGGCTCAGGAAACGGCCGGGGCTCAGGCGGTGGACAGGGTTCAAGTGGCCAAGGCTCCAGCAGCCAGAGCTCAGGAGGAAACCAGTGCTCAGGTGGCAGGCAGGGATCTGGAGGTGGCCAGGGCTCAGGAGGCCGGGGTTCAGGAGGTCAGGGTGCTGGAGGAAACCAGTGTTCAGGAAATGGCCAGGGCACAGCAGGTGGCCATGGCTCAGGTGGAGGCCAGAGGCCTGGCGGTGGCCATGGCTCAGGTGGTGGCCGGGGACCCGGAGATGGTCATGGCTCAGGTGGTGGCAAGAACTCAGGAGGAGGCAAGGGTTCAGGAAGTGGCAAAAACTCCGATGATGGTGACCGTGGGAAATCTGTGAAGAAAAGATCATACTTTAGTAAATTCACTCATAGCAAGCAACAGCAAATGCTGCCTCCACCTCCACCTCCACCCCCACCAGCCGGAGCAACTGGTGGGAAAAGCAAGTCTGGGGGAAGATTCCGACTTTATTTTTGTGCAGACAGAGGAGCCACAAAAGAACGCAAAGAAACCAAAGAGGTGAGAGATAGGGAAACCCCAGAAGGTGCAACCCGGGGGTCGCACCGAGCCAGAGCTTACGATGAAGACGAGGATGACCCATATGTGCCAATGAGGCCAGGGGTGGCTGCCCCTCTTGCATGTTCCAGTGACTATATGCCAATGGCTCCTCAAAATCCCTCTGCTTCAAACAAACGCCACTCTAGGTCACCGTTCGAAGACTCCAGAGGGTACATGATGATGTTTCCCAGAGTGAGTCCACCACCACCCACCCCAAGTCCTCCTAAAGCACCAGATACTAATAAAGAGGATGACTCTAAGGACAATGACAGTGACAGTGACTACATGTTTATGGCTCCTGGAGCAGGTGCGATTCCTAAAAATCCTCCCAATCCTCAGGGAGGTTCTTCCTCCAAAAGTTGGAGCTCTTACTTCTCTCTGCCAAGTCCTTTTCAGAGTTCACCCTTGGGACAGAGTGACCATAGTGAGTATGTTCCCATGTTGCCTGGGAAGTACCTGGGGAGGGGTCTAGACAAAGAAGCCTCCTTCAGCCAGGGCACCAAAGATGTGGGGTCATTCTCAAAACCTGGAGATAGCGGGTCACCTGCAAAGCCTTCGGATGAAGAGTCCCCAGTGGACAAGGCTAAGAGACCTAACCGACTTTCTTTTCTTGCAAAAGGGAACAAAATCAAGCCCAAACCAGTAAAGCCCACACAGGAGCAGAGAGAAGCTGACAGCTCTCATGACTATATCAACATTGACTTCATTAAAAGAGAGTGCCCTACGCCAGCTCCCTCTGCTCAAGGACTGCCAGATTCGTGGGGCTTAATTACTGACCCCAGACACACAGCTTTTCCCGATTACCTGAATATTGAATTCGGGGTGCCCTTTCCAAATCCAGCAATCCGCCTCTCAGATCTTTTAAGAGTTCTACCAGGTGCCAATTCCATCTATCTGGCCGGTGCTAGGTGGCCCTTTCGTCCTTTCCCAGGCAGTGCTACAGGACGTATTGTGGAAGAGGGTGAATACATTGAAATCATTTTCAACCCAGCCATGAGACCAGTCGTGCCTTTTGCTGACAGTGCCATTCGCTATGATGTTCAAACCGGTCGAATGTGTGTAGTCGACCCATTTTCTGAGTGCTGTATGAACATTTCTCTCTCTCCTGGTCGATGCTCTGAACCGCCACCTGTAGCTAGGCTGCTGCAGGAGGAAGTGCAGGAAAGAAGACGCCCACAAAGCCGCTCCCAAAGTTTATTTGCTAACACCCGAGCCGCTGTCTCTGCTTTCCCAACTGACAGCTTGGACAGAGATTTTCCCGCCGCTTCTGCCGGGATTGTTGTTCCAGCTGGGGCGCCCCTCTTGGCAGTGAGCCGGGCTTTAGCTGTGATCTCTGCGCTCGCAGCGGCCCCCGGCTTCGGCGCTATCTTTGCCGGCTTCCAGGCCACTGTCGGATTTGACTCCGCCTCTGCTCGCCGGTTCCAACCTGTTGCTAATGCTCTCGGTGCCCAGGCTGCAAGAGGGGCCCAGGACATTGCCGCAGGCTGGAATCCTGATGCACTTAACCAAGCTGCCAGAGGTGAGGGCCTGGCGGCCCGCGCAGCAGCTCCCCCACCGCCACCTCGCCAGCGACGGGTACTGAGACCCCCAGAGAGAGCTGACTCTGAGGACAACGACGACGATGACGACGACATTTACGTGAGAATGGACTTTGCCAGACGTGACTACGAGAAGTGACCCTTCTCCGAAAAGAGGTTGGTGAATATATAATTAATTCCTGAAGTTAATGCAAATTGCCTAATGAGTGAGTTGACGCGCTACTTGCCAAGATGTTAGCGATAAGTGAGGTGATAGTTCAGATTTACTAGTGTTATTGGAGAGTAGAGTTCAGTTTTCATTTTTCACAAGGTACCTTTTTGGTCTTTGCGAAAACGTAAGCTTTTATTTAACCCATTAATTTATCTGACAGAGCTAATTATTAAGCTTTGGATCTATCTCTTAGGAGCAATTGAAACTTAAAAGACCCTCAGCATGAGGTTGCTCTCCCCTTCCCTAAGTCCTCATGAAACTGAGTTCCATCAACTAATTTTCAAGCCTGCAACTAAAGCTACTTTTCTACAAGTGCGCAATCTAAGTGCAGGGGTTGAGTGAGAGCGCAGAAAGTTTAGCAGTAACAAGCCAACTATTAAACAATAGTTACTTTCTCAAACAGCAGTCATTGTTTGGTGTGATTTGCCCAAAAGCCTAACTCTCACTTGTCAGCTGAAAGACGAGAGGGTGCATAGATAATCATAGCATCCAGGTGACTAAAAAGCCAATATTTGCTCTGGAGAGTGTTTCTGTGTTGATCTGTTTTTGTTTTTACACAGGATAAAATGTGAGAAACCATGGGTGTCCCTTTTCTCTGCCACTGGTAGGGAAAGGCAAGTCACTTTTGTTGTGTTTCATTTTCTTCCTGTACCCCCCACCTCCTTCTCCCTAGAGGGTGTAGTGGCATCTTGATTATGGATATCAATGTTGTTTCAAGGTTTAAAAGTATTTGAAACATTTAATCGATGTGTCTTCTGAGAAATCAAGGAGAGCAAGGTAACAAGGCTGAAGGAAGACAGGACTCCAGGGACAGCCCACCCTGAGCAGTGTGTGTGTGGAGGGAGTTTCCACACCTAATTTTCTGAAGGAAGCGAAGGACTAAGAACAAGGATTAGTGAATCTTAGAGCAAATTTCACAATATTGACTTGAGAACTTCTTGAGAAATGTTTGCAGATGATACCCCTCGAGCCTGCCTGCCCTGCCTTCTCTCATTAGAAGAATATGCTTCTTTGCTTGAGAAGGGATGGTTCCCAGCAGTATTCAGTAGTCGGTTTAGTGAACATTTTTGCTTTGCTTGGACTCTGGAATGCTTTTGTGATCAGATCTTTGCCCACTGTGCTTGATCAGGCAGAACAAGTTGGGGACTGATCACAACAGTCACCTTACAAGCTCCCCATTTAGTGCAGGTGTAACCCCCTACCTCCTCTTTCTCTCCTTGCTATAGAAAATTTGCCATACAAAACCTCACATTTGCAGCACAGAAACACCAAGAGAGTGACCATTAAAACAACAAAAGGATGCTTTGGCTTGCCAAAGGACTCAATTCAAAAGTTCTTTAAATTGTGAGGCTCCTCCCCAGTGTGCGCCCACACACACACACACACACACACACACAGAGAGAGAGAGAGAGAGAGAGAGACAGAGACAGAGACAGAGAGAGAGAAAGAGACAGAGAGAGAGATATCAAGCACTGCTATCATAACTATGTATTTAAAAGTCATAATTCCATTTCCAAGAACTTATAATCAGATAAGCAGCCTCTCAGGGACAAGTAAATAGAAAGTACACCCCAACATCACCCTCAAAGCCTTTGCTGGAGTCTAATTGCTCAAGGTGCTGTGTACAACTTTGATGTAACATTCCATATCAAAAGAGATGATGCACCAAGGTAGCTGCTTGTGACCTGTGATTCTTTGAAATGATGCCTACACTTTCCAAATACTCTGATCTTTGTTCACACATAAATTAAAAAGAGTGGAAGCATACTGTTCTTCAAATAAACTCTGACTTCTGAGGATTGTTGAGATTCGGTGGCCATAATATTTGTATAAGTTACCAATGAATGGCTTAGTAGCTATTTTGGAGATTTAATATGTTTATTGAAGAAATTGCTAACTTTATTGAGGGACTGCATCACTGAAGCTGTATGTCATAGACAGGCAGGAGCTTACAATGAGATAAGTGAGTGAATATGGAAGCATTTTTGGAGCATGAAATCACTTTAGAAATATAATGTATTCTTATTTTGTTGTAGATTTAACACTGAAGTGACACCTCAAGCATTTAGACTAATTAGTTTTTCTGAAAGCTACCTAATTTCTTGGTGCAAAAGGGAGAGCTGACATGGAATTTTCTGCAATATATCATATGGAAGAGCATGGGAAGAGGTGTGGTATTGAGGCAACCTATTGTAGGAAATGACTTTAGTTAACATTTAAATGTGAATTGATAAAATGTTGTCTGTCATGTATGGAAAATAGGCCAGATAAATCTGATCATGATTTTCTCTAAAGTTATACAAGAACTTTCGCCTATTTCTCTTCTGTCTTTATTTTCTTATCTAGCATTGAAAAACGAAAACATCATGTTAAGAAACAACTATTGTTTTGAACAAGGAACAAAGACACAATATTGGGAGTCACATAGCTCAATAAGTTAATAAGTTAATCTCAGTTTGTGGCATGTGTTTTAGAACTGGAATAAAGAAGTGCTATGTGTGTATTACCATATAGTTAGGATCAGTATTCTGGTTGTGACTGTTAACTACTAAATTTAGAAACTCAAAGTTCAGATAAAATTGTGGATTACTTTTTCATTAGTCAAAGTATCACAAATGATTATTCCAAGTTGGTATCTTTATATTGAGATTTGTTTATAGTGTAAGTGAGATTGTATTTTATTAAGACCAGTTTATTATGTAATGCAAAATAATAAATGTACAATCTTACTTATCTACAGCCAAGCTTCATGTAAGTATTTTATAGTTTCTCTTCAAACCAAGTAGAAAGGAACACCCAGAATATAACTTGAATATGTAATTTTTTTAGTGAATGAAATATTTTTAAAGCAGTCCCTTGATGAAGGCTTCAGGTTTTGAACACATTAGCATTTAGAAGAGTGTCACTTCCCATGTGATTTAGTCCATCCCTAAACTCTTGTGTGCCTTTTTGCTTCTTTTAATGCTTTACCTAATACAAAATTGATAGGTTGAACTGATTTGGGATGTAGATTTATTTGGTATTTTTATTCAAGACATAGGAGTATGAAATGGGCAGCTGTAGATGGTGTGAAATAATGGATTAGACAAATTAGTTATATTATGATAGTACTTGGTATTAAAAGGCCAAAACTAGTAATTGGCTTTGACAATTTAGATTCTATTATCCCCACATAGGAAGCCCAAGCTTTTTTTCTGTTATCCTGCTGCCAAGACCTGTTGCTATAAATTGTAGATGCTGAAAGCAAATTATTTTTACTCTATTAAATTCATTTATTGTAAATACTAACATATAATCTCCAGATACCAGAGATTTTCCAGCTATAATTGGTGGGTCACTTATTTCATGTAGCATTAACTACCCCCCTCCCCGCCAAATCTGGATAGTTCTTTGGAGTAATGAGGTATTTGACCTAAACAATTAAAGAGGACCTCACTCAGTTGAAGTTAGCTAAACTTTTTGGCAATCATTATTCATTTGCATTCATTCTATTTTAAGACTGATGCTTCCAGGATAAAAATGTCAGCTACGAGCAAAACATCTCTTTGAAACCAGGGCCAAGACTTTAATTAAGCACACCAGACTGTTATACACTTATAAATAGTCAACCGGGGTCTTCAGCTTTCTTTCCCTGCCCCTAACCGCCAAACATGAACCTAAATACTTCAAGTCATTGGCAGACATTTATCTTGGGGAACAAACTAGGGTTTGTCAAAAAAAAAAAAGCAACAACAACAAAAAAAAAAACACTTCATGTTGGAACGGATGCTGCTGGCCATTGCAGGAAGATGTAAGGGTTGCTGTGTGTGATCTCAAATGGTCTGCTGTTAAATTGTTAACTTCTTGATTGAGGGAATGCTTTCCAGTTACAGATTGATTGCCTTATTTTTTTCAAAGCTCATTCACATTCATTATTATACTGATGGTAAGTACTGGAAGTGAAGCTGGAGTTAAGAATTTTCCTGTGTTCCTGAAGGTAAGTGGCAGAGCTGAAAATGTAACCCATACATCTGTTTTCCAATCTAAGCTCCATCTAGCATATCACACTGCCCTCTAACGAAGTGCTTAATTTGTCACTTTCATATTGATAAAAATCATTATATATGAAAACATTGGGAGCAAAAGCATAAGTACACTTTAATTCAATGGTAGCAAATTTTGTTGTAATTCCCTTCAGAGTGCTGTAACTGGAACACCTGTCAGGCAGGGCTCAGATGCTCGTCATTATATTGAACTCTTTGCCATGGCCCTTTTAGAAAAAAAGAATTCGACCTTAGCTGGAACTTAATGTTTTAAATCTGATCTAGGGAGAAGTTAGCTACTCTGACTTCCTAAACACAAATTATGTGTGTGTGTGTAACATCAGAAAGGAAAGAAAGTGAAATGAGCATATTCAATAAATGTATTCAATAAATTCTAATTAATGGTCATTTCCTTAACTGAGCTTATATTTCTAAAGCTTTGCTGATAATCTAGTGGCATTTGTCAGCTATTGTAAGTCTCCTTCCACATAAATCTAGTATTTTAATCTAAACTACCACAGTGAGCAGAAGAGGACAGGTAGGGAAAGGGTGCAGTAGAAATGTATGTTTTGTTTTGTTTTAACGTTTTTGTTGTTTCTTTTCTGTTTTTGTTTGTTTGTGCTTTGAGCAAGTAGGTTTTAGAAGTCATGAAAATCGAAGCCTCTGTTGGGACATTAAAGAATCTTTGTGTAAAATTAAATTCATTTTCTTTAGCACCTTTTTAAAGGCTTTAAGACTACATAAAAATAGCCCAGACATTTTATTGGCAGTTGGGGGAAATACCTTTTATAAAATGCTTAATTAAAGCCTGTAGTATGTTTGGTGTTAGAGGGGGCTGTCGAGCTCTTAGAAAGTGGGGATCATTCACTCAGTGAAAAATGGAGATTTAAGCAATGGCTTGTTTGAATAATGGAGTGACTATATTATAATCCACTTGGTTTTTTCTTTTTTTGGAACAACTATTGAAATGCAAAATTGAAAATTGTTGATAACATTGTAAGATTTTATACTTGCTTTATGAGCATATGATATTTTCTCTTGCAACTCTACACTGATTATTGAGCACACAGATGTGGAATCATAGGCTTAACATTTAAGACATGGAATTTTAGGAGTTTTCCTTTCTTTTTTTGCAACATAGCATTTTTATTGATTTTTTTCTGGGAATTTCACACCATGCACTATGATTTAGGAGCTTTTGTTAATGGGAACATATATGCTGGTTTCAATTGGCATTGATTTAAAGAGTAGTTTTCAGTTTTAGACTGGTGAATTAATCCCCTTTAGAAAGGTAAATAGCTGCTTAAGTATTTATTTAGAGAAATGAAAAGTGATCAGTATTTTCCCCTGCATTCTGATACACTTTTCTTCATTGTTAAGTTTGCCATTGCTTGTATTCTATGACTTGTACTGTCAAGACGCCCTTTATCCAAGGTGTGCCCTTCATTTCACTAAAAATGCCCTTACCTGGTCTCTGTCCAACAGAAAAGGTGGTGAACATTCTAGGACTTCTGTACGGCCTATGATGTCCCTAGCCCCAGCTTGCTTGAACTCAGCTGGAAGGAGCAGCTTTTTTGTAGGGATTCCTGTTGTACATTTCTAAATTTGTTATACCTTGTTATTGTCATTTGTTAGCACAGAGGTAGCCACATGATATTTCAAACTATTTCCATGCTTAGATTGACCACAATATGTGTGATGCTAATGAGATCTTCGAGATTTGCCAAATATCCCATTTGCCATAAATTTTGGTCACTCTAGCTAGATCTAAAAAGTTACATAATAAAAAGTTACATAATAAATGATTACTAATTTCCTACTTGAAGACGTGAAATGTACAAAGAATGTCAATCAAGTCAACATCTCCAAATTGATCTTGAATGTTGTTCACATGTTCATCCACTGAGTCCTTGAATGAATGGCCAGGTGGCCAGGGAATGTGATTTTAACCTTTTGAATTAAGATACATTATTAGTTCTATCATCCATCATGGCTAAATATTCTATTTCACTGGAGTCCCAGACTGAAACTTCCAATGTATCTCACAAAGATCACTGGGTACAACAGTTCCTCTGTTGGTTCAGTAACTGAAGAGGTCAAATAGAGTTATGTGTAGACAGTTTTTTTTATATAATAGTGTTTCTGTGAGGTAATTTATTATGAGTTGCAGCTAAACAATGAACCTGGGATTATGTCTTTTGTAAACTGAAGAGTGCACATATTAAAATTCTAGTAACTTGCATTCTTCACATTAGCAGTAACTAGGCAGCAGAGTGAAGGAACCCAAGCATGTATTGGGAAGTGCAGGGAAACTAACCTAGGATGAAAAATAAAGGGACTGATTCCCAAACAGCCTATTTCTAGATAATCAGGAATGAAGTTAACCAACAGTGGCCCAGAGCCTGATCTTGATGGGCAGATGTAAAACAACTAGGCTGGCCTTTGAAAACCTGGAACTTTACAGGTGTCATCTATTTTCATTTCAAATTCTTTTGACGGTTCTCTTAGGAAATCAGTACCATTGTGGGGAAAAGCATATTTAATCATTTGCTCTCTGAAGTGGATATTATGAGTGGCACTGTGAAGACCAGCAGCGGTTCTTGCTAACGTTGGGGACATTAGTTCCTATTTATCAATGTATACAGGATCATCATCCTGTATAGTCACCAAGCACAGAAAGGTGTGGGGACAGTTCTGATTGACTAGATTAAACATGCATATAATCCAATGACTGCTAAACTAAGTGGAATGATTGCTTTTCTATATTCTTCTTTGAGGCCTGGGCTTCCATTTCCCTCTATTCACTTTGGTTTCTTTGCTTTGGTCAATTTACTTGATCATCTCTGCTAATATGATCACCCGTAGACCGCAAAGATAGCATACTGTCTAATGAGTAGTGTTTTCAATACAACTTTGAGATGAAAATTAGAGTTCAAAAAATAACCAAGACAATAAGGTTGGGAGGATGAAATGAGAGTGAGAGGACAATTTTATGTATTTTTGGAGTTAATCTTTCTCTGGTCTACTGTTTCAGACTTCAATTCCTAATAGATGCAACGTTATGATTCTTATAAAGAGGTCTGGAATACCCAGGAGGAACTGCCTTTTCAGTCCAACCTACACATTTCCAGGGACATTAAAGTCATGTGTGCTTCATTAGTATATTAAAAATTGTTTGAGTTTATAGCATTATACACATTGAAATACAAAAAAATTGTTTTTGTTAGTTTTTAAGAGGAAAATGATATCTGCTAGACTTTGGAAGAAGCATAAGAAAAGTCTTTTGACCTATCAAAGGCTGCTGAAATTTTCTCTCTTACAAAGAAAAACCCTTACTTTGATAGTATACAATTTATTACAAGGGTAAAATAACTTGTTATTAAAAAGAGCTTTGACTAATTGGAAAATTAGATACACAATAAGATAAGTATTTAAAACCAGTCAATATCAAATGGAAAAACAGATCCAGACCATATAACACTACCAAAAGCATCACCATTCATTTCTCTGGTGGTGAGATGTTATATAAATGGATGGGATATGAATACATGGTGTGACTGTTGGCTATTTAATATACCTTTTGAAGACTTTTTCAGATTGAAGTTTAATCCTGAATTGTTTTCTTCCACTAATCAGCAAGCTAGTGAATTGCTTCCTTCACCTATTCTTTGGAACATGTTCATGGAATGTAAACTTATTTTAATATGGGCCTAAGAAAAACAGAATTATAAATGCAAATCTGTGACTCCAGTTTCCACAATGCATTTAAAAAGCAAGTTATATTATTTTGGGATTCTTCGGTTTTGGTTAGTGTTATTCCTGTCTACTAATATAGTTAAACAGGAATTGATAAATATATTTCGTGAACTTGAAATTAAGTGGCAGTTTGCTGGGTTGTAGAAAGATATTCACTCTTCACCCAATGTTGACACAAATGTTATAGGAAAAGCATGGAAATATGAATGAACTCTTCATTTGAGCTGCTGTTATTTTTTTTGAAAGGAAAGAATAAAGAAAATGACCCCAATATCAACAAATGATTCTAATCCCAAGCATTGTCACTTAGGTAGATTAGGAACTTAATTTGTATGTTTCTGCACAAATTATGAAATGAAGTGCATAATATATGATGATCAGAAATCAATTTGAAGTAATTGCAATGTATTACATATATGAACTTATGAAGATATTATATATTAAAAATAAGTTAAATTAATTAGATGCCTTTTTACATCACATTTTTGTTAAAAATTCCACAGTACCTACCTAGCCCAATTTTGCCACAAGTAAATGAGTTGCTAATATGCATGCTCACAGTTAATCAATCTGTGGTGGCCATACATAATCTTTTATCTTAATAGAACCTAAAATTTCACAAATGTAGTGCTCATAGGAAGACATAATACTTCCAATTTAGGGAACTTCTTTTTAATATGAAGTAAAGAACAATGAGAGTGACTAGTAACCACAATAAGTAGGGGAAGGGTGGAGATTTTGATGTTCAATCTTGTTGCATTCATTAAAATATTCATCAAAATAAGTAGATACTTACAGTTTAATTAAAGATCTTTTACTTAACGCCTACTCTGCAGGAAGCTTTACATGGTTTCTTTTAGCTTGTTTCAGGTGACATGAAATACTGGGTACTTTGACATATCCAGAGCTTAAAGTAACCTTGGCACTCCATAATCCACTTGCTCAGCATTTTCTCCTCCCCCCTTTTCATTCCAGTAACTTCCTCCATGTGCTTAATTTCCACTTTTCTACAAACTTCGCAGTCTGTTGTATACCCTCACATTAAGGCAATGGTTAAGAGAGTCATATCTTTTTGGTAGAGAATGGGAAACTTCAATCAAATCTTTGCAGTTATAACTAGTTCTTTTAGAAGAAATTCCATGTTTAGGTCAGAAGACCCTTATCAAGATTGTCCTTTAATCCTTTGACTTATGTCGCCTAAGGTGAAGGTAGACTTAAGCATATAAGAGAAGGAAGAACATGTTCTGTTTAAGGTCGCCCAGGGGCCCACTGGCGTGAAAATGAACAGTGCTCACACAGTCCAAGAAACTGCCAACCAGCAGTGCCAAGTTGGCACCCTGGGTACAGGAGTAACTATTCTAGTGTTTTTGCTCACCTTGTGTTTTCTCTGCAGAGGATGCCTGCGGTGTTGATTAACCAAAGCAGTATCCTCAATGTGTCTACCAGGAACTTCTTTACACGTTGTTTCCTTTTGTTTAAAAAATGAGGGGGTGGCAGCTCTTCAAACTAATTTTGAAAATAATTGTTTTCTTATCGTCTTTTTTTTGTAGAGATATTACATTGCCACCGAAACCAAACACAGTTTAGAAGAAACATGACACAGAACTTCATCTTCATCTACTCCAGATCTGCCTAAAAGAAAGAAAATGTTGAGGCTTCTAAATAGAAAGCAGTCTCAATTTCTACCAGTCAACTGGACTGTGGCAGCTGAATGAGCCTGCTCATGGAGTTCATTCTCACCACTGCCTCCTGGATCTGTTGATTGACTTAAAGATGTGCACACTGTACATTGCTTTGTTTCCTAGTTTCCCTAACCTGTCTCTTTGAAAGGAATGAGATGCTCTAAGTTAGTATCTCATGACACTTCCCTTTTCCTCTCTAAAAATGTGTTCAGTCTATGTAAATATAGCCAGCATCAATTTTAATGACATACAATACTTGGATGAATTTCAACGTGGACATCTTTAAACAATGGGAGATATATATGAACGAGAAGGTAGGTATGATCTGGAATCTTCTTTTCTGATCAGTACATACTTAAAACATTTCTTGATCAAAGAAATAATGTGAATTGAACTTCAATCTTGACAAGACATTTTCAATATAAATGACTAAGACATGACTAAAGGGCAAATTATCTCAGATTTTGCTCAATAGTACTACAACATTCTACTGACACTAACCATTTCTACTGACACTAACCATTGACTAAAGCGATATCTTGACAGAGTATTTCTAGCATTTTAAACGCAGAGCCAAGGAGCAGGTTGTCTACTTGTTCATGTAGAACCTGGCTGTGTTCTGCTAGTGGATTGAGCATTTCCAAACCTATTGATTTGATATGATTTTAAACATACATTATCCCTGAAAAGAGGCAAGCCTCCACCCCAAAAGACCCTTTCTGCCCCTCTGGGGCTCCTCCCTCCTCTTCAAACACCCTTCCCCTTTTTCTGGCCTTTTCCCCAGTAACCTTTCTTCCTCACACGCCCAGGACACCTAAAAAGAAATTAGTTTCCCAAGTTCAGAAATTACTGCATAGCTATCAGCTGATCATCTGCCTAAATTTTAAGCCAAAAGGAACCTCTTATAAGGCCTTGTTTCCTTCTGGACATTTGAGCCAATATAAGATGTACAAAATTAAAAACAAAAATTCAGAGCAAGCTTCCCCACTCCTCTTTTTGCTTGCCTCTGATGGAAACTGAATTAAGATTTTAGGAACCTGGACCTTTGAGAACATGGTAACAGCAGGTGGTGACCACACAGGATAGAAACAAAGGTCTTGAAGCTTGCTTAGAGCTTTGTCATGTGGTGGCACATAGCTCTTGGCTGGAGTACCATCACTGACAAACCTCATCATCTCACAGATGGGTGTGAGTGTTTGAGCAAGTGTCTGCAAAAGTGTGTGAGTGCTAGTGTGTGTACGCACACGTTTGTGTGTAAGTACACCTTTGTGTACCTGTGAATGTGATTATAGACGTACCTGTTGTGTGTAACTCTGTTTAACAAAAATTGCTTCGCATTTAACGTGCAACTTTGAAGTAGTGTAACATTTACTTGAAGTTCTTTGCCACTCGGTTCCTACATCTTTGAACGTGTGCTTCTATCTTTGAGCAGGCTTCTTGTACATGTTGCTGTACTAACTTTCTGAAGAACCGAGTTGACTTCTGTTGTTTCTCCCTGCCTACCAAGCAAAGGGATGGGGTGGGGGGTGCTCCTTTTTCCCTGTGTGAATTGTGCTGAGAAGAGGGTGTAGCTTCAATGCCAGTCACTGACCCAGTTTCTGGCCATTGCTAGGGCATCGCTTTCATCAGTCCCTTCAGGCTCCTCTCTTGTTCCTACCTAATTCAGTAATGCAGTGTGGCTTTTGTTCATCGTAACAGTGTACTCTTTAGGCAGCCTTTCTTCAGGCCCTCTAGTACCATTTTACATTCAAGTTAGTTGTCATAATCGTTCAGAATTGTATCAAGAGAAGATTATTTGGGGGACACTGCTGTATTACTTCATTCACGTATTCGGTTTAGGGGCTGCCAGGAGACAGGGTACAGAAGGTAGAGCACAGACGTAGCGCACTTGCTGAATAAATGAATGGAAACCTCATACACAACAGTACATACAATTAGTCACAGGTACAAATAGTCACAGGTACAGCATAACAAATATGCAATCTTTCTGATGCAACTTGCTAGTTTACAGATATAATTAATTTATTCAGTATTGTGCTGGAAGAATCTATGGAATATGTGTACTGACATACCACTTACCTTCCAGTGGTGATTATGCTGCTGAGAAAAGCAATGATGGAACGATTTGTATGTGTGTGACTGCTGCATTAGTTTGGTGTCATACATAGTTACTTGGTCAGTAAAAACTTAAGCTTTACAGTTCCAACAGTTCATTACATTTGCTATTTCTGCTTCACAGACCTGCTTTGAGTTGCTTTGTGTTTGTCTTCCTTTGTAAATACTCTTAAACTTTCTTGTTTGTACGCATCTCGTTTGCAGTTTTGGGAGACAACCTTGCAACTCTGTATAGTGTTTATATATATATCTAACTTGCTTTTCCATAGAGCTACTTGCAATAAATGTGTTCGTGTAACTTATTTGTGTGAAGTTTCATTTAGTTTTCTTAATACAGTTGTCCCAGCTTCATTACAAACATACTTCCCTGCTCTTGCAGAAGTGACTGCCAGACATTTCTCAGAATGAAGCAGTTGGGGTAATTAAAACCTGTCAATCACTTTCCCTACAAACATGAAGCTTTTGGTATAGTTAATAGGATCAACTCACTTTTGAGGCTACAAATGTAGAGGTGCTACTAGCATAAAACAATCTACAAAATGAGTGCCCTGAGTTTCCACATGGACCACTACAATGGTTCAATATAATGACTACTATAATGAACCAACCACCCCAGGAGTGTGAGGTGCTTGTTTATAATTGGACTTTATCTCCTTGTTACTTAACATTCTTTGAAGGACTCCCTTTTCATTGCATTCTTTTTAGCCATGGAAAAAGAAAATATTGGGACCTGAAAAATATACCAATAGACACAAAACATTTCCACATTGAGGGACTACAGATGGAAGGGTAGATTGAATTCCATATACAAGTTATGTCAGTCTTGTTAGAATCCATAGGCTTTGATAAACACTAAAAAGTATGATTACTCCATTATTTACTTGGTCTTTCCCAAGTTACCCTTGCCACATAGCAAAGTGAGAGCAAATCTGGGAAATCGTGGTGGCACAGAGGTCACATGGACCCCAGGGTAAGAAGGCAGGTCTCAGAGTACGTGTACATGAGATGTCTCTATGCAAACCGGTATGTTGATTGTACAGCTTGTGCTTTCTGTGTACATCTCAGAGGACATACGTAAAAGAACATTGCAGTGGAAAGATATAATTAAAGTACCTTTATCATTAGAGATGCCATTATGCAGCATGGGTGAAGAAGCCTGTGGCAGGTGGGAAAGCTGCCCCTGACATCATAAGTGTGGGAGAGCTTCTCTTGCCCACCAGCAGCTACAACACTCCGGAGAGCAGGTCCTATTCCCCATGTGGGCAGCAAAATCGAGCCAATCCCATTGGTGGGAGCTGTGGGTGAGCCAGCCCTGACGTTGTTGGCATGAGAGAGCTGTCCCCATTACTCATCTGTCAAGTCGCAGCATGGGGGTTGGGGGAGAGCTAGCCCTGAGATCATAATTGTGGGACAGCTGCCCCTACCCCCACCAGCTGCAGCACCAGGCCCTGCATCTCCCTTGGGCAGCAAATTAGAGCAAACCCCATTGGTGAAGATGCGGGTGAGGCAGCCCCAAAGCATGGAAGTGCTGCTGTCCCTATTACCTGTATGTCACATGGCAGCATGGGCCCGGGAGAGATACCCTCCCCCCATTGCCCATCAACACTCAAGGCAAGTGGGAGAGCTGTCCCTGAGGTCAAAAGAATGAGAGAGCTGACCCTGCCCCTCATCAGCTGCAGCACTCAGGAGATGCCATGCATTGGCAACACAGTAGAGCTGACCCTGAAAGTGTAGGTGTGGGAGATCCCACCCTGAGGACATGAAAGCAGGAGAATTGGTCTTGCCCCTTGATACAAGGGGCAAACTAGCCAGGGCAATGGCAGGAGAACTCACCCTGGTGATGAGTATGGGGGAGACTTGGCTGGCTGAACAACCTTGCAACTATCTAGAACTAGGATTATATGTTGACTCACCCCAATATTCACCCTATCTGTGATATGCTGGAGCACAGGAGAGGGACCGTCCTACAGACCCAAAGCTGCAGGATTGCCACAACACAGGGCAATAGCAAGATAACTAAGAGGAGTCCCAGTGCCAGCTTAGCATTGATAGTGTAACAGAAACCAGACGCCTCAAACCAGACCAATGACTCTTTGCAATCAACACTTGCAAATAAAGATATATGGCTAAAAGGGTTTACTACATAATTCACCGTGTCACCCTACAGCTTCCATGATGAGACTGATTTTTTTTCCTTTTTCTCTTAAATTTTATTTTATTTGGGGGAGGGGAGGTTGCAAGATCAGAGGATATATATGAAGGGACAAGAAAATGAATGGGATAGAGATGCATGATGTGAAAGACATGAAGAATAAACAAAAAGAAAAAAGAAGAGGCTCCACAACAGGCAGAACTTCAGTTACTCTCATTTCGTGTATGTATGTAAAAATTGACAAATACTAATTCACATATATTATACAGATGCATATATACATACATATATATCATTTCATGAAACCATTTACATACAATTATATATAATATTCATTTTCAAAGACAAATGTACACATTGATGCTTTTCGTCTTGCATGATTTTTTTATGCCCATTTAGGTATTAATTCTTAACAACTTGAATTCCCAGAACAGTAGGAACACACAGTTCAGTCGCAAGAAGCACCTATATATGAGAGTAAACAAAACCTCAGCTTCCACACGCTTCTTGTCTCATGTACGATAACCAAATAGTCTTTGTGAGATGTCAAGGGGTTCTCTTTTTTAAATATAAAAATTGGGGGCAAATATTTATTGCACATAATGATGGATTTATAAAGACATTCCCATGCAAATATATCATCCTCCACTTTCTCCACCTTCCTCTTATTCCCATTCATTTCTCCAGATAGTTTTGCCTCTACTTGCACATCCTATTCACGGTGCCAAGTTACAGAATCAATCTAAGAGTCAACAGAGAAATGAATAAAGAACATGGGATATGTTTACATAGTAGAATTTTATTTAACTATAAAGCATAACAAAATATGTCATTTTCAGAAAAATGGTTACTGTTTCTTTAAAACATAAAACCTTTCAGAACACGTGTCAGATAAAAGATGCCTAAGTGCACACTGGTTAAGCACATCCAGTGACTGTTTAGAAAAACATTAATAGGTGCTAATTGACCTCAAAAGACATCTTGGAAATGCACCAAAATGCTCTTAAGAAATGTTTTGCAAACAAAGCTGACATAAGGCACAACCTGGAAAATGTGAGCATGAGAATTTATTTGGGTAAGTAAGAGCATGGCCCCTCATTTATAAAATGTGCAAAAAATGAAATTATGCAAAATTAATGCACAGAATGAGGTTGGGCTGTATTCCGTTTTAGAAAATCCAATTCATTTTCCCTCCAAGATATGAATGTTAATAGATGCTGGCTTTCACTCAGCTACCTTAAGTCCCAGTTTGCTGCTTAAGTGTACTTCAGAGATAAGGAATGCAACTGAGCTGTACAAAATGAGACAACTTCCCTCCCATCTCTTGTGCATGATAAATGCTAAAGCAATTAGAAACCACTGTTGCATGCTACATTGGAATTTGTCAGCAACATACAGTGCTGTGCTATGTAAATGGGGTAAACTTACACAAAGTCTTGAGAATTTAAGAGGAAATTGCTGATTTTACTTAAGCATTTAAGTTCATACAACTGAACTAGAAGCAATCACCTCCTTGAGTTTTCAATCTCAGAATATCCATTATAGGGCCTTCTATGTCAACGGCAGAGCACTGGATTAGCATTTCAACTAACAAAGAGACCAAAGAAATATTAAAAATTGAAAGCAGATTCTTAGGTATCACCAGAAAAAAATGTGAATCTTATAATCCCTTCTATATTTCAAAACTTGCAACTCCTAAGAAAATCTTCAACAGTTTATGTTTTGTAACTTATTTTCAGGGAGCACACTTATGCAGGGCCTTTAAATATATTTTGCTTTAAACTACTCTCATTTTTGTTTTTACCTCTTCACCAGTAAGTTAAGAAATGTACGGATGAGCTTCTTTTTGTGCTGTTTTGTTCCCTCATATATTAAGTTTATGCTCATTCCAGAGAGACCAAAATATTGGAGGTTGCATTTAATTCTTAGAGTCACAGATAAGAATATTGATTATACTATATATAGCCCATGTAACTTGAAAATAACTTGTTTCAAAAGACAGCCAGGTCTTTTGTGGGAATGTGCCAATAGCATTAGATCAACATTTAATATTCAAACTAACAGTTGACCCTTTTATATGCTGGAATTGGGTGGAGATATACAAGGATTTTGAGATATGCTATAGAACATGCTTTCCCAGCTTTTCAACAATGTCTTCATTCACTTTTCTTCCTTGAATGAGTTATCTTAATCATGCTTTCCATGTAATAAACTTCTGGTAGGAAATAGGATGAGTTGATTTGGGGGCTGGAAAGATGAATCTGCTATTAAAGGCTAGGCTCATAACCAAAAGTATAAGGAAGAGTTGATTTGGGATGGGTTTTCCTAGTCTAGAACTCATAATTAATGATAGTGAATGGAAAATGAGAGTGATACATAGATTTTCTTTTTCTTTTTGAGACAACATCTTGCTATAGAACCAAGAAAGGCTGTGATGACATGTAATTTATGATTTATTAATGCCGCTGGAGAACAAAATAGCAAAGCGGCCATACTAGTTAGCCATAAAAGCCAGGCACACACATTTAATCCCAAGATTCAGGACTAAGAGGTAAATGTATCTCTGTTAGTTCAAGGCCACACTGACTACACAAAATTAACCCAGTCCTAAAAGAAACAACCCACACAAAAGTAATCTCAGCACCTGGGATCACACACCTTTAATCCCAGCAGTAGAGAGGTATAAAAGATAGGAGCAGGATCTTCACTAGTGAGTGTGAAGCATTGAGTCTCCAGCCATGTTGAGGACAGCATAGCAGTCTGAGTGAATCTGAGGAGCAGTGAAGTTGGGAGCAGTTTGAAGATCACCCCTTTAGTCTGAGCTGAAGTAGAGGTAAGAGCTAGTGACTGGTTTCTTTGCTTTTCTAATCTTCAGCTTGAACTCCAATACTAGTCTCTGGGACATTTATTTATCATGTTACAGTTGGTCTTGAAATAACTATGTAGTCCAGGATGGCTTTAATGTAATTACCCTTCTACTTTAGCATTACTTACTGCTGCTACAATGTCCAGTACCATACAGGAAGAAAAATTATGTTTTTCTCTTCCTCCCTTTTGAACACGCTGAACTGCCACCAAAATGTCTTTACTATATCTATTACTCAAAATGTTCTTGTTTGCAAATTTAAAGAATTTAATACAAGAGAGAGAGATGGGCTTCAAATAAATATCTCTTAAAAAGACAAGGAAAAAGGGGAGAAAGGTTCAACAAGAGGAGATTCAGAAGGATGGGGGAGTATAGTGGAGGAGAAAGATGAATAAGAACAAAACAAATAACATTCATGTATGAAATGTCATAATGAAACCCATTACTTTATACACTAATTTAAGAATGGTTCTTAAAAAATCTAAAAGAAAAATTTCTACTTTCCACATGGATGATAAAGTAAAACTATAAACTATACATTGTGTTAAAGATAGTTAATGAGAAAAGTGCCTTAATTGAAATTCCAATTATTAAGTTGCAACTGAGATAAAAGATTAATACAACCCATAGTACAAGACAATGAAAGCTAAATTTGGCACACAATGACTGTGTCCTCTTGAATGATTTTGACCTAATGTTGGAAAAAAATTTGCATTCTGTGATTCTAAGTGATGAGAGATAAAAAGATTTAGAAAGACCCACTGTGACGAAGATAGAAAATATTTATCCTCCCACCTCAACATGCACCTACAAAATATTGGAACAAAGCTTTTCAAAATGTGTTGGGCATGGACCACTAAAAGACTAGGATCTAAGCAAGATGAGAAACTTGATGAACCCTGTAACTATCCTGGCTTACTGTATTTGACAGGCTGAGGAAGCAGAACATCATCAATTTTCCATTTTCCAACATTGCATTGTACTGCAGAATATAAAAAACATAATCTGAACAGAGAGACATTGAAGTTGCAGGCACCTACACACAGAAATAGTCAAGTTACAGTAGAAAGTAAGTCATAAACAAGCCACCATGAGACTAAAAGTGATATATCAATCTAAAAACAAACAAACAAACAAACAAATAAAACAGTCCATACTTTAGAGATAAAGTTGCTGCTACAGAGGCTAAAAGATATTTTGAACCATAAGACAATTTAATGCTGGGTGGTGGTGATGCACACCTTTAATCCCAGCACTCAGGAGGCAGAGGCAGAGGCAGGCAGATGTCTATAAATTCAAGTCTACCCTCTGGACGACAGAGGGTGTTTCTAGACAGGCAACGCTGTTACATGGAGAAATCCTGTCTTGAAAAACCAAAACAAGGAAAAGAAATTAAGTATACAGGCAAATATGAATTACCAAAGTATATGAAATAAAATGTTAGAACTGAAGTGATGAATATATAATTCAACAATAAGAGATGCCATACATATTTCTGGTTGTGAGCCTAGCCTTTAATGGCCACAGGGACAGCTGACCTGAACAAGGGGAGCTAATGGACCCCCAGACTGATAGCTGGGAAACCAGCATTGGACCAACTCAGACTCCCTGAACATGGGTCTCAGTTAGAAGGCCTGGGCAGTCTAAGGGACCCCTGACAGTGGAACCAGGATGTATCCCTGGTGCAGGAAAGGACTGTGGGAGCACATTCCCCATGGAGGGATACTCCCTTAGCCTAGAGGCAGGAGGGAGGGCCTAGTCCCTACTAGTCCCAAATGACTTGACAGATTTTTTTTGACCCCCTCCTGGAAGGCATCAAGCTCCCTGTGGAGTTGGGGGGGGATGGGATGGAAGGGAGTGAGAGAGGAAGGGAGGGAGAGGGAACTGGAATTGATATGTAAAATAAGAAAAAAAATAATAAAAACAGAAAAAATGTTGCAAAACATAATGCTCCACTGTCAGTAATGGATAAAACAACCGGTAATAAACAAAAATAAAATAGAAAATTGGAGAGTGGTTAAGAGCACTGGGTGCATATATAGAGACCCCTGGTTCAATTCCCAACATACATGGGAGCCAATAACCATTTGTGACTCCAGTTCCAGGTGTTCCACTGCCTTCTTCTGACCCTGAAGGGTACAACGGACATGGGGGATAAACACACATACACACAGGCAAAACACACATTCACATAAAAATTTTAAAAAAGTATGTTTTAAAAAGACAGCAAAGGATTTGAACAACATGTTCAAACTAGGCCTAACAGATATGCAAAAACTTCTTTTATATTTTCATGTTATAATCTAACACCATTTTCCTTTCCTCCCTCTAAGCCCTCCTCCCATATACCCATCCTTGCTCTTTTTCAAATATGTGGCCCCTTTTTTCATTAGTTGTTGTTGAATACACACAAATATGTATTATTGAATGGATCAAGAAAATGGATTTTTGCCTAAAAGACTTTTATAGAATACTTTTCTGCACAACAGAGAGCATATTTATTCCAAAGAGAACCTGAGACACATTCTGAATGACATCATATGCTACTTAATAAAACAAGTCATAGAAAATTTAAATCTTTAGGATCAAAAATATGTACATCCTCTAACTATATTGAAATGGAATAATGGAAAATTCACACATGTGTGGAAAGTAACTAACACCTCCTGTAATAACAGATGAATAAGAAAATAAGCTACCATACTAGGGGCCAAACTCTTAAGGAAAGCTGACTATCCAACTCCATTGCCATTAACTCCTCTCTTAGAGGTGGGGCTTTGCAGCCCATTTCAATGCTGGTGTTGTGTTTATCTTGACCTTGCACAGGTCTTGTGCATGCTGTCACAACCTATATGATTTCATCTATGTAATGCCCTGCTGTGTCTGGAAAACAGCTGCATTTTAGAATCCACAAGTTCACTCTTAAACAATCTTTCTGCCAGTCCCCTTTTCTACAATGATCCCCGAAACTTGGGAGTTCAGGGGTTGTGATATAAATGGCTAGTTAGGTATGAGCACTCGACCATCTCTTATTCTCTGCCATTGGAATACCACACATTCAGGAGTATATATAGGTGGCACAAATTACATTTGCTTTTTAAAAGAGGACAAAAATTGGGTGGGTAGAGAAGGGAAATTGGATCTGGGATGAGTAGTGGGAGAGGATTGAATATGATCAAAATACGTTGAACTAAATTCTCAAAGAAATAATTTTAAAAAGAGAGAAGGGGGGGAGAAAATGCCACTTTAAAGTAAAAGAAATTCTCCCGCACTTACAAGGCACAGATAGACAGCATTTAGATGAAATTTTATTTCCAAGAAATGTCTGTATTCAAAATCAGAAAGGGCGGATGGGATGAGTACTTGCTGCCAAGCCTGAGTATTTGAACTCTATCCCCTGTGACCCACATTGTGGAAGGAGAGATGAGAATTCTGCAGCTTGGTCATCACTCCCTCACATAAACAATGTCATATTTTTAAGACAAAAAGAAGGGATAGAGAGATATTTTAATGCTCTTCCAGAGGACCTGAATTTGGGTCTGAGCACACAGGTGTAGTGGCTCACAATTGCCATAACCCTTGTAACTCCAGCTTCAAGAGATCTGACACCCTACCCTGACCCCTGTGGACATGCACACAAGTGACATGTATTTACACACACACATACACAAAGAGGTAGATAAATAAATAACATAATAAAATCAATCTTTAAGAAATGTCCAAAAGGCAGAAAGAGCTCAAACCAATAACCTAACTTTTACCTTAAGAACTAGTAAAGAAAAGCAAGCTAAACTGAAAACAAGCAGAAGAAAATAATAAAACGTAGTGTAGAAATCGGTGTGGACAGTTGACAACAGGGAGAAATAGTAAAACTGAAAGTTGGTTCTTGAGAAAAATCAACAAAATGATACACCTCTGTTTAAGTTAGCAATGAAAGAAACATTATTAACCTTAAAGAAATAATAATAGCTACAGAAAAACACCATGAAAGATTGTACACAAACCAATTACATGTATTAGATAAAATAAGCTAAATTAGAGAAGGATATGAACTGCCAAATTGATACGAGTAAATGGAAACTGAACAGATATAATAAATAATAAAACAAATCAACACTTAAAGGCCAGGAGAGAGAGCTTCACTGGTAAGTCATATTAACCACGGTTTTTCACAAAAGTCCTACCCATAAAAACAAATGAAAAAGGAGGTAAAATATCCCATTGTCTCTGAGGTTTAAGGGATCAAAGCAGGATTCTCTAGTATGCTAGGCAACTACTTTGCTTCTTCAGCCCTCATTATTTCCACGTAATAGTGTACTGGAGTTTCCACCCTATTCAACCAAGGAAATATATAAGAAGCATAAAATTTGTGAAGGAAAAAATAAAGCTAGGTCTGTTTGCATATAACAGTATCTTATATAACAAAAATCTCAAGGAATTCAGAAAAATAATACCAGAGCTAATAAATGTACTGACTAGTTTCAGAATACTTTCCTAATACATGAAAGAAAGAGACTTGTGTTCTTTAACAGTAACAAAAAAATCTGTTAAAGATATTGAGAACTATCTCATTTACAGTAACATCAAAAAGATAAAAGACTTATGAATAAATTAAACACAAAGATACATGAATAAAACCATGAAAACTATGTCATTGAAGAAATTAAAGGAACTGTATAGAAATGGCAAAATATGTGTTCATGGGTCAAAAGGCTTAATAGTGTTAAAAAATCAACATTTCCCAAAGTGAGAAACAGATTCAATACAATCTATCAGAATGATAGATGTCTTCTGTTTCTTTTTTTCCCACTACCTAATAAACCAAACTTAACATCCACACAGAATTGCAAGGAAGCCTGAACAGCAAAAAACAGTCTTGAAGATGAACAAAGTTGGAAGACTTACATTATATTTGTTCTAAAACTGACTACAAAGTTGCATTAATCAAGATGGTATGGTCCTGGCACAAAAATAGACATGTAGGTAAGTGAAACAGAATAAATGTTCAAAGATAAATCCACATAAGAATGAGTACTAAGATTATGAAAGGATTGTTTGGATATAACAGCAAAAACAAAAGAAACAAGAAGTAACTCAATGAGGGTTCAACAAATTTCAAAGCTTTTGAGTTTTAAAGATCACCACCAAAAAAGTTGGCATAGTAGAACAGACTCCTAATCTCAATACTTAAGGCACTGAATGAGGCAGGAAAATAGTCTAAAACCAGAAGTATGAAAACATGTTGGGAAATTGCCTATGTGATAAGGGACTTGTTTCTATAGTATGTTAGGTATTCTTATGTGCAACAAGAGACAAATAACATAATTTAAAAATGGGCAGAGTATCTGACTACATACTGCTTTAAAGAAGACATGTAAATTATCTAAATGTAATGAGTCGTTAGGGAAACCACAATTTATGGTTAATGTGAAGTACATAATAAGATTGTTTGAGAAAAGAAGAAAAAAAGAAAACACGCCAAAGAATGAAAGAGAACAGAAAAGTTAGTAAGTTTGGGTAAGAATGTAGAAAATAAGGTAACCCTAGTTAGTAATTTGCAGATAGGAATTTAAAACAATGTAACTACTGTGAAACTTTGTTTGATCTTCAAGAATTTCAATCTAGAACTAATATACAACCCCCCCAGAACACTATACATCTGAAAGTAATGAAAAATTTTTAAACGAGTACTTGTATATAGGGGTTCACAGCAACATTCACAATCAGCAAAAGGCAGAAACAACACAGCTGTCAGCAGTGAGAAAAACAACACAGGAACTTACCCATACAATGCATTCTTATGCAACACACAAGAAACAATGAAGCACTTGCAATGCTCTAATTGAAATGAAGTTTGAAAACATATGCTAAATGTGAAAAACCAGGTGAGAAAGGTCGAGTATTGTATGACTCTCTTCATATGCAACATCCAGAATTAGTAAATCCATAGGAACAGAAAGGAGATTAGTGGCTATCAGGATCTTTAGAGAAGTCTTAAGACTGCTTAATGGATATGTGGTTCTCTCTTTTGGGGTGAGGGAAATGTTTTGCACCTAGATAAAGATGGTGATTGGGAAGTTTTGTGAATGTAGTAAACACCATGTAAATTCAAAGAATTGAACTACTAACACATGGTAAAAACAATGTCGCAGGCTTTGAGCATTTGACAGTAAATTAGGGGAGGCACAGTCAAAAAGATCATATAGTGTAAATTGTACTTCTATAAAATGTCTGTAAAGACAGATGTGTATTAGTCATTTCCTAGCACTGAAGGAGGATGGGATGGGAAACAGTAACAGCTGATGGGCATGAAGTTTCTTGGGCAGGTGAAGTTTATGAATGTAGTAAAACCATTAAATTATACTTTTAAAATAACGTTGATATAATTTGAGCTCTATATAATGACAAGAAAATACATGGTTTAAGCAAAATAATAGCAATGATGTGTGGGCTCATAATATAAAGAAAGTATAGTATATGAAAACCACCCAAAGCTTAAATCAGAAAATTGAAAGTTTGTTACTGTAACGCTCTTACATTCATGAGATGGTATTCTATGACACGAACATGAACATTTAGACGTTAAAGGTGTATATTATAAACTGTAGAACAGTCATGAGATTATCCAAAGAAAGGTAAACAATATGTTACGAAGGTGATAAAATGGAATCAGAAAACACAATTAATATAAACAAAATACAAATTGGGTCAATAGCAAAGTTCACTAAGCCAGGCATTTTGGCACACACCTGCAATGCTGGTATTTGGAAAATTGAGTCAAGATTGCTAGATAAAAGTCAGTCTGAGTGAGCTACAAAGATGGAAGTTCTTTAACAATATTGTCTAGTTCTACAAATAAGTGTGTTCAGTTCTACACACCCTTGGGATACAGACTTTAAGTATACAGAAACAAGGGTAAAGTAAAATAATGGGGAAAAGTGTCTATTAACACAAAGAAAGCTAGTAGACTATATTGCTGTCATGTAGACTTTAATGCAAAGATACTAATTTTTGTCATGTTGCCAACATCACACTGAAAAAGAGATCATTTCATCAAGAGGACAGAATAATAAAGCATATTTATGTAAAAGATTTTCAAAAGATTTTCAAAGTAGACAAAACAAAGGCAGATAAATTTGCAAAGAAAAGTCTCCACACAGTTTTATAGATGCATGGCTGCTTCTGCTTGCTTATTAAAGGATAAGAGAAAGCATAGGCTTGGGGGAAGTACTGGTGAAGTGGATATGGCCTGATACCCTATCTGCTACATTGGGAGACTTTTCTGTATTGCTGTTGGTAAAAGGGAAAGCATGAGCTACCTGCCACCTTGGAAATCACAGTCAACATTCTTACAGCTGGCAACCTCAAAGCCTAGCTGTTTTATTTCCTAATTATCTTAAGCTAACCAAGGTTTTATTTCAACGTGGATTCTTGGTTTGTCTTTAAGACCTTTGGCTTATTTAATCTCATAGGCTACTATGTACTGTTTGGCTCACTTGGCTTGTTCCATTCATCTGATTCTAGGTATCATTTGCTGCTGAAGAGAGCCAAACAAAGAAGGCATGTTATGGGTAAGTTAAGTTACAGGCAAGGAAGGAAAGTTGCTTCTCTGTATGCATGCTGTGACAATGAAATTTAATAAACTTTCCAGTTGGAACTAAAAAATAGTTTTGGCTTTGTCAGTAGTACTGCTTTCAGAATTGCACAAGTGGTCCTTACTTGGACACTAGTAACATTGGAGAGTTTGGAAACCAGAAAATTCAAACTCCAGAAGCTTCTCTGTATTCAAGAGCCATGAGGAAGCTCACAAGCTTGGAATCAAGCCAGATCCACAAAGTTTTATCTGTGGATTCTGAGTGGATGGACATGAGTTCCCTATGGCAGAGTGGACTCATTACAAGTTCTCTATTTTCAAGGGGTAATTTGAGGTCCCCCATGCTACAATGATGACAGGAAACACATTCTCTCTTACTTGGGAACCAAGACTCCCCAAATATGCATTTTTTTGTGAGTTAGAAGCCCGTGTAGTAGAATTAATTTCTATCATATTCATGATTTGGGTGGTTTATTTGTCTATTTGCTCTCCCTCTCTCTCTCTCTCTCTCTCTCTCTCTCTCTCTCTCTCTCTCTCTCTCTCTCTCTCTCTCTCCCCTCTCTCTCTCTCTCTCTCTCTCTCTCTCTCTCTCTCTCTCTGTGTGTGTGTGTGTGTGTGTGTGTGTGATGTTGACAAATGATGCTGAGGCCTATCATGTGCTAGGCAAAAGGATATTGATTGAATAATAGCTTCACGCACCCCAGGATTCTGAATTTTGTACAATAGGACAATTTAGTGCATAAAGGTGGCAATTAAATTTTAGTGAAAATGAATTTGTAATTTGTCTTAGATTTGAAGAAATTTAGTTGACCACTCCAAGGCTCATCTGTTGCATCTGTAAGTTAGAGACCATGCTAGCATCACTTGAATACACCAGAGTTACTGAGACTCAATTGAGATATGGGAAAAATGAAACTTTAATGAGGCCTGACTACTGAGGCATTATTGGTACTTTTTCAGAGAGCCTAAGCAAGGGTCATAATATGTGTCAAAGGAAGACACAAAGATTTGAAATATGGGCTTCCAACTGTATCTCATGCATGAACTGTTATTAGCAAAGGCCTTATTAACCACAAGAAATTGAACAAGAAAAACAATTTCAACTGAAAATGAAGAATGTTAATTTTAGGTAGGTTCTGTGTGGCCCTGATTGAAATTAGGGGTAGTCTCAGACAACCTGTGGCCTCAAATCCCAGGTTGGAGTTCCCTAATGTCTACTGGAAGCATTTTCTCTGGCACCCTACAGGGAAACAGATCTTAAGAGCTTCTGTGACATTGGACAGATGTTTTTGAGACTACAATGAGTAAACCTCCCACTTCTCAGCTAGTAACATTTGGGCCATTTCATAGGCTTGAAGGCATGTAAACCTAATTTGGCAGATTTTCTCTTGGAAGTAGTACTACCAACAATTTCCTCTGTGGGGTTCTAAAGGATCAGTTGTTGGTATTTAGAAACTTGTCCGCTAGTGGGACAAGCGGTTTTTGTTTTGGATTTGGAGTATGATCATCCAAGCCAAATGGTCAACAGAAAGAAGTCAAAGATCCAATGTTTGGGAAAAGTAAATAATTTTGCACCAATATGAACATATTGTGTCTGATTTCACCCTAAGAAATGTGGAACAAAGCTCCCAGTAGTGTGCTAAGCCAAGTTTTAAATTAGGTGGTTGACTGTCTTTCCTGTCAAATGGAAGATCCTTAATCATGCATATGCATATATATATATATATATGCTTTATAAATTAATCCCAATTTACCATCAATAGGTACCATCCCTACATTTTTAAAATGACAAGCAGTGCTATATTAATCGCATTGTCAATAGCACTCAGACCACACTTACAAAAATTAGACAAAATAGAGTAACCAATATGTCTATCAGAATAGTGAGAACTAACTTGTAGGCATACTTAGACCACAAATTATTATTAGAAGGTGATGACTGGAATAAGATAGGGAGATAAGAAGAACATCCTTATTCCCTTATTCCCAAGAGGAATAAGGATGGTTCATTAAGGGACACAAAACAACCTGAAGTGACCCCACAGAGAGGAATCTGTGAAAATAAATACCCTAATCCCAGTAGTGTAATCCCCCTGCCCCCTCACTATCCTGCTTGAGTATCTTGCTGATTGAGCCCAGAAGCCAGAGGACTTGGGAATCTTCTCTGTGTGAACAGCAGGGTGAAGAATGTGATGTGAATCTGATGTGTTTAATGATAATGGGCATGATAGGTACCCTACCAGCAACTTGATTTCCTGTGTGTTCAGGTGTTTGGCAAGCTGTCTTCTTAGAGAAATAGAGAACTAAAATTACACAAATAGGATTTAGGTCTGTTCTTGCATTGAGGAAGAGGTTGGAAAACAAGCTTTTTCTGAATTTCTACTGCTGGCAAATACCCGAGATTTGTACTACACACAGGAAGGTTTGTAACCCAAGACATAATAGAGTGTCTGTTCTGCCTATCACACATTGTGATGACCATGGACCATCTGGTTGGGTGTATACCTGATTACTATTTGTTGTGGTATGATAGGGGCTAATAAGTAACCATTGATTCCTTCTTAGCATGTGCTTCAAAGGAGGGCTTATCTGGGTTCAAGTCCTTCACTGTATCAATGTATGAGTTATTCCCACCACAGCATCCTTCAAATCATTGTGTTTAATGCTAAAAACAAACACACAAACCAACCCCACAAAAATATCACACTTTAAGCAACATGCTATTTGGTTTTTAAATACAATTCGGTTATTTTGAAGCTCCTTAGGGATGAGCATGGTTGACTAGTCCAGCCTGAGAAAAGAGATTCTCTGCGTACTAAAGCCAGTTGAAGTCTTGGCCAAACAAAAGTGGCTTTTCTACTTGTGTGTTGTGAAGCTAAGGAAGTGCTTTAGAGCCAACTCCTAATTAAGCTAACAGTGGACATTTTGACATTGAAGATGCCTTTTCAATTTGGATGTAGATACCAAGAAACTGTGCCATTCCTTATATCTATTTTCTACCGAATTTTATGACTATGAATAAACACATGTCACATCAAACATGGGCTAAGAGTTTATACAAACTCATTGTCACCTTCAACCAAAGACTCAACAAATCTTTACACATGCTGGTGTATTTTTATAGGCAACAGTGCCATCTTGTGTTAACTTCTGTATAAAGTGGTAATGGCTTGGAGTGGCCAGTGAGTTTTTAATTAACAGCATTAATTGAAGCAAAGAACCTCATTGGTACCATAAGAATTGGAAAGTGGTTTTCAAAGTTCATTGGAAGGGAAAAACATTATGGAAGCACAAACTGCCCAACCCCAACTGTTTAATAAAACCTCTGTTGGAAGCAATGAGTATTACATCAACATGGCAGACCAAGCCAACCTAAGAGAGGAAGACAAACTTATAATCTCTGTGTCTATCTATTTAGTCTTCTGAAAGTTAGAATTATTCATGGAACAAGTCTTTTTTTCTAGTAATAGAGTTTTTGGACTTGCTCCTTATGCAACACATGAATTATGAAATAAATTTATTAACTGGTAAAGCCATATTTGGTACATGAACATGCTTGGTAGTAAAATGAGCTGATTTAGCAGGACAATCGATTCACTGTTGGCCATGTGGGAAAACCCAAAATTGTGAATGGCTGTAACACCCACCAAAGGTAATTCCTAGGATAGATAGATTCATAACAGTATTTGAATAATCAGTGTCAAGAGAAGATCAACGATAGCAAAGTGCTTTACTGTGTTGGGTTTTTGTTCTCAGCCCAACAGGGCTGGAGAGAGGTGGAGGCTTTAGGAAACACAAATATTATCTGTGCATGCAACAATGTAAAAGTTAAAGGCTCTTGTTTTAAGTAAAATTTCAGTCAGGCATATATGAGTGAGGATTCTAAAACCTACATTTGCTCTTGTAACTCAAGGAGCAACATTCAGATGTATGCCACAATAACAATGATCTGTGGAATGGGCACAGGGGTTTAGTTAGAATTACATATCAATGTTTTCATGGATTGATCTACGTGAAAAAATAAAGCTAAAATAGCTATTATTGCTTAGATTCTTCAACTTGCCACCATACTTTCTAAGCCTCAAGTTGCCCATAGATTCATATTTGGGTCTAAACTTTAAGAAAAATTGTTTTGGTTGCTGTATTTTAGCTGTCACACAAACTTTATTATAAAGCCTTTTATTTTTAACAAGCCTTTGGTTGTTTTAGAGAGCTTCATGTGGCTAATTCTTAATTCTTAGGAATATTAACTTCTTAATCTGTTTTAAGCATTATTAATGGATTATTCCATAAAGAGAAACTTATTCTTTGCTATTGATCAACATTGTCAAGAAATTTGCTATCATCAGAGCATCTTCCATGCTTATTTTTCCCCATGGGAAAAATGTTTCCATTGCTATATGTTTTCTGCCAGCAAACATAATGATCAAAAACACAGAAACAAATTGCCTGAGAAGGGGACATTTGATGTAGCAATATAAATGACCATGATTTTACACTTAGGCCGAATAGAGAGACAATGAGCCATAATTACAACATATAACTTTAATTAAATTGGTAATTGTGAATTCAAGAACATTCAGTGAGAAGATGACACTTGAAGAAGTAAGGTATCCTATGACTATTCATAATAAAATGTTTAAAATAAAAAGGTTTTAAAAGTCCATTGGCTTTCTGCAATTGAAGAGAGACTACGAATCAAATATTGTCTTCTTATACGAGTGAACCCAAAGGAGAATAAATCTTACACGAGCACCAGGATAATAAGAATCCTTAAAATTATTTTGGGTAAATTTGTTTCTCAAAACTGTTGGGAACAAGCAAAAACAAGATATAAATATATGAAGATGGGACATCTGAACATCAGTGTCTTGGAAAATATAGAAAAAGAGATTGTTCCATACGATAACTTGACATGCAACATATACTGCTAACATTCTGATCAAAGTCACTTAACTGATCTCATTTTCAAAGTCAGCTAATAACTTAAGGGATAAAAGTCCCAATTAATTTGCTTTCAGTAGTAAGTCAATGAAACTTAAATCCTCTTCATGTAAAATCTTGCTGTCTATAATGTAAGATTTCATACATTTTTAGTAAAGAAGGGTTTATACCAGATCACATCTAAATGACTCAATGTTTTGAGCTAAGAGGTTGTTTACAGAATATACACATTTTTTACTTACAGAGAAAAAATAAGATTAACACCTTTCTATTAAAAACCTGGGGTACAGTAGGATTAGTAGCACCATGAAAAATAATTCTTCCCCAAACAGCAGTCTTTAATTTGACTCAGTTTGATCTTTCCCTTCATTGAATTTTTAATGTGCCATTTTAGTTATTGGGCAAATATATAAACTTCTTCATCTTATAATTCTTGAAGAATGTTATTCTGGACCCCAAAAGTATAGTCCCTTCCCGTTTCTTTCTTCAGAAGTAAGGATTTGCTCTGGCACATTGCTGAGGTACATCTGAATCTCTGTGCTTACTAGTCAGCTTGCTCTCTTGGTCATAGAGTGTAGTAGCACCATTGGTGGCAGCAGTGATGAAGTTGGGGACAGTAAGTGAGACATTGAATCCTGGGAATCACATATAATAATTATATATATATCACATTAAAAAATACAAGGAATTCTTCAGTATGTTATGTCCTCTTCATGCATACTTGACATCGGCTAATACGTGTCCTCAAGTCTCCTGCTTTCAGTGTCTCCGACTGAGGTTTACTAGGAAATAAGGAATGAGACTATCAGCTTTGCTTTTTTGATTTCAATCCCATATACTTCTGCTATTAACATTCTATTACAAGCATGAATTTACATATAGACATTCTCTTTCTGGTAAGCAGCTTTCCCAGAAACCTAATAATTTAGTTTTATTTTTAAAACTATCTATCATCTATCTATCTATCTATCTTTCCATATCCATCCACCCACCCATCCACCCACCCATCCATCCATCCATCCATACATCCATCCATCCATCCATCCATATATCTAAATTTATCTATCTGGTTTGTGTATATGTATCTCATTTCTCTCTCCTCTTTCTCTTCCCTACTCCCTACTCCTCTCTGTCCTCTCTGTGTGTATGTACAAGTATACCTGCCACAGCATGAATGTAAACAGGACAAGTTGTGAAGGTGGTCCTCTCCCTCTACTGTATGGGTCCTAGGAACCTAACTTAAGTCATCAGGATAGGTGGCAAGTGTCTTAACTTGCTGAGTCATCTTGTTGAACCTTAATAGTTTACTAATACATTGATTGGTATTACTAATACATTACTGATCACAAATGTTCCATAAAGAAATTTTTATTCAAGTTTATAATATACTGTCACTTTCATACCCTTCCCTTTCATCCCATTTCCATAATCCTTCTCCTTTCCCCAAACAGTCTTGTTTCCACTTAGTTTCGTGTATGTGTGTAAAATCCAGGATTCAGAAATGAGAGAAAATATGGATAGTTGTCTAACTTTAGTTAGTTTTGAATATCGTAGTTTTTGGTTTCATAATACTGTATATCTATACCTCATTTTTATATCTTCACATGTATTTTTTTGACTCCTTTCCCCACTATTGTTATCCTCATGTATTTGTTTCTCTGCTGTTATCTTTTTTTGTGATACCTTTTCTAATATTTATGGGATGAGAGAAGTTTAGGCAACTGTTTCGCTATACATGACAAATATAAAGAAAGAGGCAACACATATAAAGAGAAGATTCAAAAGACTGAGATAGTCAGAGATTTAAGCATTGTGTGTTCCATTGCTACATAGATTTGGATGAAGTCTCTGAAAACATTCCTAAAAAGAGAATTGTGAGAATGAGATAGGCAATACAAATTATAGTTTCAGTTGTTGAAATAGTCTCATTTTAGTAGACCAACTACTGACTTCTTTATTATTTAAAGGTTAATGCTAAACAAACTGTAACCATACTTACCTGGCATTAGTAAGATCTGTTTCTATATTACAAGTTAGGTAGATGTGGAGAACAAGTTAAGGCTAAGGACCTCAGCCCAACAAATTCCTAATATTTACTGGGGACAAACAACTCATTAATAGACTCTCTCCTCTCTAGTATCTATGAAGGCAGCACTAGGCCTGAACTAAATCCATAAGCAACTTACCTGAACATGTCTGACATATCAACAGTGGCTAGCCAAAAGCTATAGGAATTGGCATAGTAGTTGCATGTCCCCCGTCCATGACATTCGATGAAGGGAGCTGAACGAAATTCTTCCAAACAGGAACCTGGAGAGGCTAAGGCTTGGCCTGAGCCTTCTGCTCCTGCACTTGTATGCTAAAAAAGATAAGGGAAATGTTCCACAACACATATGTACTATAATACATTAGGGATTATTCAAGAATATATACCTAGCACGGCTACAATTTAGAATGCAATAAAAGAAAACTAGGACTAAAGGTAAGATAACAGTATGCACACCAAGCACAGTCAACAAAAGCAACGGGCATAAATACATAATCTATATACTATACTATACTATATAGTATATATATACATATATACATTTATAATACATTAAGTGTAATAAAGAAAATGTGGGAGGGAGAACAGTGTTTGGATAGAAGCCATTTAGTGCTCAAGCTTATTACTATAAAATTGACTGAGCTGTCTCAAGTGGGGAGAAGTGGACATGTGATGGAAGGTCAACTGTGACAAGAAAAGCAAGGGTGAGTTCCTGTTCCATACCATCATGAAGGAATAACCAATCCACAGAGAGTCCCACCCCTGAGGACAATGTGGAATTTGAATAGTTTGGCTGTGAACTGCGATGACCACAGCTGGTGCCTCACATACTGCACATCTGGTAAAGGAAAGAGAGAGAAAATACGATTTACAGAGTGAATATGTAGGAAAACAACAATCATTCTTCAGAAGGCTTCCTATTATGGAAGCCCTGGACTGCATCCTCAATGATCAGAAGAAGAGAAAAATGCACTTTGAGAACCATTTTTGCATAAAGACTCTCTTCCCACATGCATAATACATTTATAAGCAAAAATTGTAAGCCTTTTTAAAAAGACATTGTAGTATTACAGCTATTGCATTTTCATTTTCCATTGTGACATAAATTTGCATCCAGACTTGCTGTAGTCAATGCTGTAGTTGCTGTAGGAGTTTGGCTTACTATGTTCTACATACTTGCTGTCAAAGTACCCAACTGGAGGTAGTAGACACTTAGTAATGCTATGACTGTGGTAAGAACAATGTCTAGTAAACTGGAAATGACAAGAAGCTGATATTTTCTCAATCTCCACCCAGTATTATTCCTCCAAAGGACATTTATTAACCATTTGCCATATTTGCGTGAGTACAACAAACCCAGAATGGCTGGGGAGGTGCCCAGACAATAGGAGGGATGTGGTTGAAAACTATAAAATAAGTAAAAACAGTCACAGAATAAGTATTGCTGCATATATCAAAATTTTAATAAAGAGCATGAGGGAACATCTTGAAATATGATGGAGGTTAGCTTAGCAAAATCTATCTGCATAATACATAATATATTGTGGAAACTTTTACTCCATGAAGTTGAGATTGAAAATAATCTCCCTTACACACTTGCATGCATATGCTGCTGTGCCCTTCCACACGTGGATTTAGGGAAATACATTACCAAAGGAACCATGAATTTGCTAATAAAACCAAATTAGGTTACATCCTTGTATTCATTGTCAAAGAAATTGAACTTAGTAATGATTCATCTGTTTTGACTACTAGAACCCTGTATCATGATCACAATAAAAGTAGCACTATCCAATATTCTAAAGAGATTGATTTAAGTTACTGGTCGAATGTGGAAAAAGCCCAGGAAATCTCTGTTAGTAGGACTAGCCTCTATTGGTTACTTTAAGGGCGTGCCAAATCTCATCTATTACTTCATTTCCCAGTTTTTCTTTATCCTAATAATGTGATATGTGTCTCCCACTGTGAGATATAACCCAGTCACATGAGGACCATAGCAATACTATTCAGGGAAACAGAACTCTACCCGAGGACTATGCCTACATAATTCAACTACACTAATAGTGCCTGAATCTTCCCTAAACTTTATCTCAAATATTGTTTGAGGGGTGGTAGTACTGCTCATTGTAATATACTGAATAAATTCCAAGTTATTCTTTGACAAAGCATTCTAATATTTGTGCTCAAGGTAACTTTCTAATCTTTTCTCCATATAAAAACTTTAAATACTAAATTCTTGATACATTTATCTATTATCCATTCTCAATTTCTCTCTTATATGACTTTCCTTTATAACCATATGTGTATCTAGATTTTTTCCAATCTCATTTCTTTGAGACACATATTCTCATATTTCTCCAGTTAAAATTAAACATCATTTCACCTATACTTTTGCTAAATGTTTTCTTTGATCATTTGTAGTGCTTAGTCTAAGCTGGATATATAATGCATTAGTACAAATTAGTACTAATATATACAAGTATATATATAATATATATAAGTATATATATAATATATATAAGTATATATATATAACTATATATATAAGTATATATATATAACTATATATATAAGTATATATATAATATATATACTTGTATATATTAGTACTAAATATATACAAGTATATTTGCCTAATGACTAGACTGAGTTCTCTTTATATAAAAATGTTTGCCACCACAGGACCTTGGAGTTGATCTCCAAGAAACATAGTTCAAACTAAATACTGGGTTGAATATTTAAAAAAATCACTCTTGTATACTTAATTTGGGATGAATAGCATTGATTACCCAGTTTAGACTGATTTCTTACTAGCTAAAGTAAGCTGGGATAAGGTCAAAGCTACACCAGTGTCTCACCGACTAATGAATGGCTGGATGCTCTGGCCCTTCAGGGGTTCCATGCTCATTGGCATGGGCTCTGGGGTGGAAAGCCAGTAAGAATAGTCGTTTCTTGAAGCAAAGTTACAAACATTGTTAATGTTGCAGAACATAAAAGGCATGGTACTGAATCGACGAAGGCAGCTGCCAGCCGTCCCTAAGAAGAAATGAGAAGGAAAGGATGAAGGAATACATTATGATGTTTAGTTTCTCTCAAAGTCATGAAAAAAAAAACAGTGTTTCATAAAGAAATTGGTGCACATTTCTTAGATAAAAATTACAATTTTTGATCCTAGGAGTCACTCATTTTATCATTTATAAAATCAATATATATATTACAATGTGTTCAGATTTTGTTGTTACAGATCATTACATATTCCCAGTGTTGTTTTTAAATTGGTCATGAATCCTACAAGCAATGGCGTCTATTGAAGAACATCTATACTTTCTTGAGTACACATAAAAGATAAACACCAAATCTTTGCAAAATCTACCAATGCCTAATTCCATGCTGCTCCTTTTTTTCTAAGATATGTTCAGTATATATCTTGTGTAAACTAGCAATCTCTGTAAGTATAAGAATAATATTAATAACAATGCTAACCAACTATATAAAGGTTTAGAGATGAGCAAACGGTTAAACAAACATGAAATAGAAGGAAAAACAAAGAACAGGAAGAACAAAGAAAAGGAAAGTTAAGTTTAAACTGATATTTAATCTAGGTTCCCAACTTCATTGCTTTGAGACATCCCTCATACCCACAAAGTTACAAAGCACACCTTTAGGTGTGTCTGTGTTTCCTGATAAAGAAAAGCCCATCTTGAATATGGATGATACCATCAAATAGACTGGGGATAAAGAAGGGGACAAAAGGAATTGAGAAAAAAGGAAGCCCACCAGCACAGGCTTTCATTTCTCTACTTCCTAATCACTGTGAAAAGAGTATATGTGTTCTTCAATACACTTCCACTTAATGATGGTTTGCATAATTAAGGTCAGGAAAGGGTGACACTAGCTGAATGAACATGGAATTCTGAAACCTATGATACTATGGGATAAAATAAATCTTTTATTCCCATATATATTCCCATAACATATATATGGGAATATATATGGATTTTAGGGATAGGGTTTCTCTGTGTAATGCTGGCTGTCATGGAACTCTCTGTAGACCAAGCTGTGTAATCAAGCAGTTGCTATATTGTAGAGCATCCAGGACAACTGCTTCCTTGCTAAGCCAAATAAAAGGAAACATGCTCCCTTTGAAGTCATCTTGCTTTAAACCAAAAATGGAACCTTGTAACCTTATACTAGCTACAGTGATTTTTACCATTTTTCAATTTGAAATTAAAATCATTCATATAAAATTTATGCTGACTGTAGTTAGTTGGCCTTGACACGCTCTTCAATTTGAAGGCCCCAAAGAATAGAGTTATGTACTTTGTCTAAGGTCACTCTAGACCCTAAGAGGAATTTGAAAATAAATACAAAATGCATAGAAAGAAATTCAGTGCCAACTATCTTACCCAAGTCTTGACCATGGGCTCTTTTATTTCCTTGTACATATAAGAGAGAAAAGCCTTCATAGATATGGACTGTTCCCTGTGGGCACTGTGGTGCATCTGTTGTCTGGCTGTGGCGTGTGATGAGGAATCCATGGGCAACCGAGGTGGTTCCAGGGGGACCTGGAGGTCCTTGCATTCCATCTGGTCCTGGGGGACCATCCAATCCACGGGTACCTATTTGTATGTAATCATTAGCATAAAAGATTAAGTAAGTTCTAAGCTACTATTATGGCTATTAACAAACCATAATGACTTAATTTGATTAGTTAATTTATTCAATATTTATGGGGTATCTCTAAAAGTACTGTCAGATATAATGGGCAGAGGGACAAATGAGATTGTTTCCTTTGCCCTCAAAGAGATTGCATTTCTTTCCTCCTTGCATTGGCTGAAGACATTAAGCACTAAAATTCTAGAAGAACAGACCCTTAGGTAGGAGGAAGAAGTGCCTATGGAAAGCCAATATGTTATTTATTCTCTTGCTATATTAAAGGAATTTTAGTCTTATGACCAAATTTCAGCCAGCTGTTTCATTTATCAACAGAAAAAGAAGTGTATGGTTTCTGTAGTTCTTCCAGATTCATGCTGAAACATTTTGCTTTCAATATGTTTGAAGGATGCTCATTTAGAAAATAGATAACATCCGTAAGAAGCCTCAAAAATGCATCATTTTAATATGCCACTGGATCTTCTTTGCCTTTAACCACAGTGTGTGCTGATTTTTGCTTTTAGGACTCTTCATAGTAATGCCTGTGATAAAGATGTTACTGAATTGGCAGTGTTGGCTCTAGGAAGGCACACATGTATTGTCATCAATGATATTTTTCCAAACACACATTATTTATGTTTATATTAACTTGTTATATATATATGTACATATGTATTTACATATATATATTAGAGTTATTAACATATTAACGATCTATTCAGTTTATTATCTTCCTAGCTTTTTGTTGTTTTTTGAGATAGAGTTTCTCTGTGTATCCCTGACTGTCCTGGAATTTACTTTTAGACCAGGCTGCCCTTGATCTTCCTCCCTCTGCATTGTTACTGTTGGGCTTCTTATTTTAGTAATCATATTAGTGTATTTGTTTTACAAGTTTAATCATATACTTTCTAAAAGTAGGTCGACTTCAGATATAAATTTAAGAAACTGAGTCTCAGTACTCAGGAGGTTGAAGTAAGAAGATTGCCATTGAATTATAGGCCAGCCTAGGCTACATCATACAGACTGAACCAACCATCATTACAGGGTGACATATTGAGTCAAAATACAAAACAAGATGAAATAAACTTAGTAGATTACAAGGTCCATATTGTTTTTTGTTTGTTTGTTTCAAGACAAGGTTTCTCTGTGCAGCCCTAGCTATCCTGAAACTCACTTTGTACACCAGGTTGGCCTCAAACTCAGAGATCCATCTGCCTCTGCCTCCAGAGTCCTGGGATTAAAATCATGGGCCGCCACTGCCCTGTTCTAAAGTCACTATTATAAAGAGCATCTACTAATTAGTGAATAAAAAATCCATATATTAATGTCTTCTCAGCATGAGATTTCACCATGATCTTCAAAGTTCTATGGTAATCATTTAAATTTTTTACCTATATATACTGCATTTTATGGAAAATTATCTTCTTTAATATTACAAAATGAAGAAAGATTTTTAAATTGTTCTAAATTAGTTAAGGGATTTAAATGAACACACTGAAAATTCGTTAAACAGAGCTGGGGATATGTCTCAATAGTAATCTGCCCAGTACACTCAAGCCCTGGGTTTAAACCCCTCCTACAATAAAATAAAAATAGTTTAACTAGTAATTATTTTGTTTATCTGGAAGAATATCTTGGATTTCTAGTGTTTTATATACAAGCGAAAGCAAAGCAATATTGTTTTCATGCTATAGTATACTCCTTGGTTGTGCTTCTTATTTTTCCCCAGCTCGAGATTTGACAGCTAGCCATGCTCTCTCAATAAGAAATTATCGAAGTTCTAAGTACAGACCCACATTCAGAGGCCTTGAAAACATAAACATTATAATGTATTACAACCAGCAGCATTGTTTTAGTCATTTACCTGGCTGTCCTGGCAGACCTGGATCTCCTTTGCGTCCTCCTGGACCATCAAAGCCTGGAAGTCCAGTGCGTCCTGGATCTCCTGGAGGGCCAAGTGGACCTACAGGAAAAAAAAATAGATTTTAACACAATCAAGTCATTTAAATTAGCATGGCCAGAGGTATTCAAAGAGATATGGTTGGGCCTAAAGGATGGTTGTCCATAGCTGGACTAGTATTCTATTCCTAGCTGAGACTACCATTATTAGAGACAAACTCTTGATATGTAAGAAGCAGATTAAGGGAATGTTCTCAAATAGATAGGTCTGAAACAATGATCCATAAAGGTACCTGGTAAGCCTTGAGGGCCCGGAAGTCCTGGTGGACCTTTTAATCCAGGTAGGCCAGGAACCCCTGGAGGACCAGCATCTCCTTTGATTATAATGCTCTGTCCTGAAGGACCAGGTAATCCAGGAGGACCTAAGAAGCAAAGCACACAAATGTGAAGATGGCAAAGAGAAATGCCAGAATAAATTGGTCTATGGTCAGAAGATGTATTCGTATGACAAAAAAATAAAAGAAAGAAAAAAGAAAAAAAGAAAAAACCCATTAAAGTATTTAATTGCTGCCACAACAAAGAGAAGTTTATTTGGGGAAACTGCAATTACTTCGTCAAGAAAATCAAAACTAGCCTGTGTCATCCTTCTGTCCTACTTTCAAGGAGTACTCATCAGGAAGGAAACTCCAGATTCACATAGCAACTCCATCCTCACTTGTTAAGAACCTTGCTCCCCTCCTCTCTAAGCAGAAAAACTAGTTCCAGCTGCCAATTCTATCCATCTTTGCCAACTCCACCCAACTCTGTTCTCAACTCTCTAAAAAGTGACACAGACTAACAGATTGGATAAGAAAACAAAATCCATCTTTTTTGTTGCCTCCAAAAATCACACTTAATGACCAATGATAGATCCCATCTTAGGGATAGCAAAAGGTATTATAATAAAATGGATCTAAAAAATAAACATAGTGTAGCTATTCTGATGAGATAGATTTAAATCTAAAACTAATCAGAAGAGATAAGGGAGGAAAACTTTATAATCATTAAAGGAAAAAATCCAACAACAGGACATTCATTGCAAGCCTAAGTAAATGTACTAAACACAGGTTGCAAATGGCTAAGAATAATTTTAAAAATCCTTAATATCTTTAGCTATCAGGTAAATTAAAACTACTCTGAGATTTCATCTTACCCAATCAGAATGTCTAGAATACAAACAAAACACACACACACACACACACACACACACACACACACACACACACACACACACACCACAAACACACATACACACAAACAACCAAAGAACATAATAAAACAAAAAAAAATGACAAATGCTGGCATGGATGTGGGAAAAGAGGGACACTTGCTCACTGATGGAAGGAGTACATCCTTATGCAGTTACTATGGAAATCAATGTGGAGGTTCTTCAGAAAGATAAAAATAGATCTACATAAGATTCAGCTTTATTGCTTGAGTATTTAACCAAAGGAGAGATCTGTTCATCAATGTTTCTGCTGTTCTCTTCACAAGAGCCAGGAAATAAAAACAGCCTAAATATTAACCAACTGATGAAAGGATAATGAAAATGAAATATTAAAATATCAAGAAAAATTATAACCAGAAATCTTTGGGTAAATAATTGAGGCTGGAAACAATTCTGATCAGGTAACCAATAACCAAAAAGACAAACATGGCGTGTTTTCTCTAATTTGTGGATGTTAGTTTTGAGTCATCAGATAAGTGTGTTTCCTGTGGAATACTCAAAGAGGTGAAGGAAGTGCTAAGGGACAATGAAGAGGGGATTTCTGAGGAGGAAAAATAGAAAACACTGTTATTAAGGGTTAAATGGGAATAAAGGAATAGTAAGTGTTAAATTGGGTTAGGGTTAGGGATAGGGAAAGGGAGGGCAAGGTAGAGGAGGGACAAGGAGATGGATAAATACCATTAAAAACATTTAAAAACATTACATGAAGATCTACTATTGTAGAAATTTCCACATACATACATACATATAAAAGTTCAAATGTAGTTACTTAAAACAGAGCAACAATACCTCTAAAAGATACTACAGGCTAACAAATGAAAAGTTCAGTGCCAGAAGTACACAGGTCATAGGTTCCAGGGGAGAAGATACTTCTATTATTCTGCTAAATAGACATAGTACTAAACTATGTCTCTAGACTTACCATTATACCCATAGATTAATGTATCTCTCAACCTTCATCAGAGAAAGTTCTTTTGCAGTAGATATTGATCAACACAGTAATACAGAGACCCAAAACTGACCAAGGTACAGAGAATAAGAGATTGAAGAATGCTTAGTCATAAACACACACACACACACACACACACACACACTTAAGTACACAAACACAGAATACACATATACACAAAATGCACATCCAATTCCAACACTCAGGGAGAGGAGGGGCAGAAAGAGTGTAACAGCTAGAGGTGGTAGATGATTACAAGGCAACAATGTCTTCTGGGTACAACAGAGAAGTCCCACATATAAACTCGCAACAGTTGGGATGACATGCATGAGATCTTTGTAAGCCCAAATCCCAGCATGGAAAGGGAAATTGGGCACAAAATGCCACCCCTCACTGAGGAACTATTGGCAATTGTTAGCTACTGGTAGAGGGCAAATCATTCTTCTCTGAGTGTATTCCTAGATAAATTGACCATGTTCCTGTGGAAGGCCATATATCCAAGAATATTTGGGCAGTACAAATTGATCTTTTAAAAAATTATTGTTGTGGTTTATTGTGTTTTTAATGTTGGGTGTGTAGAGAAGAGGCTAGATTTGTGAAGAGTTGGAAGAGAGGAAGTGCTTATGATCAAACCATGTCCAAAGCACTAAAAAAAAACCCTAATAAAATATTTTTAAAAGAAGTTTAAAAACTAAATATATTTCTTAGGGTCAGCTAGAAATAGAACTTCCACACCTGTCTCCAGGAAAAGACAGCCCTACTCCCTGACAAGGCCATTCTCATTTTGACATTATTTACAGTTCTTGTTCTTGTTAAGACAGTAATTGAAGTAATCAACAGATATCCTCTTTTATAGCTTAAGAGAAATCTCTATAATTCTATTAGCATAGCACTTATTTTAATTTAAAAATATACAAATGTACATAAGCAACTTTTTCTTATGATATGTTCAATTGAATATTGTAATATTAGTATAGAAGCTAATAAAATCTTAAGGCTTTATTGTTGATACTGACTCTATCTTAAATTTAATAGTTTGGCTGTCAATACAACATAACTATATAAAGAGATTAGGAAATTATGTTGATATTTTGGAAAAACAGAATGGAAACTTTCAAAAGTCTTTCCTGTTTCTGAGTATCAGGCATCAACAGCCATAAGGAGATGAAAAATTCTTACCTGGGGGACCAGTAAGGCCTGGATCCCCATCGGGGCCAGTTGGACCTGGTACTCCAATGGGTCCTTTTATTCCTGAAAAGATAAAGTAAACACAGATGACAAAGTCTTTACATAAAAAAAATATTTTTTAAAAAAATGGTTTTACCAAAGGAATTGGATATAGTCAGCACTAGTTGGACTTGGGGGTTATTAATAATGATGATAGTAATAATAATAATAATAATAATAACAATAAAAGAGACCATGAAATTAGGAGGGAGACAGACAGGGTGAGCTGGAAGAAGGTATTGGGGTGGATATGATAACAATACATTGGATATATGAAATGTCCAAGGAATAAATGAAAATACTTTAAAAACATAAAGGAAAACCTTAAAACATCCTTTCAAATACCTGGGAATCCTGGAACTCCAGGGAGACCAGGATCTCCTTTCATTCCATTGAGACCTGGCCGGCCAGGATTACCCTAAGTAAATAAAAATCATTGCTGTTAGAATAATAACTAGGAGGGGACAGACAAGACGAATGAAGATTCAATGATTGCACAGTAGTTTAGAAAGTTGTTTTTCCTGTTAAACTCGAAGGACTCATTCTAACGCTGCCCTCTAGTACCTTGTGACATTTAAACATTCAAATCTAGGTAGCTAGAAGAAGAATGATGGTTAAGAATACTGTTTGCTACTATAAGGAGGCCCTCACAGTTAGAAGACAGCCCAGAAAGTATAGGCTGTCTACCAGGAATCTGCCTGAATGGAATAATGAAGAAGTATATGACTTTCTGTGTTATTCAAACCAAGATAGAAAACACAGGAGTAACGTATATGTTATTCTCTTTATAGGTGATTAGAGAGAATGGGGGCATCTCTTCTCTTCATAGACACAAAGCAAAACCATATAGTGGAACTGAAACCTGACCCTGACTCTAATTTCAACATCTAAACTATTCCCACTCACCATAAGTACTTCCCTATGGGTCTATTCATCCAAACACAATGCACTGATGTGTACATGTAAATTTCCTTTTCACAGGTTTGCTTTCACCAAAACCCCTTCACTATAAAACAGCAGACACTTTAGTGGGAAGACTAGAAACCTTGCCTTCTATTTTATTTTCACTTCACCAGTGAGCCACGTGTTAAGTATTAATACAATTCTGCAATTCAGAATTCCCATTTTGAAACTGTCACCCATACTCTTTTATCATCAAATGTCTAGTCCCATTTCCTACCGGGAGTCCTGGTGGTCCTGGATCTCCTTTCAAACCAGGTAAGCCAGGTTGCCCAGGTGGGCCTGGGTTTCCCCTCTCTCCTTTAATACCTCCATTTCCAGGGGGACCACGGGGACCTTCTGAACCTGGTAGACCTTGATAATGCACAACAAATGACCACATTTTAGTATAGTATGTCAGACTTCTAAAATATGTAATTTTTCTGTTAGTTTGTAGGATAAAATACATAGATGCAGACTGGCTAGTGTAAATGTAGGGTTTTTTTGTTATTAATGCTGGTTTGTAGACCTGTAGAGTTTACATTCTTTTCTGGGACAGCATCTTATGTATCTCAGATTGTCCTTAAACTCACTATGCTGCCAAAAATGACCTTGACTTTCCCAAGTACTAGGATTACAGGGATGCACCACCATGTCTAATGTATGTCATTCTGGGAATTGAAAGGAAGGCTTCATGCATGCTAGGCAAATACTCTACCAATCAGCAACATCTCCCCAGATCTTTGTCTTTTAATTTCTGTTAAACATAATAAATTCATACCTAGGGCAACTCTGGCTATGATAGTCTTTGCTTCTGTAATCCCTGGAAAAGTGTTTGACTCAAATTGAAATAAGACCTAGTAGAGCAATAGTCTCAAATTGCAGTATGTATCTGTGGGAAGGGAGATGTTGATATGGTTGCCTGTATCACTCCTGGGGTTTTGGAGAGTGCCCAAGAATATGCATTCCAACATATGCCCTATAGTAGGTGAAGCTGCTGGCCAGTACTTACAGAATGGCTGCTATAGACCAATCAGGAATTCAAGTCATTTCTGTTACTGCATTTAAAAGTAAATTACTTAGGGATGACGATGTAGCATTTGACTAGGTCCTGGGTTGGATTTCCAGCATAACACAAACTTCAATTTCTTTATTCATAAGAAGCTCTCTTCATTCAGCTTTTATTACTATGCCGTTTTCATAGTGTGGTGGATCTAGAATATGGTCTTTTATGTGTTAGCCAAGCATCTAGCTTCTGAGCAATGACTTATTGAACAATTAAGACACTTAAGCACACTAACTTTAAGTTCATGTTAGTGATATATTTGACACATGAAATAAGTTTTAAATGTCAGATATTTATCATTTCAGTGTAGTACATATAAAACTTATTTCAAAATATTTCCACTTTTTGATAAGCTTTTTAAAAAACTTGTACTACATTTTTGTAGTCCATTTGTAATGTATCATTCTAAATAAGGATATCAGTTACGTTAAACAAGGTGGTTTGATCACTGGACAAGCCTTTTGTAGGAATGTGGGGAATGAATGCTGCATGTTTGTAGAGTGTGTTTAGTAGCTGAGGCTGAGACTACTTAGTTTTGCCTTAAGAAAATAATTACAAAGCCCCAGTTAAAATAGCTTCTCTCCTGTGGTTGTATGAATTTTAAAAATTGATTTCAATAAAACTATGTAGGTATGGTTTTAAAAGGAGTCATAACCTATACAAATAGGAATTTAGAACAGTAGGCAGGTGTTTACACATGGGCAAAGGGTCTAATTTTTGACATGTGATTAAATTCAAACTTTAATTACTTTCTCTAATTTTTATGACTCCAAAGCATAGGGTATACACTAATGAGACAATACCATAATAATTAGAAAGTCTGGATACAGAGATTACAATGCTGGGTTCAAACCTCAGTCCCATCAGTGATTAGCTCTTTGGCCTTAACAACATTGTTAATCTTTTCAGCTTCAATTTCTTCTTCTATGAAATAAAAACAAAAAAGCCTTAGCTTTTACCTGATTTTTAGAATGACTAAATGAAATAGCAGGTAAACATTACTTATGTGCCTATCAAATAGTAAGAATCATGAAATGTTGATGATTGCTATTACATTATTAGTGGTAGTAATATCAAAGATAACAATGGACTTTATGAGTTTTTAATGTTTTAAGAATTTTTAAGTGGTTTCATAATGTAGAATTTATCTGAATATGACAAAGAGGAAGCACGTTTATTATAAAACAGTAATCTTTTTTGTTTTTGTTTTTCAAGACAGGGTTTTTCTGTGTATCTTTGTAGACCTGGCTGTCCTGAAACTCACAGCATCTGCCCGCCTCTGCTTCCTGAGTGCTGGGATTAAAGGTGTGTGCCACCACCACCCTGCTACAGCAATTAACTTTTACATTCAGAAAACTTAAGTCATACAGTTACCGTAGCTTGGCAAGTAGACATCACAATCACAAAAATTCCTTTCCCAATTGTAAAGAGAAGTTTGTGGGTACTTTGTACTTAATAAACAAAATTACAGCTGCTTAGTTCAAACACAGTAGAATAAGGTTTTCTAAATAGACGTGGAACTTTGTCCAATTTAGACAAGTCTAATAGCAAATTAGACTGTTAAGTAAAAACTAAAGGATCTCTAAACCAACATAATTGCAATGATAATGGAAGACTTAAGATGGGGAAAACTAAATCTGACTGCCATCTTTCTCTGTACTGCATCATTTAATGACAAGATCTAGATCACTTGAGAAAAAGGCCTATTCTTTTCTCAACTAAAACACTGGGAATTTTCTATCATTTCAAACCTGGCATTTGTACTGTCTCCAAATATTAAATTAACGATCCAAAGTACATAGTACATAGTAATTTTATTTTAACTGTATACAATGTAGCTGCCTTCCTCTATTACTGAAAACAGCCTTGAACGTACAGCTGATGGAAAATCTGAGCAAAAATATTTCAAGATCATAAAAACCATATGCAGAGATTACAAATTATCCAGATGCTTGCTTAATAAATGTCTTACAGTTTACAATGTGAAGGTGTTTGCATGTCTATGAAAAATTTACCATATATTTATATAAAAGTATCTATTATAAACAATCAATCAAAGCACAAAGATCTGGTATCATTTCATACTCAATAGTAAATAAATCATATTACCGTCTCCAAAATGTCAATACCAAATAGGGTAGTAGTATTTAAGGATAAAATCACTTTTCAATGACTTTTGAATTACAAAAATAAAGTACATTTCTCTTATCACATATATAAAACATTTTTAAAAGAGACAACTGACCAGTAAAGAGTCTAACCTTGGAAACCTGGGAAGATCAGAGTTCACCAAAGCCCAAAGATCGATGTTAGCAGTGTCAGACATCACACAGTACAAAATAAGATTATGAGTTAGAAGTGGTTCACATTACAGAACAAGTTAAACAATAATCCCCTTTGTCAGCATTTTTTATACCTATAATCAATATGCAAACAGACTCATCCAGAAATACAGAGAACTAAAATTTTTTTAAATAGAGCTTATTCTAGAGACTAAGCTGTTGGTCATTAATTAATTAATTTATTGATTTAAGAAACTGTGTTAACACTACTACTGTGCATTTCTAAAAGTTACACTTCTCAAAACATTAAATTTTGCAAGATAGTACCATTTCACTAAAAGCCTTCATTTTCTTTAAAAAAGAAATAAATAAATAAGAGGTAACTGTGAATAAATAATTAGGCATATCTTAGCCTCTGCTACCCTTTAATAAAATCATGAAATGAAAATTCATTTGCACGTTCAGAGTGACCCAATATGATAACAACAGTTAACTTTCAAAATATCATAGACAAAAATATAATTACAAAGCCCACCTGTGACTCAATGGAAAAATAAAATCCAGGGCACACCATAATTGGTCATACTTTTGTCATACTCTAATACCTTTTTAATAAATTCACATTTAACTTTATTCATGATAAATCAGGAGGCCATCTTCTATAAGTTAGCATGTGTAATAAGTACTTAATCATAAAAAGTCACTGAACTTAAAAATAAATATTTGAATTTTCCAATGCTATGAAGACTATTAGTGAAGGTGTGCTTTAAAATATTCTGGCATGCACTATCCCATCCCAAGCCATTTTAAGTATTACAACAACTTTAAAAACGTATTGCTTAATGCACATATAACTAGACTATTTATCATTTAAAGGAGGATCATTACATAAAAATATTAACACAAACAGAACACTCTTTGGTTAGTGTTAATTGACTATAAACACAATTTCCCTTTTCTTAGAATTCTTGCTATGATTTATAAACACTGGATATTAGAGAGAATAAATTGTGCCAGACCACTGAGTCCAAGGTGGAAGTTACTGTTGACTTTGCTATTTAATTACAATATGACTCTGGAAAACTCAATCTCTCTGAATTTAATGAGGACAGTGTTGCCTATGCTATCCTCCCTAACATGTTGATATAAGGATCAAAGACAGGTTTTGAAGTATAGAACTACTATCTGGCATGTGCAAGATGCTAAAACAATGATGATTAAAACCAGAACCTTAAAAACATTTGAGAATTTGAAATATAGAAAAATGTATTTCTCCTAACCACATACAACAAATTATTCAATGACCATCCAATTAGCTAAATTAGAAATTGTTACTTAGTATAATTCAAAGAAAAGATATTTTATATGTATATTTGATTTAGAAGGGTGTAATAATAAGAATACTCAGAAAGATATTTTATTAATATATGGCAGCTTAATGGTTCACCAGTATGGGAATCTTTGGACCATATCATAGCAAAATTTCTAAGACTTTATTTTTTAAAAGGCTACATTTTAATAACTTATATGCCAAGTCAATTTTATATGAGACCTCAATCCATTATTTTCTAAATTCAATCCATTATTTTTTAAATAACCTAATTAAATTTAGCTGAAAAAGAAATCATATGAGACCATAGAGACATATATGTTTATTGCTGATGTTATAGAGTCAACTAGTATGCTTTAATTCTAATGTCCATTTAAAGTTGCTTTATTCATAAATCGTAAACATCGCAGAAGCTAGATTTCAATAGCTACAATTTGAACACGTTTAACAAATGGGAACTTGTTAAATAAATTGGTTTTAAAGCAATGTGGCTATTTGTCTCTTTTTTCTTCAAATATATTCTAGTGTTTCAGAAAAAAAAAGAAAAGTTCTTGCTAGCAGTTCAGTCTAGCAGTGATCAAAGCAGCAGAATTCTAGGCAAGTTAGACAGAAATTGCTTCGAAGTACCTCTTCATTTTGTTCTTATCCTGTTGATAGTTAAATCAAATTCAGTGTCTTAATCTACTCAATGGCATCCACTTAGGAAGAATGTAAGATGGTGCTATTAGAGACTGATGGAGATTTGAGGCAACAAAAAGGAGAAACTCAATGTAAGACCCAGCTAGCTACAGTTACAAGTCTCCTAACATGATAAAAGCAATTTGTTCCATGAACTTATCAAAGGAGTGGACCATAAGAATCAAGCCATTGTGGAAGGATGATAGGGTGCTACTAGTAGAAGAGACATTTAGCTGAGTTCTGGGGAGCCCCTAATCAGTCAGTAACAGCAAGACACTCAATCACTTTGAGTCTCAGTTTTCATGTGTGAAAAATTAATCTCTCTTTAACCAAACCTTGCAAAGCCTCACCCTGTTGTCCTAGTTTTGACTAACAAGTCCGATCACAGGAAAAATCCAACCAAATCAGTTTCGTGCCACCCAGTCTCTAAATCTCCAAAAGTTAATATCTGATCAAGTTCCTCATCCCTCTGATGTCTAAATCCTTGGCCAGCAAGAATCATATGAAATCAGTTTAACAAGTCTCTCCCTACCTTTAAGTACCTCTCAGTCATTTTCAACCAATAACTTTGTCTTTCTGTCCTGGGAGTCTTGTCTGCTTTATTTGTAGTTGAGACTTAGTTATTCTTCTCTGTCATAATAGGGGGTCCTCTGCTGTGGTTGTCTTAAATAAAATTTTTCTTTCCACTTCCAGTGAACAGACTGGAATACCAACTCAGCCACAAACACTTTCTTTGACCTACAATTTGTTCTGCCTACAAGATGTGCTGAGGGAAAGATGGTGCAGAAATTGTTGGAGTGACTAAATAATGACTGGCCAGCTAGAGGCCCATACCCTAAGAGGGAGTTCACCTCTAAGGGCCAGGATCCAGAGGTGGGATATCTCAGAGACCTAGGCTAGAACCAGATGTTACTGGCAAAAAAGAAAGAAGAAGTCAATGAAATGATTCTTAATGGCATTGTGCTATACTCATAGATTGGTACCTAGCCCAACTGTTAACCAGAGAGACTTCTCCCAGCAACTGATGGAAAGAGGAACAGAGAGCCACAGCTGAACATTAGGCAAAGCTCAGGGAACCCTGCAGAAGAGAGGGAGGAAGTACTGTAGGAGCCAGAGGGGTCAAGGAGACCACAAGAAAACCCACAGAATCAAGTAACCTGGGGTTAGGGGATCACAGAGTCTGAACTGACAACCAGGGAGCCTGCATGGGACTGACCCTTTACATATGTTACAGCTGTGTAGCTTGGTCTTCATTTGGAACTCCTAGCAGTGTGACTCTATTGATTGTTTCTGGGACCCATCCCTCCCACTAAATTGCTTCATCCGGATTTAAGGGAAGAGGAGGTGCTTAATCTCCATGGCTGGCTGATATCCATGGGATGCCTGCCTGTATCTGAAGAGAAACAGTGGAGAAGTGGATGGGGGAAGAATGGGAGAGGGTTCAGGAACTGGGATGACTGGAGGGAGGGGAAACTTTGGTTGGGACCTTAAAAACAAACAAAACCCAACTGATTAAAGAAGATTAAAAGGGAAAAATGTCTTGCCATCTTCTAGTTTTAAAATAAAATTCTAGTAAATAAAGTCATACAGAAAATATTCTGTGTATGTGTGTGTATATGTATGAACAAATATATGTATGCAAAGGTTTGTATGAAAAAAAATCAAATTTACATTTCCTCCACAAACTGAATTTTGAGTTCATTTGAGAAAAAAGGGCTCCCCATTCTCCAAAGCTAGACCTCAGGATTATACTTTACCCCCATTTTACTTCCTTTCTACAAATGAGAAAAGGGCTGTTCATTTTGAAAAATAATAAATTACACTGCAGTATCCATAGCTAACTTTTCAGGCCAGATTAGGTACCTATTTTTTAAAAAATGGAAATCAACAGTTTTCTTCCATTGGGTAACTTTTTATAATTTTTCTTTGCATTATTTTGGCTTGTTTTGGGGGTTTGTTTATTTGTGTGTTTCATTGTTGTTTGTTTGCTTGTTTGTTTTGAGATAGGGTTTCTCTGTGTAGCTCTGGCTGTCCTGGACTCACTCTGTGGACCAGGCTGGCCTTGAACTCAGAGAGATCAACCTGCCTCTGCCTCCAGAGGGATGAGATTAAAGGCATGTGCCACAATGCCCTATTACCTCTGGTGAATTTGTTTGCATATGTGTGATGAATATGTATGTTATTGTGAGCTTTAATTTGTGGTGCTTACATTGTAGTTTTTAAATTTATGTATATTAGTTCTTCCTCAGAGTGGTGAAATTTAAAATATGTGACAAAGGCCTGAAATATGGCTCAGTGGTTAAGAGCACACATTGCTCTTGCATAGGGCCCACATTCAGTTTTCAGCTCACAACTGTTTGTAACTTCAGCTGCAAGGCAGTTTTATGTGTCTGGCTTCAATGGGCACAACACATGAGCACACAAATGTGCTTATAAATTCAAATAAAAATAAATCTTTAGAAATATGTGACAAGCCAAAATATGTGAAGTGTGTGTGTGTGTGTGTGTGTGTGTGTGTGTGTATGTGTATGTATTTAGTCAACCAAGGATTACTTTATCTGCAAGATCTAATAATCTACATTATTACTTTTAAAGTGCCTCTCTGAATGAGTTTAATTTCATTGCATTGAAAGTTTATATGACAAAAATGAGAAAAATACAGTCTACCAAAGTAAAGTTATTTTTTTTTTTTTTGCAAAATTGAGTACTATAAAATTTCAATTAAAAATGACACAGAAGTATGAATTTTGAAACAGTTTAATTTATCTCATTTTCCTAATTGGATAATGTGGGCTTGGAGTCATTCCAAGAGAAGTACTTGCCACCACAATTTTCTGAAAACTTAGGTCCAGGCCACTATTTAAAAATTGAATTGGCATATGTTCTTAAAACCTATTTAAGAACTTGAAATAATTAGGTATATATCCAAACAATCACATACATTTATATACACACATACATAATATATATACATAAATACTTAGGCAAAATTTCCAGTTTCATGCAGTTACTACTTTGGAGTTAAGGAGCTAACCTGGAGGACCTGGGTAGTGACGGAAGTTCACCAAGGCCCAATGTCATCGTTAACGAAAAGGAAAACATCAAAACTGTTAGAATAATCAAGAAACTAAAGCATTATACTAAATACTTTCAAGTAAAAGTTGAATTTAGTGACAGAATACTCTCAAAGTCCATATTAATGCATCTCATATAAACCAAACTATTTCCATTTAGCATTAATGCTAAGATGAAAATTGCACACAAACTATAGTTTGAAAGTTCAAAAACAAATCATTTAATTATGTTCATTATTATGAGCTCAGACACAGAACATTCAATTCTAAGATAACTAGTTTAAAATTTACTTTTGACCTATACTTTATAAATAAATCAAGAAATCAAACACTCATTAGATATGCATTTTTCTGAGAACTTTGATTATCCTTTTAAAATAGTGATTGCAAAAGCATGTTTTTGATGACTGCTTTTTTGTTATTATTTTAAGGAAATGTCTAACAGAGAACTCTATTCCTAGTGACAAATAACCACAGTGCTAATTAGAATATAAAAGGATAATAGTTTGGTTTATTTGAATTATGACATGCAAACAAAGCGAGATACAGTTTCAGTTTGTTATATTGCAAGAAGAAAGTTAATGTGGCTGAGAATTTTTCACTGGTTTTCTTTACTATTAAACAATCGAAAGGCAGCACCTTCTAGAACAGTCAAGTCATCTCACATTAAATCTGACTTTGAAAATGTTGCTCTGCATCCAGTAAGCGATAATGTTTACTTCAAGGTTTTAGGACACATGTTAGTAAAATCAAGTTCAATTACTCACAATCTTATTGTAATTTAAATATATTTTTTCATTTTAAGGGACACTTTAAAAATTAATTAAGAATTTTCAAGCAAGAAAAGGACAATTGTTTGCTTTTTCTCTGTCTCAAGTTTTTCTTCTTTAAAAAAAAATAATGAAGGCCAAATTTTCAGTTACTAGAAAAAGTGAGTGTAAAGTCTCTCAAAAATTTTAATAACCTCTCACCAGATATTGGACTCAGCAGCATTAACCTGGGGTGAACATGAACATTTCCTAATTAGTAGAATGTGATGACACAGCACAGACATAAAATGAAAATGTGGACCTTGGATGCAAAACTGATCTATTGAAGAGTGAGCACGGGAAAGGCAAGGTACAGACATGAGATATGAAGAGATCATGAGTCAGTCTGATCATGCTGTGATGCCTAAGATAAATTTGATGGCCTAGCTCCTAGAGATCAAGTTCTTTTATTGTGCCCAGTGATATTTGCTGATCATGTGACAGAGCCATAGCAACAGCTTCTGGTATGGAACACAAGCATGTATTTGGTGATCACTAGAATGATTTCTGTGATGACATGCTGAGAAGCTTACATTAAAGAATGCAGATTGCATTTTGATGACAGGTCATTAGTATAGTTTTCAATAACAATACTAACATAACTACCATTTCACTTCTTTTCATTCGCGTTGTTTTGCTGTACTTGAACTTTAAGTAAATGATATGAGCATTACTGAAAAGAAGTTTATATTAGGATAAGCTAGGTATGAACCAAATTATTTTCTTATAAGGAATTCTCATGTGACAAATTCTACGACCCTAAAACTGGAATAACCTGCCAGCAAAATGAAATAAACGAACTGGTAAACAGATCATTTCTTGTACCACACATGATCATACCTGGTCTCCCAGGAGGGCCTTGAGGTCCAGGGTTTCCTTTAGGACCTTCTAAAGCTGGACCAGGAGAACCAGGAGGACCTGGGGGACCTGGCATACCAGGGAAACCCTGAAAGCCTGGTTCACCTTTTGAACCGGGAAGACCAGGATTTCCTGGAATGCCAGGTGATCCTCCATCTCCCTTCTGACCTGTAGGAGTAAAGTAAAATTAGGGCTCCATTAAATAATACTGAATACTGAATCATAAGTTGGCCTATATGCCTAAAACTATTTGATGAGCTAGTGAAATGCACTAGGGTGTTTTTATTTCAAACACATGTATAATCCATTTTCTTTATTAAAACTGTGGTATCTGCTAGTATATGAATGGACTTTGGGAGTCCATTCCACATAGAGGGATACTCTGTCAGTCTAGACACATAGGGGAGGGCCTAGGCCCTGCTCCAAATGACGGGAAAGACTTTGAAGACGCCCAGTGGAAGGCCTCACCCTCCCTGAGGAACAGAAAGGGATGCAATTGGGGGTTGGTGGAGGGAACAGGGGAGGGAGAGTGAACTGGGATTGACATGTAAAACAAGCTTGTTTCAAATTCAAATAAAAATATTAACATAACAAACTATGGTTCCTATTACTAGAAGTACTTATTAGCAATGTAGAAATAATAACAGCATCCTAAAAGGTGTCCTTTGTGTCAGGACATAGCGATGATCACATGACCAGAAGTTATGAGGAAATTAAGAGACAAAATATAAAAAGCCTAAAATAGCTTCAAAAATTGGTTCAAGATGGATAAAGACAACTATTAAATGACATAGATCTAATTTTGAGAGTATTGAAATGCAATGGCTGCTACTATATTCAGACCATGATACTAAAAGATTATAATCACAATCTAGACAAATTATTCTTGACATTTTATTATAAAACACTGATTCTTAAGAGTCATAAAACAGTAGCCCATGAAAGTAACACTTTTCATGAAAAGGATACTAGAATTTTTAGGGAATATAATTTTAGTTTGAGAAAATCTTCTACAGAACAGCCAATGGTCATTTCAAGATATCAACATACAAATCTGTAATTATTCAGATTTCTGTTTACTATATACTGCTTATTACAAGATTATATACTGGAAAGAGAAGATAGATATGTATCCACACATACCTATCCTCTCCCCCACCTCAGATCTTGCCATGTGGCTCAGGCTGGCTGGAAATTCTGAATAGCCCAGGGTGGCCTAGAACATAAAATCCTCTTGCCTCTGCCTCAGTTGTGTGGCATTATGCCTAGCTCTTAGATGAGTTTTCAAGAAACATTTTTATTATTGGTACATATTTCTAGAGAATTGCCTTATATGTAACTCTGGTAAAGCTTTTGCAGAGAGAGAGAGAAAAAAAGAATGGTTTTCTGCATAAATGAAAGCTTCTCAATCTCTTACAATTTTCACCTTTTTTTCTTTATAATGTCCTTAGTATTATGACACTAATGAAAGTCTACTTATTGAACTCTCCATATGGATGCCATTTTTGTTAATGGCACTTTACATTAAGTAGCAATGGGAAATATTATAAAGGTAAATTGAGCTTTAATTTTTTTGAGTTTTCAGATGTATTTTATAATAGTAAATGATAGGGTTAAAAAATAAATGGATTGGGGAATATCATCATTTTATGGGTAGATATAAGTTGTTTTGTTAAGGTTTACCAGAAAGTCCTGGGAGTCCAGGAGGTCCTGGGATTCCAAAGCCTGGTTGACCTGTTAGGGTACAAAATAAAAACAATTTCAAATAGATAATGGATTATTAAAGTTTCTAACATGTGTTATGTATATCAAACATGTTGAAGATTGATTTTTTTTACTACCCTCTCTCCTTATCCCCTTTCCCTCACTCCCTTCCTTTTCATCTGTCCTTCCCACACCTTCTTTGCTTGTACTATAGACAGAACTACAGACAAGGATTGCATATGCTAGAAACACACTTTACATGCCCAGCCCCAAGAAGACTGATTTCTAACAGAATAATTTTAACATAAAAAAACTTATAGGGACTGGAGTTTCAACTCAGCAGTTGGGAGAACTTGCAGAGGGATTAGATTTGGTTCCCCAAGCCTATATAGTGGTGATTTACAACCATCTGTGATTCCTAGGGGATTTGACACCATTTTCTGACCTCTGATGACAGAAAGAAACTTACATGGTCCATATACATAAATTCAGGCAAAACACTCATAAATATAGAAAAAACAAAGAAACATTTTTAGAGGTTGGTATAGGTTTACTCTTCATGTTGTCACTTGGTATTTATCAGTTGCACTAGAAAGAAAACATTACAGAGCTGGCAAGATGGCTCAGTAGACAAAGGCACTTGCCATCAAGACTGATGACCTGAAGTCAATCCCCAGGCATTTTGAAAAAAAGAAAAGAAAAGAAAAAGAAAACCACATTCATAACACTGCATTTGTGATGACTGTCAGATACACTTTGTATACTGAGATGAACACACGTAAAATAAAGTACAGATTGGACAATGAAAGAGACATTTGAAAATTTCTGGTTCAGTTCTTGTTATAAAAACAAACGTACAATATTTAGAACTTTTTGCTCTTTAGAGAAAAGCAACATGTTCAACAAATAGAGGCTAATACCTTCAGGATGCCAAGAAAGAAGTTAATTTGAAAGGGGGAAATATATGGTATCTTAGAAGATAATAAGGAAGACAGAGTTTTTCTGTAGTAAAAGGACTAATCAAAGTGAACCAGGAAGAAATGATAAAATTAGAAAAAAAAAAAAAAAGCTCCAACCTGGTTCTCCCTTCTGCCCTGCTGGTCCAGGAATGCCATCTTGACCTGGTTTGCCTTTTTCGCCAGGAGGTCCTGGTGGCCCAGGACTCCCTCCACCACCTAAAGAACAGCACAGCAGGTTATTCTGACCCTTTGAACTTTCTTCCATATCCTTTCCTAGTGTTCAAATGTAAGCTGCAAATGATTCTCTCTAAGAGTAACAAAGTAGAACCAGAGGTGTTGGCCCACACACACCTTTAATTCCAGCACTTGGGAGGCAAACGCAAGCAGATCTTTGTGAGTTCAAAGCCAGCCTTGTCTATAGAGCAAGTTCCTGGACAGCCAGGGATGTTACACAGAGAAACCAAAGAAACAAACAAAAAGAAACAAAGTGGGCTGTAGAGATGGCTCAGTTAATAAGAACATTTGCTGTTCTTCCAGAGGACCTGAATTCTATTCCCAACACCCATGCCAAGTAGCTTCCAACCACCTGTAATTCCAGCTCCTGCGGTTTGACATGTGTAGTATCCATGGGCATACACATTCACATGCACATCCCCATGCATAATTTAAAAAAAACAAAATAACAAAGTGTTTCTGAATTACTGCTTTAAATCATGAACTCTTTCCTTTCTTTCTTTTTTTTCTTCCTTCCTTCCTTCTTTCCTTCCTTCCTTCTTTCCTTCCTTCCTTTCTTTTTTTGAGACAGGGTTTCTCTGTATAAAAGCCCTAGATGTCCTGTAACTTTCTCTTTTACACCAGGATGCCCTTGAACTCACAGAGACCTGCCTGCCTCTGTCTCTCAAGTCCTGGGCGTGTACCACTGCGTAGCCTAAATCATGAAATCTTACAGAATAAAAATAAATAAAGAGAGGTGATGATGATCATTAGGAATGATCTAATATCTCATTATCTAAAATATTTTTGCTTTTAATATGATTTTTAATATGAGGAAATGTGTACTTTATAGGTATAGGCAAGACAATGGATTTACTTTAAAACTCAGTGAGTAAGCATATTGCTAGAACTTGCCCTTTTAGAGAGAATTACTCTCCCTAGAAAACATGAGCCTAAACAATAATGCCTATTAGAGACAAATTTTGGTAATTTCTATTTGTGCCCAATATGTAATGATAAGTGAATGGGCACCACATTTGCTTTTCTTGAAAATGCTCACAACAGAACAAGATTTGTCCTCCCCATGCCGAGTATAAAAAGACTTAGTCTTATAGGATGAAAACACCTTCTTTCATGCTTACCTACAGGACCAGGGTCTCCTGGAAGGCCAGGGTTACCAGGAGGTCCACTCATACCTTTTGGTCCAGGAAGTCCCGGGGTTCCTAGAATAAAAGTTCAGTTTAACAATTAAGAAAATAAACACATTGCTTTATGAGCTATAATTCAAGCTTAAATTTAGAGCACTAGCATTGAAATAATAAAGAGCAAAAGTGAATCTAAAAGGTGTTGAAGAATGCCAGATAATTCTAAATTCATTTGACAGGACTTAATATCATTACATGTTCATAAATATAAAGGTAATTACACAAATATTTTGCTGGTAATAAAATTGTTAGTACTACATTCAACACTTGATTTTAAATCCAGTCATCTGTTATAGGACATGATTTTGTTACTAGGTTTCATGTATCATTAATAAAATGACTAGGGACATTTTGAATAGCTTTTTGTGGTCATATGGCTTTATCTTGAGTAAATGGCAAGGAATGGAATTTCTGTGTCAGAGTGAGATTCATTCTGTGTTTGATTAAAAAAAACAGTGAAAAACTATTTTAGACTTAAAACAGCAGCATATGAGTAGGCCAGTTATTCCAAATCTATGCATAATATATGCTGTAATAGCAATTCTTTTTTAAAAAAAGCCACAGTGTTAACCATGTGATAGTGTGTTCACATTGATGGTTTAATGTCATTGGTCAACTTTTCATATGCTGACTGGTTATCAGAATATACCATTTTGTGAAGTATCAGTTGAAAGTTTTACTCATTTTTAAAATTTAATTATATTTCTTCCTATTATGTTACAGGAGTTATTTATGCCAGATTTTGGTTTGTCCAATAGTTTTTTTTTAATATGCAGCTTTCCTATTTATTTTTATTTTATTTTATTTATTTACTTTTCTAAGTCTTCTTGATGAAAAACTTAAATTTTGCTTAAATTAAATCTATCAATTATCTTCATTTGAAGTTATTATCTTTTTGTACTCCTTATAGTTTTATTTATTTACTTAATAGTCTGGCTGCTGTTTTCCCTCCCTTCTCTCCTTCAGTCCCTCCCCTGGCCTTCCCTACATTCCCAACCCCCAATCCACTCCTCTATGTTTATGTTTGGGAAGGGCAGATCCACCATGAGTATCAAGAAAGTAGGGCATATCAAATGGCAGTAAGACTAAGTACCACATATATTAATGCTGGTCAAAATTCCCAAAAGCATGTAAAACAATTAGAGACAGGCTCCACTCCCATTGTCAGGAGTACTACAAGAGGATCAAGCTACACAACTGTCATATATGCAGAGGGCCTTGGTCAGTCCCATGCAGGCTCCCTGGTTGTTGGTTCAGACTCTGCAACTCTGCAAGCCCCTTTGAGCCACGGGCTAGCTGATTGTGTGAGCCTTCCCTCGGTGTCCTTGACTACTCTGGCTCCTACAATCCTTTTCCCCCCTCTTCTGCCGGATTCCTCAAACTCCTCCTAAATGATTGGCTGTGGGTCTGCAGCTGTTTCCATCAGTTGTTGGATGAAGCCTCTCTGATGACAAATGGGCTAGGCACCAATCTGGTCACAGGAGATGTCCAGTTCAGGCTGCTATTTGCTATTCCTAGGAGTCTTACCTAGGGTCATCCTTACAGATTCCTGGAAGAGTCTCTTGCACTAGGTTTTTACATAATTCAGGAATGCCCCCTCTTTCTTGTAGTCTCTTTCAGTGCTCTCCTCCTCCATGCCCCCTAAACCCGATTGCTCATGTTCCCATTCTCACCAACTCTCAGTCCACTCACGAAATCTCTTCTATTTCTCCTTCCCAGGGAAATCTGGGTATCTGCCCATGAACCCTCCTTGTTACCTGGTCTCTCTGGGTCTGTGGCCTGCAGCATAGTTATCCTTTATTTTATAGCTAATATTCACTTACGAGGAGGACCAAAGAGATGGCGCAGCCATTCAAAGACAGGCTCACAGACAAAACACCAAGCATCCTTTATTGAAGAGCCTTTGCTTTCCCTATTGGATTTCTTTGGAACCTTTATGCAGGTCATTTTATTGAATAACATGTGCCTTTCTCTATGCCTTATTTTCTCTATATTAATATACTTATTTGTAGTGAGATATTCACTTAGTCTGCACCTGTGGCACTGACCATGCCCATTGGGGGTTGGGACAGGGGTGGACATTACCTAGGGGAAATAGGTCTGAGGAGGGGACTCCAGGAGCTCTCTTGCTTGCAGTACAGGGACAGAAGAGCATCCGGAGACATCCTTGGGATCAGGAAACTGCTGGTGTTCATCTGTCTAGGTTGTAAGTTATTTCTCACTGAATAGACAGCCTATTTGTTTCTCCTGATCCTTATTAAACCACGATATTTATTAATGTTTATACAAGTAACATACTACACTAATTACCCCATACCTTGCGATCAAGGAGTGCAAGCCCACTAACCAAGATTTTTTTTCAATAAAGGTGTTTCTTTTTAAATATTATTTCAAATATTCTATGCCCTTTCCATTTTAGAATTAGTTTCTCAATGTTTTTCTTTTCCGTTTTTTATTTCCTTATTTTATGTATATGAGTGCTTTTGCCAGCATGTATGTTTTCGTACTACACAAGTACCTATTGTCCTTGAGTTCAGAAAAAACTGTCCAATGCCCTAAGACTGGAGTCACAGTTGGGTGTGAGCCAGTATGTGGCTCTTTTGATTGACCTGGATCTGCTATAAGAGCAAACAGTGTTCTTAACCCCTGAGCCAATTCTTTAGTCCCTATGTTTTTTTCAAATTTTGGGGGGGGGGGGGGGGGGGTTATAAACTTGAATCACTTTGAAATGATGGACTACTAAGTTGACAACTGAAATTTAAAAGTTTTTAACTTTGTACTCCACACACACACACACACACACACACACACACACATTCATTTACTTACGAATTTAATTTTATTTTCCAGGAAGTTCTATTGTTTTTCAGTGAACAGATGTTGCAAATATTTCATTAAAATTGTAATAAAGTCTAAAACTCTATCAATGTAAGATCAACCTGATTCTCAGGTAATGGAATGGCCTGATAGAATATGTGACACTTGTTTTGTTCTTTGAGACAGGGATTGTCTATATAAACATCCATATCTGTCCTGGAACTTACATTATATACCAGGATCGTCTCAAATTCAGAGACTTGCTTGCCTCTGCCTTCTAAGTGCCAGGATTAAAGGCATGCGCCACCATTATCTGGGGAATATTCAACATTTTACAAAGAAATTTAGAAGAACACACACATACACCATTTATAGCATTCAGTACATGTGATAGCTTGAATGAGCATGGCCTCTCCAAAGCCTCATGGAATGATTGCTCAGCAGTTGGTGGGCTGTTTGCAAAGGATTAGAAGTTATGGCCCTGTTGGAAAAGGTGTGTCACTGGGTGTGAGCCTTGAGGTTTCAAAAGTCCTTTGTCCTTCATATTTGATGAAAAGCATTATATTTTGATAGTTCATAAAAAGTGAACATCTCGAAAAATCACAAGGCCTTTAAAGACCCTTTTTAGAGTTAACAAATAACAGAGCTTCGGGACTCTGATTAAAAGAACCAAAAAGCATTTTTAAATTGTATAGAAGGATTCCCTTTAAGAAATGAATCCATAGTCTTTCTCCCTTATTACGTATAGAGGGGAAGATCACAAATAAGCTGCTGTTTCTAGACACCAGAAAGTGAGCTTTTGCTTTCGTTTTTCTTGAATTTTCAAAAGTCTCTCAACAATTTAGAAAAGCCCTAGATCTTTACAATTACAATAAAGGTGACATTAAAGTTCCTTTGTAAAATAGCTCACTGCACATATTTAAAATAAGACAAATATTTAAAGATTCACGCTAAAAGAAAAATGTACAGTTCCAAACTAATTTGACATTCCACAACTAATGCAGAAGGGAGTAGGCTTTAAGCTCAATGTCTGCACAAATTTTAGCTCTTTAAGAGAAATCAGAACAGAAATCCATCAAAGATATAGCAAAGAATACTAACTTCATTTTTAATAATAATTCAAAGGGTAAATACCAAGTAGTGCATTATCTACATATTATATAATTGAGTGTGGAAAAAATTTTCAGTTACTATACAGCAATGACAAGAAATAGCTGACATGTGCAACATGTGCAACTCATCTTAGACATAATGATGAGTCAAAGAAATCATATACAATGATATGACATAGTGTTGTATATTAGATAATCTGTATATCAGATATTTACATAATGATTCAAACTAATAGTAAAATTACAGCTATGAAGTAACAATGAAATAATTCTATGGTTGGGAGTCACCACAACACAAGGATCTGTATTAAAGAGTCATAGCATGAGGAAGGTGGAGAACCACTAGTATAATACATAAAGCATGATTCCACTTAGGCGAATTTCAATGGCAGGGAAAATTAAACTGATGGTGCTAGGAGTAATGATACTAATCTCAGGATGAAGTGTTGCGGCGGTGAAGAGTGGTGTAGAGAAACAAAAACGTTTTGATTTTGGTTTGTGTGGTGGATATATACACTCATCCAGAGACAGGAATACATCTATTAAGAAGCTAAGGGGAAAAAAGGACTCATCTATGCCATTGTGAAATTCAGAAGCCAAACTAAAAATTACACAGAAGCATGAACTAACAGAGACAATAATCTATGTCAGGCTATCTACTTGACTATAGTGCTACGTCTTTGCTTGAATGACTCGGTTTTTGTCATCTGAATGAACAGCGTAATTGTTCTCCCAACAGCTACCAGCTGTGTGCCTGCGTCCACTGTTCCAAGAGACCCAGCATCAGGCAAGAGCCTGGCAGTGTATATTATCACCTGCAGAACTAGTAAAGCCTCTAAATTGATTTGTGGCTAGCAGTCAAAGATTGAAAACTCCTCCACCAAACAAGTGTCTCTGCCCATGGGCTATTGTCCTGCTGAGTCATGAGCACTTACTCTCTCATTCCCATTTCATACAGAAAGGCAGGTGGGCAAAGAAAGGCAAAGTTCTACTTAGAGATTATGTTGCTAACCAGTACAAGTCTGCCGAATAAAAGGTTGCTTCCAATAGTAGTTAGAGTAAGAAAGAGAGGAAGGGGGAAGGAACAATAAGGAAAAGAACACCTACCTGGGAATCCAGGCAGGCCTGGCTGCCCTTTCGCTCCGGGGCTTCCTGGTAATCCAGGCAGACCAGTATCTCCCACAGAACCTTTGATACCTGGGCTTCCTGGGTATCCAGGCAGACCAGGTTCACCCTGAAAACAGGAATGAAAAGACAAAACGAAAGTCTCAAGACACTGATTGTGTAACAGTGAAATATTATTTAGAGGGCTTTTATGATATGCCAGAAACTCTGCTAAGTGCTTTGTACAAATTGCTTCCCTTAATCATCACACCTGCCTGGTAAGTTACAGTTGTCATTTTCATTGATGAATGAGAACACCAAATCTCAGAGAAGTCAAGAGTCTTTAGTAAGAGGCAGAATTAAGATTTGAACTGAAGTCTGCTAGATTCCAGAGCTCAAGCTATTCCTGTGCCACATGGATGTATCTCATTTATCCTTACCAATCCTATTAGAAAGGTAACATTGTCATCTGCAAGTTATAGTGATGCTAGCAAGTGAAATCTGAATTTTGACTTTGAAATGTGTAGTTTGTCATCCTTAATATGCTTTAATCAATTCATGACTTAGAAAGTCAGTAGCTACACTAGGTTCTAATGATAAAGGTTGATTTTTATCTTACCATGAACAATCTACCAATTCTTTAGTGGATATCTAATAATCTGTTACTTTCATGAAATTATTCTTGACAAGCACCTTTCTTGGTCCATGGGCTGTGTGTTGCCAAAAAGAGCTATGAATGTGGCTCATCACAAAATTAAAATCATCTAGGTTGTATTAATACTTTATTGCCATTAATCATCACATCATATTCTATTATATAGATAAAGCATGAACCATTCATCCCCTGATGGACATTTGGATTTGTTCCACATTCTGGCCTGGCCATTATAAATAACGATGTTATGAGCATTTACATACCAGTACAAGTTTCTGTGAAGAAACAGCTGCTCACTTCTCTTGTGTATATACATAGACATGAGACTGGTAGGTTACATGGTAGCTACAACTTTTTGAGGCATCACCAAATTCTTTCATTGCAGCTGTATCATTTTACTTTCCCACTAGCAATGTTTAAGACTTCTAATTTCATTACATTGCAACCTTCTTGGCAGCAGCTAGTTTACTGAGTGGGAAGTGGTATCTCACTGTAATTTAAAACTGATTTAACATGACCAATGAGGATGACTATCTTTCAACGTTCTTATTAATAAGGTGTGTGCCATCATGCCTAGTTTATGCAAAAGATGAAATCCAGGCATTCACAAGTGTTAGGTAAGCATTGTACCAACTAAGGTATATCCCCTGGCACTATTTACTAGTTTTTAAAGGAATCTTCCTAATGGGGACAAAGAATTATCTCACTGTGTAATTGATTTGCACTTTAGTATTGATTAGTGGTGTGGAATCTCTTTTCATGTATTTACTGGCCATTTGTATGAGTTTTAGAGAAGGGTCTATTCAAGGCTGTTGCTTAGTTTTGAATTGAACTATTAGGGTTTTCTAAAAAAGCTAATTTCTAACACCTTCATTATTGTATACATGGGTATCTTACTAAAGTATACCTATAAGCCACATAGAAAAAAGCTACAAATGATCCTCTTGCTTTAAGAATATTAAAGAATATTATAGATAACTCTTTTAAAAGATTTTTATTAATAATTTTTATTTAAATTAGAAACTATCTTATTTTCCATATCAATCCCAGTTCCCTCTCCCTCCCAAGCCCCCAACTTATCCCCCATCCCATCCTTCATCCACTCCCCTGGGATGGTGAGACCTTCCATGAGGGATCATCATAGATAACTCTTAATTCAAGCAGTTTTCTGATTCTTCAATTGTAAATTCAAAGATGGTTTATAGTGGTTGTTTTTACTCTACTATATGTTGAAATTACTCGATTATAGAAATCAATATACTAGAACAAATTTTAGAAATTTAAAAAATATGACTTGAAATTAGTGAGTAAAAAATGGAATTTCTTACAGATGATAGTGGGTCAACTGAGAATTTATTTGGGAAAAAAGGTACTAGGTTATATTCCGAGGCACACAGATCTTCATAAGTAGAAGACAACAGTTTTGGAGGCTGGAAGTCAGGCCTCCAGTCTTCTCCCTCATCCCTATGTCCCATGATGACTTTCCTGTTTCAGCAAGAAAATGTAAGCAATCACTGAATTACATTCTTGATATTTTTCTCCAAACTTTTTCCCCCAAAATCTTTCCTATCTTCCATGATTTCAGGAACAACAGATTTCACAGTCATCCTTGACACCCTCCTTTCTCTCAGATTTCATAACCAAGTCTTTCTTATTTGATCTTTGAACTATGTTCAGAATCAGACAATTTCTTATCACTCCCATTGCCACCAGTCTGATTCAAGCCAACACCATGTCTATGCTATATAGTTAAGTACTAGTATAACTCTTCTAAAGTAAACTGTTTTGAAATCAAGAGTTTTAATTTTAAAACGGATAATGTACAATCATGATATACTTTCTGCTTGCTTCCCATTTTACTTAGCAATAAAACTTATGATATGCCCCTAAATAATATATTTCTTGTTAATAGCTTGATCTCACAACCTAAGAGAAGATGGAATGAGCGATTATTTGCTCAGAATGTGCCTTGTCATTCTGGAGTTTGTTTAGTAAAGAATTAGAAATAAGCACAGTTAAAGAAAAGTTACAACTTCTCTGACACATGATCAGAAGACTATGATTACCTTTGGACCAGGATGACCAGGAAGACCAATGCCTGAAACACCAGGATCTCCTTTACTTCCTTTCTGTCCTGGTAACCCTGGAGAACCTGGTTGTCCGGGAACTCCAGGAGGTCCAGGGGGCCCATCTACACCTTGAGGGCCTGTTGAAAATATGTAATGTGTAATATTAAATAAAATAGTTTTTACTCACTGCAAACCTAAGATGAAAGTGATTCAGCAAAAAGATCTTTAAAAAACTTCTGCAAACTGAGTATATATAATGAGTTTCACAGGTGACCTTATGCAACAACTTATTTTATTATTATCATTATTTTCTTATTTTACATATCGATTCCAGTTCTCTCTCCCTCCCTCCCTACCATGCCTCCCAACCCTCTCCCATCCCATCCTCCCTCACTGCACAGGGAGGGTGATGCCTTCCAGGAGGGATCATCAAAATCTGTCAAGTCATTTGGAGTAGGTACTTGGCCCTCCCCCCTGCCTCTAGGTTAAGGGAGTATCCCTCCACAGGGAATGTGATCCCAAAGTCCTTTTGTGCACCAGGGATACATCCTGGTTCCACTGTCAGTGGTCCCTTAGACTGCACAGGCCTTCTAACTGAGACCCACAAGAGCTCCTGAACAACAACTTATTTTTAAAGAAATTTTGATGGAAGGGAAAAATCTAGAACACCTATGTTCGTGAATTCTAAATTTCAAATTTCTTAAAATTCTGTCCCTTGTTAAGTCACTTTAAATATGTTTTTTGTTGTGAGAGTTCGTCTATTCATTGGTTATTTTAGAGATTGTCTTACTCAGATTCTATTAACATTAGCTGCCTCATCTACAATGCTGCTCGTGGAAGCCCAGGTCTCTTATATACTCTCACTTCATTACATACCCCAACCTTATACTTACATCTTTTCTCATTTAAAAATAAAGGATAAGAATGAGGGTTGGGTCATCAGTCAACTGGTAGAGTGCTTTCCTCATATGCATAAAGCTGTAGGTTTAATCATTAATATATTATAAACATTGCATGGTGTCAAGCACTTATAATCCCAGTATTTCATGGGTTGAGGAGGACTAAGAACGTCAATGTCATCTTTAGCTATGTAGCAAGTCCGATGATAGCCTGTGCTACATGAGAGCCTGTCTCAAAGTAAAAAGACAGTGAGTATTAATAGGACTAAATCACTTTCACTTTTCATCACTCACCAGGAAAACCCATGTCACCAATGTTTCCTTTAAGTCCAGGAGGTCCTGTAAGTCCTGGTGGACCCAGGAGACCAGGGTTACCCTTGGGACCTAGAAAAGTAATGTTTCTAAAATTAAAGCAATGTAGTGGTATCATGGGATGGGAAGGGTAAATTTCATTATATTAAAGTCTACATATATAATTCAGTGTGAAATAGGTAGGGAGTCCCCCAGAAGTCTTGTTAATAAGTTACTGGAATATTATCATGCTAATACAGGTGTTTAAATTCAACTTCATAGAAAGAAAGATAATTTACCCAGGCACCTTTATATAAACCCTTATATGTATGTTTTGTGTTCTCACAGGCAAATCCAATATATAATGTTCAATAAAACTTCAGCCATGGATCTTTGTAATAAAAGAGCCCCACATCTAAATGGGCCAGAAAGATATAAGGGTTGGTGTTTTGATGGAGAGATGCTGGATTCATCTGAATGTGTTTGAGGATTCTACTTAGAACATTGCAGGTGCTTGAGCTGTGTGATGTCACCATATATGTAGTTTTCTTGTTCTTTCACAGATGACTTCTAGCTTTGGGAAGAGAATGCAGAAGATGTTGGGAAGAAATCAGGAGAGAATCCATCTTTCTCAATCCATCAGATAATGTGGTGTGAATTTGATGGCAAATGGCTTTCAGGGCTCTTCTAAGAGGATAAAGATCAGCTGCTTTTTATTTCCTGAGGGCCCAAACTAAAATCAAACAGCTGACAGTTTTATGAGAAGACAGTAGCTAAGGCAAACTGTTCTCTGTAAGAACATTTGTGCTGTAGTGGACTACAAGGAAGCCTGGGAAACATTTATCCTTAGAAATTTTAAAAAGTAAAATTTTAATCATCTTTTGACATTGCAGAATGATTGACTTGTCTGATGACAACAAACAAACAACAACAAAAACAACTGAAACGGATGACTTATTCAAGCTCCTACCTGATGTGTTATTTATATGTTGGAGTGTCTGTAGTAAAATATAGCACCTTACTTATAACATGGTTCTACATACAGTCAGCTGTGAGAAAACTATGACTCAGAATAGGCAAAATATATTATTGTCTGTTGAAACTAGGGTTAAATTTCAACAATTTTGTCAAGCCTCACTGCACTTTTACGAGATCCAAATCATCACTAAACATGCTATGGTTACAATTACTTTTCCAGGGATGACTGTCAGCTGTCAAATGCCACTGTGGTCTACCTTACATACCTGGTAGTCCTGGTGATCCAGGTTGTCCACTCAGTCCAGGTTGCCCTGGGTCTCCAGGCAAACCCTGGTAGCCTTTTGGTCCTGGGAGTCCAGGAATACCTTCCAAGGATGACAAGATAAGCATAAAAAACAAGTTAGGCTAATTAGTAACTAATTTGCAAAAAATAACTGTTCAAGTGTTGCAACATATGTAAGTGAAAAGGAGAAACTGGTAACTCTCTCTCTCTCTCTCTCTCTCTCTCTCTCGTGTGTGTGTGTGTGTGTGTGTGTGTGTGTGCACGCGTTGTGGGATTGCTGTACTTGAACCATTTCTCTAATTCTGTGCTCTGTGACAAAAGCTCATTTTCCTGATAGTGCACTTGATTTCCCAAAACAAGATGACAAAACTTCCTAGGACAAATGAGAATGAAAATATAATCAAAACAGATACAGCAGAAAGCAACTTTAAGATGATGCCTAGGGAAGAAAAGATGGATAAAAACCATCTCTCACATAGTGCTTGGGAAGGTAAGGATGCTCTGCAGGGTGTCTGTCACGTTTTGGTAATAATTTAATGAACTTTCTTAGAATTTGTACTGGTGGTTGTGCAGCATCTTTGTCTCTAACATGGTACAGATAAGGATCATGAATTATGAAGATGCCCCTGTAGAGAGATGAAGTATGTAGCTCAGTGAGAACTTGCCCATTAGCTTCTCCAGTTTTTACTATATCCCACCAAGAAAGTTAGACCAGCCAAAATTCAGCTTCCTCTTTATTCCTGTCTCCAACTATTTCATCATTAGTAATCCTACAGTAGATGTTAAGTATATTTTCCCATTCATATAATTCATTAAGCGTGGTTAAAAAAGAAAAGAACTGCTCAGTGGGTAAAAGAACATGCCACCAAGCCTGAACTAAAGACCCGAGTCCACAGATGGAGCAGGAGAACTCACTCCCGTAGTTGTCCTCTGACATTTACATGGCAATTGTAGCATATCAATCAATTAAGCAAGCAAGCAAGCAAACAATCAGCAAGAACCTGCTTTTTAAAAGAAGAGATATCTATGAAAGACATTTCGTTTTAGTCATCCTAAAATTTACATGTTCCTGCCTCTTTGGGTACTCTGTGAAAGGCTCCAACATAAGAAATAATTTTAAAGGAAATTTTTCATCAAATCATGCTCAATGAGATACTCATGACACTTGTTTACACACACATATATACATGTACAACTGACAACATTAATACAACACAAAATAATTGCAAATGTACTAAAAGCTACAAATTAATGACTAATATTTAAGTTTCATAATGTTTAAACGGCTAGGTGCCTTCTCATTATGCATATTTATGTTTTGTGGTAGTTTTGATATACATCTATAAAAAAACCAATACTTTTACAATTTAAAACCTTCATATACACCTTTATGCTATTCACCCTCATTTGGTTTCAAGGAAAAAAATTGAAAGGACCACCACATTTCCTAAATCACAAATGCTGTTCCAAAATTATTGAGGCTATATATCATTTTCTCTCTTCTACACTCCTGTGGCACTTCTGGAAACCTGAAGGTAGTTATTTAAGTCTGTTTTCTTTATGAGTGTACTTATAATGTATTTATGTATATACATGTACATAGGTTTGTTGGCACATGTGTGTTTGTAGCTACACATAGAGGCCCAAAGTTGAACTTGGACATCTTCACAGATTGTTTGAAGACAGGTCTCTCACTGAACTCAAAGGTCTCCCAGAGTTCTTCTGTCTTTGCTTCAAAAGTGTAAGTATTACATGTATTATAGGCACATGCCAGTTTTGCTTTTATGTGGGTTCCAGGAATCCAAATTTCAGTTTCAAGCATGCATAACATTCAATTCACTGAACCACCTCCCCAGGTCCAAGTCTTTTTTAAAAAAATCCTATAGCTCATGACAGGGAAACGATAAAGAAAATATTCAAGCAGAAAGCTAATCAATGAAACATCATGAATCAAATGAAATATTCACTACCAAGATGTTATGAATCTAATTGATTTGTTGAATTCAGTAACTCCAAGCTACTTCTCTGATACTTAAAACGAAATATCAGTGGCCAGGCAAGACAGCACAGTAGAGAATGGTGCCTTGTGAAAAGCCCAATAAATTAAGTTCGATTTCTGGGATTCACAACGTGGATGAATGGAACTAGCAGCTGAAAGTTGTTCTTTGACTTACGCACATCCAGACACACACACACACACACACACACACACACACACACACACACACACAAATAAACAAATATATACATACATACACAGATACATAAATGGATAAATATGTGTAAAATCAATCTTTAGAAACTGGGTATATAGTATAGTGAAAGAGTGTGTGTTAGCATCCATATGGGACTGTGTTTGTTATCTAGTACCCTCCCCCAAATTAAACTTCACATATGCAAAAAGAATGCATTTGTTAATCCATCCATTCACTTACCTGGTAAGCCAGGCTCACCCTTTTCTCCTTTGGATCCCAGGAAATCTGGATCCATTGGTCCAGGAGGACCTGGAAGGCCACGTTCTCCTTTACTACCCTTTTCTCCTGCAGGGCCAGGAAGACCTGGCTGACCTTGCATGCCATCATCACCTAAAATCAACAAAACATACCAAATTTGCTCATCCATAATGAATGCATGTAAAACTATCACTTGTTTCATAATTAGGTAGCCTTCTAAGCACTCAAAACATTGATGTACCTTGATGTCTGTCAATGAACAACTTGAGTATACACATATTTACAAAGTCAGGTAATATCTCTGCTTTCTAGAATTCTTAGATAATTAGTAAAGGCCTACCATGGGCTAAGTATTCACAATATTTCAGGTATACAGATCAAGTTTGTCATCAAACTGAAAACAAGAGTTTTTAATTGACACATCACAAAGAAATAAAACACTAGGAACTGATGGTTTTAAAATAGGAAAAACAAAATCTATATCAACAGAACACAATGTTTAATTTCCTTGTCATACATAACTCTCAGTCAACTCCAATTCTCACCTTTAAGACCAGGAGCACCACTCCTGCCAGGAATTCCCAAAGGTCCAGGTGGGCCTGGAGGTCCCATGATACCTATTTCTCCTTTGGCACCTTTGGAGAATATCAGTTAGCAACTTTTGTGTTTTTGGACTTTGGAAAACCTCTCTCTCCATCTCTATCTTTCTATGACTGTCTATTTCTCTTTCCCTCTCCCTCTCCCACTCCCTCCCATTTGCTCTCCCTCCTCCATCTTTCCAAGAAGCTCATATTTACTTTTATATTACTTGTTATGGGTGTTTTGGATAAATGTATGTCTGTTCACCATGTGCATGCAGTACCAACATAGGCCAGAAGAGGGCACTGGATCTCCTGGGACTGGAGTTAACAGATAATGTGAGCATGTGGGTGCTGGGAATCCATCCCTAGTTTTCTAGAAGAGCAGCCAGTGCTTTTAACCACTGAGCTATCTCTACAGGACCTCATTTTTCTCTCATGAAATTATTTCTTTGTGAAGCCACTTGCAATGGGAGGGTGCTACAATGATGAGAAGAGGAATTATGAATGATTAGATGTCACATGAGCTAAAAAAATGCAAGTGCCATTATAGATTGGATTCGTCAACTCCAATCATTTTGTTTGAGTCATATGAATCACATAAGATGATCCAGCAAATTCACCCCTCCCCTCCACCCTTGATTTCTGACACACAGGATCTTAAGCAAAATGTTTGGAAAGTTGCTTTAAACTATCACATTTTGCATCATTTATTATATAGCAATTTAATAACTAGTACTGTCACACAGAATAAGCAATGGCAATTAATGTAATTAGTAGGGCTCAGGCCTGTAAGAAATGATATTCCAGTAAGGGCTAAGCTGCCCATAGTAAGGTATAATGATGTAAATGGTAGGGGGTTTGTTGATTTGCCTATTTCTTGAATGTCATATTCATCATTTAGGCTATGAATAATGGATCCAGAGCACACAAAGAGTATTGCTTTGAAGAATGTGTGACTACAAATATGCAGGAAAGCTAGATAAGGTTGGTTAATACCTAGAATGACTATTATTATGCCTAGTTGACTTGAGGTGGAGAATGCTACAATTTTTTAAAAAATGTCATTTTGAGTTAGGGTGCAGATTGTTGTAAATAGTGTGGTGATTGTGCCTTGGCCTAGTATAGTGCAAACAACAGAGTTTCTAACGTTCATACACTTAACACTCTTCCTCAATAGATAATTTCAATTTGTAAAATGCCACATAAAAATTGCTTGTCAGAGTCATATTAATATTATTTTCATTGATCCCCAATCAGAAAAATTATTAAACATTACCTGGGAATCCAGGGACACCTGCTTTTCCTGGGAGACCAGGTGACCCTGGAGGTCCTATAAGACCAGGAGTTCCAGGGAGCCCTGGACTACCTCTTTCTCCTGGGGGTCCTGGAACATCAAACCCAGGAGGTCCTGGATCTCCCTTTTCTCCTGGTATTCCATGTAACCCTAGTTAACAAAACATTATCATTAGTAAGTATTGAAACAGTTTCTAAATGATGGATTTAGTTATTTTTCTTATAAAAAAGTGATAAGATCTAATTATGATAAACCTAAGAGAGCACATTAGAGAGATTTTGGCATTGTAAATGTTAAAATGACTAAAGAAAATCAAGCTTCCACATTTTAAATCATATTTCTTTAAGATTTCCAAAAAATTATTTATGGCAAAACAAAATTTTGAAGAAATTCCTAGTTTGTTGTTGATTAACATTTTAATAAAGCACAAAAGCCCCAAGACAATGAAATAAGAGCCTATTTTTTGGTTATAGTACTCAATAAATAAGATTATAACATTAAATTGTTATAGAATTTTCTGAGTGCACCTTCTTCAATGTTTATCTCATTGTAGATTATTAACATCTTATCATTTGTCTCTGAACCACTGATCACAGTTGGATTTTCACTGTCCCATTATTTGATAACTAGAGGGGTCAACATAATAGGCATCAATTATTAGTACATATTATGCTGACCCCTCTAAATAATTATCAAATAAGTCAGTTTGGTTTGATCTTGGTTTTATCTTAAACGTTGTTTAAATAATATGATACTATAAATTCTGATTATTTTGTATTGCATTTTCTATTGCAAAATGAAACAAGTATATTATATAAGCTGCTGGTAGTTTCAGTCAAACACAATAACCGAGGTTATAGCAGTATTATGGCAGTATTCTTGCTGATCAACTTACTATTTAAGTATCTAGATAATTTGAAGTGGGTGAAGTTAATATTCTACTGTGGTGATGATAATAAAATTTACCTTAAAAATGAATATGTTTCATGCATAATAAAAATTGTGACTTGAAAACTTATATATTGTGAATGCTTTGAATAATTTTTCATGCTAACTTTGGTTAACTGCTGAATACTATTAGTTTAGATATTAATGTCTATGGCAAAGGAAATATTTACAGGCAAATATATGAAAACAACTTAAAATGTATTAATTTGCACTGTTCTGATCCTATGCAGTCTTTATGATCAATATATGTATACATGCTTCCAGTGGGGAGAAAAAGTGATAATAAATAGAATATTAAGTGGTTTAATAAATAAAACAATTGCAAGGTATTAGCTCTAGTTAAAAAGGAATATGTATTAAAATCTTGTATTTTTTATTTTTTACATGATCCTTTTTTAATTCTTAACATTTTTTCATGTTTAAACTTAAATTAGAAACAATCTTATTTTATATATCAATTCCAGTTTCCTCTCCATTCGCTTACTAAAATCTTGTATTTTATTAAGATACTTATTAATGATATTTTATTTTCATTTAGCTGTGATGCATGAATTCAAATTTCTTCTATACAGTCGTGCATTTTCCCAAGAAACAATAAAACACAACAGAAGTGATAAATTCATTTTATCTTTCTTTGTGAAATAGCAGGTGAAGTCTGTATTGGCCAAAAGTAAAAATACTTTTTTTTCTTCAAGATCTCACAGCTATTTGTGTTGGGCAGAGTGTTTTTTCCTTGAATGATGAAGCAACTATTTATAGCAACTCTGTTCAAAGCATGACTCCAAGTTGTTTTTCTTTTCTTTTCTTTTTAATATTTCAATCAGTAATGACAAGTCAGGGGCCATAAAAAAGGTACAATGTGCCCACAAATTGATTTTTAAAATAGTACATGAATAAAAAATAGCCTTAATGGGCATTTTATTTTGTTAACCACTGTTTTGAGATTTTCAATGATGGACAATATATCCAGGGTCATTTAAGGTCAGAAAATAGGTCTCTGTGTTCAAAAGAATTACATGTACATCCTAATTGTGCTCAACTTTCTGATATGTTCATGTGAATTAAAAAGTTAAATGTTCATATTTGTATTAATTTTAGAAACTATTTTACAATATTTTGAAATACAAAATGCAGGCCTGATAATTGCCCTTAGTATACCCAAGCAAACAGAAAATATGAGTTAATTCAGAATCCACATTTTGTTTAGACTCTCAAATAAATATAGAAGAGTCATATAATTATTTATCAATGGAGGCAAAACCACTAGGCTACATGTTCACAAAACCTTTGTGAGTATCCGATTTTTTAAAATAAAAGCTTAGTGTTGTCAGTTATAAAATTATTCCTAATCTAGGAGGAAAGGGGAGGGAGGGGGATCAAATAAAAAGAAACAAAAGACCTATGATGTATTTTTACAGAAATTTCTTGTCAACTCTCAATATGATTTTTATATGCTAATAATATGAAGAAGTTCTATATGTAAGTCTTGCCTATTACTGAATTATACTATTCTGGTCTGAAATAATCATCACTAACAGTGAGAGGTCTATGTTTCTAAAACTGTATTGTTCAATGATTATATGTTAATGGTAACTATGTAATTATTAAATTGTGCTATTAGAAATAGATGGATTTTAGGTGAACAGAGGGGAAACATCAAGCATTAAATTAGCTCTTATGCTGTGATCTATAATTCACACTTTTATAAAATTATATGCATATACAGATTATTTAAGATTTATTTCTTAAATCACTTTGCTGGAAGACACTGCAAGTCCTATAAGAGGCACATTTACTGTCATTTTACCAGGTTGGCCTATTGGTCCTGGAGTCCCTGGTGGTCCTGGTGGTCCCTGAATACCAATTCCTGGCAGCCCAGGAGGCCCTATTGGGCCAGGTTGTCCATTTGATCCAATATCACCTTTTTTAAAAAGAATACAGTTTACATGTTAAAACAACATCCCCCATTTTTCTTTATTCTTCTCTCATATTACATCCCAGGCATAGTTTCTCTTTTCTCCCCTTCTCCAAGTGCCCCCAACTCCCCCCTCCCCAAGATCCATAGCTTTTCTGTTTCCCTTCAGAAAAGAGCAGGCCTTCCAATGATATCAACCAAACACGGCATAACAAGCTGCAATAAGATTAGTTTATCCAGGAAGAAAAGTAAAAGTAAGTACCCAAAGCAGAAACCCCACTAATAAATAGATTCTTATTTAACACAAAGCAAATTCACCACTTGTCTTAACATCTCAAAATGCACAAAAGGTTCTAACCTACACCTTTTTACTATCTCTAATTCATAATGGGTAACTCTTTAAGAAAATATAATTTTAATCACTTATCATTAAGCAGCTAAATGTCACATCTTCCTTAGCTTAAGCTTCTCCCCACCTTGCCTAAATTATTTTGACATTAGAACATTTACTCTTGGCATTTCCTATCATTCACACTTTTTCAAAATTATTATATCTATTGAAATTTGCTTAGAGCCCATTGAGGAAAAGGGGGTGGAATGATGTAAAAGCCAGAAGTCAGGAAGGACTAGAGAAAATCAATGTCTCCTGCACATGACAGGTTGGCTGCACTTAGGGACTCCACAGCAGTTGTCGCCTGCACAAGATCAAACCACTGGACATTCCTGAATAGAGTGGGGAGATCCTCATGTGCCATCATCCTTAGTAGAGGAGCTACTGACAGTTGACTCTTTCTGGGCAAAGGAAAGTCATTTTGCTTTTAAGGATATGGCCCTGGGATGTTGTTCATGTTCTGGTGGACTCATGAGTATATGAGCAGCACAAGTTGGAATCAGTGGGGGTATTTCTCTTTTAAAGGTTGGGAGGTATAGAAAGATGAAGAATGGATCTTTTGTTTGTTTGTTTGTTTTTAGATATAAAGCTGTTGGCCAGTTACTAGCATTTCTTATTGGCTAGCTCTGTCTTAAATATTAACCCATTTATATTAATCTAAGTGCTTTCACATGGTCTTATCTTACCGGAGAGGTCTGGACCTTCTTCTCAAGTCCCTACATCTTGACTCTCCTCTGCTACATCTCCCAGAATCCTCCTTGTCTACTAGTCCCACTTATCTTGCCTTCCTATTTGCCAACAGTGCTTTATTCATTAACCAATAAGAGAAACATATTTACAGAATGACATCTCCCATCATCTCTTCTTTTCTGTCTAAACAAAAAGGGTTTTTTAACTTTAACATAGTAAAATACATAACAAAACAGTTATCAAATAAGAACCACAGTTAATAGTATTCAGTCCATTAACATTTAGCAAGATTTAAGGAAAATATTCTATCATCTATCCTATCTTTGTGAGTCTAAAGTCTTATATGTAACTTATCTTTAATCCTAACTAAGGAAAACTATAACCATAACTATTTGTCTTCAACTCCATCAAAGACCACAGAAGGACAATATATAAACTCTAGAAATGACAGAGACATCTTGCTGCTTGGTCAGTGACCCAAAGTTCTTCTGTAATGTTCCATCTTCAACCTATAGGCCATAGTGTCGTTTTGCAGACTCCTCAGCACAGCAGGAAACTTTAAACTGTCAACCTGTATTGGCAGTTTGTTAGTCACTTTTCTCTCTGTCCTGTAGGCTGTCTGGCAGACTTGTCCATGAAGCAGGAACCCTGTAGCAATGTCCATCTTGTTTCAGTAGTCACTTTTCTATGGGTCCTGAATGCCCAGTTTATAAGCAAAATGTCAAACAGTCCAGACAAGAGCAGTATCTTGTCCAAATGGCTAGTCTTGCCATATTGGAGGCAAACTCCATAACGAGTTTCTTTGATGTACATCTTCCTTTCTGATGCTGGTGGTGTTGCCAGGAGCAGTTGTGCCTCACTGTTAAGAAAAACCCTAAACCATTTTAAATGCCATAGAAGAATGGATCTTGAAGGAGTTAAAGGCAGGAGTGGGAAACCTACACAGTATGTATGACTTTGAAAGAATTAATGAAGACATTGTACTTATAAAAAACCTGCTCTTTCATTGCATCATTGGATGAGTTTTGATAAATGTATACAACCATATAACTGCAACTACAATACAGATTTAGAACTGTCTTGTCAGTCCTCAAAAGAACCTGTCATCCATTGTTGATCCTTCTCCACGTGTCAATTTTCTTGCAACTTTTGTTCCACTTTATTTCTTACAAGTTTTTCATTTCCAGAATGTTGTAAATGCAATCATGCAGTATGTAGCCTCTTGAGTATGTCTTCATTCACTTAATATGATGCATTTGAGATTCATTTATGCTTGTTGTGTATACAGATATCCAATCATTTTAGCACTGTTTGTTGTGAAGATTTATTTCCCTATTGAAATTGACTGAGTAAATTTTTGAAAGATACATGTTGGACTGAGATTTATGTCAGCAGTTAAAGTGTATGTTTAGCATGAGGTCCTGGACTTGATTCCTAACACCACAAATCAAATATTTCATTGTATAAATACATTATATTGTGTTAGCCTTTGTTGCTTGATGGACACTTGGGCTATTTCCAAATCTTGTTGATTATGAATAAAGGTCCTTTAAAAGTAGATGTACAGATTTGTATGCGAAGCTTCACGTAGTTTTCTTTAGTAAATACATAGAAGTGGGATTGCAGTTTAAGAGTGTAAGACCACACTTTCTTTTCCAATACACTAACACAAAATTATCAAAGTGAAAAAAAAAAGAACTCGCTTTTGGTTCTTGTGCTGGAAATTGAACTGTTTTGCATTCTAACTAGCTATGTGAAAAACTCATAGTTATGCTACACACATGGTGGTAGTTTTTCTTGTTCTTGAAGAGGAAGCCAATTCTTATAGTCAAGTATCCATTTCACTGTGGTTTGAACCTATATTTTGCATATGTCTCTATTGAAGATTCTTACATGTACTTGCTTACCATTTAGCTGTCTTTTGGGGTAAAATATAAATATATCAGTTTAAATAGTTGTCAGCGCTTTCCAACTCTTGCTTTTAAATGTGGTAATTGTTTTCTAACTTGAATTTTATGGATTTTTATATATTCTGCTTACAAATACTCTGCTAGATACATGATGTGAAAATATTTTATTTTAATGAAGTCCAAATTAACAGTTTTCATTTTTATGATTTTTAGTGTCTTATCTAACAGTTTTTGTGTATTTTATGAACAGAAAAATGTTTACCCCATCCTTTCACTTAAAAGCTAAATTTGACTAATAGATGTGTGCTTCCACTGTCTATGAGTTCAGAATGTTTTTGTTCTTAACAGATGATGTTTTATATTGACTATCAACTTGACAAAATTTAGATTCAAGCCTCTACACTACACTGTAGTGGGTTATTTAGATTAGGTTATGGTGAAAAGACCCATCCTAAATGTGACCTACACCATTCAATGGGTTGTGGTCCCTGACCCTGAAAAGGAGAAAGTAAGTCAAGCACTTTAAGCTTTTTGCTTCCCAACTGTAGAAGTGATGAGAACAGTAACCTTGAGTTCTTGCTGTTATGTTGTCCCCTTAATAATGGGCTGTAACCTAGAACTGTGAACCAAAAGAAATCCTTTGTTTCTTTTGTCAGTTATTTTTTCACATAAATGAGAGAATAAAAAAAGATTACATAGGCTTAACCAAAAAGAGAAGTTGCAACAAAAATATGTGGTCCACTAAATCAAAATATGCTACTGTTTGCCTTTTTACAGAAAAGCTTAAGGTGCTTGTATCCTAGAGGCTATTCTGAGATAAAAATAGAAATGGGGGTTTTATTTGCTTGTTTCATGCACATATACATAATAGTTTTTGTGCTATTTGTTAGAAGGTTTCTTTTTTGTTTGTTTGGGTTTTGTTTTTGAAAAATATTTCTCTGTGTAACAGCACTGGCTGTCCTGGAACTAGCGCTGCAGACCAGGCTGGCCTCGAACTCACAGACATCTGCCTGCCTCTGCCTCCTGAGTGCTGGGACTTAAGGTTTGCACTACCACCACCTGGTTGATTTTTCTTTTTTCTAATATAATCTTTAGCATACAAACTTCATTTTGAGCTACTAGATATGTTTTACTTTCATTTTCACTCAATTAGACATGTTTGTTCATTTTCATAATGATTTCTCCTTTGACTCATGGTTTATTTATGTACACTGGATATTTTCTAAATACGTTATGATTTTCCCAAGCATACATATCTTCCTGGTATAATTTCTTTATGCAATTTTTTCTGGCATTGACTACTTAATAAATTTATTTTTAATTTTCTAAGGTTTCTTTAATGGCCAAGATTATGCCCTCGCTTATTTAATATTTGTGCATAGAAAATAATTGTTTCTTGTTTGTATTGGGTGAAATGGGTTACAAATGTCAATGTTGAGAAATTCCTGACCCTGTCCTGCTAGAATTCTGGACATCTTATTTTTATATTCATCCATATAATGCCAAGACTAAATTCTATACATACTACGTGAATGAAGGTAGAAAACCAGCACCACCTAATGATGAAGACTATAGCAATATAATTTTCTACCTGTAATTTTGTATTTGCTTTACTTAAAAGAGCTGATAAAATTCTATAAATTTATAATATCCTGAAACATCATTTTCTTGTATTTCAAAATTACTTTTCATAATTACAATATTTACAGTTCTAAGCCCCCCTCTCTCTAGGTGTTCCTTTAATGAGATCATTTGTTTATATCAATTTTGAAAGAGTTCATTATTTCCTTACTGACTAAGTTTGTGTACACACTTACATATGATTCAGAACACTTAATTCTAGTCTACTTGTTACTCCTGCACAGGTTCATAGTGTCATAAATACAGTGGCATTTTAACATACATTAATGTATATTTGGTAAGTATTGAGTTTCTAAATCAATTTCATGAAGTGCTTATGAACAATTATTTAAATTCTCATAGACAGGCAAACCAATGTAACTGAATTGAAAATCATGATATTAGCCCACACACCTATGAACACCTGAGTTTTGACAAAACAGCTAAAAGTATACAATGGAAGGAGGAAAGGATCTTCAACAAATGGTGCTGGCACAATTGGATGATGGTGTGTAGAAGACTGCAGGTAGACCCATATCTGTCACAATGCACAAAACTTATCCAAATGGATCAAAGACTTCAACATAAATTTAGCCATACTGAACTTCTTAGAAGAGAAAGTGGGAGGTACCCTTGAAAGAATTGGTACAGGAGACCGCTTCCTGAACATAACACCAGTAGCACAGACACTGAGACTTCCTAAAACGGAGAAACTTCTGTAAGGCGAAAGACACAATTGAGATGACCAAATGGCAGCCCACAGACTGGGAAAAGATCTTCACCAACCCTACATCTGACAGAGGGCTGATCTCCAAAATATACAAAGAACTCAAGAAACTTGTCACCAAAACACCAAATAACCCTATTAAAAAGTGGGATACAGAACTGAATAGAGAATTCTCAATAGAGGAATCCAAAATGGCTGAAAGACATTTAAGAAAGTGCCCAACATCCTTAGCCATCAGGGAATTGCAAATCAAAACAACTCTGAGATACCATCTTATTAGTCAGAAAGGCTAAAATCAGAAACACCAATGACAGCTTATGCCGGAGAAGATGCAGAGAAAGGGAAACACTCTTCCATTGCTGGTGGGAGTACAAACTTGTACAACCATTTTGGAGACCAGTATGATGGTTCCTCAAGAAAATAGGAAGCAGTCTACCACAGGACCTGGAAATCCCACTCTTAGGCATACACCCAAATGATCCACATCCATGCAACAAAGGCATCTGTTCAACTATGTTTATAGCAGCATTATTTGTAATAGCCAGAACCTGGAAGCAACCTAGATGCCCTTCAACTGAAGAATGGATAAAGAAGATGTAGTACATTTTCACAAGGGAATACAACTCAGCAGGGAAAAAAATCATGAAATTCACAGGCAAATGGATGAAACTTGAAGAAAGTATCCTGAGTGAGATAACCCAGTCACAAAAACAGGATCATGGTATGAACTCACTCATATATGGATCTTAGACATAGAGCAAAGAATTACCAGCCTACAATTCACACTGCCAGAGAAACTAGGATACAAGGAGGAACCTAAGAAATTCAGAAAGGGAAAGAGACAAGATCTCCTGAGGATATTTGGAGTAGAGGGTGCTGTGAGTGGAGAGGGAGTTAGAAGAGAAGTATAGGAAAGGAGAATATGTGGGACCAGGAAGACTGAGTTGGGGGATTAAGAGATGAAAACAAGAAAAGAGATACCATAATAGAGGGAGCCATTATGGGTTTGAAGAAAAAACCTACTAGAGAAATGTCCAGAGACCTACAAGGATGATCCCAACTAACAATCTGAGCAACAGTAGAGAAGCTACCTTAATTGCCTTTCCCTGATGATGAGTTTGATAGCTAACTTATATGCCATCATAGAGACCTCATCTAATAGCTGTTGGAAACAGAAGCAGACACCCACAGCTAAACACTGACCTGAACTCCTAGAACCCAGTTGCAGAGAGGGAGGAGTGATAAGAAAAGGGGTCAAGACCAGGCTACAGAAACCCACAGAGAAAGCTGACCTGAACAAGGGGGAGCTCATGGACTGATAGCTGGGAAACCAGCATTGGACCAACTCAGACCCCCTGAACATGGGTCTCAATTAGAAGGCCTCAGCAGTCTACAGGACCTCTGATAGTGGAACCAGGATGTATTCCTGGTACATGAAAAGACTTTGGGAGCACATTCCAGATGGAGGGATATTCCATTAACCTAGAGACAGGAAGGAGGGCCTAGTCCCTACTCCAAATGACTTGACAGATTTTGATGATCCCTCCTTGTAAGTCTCACCCTCCCTGTGGAGGGGGTGGGGAATGGGATGAGAGGTGGAATCAGGGGGCATGGGAGGATGGAAGAGGGAACTGGGATCGATACGCAAAATAAGAAAAAATAATTTAAAAATTCAAAAAAGAAAATAATTTATATTTATTTATAAATGGGAATAATTGACAGTACCAAGCCTTCCCTCTAATATATAGAAATTTTTGAAAAACAATTCTAAAATTTCAAGTTGTCAACAATAGTTTATATTTTCCTTATAACTATATTATGCACATTTTTTTGATTTTGAAAAATGACAGATATTTTATTGCTAGCAAAAGTTTTATATCTAATATTTCTAAATACATCATTTAATTTGTCGTGGTATTTTCTATATTATTTCTTCTGGTTAGAATAACATTTCAAAGGATTCAGGCAATGTGTCATCTCCTATACCTCTAAGACCCTTGAAATGAGATCCTGAAATATACTAACCTATGAGATAAATATAATGATTCTAAATTCATCATCTTTCTTATTATTCTTTTTTTTGTAAAATTAAATTGTGATATTCAAGCTTAAGCATTTATTCTACTAACAGAGTTTTCATCACAGGCATTAACTTTTTAAATCATTGTCGCTGTCTATATTGTTTTGAAAATGACACACCAACTTCCTTTTACAGTTTAGTCATTGAGTTTCAATATGTAGAAATTTATCTAAATATGTCTAATAAGTGAAGATTTTGGACACATCAGTCCTGAGAATCAACTTGTATATATAAGTAATTTACCACTGAGCACAAACCACAGACATGGTGGGCAAATTATTTATTGTAGTCTGCAAGCTGAGTTTTGTCAATAATGTATTGATTCAAAACATTATTAGTACACATATTAAAAATTATCATCATAACAATACCATTGCTTCCCAACCTGTGGATTGTGGAGGTCACATATCAGATATCTGGTGACTCAAGTATTACATGGTCTAGGATATGGACATAATAAATACTAGACAAATGAGGAAATTACCTAAGAAAGGCCCAAATATTAATTCTTTTAGCACATTTAGAACTATATTAGATTCAGTATCCAATGACTTTCATCTGAGATCACATCATTAAGATGATGAAAACAGGAGAACAATGAGTTCAAGATCAACCTGGGCTACATAGAAAGTCCTTGTCTCAAAACAAAAACAAACCATCAAGCAAAACATTCTAAACCCTACTGAAATTTTACTATTAAAAATATGGAAATCCTAAATTTCCGTTGAAAGATCAAACAAATGCTTGATATGAGTTTGTCTTTCCTGCATTTCATTTCTTCATAAATCATGTCTCTATAGTAGGAAATTTACTGAAGAAGACTACAAGTAGATTATCATTCAGAATAATTTTATTTGCAATTTTTAGTTATGGGCTTATAGTTGAGAAACAGTACAACTTTGAGTGACTTACAGCTCCTCAAAATTTTTTAATTAAAGATATACAGGTATTATTAAAATAATTTATTTAAGCTGTCTTGAACTTCTTTGGGGATTATTACAACAAAACCTGTTCTGGCTAAAATTAACTGGAGATATAAATTGTTTTAATGAAAATCCACTCAATATCATTCAGGAATATAGATTTAATTTAGAAAGGTCTCCAAGACATTGACCTTGAGAATTCTATTCCTTGCAAACTGAACAGTGAAATAAAATCAGCCAAGCCAGCTATGTTAATCCTATTCCTTTTTTTTCAGTTTGTTTACATGGTGAATTACATTGACAGATTTTCATATGTTGAACCATCCCTACATCTCTGGGATATAGCCTACTTGATCTTGGTGGATGATTTTTTTAAATGTATTGTTGGATTCACTTTGCCAGTATTTTATTGAGTATTTTTGCTTCTGTGTTCATGAGGGAAATTGGTCTATAAATCTCTTTCTTAGTTGTCTCTTTTTGTGGTTTGGTTATCAGGGTAACTGTCACCTCATTAAAAGAGTTTGGCAATGTTCCTTCTGTTTCTATTGTGTGGAGCAATTTGAAGAGTATTGATATTAGATCTTTGAAATTCTGGTAGGATTCTGAACTGAAACCATCTGGCCCTTGGCTTTTTGGGGGTTGGGGGACTTTTAATGATTGTTTCTCTTTCCTTAGGTATTATCTCTGTCTATTTAAATTGTTTATTTGATCTTGATTTAATTTTGATGTTGTGCCTATCCAGAAAATTGCCCATTTCTTTTAGATTTTCTAATTTTGTGGAGTATAGAGTTTTGAAATATGACCTAATGATTCTCTGGATTTCTGGATGGTGACAGAAGAATGCAAATAGATCCATGTCTATTTACATGCACAAAACTCAAGTTCAAGTGGATCAAAGGCCTCAACATAAATCTAGTAACATTGAACCTGATAGAAGAGAAAGTGGGAAGTAGCCTTGAATGAATTGGCACCGAAATATAACAACAGTACCACAGACACTTAGAGCAACAATTAATAAATAGGACCTCCTGAAACTGAGAAGCTTCTGAAAAGCAAAGAACACAGCAAATAAGACAGAACAGCAGCCTACAGAATGGGAAAAGATCTTAACCAAAAACCTCCAAAAATATATAAAGAACTGAAAAAACTAGACATCAAAATACCAAATAATCCAATTTAAAATGGGGGACACATCTAAACAGAATTATCAACAGAAAAATCTCAAATGGCCAAAAGGCATTTAAGTAGTTGCTCAACATCCTTAGTCTTCAGGAAAATACAACTCAAAGCAACTTTGAGATACTATCTTACACACCTGTAAGAATGACCAAGATCAAAAACTGATGACAGCTTATGCTGGAGAAGATGTGGACTAAAGGGAACACTCCTCCACTGCTAGTGGGAGTGCAAACTTGTACACACACTTTGGAAATTAGTATTGTGGTTTCTCATAAAACTGGGAATCAATCTACCTCACAATCCAGAAATACCACTCTTGAGCACATAACAAAAGATGCACAACCATACCAGAAGGACACTTCTTCAACTATGTTCATAGTAGCTTTATTCATAATAGCCAGAATATGGAAACAACCTAGATACCCCTCAAACAAAAAATAGATAAAGAAAACGTGGTACATTTATACAATGGAGTATTAATCGGCAGAAGCAAACAGTCACATCTTGAAATTTGCAGGCAAAAGGATAGATCAAGGAAAAAATCCTGAGTGAGTTATCCCAGACTCAGAAAGACAAACATGATATGTACTCACTCATTAATGGATAATAGATGTACAGCAAAGAACAACCAGGCTACAATCCACAAACCCAGAGAAGCTAGGTAACAAGGAGGACACTAAGAGTGACACCCATGGATCTCCCTGACAAGGGGAAATAGATAAAATCTCCTGGGTAAACTAAGGGAGGTAGAAGAGAAGGGATGGGGGATGAGAACATGAGGGGAGGGGCCATCCAGTTGGGGAAGAGAAGGAGTAGGAAAGAGATTATCTTGATGTAGGGAGCCATTATGTGGCTAGGGAGAAATCTGGTGCTAGGGAAATTCCCAGGAACCCACAAGAATGACCACAGCTAAGACTCCTAGCAATAGTAGAGAACCTTCACCCAGTAACTGATGGAAGCAGATGCAAAGATCCATAGCCAAGCACTGAGCTGAGCTCTTGGAGTCCAGTCAAAGAAAGGAGTGATTATATAAGCAAGGCTGTCAAGATCATGATGGGAAAACCTACAGAGACAGCTGAACCCAGGTAATGGGAGCTCATGGACTCTGGACATCAGCTGGGGGCCTGTAAGGGACCAAAACATACCCTCTGAATGTGATTGATAGTTGTATGACTTGGTCTGTTTGTGGGACCCCTGACAGTTGGGCCAGGATTTATCCCTGCTATATGAACTGGCTTTTTGGAACCCATTACCTAAGGTGTGCTATCTTGCTTAGTGTTGAAATAGGAGGGAGGGTCTTGGTTCTACCTCAACTTGATATGCCAGGCTTAGTTGACTCCCAATGGTAAGCCTTACCCTCTCTGAGGAGTAGATGGGGGTTGGGGGGGGGGGGGGGAAGAGAGAGAGGGGAAACTGTAGTGAGTAAGCAAAATGAATAAAAAATTAAAATAAAAATAATCAAACTCAGGTTTATGATCAATAAAACAAACAAAAACAAAATATGAAATGATAGTTAATTCAGCCACATACATTTGTACTATGCTGAAAAGAAAGGCAAAGTACATGGTATAGTTTAAAAATTTTAACAACAAAACTAATTTCTACATTATGGAGCTCACATATTAGTCAATAGGTACAGTAACAAACAATTTGATACTAGTAAAAGAGTGAAATAGATGAATGAAGTAGGATTGACAGCAAAGAAAAAGACACTTCTTTATACAGCATTTGATTTGATAGAGATTCCCACATAATCCCCTGTTGGGTTTCTATTTTAAATAAAATGACAAAAACTTAAATTATTTGAGATTAACAACAGTTACAAGAAGGAAACTATTGACAGTATTGGGCAAATAAATATTTCTTGCATAAGACACATAATTATAATAATAGAAAACATAAATTAAAAACATGTAGAACAATCAAATTAAAACTTTTCATCCAAAGACACTGGAAATACGAATACAAAACCAACACATGGATAAAATACTCCTGATTTTATTCTAGAAAAAGGACAAGCATTCAGGGTATAATGGGAATATTTTCAACTTAACATAAAACACAACACAGCCCATCAATTCAAACTGACATGTGTTTAAATATCTAAGTGATATCCCACAAGAACAGATAAAAGGGTGAACATCCTTAGTCATCAAAGAAATACAAATTAATATTGTAATTGATGATACTGCCTCAAAACAAAGCAAGCAAAACTTTAATGCTGGAGAGAATAGAGATTAATGTTATATTGGTGTGCATTTTAAAATGACACATGCATGTTGGAGAAAGATCTAATGGTTTCTTATATATGTGAGCACACACAAATGACAATTCTAATCTTAGCTATATGGTAAAGCAAAATGAAAGCACACATCCATCAAAAGATTTGGGGAACTCTTCTAATAGCTTCTCTCACAATAGTCAGCAGCTGACACAGCCCAGGTATCCTCACAGTGTCATCGTATTTCTTAGTTGTTTCTTAGAAATTCTTAGTAATAAGAACTAGTGATAAGCACAGTCGATATTTTTTAAAAACATTCTCAGTGAAAGATGTATTACAAGAATGTTCATATTGCATGATTCTGCATATAAGGATTCCAGAACAGACAGAATAACAATATAGTTAAAAACATTCGTAACAATATTAGTGTGGATGTTGGAGACTGTTTGGAAAATGAAATAATGACAGTTTCTCCCTGTCCCTCCCTACCCCCTCTCTCTCCCTCTCTCCCTCCCCCTCTCTCCCCCTCTCCCCCCCTCTGTATGTGTGCGTGCGTGCGTGCGTGCGTGCGTGCGTGCGTGTGTGTGTGTGTGTGTGTGTGTGTGTATGTATGTACTAGGACTTGGGGCATGGAGGGAAAATGCACAACCAATTAGCCTCATCCCCAGCCCTGGGAAGTGTATGTGATATTGCCAATGTAAAACCACATCTGTGGATGTCATATTCAATAGGTCTATGGATTTTATATAGAAATAAAATACATAGACACCTTTAGAATTGTTGCTATTGTACACATGCTGAATATTTGGGGAGAAGTGCACCACTATTGCAATTTGTTTTGATATTCATAAAAAGAAATATATATACATACATACATATATATATATATGTTGTGATGGGAAGTTATATGACAAAATAGTAGCGTGTCAGTGATGTATATACATGGCAGTCGTTCTGTTGTTTTTCTACCTTGTATTATACATGCAATTTCCAGTTCTTGGACTGAGGATTGAATCTGGGGCCTTTCACATACTAGGCAAGTTTTCTACTGTAGAGCTCTATCTCTAACTCATATACTTGCAATATTTAAAAATACTTTGGAAGGACACAAAATGTTATATATAGGGCCCAAGCAGTGGGCATGCAGCCATTTGATGTACAATTCTTAATGTTTCTGTGTATTTGACAATTTTACCATGACATATTTTAAAGAAAAAAATAATTATACTGATAAACCTACTTACTTCCAGCAGGCTAGAAAAGTCCAGGAGGTTTGTTTGTTTGTTGTTTGGTTTTGTTTTAGCATACTCAGGAAGTGATGGAGAAAACAAGTTCATTCATTCATTGTTGATAGGAATGTAAAAGGCACAGATTGAGAGAAATTTCACAATACCTTGAGAGCCTTTTACTTTTTACTGAGAAAATTCATTTTGTTCCTCTAGTCTACTACTATACCTGCATACATCTGAAATAACACACGTAACATTATTTGTAATCAGAAAAGGTAGGCAAATATCCATTCCAACAAGAAGCAACTGATGGTATACACATGTAATTCAATACTAGGCCATTAAATTCTTTTAAATGCTGCAAGCCCTGACATGGAGTGATTCTTAAATTATAATAGTGTAAAGGCAAAAGGCAAGTATGTCCCCTGTTTTGACAAATGAAGAAAAAAACTCCCTAAGGGCTAGCTAGTATTTCTTGTAGAGGAGCAACAGACAGAAAAAAGAAACTAAACTGAGATTACATATGGGACAGGGAGGAGTAAAATGTGGGGAAATGAAGAGAAATAAATATTCGTCTGCTTGTTTATTTGTTTGTTTTTGAGACAGGTTATTCCGTAGCCCAGGCTAGTTTCAAATTCACTATACAGTTGAAGATAGCCTTGAACTCCTGATCTTTCTGCTTGACAGTACCACACTCAGGTCTGTTACTTTTATACAAATATCCTTCTATTACCTTGCCAAGAAAATCAAAGGTCAAAAATAATTAGCAGAACATGAACAAAATTATATCAGCAACAGAAGAGCATCATGGGCTCTCCAATTAACTGGCTTATGATGCTTAACCTTTTCCTAAAGATTTTAACATCAATAAAATTCTAAAGCAAAAATGAGAAGTAGCAAGAGCCTCCATACCTTTTGGTCCAGGTAGCCCATCCAAGCCAGTGCGTCCTGGAGGACCTGGAGGTCCTGGGAAACCACGATCACCTTTTGGACCAGGTGTTCCTTTGAAACCTGGGAATCCTGGTGGCCCAGGTGGCCCAGGTAACCCAAATCCTGGCTCTCCCTTAAGCATACACATGACAAAACACAAGGAAAAGTCCAGTGACTTTCCTGATGCTTACCATTTACTACAGAGAATTTAAATCAGAGAATACAAAGTAATACTTCTCTTTCATGGTAAGGAGAGGATGATTAAATAAAAAGGAATGGGCGTGTTAGAGGGAACATCAGGAAGGATAGGAAACAAGGTTTAGTAAAATCAAATTAAATGAGTTGAATTGTTTTCAAAATAAGAACGGTAACTACAAAAGCATGGGATTAAATAACACTACCCAAGTGAGGAAATGTGAATATGGACTGAGAATTAGATCATCCAAATAGTTATTTTTAGTTTAACTAAGTCATATAATGCCATTGTGGTTTCTATACAAATTTTTCATTTAGATAGAGACAAATATCGAAGCAATCACAGGTGAAATGATGTATTGGAGATTTGAATTAGAGAATACCCCTCAAAAAAAAAAACAGGAAAAGATTAAAGAAATGTTATGAAAGGTTATTAAAATCTTAACAATTTTGTGCCTGGGTGACAGATATATGAAAGTTCATTATATTACTTCTTTTGCTTTATGTTTATTTGAAAATGTTCATCATAAAATAAAAACAAGCCAACAGAGAAGCAGTATTCTCATGAGAGCCCATAAGCTGTTTTCCCATCGAAAACAAGTAATAATGATGAAACCCAGCAAGATTAAATCACTTAAGCACAGAAAATATAGGAAGAGTCAGGATAATTACACATTGTAGCAGCTTTTGCTGAAGGCTGACTGAAAAAATGTTTGAAGATAAATAAGATACACTAGAAGGAATATAAAGGGAATTATTAGTAGTACAAAATAGCAGAGACTTGCTTTATGAATCTTTCATGGAGTTGGGACACAAGAAACAATACAGGAAGGACTTGATATATCTAGCGCCCTTTAACCAATCATCACACAAATATGGCAAGTATGAAATGGGTTACTGTTTGTATACAAAAGCAAAGGTGAAGCTGATCATTGGATTCTTTCATTGAATGCAACAACCCATTAGTCTAAACAAAGGTCAGAAACTTATTGGATCTAAATATTACCTATTTTATTAATGATGGTTTTAGATTAGATATTTTACTTTTAAATGAAAATATAGTTAAATTTTATCAATATAATAAAGACATGGGGGCAATGTCTCAGTTAAAATAGTAACTGGGACCAAGGAGGATAGAGTAGATAGAAAAATTAAAAAAAAGAGGTAAGTTAAAATGTTTCAGATTGGGGCTGAAGAGATGGCTCAGCGCTTAAGAACATTGACTACTCTTGTAGAGAAACAAGGTTCGATTCCCAGCACCCACTTGGTAGTTAACAACTGTCTGTAATTTCAGTTCCAGGGCACATGAGACCCTCTTCTGACCTCTGCAGTCACCAGGAAACACATTGTGCACATACATACACATGCAGGCAAAACACTCATACACATAAAAATAAAAATAAATACATCTTTAAAAATATGTTCCAGACCTTTGGTCCTGGAAAGCCTGGTGACCCAGGAGGGCCATCTGGACCCATTCTTCCAGGTGTTCCAGGTGCTCCTGGGGGTCCCGGAATTCCTGGAAAACCTACAAAATGGCAAGCCATTTTTTTAATCCACAGAAAGAATAAACTTCTAAAAAGATAGTTACATTCTCATCTCCCTAATCATACTTTATACAATGACTTGTTAAAAGTACATGAACATTCTGGATGTTCACTTAGAATCAGACCTAATAGATAAGCATCTGTGATTCTCTCTCAAACACCTTAGCCTTTCATTTCCACAGGGTATAGAAGACATTATGATCTTCTGAAGAATATAAAACAAGTTAGAACTGAATATAGTGAATGAATGAATGAATGCTGCATAAAGATACAGAATTTCCCTTCTGCTTTCATCATGATGTAGTGCAAAAGAATGTCTATCATGCACTTCTAGAGATGAGCTAAATGCAACAGAATGTGTTATAACAACATTAACACATAAAATCAAATCTGACATTTTAATAAAAGTATTTGGTTGAAGTGAGGAATTTTCATCACACAAAGGGGCTGTTCTGTTACTCCTGAAAATAAATTCTGTGAGAAAAAGAGCAGAATTGTAGACTAAAACCCAAAATTTCAATAAATCAAGGGAATATTTTACTTAGAATAAATGTTACATATGTGTATAGTGAATCTGCTTTCTGATTAATACAACCTGTTAATTCATTACATATCTATATAGTGCTTGCTATATTCCCAGGAACTATGCTAAGCTCTGAGAACACTACAATGAACATAAAATGTAATAATTCTCATGATATTCTTTAGCACATAAATAATTTCTGCATCTCTGAAATGTAGATTTTTTATCTATTTATTTCACATCCTGGCCATAGCCTCCCCTATTCCCAAACCCCTCCTCTTACATCTTCATCAAGGAAAGGGCAGGGTCCCATGAATATCAATAAAATATGTCATAGCAAGTTGCAGGAGGCTAAGCAGTGTAGACACTAGACTATTATACAAAATGAACTCCAGGTTCAAAGAGAGACCCTATCTCCAAAATTAAGGTGGATATAATGACTTTTCTTTTTAATATTTTTAAAAATGACTTTTTAATATTTTAAATTTGTTATCATTTTAATTTTATGTGTTTGGTTGTTTGGACTACATGTATGCACATGAACCATATGTGTGCCAAGTGCCCTCAAAAACCAGAGGAAGACCCTAAATCTATTAGAACTAGAACTAAGGTTGGTTAGGTGCTTGCATGGAGATGCTTAGAAGTAAACCCTGATTCTCTGAAAAAACAGCCAGTACTCTCAGTCACTGAGCCATCTCTGTAGCCCCCAGAGTGACTTTGCATTTACATTCTTTACAACATATATCAAAAGAGTTACATTCACTTTGTTTATATTATGAAAAGTAGCATAACTCTAACCAGCTAATCCACACAGCTCAGTATCTAGTCAAACATACCTTTGGGACCTGGTGGTCCAAGAAGCCCAACCCCAGGGATACCTGGTTCTCCTTTGCTACCAGGTATTCCTGGCAGGCCTGGTTGGCCTGGAAGTCCAGGATCACCTACAAAAAAAATAGCAGTGTAAGAATGAGAAACATCCAAAGAATGAAGTCAAGTGGTGAATATGTTTTGAAATAAAGTAAAAAAAATTTTTTTGCCTACCTGGAAGGCCCACTTCGCCATCTCTGCCTGGATTACCTGGCAGGCCAGGCTTCCCTGGCTGTGTTATGGTTTGGCCTGGATCACCTTTAGGACCTGAAAAAAGATGGATTACTCTGGAGTGAGAGCCATATACTTGACTAAAGAAAACAATCCCACTTTGTATATTCTAGGAAGTTATCAAACAGAATGTTGCAATTTCAAAGAGAAAAAGCCGATGATAGTTGTAAGTACTTCCATGATTGAGCATGTCAGATAATTAATTTTATATGTTAGCCTGACTGGATTAAGGGAGATTCAGATAGCTGATAAAGCAAGTGTTTCTGGTTATGTCCATGACCCATGATTCCAAAAGAGAAGGACATTTGAATCAACAATCTAAAAAGGGAAGGTCTGCCTTTACGCAATATGGGCCAGCATCATCCAATAAAAGAAGGCTTGGATAGACAACAAAAGAAAAACCTCCAAAAACAAAACAAGCAAAAAACAAAGCATAGGATATCAACACCCACAAACCATCCAAAGCACCTATTTCCTCCTTCCCTTGAGAATCAGAACATAAATTGGGCTGGGAAGATAGCTCAGTCAGCAAAGTACCTGCTGAATAAGAATCTATATCAAGACTCCCAGCACCCATAGAATAAAGGTAACCATAGCAGCACATGACTGTAACCCTAATACCTTGGGCATGGAGAAAAGCTAGTCAGCCTAGCAATATCAATGAACTCCAGGCTCAGAGAGAGACCCTGTCTCCAAATTAAAGTGCATGTTTTCAACCCTGAGGACATATGCATACAAGTGACATTACATTACACAGATGAAACATATCCACGAATTTGAAAGAGAGCAAGGGGTTATATGTTGGAGTTGGAGAGAATAAAGGTAAGGAGGCAATTTTTGTAAATACATTGTATCTTTTTGTTTTGTTTTTTCAAGACAGAGTTTCTCTGTGTATCCTTAGCTGTCCTGAAACCCACTCTGTAGGCCAGGCTGGCCTCAAACTCAGAGATATCTGCCTGTCTCTGAGTACTGGGATTAAAAGTGTGTGCCACCAATGCCTTGCTATCATAATTTTATTATAATATAAAATTAGAAAAAATATAAAAAGAGTAATGTGCATGGGCACCTCCTACTCATATGTAAACAGCTACTCAAACACACACATACACACACACACACACACACACACACACTATAAATACCAATACCAGCAAATGACTGAAAAAATGTAACAAGAAATCCAACTTTAAACAAAAAACACATTCTACTCCCTTGCGAGGAGCACATAAATGTTCAGAGAAACACATTTCCAGAGAAAGGAAGCCAATAATTTTATTTCTACTTTTAAGCACAAAGTTTAAAATCAAACAAACAATCGTAGTAAACTTACCTGGTAACCCTGGCTGGCCTGGATTTCCTGCCACACCTTGTATACCTTTTTCACCTATAGGGCCTGGGGGCCCAAAACCAACAGGGCCCATAGGTCCCACATTTCCTGGGACACCTGGCAAACCTGGGTTCCCAGGAGGACCTCTTTCACCCTTAAAAGCAATTCCACCCTGGAAAGGGAAATATTTAAGACAGAAACACATTGATATAACAACTTCATGTAGGTTAATATGAATGAATACTATGAGGGACATGACATAGCCATAAGTACCTCTTAAATGCTCTTATCTTCCAGTGACACAAATTGAGAATATAAGTAGATCAAGGTCTCTGCTCTCAAAAAGTTTACAATCTACCATGTTGAATTCATTATTTTCTAATTATCCTATTATAATATATTTTCCTATTAAAATATCCTTTATTGTATCTTACTGTAAATAGAAAATGAGACTGTTGATTTATGCTCAGTGCATTTAGTTCTATAGTACCTTAACCTGGCCATCTACTTACACAAATCAATAACAGTCCTCTATATACAAACCAAATTAGACTTATTTTCATGTCTAAAAAAATCCCACAGAGATATTTGGAATAAGAGGTGAATCCCAAAATTTTAACTTCCCATCCAACTATTCATACCTAGCAATAATTGATGCATTAATGAATTAAGGAGTTTATAAAACTGAAAGAAAGAGGTAAGGAAACTCTAGTTAGTACATTGTACCATTTCAATGTAAAAAATTTATTATTTTAGGCATTAGTGGAATATTCATCTAAGTACTAGGCCCTGTATTTTAGTTTAGCAAGTGTTTTTTGGAGGGAGGGATATACAGAAAATTAAATTTAGGGCCTCACAAGTATGAGTTCTACCACTGAGATAGAACTTCATCCTAACATTACTAAGTGACAATATGACATAAAAGCAAGACTATCAAACCAACTCACAGGTTCTCCTTTGGGGCCAGGGAGTCCTGGCAATCCATCTTTTCCAGGAGTACCAGGTAGACCAGGAAGCCCTGGAGCTCCAGGAGAACCCAACTCTCCTTTGTCGCCTTTCATTCCCAGAAGAGTGAGGACATCACCAGGGTCACCTTTAGATCCTGGAAATCCTGGAGCACCTGGAGGTCCAGGTATGCCCTGAGTTGAAACAACAACAACAAAACAAACAAACAAACAAACAACAACAACAACAAAACAAAAAGGGGGGGGGGAAGAAAAAGAAATTCAATTTGTTTTCTAGCATTATTTGCTCCATTAACCCATACAATAACATTCAGTATACAAACTAATGGTATGAAATAAGGACTGCAAATCAGGGAGAGGGAAGAAATAAAATAAATTATAGCTTAATATTCAAAATAAATTCAATGTTTTTGTCCATAAGTGACAATTAAAGGGCACATGGCTTCCTTCCAGTCCTTTGTGGCGCATAATATAATCAAAGCTTACTGGTAATCCTTTTGGACCAATTGTTCCAGCATTTCCTTTTTCACCCTTCTGTCCAGGGAATCCAAGAGATCCTAAGACACACAGAGAATCATATGAACTCTGAGCCTTAAGCCCCCAACTGTCCTCATATAGAAAGCAATATACCACAAACTTAGCTTTTAAATTGAGAACTCTATTCTATTGCATTTAAATCATACTCTTCCTTCTTTCATGTGTTCAATATGAAGAAATTACACTTTCTTTTTTAAAGCTTATTTACTTTTATGTGTTGGTGTTTTGTTCTTGTATCTGCATGACACCTGTGTTCCTGGTACCCATGGAGGCTAGAAGAAAGTGCCAGATCACTAGGACTGGAACTTCAGATGGTGGGTGCTGGGAATCAAACTCAGGCCCTGTGCAAGAGCAGCAAGTGCTCTTAACCACTGAGCCAACTCTCCAGCCCCAAATCAGACTTTGTTATAAATAAATATAATTAGCAGCACATACACCATTGCATCTTTAGGTGTTTCTAACTCCAGAGTATTATTTTGCAAAGTTTGCAGCTACTAGAAACCATAAGGTGGGGCATGAGTCCCTATAACCACCCCCTTGCCAAGGGGCAGAAGAAAATAAAGAGCTTGCATATCTTAAATTTCAGTTATGCAATCTTCCTATATCCTTATTATCCCTTTATTTTTGGGTTTGCCATTCCTTGCCAGAGGTTACAGAAAAGAGTTACTAAAGGCAATGGCTCTACAGATGAATCTCTGCACTGACTACATCATTATTATTTGGTAATTAGTTTAAAGGTTAATACTTGGATATTGCTATGAATTTAATCCAGAGCTACTAAATCACAATGTGGGGATGGGATCAGGCAATCTGAATGTTAACAAGCCCTCCGTATGATTCTTATTTATTCCCAAGTTGAAGCCCAACTAGATTGGAAGTACAGGCTATATTACTAGCTGCTAATGGTAGCTATGAGGCTTGCTAAAATATTTCCAAACTCCCAGTGAATTTATGTCCTTCGTAGACACACTAGACTGGTAAGCAGTCTGGAATTTATTATCATCCTGAACTCAGTCATTATATGTAACCTCAAGAATATATAATATTGGCATCTGTGGACAGTTAATTGAGTGGAATAGTTGTGGTTCTAAAAAAATGACTCAAAATTAGGAGGGAGGCCTTATATGTAGAAAGAGGAATATTGGCAGCTTGTTGCCAAACTTTAATAGAAACCTTGTTCCTTAATGACAATATGTGATATATCCCCAATGACTGCCTCTGGAAACTGTAATTGGTGTTCAGACAGTATGAACACTTTCCCTAGTTTTCTAGAAGAAAAGTCCGACTCTATATGTCATTTCACTTTTGGGACAATGTATTTCTTTGAATAATACCAAATGTTGTAATAGAGATTGTTAATAGATTCAGGTATTATAAACAAAAAAGTGAGTTATTTCATAAGAGAGGCATCTCATATTCATTAATTTGTAGACGAGAGACTAGATATAATTTTGGAAACTAACAACATTATAAAATTATTAGCATACTCATAAGAGCCAAGATTGTCTATATGAAGAATATTTTACCTGGAGGACCTGGGAGACCTGGCAAACCAGGTTGTCCTGGAGGCCCTGAAATTCCAGTTCCAATACAGTTGAAGCATGTATCACCTTTGTCACCTGGTGAAAAATAAATATTATTGGAAGGGTTACATAAACCTTCTTTACCTAGGTTCTAAAAAAGTCACCTGTAAGGAAAAGCATTCCTACATAACAGTTTGTTTAGAGAAGCCTATGTCTAAAATAAATTCATAGGCAAATAGTGAGTGCCTACTGTATACAGAGAACTGATTTAGGTGTTTCTGATACAGTGATAAAATAAAACAGACAAAATGCCACATTTTTGTGGCGCTAACTTCCTAGCAATAGAAAGGAATAATAAACAATAAAGGCAATAAATCATTAAATTACATATTAAATACTTTAATATTAAATATAGTAAGCTTTTAATTGTGTATGAAACTATGTTAATAGTAGGAAAATGGGCAAGTGACTGAGTGTGCTAGACGAGCAATGGGAGAAGGGTTGCAATTTGAAATAGGGTAAGGTCAGGATAGATCTCATTGAAAAGGTACCTACATAAACAAAATGAAAGGCATGATAAGTGTAGTATAGACATGGAACAGTAGGTAAAGCAGATTGCTGAAGCTGAATGAAGAAGGGAGATTGAGTTACAGAAGCCATGCTAGACTGTAGTATTCACCATGAATTTAATGAGAAACGTGTGGATATTAGACAGAAGAGCCATCATTATAACAAGCTCCATTTGCCCACAATGAACAGATGTAATGTAAGGAATTGCACATTCATCCGTTTGTCATACTCCACTAGTTACAGTAGTCATTCTCAATATGTACTCATGAAGTTACATTGGAACTACAGAATTATTAATAGAACATGGCCTTACATCATCATTGTTGGTCATTCACATTATAAGAGAATTCACAGCTAAACTACACATTTTGCTTAAAGATTTAAAAACTATTCTACCCTTAATATTATCCCAAAGAATTTGAGACAGTCATACAAATATAGCTATCACATCTACCATTAATTGTCAAACTATTAATATGTTTATGTATTGAAATTTTATTTATTTAATTTCCTCATATTGTATATTACGATTATATTCTTTCCCCTCTCAAACTCCTCCCACGTCCCAATTCTCCTGATGGTCCTAAAACCTACTCCTAACCATTCTTTCCAAACATATTGACTCTCTCTATACCTTATAAATATTAAGCAATACACATTGAGACATTGAGTGAATTAGATATAAATACAATATGAAATCATCATTTACAAAAAAGTACTTTGATAATTGTTGGATATAACCCTATTAATTCTATCATTCCTTAATCTTAAATTCATTAAATAATTTCCGTATTGTAAATGTAGTTTCAATAAAACACATTATGAATCTAATAACAGAAGCCTCACTGATTTGCCAAAAAAGTCTAATTTATGAAATTAGAGATAAATATATACCTTTCTGACTTTTTGCCATTTTTTAAATTTCATTTTACATTCCAACCACCCTCCATCACCTCCCCCACCCACCCCTCTTCTATGCATTTTAGGCTGAGCATGGCACTTTCTTACTTCTAAAGGATCACAACTATCCATTAGTCTTAGGAACCAAATCGAAACATTGAGACAACTCCAAATAAAATAAATAATTTTATTATGGTAACAAAGCTTATAATTTCCTTCACCTGTATTTAAAAAGTGTTTACTACACTTTATATGTAAAAATACTCATTTAAATGAGCTTTATTGCAATTCTATTCCCAACAACAATATTTATCAACTTAGGTCATAAAACTATAATGTCCAACTTACAAGGGATAACAATTTTAAACTTTGAGGTTTGAAACCTCAAAGCTTTAAAACTGGAGGTTCATATTTATAAGTAGTAGCACCACTTGTAACATGATCAATTATAGCATTATCTTTACAGTACATACTCAAATCTAAATATTAGTCAATTCTTCAAATAGTTACTCATATTTCTTACTGTGCTCATTCTAGTTACTGTGAACAACCTATTACAAATATTAATTGGATGAAGAACAGGGATATATGACTTCCATTACTTGAATGACGTCCTCAACAGACATTAATAAATGTTTACAGTAACTCAATAAACTATTTGATATAACTTGATTGAGGAGATGGATTTATCTTAACTTTTCTCAAAATCTGTGCACGTTAGTTAGATACTCTGGACCATCATCCATAACCTCAAAGATAGCAAAGCATATGTACAATAGTAGACTAGACTATGCCAAAGCTATACAATTTACTAACAACAACTACAATATTTTACTCTAAAGATTATAAAAAAATCTGCCAACATAGATTATTTTAATATCCTAGCTCTTCTAATTACATTAACTGCCCCTTACCTAACAGCTGTATGCATTACATGAATTCTCTTTTTCAACATTTTAGGACACTTTGTATTCTTCCATCAATTAATTTTAAGAAGATAACTCCCATTATTAAGTCAAGGAAACACCTCACTATTTGGCTGCCTTTCACAGGATTTCAGATGTCAAACAACATTGTCTCAAAATGCCCCATAAATAACTGTATGTGCATTCCTTAAACTATTCCCTTCACCATCAACATTTTAGGTTAACTTTATCCTAAGAACGTCATATAATGACTTTAACCTTAAAATTTATTTTTATTCATCTACTCACAGTTCCTCTGACTTTCTAGATTTTTTCAAACTACAATGCCTTGTTATTTATTTATAAAGTAGTTATTAAATTAAATACAGCTTTAAATCCTCTATACTTAACCTGGTTTTAAAAAAAGCAGTTACCCAAACTATCTAGATGTACAAATGTAATCTCTCGACAATACCTAATGAATCAAAAAGGAATAACTAAATAATGAAAAGATTAACAAAAAATTATATTTACTTTTTAATTGTAGTACCTATGACTTTAATTCTTATTATTTAATTAACTTGAGTAATCTTAATTATATAAAAATAGAAGGACCAAAAATCCACAATATTATTCAACTTCCAGAGCTTTATAACACAGTCATAACTATTGTATATTCACAAGACCAATTTCTTTACCTTCATAAATTACTCATTCTCTCATATGATAAAATTCAGCAAAAATCTCTAATTATAATTGGAAAATTATAGTTTTCTAATAATACAACTATAATTAACTCTATCTAAAGCCCAATTAACACCTTCAAATTATTCAATTATTTCATGACAATTCTGAATGTTTTTCTACTGCCACTGCTGTGGTATACCCATATACTAGCATCATTCCTAAACAAAATAAAAATAATGCTACAAAAGACGTAGTCAAACCTTAATATAATTCCCAACCTGCCATTCCATTAATAATTAACTTCAGTTTACTATAAATAAGTGAAGATTTAAGAAATTCTTACTAAACAACAACAACAACAACAAAAACCCCAAAATAATAATGTATATTATAATTTCCATGTGGAATTAAGCCAAGAGTAATAATTGTTATTATTCAACTATAGAAACTAAAACCTCTCCCTCTCTCATCAATCTTATTAACTACTTATATGCTGATTTACCAGCCCTAACCAATTTCAGCATGATGTCAATTCAGTCTTTTACAATGTATCTACATTATACTAGTAATTATCACAGTCTTCTAACATATAGAAATATATGTTAGATAAAACAGTTCTGTCAGGATGGATAAAACATCCATCTGTCTGCTGGATGACTTAATCAGTATCTTTATGTAAGCAGAGCTTTCATTTTTTTCATCTGGTTGTTTTTTTTTTTCTTCATCTGAAGAACAAGGTCATTTACTTCCTAGACACTTGAAACATTAAAATTATTTTATTACTTGCAGTAAAAGTAGAAAAACTAGTCAAGAATTTTTGGATCAAAACACTTGGAGAACAGGAGGGCATAAAGACTACCAGGTTTTAAGTGCTGACAGTATAATTAGTTAAGAGGGTACAGCGTGGGATGGGCACAAAAGCAAGAAGGTCAGTGTACATGGTGTCAAAGATCCATGAAAGTCTTGTTATTACTTTAATTGCCAATGTAGGAAGTTAAGAATCTTAAAATGATAATAAAGCAAATATTGTAAGTTTAGAAAGAGAATGGAAGATGGAGAATCAGAAAAAATGGAAATCTGAAACTACTCATGCTATACTTCCGTTACAAATGAATGCAATGAAGTGTGGAAACAGCAAAGGAGTTGAGTTTAATAATAGGATTGATTTCATTGATTGGTCATGTAATGTGAACTAAACTAAAAGGAAAGAAAACATTAAGTTAAGGGTAGTCTAAAATAGGTCTCAGTAGGATTGAAGCAATGTTGGAGTCAAGTTAGTAGAAGTTATAATCTAGAAAGAGATGACATAGGAAATCAACATTATGGAAGAACACAATATTGTTAAGGAGATGATCTTGGAATGTGAGTTTGGGAATGGCTATCTTAATACTGATGTTAGAACACAGGGCATTCTGCTAATGATGTGAAAGAATGAAGGAAGGAATGCTTAGGTATCAAACCTTTTACTCCTGGCGCTCCTTGGAGTCCTTTATCACCTGGAGATCCTGGGGGTCCTGGAGGGCCTGCTTTACATATCTCATCACCTGAGGTCAAAGATAAGATAGCAAGCTAATTGTTGCTAAATGTTGAGGAGACTAGGCAAAAAAAATTTAAAGAAATAATAATAAAAAGCAGGCTAGAAAAAAAACCCCTCATTTTCAATTACTTCTCTGTAAAAATACAATTTAATAAACAATATGGAGACATATTGTTGACAATGAACACTGAAGACCAGCACACAACCAAAACCCCAAACTAAAAACAGCAGTACAATCTCTTAGTTATCAGAAATATAAATAATGATGTCAAACTTCAGTCAGATTCACTTACAAATGAAATAAAGCAAAAGAACAACCGAATTTGTCAGGATAAAAACACAGCTTACTGGGTGGCAAGTGAGGGCCAGGAGGACCAGGAGGCCCTGGAAGGCCAGGAGCCCCAGGCTGTCCATCAAGTCCAGGAGATCCAGGAATACAAATTCCAGGGGGACCGTCATCACCTTTCTGACCCCTTTCTCCAGGATATCCAGGGGGACCAGGAGGACCCATGAGTGCTGTCCCTAAATAAGAAAATGTACCCATTAAAAGTGACCAAAGTGATCTTATTTTGTAGACAATTATTTTTAATCTCCAGGAGACATTAGGAATGGTAAACACTCTGCCATTAATATAATGTTGGTTGTATTTTCTTTCTCCATTTTTAAAATTATACTTTCAGTATACAAAATAATGGCTTGCATTATGGTATTTTCATAAACATTCTCATATCCATCTCCACACAGCCTTATTCATCCCTCTTGACCCACTCTTACTTATCCTCCTTCTCCACCTAAACAGTCTCATTTTTGCCTTCATGGCACATAATAGACAGCTAAACTTGATTGTGCATGGAAAAGATGATGCATACTATGTTTTTCTTGTTCTCTCTGCTTTAAACCCCTTCTGCCCCACACTTAGTGTCTCTTCAATTGGTTTGTGTAGTACGTTTTAATCTAAGAATTAGTATTTGCAAAGATGAAATGTTTTAAATGATGTAATAGCTTGACTATAAGATACGATTATTTAAAGTAATGGCCAGGCATAGTGGCTCATGCTTTTAATCTCAGCATTCAGGAGGCAGAGGCAGGTGTATTTCTATGAGTTCAAGGACAGCCTGGTCTATAGAGGGAGTCTCATGACAGTCAGGGGTGGGACCTTGTCTTGAAAAAATAAACACACAAAGGTAATTTTATGACTTTTGGAAATTACTAATGAATTAATACCCTCTCTTTGACACCATGATGTTTTACCCCCAGAAATACTAGAAAATTATTATCAATGATGGAGGGAGGGGTCTATTAAGCATGAAAATGTTTCAGTAGGGATGGGGAGTGGGGGTAATGTTGGGGTATGGTGGAAGTTTAACACAAATAAGGCTACTTGAAAAAAACATATAGAGATGTACCGTGAAAGGCTATCATTCAGGTATGACATGGCCATTGCAAATCATGAACACACAGCAGCTTTGGATATTTTATGAGACAGGTCCTTCAAGAATATATCATGGAAAAAGAAAGTACCAAGAGGATCTCCTCTTTCCTGAGGACCTTTTGACTGCTAACTGTTGATGGAGGAGAGGTGTCATTTTTTTTCATCTAGTTAAGAAAAAGGAGCTCAAAGGAAAATTAAGGGGGATAACAGAAACTTATGGGAGGTGGATATGATCAAAATATGCTAAAAGTATCAAAATGCAAAGAGAAGGGGGTACTTTAATATGATCAAACCAAACACAGCTCTGCCTCTGGACAATTTTCAGTTCCATTGCCTATTTTTTTCCAACAACACATTTTATGCTGTTTGAAAACTACTAAGGAAATTATTACATATTTTACTTATTTATTTAAAATTATTTTTCATTTATATAACAACCCCTACTCCACCTCCCTCCCTTTCTCCCACCCCCTATTCATTTCTCAGAGGCGGCAAGGCCTCCCTTGGGAAGTCAACCAAGCCTGGCACACAAAGCTGAGGCAGGACCAAGCCTCTCCCCCACCCTGTATCATGGCTGTGTGAGGCATCCCTCCATAGGGAATGGGCTCCAAAAAGCCAGTTCATAGAGTCACTGACAGGGGTCCCCCCAACAGATAAAGCCACATAACTGTTGCCCACATTCAGAATGCCTAGTTTGGTCTCATGCAAGTTCCCCCGCTGTCAGTCCGTAATCCATGAACTCCCACTAGCTTGGGTCAGCTGTCTCTGGTTTTCCCTGTCATGCTCTTGGCCCCCCTTGCTCACATGATCCCTCCTCCCTCTCTTCAGCTATACTCCAGGAGGCCAACCAATGCTTGGCTGTGGGACACTGCATCTGCTTCCATCAGTTACTGGATGTAAGTTCTATGATGATAATTAGAGTAGTAACTAATCTGATTGAAGGGGAAGGCCAGTTCATACACCCTCTCCACTATTGCTATGAATCTTAATTGGCATCATCCCTGTGGATTCCTGAGAATTTCTCTAGCACCAGATTTCTCCTTAATCCCTTGGCTCCTTCTATCATGACATCTCTTTCATTGCTCTCCCTCTTAGTCACTTCCCAACTCAGTCTTCTTGATGCCTCATGATCCCATCCTCCATCCCCTCCTCTCCCCTGCTCCCAGTTTACTAGGAGATCTTAACTATTTTCCATCCCTGATACCCTCCATGTGTTGCTCTTTGGATCCTCCTTGTTACCTGGCTTCTCTGGTCTTGTGGATTGTAGTCTGGTTATCCTTTGCTTTACATCTAATATCCACTTATGAGTGAGTGCATACCATGTTTGTCTTTCTGGGTCTGGCTATATTTTCAAAAATTTTTTTACAGTTAAAATTTTACTCACAATTAATGTTATGATCAACTTATAAATTTCTTTTTAAAATACCATTGGAATTTGAAATCTGATAGCCAGAACTTAGAAAGGTTTTTTCTTGATATAATAAACTTTAAAATACTGGTCTCTTACATTAAATGTATCTTGTTATATATTTAATAATTTTAGTTTGTGCAATATAACTATTTACTTACATATTTTAAATTTATATGCATATGTGTGAACCTGTACAATGTTGTGGGCACCATGTGTGTGCTGGTGCCTTCAGTGGTCAGAGAGAATCAGATTCTCTGGAACTAGAAGCAGTTGCAAGCCACCATGTAGGTGCTGGGAATCAAACTGGAGTCCTCTAGGAGAGCAAACAGCTCTCTAAATTACTGACCCATCTCTCCATCCCCACTCAACAGGATTTTACAAAGGTCTGGAAAGAGCTAGTCCCCATATTTGTTGGGTATGCTTAATTGCTTTTTTGCTATTGTCAATTTATATACGCTTATTGCTCTGTTCTTTTTTATTTGGGGTAAAATTAAATGTTGATAATATCAGATCTGATTTATGGATATTGTAAGTTTAATTCAGCATTACTATAGTTTTTCTGTTAACAAATGAAATCGACTCATTGTTATTTATAGTGTTATTCCCTTGGTGGTTTGCTATCACTGTTATTAGGTTTCATGTTTGTGCTTTGAAATAATTCAAAACATGGGGATTTTCTTTCTTGTCAGTTTGGTAGAATTCATACAGAAAACTATAAAACACTTCTTCATGGATATTGTCAATATTTCAAAATCTTCCATGACAGTGTTTCTCAATGCTATAACCCTTTAATATAGTTCCTCATGTTGTAATACATTCTCCTAATGCTGTAACCCTGTAATACAGTTCCTCATGTTGTAGTGATCCCCTGAACAACCATAAAATTATTTTCATGGCTACTTCATAGCTGTAATTTTGCTACTCTTATGAATCATAATGAAAATATGTGATATGCAGGATATCTGATATGTGGCTCCCACAGAGGGACCACAACCCACAGGTTGAGAACTTGTGTATCATGACAATTGACTTAGGCTTCCTACTCTCTCACAACAACTTTAATAACTTGATTTTGTTACTTTAGGAGTTTATATTTAATTTAGAATGTCCAATTTGTTAGTAGAGATTTATAGTTTTCCTATAACTTAAAATAAAAACTAATGGCAATATCCTTTTTTCTTTACTAATTTTATTTGCATCATTTCTGAGTTTTATCTTGACTGTACTTGTCAATCTGTTATCATTTCAAATTCTTTTCAATATCATATTTTATTTTCTATATTCAGCTGTATCTGTTTTAGTTTACCTTTTATACATATTTTTCATCCTGGTAAAGTTTCCCATTCTACATTTTTGTGCTTGCTACATTTTGTGTGTGCCTGTGAGTTCAATTTAGCCCCTTCTGCTTTTCTTTTCATTTCTAGGGATATAACCCTATGCTTCATTCCCATTTCTCACATATTTTTGATACTTTTAGTTTCATGCTAGAATGAGGGTACTGTTTGGGCTATGTTAATTCATTTTGATATATAGGACATTTTATTGTGGCTTAGCATTTAGTTGTTTAGCATTGTCTTATATGTCTGCCTTATCTCTGGAGTTATTTTTAACTGTATCAACATGGAAATATTAATACAGTTTCTTCAGTCTATTTACTGTGGTTGCAAAGAACCATACACATACACACAGTAAATTCTTTTCAGGTCAAATAGTGTTTGTTTTTTTTTAAATATTCCATGTAAATATGCACAAAATATATATTATTTGCTTCCTGGAACATTTTTTCCTCTCATACATACAGCTTGATTATGCTGATTGAAGTATTTATACCTTTATTTTTAATATATTCAATTTACAATTTACATAATTTTTACTGCATCATTCAAGGCTATTCATTAGATGTAAAGGTTCATGACTTTAATCATTGTATCATTATTTATTAATATAAAATAGATGTGTTGTTAATGAATATTTTTCATTGAATTCTTTCACTTATCCTTAGAGTTAAGACAGATTTCTCTTTTCTATCAATCATCTAATTAATATATATTCACTTTTTTGCAAATATCCTCTTTTGCTTTAGATATGCATATTTTGCATGCTATACAAGTATTTTATCTTAATTTTATTTTAGCATCATCTAGTTTGTGTTTGATTTTTTAACATTTGTTGGAGTTAATGATTTACTTTTTAATATCTTCAGTATTTTCTTTATATCTAGGTTATCTTTTTGGTATAATTTTAGCTTCTACAGTATAGATTGGTCTATTTTCCCTCTAATTAGAGTTAAATTGTATATTTTATTTCTATTATTCTCTAATAATGATTCCTATAAATTTTGATCAATGGGCTTAAATCTATATTTTTCATATCTCTCCCCCTCTTCTATCTCACCCTCCCCTCCATCTCTCCCTTTCCCTCACCCTGATTTATGTGTGTATATACATTGCTCTCCATGCTATATTTTGAGACAGACTTTTTCACTGGATCTAGAACTTAAAAATTAGGCTAGACTGCTTGGCCAAAAAGCCCCCAGGGTCCTCCTGTCTGCCTTATTTGTGCTAGGATTACAGGCATGTACCACTGTACCTAGACTTTTGCATCGGTGTTAGAGATTCAAACCTAGGTCCTTATGTTTGCATGACAAACACTCAATGCACCAAGCCACTCCTAAAGTCCTTAAATCTGTATTTAATAAAAACTTATAGTGAATAATATTTATGTTCTTATATACTAATATGGAAAAACTAAAAATAGTATTACTGATTGACTTCTCACCCTTATCCCCTCTGTAATTGCCCTTACTATGTTATGAACTTAAAATTAATGTAGCTCATTCATATCTTTGTTAGTTCCTGATTCTCTTATCGTACCTCCCATCCCTACTTTATTCTATATTCTTTCCCTTACTGTGAGGGTAAAACCTTTAGTAATGACTTAAAAGTAGGTTTGGAGGCTGTAAACCATCTAGGTATCCCATCTTCACTCCAGGATGGCAGTTTCGTAAAATATAGGCTCCAAAATTCATAGTTATTTTGTCCTTATTACTGTGAAAATATGCTCCATTATCTCCTGCAAATTCTTACAGTTTTGCAGGCCATATGCCTTTTTTCCTTAGGCAGATTTTCAAGAGTTGTTTTATTTTTATTTTAATATTTTACTTTTAATTTCCAAATTCTGAAATGCCCAGGGAATGAGCCTAGTCATGGAGCTTTGTAATTTACGTCATTGTTTTGAGATAAGGAATAAAATGTGCATATTTAGATGATAATGATACACCTTCTTTATGTTTCACTTTCCTCATCATGACAGTATTTCCTTATTTACACATTTTAAATGGAAAGGACCTATAATTCATTGAATATATACGTGTGTGTGTGCGCGCGTGCGCGCTACATACTGAAGTGGATGTTTTGTGAATTTTGCACAGATTCCTAAACTTTAATAAACAGGATACATAAGAGCAATTTCATTAGTTGCTAAACTGTAAGTTCTACAGTATACTCTGTATCTTCTAAGGGAATGATACAAAAGCAAATACTGAACTTAAAGTTTTATTATATGGTAAAATCACCGTGGAAATTTCTAATTCATAATAATACAGGTTTGGGGCACTTGGTCATTTAAAAAGTCCCCCTTTGGACAGGGGATATGGCTTAGTGCATAAACTGCTATTGGGAAAGCATGAGGGCCTGGGGTCAGATCCACAGGGCAAACAGGTGAGATCTTGCAGACTGACAGAAACAGAAAGCTATAGGTTCACTGATAGACTTGAAAAATAGTGCAGAAAAACTTCTTAATGTCAACTTATGGCCTCCACAGGGGCTCATATGTGTGTGTTCACCAGAACACAGACATACATCTTATACAAACATACAAGGAGTAGAGCATAGAATATTCATGTCATCCACTGTGATGCCCAATCAAACCAATATGATAAATTGTATATATTGATTGGCTAGGATACTGTAAGCACAGAGATATAAACACTATCACTTTTACCTGGAGGTCCAGGAAAGCCGGGTGGACCTTGTATTCCAGGAAATCCTCTTTCTCCTTTTTCTCCAGGCAAACCAGGTAGCCCAATATTTCCTTTTTCTCCCACAGTCACACCAGTCCCAGAAGTAGGAATTACCTTTCCATGAAAAAAGAAAATTATCTTCTCATGAAAAAAGAAATTCAGCAATTCAATGAAGAAGCAACTTGTTCTTCTAAATGTAATTAATAATACTGCATTTTCACACAGTTCTTATATACAAAAACCATTAAAACTATCACATAGATTGAGTCTCATTAATGCTGCTGCATAGATTAGGTCATCTTCATCACTTTTCCCCTCCAACCAATTAGGAAACATGTAATAACAACAATATTGAGCTCAAGGCTTACAAATCTAGAAGTATGTTTTGTCATCTTTTCTCATATAATTAACAATGAATTCATTCCGGTCACATAAGCCTGGCAATTCTTAAAAAAAAAAAAAATAAATGCCCTTAATTTTCTTTCCTCTATCCTCTTGCCATAATTACTCTCCTGGTCTCACACTTGGACTTTGCCTTTAAGTCTATGCTCTGGAATTCAAGCCTGGTACATCATACACTTTCCTCAAATCCGTTTTTCTATGTAAACTACTTGTCTTAAGGCACAACTTGCTTATTTCTTACTTTATGTGATGTTATTTGTAACCCTCAACTCAGTCAAACTACTTCCTATTTATTTCTTTGACTGTTATTTCTAGCAATGAATCCTTATCACTCCATCCTGTCTGATTAGAACCATTTCATTTCACACAATGAGCACATATTTCTTTTGTTTGGTTTTCCAGGATAGTGTTTTTCTCTGTATAGCCCTTACTGTCCTAAAACTCACTGTGTATGTCAGTTTGCCTCCAACCCAGAGATCCTCCTGCCTCTGCCTCCCCAGTGCTGAGATTCCAAGGAGTGTGCCACCACAGCTCAGTGTGCACACTTTTATCAGTGCTTTTATATATGCCATTCCAAACATCTGCAGTGCCTTACCCAAGCTTTCAATAAGTCAACTCACATATCATTATTCCTTGAAAAAACCATCTCTTTCAGGAAGACTGCGTTTATATAGCCCAATCAACTGATCATGCCCCCTACATCTCATGATTTACTTGTACTCCAAAGAATTTCTCAAAAGTATTTTTTCTTTTCTTTTATTCTATTTATTATTATTATTTTTCTTATTTTACTTATTGATCCCAGTTTCTTCACCCTCCCACCCTCCCAAGGCCCCCGCCACCTCCCATCCCATTCCCCATTTTTAAGTTGATTTGGCATACAAATCAATACCTACTAGCAAACTATGATATCTTACCCTACCTTGAATAGACGTAAAAATATTAGTGAACAAGAGAATAAAAGTTTTGAGAAACCAAATGGGGGTAATGGTGTCAAAGAGAAAAGGCACTGCATTGTCCTGATTTTATTTTCTCGTTTTCTAAAAAGATTATCTAGATTACTGAAACTCTGATTTTAAAATGAAAGTGAATAAAAATTATCTAATTATGTTTGGTAGTGTTTACATATTACATATGTAAACATATTAGGACAAAAAACACTAAAATGTCAGGGTGTATAGAATAAATGTAACAGCACACACTGCTGTTGGCTCAGTGCAGTGTACCATCCACTGAATTACCAAAAGTTCAACTGAAAACATTGTTGAACCTCAACAGTTATTTTCTTTTTAATCTTAATATCCTTTGAAATGTACATGACTTAAATTCTACAATGAATGCAAATATGATGAAAAATCTGCAATAGCAACTCCCCCAATTATTCTTTCATGTAGCAATTTCCTACTTGTTATCCAGAGCCCCCAGAAAGCACAGAGGTGTGAATCAGACAATTACAAATTGAGAAAACCTATTAGGACTAAATCCATGTTTGCCCTGAGCACTGCAGGGGCATCCACCAAACCCTAACTTCCTCCAGAATTCTTTTTCTGGACCCTTTGGAAGCAGCAGTTGCACCACCTGCTGGTTGCTTAAGAAAGGGGTTAACAATAACGATGCAATGTATAATTTTGGACCTTAACTATAAAAAAGTAACACATGGGTAGAACCATATGAGATTAGCACTACTGTTTGGTTTTTTTAATCCATAATAGCTTCTAAGGCAATAGATGTTGGTAAATGATTTGGATTTTTATGTTCCATGAGGAAAAGGTAGGTAGTATATAACTTGGGTAAAAGGTGATGAGGCCATATTAAATTTGGGAAATGAAGACTTAAGAGAAAAACTTACTAGTCCAGGAGGTCCAGGTGGGCCAATATCACCCTTTTGGCCCTGTTAAATGAAAATATGCAATAAATAATTAGTAAGAATGACATGAAAACAATTTCCTCAAGAAACTATTGAATTTCATAAAGACCCAGAAGTCCCTAATAATGTAATCAAATGCAAAGTATAATATGAATTAATGAAGTACTTGTCTAAAGCCTACAAAAATCTTGATGTTGCCTTGCATTTACTGGTTATATAATTTTGACCAAAATCAATGAACTATCTGGCTTATTTTAAAGTTGATGCATTGGACAGACTTCTATCAACAACATTCTTTGTCATAAAGGAAGAAGACAATATTTAGTTGTTATTCTACAGGTCAACACTCAAGAAGAGATTTCTCTCTCACACTTCCAGTTCTAGGGACATTACTTCATGAGTTATTAAATGAAAAACAATCCCATTTTAAGTATTTCATGCTTCGCTTTATTTCAATTATGTCTTTTAGGCTAAACTAAAATTTGGATCTAGTTTAGAGAGAAACCATCAGTGAAATAAGTAACTTCAGTATACTTCAAGTTTGCTTTAATGTTTTTTTCAGTTTGGCTTTGATACAAAGCAGTTGGAGACCAGAGGGCATGGAGGAATGAATATTTTGTGATGTGCTAAAAATAGGGCAACTGTGTGCTTTACACATGCTTTCAGAGTCACTTTTAAAATAGGTAACTAAATAAATGACCTCAGTCATGCTGCATCATTCCAATGGGAAAACTACAAGGAACTAGCCACAGATTTACAAACAACAATTGCATACAGAATGGAAAATGTTTAAAGGAGACATTCTAATTTTACAGCTCTAAGTTTTGTGTAAGAGAAGCACTGGAACAGTGCTCGATTCTCTTCTTAAACGTTTGGCTGACACGTGCTTGCAGCAAAGGTACTGATATTATGATGGAAATGAAGTCCGATGCATTTGCCCCTTATGCACTGTGATTTAGGGCAATACAAGACAATTTAGAGTGCAGGGAATAGAAGGAAAATGGATAAAGAAGGCATGCATGAATATGAACACTATGTTTTCATTTATAATTCTGTATCAACAGGGGAACAGTTTATGATAATAAGAATAAAACCAGACACATCAAAATGCAGAAATTCTTACCTTTGCACCATCCCTTCCTGGTTCACCAGGGTACCCAGGATCACCAGGCAAACCCTTTAAAACAGAGGGAAATCAGTGAACATGGCAAAGTGAAAAGACGCCATAGAATCATGTCCTACACAGAACTAATGAGAACATCAACTCAAACAGTCCATCAATGGAACAGAAGACACAGTCCATACAACTATAGTTATCTGATTTTCTACAAAAATGCCAAGAAAAAAAACATTGGAAGAAGTGAAGTATCTTTAATGAATGGTATTGGAAAGTTTGGATGTCAACATTCAGAGGAGTGATATTTGATTTCCATCTCTCACGTTGTATAAAACCCAACTCCAAATGGATCAGTTACCCCCAATGTAAGACTTAACACCCTAAAACTGCTAAAACAATATGCTTCAACATGTAGCTATAGGCAAACTCATTCTGAATAGTACTTCAGTAGCACAGAAAATAAGTCTGATGTGGTAGTTTGAATGAGAAAGTTCCTCCAAAGGCTGGGGCATTCGAATACTTGTTGCCTAGTTTGTGGAGGTCTAGGAGATGTAGTCTTACTGGAGGAAGTATGGCGCTGGGGGAAAGCTCTGTGGATTACCACCCTTGTATCATTCCTTGTTTGTTCTCTCTGCATCTCACTTTCAGTTCAAGAAGTGAGCTCTCAACTTGCTTTCCCAACTGTCATGCCTGCTTATTCTCTGCTATGATTGACTATTATCCCCCTTAAGAAGTCCAAACAAACCCTGGCTTCTGTAAGTTGCTTTGGTCACGGTCTTTTGGCACAACAGTACAAAAGTAACTAAGACAATCAACAAACGAGATTTCATGAAATTAAAAAGCAAAGGAAACTCATTCAACCAAAGAGGCAGTGTACAAAATGAAATAAAACCTTTGCCTGCTATACATAATCTGCCTGAGGACTGGTGTCAAGAATACACAAAGAACTCAAAGTACTAAATACCAAGAAAACAAACAACCCAATTAAAAAAAATGGGCTGCAGAACTAAAGAGAAAGATCTCAAAAGAAAAAACTTACAGGAGTTGGAGAGAATAGCTCAGTGGTTAAGAGGACCTGTTGTTAGTGGCTCACAACCATCAGGTGCCAGACATGCACACAATGCACATACATACATGGAGGCAAAATACATATACACAAACAAATGAACCTAAACCCAAAGAAAATAAACCATACAAATGGTGAGGAATCTATATATTAGTCAACACCCTTAGCCATTAGGGGAATTCAGATAAAAATGACGTTAGCATTAAATCTCACAATCTCACCCAGTTGAGATGACTGTCATCATGAATATCAGTAACAACAAATGCTGATACAGATGTTGGGAAAGGAGAAGATATTGTTGGTGGAAATGTAAACTAGTATAGCAACTTTAGAAATCAGTGGGGGGGGTGGTTTCTTACAACACTGAAAACTACCGTATGACTCAGCTATATCACTCCAAGATATATGGGACTTTATATCTTAATACAGACATACTTGCATACCCATATTCTACTCAGAATACTTAAATAATGGAGGGAACCTAGATTCACATGAACTGACAAATGAAAAGAAAAATTGAATTAGAAAGTTTGTGAGGATATGTATGGAAATGGAAAAAGTAATTATTCTACATGAGAAAACACAGGCTCCAAACTACAAATGCCACATGTTCTCTCATATGAGGACCAATTCTTCATTATGGTATGTCTCATGTGGAGTACCAGAGCAAACCAGGAAACAAGGAAAGAAATAGGGGTGAAGAGAGCTCACCTTAAAGGATGAGGGGCTGATAACAGTCCAGGAGTAAAAAGAAAATAAAGAGAGGGGGATACTGTGTGCAAAGGTTTAGAGGGGCAAGATTGGGTGTGGGTGGAGGAAGACTTGCCAAGGATAAAGGGGAATATAAAGAAACCATTTGGAAAGCAAGATATTTTCATTTGTGTGATAGCAGTTTGACCTTTTGTAGGATTTAATCAAGTAGCCTCTGAATGGATTCAAGACCCACTCAACATAAAGACAGGTGGGAAGATGGAAACCCAATGCCTGCTAGTAAAATCAACAATCCAGTCTGAAAGAGGAATTAGGCCCATACAGTGTGTTTCTCATGGTTAACTTCCAAACATATCAGCAAATGCCTTGTAAATATCTCTGCTTAAACTCGTAGACACAGAGGTCCCCAGCCTTAATCAGAGAAGCCTCTCCTAACAATGAACAGCAGTGAATGCAGATATCAATACTCACAGCTGTCAAAGATATAGAACGTAAGTGACAATGTAGGTCCAGCCACAAACAAGTCACATATACCACCCCCTCTAAGGCTCAGGGAACCATGTGGATGAGGAGGCAGGAAGTATGTGAGAGCCCAAGGATAGTGTGAAGGGCTACTGAATGTCATCCATAAGACTTTATTACACTACTATAATAATTAACTCACTTCAGCTGTAGCTGCCTTCACTGTGACCACACAAGACCAGCCCAGACACAGCAATCAGTTAGAAAAGGAAGAGGGACTCATGGGCCCCCATCCTCCACCTCTGAAATATTGACTTTTAATAGATTCTGCAGCCGGGAGATTCACCGTCATTATTTATGTACCCTCCTCTGCTGAGCCCATCAGGTGCCAAACTCAGTCTTATCAAGGGCCTGGATTAATCTTTCTAGGCCACAAAACAAAATGGATAGGCATGAATAAGTGAGAGAGATTTATTTGGACATAGAGAGGAGGGGGTGAAAGTGGACAGTATATAAGATGTACATATATCAAATTACTACTATTATTATTAATAATAACATGTAATATGATCAGCCAGTCTCTGTTCCTGTTTCCATGCCTTCCCTGAATGCTGTTTGTCTTATCTACTATGGTGGACTATATCCTTCTATAGCTGCAAGCCAAATACACCCTTTCATCTTTAAGAAGCTTCTTTTGTCATTACAGCACCTGGAAAAGAATCTAAGATAATAAAGCATACCTCATTACATCTGTCTTAAAACTAGAGGTATTTTAAATTTATATTCAAAATAGTGATGACAATTTTCCATTCATTTAAGCTACTTCCAAACTCCATAATGTATGCCCTCTGCTTTGCCCCCACCAACTCAAAACAATGCAAACATTACCCAAGTTTTTGTTGTTGTTGTTAAAGGAAAAGAATAAAGCTACTCACTGGGAGTCCTGGTTGGCCAGTCTCTCCATCTTTGCCTGGTTTACCCTGTAGGATACAAAACAATGGCAGAGGAAGCACAAAAAATTTGTTAGTTAGGAAGTAGAGAATTAAGGGCTATAGTAACCATTAGTCCTGCCTTGAATGAGTACAAATAGACTTTTAAAATAACAGTTATTGGGCTGGAGAGACGGCTCAGCCATTAAAGGCTAGGCTCACAACCAAAAATATAAAATAACAGTTATTTTAATAATGATATTTTCAGTCAATGAAATTAGGATTTAGAAAGAAAGAAATATAAATATATCCACATGTGTGTTCTGGAAATTACTCTAACTATATATAGATGTGTCATGATTGTCTATGCTGCAGACTATTTAACTGTTTAAAGGTATGTTAATTTCTTTATGTTGCATTTGTGTAAAGAGGTAAGGATGTGTGTTTAAATATGTAAAAAATGTGTTGCATTTGCTTCACCTTGCCTGCCTGAGGCACCTGATTGGTCTAATAAATAGCTGAATGACCAATAGCTAGGCAGGAGAGGGATAAGCAGGGCTGGCAGGCAGAGAGAATAAATAGGAGAGAGAAAAGAAGAGGAGAACAATGGAGTAAAAGAGGGACAGAAGCCAGGCAGCCACCAGCCACACATGAAAAGCAGCGAAAGTAAGACATACAGAAAGAAAAAAGAAAGGAAGAAAGGAACGGAGGGAGGGAGGGAGAGAAGAAGAGAGGAGGGAAGGAAGGAAGGGAGGGAGAGAGGAATGAAGGAAGGAAGGAAGAAAGGAAGGAAGGAAGAAAGGAAGGAAAAAAAGGTAAAAATACCCTAGGCAAAATGTAGATGAAGAGAAACCAGTTAAGTTATATGAGCTAGTAAGAAACAAGCATAAGCTAAGGCCAAGCATCCATACCTAATAAGTCTCCGTGGCATGATTTTGGGAGCTGGTTGGTGACCCAAAAGAGAAAGCCCGGTATATATGTGCATATTTAGAAATTTTATAAACACAATTAATGGTCATAACACTTACTCTTTTGCCTGGTTCTCCTGGCTCACCCTTTTCACCTTTCACACCACCTGGAGGACCCTGCACATAATCAGTAGTTTCATGAGATACTATGCATCAATACCAGTTCATATTAAATGATTCTAAGGAATTTTAGAATACTTACTGGAGGACCAGGTATTCCTGGAGGTCCAGGAGGCCCTCTATCACCAGGAACTCCCTATTCAGATATAGGGAAAATTAAAGCACATTAATACTAGAATATGCATTCTCACTCTACTAAAACTCAGTAAAGTTCTAACTACTAAACATGTTTGGTAATGTGAATTTTGGGTTCACCAGGAATAAAAAGACAGCTGACATCTGTTAGGGCCAACAATATAAAACTCTTCCCTCACTTCAGTTAATACTAGTTAAAGAACAAGATATGTAATAAGAATTCTTTTCATTTGTGTAAAGTATTTTACAGAAAGCAAGAAAATATAAATCTAGAAGATTTGGCATAACAATATACCTTTTCACAAATAATTAAGTAATTTAATTCATTGATAGATTTTAAATACATTTTTCTTTTATTTTCAATGTTCTTATCAGCATTTAAGTGAAGTAAAATGCATATATCTTGTTTGTTGAAAGATAGGTCATCTAAAGGTATTCACTAAAAGAACATTTGATCTTCTTTCATAGTATCAGAGAAGTAAAGTATTATAATGACAATTTACCGTAGCAAGACCTGATCTTAGCCATGAATATAAATCAAGGAGCAAAAATAGAAACAACCCAAATGGACATCAGTTGATGAATAGGTTCATAAAGCATTTATTATATCCACACAATGCAATATTATTCAGCCATAAGAAGGATAAACTAATGCCACATGCTAAAAATTAATTGAACATAAAAACATTAAGTCATGTAAACACAGCCAGTAATGAAGGCCATGTGTTGTATGATCCTATTTATATGAAACACCAACAATAGACAAATCTACAGAACAAAGAAATAGAAAATGGAGAGTTAGGAGAAAATGTGAAAAGAAAACTAATATGCATGCGTTTTTACACAGAGTTGATGAGAATTTTCTAAAAGTGCATTGTGGAAATAGTTTGACAACTCTGTGAATACTGACTGATGAATTATATATTTTAAGGTTTAATTGTTTGGCATGAAGATAATATCCTGATAAAATTATTTTTAAATTTTAATTATTCAAAGTCCTTGTTATTGAAAAAATACCCACATTTATGATTACATATCTACATATAGTTTAACAGAAAGCAAGATTTTAAAATTTTTCAAAAATTTGATTAAAGAGTTATAATTAACAAAAATTATACTTATTAAGAATGTAGGATGGAGGGGGCAGAGGAGAGGTAGGGAGATAGAATGGAAGGAGAGGAGAAAGGGGAAACTGAGGTCAGGATGTAAAATAAATTAAAAAATTTAATTAATAAAAAAGAATACATAATGTGCTATCTCAATATACATACATACTGTGAAATTATTATCACAATCAAGTTATTTAACTTACCTATAACAAAATCTTTATCAAATTCCCTTTCTTGGGGGCTCACCTGATCTCCTTTCTGAAATTCTAGATCAATTGGTCTTTTCTGTTCACTGATCTGTCCAGGTGGACCAGGTGGGCCCTGAAGACCTTGTTCACCCTATTTACACAGCAACATAATACAGTTATATTTAGTAGTCTACTACAAGTAAAAATATAGATTAACTATGTCCATTGTAAGAAACAAGGAAAGAAAAAAGACAGTACAAATGAGTATGAATGGAGAAAAATGAAAGTTGAATAAACAACTTTTTCTTTACTCACTTTTTCACCTTTGGGTCCCTGGAAGTTTAAGCCCATATTCCCCTGAAGAGAGAAGTTTCCATTTAAATTCTCATTAACAATAAGAAAAACTAATCTACACAAAATAAATGATGTAACAAGAAAGAACATTACCTTTGGTCCTGGTGGGCCTGGTGGACCAGGAGGGCCCTTAGAAATCACAGAAATGAGAAAAAATAAACATTATATTAAGATGTTTCTTTAAAATTATTTGGTTTCATAAAATGTGACAACTGAAAGGGACCTTCAGACTACTTTTAAGATTGGGGATAAACTCAGTGATAAAGTAACTGCATACTAAAGTAAGGTGCCACATTGTATTATTGTCAGAGACACACAGTTCAGTTGATTAAAAAACAATCCAGACAAATGTAAAAACTTCTGGTGACAAGATGGGGATTTACAGTGGCAGAAAGTTAGGATTGATATGAGAGAGGGGTAAGTAGCACAAGTACCAAAAACAAATAATTAAATTAACTTGAACAAACATGTTTTTATCTGAGTTATGGGTAACATTGTACCTAAAACAATGAAGTTGATTTTTAGGAGGCAAATGCTCTTTTCTTCCTTCCTTCCTTCCTTCCTTCCTTCCTTCCTTCCTTTCTTTCTTCCTCCCTTCCTTCCTTCCTTTCTTTCTTCCTCCCTTCCTTCCTTCCTTCCGTTCGTTCTTTCTTTCCTTTCTTTCTTTCTTTCTTTCTTTCTTTCTTTCTTTCTTTCTTTCTTTCTTTCTGTTTGCTTTTTTGTTTTTTTGAGAAAGGGTTTCTGTTTGTAACAGCCCTGGCTGCCCTGGAACTCACTTTGTAGACCAGGCTGGCCTGGAACTCACAAAGATCCACCTGCCTCTGCCTTTGCTGGGCTTAAAGGCATGCACCATCATGCCCAGATACATGCTCAATTTCAATCCAGTGTTTGTGTACACAATTGTGTTTGTCTTTCCAAAAACGCCTCAAGGCATGAAAAATTAAATAGACATTTCTTGGCTACCTCCATAACTATATGGTAAGACCCAATTATTGAAGATACCTCATACTTTGGCAGCAGGACATAGAAACTACTCTCAAAGACACCAGGAAACTCTCTCTGCTGGTCAGATTTCATAGTGCCAGAAAGTGCTATGTAGCATGCTGGGAGAGAAAACACAGTGATGTGCAATAGTGGCATGACTATTATTGGATAACTATCTTTTTCTGATTGGTTTTGAGGCCTGTTCCACAGTAAAGATTGTCATACCTCATACTGTAACCCTGGTCAAGAGCCCATGGCTGGGGAAGGCTTAGGCCCAATGGTATATCCTGCTATTGTTATTTTGCTAAATGGTTATGCTGTCCACATGCCTTTTAGATATTTATTTTTATACCTACAGACCTGGGTTGTCTTTAACCTTGGTTAGACAAGCACTTAATTTTGTAATAGGGAATAGTCAATGGGAGACGGAGTGTTTAACCCTAAACTGGACATCTGTATCAACACCCTTTTCAAAGACTCAGGGAACACTGAGGAAGAGAAACCAGAAAGACTACACAAGTGGTGGATGAAGTGGAGTGCTGTGAAATGTTGCCTTCTAGATATGACATGACTACTGTACTCTTGATCTCACAGAAACTCGGTCTTGTGTTACCTACAGAAGACCTTCACAAGATCATGCCAGTAAAATTCTTAGTGTAGGTTGGGCATTAGTGGCACAGGCCTTTATTTCCAGCACTTGGGAGACAGAGGCATAAGGATCTCTGTGAATTCGAGGCTAGCGTGGTCTACAGAGTGAGTTCCAGGACAGGCACCAAAGCAATACAACCCTGTCTTCAAAAAACAAACAAAAAACTTAGTATAGACTGGGTAGATGATCTCTAGGCCCTACCTCTCATCAGTTAATAGCTGCTAGATAAGGGGAAAACCATCCTTTCTTGAGGATGTGGCCACTGATAGGATTTCCATGCTCCAGCAGATGGTTTTACTCCCATGTACATATGGGCAGCAATAAGTGTACTTAAAGGGTTACTTTAAAAAAAACATGAAGTTGGAAGGGAAAATGTTGATAGAGATATGGAGAGAATTATAGGGAAGATATTGGGGATAAACATGATCATATTTCACTGGATATATGTATGAAATTCTCAAGAATGAAGACAACATATTCAAAGGAAAAGTTAAATAGGCATCTGTTTGCCTGTGTATGATAATTTTAATACAATGATTCTTTGTTTATTTACACATCATACCTCAGTGTTAAATATTTTGAAGGAATATATGAAGTATGGAGTGAATCAGTTTAGTTTACAAGGGTTGAAGACATTCAGGGTTTGATACCAGACCCGAACAACACCAATATTGTAACAGCAGAATTATAAAGAGGTGCCATGGCTCGGAGGCCCTTGCTTTGCAGGATGCTTATAATGAAATCAAACTGAAAGTGGGCAAACTTAAGCCTTTCCCAAGGAGTTTCAGTAGGTTCTTCTGAAAATTAGTGTATATTTCCCCCACTCAGTAGTAAGAACCAACTGTCACAAACAAAAGTGCATTACCCATACAGGTATAGTGAAAATTGTCACTTAAATACATGGAACACAAAGTGGCATGTGAAAAATTGCTTTGACAGGAAGACAATTTTGCTGCCATTTTAAAAAGTGGATGGCAGCGAAGATCTAACTCCAATCATGACTGGAATAAAATCTTAGTATTACAATAGGATTTATTTTCTTTATTTTTTTCTTCACTGGAGAGAGCAGGGCCTCATATTACTAGATAAGCATTCTACCATTGAGCTATATTTCCAGCTCCCATTTAATCTGTATACTTTTATGTGTGTCATTTTACCTGTATGAGAACATAGGGGCTTAGCTTACTTAGGATACACTCTTCTCCATAACAGAGTCATCATTAAATAACAAAATTAAATCTATGAATATTAAAATCAAGTTAATTTTTCAAGCAATACAATCAGTAAACATATTTTTGAGTCAGAAAACAAAGGAGGAAAATACAATTACAGAAACTTACCATTAAACCTGGTGGTCCTGGAGGACCACTTGGCCCTGATGTACCCTTGGGACCAGGTGGACCCTGTTATAAAGGAAGAAATGAAAAGAATGAAAAACAAAATTCTCTAAACTTAACCATTTATCTTATAAAGAAATAAGGATATGCAACTTAAGTTATTTTCATAAGTCTATACCACTGCAATATTATCAGAACTTAAAAAAATTACACAAATAGCAAGGCTAAGTAGCTTATGAGGTTACTCAATAAACAAGATTGGATACAGATTTCAGAAAGGATAATGTTCTACAACAATAGATAAAAACATGATAAATACATAATAAAAAAACTATAACATAAACTACAACAAAATAACACGAATGCATCTTAACAAGCCAAGGAAAGAAGAAGCATTATAGAAAATTACATGACTGCCACATATTATAAAAGAAACCTAATATAGTTTAGGAAATAAAGCTACTTTAGAATGAACAGTTTATTCAAGCTACTGGTTATATATTGAGAGAATACAAAAGGATATGGCTGCCAGGAAAAATCATATTGATTCAAAATTATTTTTGATATTTTAGTTCTTAAACATTCTGTAGGGTTTGGGAGTGTTTATAGGTTCATATATCCTGCGTGTCCTATTACAAATTTATACTAAATATTAATAATACATTCCATGAGTATCAAGGGCAAAAGTGAACACACTTAAGAGAGTGTGAATGGTAATTTAAGGTAAAGAATGAAAAGAGAAAAATGAAAGAAAAATTCCAAACGTTGTATCTTAGCAATCAAATAGCAAAATATCCTTATTTGTATTTTTGGTAAAAAGGGTTGATTCTCATAAAGTATAATGAACTTCCTCATCTATAAATACTCAAAAGCCATTGTTGCTCTTCTGTATATTATCTGTAAACTAACACAATTATTTTGTAAAATTACTCTTGATGTTTATCAAACATAAATTGCATTTTTTCAACCTTCAATATCTGCTCAGATGTCATGCATAACTGATACTGTTACAAATGACATTTTTGATATCTTAAGAGAGATCAAAGATTTTTATTTATTTAAAAGCACATTTATAGTGTACTCTACTGCTACCTATAATATAGTAAGAATGTAGGAAGTTATTTTTGATGTAGCTTGCCATATACACAAATACCCATAGACATTGGATATAAAGATAAACAAATGCAAATATGGCTTTTAAAACTCTCCTTGTTCCATGTCGTTTTAACTTTAGAATATATTCATGCTTTGAAAACTTCAACTAATAATTTGTATAACTAAAACAGGGAGTACTGAAGGTATAGGACTTGCATGATCCTCTGGTTTAATCATGTAGTGAAGAAAAAAAATCCTTATATGCTTACTTGTATTCCAGGAGGACCTGGGTATCCTTGATTACCCTTTGGTCCTGGCAATGATGACATGATTATACTACCTGGTTCCCCCTAAAAGAAACCAACAATGTAAGTTATAATCATAATTATACATGAAGATCATCAAGAACATAAATAGTAACCCAAGAGTTCATCTTAGTGCATAAATATAGTGAAAGATTAAGCATACCAATAATTTCATGAACAAATTTACCTTTGAAAAGTAAATTAAGTAGTGTCCTTAGTACAGTAGATTTATTAGGAGTTTGTGACACTTTTAGTTATTCATTAATTAAAATATGTATTAGATTTAAAATATTCATAGAAAATTGTGCTAGGCTCTGGGCACTTAGTAATAAAGAAAGTAGAGCCTCTTTTCTCATGAGGCTAATAACATAACAGAGAAATATAAACCACAGCAAGTAAACAAGATAATAGTATGTTCTGTCACAGTCTCTAAAGTAAAACAAAATGATGGATAAATAAGTGATACAGAGAGTTAACTAGGTAGTGAAATAAAAGGTCTCAGTCTGAAGGGTAAGTGTAATTTACCAGACGTATCTAAATAGTGCACTGGTTTAGTGGTAGAGTGCTTATCTATCATACATAAAGTTTGGTTAAAAAAAAAAATTTTAAGTTCTCAAATGATCTAAATTCAGACCAGTGGTACTACTGATCCAGAAAAAATGGCTTAAGATAAGGTCATTGTTACAACAATAACCGCAGAATAAGATGTGCCCATGGGTACAGTAGTGGCATTACTGTTATGGAGGTATCCAAGTGATCTTTGATTAGTTTTATGGCCCACTCCACAGGAAGAAACACATGCCTAGTGTGTAAGTCTGGCCAAAATCCCATTGCTGGGAAGCTCATAGGCATGAGTGAGTATACCTAGTACTATGATTTTGTTAAATGGACATAGTATCAAACTGCCCTCTAAATTTCTATCTATCCATTAGATCTTATCAGTTCAACCCTTAGATCACATGAGAGGAGTTTCTTTGTGTGGTGGAGAATGGTTAATGCAGAAATTCACAAGTGATCAAAGTGCAGAGAATAAGTGTTAATGGAATGCTCAATCGCAGCTGGGAAATTTCTATCACACTCCCCCTCCTAAAATTTCGGCAACTTCATGGAAAAGGGGTTAGAAAATTACAAGTGCCAGGGGTCAAGGGTTAGGGCAAAACAGTGTCTCCTGGACATAATGGAATTCACAGTAGCTGTGGTTGCCTGTACAGGACCTGTCATGATTAAGCTAGTCAACATTATGGCATGGAGGGGGTGGGTCTTATGAAACCTCTCCCCCATCTGCGAAGTTATTGATAGCAAATGGCAGCTGGATGGGGGGGATCAGTTATCTTTAAATTTAGGGCTCCTGACAGGGTGATCATGCTTCAGTACATGGACTTACACCCATGAAAATGTGGACAGGCAAACGGCACTCAATAGGCTATGGGGGAAAAGGGGTTGACATGGAGTATCAGAAGGTATGGAAGACTGAGGGCTGAGGGCTGAATATAAACAAAATATGTTGAATATATATATATATATATATATAATCAAGAATAAATAAAAACACAATTTAAATGTCATGTAAAAATCATGTAATATATACTGACCAGAAAATATATATATATGTATATATATATATATATATATATATATATATATGGATTCAATGGATTGGGCACATTTATAGATTAAGTTCTAACATTAATCTGAGCATCTGGGAGAAAACTGAACAGATTTTAAGGAGGTTGATGATCACATACAGCTTGAATTAAAAAAAAACAAATTTTAAATTATAAATGTAGACAGCCAGTAACTACATAATCATCAATAAATATTGTGTACATAATTAATGTCACCAGACATAGAGGAGAAGGAAGAGTCAGGCCAGTATTGATGACTGCTAGACAGACTAGAATGAGCTTGTACTGAAGAATGCAAAACTATCAGATGCAGAAAAAACTATGAAACTAGAGTGTTACGAATCCACAGATAAAGAATACACATCTAGGGAGAACCAACAGTCAATTTTATCAAAGTACAATAAGATGAAGTCTGAAGGTATAAGAAAAGAAAGATTTGAACACAACACAGACATTTTCAAGAATGTCAGTATAGAAAACTACATAGTATACTACTTAAAGAGAATTTCTCAATGTGTAGCAGCGTAACTTCTATATGAATCCATTAAGAGGAAGAAGTTGCAGTTATTATCTTACTGCAATTGTAGACTTTCTACATATTTTACTCAAATTCTTTATCTTTTTAGCATGAGTGCTTACCTTCATACCTGGGATCCCAGGAGGCCCCTATTATTAAAAAGAAAGAAGGGACATTTATACAAATTTGGCAGGGATAAACAAAAGAACACATGCTATACCAATGAAAACAATCTGAATAAACTTCTATGGGGTCACTTCATAATATTTTATATTATAGGATTTTTATAGATAACATTTCTATTAACTGGCATAGAATCCTTGCTTTTATTCTGCAGGAAGTTCTTTTAGCTGTTTCTTTTTTAAAAAGATTACTCATTTGCTACTTTAAATATGTGACTTTGTTCCATATGAGCAAACTTTGTGTTCACACCTTTTCTGTTACCTCCTGAGTTCATTTTGATTCTGAATTTTTGAACTTACTGGAGGACCTTGTAAACCAGGAAACCCGGGACTGCCTGGAAATCCACGTTCTCCCTAAAAGGAGTTAAAAAGAAAGAGTATAGAGAAAGACAAAACAGTAAAGAACTATATGAACAAACAACAACTTTCTTTAAAAGCCATTTGAAACATACCGGATTACCAAAAATTCATTAGCACCAACTTCTAAATTATTTCAGAGTCAACTAGTCACAGCAATTCAACCTACCAAGATACTTTCAGCCCTACTCATTTGCCCCAACCAAAGTTAAGGAGAAAACTCTACCACAGTCATTCACTTTTGAAAAATCTATTTTGAGACCATCACACCACAGATTTCTGATGATTGTCACATTTAATAGTTAATGATTTGCCCCAATTTTCTGACCATGTGTTGCATACTTTCTTATTTCAAACTTACCATTTCATTTTTCCCTTTATTGTAAACTATTTCAAATTATTTTTGTAAAAAGGAAGATGGCAAGGAAGAAGGCTATTAATAGCACCAAGAAGACAGTAACAAAAGATCTAGCAATTGCAGGCCATTATATTTTTTAGGTACCAAATTTCTTTCATTCACTATTGTATAGTAGCAATATAGACAATTGGTTTAGAAAGCAGTTAAAATGGAGATAGAAGAACACCAACAAAAACTCTTTTCAAATACCTATGTATGCTATAGCAATTCTAGGAACAAACATGTCAGACGCTTTAAAATGGTAAAATTATTACCCCACCTCTGAGTCTTTGTCTTACTGTCCGATGGCATTCTCTGCATCACCTTTTATACATGTAAAAGTAGGTTCAAAGAGAAAGGAAGTATATACAATTTAGAAGACACTAAGGAAAAAGGACCCACATATTGCAAATCCAACAGTAGGGTTCATATTTTACATATGTAGTGAGAAATGTAAGAAATCCTAATCTAGTAGTATGCACAATAAAATCACTTAATTTGCATAAAACTTTTTACATGAATAATGCCCTAAAACATAAATTAATAATTAGAACTGGGAAAGGACTCCTTTCTGAAAAGAAAAAAATTTCTTTAATCACAAAATATATTATATCTGCAAATCCATTTGGCTTCCCCATTTAAAACTTTGAGTACTGGTCTTTTTGTTGCATAAGGAATGCCGGAAGCACACACACACACACACACACACACACACACACACACACACACACACACACAAAGAAACAAACCAAAACATAACTATGTCACCATATAGGAACATGAAGTTAGTTTCCTTTCTCATAAAATTTGTTTGCTGTCATATGTTGGTCCCATCATCAAAGACTGCCTGAACTAGAATGAAGAACATAAATCTCCCTAATCTGAATATTTGCACTACAAATAAGTCTATACATTAAAAAATATAATTGTTTGTTATGTAAGACATAGTACAAATTTAGTTCCAGAACTTCGGAGGTAGAGGCAAGTGGATTTCTATGAAATCAAGGCTATATAGTGAGACTTTGGATCAAGAAAAAATATTACAATTGGCAAGGATTACAGAGACCTGAGAAGTAATAGGGTTGAAAAGTATTGTGCTGAATTTATTTATGTTTTAGAAATTCTCAGAAAACATGTTCATTGTAATGTAAACATTAAAGGATACATCTGATGGGAGATGTCATTCTGTAAATATGTTTCTCTCATTGGCCAATAAGAAAGCAAGACAGGCAGGACAAGGAGACAAAGAGGATTCTGGGAGATGTAATAGAGGGGAGTCAAAATGACATAAGAGAAGAGGTCTGGACCCTCTCTCCAATAAGATAAGGCCACGTGGAAACACTTAGATTGATAGAAATGGATTAATATTTAAGAGAGAGATAGCCAATAAGAAGCTCTAGCCATTGGCCAACAGCTTATAACTAATAGAGTCTCTGTGTTATTTTGGGACTGTAGCAGTTTTGGGACCAGGCTGGAGAAAAATTGCTCCTATACATACATCCTAATGTAAAAAATTATCATATGTCATTAATTAAAACGATATAGGATAGATACAGTTTTATAGAATATTATGCAGAAAACAGAAAATGCTAAAAAGATGAAAAGAAAAAAGCAAGAAAACGAGCAAGTTTTCTTCATTATATATTGATGTATATTAATGTCAAATCTTTGACTCAAAACAAGGAAAGTGGCTTTATCTAAAGTTTTTTTTTTTTTAATTCTTACGTGCATCAGTTTTGCTGATGAAAAATGTATAGTTGTCATGGTTAACAGTTAAGGAAGTTAAAAAAAAAAGCATGAATCAGTGGGATGATTAGGTAGGTAAAGTTGTCCTGTACCAAGGTACAGACAAATTGATACCCATACTCCACATTGCAGAAGGAAATAATCAACCCCCATAAGTTGTCCTGTGACCTCCACATGTGTTCCATGGCATACATGAGCCTCATCCTCAACTATATAAATAACATACAATAAAAATTTTTTTAAACTTTAAACATTAAGTATTCAAAATTTAAATAGTATCTATTTGTAAGGCAAAATTAATAAAAGACATTGCCAAGTATTATAACAACCTCTGTAGTATGTGAAACACATATATCCTAATTCACTTTTAATATACATAACTACTTTCATAAATATTTTATAAGTAACCTCTAATCCAATGCACTATCCTTACTAGTTAGACAGGCTTAAATAAATTACTACTATCTAATGTAGTGAAAATGTTGACTTAGACACAAAGCCACTCTATCTCTTTTCAGACTTTTAAGTCTAGTATGATCAACATATTGTTCACAATTAAGTTGAAGAAACCTCACCTTGGTTCCATTGCATCCAGGGATACCTTGAGGACCTGGAGCTCCATCATGGCCTGGCATTCCCTTAAAAAAAAGTCATACAGCACACTTAGATTACTTTTAGAGGAGTTTTTATTAATTTTTATTTAAATTTAAAACAATCCAAGTTCTCTCTCCTTTCAGTCCTCTCATTCCCCCCACCAATCCCCTACCCTACTCCCCATCACTCTTCAGGGAGGGTGAGGCCTCCTATGGGGGCTTTTTAAAGGGTTTTAAAATAATTACAATCATACTTACAGGAAGACCTGGTGTCCCTGGAAATCCAGGAAGTCCAGGAGGACCCTATAACAATAAAGAAATCTCTTGAGCTAAGGATGAGGCTGTGGCAAAATGTGCTTCACTGTTACCAACCACTGTTGTTTTAATAACTGAAGAAAAGCTCTTTCACATAGGTGTTTTTAACATTCCTTTTACAGAAAACTAAAGAGTCCTCATTTAGAGACATTTTCTTCATTATTAGTAGCTACAAACAAAGCAGTGGATGGAATGTCTGTTTTAGCATATAAAATTCCTTCAGGTTTGTGAATACAAATTTACTAAGAGGAGGATTAACAAATGGATCTCCCACTGAGGACACTAAAGTAACTAATCCCAAACAGCTTTAAATGAAATTTCCCTTTCAGGACTGGCATTATACAACTTGACAACTGTTTCTGTTGGTAAGGGATACAAGGAAAACACTACCTCTCATCTGTGATGTAAACATGGACTCAAATGTTATGATAGAAAATTTGGAAATAGCTACCGAATTTGATACACACATACCCTTTAACCTAACAACTCACTTCTATGTATCCATCCCAGAGGCACACTACAGACTAGAAAACACACTATGATATTTAAGGTTTGAGACTGAAGCACTATTATAGCAAGGTATGGATAAAAAGAGCAGCTGTTTCTGAAAGAATGTATGCCAGAAAGTAAGAAAACCTCAGCAATCAGTGGCTTCTGTAAAAAGGACAGTGGGCAGGAAGCAAACTTGAAAAGACTCCTACCAGGTCAAGGATGATATAAAATGGGTTTCAAAAGAATAATATGCATGTGGCACACAATTTTAAGCCCAGCATTGTCTGTGAGTTTAAGTCCAGCAAGGTCTACCTAGTAAGATCCCATCTCAAAAAAAAAGTAGTAACTACAATTAATTGAAACATTAAATTACATGTCTTTGTAATGAAAATAACATCAAAATCCTTTCTTGATCAATGCTTCAAGTAGTTATAATAGCAGTTCATTAATTTATTAAAATCCCAGCTAAAATGGTGGCCTGAGGAAATATGGACTGAATTAAAAATAGTTTATAAATTATTAAAATAAGACAAGAATATAGTGGCTAATAGTTACTGAAACATACTGAAGTTTTCATTGGTAAAATGAAAGATGTGAGGGATTTACTTTGTAACATTTGCAAGAAAAGTGATTTTTTGGAGACAATAAAATGTCAAAATGTTCAATTGTTTTGAAGGTAAAAATGAGCACAAGGAAGTTTAATCTATTGTGTATTCTGCATTTGTCTAAACTTAATTCTTTTTCACTTTTAAACTCTGCATATCAAGAGTAGACTGGGCTTGGTAGTAGGGACTTACACCTTTAATACCAGCACTTGGGAGGCAGAAGCCTCTGTGAGTTCAAGACCAGCCTGGTTTACAAATCGAGTTCCAGGATAGCCAGAGTTACACAGAGGAATGCTGTCTTGAAGACAGCACAAAACAAATAAAAAATAACAACAAAAAAGCTGTCTGTAAGCTAAGAACTAAAGATATAGACTACCACATCAAGCATTTCTAAAGTTGTACTTCAGAAACCGAAAATGGGTCTAACCGAACACCCCCCCCCCCAGATATCTAGAAGTAGCCTTTATAGATAGAATGGCGAATACTTTAAGTTTCAAAAGTACTTAGCATATTAGAGCTATAAATGGCTATTGTGAGATAGTATTAATATTATAAAGAGTTTTAGTGGTATATGATACCAATGTAATTAGTTATAGCTGACAAGCTAAAGGTTTCAACTTTCTTTTCTTTTTTTTCAGTTCTATATCCACGGCAGTCATATATACCACATAAGAAAACCTACATGGATTTTTTGTTTTTGTTTTGGTTTGGGATGTTTTTGAGACAGATTCCTAACTCTGCATACAAATGCTAGCCTGAACAATCTTCTTGTCTCAGCATTCCAACTGCTAATATTACATGTAAAATGTACCAAGTTAGAGTACCACATGCTGCTAAAATTATATAGACAATAGAATGTTTTCAAAGATTTGTGCAATATTTATTTATGTAAATATTTGAATATCAAAGAATTACAATATTTGGGGGTGTAATAAAAACAAATGTAAGCATGCTATGTAAGCATTCTTGTATTTAATTGTCAAAGAGGTATTATCACATGAACAGAAGTTTAGAGCTAAAAAAGATCTTGAAGATACACTCTATCTTTTGCATGTGAAGAAACTGAAGTTCAGAGGAGACACATCTCTTTGGAAAAGCCACCACTTTCTAATCTCCATTTTATTTATTTATTTATCATTTATTTATTTATTTTTTCCTGTGAGACTGTTTCCCTGTGCAATAGCTCCGGCTGTCCTGGAACTCGCTCTGTAGACCAGGTTGGCCTCAAACTCACAGAGATCTGCCTGCTTTTGCCTCACAAGTGTGACACCATGCTGGGCCTCAGTATGCTCTAATTCTAAAACCAGCCACATGCATACCAGCTGTGAAGATCGGTTGGTATTCACTGTCAACTTGACAGACTACAGGAGCCCTTGGGAGAGAGATGGCATGTCTGTGGGGGATTATCTTGATTACATCAACTGGCAGAGCCCGTCCTTAAGCAGGGCTTCCTGAACTGGATAACATGGAAAAGGAAGCCTTACAGCACTATGGATGTATTCACTGTGCTCTCCATCTGATTGTGAAAGTGATGTGACCAGCTGTTGAAAGCACGTGCTGCCTTGACTTTCCCACCATGATGGACAACTTGAATTTTAGAACTGTAAACCAGAATAATCCCTTTCTTCCTTAAGTTGCCTTTATCAGGAAATTTTATCACAGCAACAGGAAAGGAATTAAGACAGAAATTGGTGACAAGAATTGGGACCATTGTTGTGATTATTCTGACCATTCAGTTCTTAAACCTTTGTTTAAGGTTTTCAGGAGGAATGTGGAAGAGTTGAAACACTGAGTTTAAAAAGTCCCTGGGTGCTGTTAGCTGAATTTAATGGCAAATCTGCTGGGAACTTGGAAGACAAAAACACCAGGGGCTGGTCATTGAAGCATCAGAAAAACAGGAAGTCTATAAGCAACAGGGATAGAGGCCATTGATGTGATATTCTGGCCAACAATCTGGCTTCACTCTGTTTATGTCCTGTAAACTTGATTGACAATAACTGTAAATATAATGGGTTAACTTGTTTGGCAGAGAACACTTTATGCAGGAGAGACTTCAGGGTGGTGCTGATACCGTAGTTCTAATTGTTAAAGAGGTCATCACCACTAAAGAGAAACCTCTTACATTGCATTAGGACTTTTCTTTTAAAAAAGATGACCCAAAGGCAAAGACCCAGCTATCAGAGGTTCCATCAAGAGCTAGCAGCTAAACTTGGCAGGGTAGCTTATTTGAGAGGCATGAATGATACAACATTAAGCAGGTCACTGAGTCTTGCACCAAAGTTTTAAAAATAATCTAAGGCCAGATGATTTGTGGTGTGGTTGAAGTCCTTGCAAAGAAACCCTGAGAGGCCAATGTAAGAAATTGTACAGGTAAACTTTAAGCTGCAGTTGAGACTTCAGGAACGAGGTATAACTGCCAAGGAAAGCTATGTGAGTGGAATAAAGCCAACCTAGAAAAGACTCAATGTGTGCCTCAGGTGGCAAAAGAACTAAAGGTGTGTGGGACTGCTCAAGTGTTTAGGACTCCGGTTGATTACATTAAAGCCCCAGATGCTGAACTTGGAGGTGCAGGATTTGATGTTTGTTCTCTGTGATTTTGTTGTATGTTGAAGTGATTATTTGTGGCTATGTCTCAGTTCTCCTATTTAGAATAGGAATATTTACTTTGTGCCAATATTATGTTGGATGTATATACCTAGTTTTTGTTTGTTTGTTTTGCTTTTTTTGTTTTGTTTTGGTTTTTGTTTTTCAAAAGCTCATAGTTCAGACTTAAGACTATGGGACTTTAAATGTTGGATTGTATACATTTTACAATATATCATTGTCATGAGCCTATGAGAACAAGGCATGGAAAGTTGTGGATTAAAATTGATATGTTTAGGTGTCAAGCTGAGAAGGAGTATAGTTGTAAGGTTATTTTTAGTTGTCAACTTGACAGAATTTAGAGTTACCAGGGAAACAGGTCTCTGGCATGCCTGTGAAGATTATCTTGATTACAATAATTGGTATGAGAAGGTCCATTTTAATTGTGGTCAGGATCTTTCACTGACAAGGGGATCCTGGACTAGATATTATAAAGAAAGTGAACCAAGCACAAGAATGTTGATTGATCTTGGCTTTTCATTATGAAAGTGATGTTATCAGTTTTTTCAAACTCCTCTGCTGCCTTGTCTTCCCCAAAAGGATAGACAATTAACCTTTAATTGTGACTCAGAAAAAAATGTGCTGACATGATTAAGGAAAATCTCACAGGGCCCTACTCTTAGACAAAGAACTACAGATAATTTATTATTCTTCAGAGAGAGAGACTTAATGATCCCCAGGGAAGACACCCCTAACTGATTATCTAGTAACAATTGGTCAGCCTTGAAATAGTATACATGAAAGCAACACTAAATGGACTTCGCATGTTGTATTGAATGTATGTATGTGTGTGTAACAATAACTAGTTTTTCCTTCTTGTCTCCTATGATTTCATTTGTTTTATCTGTTGACATCAATGAAGCATTTACCACACACTAAATATTGCTTACTCTGATTCCTTTTGGTCCTGGTGGCCCTGGAATTCCATCATCACCCTGAAAAACACAGTATATTTAGTTCTATTGTTCTTCAAATCAGTCATCAAATAACTAATTTTCCATTATAACAGCCTTAAATTTTTGTAAGAATATCTGAAAGCTAGTGTTAATTCATATATCCAAAGAAGATTTATTATTAAGACTAAAAGCAATGATAAATTATATGTACAACATCAAGTAAAGCCTTATTTTACTTTGAAGACTGCTGACACAAAGATGGAATTTTACATGTATAAAGTTATACAAGAGGCATACAAGAAAATGAAGATAAGATAGTAATACAGCTATTTCCCAAATCATTTGTGTATTAATAAAGAAAAATGACAAGCACAAAATCTCGATGGTTTCTATGGCATATTAAATCTGCAGGTGTACGTGCTGTTCTTGAATTCCTGCTTGTATCTTTCTATTTCTTTCAGAAAGCACCTTCTACTGGTAAAACTTAACAACCATAAAACTCTCTTCCATCTTCTGCTCTCCACTCCTAGCAAATTTTACCTATGCATTTCTAGTCATGCCTGTAATGATGAAATTTTTAAACCATATCTCATTAAATTTCTCATTAAGGATCTTCTTTTAAATTATGAATGAAAGAAAACTAATACCATTTGATGTAATGTAGTATATTCACAGGTTCTGGCAACAAGGACATCACTATTGTCAATGCAAAGGCCATAAGTCTCTATAGAATATTCTCATTTTTAAAAATGAAATGATAATCTCATGCCAAAGCAGACACATTTATAAGAAGATTAAATGAATTCTGATTCCTAGTTAAAATAACTAGAAGGTCTCTTGTTTAATAAATATTCTATGTATGCTCACTGAAGGCAAAAATAAGACAACAAGGTTAAAGCAGAGAAAGAATTTCAGGGAAAAATGTTGGAAAGCTAGAAGAAGCTAAAGCAGGAAAATTGTCACAAGTTTGAGACCAGCTTTGTCTACACAGAGAGTTCCAGGCAGAGTAAGAATGTCTTAAACAAAACAACAAGAAACGTGAGAAAGAATGGACCTGAGCTAATAGCCGGGTAGGACATTTGACTAAAATATGCAAGGCCCTGAGCTCTACATTCAAAAGGAGAAAATTTTAAAGCAGATGAGATTAAACCACTATTTGCAAATAATGTATGCCTGAAAACTAAGATAATTAAACTACTACAATATGCTAATTATACAATTTTATATAAAAATAATATTAAGAAAGCAACAGCTTTATTATAATAACAATTTAGGAGACTTAATAGAAGAAAATATTTCACCTATAAATGGCAAAACAAAAATTTTACAATGCATATAACAAGAAAATGCACAAGATTTACAAGAGGAAGTTCACAAATTTTATGTACTCACTCTTATATGGTTTTTAGACATAGAGCAAAAGATTACTAGCCTACAATCCACATTGCCAGAAAAGCTAGGAAACAAGGAAGATCTTAAGAGAGACATGCATGGTCCCCTGGAGAAGAGTAAAGGGACAAGTTCTCCCAAACAAATTGGGAGCATGGGGGAGGGGAGAGGGAGTTAGGAGGAAGCAGAAGGGTGAGGTGGGCATGAGGAAGCAGGAAGATTGACTCAGGGAAAGAATAGAGGAGAGCAAGAAAAGAGATACCATAATAGAGAGAGCCATTATAGGTTTAGAGAGAAATCTGACACTAGGGAAATGTTCAGAGACCTACAAGGATGACCCCAACTAACAATCTAAACAATAGTGGATAGGCTACCTTAAATGCCCTTCCCTGATAATGAGATGGATGACTGACTAGCTTATATGCCATCTTAGAGCCTTCATCTAGTAGCTGATGGAAGCAGAAGCAGACACCTGCAGCTAAACACTGAGCTGAACTCTTGGAATCCAGTTGTAGAAAGGGAGGAATGAAGAGCAAAGGGATCAAGACCAGGCTGGAGAAACCCATAGAAACTGCTGACCTAAACAAGGGAGCTCATGGACTCCAGTCTGATAGCTGTGAAACCAGCATAAGACTGACTCAGATTCCCTGAACCCTGAACATGGAGTTAGTTGGGAGGATTGGGCATTCCAAGGGCCCCTGGTACTGGATCAGTATTTATACCCAGTACACAAATGGATTTTGGGAGCCCATTCCACATAGAGGTATTCTCCCTCAGCCTAGACACATGGGGGAAGGCCTGGGCTTTGCTCCAAAGGATACGACAGACTTTGAAGACTCCCCCATGGAAGGCCTCACCTTCCCTGGTGAGCAGCAATGGGGGTTGAGTGCGGGAACTGGGATTGACATGGTTCAAATTTAAATTAAAAAATATATAAAAAGAAATCTCATAAAACTATATAAAAAAGAAAATCCATGGTCTTAAGTAAAGGAATTCAACATTTAAAAAGTAAATCTCAAATTTAGTTAGAAATTTTATACAATGAAAACAGAACTAGACAGTAGCTCTAAAGTTTATATGAAAAAACTCCATCAATATCTTTGAAAAAATCTATAAAAAAAAAAAAAAGAAATGAGTGGACCCTATACCAGTCAGATATAAAAGGTGAGCATACGCTTCAATCATTAAAATAGATTGAGTCTTAGATTTGAATAACCAACAATTGGAAGACTATCAGAAAGGAAGTCCATATGAATTTGGTATATGGAAGTCACTCTTACTCAAGGAAAAAAACTTTAAGATCCCACATAGGTACTTGAAACTGGACAGTACCCAAACTTATATGTACTGTGTTTTCTTACATCCACACAGAGCTATAACAGAATGTATAGACATTGTAAGAACTTAATAATAACTAAGAATATTATTAAACAAGTATAACAATGTACTATAAATAGTTCTTTAAAGTAATGAATCATTAATTAAACAAGTATAACAATGTACTATAAAGAGTTCTTTAAAAGTAATGAATCATTAATTTTAGGAACTTTTTATTTTATTGTTTTCAGACAGTGGCTGGCTACCCGTAACTTAAATAATGGGAAATGAAACTGAAAGCACAGGATGATTCCTGTGTAATGACTATGGCATTGGAAATGTGTGGATAAAAAGATAAAGGTGGATCTTAGATCACAAATCACATACCAGGATGAATTCCACACAGGAAAAAAAATAAACTGATATACTGAAAGAAAAACTTTTGAGAATTAATGTATAATCTTAATGTGTACAAGATTTGATCTGCTGAAAAGCCATAGGAGTTAAGAAAAGGATCGTTGAGAAACAGAAACAAAGGCATGTACTTTCATGCTCACACCCAGCAAAACAAAGGACAAAGGGGGAGAAGAATGCAACTCATATTGTGTACACTCAAATACATAGCTCCACAAAATATGAAAATACCAAAACACCAGAAAAAAGGGCAAGTGGCATGAAATATAGGTCACAGAAAAGACAAATGACACTTTGATCTGTGAGAAACATATTCGTACTCATAAAAGGACAAATTGAAAGTACACTAAAAGATCACTCTTCTACCATAATGATAAATAGAAGAGTTTCACAGTAATGGTGATGAAACTATATGGAAATATATTTTCTTTTCTGTTTTTGAAGCAAAGGTAAATTATGTGTGTTTGAGAAATGGTAATTTGGTAATATCTGTAAAAGAAATCGCATGTACATACATAAACATGCAAGTGTGTGTGTGTGTGTGTGTGTGTGTGTGTGTGTGTGTGTGTGTGTGTGTGTGTGTGTGTCTAGTGATCCAGGAATTTATTTCTTACAATTTATCTTATAAGTTCATGCTTATTGATGCAAAAAGAGCTAATCAAAGTTTTATATCCTAGAAGTTATGGTTTATAGCAGCAAAATATTGAAAACTGCATAATCATGTATAGGAAACTGGTTACAACATTATAGCTTATATATACAATGAAATTGACTGTAGTAAGAATAACATGTTCTGAGTATGCTGATACAAGAAAAATACAAATTAAGCATAACACATCTTATTTTAAAAACAAAGGCGATGAAAATATTCCAGGGGCATGAACTAGCTTTTTGGAGTCCATTCCCTAAGAAGGAATACCTTTCTCAGCCGTGATGCAGTGGGGAAGGACCTTGGTCCCGCCTCAACTTGATGTGCTGTGCTTTGTTGACTTTCCTAAGAAGACTTTACCCCCTATCCCCTCTGAGGAGTGGATATGGGGTGGGAAAGGTGGGATGGGGGTCAGGAGAAGGAGAGGAAGGAAGAATTGGGGTTGCTGTGTAAAAATCAGAAAGTATGGGTATGTACTCAGTGAACACAGGTGGAAAAGATATTTTCATCATTGCATGCATTATATGTACCTTAAACAAAATGAATATATTGCCAATCAGAAAGGAACAACAGTTTTTTTCAATAAAGAATTCTTTTGCAGCTTTACATATATACATTTATACAAATACGTGTGTGTGTGTGTGTGTGTGTGTGTGTGAGTGTGTGTATTAGTAATACATTCTAACCAACTGAACTAAGTGGTCAGTTTATTTTATAAACCTATACTTTCATAAACAGGAGTATACCAATGAAGAATTATTCTATGTTTTACAAATGTACACTTTCAGGTATAGAATCTAAGACGTTTAGAAAACAGTGTACATTCTCACTTTATAAATAATGAAAAGGGGTTGCAACAAAGTTTAGAATGCTCTCTAAAATTTATCTGCATACCAGCACATCTTTATAAACTATTATAATCTCACCAAACAGTCTAGGTTAATGATAAATTATTTCAAAATAATTTTAATGTAACTTCTTTTAATGAAATACAAATATTTACTCTTATCATGCATGGTATGCAAGAAACTCTGGCCCTGATCCCAGATAAACTCAAATTCTAGAAGTATAGCTTTTTCAAAGTACATTCTCTTTCAATAAACTCATTTCCATAACACAGCTGAAAATGAATCAGTTTGTGCTACCACTTCATTTTCATAAGACTGTGCTGAAGTTTCAGTGTGTTGAGAAAGAAGAATTTAGTTGTGCTGCTATATCAGTGCTCAATTCCATCAACTTTACTGCTTTTAAATCTCTGTGCTACTTCTTTGCCATTCCTGGGTGGCAAGCATCATCCAGCTCTTGCTGTGTTACATCACCTAGGAAACTCAGTTGAATTAAAATTCTGTGCAGTCATTTAGAGCTTTAGTGTTCATGTTCTAATCAGTAAATTTTAGTACAGGTCCCATTTACTGTTGAATCTCACAAAACTGCCTTCTTACAATCATGTCATCGTCCTTGTAACAACTAACTGCTGGTATAACTAAATATACATAAAAAGTCCCCATGCATTTCATTTTCCTCCTTATTAGAAAAGTGCCTAGTGATAGTCATTTGACTTTCTTTATCAGCATCATCATATGAAATGATAAAGCTAGAGGAAAAATGTCATTAAGTCAAAGTTTGCTTTTTGGGCAAGTGAATAGAACTAACTGGCCCTTCCATATACCACTTTGTCTATCTAATACAGATAGAAAAGGGCACTGAATCAAAAGAGACATTAAAAACTAAAAGACCCTTCTCTCAGTCTCAAAATTCAGTATTATCTTTCCCACTTCCCTATCTAAACATACACATAGAGATGCTAGTCTCATATATACATATATGTATATGTATATATGTGTATATGTGTTTATGTATGTATGTATAAATCCAATTTGTGCTGTTCCTCTAGAGAAACCTAACTAATATACAAGGTCTATGATAATGATAATGGAGACTGAACACTCCCTGGTAGATAGAAGAAAACTGATTCTAGAGACCTTCATCTGAGATTCCAGCTATTGACACTCCCCCAGCCATCAGCTGCAAATGATCTAGGGAGATGCCAGAGTACATAGAAAGTTAGGAGGCTGATTCAAAGTGGGACTCAACAGCAGCTTCTGTGAGAGCACTATCCATGCTACAGTTGTTTTAGAGCCACCCACACTTCTGTAAGCAATTCCTTATTCATGCTCAGTTAGCAAGTCCAATAAACTCATTGTTCTCACAAACTTGCAATTTGGTTAAATCTACTTTGGCCTGTTACTGGTGCCCATCTGGGGTGAGAATATGTTTATTTGCATCTCCCTAGAAGAAGTTTAATGTAACAGCTCTAACAACCATACACAACAAGCAACATCTTCAAAATATTATGTTAGTAATGTCAAATTATAAAGACAAACAAAAAACCCGCACTAAGGTGAAGAGTAGGTACCTATTTACCAAAGGAAAATCTCGCCACAACAAATTGAGAACATCATAGAAAACCACAACAGGGAGATGGTGAACCATTGTATTGTTGGGAGCCTAGCCCTACATTACCATTCCAGCATCTATGGCTCAGGGTACGTCATAGAAGAGGGGGCAGAAAGAGTCTAAGAGCCAGAACACCAAGAAGTCTGCTGTGAAACAGTCAAGACAGGAATACTAGTAGTATCAATGGACATGTTAACGTGAAAATGGGACAATATTATGGGGTCTCTATCTTATACAAAGAACTACAGGCAACTAATAATGACAACTTGGAGGAGCCTCTCTCTGGGATGAAGCCCCTGATTAGTTGTCCAATGAGAGAGTCAGCCCTGAAACCATATTCATACAAATAACAAAAATGGACTCAGTAGGTTGCATTTATATTTATCTGTGCACATACATACATATGTATGCCTTTGTAACAATAATAATCAAAGAAAAACAGATCATCAACTCTAGTATGTGGGGGTATGGGAGAAGTTTGATGGAGGGCAGTCCGGAGGAGCTTGAGAGAGAAAAGACAGGAGAAAAAAAATACAATCTGTTTCAATTAAAAATATTTACAAAATAAATTCTATGAGAAATAAAGAAAACAGAAAATAACTGTCCCTTTAATTCTGTTGTTAATCTAAGCAGTAATTTCTCATTATAGTTCAACAAGCTTTTAATTTTAATTGGATTGACAGTTTAATTTTAATTGACGGTTTAATTTCTCTGCTATTGTTGATTGCTACTGAAATAAATACCTTTTGTCCCCGAGGTCCTGGAGGCCCTTCTGGACCTGGAAATCCTGGCAAACCTGGATGGCCTTCCAAACCTGGAAATCCTCGTTCTCCCTAGAATCAAACAAGAATGTAAAGAAAAGTCATTTGCGAACTTTTAAGTAGAAGCATAGATGGATTTCAGAAATTCAAATGACTATCATATAAAAGTAACTCAATGTAGTGATACTAGATGTCCACAGTATCTACTAATATGGACAAACCCAGAAGATGTGAGGAGGAGAAAAACCGAAAAACGTATATAATATCTAGTAAATGTAGTCTCTTTACTACTTGTAGAATTGAACAGCATGTCAGAGATAAAATGAGAACATAATAGCAAGAGTTTAAACTCAATTACAAAGAAGAGGGAAAATTAAGATTTTTCACAATTTTAAGAGATATATTATCTCAAGTTAATGAGCAGTCTGTTGCTAGCAGAGCTAGGACTAAAACTCTGAAAGTTCCACTCAGATAGAACAAGAAGAAGGAAAAAAATCAATCTAGTTTCAGTATGTTTCCTTAGGTACAAAATAGCTACATGTTGGGATTTCAGTTTGTATTCATATAGAGTATGCTATGTGCACAACAGTGCATATTTTCAAAGCAAAAGTGCTGTCTGGGACACAGATATAATTAAGAATAAACCAAAGATTAAAAACAGAGGATGCTGGCTAGTGGGGAGGCTAGTCAGGTGAAGGCACCTACCACCAAGCCTAACGACCTGACTGAGTTCAATCTCCAGGAATCACAGAGTGGATAGAGTTGCCATCAGACTTCCAGACACTGTGCCATGTACATACACACACACACACACACACACACACACACACACACACACACCACCACCACCACCACCACCACCACCACCAACAACAACAACAACATCAAATTCAAAATGATGCATTTTAATTGCAATAGAATGACATTGTCTATTCCCTCGCTTTTCTTCCCTCCAGTTTTTCCCTGGAACTTTCAACCCTCCCCTCCTCTTCCATACTCAAATTTACAGCCTCTCTTTTCTTAATGGCATTTGTTACATACATGTATGCATAAGTATGAGTAAGTAAAATTTAAAAAATAGAGAGCATGCCTCATTATGTTGATATCAATAATGCATTATACCTTTTAATGGTGTATCCTGAGATCCCCGCACATTATCATGGAACTTGAGACAGAAAAGCAGATAATATACAGTAGTAAAAAGAATTATAAGAGCAATTGAGATTTTTTAAAGGTAGAACATTTGCTAAAGTAAAAAATTATAGCTTTCCTGTGTTAGAATGGCTAAAAGAAAGGTTTTCCACCTACTTCCTAAAATGAATAGTAAAAAAAGCTAACATTAGTTGTGTGCCTTCCTTTGCTTCCTAGGTATTCATTTAAGCCTTTTAAACCATTATAGACCTTGTGCTGTAATTTTCACACATTCATAGATTGAATGTGAAATATTATGCCTATTTCTGAAAGACAAACTTAAATTAAAAAAATTAAAGAACCAATTCTGACTAATCCTGCCTGCCCACGTTTGGATTTTTAAAAATTCTTTGTCAAATAATATTCTTTTGTTACCTTTTAAATATTAATATTACTTTCTTTCAAATGTGATCCCTTCCATTTTCTTCCTTCTCTTATGATCCCAAATGAATCCCTTCTCATATTTTGACACTACAGAAGCATTCTTGTTGCAAAGCTAGTCCCCCCAATCATATTACCTATGCAAGTGTTAATGTAGAACAGCATTCAGTAATTTTTAATAGGTGTCTGTTAGGAGGCAGTGTGTTACATGACAGAATGGGACTTGGAAGTAAGGTTCCATAAAATAAATGAATGAACTTGTTGCTATGAGAACGTTTTAACATCTTTTACTATGCTAATGAAAACTTGTATAACTAACTGGGTCATTCCATAACTTTTCTTCACATATAGTTAGTAATATCCAGTCACTTACTTAAAAAACAAGTTTATGAGTTACTAAGAGGGAAGAGTAATAATGTAAGAAAATGTCTTCATTTTCATCTGCAATTCATTTTCCTGTTTTAACTTTCTAATTTTGATGTCAGTTACCAGAACAAAAAGGGGCTGGAAGATAAAGTCCTCAAGTTAGATGCCATCTGAGGCATGTATTGATTGAATCAAGAGCTAGAATTTCTTCTTACTATTACTAAAATTTTAAAATTTCCTGTAAGGCTGGGTGTGATGCCTTACACCTTCCATCTCAGCACTTAGGAGGCAGAGGCAGGTTGTTGTGTGTGAGTTCAAGGTGAGCCTAATCTACCTAGAAAGCTTCAAGCCAGCCTGGACTAGAGAGACCCTGTCTTAAAACAAAACAAAACAAAACAATTCACTGGTAAAGTAATAGGTTTCTAGAAAGGTTTTTCATCCATATTTCATTTTGTTGATTCTCTCCAATCCCTGCTCTCTGTTCCTTGCTTATTTCCTTGTCCTTTTCCCCGCTGCTCCCTGAGAGTTTTAGGTCATTTTCCAATAGCTCTTGTGAGTTTTGTTGCTGTTCTGGTTCTTTTAAAAAAAGGAAAGAAAGAAAAGAAAAAGGAAAAGAAAAAGAAAAAAGAAGAAGAACTAGGGATGTGACACCATTGTAGATTGCTTGCTTAGCTACTGCCAATCCCTGGATCCAATCCCCAGTGAGGAACCAAAATGCAACCCAGCCTAAATGATTGCTGATCCCGACACACAGTCTAATCTTTCTAAGTTCCCCCTGCAATGCAGTAGAATTCATTGTGTTTATTAGCATACTGATAGAAGCTGAATTTCATTCACAAATAGGCTTTACTTGAAACATACCTTTTCCCCTTTTATACCACTGCAGTCACATTTTGATCCAAGAGAACACCCATGGCAGGCCTATAGGAGGAGAAGGGAAAACCATTAAATACAATCTTGAAAGCAAATACGACTTAGAAGTCAATTGAATGCAGCAATTCAAACTTGTAGAATCAATACAAGAAAAAAAAAGAAACAACTGAAAGGGTGCATACAAATGACAATGGCATTTTATATTCAAGCTTTTTATATGAATTGCTTTTTCATTTTTTCACAATGAGCAAATGAAAATTTGATTTTTTTATTTTACAACTTTAAACTAATAGATATCTTTTTTACATTTGTGTGTGTGTGTAGCACACATGTTGTAGTATGTGTGTGTGTTGCACGCATGTTCATAATAACATGAAGTTGTTATTATGTAAGTTTCAGGGATAAAAATCAAGTTCCTGGGGTTGGTAGCTATCTCTTTTATATGCTGAGAAATACCTTTTTGGTTTTGGTTTTTGTGCTTTTGAGACAGGGTCTCTCGATATAGCTCTGGCCATCCTGGAATTTAATGTGTAGACCAAGCTCATCTTGAACTCCCTGAGTGCCAGGACTAAAACTATGCACCAACATGCCTAGGTAAGTAATATCTTTACAGATGCTAAAGTGAAAAGAAAATTCACATAACATTCTAGCTGATATGGTTTGTCACTTGTCCTGATTGTAGGAACACCTTACTTTTTCTCCTAAGATCATTTGTAACAAATTACCTCTCAATCTGTATCAGCAAATGACCTTGGAAACTTGCCATGAATAGCTACCACTTGAAGTCAGCTTGCTTGGCATTCATAAGAACCACACATGGATCATAAAACATAATACTATATTTTACCTCCTTTTTTCCTTGCCCCTGCTCTTTTATCTCAAATAGCTCAATTTTAACCATTCTAAGCTTTACATGCTCTGAATTGCTACTAACAAGTAAATTTAAACTACACTAGGGAGTTCTGTCCTAAAGCCAGAGAACTATCTTTCTCTATTAATATAAAAGCACATAAAGAATGGGAAGAGAATAAGTAACATCTAACAATCAGAACTATCTTTCACATTGCTGTGGAACTGAAATGCTTAGAAAAATCAATACTAATTAGAATAATACACACAGACAGCACAGCATGTATATATAAAAAAGCAGAACACACTTGTCAAACCAACTACTGAAAACCTTTATACAAGGAAACTACAAAACATTGTTAATCACTGGTATACATACCATCAGAGCCTGTGATTTAACAAGTAAGCTAGCCTCCTGTCTTCCATGTTTTCCATTCTCTAGTCATTAATCCTGAACCTCCTGAAATCTTAATCAATTAACTACCAATGAAACTAGAAGATACCACCCTATTGAAACCTGTTTCCTTGATTATAAAAGAAAGCTAAAAGTGGTGTGGTGACAGAAACATCTCTCACACTGCAAGAGTGTGTTTCAGTAAAGTATACTCTGACCCTTCAACTTAAAATTGGTTACAGTACTAGGAAGATTTTTGTCAACTTGAAACAAGCAAGAGTCATTTGGAAAGGGAAAATTCAATGGAGAAAATGACCGCTGTAAGAAACCCTATGGAGCAGTCATTCTTTTGTCATAAATGATTGATTTTGGAGGGCCCAGCCCACTGTGAAATGTGCCACCCCTGGGCAGGTGCTCATGAGGTGTATAGGGAAGTGGGCTGAGCAAGAGACTGAAGCCAAGTAGTAAGCAGCAATCCTCCATGGCCTCTACTTCAGTTCCTGCTTTGAGTTCCTGTTCTGACTTCCCTCATAAAATCAACACAACCCCTCTCCTTTTGGCCATGGTATTTATCACAGTAATAGAAAACATATTAGTTATACAAACATTGTTATTATATAAAGGTACTTAGATCATACTGTTTTCAGTATTACATGTTAACTACATTATAATGCCAATAGGTGTATCTAGGTATAGTCATTCGTCAAATGAGAAGTGTTATTATTGAAGGCAGGAATACTTGTTAGGCACAGAATATAAGTGTAAAAAAACGCATATAAAACAATAAGCTTAGGAAGAAAAGTTAACAAAAATTATATACTCCTGATTTATATAAAGATGAATTATTGATTCTAAACTACGAACTTACAAACTTTAGAAGCCACACAGTAACAAGTTATTGAGAAAGGAATAGTCAACAGTCATAATACCTGAATTAGATTGTACATATTGTCAACAATTAATTGCATTACTAATATAGGAACAAACGATAATGTTCATCCACAATGGCTACAAATATGACAATAATGTTTGACATTGGGAAGTGTATCTACAATTGAAATATGAATATATGCAAATGCAGTATTGTTATAAATAAAAATTACATCCTTTTGCATTTTCAGACTTTTTAATTGAGATCTTCCTGAAAATAATGCAAAAACAGTTTAATAGAATTTCATTAATACAAACAAAAACAACATGAATTCCCATTACACATGTATTTTCACCTCTCAATACCTACAATAACACATTAATCTTAAAATATAATTTATGAATGAACAAAACATTTTAAATTCTTGTATGGTTATACGCAATGTTTTTCAAGATTAATGATTTCATCATGCTAAACTTCTTTATCAACTAACATGAAATATATTTTACAGAGAACACTCCTTAAAACACTTAGGAATTATAAAAAAATTTGTTTGAATTTAATTTACAATTTTTAAGTTACAATCTATTTATACCAAATAGGTTATAAAAAGGACTCTGCTACTCTTGGGGGAAAAAAATAACCCACCATAAAAAAGCCAAGTCATTGTAATACACACACCAACCACTAGATGCCACTTTCCATGCAGTTATTAATGGACGCCATAAGGAAATGGACCTAATTAGACATCTCATTAGGTGGAACAGCCTTTCATTTTTAAACAGTATCTATTCATATTGAGAAGATGACTAAAAAGCACAAAGCACGATGGTATATCTATGAGTGGCACAAAAACATGTAGACCTGAGTGCTTGCTGCCTTTAAGGAGCATGCAATCTTGTTTTTAAGAATCTAGCCATTAATAAATGAAAATGTAATTAAAATTAAGTGGAATGATGCTATATCAGTAATGAAAAAGAGTAATAACATGCAAGAACTATATGCTGATCTTTCTATAGCAAGTGAATCGTTATGAGGCCATAGATAAGGTGCCTACATACTTTCAGGCTTGCTTTTCATTTATAAAATCACTGACATGGATAATATCATTTCTCACCATGGAGTCAAGGTTTAATTATAGTTCTATGGGATTCACCAACTGAAAGAAAAAACTGGTACCCATGTTATCAGAGTTAATAAAGATAGTCCCTTGAGGCCGAGAATTAACACTTGGAAGGTAGGCAGAAAATTTTTCTAGAATAAGAAAAAAATGATTACACCAAGTAATAAGATTAAAGACAAATTTGGATGAGGCAAATAGTGAGATAAAATGAACATTTCATATCTCAGTTTAAAAGATTTCCAATGTCCACATGAAAAGCATGATAGCAAAGTATGTTTATTAGCTTCTTTTAGAGAGAAAGTTTGTACCCCAGACCAATATGAACTTCTACTATTCTTGCTTCAGCTTCCCAGGTACTAGGGAGGTAGCACAGTCATCAATCCTGGCTTAATTTGTTCAATACTGTGTGGAAAAGTTTATTTCTACAAAATCATTATGATTGTTAATACATGACAATTATGGCTCTATAGAAATATTTTTAGTTTCTAATCTGTGAGAAAATATCAAAATAAAAATTAAGGGAGGTTTATATTACCACACATTAAAATATATCAAAAACTATAATAATTAAAAACAGTATGGAACTGCTCTAAGATTTATTGCTCAAAAATAATTAATAATTTAATTTATGGTATTAGAATAAGTATAGGAAATAGTAATTTCAGATCTTAAAATATAAAAATAAAACAGATTAAAATGTTACCTGAAATATTTTGGGCATTTGTATCTTTTGTAGATCAAAACATTTGTATAAAGGTAATGAAATATCTTGAAAGACCCAAGTCTAAACCTAAAGTACATCTATATTTTTTATATACCTCAATCCCCCACCCAAGCAGTGCCACCAAATGGGAACCAAGTGTTCAAATATTAGTGCTCATGTGGGGTATTTCTCACTAAAGCCACTACTTTTAGACACTAGAAAAAGAAATAGATTATCTGCTCACATCTTAAGATTTGGAAGCTCAGATAAGATAGCACATGTGACTTCTAGGTCTGTGTTATCTTATTTAATATTATGTTTTCTAGTTCTATTCATTCATCTGAAAATGATAACTGATTTCCTTCTTGTTTACAATTTGAATAGTTTTCCATAGTGGGTATGTACCACATTTTCATTATTCATTCATAGGATGAGGAATAATTTAGGCTGGTTTTATTTTTTAGCTATCTCAAATAGAGCAGAAATGAACATGGTTGAGCAATTATCTGTGGAATAAGATGTTGAGTCATTTGACCACATACCAAGGAGTGGTATTCCTGAATCATAATATAGATTTATTTTTACATTTTTGAGAATTCTCCACACTGATTCCCAGAGTGGCTGGACCAGATTGCAACCCCACCAACAGCAAGCAAGGGATCTCCCTTCCAATCCTATTCAGTAATTTTTATCAGTTGTTTTGTTGAACTGAATCATTCTGACTTGGATAAGGTAAAATCTCAGTATTCTTCTGAACTCATGTCCCTCTTCTCTCTCCAAACAATCCTATGTACTCCTCCCTACTCTCCTTAAAATTCATGGACATCTAGTTTTCCCATCACTATTTCTTCAAGATGCTTTTCTCCAGCTTAAATGTTTGGCATCTCTGTCAAATATAAAGTGGCTGTTATATAAAGTTCTTCAATTTTGTTTCATTGGTCTACATGGTTTTTATTTTGCCAGTACTATGTTGTTTTTTTTATTATAATGGCTCTGAAATATATCTTGAGATCTGGAAATGTAATCTCTCCAGCATTGTTCTTTTTTTACTCAGGATTGTATTTGACTATCCTGGGTCTTTTATGACTCCATATGAATGTTTAGATTTATTTCTTAAGATGGGAAACATATTGAAAAGGTAAAACTATTAAAAATTAAAAGAAAACATTGGATTATATATTCCTGATCTTTACTTAGTCAGTCCTTCTTAGAAAATTCATCAAAAAGGCAGAGGGGTGGCTAAGCAGTTAAACACACTTGCTACTTTTGAAGAGGGCCAGAGTTTAGTTGCCAGCTCCCATGTCAGAGGCTCGCATCCATCTGGAACTCCAGCTCCAGGGGAATCTAGGACCTCTTCTTGCCTCCACAGACACCTATGTGCACATGGCATTCACTTACAAAGATGTAAATATACACACACATAGAGAAATAAAAGTAATCAGTGTTTTTTTAGAAATTTAAAATTATCAGAATTAAAAATTGAAAATATTTGATAGATAAAGTATATTTATAAATAATATTCTTCATAAAGGAGAATATATACATATATGTATAAAGACTGCATAACTTATTATGAATGCAAATACTCTGATTTTAAAATGGCCAAGAAATGTGAATCGTCATTTATTTTAAAGAGATGAAGAAAGTATGTGCAAACTTATCATTAGCCATTAGAAAAATAAAAACCAAAATCATTATGAAATATCAATTCATACATATTACCTAGCTCTAATTAAAACAAAAGGCAATGATAATACCTACTGATGATGGAGCCTAGATAGAACGCTCATACATTGCTGGTGGAATTGTAGAATGATATAACCATTTTAGAATAGTCTAGCAGTTACTGTAACAAACACAATGACGAAACTATTCAATTCTTTACCACATATCTAAGAAAAGTAGAAAATATCTATAAAAACACCTTATATATTACTATTTATAACCTCATTACAAATACTAATCCAAAGGATAGAAAACAACCCAGATATCCATTAAGATGAACTTTTAAAATAACATGTAGTCTACACAGTTGATGAAATATTATTTGACAAGAAAGATGAGGGAAGAATTATTTCATGCTACAATATTCATAAACTTTGGAAATACTGTGTTAAGTAACAAAAACAAATATACAAAATTTCACGTTGGCATGAGTTTACTTACGTTAAATGTTGAGAATAGAACTATAGAAACAAGCAGACTGGTAATTGCCTACGACTGGGGTTAATGGGAAGAGAAAGTTAAGGGTGTGGTTTTCTTACCATATTGATAAAAATATTTTAAAATTTATTTGGGGTATGTCTGTAAAATTCTGTACATATTCCACAAACACACACCTTAAGTAGACAAACTGAATATTGTGTAAATTATGTGTCAAAGATGCTGTTAAAATTCATGTAAAGAAATAAAATATAGGAAGATGTAGAATTAACAACTAAGAAGAGGTTAAGACATTTCTCTACTTTAAAACTAACAAACAAGATTTGCCATTGTGTTCTGGTGCAGTACTAAAAGTATAAGACTTCTGAATCACACTTAAGAATGTATTACTCAAAACCATAAACTGGGCTTTCCTAAGCTCACATTTCCATTGGGTGATGCTAAGCAGACAAAATGAACCTTCACATAGGTCACATTTCTGGCTGTTGCTGAAGAGATATCAGGTATTTAAAGAATTTACATATCTCATACGGAGAAGTAACTTTTTCTTGAGGTCTTGTTTTTATTATAGCATTAGGTAAACATATCTGGCTTTTCTTCAAAGGGAGATAACTACTACCAGTTCTCAAGTCATTTATTATAAAACATCCTTGAAAGTAAAGTTCACTGGGAGGACAGCTCCTTTCCTCCTGAGATGTACAGAGGAGGTCCATGGAAAATTTTCATCAAACATCATCTTGAAATTTGAAATTTTAAGAGAATAAACGAAAGTGGGACATAAACAACTATAAAAGATGCAATCCTTTAAAATGATTTTTTTCCTAAGTATGATTTTTTTAATTACTAATTAATGGAAGATATTATTTGTGATGAGGTTGTTAGGTGTATGGTGTCATGTCTGTAAGTTACTTTTAAATAATCATTGGACATGCACACACATAGAAACACTAGTAAGCACAAATAAGAAGTATAAAGCAAATATAGCAAAACACTGACAAATACTTAGTCTACACGAAGATATAATTGTTTTCATTACATATTCTTACTATATTTTGAAAATGCTAGTAAAATCTTAAGTAAGTACCTTGAGAAAAATGTCGGAAACAAATATCTTTAGAACTTCAAAAAACGAAGCAAATTTCAGAATGTATAATATGATATTTATCAGAGTCATCAAAAGCCTAAGATTACATAGAAAGGTTGAAATAAAAGATGAAAAAGCTATGTACAATAATAACCAAAGAAGACTGATATCACTATATTAATTTTAGACAAAATGGATTTTTAGGCAGAGCACATTATAAAAGATAAAACAAGGTCACTTCAGAATGATAAAAGATTTGGTTCACAGAGAAGATTTTCTTTAAAATACCTTAAATTATACACATTAATAACATTTCCAAAATACATAAAATAAAACCCAACAGATTTATAAAGGCACACAAATCTATATAGATGGAGGTCTTAAGCAAACATCTCACAACTGACTGATATAACATGTAAACAAAATATTTTGTAAGGACATACAAGCATTTGAACATGACTAATAAACTTATTTTAATGAACATCTATAACACAATGTATCCATCAAATTACAAACACAAATTTATATAAGATGAATCATATAATTTATTAAAATTTAACATACACTGTTTTTTTAAAGTATTTTGAACAAGTGTAAAAGGTTAGATATCATACAAAACATATTATTTAATTATAATGTTCTTAAGTTTGAGTACAGGATTCAAATCTAACTGAACAATATTAGAGAACAGAACAGAACAGAAAAAATTATCCTAATCTTGTTACCAAATGTACATAGGACTGAATGCGAAGGATAAATTACAAACTTATTTTTACAAAGAGTATAGATGTAAAAAAATACCATAAAACATGATGAAGTTGAATTTAACATAGAGCTAGAAATTTTTGAAAGTTTGGGAAACACAAATGTCATCCAGATTAAATATCTGAAGGAATAGAAAATTCAAAAGTTTTTCTGCAGAGAATAGTTTAATAAAGCAGCTGAATATAAACTAATATATTTACATGAATTAGATTTTCGTATGCCAGAAAATGACTGAAAGACTGCATATAGAGATGCTTCCGTGCAGTCTCCTAGGCTAGGGGGAAAAGTGAGGGAAATAGATGCACTATAGCACCTTTAAAAAGAAATATAGCTTAATAAATGTATTGCACTGATAAATAAAATACCTATAATTACAACAAACAACATATCAATAACATTAACATATCCAGAATGTGAAAATACAGCTTATTAATTTAATTGAGATTGGTATAATATAGGGAGAAGACAAAAGATGATGTAAGTATTGATAAAAAAAATATTTACAAGGTTTTACCCTTGAGGGATTTAAGAGCGACGAAGGACAGAACTGTACAAGTTAAACTTTTGGGCCATAAGTATACAATACAGTACTATGACATCCTAACACACAATGGCTCTTCTTCAGTGTTCAAGACACAATTAGGAGAAATTATTTTAGATTAATTTTTTTTGTTATGTGTGTGGATGTACAACCTTTCATTGATATCCTACCACAAGCCATAAACACATCATATCTCTTTATAATAAATGACAACAATAAAACAGTGTTAGAGGAGTAGTAAAAGATCTTATAAATTAACTAATGCACTCCTAACATTTTAAATGTGAAAAAAAATGCAGAAAAATATTGCAGAGCCCATCAGTAGCAGAGGCCGAGCCAGAACCATTCCCTTGACTTCTCCAATATTTCCAATTGATTGTCATTTGCTTCCAAATTCTGAGCAAAAGCCAAGACATTTTGCCAGATTTTTTTATGAAGAGGAAACATTTTCTTCTCACTATAATGAAAGTTTTCTTTAAAAATCAAATTATTGATGAACACATTAATCAGTTGGAAAGCCTTTTTAACTAAAATAGCACCTGCCAGTTTCTCCGTATTCAGAGCTAAAAATATTAAGTGACTCACTGAAATCTGATGCAGGAGCAGAGGCTGTTCAGTGGGTACAGTACTTCCAGACAAATTTGAGGAACTGAAATTAAATCCCCACCTCTTATTAGTGGGTATCTGCCATCCCAGTGCTTCTTCAGCAAGATGAAAGGTGGAGACAGGGGAATACCTAGAATCTCACAAGGCCAGCTAGCCTGCTGTATGCAGAACAGCAACAGAAAACAACAGAAAACAAGACCTTGCCTCACACAAGATGAAAGGCAAGGACCAACACTGATATGGCCTCTGGCCTCCAAAGCTATGGAATGGTACACACATCCACACACAGACACACATTCATCACACACAAAACACAATGATGTACACATGAAAAATGAAAATTTAATGCCTACAAGTAATTCACAATTATATAACTTATTAATGCTACTTGATTTCATACTAAAACTTTGAAATTTATTGGGATAGTTGAAGAATAATATATACTTCTATTTTAGAAACTTTGTTGCTATTGTTTATTCAGTGCAGGACAGGTTGGGAATGGGAAGAAAAAGGAGGTTATAGAACTATGTCTATAAACTCATGTTGACCAAAGTGAGCCCAAAAGAATTGAAGAAATCTGTGGTGGTTTGAAAGGAAATGGCACTATTAGGAGGCGTGGCCTTGTTGAAGTAGGTGTGTCACTGTGGAGGAGGCTTTGAGGTCTCATATATGCTCAAGCCACTTCCAGTGAGACAGACCACTTCCTGTTGCCTTCCAGATGTAAGACTTTCAGCTCCTTCTCCAACACCATGTCTGCCTGCATGCTGCCATATGTCCTACAATGAAGATAATAGAATAAACCTCTGATACTGCAGGGGAGCCTCCCCAATTAAATGTTTTCCTTTATTAGAGTTGCCATGGTCATGGTGTCTCTTCACAGCAATAGAGACCCTAACTAAGACAACATCAGTTAACAAATAATCGCATTTCTAGCATTCACTCTAAACAATTTACCAGTTACTTCATGACTAATACTGTAATCTTACAAATGCACAGGTAAGTTTCTCAGATTAGCAACTGTAAATTTGAGTTTGGTGCAAAAAAGGCAAGTCTATGTCTTGCCTTAGGTAGTTATTTTTTAATTTTAACTTTTATAAAGATGTATTCATTTTAAATTCATTTTATGTGTATAAGAATGTACCTACACATATTTATATCACATGCATATAATGTAAAACAGATAGGGATGAAGACCTCCTGGAAATGAAGTTACAGGCAATTGTGAGCTGCCTGTTCTAGGAATCAAATCTGGGTCCTCTGAGTTCTCTCAACTGCTGAGACATTTGTCCAGTCATTGGGTAGTTGTTTTGTTAACAGGTACTTCTAGTTAGAGCTTATGTGAAATGACACTTTTTTTAAAATAACTAGTTTGGATGAATAGTATTTCTATATACAAAACTTACCTGGTCTAATTTATATTCATTGTTACCTCTTGAAACATCTCATATAGTCCAGGCTAGCCTCAAACTTTCTGTGTATATGACAATAACTTTGAATCCCTGAGCTGTGTGCCTCCCCCTCCCAAGTACAGGAATTGGAGGCATCAACGTCACACCTGGCTCATTTGTTTCTTATGTTATAATCATAGAGTGCATTTTTCACAAATGTCATTCTGACATATATTCTATCATACATGAAGTCATAGGTCCATACTTTAGCCAAATGATAGTAATAGTGAATTAAACTAAATAAGTTTAAAGAAATGAAAAGTTAAACTCTAAAAATAGAAGATGTTTAGAAAATCTCTTATTGGGTTCTACAGTTGTATAGAACTGATGCAGGAAAGCCTCATGTTGTAATGACTGTCTTCCAATATTTTTAGCTTGGAGTATGCAAATTCAATTTTAAAAAGTTATTTGGAGACGTTTCTCAGAGGTTAACAGCACTTGTTGCTTTTGCAGGGGACACAGATTTGGTTTCCTGAATTAACAACTATCCTTATCTCCAGTTCTAGGGAATATGATGCCCTTATCTGACTTCCATGGGTTCCAGGTGCACATATGGTACAAGTGCACACATGTGCGTATGCATGCAAGCACGCGAGCACGAGCATGCATGCGCACACACACACACACACACATGAGAGAGAGAGAGAGAGAGAGAAAGAGAGAGAGAGAGAGAGAGAGAGAGAGAGAGAGAGAGAGAGAGAGAGAGAGAGAGAGGAGAGATATGCAGGCAAAACACAATACACATACAATAAAATACATAAATGCAAGAAAAGGGGATTTTAGTGATAGAATCTTGCTACACAATTCAGACTGAACCTGGAACTTGCTAATTTGTCCCAAACTTACAATCCTTCTTCCGCAGTGTCCGCAATACTGGGAGTTCAGATGCATTCCTCCATTTGTGTTAGATAAGAGCTCTAACACAAAATTTCATCACCAACAGTTTTTATTTATTTGAAGACAGGGAACTCCAATGCTGCCCAGGTCATCCTTGAAATTGCAATTCTTCTGCCTCAACTTACAGAGTAGCTGAGATTATAGTGTTGTGCCACAACCTCCAGTTTCAAATTTTATTTATTTTAAACTAATATGCAAATCTTATAATATTAATAGAATAATCTAATGGTCTGGTTCATTTATCCATTATTGTGATTGTTAATATTTATTATTAACTTGACAGGATCGACAGGATCTAGAATCACCTAGGAGACAAATTTCTAGGTATCGCTGTGAGGGAGCTTATAGATTGTGTTGAAGTGGGAACACAGACCATTAATGTCAGGAGCACGATTCCACTGACTAAGATCCTGGATGCAATAAAAAGAGAGAAAGAACCCCGTGTACTGGAATTCATCTCTCTGCTTCTGGATTGCTTGTAAGATAGAGTCTCTCAGGGCTTAGTAATTTGGCCTGCTCTTAACACATGGACTCTTAAGCATATGATCACATTTACTTATCGCATATAAAATTAGATATATAAGTCAAATAAATTAGGAAGTTTGTGATGAAAGCTCACTAAACAATAAAAATGAAAAACACCACTTGTGTAGCTCTTTGAAATTTATAGATGGTAACTATTTTATCTCTGTAATAATTCCAAATGTAGTGATCTATGTTTTAAAATGTAGAAATTGAGGTTTACAAGGCTCAAATGACTGTTTAAGACCACAAAGTAAGATGACACTTAAACTCTCAAATCCTTTAATTCCAAATAACATATTCCCTTCACTATTAAATAATTCCATTGCAAGAAAGTAGTAAAGCTTTCCAAACAAAAATTAGTGGATCAAAATGATGATGGCTTGTGTGCTGGAATGAAGATTCAGTGCTCAATCATGAGAACTCGAGTTAGGTTTCTGTCATCTATGGTGCATGGCTCACAAATACATACAAATTAACCTTCATGAAGTTCGATACCCTCTTCTGTCCTCTAACACACATGTCCTCTTACACACATGTTTGCACACATATACACAGACATCTGGTGCCCAAGTATTCCAGATGATGGCATTAGATCCCCCTAGGACCGGAGTCACAGACAGTTGTAAGCTCTATTTGGATACTGGGAATCAAATCTGGGTCCCCTGGAAGACCAAGTGCTCCTTAACTGCTGAGCCACTTCTCCAGTACTTTACTCATTTCTCCATCATGTAATGTACCAACAGAATGAGACAATCGCAGTGGTTATTATCACATTTAAGTTATGACATTCTAAAAGACAAAACATTCCTCCAATTCCATTTCCCCCCTTCTAAAATGTATGACACATTTGGGGATGTACACGGAATAGTTATATCATGTTAGGGGTCAATATGACCTGGCTATTATCTTCCTTTAGAATGTGAGCATGAGATAAGGGATGTGATTATGTGTCAGATTGACAAGAGGTGGACTTGTGATGGCTAACTTTGGTTGGCAACTTAACTAAATCTAGAGTACACTAAAACCTGAGCTGCCAGGCATGTCTGTGAGGAATTTTCTTAATCAATTATTTGAGGTAGGAAGACATGCTTTAAATCTGGGCCACAACTTCTGGTGGCAGCCCACATAAAGAAACATAAAAAAGGAAGCTTTTGCTTTTTGTCCGCTTGCCCTCCTTCTCCCTAGCAAGTTCATCTGTCCTGTTGCTGAGATGTTCCTTTGTGGGTATGAGAACCTACTTACTAGGAACTGAAGTATAGTGTAAAGACCAGCAGATTTCTAGGAGTATTTTGGACTCTAGCACCAGATTGGAACTACTAACCTATCCAGTCTCATGGACTGAACAACTGCCAGATTCTTGGACTTTCTGGTGGGTAACAGCCTTTGTTGAACTACTCAAGTCATAGCCTAATAAATCCCTTTTACTCTATCAGTTCTGTTCCTTTAGAGAACCCCCAACTAAGACACTTGGCCTTGGAAAAGTACTAACATCATAGATAAAAGGAGCAAACAAAATGACTACAGAACCATGATTATAAGAATAAAAACTTCAGAGCTCGGCTGAGCATAAATATGACTGGAATGTCTCCTATGAAGCAATCAGATTCTGTGTTCTAAGTGCATTTAAGACCCAGTGAGTCCAAATCCAGGGCTCTATGCCAATGTAAAAATCCACTAAGGTGCCCTAGGCCTACTAAAGAAGAAATTGTTTTTCCCCCCTGATGAGTAGACTAGAATTGTTTTAATGGAATTACTGGCTGATCATCTCAGCAGCCGGTATTCAAAGTCAAAGAAGCTGACATACTCTTAAACTCCACTACAGTGTTTAGCCAGATAAGTGTTCTATATGTAATCTTCCCACTTCATGCTTTCCAAACAGCAGAAATCACAGAAACACCCAAAGCAAGAATGTTTCAATTCTGCTTGTTTAGTTTGTGAACAACAGGAAAAGACAATGTATTTTAAATGATATAACTATGTCACTAATTACATAAAACAACATTTGAAGTGTAGAAAATAATGTAATATCCCAGAAATCTATCCAAATACAAAAACCCCATTTCCATACTGTAAACTATATATGTGACACACCCTATATACTGTTCCGTCAGTACTTAGAAAACTAACAACGGCCTATTAGATAGTACTTTCTCCAGACTCAGTCATATGGGACAACTATATCCAAAGCAACTTTTGTTCACATGCTCTTCAAAATCTATTGTCATGTTATATAATTACAATGATGAAAATCCATCTTTTTCTTAGCCCTCCCTAGATGAGACAAGTGGACACAGGTGAGAAGGATATGATTGGCAAACATATCTAAGGTGTACGTGTACAGTCCATTATAAGAAAAAGGAATCTAGGGTATGCTTGTAATACAAGTAGCAATCATCCAGCAATTGGCTTTGAAATATCACTCTATCATGAGATTATACATCATATCTATTACTAGTCCACTAAGGGAATTGTGGGTGAAAATGTCTCATATCTGTTTAACAACTTTAGAAATTCAAGTCTAACTGCATAGATATTTGCATGCCCAATTTCATTGCAACACTAAAAATTGAAACAGAATCAATGAAACAAATATAGTATATGAGAAATTAAAATGGGGGGTGGAGAGGTTACTGAGAGTATTGGTTTTTCTTCTAAAGGGCTAGGTTCATTTCTAGCACAACGTGTTGCCTCACAATTGCCTATAATTCCAGTTTCAGGAGACCTCATGTCTCCTTTGGCCTCTTTATACTTCAGACATGCAACTCACAAACAGATAAAAATGCAGGCAAAACACATCTACAAATAAACTAAATTTTTTAAAGAAGATATTAAAACAGTGCCTCTGGTTGAACAACAGTTACATATCTGAGAGTAGGCAAAATTGGAATAGAGTGTTTGGTATCTTTACCTGTACGAAGTTTGTGGGAGTGAAATGTCTCTCATTGAGAGAGCACTTGTTACATGTCTAGTTACTAATCCCTTACAATGTCTAGTTACTAATCCCCTACAATGGATAGGCACACAAAGAAATGACTTATATACAATTTTGTTCTAAAAGCATTTACATGAATCTTAATTATCAAGAAAGCAACAAGTACTGATGGAGAAAGAGAAATATTGTGCAAATATTTGAATTGGAATAAAGAACCCCACCTTAAGAGATTTTGTAATTCAGCTGGACAAACACACAGGCAATTCAATTGTTGTTATGAATAAAAGCAATAGAACACAAAATTCTGTAATGAAAGGAAGTACAAATAAAGTATTGTTACCTTGGTGTGGTGGCTGATAAACAAAGATTGTGAGTCCAAGACCATTCTAGGCTCCTCAGTGGGAAGTTTGTAGCAAACAAACAAACAAACAAATGGGTATTAGAGGAAAGGGGAGCCACTCTAATTTGAAAGGGAAAGTGACAAAAGAAAGCCAATCTGAATTATATTGACAATGTTAATGGAAGCAATATGGTCAGTTATATATTTGGATATGTTGAAGTCAATACAATGCAATCCAGACTACATCACACCTGAAATGAAACTAGTCTAAAGTGAGATTTTCTGTGAATGAAGTCTATATATAAGAATTAGAGTCTAAAATATCTTACTATCAAATGATAACATTTTGAAGATAATGACTATGAAGAATTACAAGAATGAAAAATCCATCATATGAACAAAACACAATTGGAAAGAAAATAGCACATAATCACACTAGAGATGCAACAGAGAACCCTGACTAAATTAGATTTTAAAACATGTAAGAACATTGTGGGAATAAAGACAGACAGAATCAAAATAGAGATATGCTGATGGAGGAACATAAACCTGTATAAAAACTAAAAGAAATCAAAATCTAAAAGGAATCGAAGCTGGGGGAAAAGCAAAAGCAACAGAGACTTCGTTGCCCTGGTATTTGAATAACATTTTGTTCAGTTTATCTGCAACAAGGAAGGTGGCCTTCAAACTAATGAGAACAAGAACCAATTTCTTATCTAAGGGTAGGCGATGTGATGGCTAAAATAGCCACATTTTTAGAATCAAATAAATTTTGTGCTAAGCTATGTGAGCTTTTTCATAAATACGGCTGAAACATTTTTTAATATGTGAAGAAACAATACAATCAGATATAATGCAATCAGAAAAACTTGCTAGTATTAAAAAGACATGAATTCTCCTGGAATCCAGTTGCAGAGAGGGAGACGTGATGAGAAAAGGAGTCAAGACCAGGCTGGAGAAACTCACAGAAACAGCTGACCTGGGCAAGTGGAAACCAGCATAAGACCCAACCAGGCCCCCTGAATGTGGGTGTCAGCTAGGAGGACTGGGCAGTCTATGGGGCCTCTGCCTGTGGAACCAGGATGTATCCCTAGTGCACAAACGAACTTCGGGAGCCTATTCCCCATGGAGGGATATTCCCTTAGCCTAGAGACATGAGGGAGGGCCTAGGCCCTACCCCAAATGATTAGACAGACTTTGATGATCCCTCATGGAAGGCCTCTCCTTCCCAGGGGAGTGGATGGGGGGTGGGATGGGAGGTCTGTGGAAGGCATGAAAGAGTGGGAGGGAGAGGAAACTGGAATTAATATATAAAATAAGAAAAAATATTAAATAAACTTTTAAAAAGAAACGAATTACAAGAAATATAGAAACCACGACACAACTAGGTTAAATAAGATAATAGCTTTATGTATAAGGGAAATAGAAAACTGAGTGACTAGAATACTCAGAAAGAACACACAGGTAATATTCTTATAGGCGAATACTGAACAAAATTAAAATTCAGCTCTATGTACTCCCTAATGTCCTACCCATGGACCAAAAGGGGTTCCCACAATGCCTGAATTCTCTGCTATATCCCTGGCTACATTTCTTAACGTTATTCATTTCTCCAATTTTCTTCTATTGCCTAACTCATGGAGTTAAGTGTAAAACAGTTACCCTGTATGGCTGAGAATATTTTTGAGTTCTAGGCAATGTTACCTGGTGTTGAATTCAAATTTACTTGGTGCTCAATTATTAGAGAAATGCCCTCAGTTAATAGTAAAAATATTCTGAAAATTATAATTGTTGACCTATTCAAGGAAAATATTTCAGTGAAGCATAATTCTTATGAAGAAAATGGGATTTATTATAATTTGTTAAAAGTTTACTTTCTATATTTGATGCTTTGCATATTAACCTTGGAGCAGTTGAAAATAGAGCTACTGAATACAGCACAAATGTACAGTTATTAAGACAGTGGTAACAGCATAAGGTCAGCCAAATTTAAAAAAAATAGAAGCGAGATGACATGTGACTAGTTTTAAAGAAAGCCACAAAAAAACAAAGATGAAAGAAGTGGCAAATGTTCAAATAACAATGCATAAAATTCTTTTAAAGCTCCTAATTAGGAAACCACTTTGAAATATTAGTGTGTCAGAGAGGTGGCTCAACAGGTAAGGCACTTGCCTCCAAGCCTGATGACTAGAGCTTGTATCAGAATAAACAATAAAGATTGTATCAGAATAAACAATAACCTCTTTAATATGAGTCCCCAAACAAAGGCAACCCCCCCCAAGAAACAGAAAAGTAGGATTATATCAAACTAAGAAGCTTCTACATGACAAGGAAAACAATTGACAAAGTGAAGAGACAACTTACCCAATGGAAGAAAATATATGTAAATTGTTTATCTCTTAAGGAAATGATATCTAAAGCATAAATAAGAATGTTTATTAAGACTATATAACAGCTTTGTAAAAAGACTAGGAAGCCAACTTGTCAACACTCCTATTACTCAGGTACAGGAGACTATGTTTTAGAAAGAAGAATATTTAGTATTGGCTGAAGCCCATAAAGTATATTTAAGTATAAGAGTACATAATAGCAAAAGAAAAAACTGTTGGTCTCACAGGATGAGGGAGAACCAATTATCTTCAATAATAAAAGTTATCCCTGCTTTACAATATGAAAAACTATACAATTTTTGTGCTCTCAATATGAAATATATAAATTTGTAATTTGGAATATTTAATTTTCACTAATATCAAAACCATGTTAATTCATTCTGCTTACCATAACAAAATATCACAGGCTGGGTGGCTGAACCAAGATTAATTTATTATCTCTCAGTTCTGGAGGCTTAAAATTCTAAGATCAATATTCCTTCGAAGTTTGGTTTCTTTGATTTCTTCTTCTGTGACTGAGAGAAATTAAATTGTGTATGTGCTTTTAAGGATAAAAATCCTATGATATAAGGACCTTCTTTGACTTTAATTACATCCTTAACTCCAAATAAAGTAATATTAAGTGTTAAAAAGTATGTGTGTGTGTGTTTTATATAAATAGAAAATAATGTTTGCCTATGGCCTTTTCAAAGACACCATTCTTTATATCTTAGTATCAGGAGGAAAGGAGTTTAAGACACAAAGTGCTGTTTAATTCCCCTAATCAATTGAGGAACTCCCTCAAGTGAACTGTATTTGATAACTATGTAGATGAAATATTCATGTTGTATCCTTTAATAAACATAATTGAAATTAAAAATCAGTACATATATTGACTCACAATTTCTACTAACAGCAGGATTCATCAAGTGGAGTATGTAAACAAAAGCCAGCATAGGATAATACAAAGCAGATGCCAAGCCACTAAATTGAATTCATCCCCAAAAGGGCTTAATTGAGAAAAAAAAAGGATCTCGCCTATCAGTTCTCCAAGTACATTTCCTATACAATTGACATGAAAGTGGAAAGGAGACTTGGAAAACATAAAGAGGAACAGTGGGAGGAGAGTATGGGAGAAAGGAAACAAAGTTTATAATAAATAGCACTCTGGAGGTGGAGGTAGGAAGGTTGTGAGTTCAAGGTCTGCCTAAGATACAGAGAAAGACCCTGTCTCCAAAATGTGAGCAAAAGAATCAAATAGGTTTCTTCACAGAACACATAGAAATAATCAGTATGCACTCAAAAAGAAGCTATCAACAATCCCTGAGAAAATGATATCAAAGATACTATTTGACAGTCCCATCCTGCCACCAAATCCCCTAGAGAGATCCCAGGTTTGGACCGGAACCCACTGTAAGAAAGAGCCTTCTAGCATCTGCTGCCAGTGGAGTCTTGGACCCACCTGCACCCACCTGGACAGAACCTTGGACCAATACGCACCAGAAAAGGGAGAGACCCCCACATGCACCCACTGGAAGAAGCAATGGGAAGATGTCAGTATAAGAACACATTCAACAACTAAAAGACTAATGTGACACCAACAGAGTGTAGGGATTCTACACCAGCAAAACCAGAAGATCTCAATGCAGATGAAGCAGAAGAGAACAACCTTAAAAACAACTTTGTGAAGATGATAGAGACCCTCAAAGAGGAAATGAGAAAATCCTTTAAAGAAATGAAAGAAAAACCAAAATCAAAAATCAAGGAATGGAGGCAAAGACAAACCAAAAATGCAAGAAATCAACAAATTTTTAAAGAAAGCAAGGAAAGCCAAGAAAAAAAAAACCAATCAAACAGATGAAGGGAACTATTCAAACAGTTCAAGACATGAAAACTGAAATAGAAACAATAAAGAAAACACAAACTAAGAAAATGCTGGAAATAGAAAGTCTGGGTAAATGATCAGGAACTACAGATGCAGGAATAACTAACAAAATACAAGAGATGGAAGAGAGAATCTCAGGTGCTGAAGATGAACTAGAGGAAATAGATTCATTGACCAAAGAAAATCTTAAGTCCAACAAATCCTTAACACAAAATATCCAGGGAATACGAGATACCATGAAAAGACCAAACCTAATAGAATAATAGGTATAGAAGGCGAAGAAACACAACACAAAGGTGCAGAAAATATATTCAACAAAATCATAGAAGAAAACTTCTCCAACCTGAAGAAGGACATACTAATGAAAGTACAAGAAGCTTATAGAACATCAAACAGTGGGAGACATCAACACCCCACGCTCACCACTGGACAGGATCACCAAACAGAAATTAACAAAGAAACAAAGAAACTAACAGAAGTTATGACCCAACTGGATTTAACAGATATCTATAGAACATTCCATCCAAACACAAAAGAATATATCATCTTCTCAGCGCCACATGGAACCTTCTCTAAAATCAACCACATACTCAGCAACAAAGCAAACCTCACAGACACAATAAAAGGGAATAACCCCCTGTATCTTATCAGATCACCATGGTTTAAAATTAGAATTCAACAATACAAATTGCAGAAACCCCACAAACTCATGGAAATTGAACAATGCTCAACTGCATCACTTCTGGGTCAAGGAAGTTATAAAGAAATTAAAGATTTCCTAGACTTTAATGAAAATGAAGACAAAACAACCCAATTTTATGGGACAATTTGAAAGCAATGCTAAGAGTCAAGTTCATATCGCTAAGTACCCACATGAAGAAACTGGAGAGCAGTCACACTAGAGAATTAACAGCACAATTTAAAGCTCTAGAACAAAAAGAAGCAAACTCACCTAGAAATAGATGCCAAGAAATAATCAAATTGAGGGCTGAAATCATTAAAGTATAAACAAAGAAAGCAATACAAAGTATCTATATAACAAAGAGTTGGTTCTTAGAGAAAATTAACAAGATAGATAAATCCTTATCCAAACTAACCAAAAAGCAGAGAGAGTACGCAAATTAACAAAATAAAAAATCAGAAATGAATAGGGGGACATAAGAACAGACATTGACAAAATCCAGAGAGTCATCAGGTCATACTTTGAAAACCTGTACTCCACAAAACTTGAAAATGTATAGAAAATGAAAAATTTTCTGAATATCACCTACCAAAATTAAGTCAAGAAGAGATAAGTAATTTAAATAGACCTATAACCACCAATGAAATATAAGTAGTCATCAAAAGTCTCCCAATCAAAAAATGCCCAGGGCCAGATGGTTTTAGTGCAGAATTCTACCACAAATTCAAAGAAGAGCTAATATCAATACTCTCAAAATTTTCCACACAATAGAAGCAGAAGGGTCACTGCCAAACTCTTTTTACGAGGCTATAATTACTTTGGTACCCAAACTACACAAAGACACAACTAAGAAAGTGAACTATAAACCAGTATCCTTCATGAATATTGATGCAAAAAATACTCAATAAAATATTGGCAAATGGAATTTAAGAACACATCAGAGAAATCATCCATCATGATCAAGTAGGCTTCATCCCAGAGATGCAAGGATGGTTCAACACACTACAATCCATAAGTGCAATCCACCAAATAAACAAACTGTCATCTCACCAGATGCTGAAAAGCCTTTGACAAAATCCAACACCCTTCATGATAAAGGTCTTAGAGAGATCAGGAATAACAGCAACATGCCTAAACATGATAAAGGCAATAGACAATAAGCCAACAGCCAACATCAAACTAAATGGAGTGGAAACCCTTGATGATTCCTCTAAAATCAGGAACAAGACAAGGTTGTTCACTCTCTCTATATCTCTTCAATATTGTACTTGAAGTTCTAGCTAGAGCAATAGAGCAATAAGTCAACAAAATGAGATCAAGGAGATAAAACTTGGAAAGGAAGAAGTAAAACTTTCACTATTTGCAGATATGATAGTTTACATAAGTGACATAAAAAACTTTACCAGGGAACTTCTACATCTGATAAACACCTTCAACATAGTGGCAGGATACAAGATTAACTCAAAAAGCTCAATGCCCCTGATATATATATATATATATATATATATACATATATACATATATGTATATATATATATGATATATGCGCTGAAAATGAAATCAGAGAAACATCACCCTTTACAACAGCCACAAAAAACATAAAATATCTTGGGGTAATACTAAACAAACAAGTGAAAGACCTGCATGACAAAAACTTTGAGTCACTAAAGAAAGAAATTAAATAAGATACCAGAAAATAGAAAGATCTCCCATGCTCCTGGATAGGTAGAATCAACGTAGTAAAAATGGCAATCTTACCAAAAGGATTCAATGCAATCCTCATCAAAATCCAGCACAATTCTTCACAGACCTTGCAAAAACTATACTCAACTTTATGTGGAAAAACAAAAAACCCAGACCAAATTCAAGCTCTATTATAGAGATGTAATGATGAAAACATCTTGGTATTGGTACAAAAACAGACAGGCAGACCAGTGGAATCAAATTGAAAGACCTGATATTAATCCACACATCTATGAACACCAAAAATTATACAATGGAAAAAAGAATGTTATCTTCAACAAATGGTGCTGGCATAACTGGATGGTGGTGTGTAGAAGATAGATCCATATTTACTGCAATGCACAAAACTTAAGTCCAAATGGATCAAATACCTCAACATAAATCAAGCAACACTAAACCTCCTAGAAGTGAAAGTGTGAAGTACCCTTGAATGAATTGGTACAGGAGACCACTTCCTGAACATAATGCCATTAGCACATACACTAAGATCAACAATTTTAAATGGGACCTCAGAAAACTGAGAAGCTTCTATAAGGCAAAAGACACAGTCAACAAGACAAAATGGTAGCTCACAGAATGGGAAAAGATCTTCACCAACCCAACATCTGACAGAGGGCTGATTACAAAATATTCGAAGAACTCAAGAAGCTAGTCACCAAAACACTAAATAATCAAATTAAAAAGTGGGGTACAGAACTAAATAGAAAATTCCTTTATATTTTGGTTGTGAACCATCCAATAGAGGAATCTAAAATGGCTAAAAGACAATGAAGAAATTTCTCAACATCCTTAGCCATCAGGGAAACACAAATCAAAACAACTCTGAGATACCATCTCACACCTGTTGGTTAAAGTGAAAAACACAGTTTATGCTGGAGAGGATGTGGAGAAAGGGGAACATTCCTCCATTGCTGGTGGGAATGCAAGCTTGTACAGCAATTTTGGAAATCAGTTGGAAGTTTCTCAGGAAAATGGGAATCACTGTGCTTTAATATCCAGTAATTCTACTCTTAGGCATATACCCACAAGATATGCATTCATACAATAAGGACATCTGTTAAACTATTCTCATAGCAGCATCATTCATAATAGCCAGAACCTGGAAGCAACCTAGATGCCCCTCAAGTGAAGAACGGATAGAGTATGTAGTACATTTATACTACATTTATACTCAGCAGGAAAAAAAAATGAAATCTTGAAATTTGCAGGCTAATGGATGGAACCATCCCAAGTGAGATAACCCAGTCAAAGAAAGACAAACATGGTATGCACTAATTCACATATTATATTAGACATAGAGCAAAGGATCATCAACCTATAATTCACACCACCAGAGAAACTAGGATACAAGGAGGAACCTAGGAGATACATACAAGGTCCCTCATAGAAGGGGAAAAGAACAAGATCTCCTGAGCATATTGGGAGTTGGGGGGGCAGTGAGTGGAGAGGGAGCTAGTAGAAAGAGAATGGGAGGGGAGGAAAGCACGTGGGACCAGGAAGATTGAGTCAGGAAACGAATAGATGAGAGAGAGAGGGAGGGAAGGAGGTAGGGAGGGAGGTAGGGAGGGAGGTAGGGAGAGAGAGAGAGAGAGAGAGAGAGAGAGAGAGAGAGAGAGAGAGAGAGAGAGAGAGAGAGAGAGAGAGAGAGAGAGAGAGAGAGACCATAATAGAGAGCCATTATATAGGTTCGAAGAGAAAACTGTCTCTAGAGAAATGTCCAGAAACCTACAAGGATGACACCAACTAACAATCTAAGCAACAGTGGAAAGGCTATCTTAAACACCCTTCCCTGATGAGATTGAGATTGATAACTAATTTATATGACATCATAGAGCCCTCATCTAGTAGCTGACAGAAACAGGAGTAGACACCCACAGCTAAACACTGAGACAAATTCATGAAATCCAGTTGCAGAGAGGGAGTAGTGATAAGAAAATGGGTCAAGACCAGGTTACAGAAACCCACAGAGACAGCTGACCTGAACAAGGGGGAGCTAATGGACCCCCATGCTGATAGCTGGGAAACCAGCATAGGACCGACTCAGACCCCTGAATGTGGATCTCATGTAGGTCTGGGCAGTCAGAGGTACCTCTGAGAGTGGAACCAGAATATATCCCTGGTGCATGAAAGGACTTTGGGAGCACATTCCGCATGGAGGGATACTTCCTTAGTCTAGAGGCAGGAGGGAGGACCTAGGCCCTCCTCCAAATAACTTGACAGATTTTGATGATCCCTTCTGGAAGGCCTCACTCTCCCTGTGGAGTGGAGGGGGGAGAATGGGATAGGAAGGGTGGTTGGGAGGCATGGGAGGGAGGGAACTGGGGTCAATATGTAAAATAAGAAAAAATAAATATAATACTAATACTAATACTAATACTACTACTACTAATAATATCCCTATCAAGACTCTTAGTTAACTGGGGTTCACTGGTATGCTATGATACTTCTGAAAGCCACTTCTCAGGGTTAAACTATTCATCTCTCCACTTGTTTCTAATTTAAATAAAATAAATACCCTTTGACACTAAGAAACATAGTGTTATTGAGAATGCAGAGAAATTGTAAAACTTTATCCATTAATGGTTGGAATACAAAAACGGTAGAGCTTTGAAATAGTATGGCAGTTTCTCTAAATAGGAAAAGTGGAATTATCCTATAATCCTGGGTATGTGTCAAAAATCAATGTGCTAACAGATGTTGATGATAGTGAAATTTCAGGATTACAAGATTAATTTGGGAAGATAACAAGGGAATGCCACTCCTTAAAATGGTTTGGCAATTTTTTGTGACTTCTATATGTAACTACCATATGACACAACAATTGCAGCCCTAGTCATTTCTACTAAAGACAGAAAACATGTTCACACAGAAATATATACAATCATATTTATAGCACTTGCACTTGAAAGAGTTCCAAATTGGAATCAGTAAAATTTCATTAATGACATAAATTAACAAGCTAATACATATAGAATGTGGAATGTGATACAGAAATTTTAGAAATTGAAAAGAAGAAAAAATACTAGAGGAACACAGTGGCACATTCCTGTAATTCTAACAATAAGGAAGTAAATGCAAGTGGATTATAAGTGTGAGTCCAGCCTGGGCTATATACTGAGTTTGAATTTATAAATGTTTATAAAATTTTTACTGTTTGGGGTAGGGACTAGGCTCTCCCTCCTTCCTCTAGGCTAAGCGGGTATCCCTCCATGGAGAATGTGCTCCCAAAGTCCTTTTGCCAGGGATACATCCTGTTTCCATGGATCAATATGTAAAAAAAAGTAAAAATTATATATATATATATGTATATATATATATATAATATAATGTTCACTGTTGAGAATCAATTCAAATTTATATAGCAGATTGAATAACTTTTCAAATGGTATGCAGTTTATAATAGCAAGTTTGTGGATTTATAGGTAGCTAAGAGTAATAACACAGAGAGACCCCTTAATACAAGTTGTCCATTTCTATTCAGGAGCAACACCTTGCTGAATGTTTAATCTGCTCATAACTAGGATATGAGGGTTGATTAGTGCTATTGCATACATTGTACCAGTTTTGTTCATATTCATTTGCATATGAGTCTGACTTCTCTTCATTTTTTTCCTGCATATGTGTTAGGATAGGCACACAACTTGAAACTGTCCTCACCTATGGAATCCACTAATCTGTTCTTCCTTTCTAAAATTTTACCATTTGAAAATGTTACAAAAATATAATAATGTAGCATATTACTGGTTTTGTTTATTTTTTGATTATTTTTACGTTTTTGACAAACTTTTGTTATATAACCCATATTTGCTTCAAAATCATTATGGAGCTTAGGCTGGCCTCACACTTAGTATCCACTTTTTTTTACCTTTTTATTGTTGGGATTATGGGAATGTTGTATCCAAGTTCATTCATTAGGTCAATGCTAAAAAGGACCAGTATATCTTGTATGACTTCATAGTGTAGTGAAAAAGACACAACTAGTGATGAAGTATCCCTGACTCGTATAAGTTCTAAGATGGAAGTTATCTACAGTGCCACAGACAAAAATATGGAAACAATTTCTTAGATGTAAGAAAGTTGGGGTTGGGTATTTAGCTCAATGGTAGAGTACATTCCTAGCAAGTACAAGGCCTCTGAAAAAAAAGTCTATAGTATTTATGAATTACTGAACACATTTAAATATACATTGAATTCCTAACCTTCTTGTAAATGTCTCTTAGGTATTGAGGGGCAAATTTGCAAAACATGTCACAACTTTAAACAATTCTATCCCAATTACAGTTATAGGTAAATTTCTAAATAAGGCAAAATTCTATTTTTCTTGGATTATAAAATATGTTTTATAAGTGTGATATGTATTAAGTAACAAAATAAATATGGGTGACAGTTATGTGACTTGATATGTTGGGAATAGGGGTGGCAGTGGCACCAGGACCTATCCCAGGAGCATAAACTGGCTTTTTGGAGCCCATTCCCTATGGTGGGTTACCTAAGTTAGCCTGGATGTTGGGGTGGGGGTGGAGTGGGGAGAAGGTTGGTCCTGCCTCAACTTGGTATGCTAGACTTTGTTGACTCCCCAAGTGTAGAGAGCTGCAAAATGCCAAGCCTTAAAGATGGCACTGGCTTCTGCCTTCCACCTCCCAAAGGGTGAGCGCTCTCTGGCGTAAACAAGTCCTTATTTGGTTAAGTCTGTTAGAGTAGCCTATCTGCAGGGTCCACGTAGCTCACCGGGGTTGGTTAGCGCAAGGGGATTTAAGCCCCCGGGGCCTCCCGCGCGGGCCAGAAGAACATGTTCAAGGATCCTGATTAAAACTGCATGAAGAAGATCTCCCCGGAGTCGCATCTTCCTTGCTGGCAGGGGTGGGCACGTACACCCAAGGGAGGCCTTACCCCTTCTGAGGAGTAGATGGGGGAAGTGAGGGATGGGAGAAGGAGAGGAACAAGGAACTTTGGTTGGTATGTAAAATGAAAAAAAAATTAAATGAAAAAAAAGTGCAAAAAATCTCTTTAGTAATTAAAATAATTTTAAATTAACTGATATTTCAACCTCTGCAATCAACTATCTAAAGGAAGTTTATAGGGGATTGTGGTTAATCTGTTTGTCCACTATAATATGTTAATTGTACAATAAGTTAGCTATCAGAAGCTGACAACATTTTAGAAAACATAAAGCACTCTTGGTTTGAGTTTGACCTAAACGTGTGTCTTTGGAAACATTCTGGTTATTTATATTAACATGACAGCATGTAGAAATTCAAGACACTGTGCTCATCAATTCAGAAGCATCTTAGCCATTATAGCATTTTTTATAATTATCTTATAATATAAATTTTATAAATACAGGCTTACCAAATATGAAAAACGCTTAATATTTCACAACAAAGACATTCAAAGTAAAACCAAAATGGAATACTTTTATTTTATCATATTTGTGAAGATGTAATATTCCTTAACTCACTGTATTTGTTCTAACTGGCAAAAACATACAGTGTAAGTATAAATATAAATTGGCTCAACCTTTCAGAGGATATTTTGGCAATATCCATCAAAATTATGAAGGTAAATACCATCCAAATCGACATTTTCATTTCTAGAAATTCAAGTTACAGATGCACATATTAAAATAGCCTCTTACAAGAATATTCATTACACAAATGCAATCACAAGTGACAGGAAACAAGCTTAATATCTCACAATAGGGGACTCATTGGATAAATTGTGTTACATATATACAATCAAGCATTACAAGACCACAGCTCTTTCCATGGTAATAGAAAACACTGTAAAACAACATATAGAGATATATGTAAAATACACGGGAACAAGGAATTTGTGAATGTTTTTCAAGTGCCCATGCTTGTATATGCATGAATGTTTTCTAGAAGTAAAAGTAAGAAATGTTAACAGTGGCTAAGCCTGCCAAGGATAACTGTGGTGGGGTGCAAAGAGTGAGAAGGTTTTAATTGTGTGTGTTATAATTTTTAAATTCTGAACCACATGAATGCATGACCTAATCAAAAACAAATGGAGAGTGTAAAAAGAAAACCAATCTAAAGCACAAGTCATCTTCCAGAGGAATTATACAGCTAATTTCCCCTGTCTAAAGAACACCTCGACAAAAGATGAGAACCGAGTGTGTCATTTTTTTCAGTCATAAAATGAGCAGGCAAGTTCATTTTACTTCTTTCATGGTGCCCATACTGAAATTTGCTGATGAAATGCTAAGATACCTTTACCTTTAGCTCAGCCTTCAGCTCCCAAACAGTATTTTGTCAGAAAGCAAACAAACAATATCCTGGAGTAAGCCACTGTCCTTTACACATCGGTTAGGGAGCTGTATTATAATATCATGAGTATAATTATTCTTTTTAGTTATATGGAATAAACCATCTCATTTGATTTTTAAGTTTTTATTTGTAAAATTTACCTCCTCCACCTCAAATTTCCTCCTCAAATATTCGTTCATTCTTATTTATTTATTTATTTATTTATTTATTTATTTATTTTACATATCGATCCCACTTCCCTTTCCCTTCCTCCCTCCCTCTTTCCCTTTCCCAACTTTCCATGCCCCCACCACCCTCCTCTCCCATCCCCCCACTCCACATGTTCATTCATTCATTCTTATTTCACTTAACTCACACTGATTTATATTTTTCTTTAAATTACAATAATGTGGAAAATTCCACTTTTAGCCTTGTAGAATATCTCTGAATGCTAATAACAGCATTTTTTATTTGGTGCATTGGGTCAAACATATTAAAGTGTAAAGATGTTTTAATTTAAGAAAAATAATAGTTGTGAAATTTTTGCCAGGCTTACAATTCTAGCTACTCAGAAAATTAAATAAGGATGATCAAAAGCTCCAAGCTTTTCTAGGCTGCAGATTGAGTTCAAGCTTAACAATAGAATGTTTGTGAGTCCCAGCCTAAAAAAATTACAATATGGGGATCTGAAGAGATGGCTCAGTGGTTAAGAGCACATACTTGCTCTTGCAGAGGACATGAGTTCAGTTCCCCACACCCATATTGAGGCTTGCAACTAACTATTTGTAACTCCGGTTCCTGTGCATCTGACTTTTTCTTCTGGCCTCTTTATGCACTAGGCACACGTGTTGTAATCCATATATGTAGGCAAAAAACCAAACAAATGCTTAAAAATACAAAATTGGATAATGCTGTCTGCTTGCTTAGAATGCTTAAGGTCTTGGTTCAGTTCTCACTAATGTCAAACAAACAAACAAAAACAGAAAGGAAAGAAAGGAGGAAGGGGGGAGAATAAAAGTCTCTTATACAAGTGTATTCAGTTGGATAGTGTACTCCAATTCATGCACTCTTTACTGTCTCAGAAAGTGATTTTAAATGAAAGAAGGGTCTTTGTAGATATAGTTAACACATATGAGTACATATGTGGTTCAGGGCCTTAACCCAGTAACAAACATCCTTACTAGAATGGAGATATTTGATTAGAGACACAAAGATGGAGAATGTCACCATGATAACATTTGATTAGAAACACAAAGATGAAGAATGTCACCATGATACAGACAGACTCACAAACTGGAAACCATAATGTAAGGATTGCTGACAACTATCAGCGGCAAGAAAGAGGAGAAAATAGGTTTAAAAAAGTCTAGCCAGTGCATCGACTTCAGAATTCTAACCTTCCAAACTGTGTGGTACAAATGTCTGCTATTTTAAGACACTCAGAGTTTGTGCTGTTGGTATAGTCATCAGAAATGAATACACATGGCAAGCCACCAAAGCCAAGAAAATGAAATAGCTAGTGTTGATAGCACTACTGACTTTTGAAAAGCATCCCAACATTTTCCAGCCCAATTGTGACAAGATAGTCAACAAAAGAGTAATGATTATTTTCCACATTACCAAACATGGAACTTCGTTAGCCAGTTTAGTTTCAGAAATCAAGCACAATCTTGTTCTCATATTTGTTTCAGCAATTCAGCCCGGCTCTCAAATTTTCCCTATCACTATATCCCTCTACATGGCCATTCTACACCTTAGCTATTTTTTCCAAGGATATAACCCACTCCCTGGAAGCATTACTCAACACAAAGAGGTCACAATAACATCTCATTTCTGTGGATATTGAAAATAACCCTTGTTAAGAAATCCTTGAACATATTTTAGTTAAATTCTAAAGTCAGCTTCTAAATAATAACTTCAGTGAATTTATAAGAAATTATTAGAAAATATACCATACTCAAATTTACTCAGAAATTGGGACATACCATCAAATTTACATGGAAATAATAAAGTTTTCATAGTTAAGACAAACTTGCACTAGCCTTATTTCAAATCTTAGTGTAAAACTATAGCAATCAAGAAAGTGTGATATTAGTATAAGGACAGACAGATTAAACAACAAAATAAGACCATGGGGCCCAGAAATTGAGTATAACCATACATGGATTGTTAATGAGCAACTAAACTGAAGACATAATTCAATATCTAAAATATCATTCTTTCAAAAGAAGGAGAACACAGTGCAAAACAACTGCATGTTGGCACTAGAAAAAATTGGGACATCAGTGAAATGATACACTAGGCAAGACTAGACACATGTCTCACCATAGAAACATGGAAAATTAAGCACAAACCAACAACATCTTTGACAGACCTCTGAAAAATACTTCAGCAACTGAAAAACAATGTTGAATTAAAACACTACTTTTAAATGATAAGAACACATATTATGGTTTTGTTTGCCTTTGACTCATCCACTTCACCTGAGTCAGTGGCAGTCTGAAAAAGATCAGCCACGTTTATAGTAAGGGACCCTTGTCCTTATTACCCAACAGAGCAGTCAAAATTTTATTCTCGATCATCTGTTCCAACTCCTGTGGGGGTTACTTAAAAGATTTATGCAAGACATTTATCTTTTTTTTTCAATTAACTTGTAAAAAGAACAATAGGCATCTTTGGAAACATTATAAGAGAGCAATATGGAGTTGACTGTGGTAAAAATTGCAGGGAAGACATAATACAGAGCCCCAAAAGTCAAGTAAGGAAAGCAAAGAAGATTTACATGTATGTATGTATGTATGTATGTATGTATACACCCATACATATATATGGTATTGAATTTTTTCTGGGTACAGAGACATTTAAAAAGCTACTCCTCTGAGCCTGGTGTTGGTGGTGCACACCTTTAATCCCAAAACTCAGGAGGCAGAGGCAGACGGATCTCTTTGTGTTCGAGGCCAGCCTGGTCTACAGAGCTAGTTCCAGGACAGGCTCCAAAGCAATATAGAGAAACCCTGTCTCGATAAAACAAAAACAAACAAAAATCTAGACCTCTGAACACTTTCACTTTAACTGATCATCAAATAACTGCAAATTGCCCAGCAACGTAAAGAAGTTCCCAAAAGCAAAATCAGTACACAAGAAAGAGATGTTCCTTCTTTTTAAGCATTCATTATTCTTCTGTCATTCTATACCTTCAAGGAACTATATGTTAAAACACTATTCTAACATAAGCTATGAGTTGATACAATGTTTGCTTAGCATATGTGAGCCATTAGGTTTGAGTATCAGCTTTGCAAAAGAAAAGTAAAAGCTGGATATCAGCAAATGAGCACTGATTTCAAGAAAAGACATAGGAAGGGAAATGGTCTTTGCAAAAGCAGATTGGAAAGAGTTTAAATAAATGGCCAACTGCAGCACTCAATAACAGTAACATCGGAACAGAGTAAAAACTTAATCTCTGGTTAAAATATTCCAATATTTATTTGTTAATAAAAAACACTATGGATACAAAGAAAAATAGAACTATGGCCAAATCTGGGACCTTCATTCTTGAAAATGTTGAGACATTGGCCTTTAATGGACAAAGATTAAAAATAGCTATCAAAAAATAAATAAAATAAAATTGCTATCTTAATTTTTTTCAGTGAACCAAAGAAAATTCTGTAAGAAATTTGTAAAAGTGAATGGAAACCATAAGAACAATATAAGATATTGAACCATAAGAACAATATAAGAACAAAATGAAGATATCTACAAAAGTTACAAGGAACAAAGTTGAGAGTTTGCTTTATGAAACAAGGTATTTCTATGTAGAATAGAAATTGCTAGGTAGATTCTGCTGGCCTTGAATCAAAACAGAAAGTTGGTAGCTAAAAATTACAGTATTTGAAATGAAAATTCCAATCTAAGGAGTCAACAAATTTAAGTTAGCAAAAGAAACTACCCCAAAACTTGAAGCTAAAACAGTTAAAATTATCCTATCTGGAAGATAAACAGGGAAAGACTGAAGATAATTGAGCAGAGCCTGAGATGTCTGAAATTACCCATAAATAGACCAGCATATGCTTTATGAGAGTCTGCAACAAAAGGAGATAGCATACCTCAGAAAGAATATTTCAAGAAATAGTATCAGAAAGCTTTCCAAATTCAATGAAAGATATAAATATGCACATCAAAAATTTCTATGTAGAGTAACCTTAAAGAAATCCACAGAGATTCCCTTATAATCCAACTGTTAAAAGACACAAAAGTATGCCCCCCCACACTCTCTCTCACACACACAGAGAGAGACAGACACACACATACACACACACACAGAGAGAGAGAGAGAGAGAGATTCAGAATAAAAGAATTTAAAGAAAAAGTATAAGTAAAACTTAATTTTTCAGATGAAATGATCACCTCATAGAATCTGTGAATGAACAATGAACATATTTGACAAAATTGATTGGAATCTGTTAATAAGCAATGAAAACATTTGACACAATTGATTATATAAGACCATGGCAAAATTGTTTATACAAATTTCAGTAAAACTGAAATTAAGAAAACAATTCCAGGAGCTAGAAATATGATTCAGTGGTTATGAACACTGGGTGTTCTTGCAGAGTACCCGATTTCACTTCTCACATCCACCATCTGCAACTCTACTTCCAGAGGATCAGTTATCCTTTTCTGGCCTGCATAGGTAGCAGGTGTACATGGAGTACACAAATACAGAGGCAGATAAAACACCCATACACATAAGATAAAATTAAAATGTATTATTCTTACAGTATAATCCAAAAAAGTGATGCAGGGATAAAATTTTATATAAGAGACGAAAGACATGTACACAAAAATCTACCAAACATCGAGATAAAATAATTTCAAAAGATTAAAGTAAATGGAAAGACATTATTTGTTCCTGGAGTAAACAGTTTGGTTTTTTTTTAAGGATTGCAAGAGTATACAAAACTACTAATATACTTACAGTATACAAAACTACTAATATACTTAATGAAATCGCTGTTAAAATTTCAACAGCCGTTTTTGTTGTTGTTTTGTTTTTACTGAAATGGTAAAGCCAATGTTCAAATTACATAGAAGCCAGTCTTCAAATCACATAGAACTGCAAAGGAACCTAAAGACCAAACAATCAATTTAAAAGGGTGAGGGGCTAAAGATCTAAACCTAAAATTTTCAACAGAACCTCAAATGGCCAAGAAACCCTAAGGATGTTCAACGTCCTTAGCCATCAGGGATATGCAAATCAAAAGGACTCTGAGATTCTATCTTACACCTACCAGAATGGCTAATATCAAAAACACAAGTGACAGACAGCTCATCCTGGAGAGGATGTGAAGCAAGGGGGACACTTCTCCACTGCTGCTGGGAATAAAAACTCACACAGCCACTTTGGAAGTCAGTGTGATGGTTTCTCAGAAAACTAGGAATCAGCCTTCCACAAGACACAACTATACCATTCTTGGGCATATACCCAAAGTATGCTCAATCATGACACATCTGTTCAGCTATGTTCATAGCAGCATTATTTGTAATAACCATAACCTGGAAGCAACCTACATGCCCCTTAACTCAAGAATGGATTAAGAAAATGTGGTACATTTACACAATGGAATACTACTCAGCTTTCAAAAATCAGTGACATCAGGAAATTTGTAGGCAAATGCAAGAAACTAGAAAAAAATCATCCTGAGTGAGGTAACCCAGATCCAGAAAGAAAAACATGGCATGTACTCACTCATAAGTGGATATTAGCTGTAAAGAATAGTCACGCTACAACCCACAGACCCAGAGGAGTCGACTAGGTAACAAGGAGAGACTGAGGTAGGGTGGTGGATGCATGGGTCTCCCTGGGAAAGGGAAATAAAAGAGACCTCCTGGGTGGACTGGGGACAGATGGGGATGGGAACATGAGGGATCAGGTTGGGAGTAGATGGAGGGGGAGAGTACTGAAAGACATGTCTTGATATTGGAGGCTTTGGGGGGTAAGATAGAAACATGGTACAAGGGAAACTCCCAGGAATCTACAAGGATGACCCCAGCTAAGACTCCTAGAAATAACAGATACATAGCCTGAACTGGTCATCTCCTATGATCAGACTGGTAATCAGACTACTCCAATTGCCATCAGAGAGCCTTCATACAGTAACTGATAGAAATAGATGGAGAGACACACAGCCAAATATTAGGCAAACCTGGGGAATCCTGCTGAAGAGAGGGAGGAAGGATTGTAGGAGCCAGATGGGTCAAGAACACCACAAGAAAACCCACAAAGTCAACTAACCTGAGCTCATAGGAACTCAGAGTCTGAGCCATCAAGCAGGGAGCCTGCATAGGACTGATGTAGGTCCTCTATGTATATCTGACAATTGTGTAGTTTTATATACTTGTGAGGTCCCTAACAATGGGAGCAGGGGCTGCCCCTGATGCTTTGGCAGGCCCTTGGGAACCTAGTTCTCATACTGCATTGTCTTACCCAGTCTTAATGCAAGGAGAGATGCTCAGTCTTTCCTGAACTTGATATGCCTTGCTTTGTTGATATCCATGGGAGGTCTGCCCCTTTCTGAACAAAAACAGATGAGGAGAGGACTGGGTGAGGAGGAAGGGAATAGGAGGAGGAGGAAGAGGAAACTTCCATAAAGTTGTAAAATAAGTATTTTTTGTTTTTAAAGAAAAGATTCCAGGGCAGCCCGGAGTGTACAGAGAAATCCTGTCTTGAAAAAAAGAAAAAAAAAAAAGAAAACAGAGAAAAAGAAGAACATTATCACAAAAAGATGACAAGACAATGAAATTGGCGAAAAATATATGCAAATTATCTATCTATTATCTAATATCCAGAATATATACATTTCTTTTTCAAATAAAAAGAAAAGGCACAAATGGCCCAATTTAAAAATAAGCAAAGGCCTTGAATAGATATTTCTACAAAAGCGAAGTTCAAATGGTTATGAAACACATGAAAAGATGCTGATTATCATTCAACACTACAAAAAATTGAAAAGTGAAACTGTAACAAATAAATTTAAAGATATTGGTGGAGATGTAAAGGTTGGAATATATGATTCTAGCTGAATGAAATATCCAGAATAAATGAATCTAGAGTGACAGAATACAGACCTGTGGATTTCTGAGCCCAGGGATGGGCTCAACATACTTACTGACTGTCAGATATTATTTTGCAATAATAAAAATATTTGGAGATAATTAGGGCCTTTATTTCATATTATACAGAAAAATAATTCTTAGTAAATCAAAAGCATTGTGCACATAGAATAAATTAAATATATAGAATATATAAGAATATATAAGCAATATCTAACTAATGTACAAGTGTAAAAGATTCTTGCACGCAATGCAAAAAGAATGATAAATTTTTAAAAATTGAAAATAGGACATTATCAAAAATTTTTAATTCTTCTACTTCAAATATACAATTTAAAAAATGTAGTTCACATACTAGGCAAAATACTTTGTATATCCTTGTGTTGCACAGTAACTACATATATACTCAAAATATGCAAATAACATAATTATAAATACACTCTAATTTTTATATCGGTAATATTTTAAGAAGACATTTGCCTCAAAACAAATGTCCAATAACCACTTGAAAAGATGATCAACAAAAATGAAAATGCAATTTAAAAGAACATAATTAATTTATATCCTCCAAGATGGCTATAATTAAAAATATCCTAATTGAGCGCTGATTGTGGTGGCTCATGTTTTAATCTCAGCATTCGAGAAGCAGTACTCTGTGAGTTCAAGACCAGCCTGACCAGCAAGTTCTAGACCAGACAGAGAAACCCTTTTTCAACAATAGAAAAAGGAAAGATCCCTGTGCCGACTATGTAGCTCAGGAATAGAAAGAATGCCTAACATGCAAGCCCCTGCATTCCACATCCAGTAGGCAAAATATCCTATAAACTGCTGGTGGAAATGTAAAAACATACAATCACTTCAGCAAATACTTCTAGTGTTAATTATAAAGTGAAATATATATTTGTAAGGCCCAGCAATTTTATTCTTTTAGATGCATCAAGATAAATGAAAATCACATGCCCAAAGTGGCTTGTATGCAAATATTCACAATGACAGAGCAGTTTGACTTTTTTTTTTTTTTGTATACAGGGGTAGAGTGAGATTTGCAAAGATAGGAATTTGCGTGACTTTATTTAGAGTGCTGAAAACTGGTCAGTACTCTGTTGTGAGTAAACATGTTCATGAAAATTTGTTAAAATTTCCAATAAAACTTGATGCATGCTATCATATTTAAATTATACTCCAATGATAATAATTTTAAAAAGAAAATAAGAGAGGAGGCTGAACTGAGACCTGGATGTCCCCAGGCAACTCCCATGAGGGATGCTTCATTGAGGTCTCTGTTTGTGCCAAGGAATGCGGAGGCAAAACATTGTTGGAATAGCTAAGTTATTCACTTGTTTCCTTAAATTTGGTAAATGCCATGCTGTATTTACACAAATATTTAAAGTATTTATTTAAATTGTCTTTGGGTAAGATGGCATAATCAACTTATGTTTAACATATATGCATAGACATTTATAGCTTTCCTATTATCATTCAGAAATAATGTAACAATTTAAAATCTAAAGACATTTCCTACAAAATTAGAGAAAGACGTTTCCTACAAAATTAGAGAAAGTACTTTCAACAGTTCTTCCCTGTTGCTGCCTATCAACTTGTTAGTTCTAATTTTCTCTTTAGAATTATTCCCATTTCCCCATTTTCCTACTTCTCTGTTGGAACCATTTCATTTCCAATTATCCATCACATTTCCAAAACCACATCTGTTTTTAATTATATCAAATATTGTTATATACACAAATGACAAGATGACTAACAAATATCCGTAGAGATAAACTGAAATCTTGTTTTAATATCATCTTTTCCACTTTCTGGCATGGTAAACATGCCAGAAACAAAGAAAATTGACTGGAAAACGAAACAAATAATTTAGGCCTAAGGTGGACCCTAACTGTATTTTAAAATATATTACACACACACACACACACACACACACACACACACACACACACACAATTTGATTTTAGTTATATTTGAAGAAGACATTACAGATCCCATGGAAAGTCAGTTATCGTTTATGGGATATTACCTCTCTTTCAGATATTGGTGCACCTTAGTCTAATAGAACAGGGATTAGTAGAATGAGAAGACACAAATAAAATTAAGTATGTCATCAATGCTCTAAATTTAGCCATTCCACTGCACTGCCTTAGACACTTCAAAGCTAGTCATTGCATACATTTTAGACAACCATGCAAAGTGAGACACATTTCCTGCCTACTGCACAACAGCAAAATATTAAAGCAGGGTGTCTTTCCAATTACTCATTCTTTCGTATCCAAGGTAGACTCTGAGCATTCTCTCTCTGGTTCATTAATAAAGTCTAGCCTAACAGCTTGCTGTGATCAAACAGACGAAGGCAGCAATGTGGAAAAGTTAAATGTACCTCCCACATTCCCTTATGACTACCTGACAAAGGAATGACTAAGAGATGTGCAGACTCCTTAAAGAGCAGGAGCATGGCATGCCTAATGGAATGCCACTCTCATTTCACCCAGCTGCATTCACCTTTACATTTCCAGACACAATGAAAAAAACCTACGTCCTCTTGGCAATAGAAACCTTTGTTCAAATCTCTACAATGTTGATATACATAGCCTTAAATGAATCATCAATGTGTTTAAAACTTCTTACTGTAACTAAGAAGATAGATAAAAGAAAAAAGAAAAAAGACTAGTGTATTTTGTTGCTATCTATCATCCTCTACTGAAACTTTCCCTTCTCTTTTAATTTTCAAATAAGTATTTATTATAGGGAAGTCCTGTGCTACTATGAAAGGTCATACTGCTATTACATTTATACAGCCACTGCACAATTACAAACCCTCTTTTTCAGCTTTATTACAGAACTGACTTCAAACTAAATTCACCAATGTTGACAGAATTTGTTTGACTTGAAAATTTACACCCAGGCTAAGAAATGATAGCAGCAGGTAATATGACTCCACACTTTGAACAAATATTGAAAAAAGGCAAAGTGCTAAGATTTTTAATTTTATTAAGGCTCCAGAATAAAGTATAGTACTAAATCTCAATTTCTCTTTTATTTTAAATAAGTACTTATTACAAAGAAGCTCCACATCTCTAAAAATTCCTTTTGAGGCTGTTATTATATTTGAGGGGGTATGACTGGGATTGAGCACAGAGCTTAATGCCCCCTAAACTACCTTCTTAAAGTGTCACTAATAAATTACTACATAGCTTACAAAACTCAATTGTTCTCAGTCCAACTAGAAACACTCTTACATAATATTTAAAATTCTACCTTATGGAAAACAACTATTATTTGCCAGAAATAGAGATTAAAACAATAAGACTTTTACTTTTTATCCATGTAGTCTTCTTTTCCTTTAATAATAATGATGTCAAAAAAACAATTGCAGGCAAAATTAATGAATAAATTGTTTAAATAAAAACCCAAGCTGGGTAAGGTGGTGATTGCATTTAATCCCAGAACTCAGGAGGCAGAGACAGGCAGATTGAGCTCTGAGTTTAAAGCCAAACTAGTCAACAGAATGAGTTCTGGGACATCTAAGGCTATACAGAGATCCAAATCTGTTTGAAAAAGTTATCCAAAATATTGAAATTTAAAATAAACTTATATTCAATATCTAACATTTTAAATAAAAATTAATAGATATTAACAGAAAAACAGCTTATAGAGCAAAAAATGGCTCACAATCTTAGGACCAATATTTATATAGTACACGTCATCTTTTAAATGTTTCTACCCTTTAATTTTTCTAAAAAAACAGAAAACTTCAAAGCCTAGGCTGGCATAGAATGTACTGCATAACACAAGTGAGCCATAAATTCATGATAATCCTTCTGTCTCAGCCTGTATCCTGGAATTACAGGAACAAACCAACATACCTGGTCTTCTCTTTCACTTTAAAAAACTGACTGTCTTTTATCAGATGTGTTACAGCAAGTCACCAAACCTAGAGCTGCTTTCAGCTGCTTGAGGAACCTCCTAACCTTTTAGGGACCACCACACGGGTAAAGTAGAAAAGAATTTCATAACCAGCTAGTATGATACATGGTTGCAGATTTTTGAAAATGAAAATAAAGGCACTTCGGGAAAGAATAATGCATATACAAGGCTGTGGTCTACACATTTGGAGAGCTGTGCATTAATGTCATAGTAGTAGACATGTATACCATTTTGATGGCTCTCAAATTACATCCTAAAGGGTTGCTAAGAAACTTTATTCCCTTCCCGATTCTCATCTAAAAGCTAGTTCTCTGACAATTTCATGTAAGTATATAATGTAATATAATTAGATTCTCCCTCCATCCTCCATCCTTTCTTATTTCCCACCCCTCCCATCCCTCCATCCCCTTCCTAACTTATGACGTGTGTGTGTGTGTGTGTGTGTGTGTGTGTGTGTGTGTGTGTGTGTGTGTGTGTGTGTGAGAGAGAGAGAGAGAGAGAGAGGGGGGTGGAGGAGAGAGAGATAGAGAGACAAAGAGACAGAGAGTCAGAGAGAGACTCAATTAGTTTAACCAGACCAGTCTGTGTAACCACTGGATTTGGATTATTCACTGGAGCCTGGCAGATACACAACTGAACATGAAGGCAGAGATTATCCCTTTTGCAGAATCTATTTCAGCAGTGAGTGGTAGGGCTCTCAAGTCTTTCTTCCACTTATGCCTAGGTTGATATACCTATTCTACAGGCATCTGAAGCCACTATGAGTTCATTATGAGTTCATGACTACAATGGTTATGTCTTGCCCATATGTTTTTTTTAGCACCCCGTTTCCCTGATTTTCAGCTCTTAAATTCTTTTCATTTCCTGTTCTGCATTTCCCTAAGCCAAAAGGGCATAGTATAAATATCTTGTTTAGGGATGGGTAACCAACCATCCCTGGAGGTGTAAGATAAAACCATGAGCCATAAGGGTTTCACAGGGAGGTTAACACTTGTCTTTTAGTGTAAACGGAATTTCTAATGAGACCCCTAGGTAGGAAATAAGACACTTAGATTTTAAGCATAGTTTAGTGCTATGATAACACTCTTTAAAGTATCTCCATGGATGACCATTGGTCCTCTGTCCTCATCTCCTCCATTTGGCCACATTGAATAAATCTCCTTTATCTGATCTTCACAAAAAATATAACTCTATATAAAAGAAATAGTGCTTCTATGTGAGCAAACATCACAAAAAAAATGTTCACTGTGCTGGAATACTTTATTCACAGCTGGAGAGGCTTCAGCCAGACTATGGAGTGAATTTCTTTCCACTTAAATGATTCCTTGATTTCTGTAGGTTTTCTATCTTGTCTTGTCTTTTATAAAGAAGTTGCATGATTAGGTGGAACTTTTGAAGTTATTCTAAATTTACCTCGCATTATAATCCAGCTTATATGCCTATGGGAGTAGAATGTGGTGGTTTGAATGAGAATAGTCCCCATAGGTTCATATATTTTAATCATTGGGACTCTAGTTGGTGGAACTGTATGGGAAGGATTAGGAGATGTGGCCCTGTTGAAGAAGGTGCACCACTCAGGAATGGGTTTTGAGGTTTCCCAGTCTGTCTCTCTGATCTTGTGGATCAGATGTAAGCACTCAACTAGTGCTCCAGTGCCCCGGTGTTACGCCTTACTGTTGTGTTCCCTGGTGTGATGGTCTTGGAACCAAGAACCCCAAATTAAACGCTTTCTTTTATTAATTGCCTTGGTCATGGTGTCTTTTTACAAAAATAGAAAAGTAAGATAAATGATATATATATCATTTATATAATTCTCTATATATAGAGAGAGAATTCACCTTTGTAGTACTACTACTTCTCTCTCTCTCTCTCTCTCTCTCTCTCTCTCTCTGTGTGTGTGTGTGTGTGTGTGTGTGTGTGTGTGTGTGTGTGTGTGTGTGTGTGTTGGCTTTGTAAACTTAAAAGGAAGGCTAAAACTAAGTGTCATAGTATTTTACCACAAAGCAACCAAGTTAAGGTTCTAATGAATGCCCATTTCTATTATTAACTGATTTCATGAGAATCTATATTGAAACTATTTTTTCCTGCAATACTTTCCTGGTCTACTATTAATGTTTGAGCTCCCTTATAATTTTAAAATATGTTCTAAACAATTTGAGACAAAACAAACATATATGAAAAAGTAGACATACAAACAAAACTCAGAAACACTGCAATCTGTAGTAAACTTTTACTACTAAAAATTTCCAGCCTTTCACAATTAAATTGAGGTCTGATTTTAAAATAAAACCCAAGTGGTATAATGTTCACAAAACCTCAAGAAAATCAGTAATATCCAATTTTGAACTTACCATTGTATTCCAATAGGTTACCTATTTTATAGTATAATGACTTACACATCTAAAGAAATACAGTATTTCTGTTTTCCCTATCTCTGCATCATGGAATATAGATACTATGAACAGCATCCTTAATAAAAAAAAATTGTCAAGCTACAAATTCAAAAATGGCAGTCAATTAGTCTGGAAAACAAGTCCAAGCCACTGAGAATGAATCTTTTTTTCAGCCTCTAAAATAAAGGGTGACCTTTTCGGTTAGATCTCACTTGTTATTTTCCAACATTAGTCTTTGTATTTTTTCCATTATACAGTAGTCACAAATGAAGGCAAGAAGACAGTGATAAGATCTAATGAGTTTGTACTGTAACAAAAAGAAGTCTTTGTTGAAACTGCAGAGAAAAATGGAATGCCTAAATGGGCTATAAAAGATAAGCAACAAATAGAATTGAAAGAATTCACTGCCAAGAATGAATCATTTTACATTAACCAAATTTCTAGAGCTTGAATATACTTTCTGAAGGAAAAATATTAAGAATCCAATAATTCACATAACTGTAAGAACTCAAAAGATAAAAACCTACTATCTCTCTTCCAAAATTTATCAAATATTTTTAGGAAATAGGTATGTTGTGATAGTGAGGAATTTCACTATCTAAAGATATAAATCTTTATAAGATGATAGAAACCGTTAACAAACCCACATCTGGCGGAAATGTATAACTTAATTTTAAAAATCCCAATGTAAAAGGAATTGACTGCTTTATTTTCCTTTTTAAAGGAGACTGAAAATTAGCATTAGCATAGACCCTGAACACATTGATTTATTTCTATCTGGCTAGGAAAACTACTCAGAAGTGATACTGAAGCTGAAATACAGCTTTTTATTGTAAAAAAAAAGTTTCATGAAGATATATTAACTTCAACAAATTCAAAATATTAACATAAAATATTTCCTCCAGGGCATTGCTAAGTAAGAATAAAAGAATGTTAGAAATTTCACTCAGAAAAATAAACCCAATAGTGTTTTTTTAAACATTATTAACAAAAGCCAAATCTGAGACCTATATGCATTTTGACTTCTTATTTTATCATAATACTATCAATATTAGAAAATTTCTTAGAGTAAGACAAGGTATAAAAATAAAACTATGTGAATGATCCTCATCTTCTATTTTTAGAAACACTACAAGAAATACCACACACCACTCTCCTATAATTAAAAATGGTACTTTAAATATAAGAAAATTAATTAACCATAAAAGTTTACTTTCCATGAACTTAATGGAATTCTGTCTGCTAGATAATGCAATGTATAGAAGTATGAAATAAGATCATTCTTCTTGAGCTAATTCTCTTAATACAGATATGAATAGATGTGTAAATGGGGATAAACACACAATACAAACATTCACACATAGATGACAAAGATTTATGGTTAAAAAATATGAAAGCAAGGGTAGGGAGATGGTCGCATGGGTGCAAAGCTGTATGAACAAGTATTTGCATCCTCAGCATCCATGCAAAATCCAAGTCTGATGACATAAACCTGTAACTTCAGCACTGCAAATGTGGAGAAAAGCATACTGAGGGATTTATTGACTGACTGGCTAGTGTAAGGATGAGCCCAAATGAGAGACTCCATGTCAAGAAAGAAAAAGAAAAGGTGAAAAGCTATTGAGGATGACACCCAACATTGTCCTTTAGCCTCCACATGTGCCTGCAAACAACACAGGTACAGCAAACAATTTGTTAAAATGCTGAAAGCACATGTTGCTCTAATAATTGCTTCTACATTTGGTATTAGTTATGTACCAACCAGCATAAATAAGATTACAAAATCACAGTCCCAGCTCTCTAATCACTGAACCAATGGGAGCTAGAACAAGTTTGTGAAAAGATACCTTCCACAACTGCTTCTCCAAGTAACTAGCATCATATTTCACCAATCACTTTGCTTTCCCTGTGTGGTAATAGTTTTCTGTAGAATACTCATTTACAAAAATTTTAGTTTCAGAACCTTCTTGCCCCCTTAAAGGACACTAGATTAAATGTTATATTAAAGATTTCTATCACTATGTGGAATTGTTTGGAGAAAATTAAGAGGTATGGTCTTGTTAGAGGAGATGTGTCACTGGGGTTGGACCCACACAAGCCACCCGCACCCTTCTTTCTTTCCCCCATGTGGATCAGGATGTAAAGCTCTCAGCTTCTACTCTAGCACCATGCCTGATACCTGACTGCTCCCCCCATGATGACAACGGACTAACCTCAAAAATTGTAAGCAGGCCCCCAAAGAAATGATTTCTTTTAATAAAAGTTGCCTTGCTCATGGTGTCTTTTTTCAGCAATAAAACATTGACTAAGACAACCATATTAAAATTGAAACTTAGTAATATTTTAAAGACTTATTCATAGGGCTAGATAGATGTTTCAGTGATTAAGGGCACTTATTGCTCTTGCAGAAACCAATAATTTGTTCCCAGTAACAACCTAGTAGCTAATAACAGTCTGTAATTCTTTACATGGAATCCAGTACCCCTCCCCCTTTGGGAACCTTTGGGCATCTAAAACACACATGATACACATACATAGATGCAAATAAAATAGTCACATGTTAGAAAATAAAGAGTTTGTAAATTCTTTAAAAAGACTTGAATTAAAGGAGGCAATAAGGCCACCATTTGAGGACAAAAGAATTTAAATATTTAACCACAAGCAACAGAAAGTAATCTATCTGATACAAATACATCATTATACCTTTCTTCCATGCAAAGAAACATCATATTATATCTATTATATCATTAGATTATGAGATGAAGAAACTCTCTTTATTTAAGAATATTTAAGAATAATTGAGGGTACATATGAAATATACAGAATACGCTATAAAATTATAGTAGTGTCTCTTTGAGGGAGGAACAGTCTTTGAGACAGAGTTTCTCTGTGTAGCCCTGGCTGTCCTAGAAATTACTACATAGACCAGCCTGACCTCTCAGATATCTGCCTGCCTCTGCAGTCTGAGGTTGTGGTTAAAGGTGAGGACCATTATACCTTGCTGTGTAGTGTCTCCTTCTTAAAGCTATTTTTCTCCAAACATCTGATCTCCTTCAGAGTTAAATGTCATATATGCTATAAGAAATTATAGAACCAAACGTTATTCTCTTAACCTTATTTAGTTACTCGCTGTCAAAAGTACAATTTGATAAAAATCAGATTGGCACTTTTTTATAAATGATGCTTTACTCTCTATATAAAATTACAACCAAATGTAAGATTTTGTGGCTAAATGAACAATTAAATAATTAATTATACCAGAATTCCTGCTTCATTTGTAGAATTTGCCTTTGATTGTCTTCCATTAGCAAATAACAAGGGATTCAAGAGTCCATTTCAACAGAGTGGCAGGCACCATCCTGCCTTTTGGTTAAAGGCCAGCAGAAGCAGCTAAAGGAATAAGGGACAGTTGGACCTGTACAAATTATGAAGGTAAATATACTCAAGCATTGATGCATAAAATGAGAATCTGGCTTCTTAAAATGAAAAGACACCCAGTGCAGCAAAGATGCCTCTCCAAAAACCCCTTAAGAACTGCTTCTCCTAAAAGAAACTAATTTTTATAATAAAGATTTAGCCAAATGGCTGGGTGGTCCATTTATAATGTTAATTAACAAGAGAATATTTTTGAAAATTACTTCCAAGCTGTATTTGCTATAGTCAAATGGGGATGAATGATGGATTGATTACATTTTAAAAAGAAAATCATTACCAGATAGGGCCAAATCGGCCAACCAAATGGGCTGTAAATTGAGCCATAGTCCCTGTAGTAGATAGAAAAAAAATTAAGATTATCTCACAGGCTCTCTCAAACATTACTAATAGAAGTTTATTTGTTAAAATCATGTTGAAAAGTAATTTGGCAAGCACAGGTACCTATCATGCAGGCATTTAAAGTTCACCTATTCAAATGCCACCTGGAGAAGTCATAACGTATAATAGTTTGTGACTTTTGTGGAGGAATACATTTGAATTATATAAGCTACATGGCTGGCAAGCACACAATAAAGTCATTTATGTACCGAGGAAACACAAAGAGGAAGCCAAATAGGAAGGGCACAAAATGGATGGAGAGCCACTTGTTCCATACATCCTGACAAGTTTAATTTTCTGAACAGAAGACATGGCGGCTCCGGTGTTATAGCCCCAAGGCAGTAACACAGATTAATAGAGTTAAGCTTTTCGTGGACCACAGGAGGTAAGATGAAAGAGAGCAAAAGGACTAGGCAAATGCATAACCACTTAAGGAAATGCCCACTAGGCTTCTATGGTGTATGGATGGTGAAAAGAGTAGGACAGGAAGGCAGAAAGGCTTTACATTCCCAAAAGCATCACAAAACTTCCCTAGGGGAGGTAATCAGTGTATTGAGATCCTGCATAGCCTTATTATAGCTAGGAGGAGTGTTAATTAAAGATGGACAGGCTCCATCTCTCATATAAGGAAGAAAAATGAGGGAATATACAGTTCACAAAATTAAAATCTAGGCCATTGTGGATAAATACCCTAGGTAGGTATAATAAAATGCTACCAAATCATGAGGCAAGTCAAGTAATAAATTAAAGGGAGGAATTATGGGAGGAACAATGGTAAGTATTCCGACCTAAAGAGCCAGAAGAAGGTACCTGATCTCTGGCGCTGGAATTCAAGGGAGTTGGTGAGACATTTGACAAGGATGCTGAGAATTTGAGAGCCTTCTAAGGCACCGAAACATTTCTTCAGCCTCTCCCTGTTTGGGATAATATGATTCCTCCGTTTTAGTGTGTATAAAATAAGGAATAATCTCATGATGAGGTTACAGAGGCAGAATGCACTGCTTCAAACCTTGTCCTAATCACATTAACTACATCACAATGGACAGTTAGCTAACCTCTCTGTGACTCTCAGAAAACACACACACTTATGAAAAGGGCAAGTATTATAACAACAAAAACCTTCAAGTAAGAATAGATATAATCATGAGAATAAAAAATAATATGCAAAATGAGACAAGATATTTGACATGCATATGTCTGTCATGTGGTTAATAATTAGAATATATAATGAGATCCATGAGTTCAATAGAACAGAATCAAATAACCCAGATAAAACCAGAGGATCCTTGTAACACAGCTCTTGGGGAGGCCAAAGAGAGGGTATCACCATGTGCTTGAGATCAGCCCAGGATCCAGAGTAAGAATCTGTCTTAAAGAAACAAAGGGGACTGGGACATAACATGGCTGCTAAGAGTGCTTGCTATGAAGGCATAAGGACCTTGTTCCAAATTCCTATCACCACATAATGCCAGGCATGACCTTGTATGCCTATAACCCCCAAATTGAGGAATGAAGTCAAGAGGCTCCACAGAACTCAGTGGCCACCCAGCCTTACCCAAAGGTGAGCTTCATGTTCAGCAAGAGACATGGTCTCAAAATATAAGTGGATAATATAAGACATTATATAGAGAAGATAATAAAAAGGCACCCAATGTTCTCCTCTGACCTCTGCATGTATGTACATGGGCACATGTGCACACACACACACATGCACACACGAATAAAGCCAGTAAGTTCTCACAATGATATAGAGAAAAAGGCAACACTGCAATATTGTTGGATTGAGTGAAAACAAAAACAGCCATTATGAAAAGTATGGAAATTCCTCAATTATTAAAAGTAGACCAATCATCTGATCCAGCAGTCTCAACACTAAATATATATAGAAGGGGAATTAAATCTGTATGTAGAGACAGCTACACATCTGTGTTCAGAGCAGCACTGTGCATAATAGAGAAGAAATGTGAAGAACCCGAGTTTAAGTGTCCATCCACAAAGAAGAAAATAGCAATATACAAATACATTGAATAATATTCAGCTATATAAAAGAACAAACACATGCCATTACACCATGGAGAGAAACGTAAATTATTATGTTATGTGAGGTAAACAAGGCACAGAAAGACCAATACTAAAAAGTCTCCCTTATATGCAGGATATAAATAAGTCAAAATCATAGAAGTTGAGAATTAAAAAGTGAGTTTTAGAGGCTGTAGAGAATACATAGGAAAATGGTTACTTAAAGGAAACTAAGCTAGATAAGTTCATGTGTTATTACTGCACAGAAGGCTGACTATAGATAACTATTATGTACTGTACATTTCAATAAACTAGAAAACAGATTCTAAATGCTTTCAGCAAAAAAATGATAAATATTGGATGATGTAGGTATATTTAACCTGACATAAACAATATATACATTTTGAAACAAAACAAGTAGTCCATCATGTACACATTTTAATGTATCAATTAAAAGTAAATTTGACATAATTTTTAAAAGTGAAACAGTATTATATCCTTAACAAACATAACTATAAAAAGGTTCACCTCATTTATATGTTGATTTATAAGTTTCCTGAGTATTAGGTTCTACATTACTATTCAAAGACTAAACAAGTGTTTAACACATTAATTACTGATGACAGAGGCAGTGGTGGCACGCGCCTTTAATTCCAGCACTCAGGAGGCAGAGGAAGGTGGATTTCTCTGAGCTCTAGGCCAGTCTGGTCTACAGAACTAGTTCCAGGACAACCAGTACACAGAGAAACCCAGTCTCAAAGACAAAACAAACAGAGAATTTCCATACTCTATAATAAAAACTTCATAGCTGAAAATTAATACATGAAAATGCATAAAGTATGATTCCAAAATTCAACCATTAAAATTATTCATATAAGAAAAATCGCCAAAAAAATAACATGTTATTTCTGCAGTACTAGTAGAATTGTGGTCACATTTTACTTTGTTTCACTATACTTTGCCATATATTCTAATTTCCCAACATTGATATCAGTGATATCGCATATCACTTGTCATTAGATAAAAAAAACTAACAACAAAATTTGGTTAAATAAGAAGTATATAATTATTGCCTCAAAATAGCTGATAATATAATAAAGAGAACATAAAATTCCCTAAAATAAAATTATTGTAAAATAAAACACACAGAAAACTAGGAGAAGCTAAATATTGCATTTGTTCAAAGACAGATATAATAAATAATTGCTGTGATATTGTGGAGAAGTAAGTACACTCTTTCAAGGCAGAAAGAATATTGGCTTAACTTATCTATAATGTCTAACCTACACACACACACACACACACACACACACACACACACACACACACACAGAGAGAGAGAGAGAGAGAGAGAGAGAGAGAGAGAGAGAGAGAGAGAATTAGGAGTACTGTAGTTAAATAGAACACTATAAATGCAACATGTCAGTTATTGTGAGTTCATGTATAAGCATCTGCTGAAAATGTAACACTATGCTAGAATTGAGCAAAGACTGAGCATCAATAAAAAGAACCAAAATATTAATCCCACACCCACACTATAAGTGTTTTAGGAAAGCTTTCCTAGGGCACAATGGAAAAAGCATACTGCAGAAAATAATGTACAGAAAAGCTGAACTACAGGAAAGATCACGATCAGCCTTTAAAATCACATAGAGAATGAATGGAACACAGTTAGCATGTTATTAGGTAAGGATGTAGCTAATTGCAACAGTGCTTGTTTAGCATTTTTAAGACTCTGGATTCAATCCCCAGCATCTCCCCTACCCTCCCACAAGAACCCCAGAAACAGGAAGAAAACAGGATCCCATTACATCAAGTATGTATGTTTATTCATTGGTCTTTGACTACAATTTGAGATATTGTTAAGAATTTATGTTTTTCAACATATAGAAAGCTTCGAAGAGATTGATGTAGATGCAGGTACATTGCCTACAATTGTGTGTGTGTGTGTGTGTGTGTGTGTGTGTGTGTGTGTGTGTGTGTGTGTGTGTGTGTATGTTAAACATCATGGATAAAACTGAAAAGGGCTACAAAATGACAGCATAGTCACAAGCGTCCACATATTGGCCTCTAAATACCCTGTTTTATAAAAAAGAATAGAATCCTCAGAGAAGTGGCTCATCCTGAGGTTGGAACAAGGAAATTAGAGATGACCATTTTGTGATGTTAGTAAATGAAGAGATGCTCCAAACTGACGAAAACACATCAAAGGATATAGACACCATTGTGAAAAACCTCCAGGTTTGGCATATTTGGAATCATTCTGGTAAATATTTGTAATAAAACATAATTAACCATAAATAAAAGGAAGCAAATACTCATCATGTTAATTTTATACATATAGAATTAATAACATAAATGAATTTAAAACAGTAAATATATATAATAGTAAAATTCAATTAATTAGTGTACAACAATTTTGAAAATTAAAACCACCTTTAGCAAATTGAACTATAACAATCATTCATGCCAGAAACATTAAATGATGCTAGAATTAGTGAATAAACTATCATTAGAAACAGATTATTTAGCCAGGTGTGGTGTCACATGCTTTTACTCTAGGAAGCAGAGGCAGGTAGATCTCTGTGAGTTCAAGGCCAGCCTGATCTACATAGAGAGCCAGAACTATGTAGAGAGACCCTGTCTCAAATAACAAATAGATTGGATATTTTGACTGTTTCACAATATTACCCTGTACAGTCTCATAAGATCAGTTTACAAAGGGAAGAAAATGACTTTATAGTGGATAAATTTGGTAGACAATATTCTAACCAAGCTGTCAAGGATAATTCAAGATTAAAATCATATCATATCCTGAATATACAAAAGGCAACAGCCAAGTAAAAACACAGGGAAAATTCATGCACTCTTACAAAATACCAGCAAAGGTACATATAAAAATATATGTATAAGACTACTATAGCACAAAAAAACAAAAAAAAAAAAAACAGAGACAGATAACCGGATTCCAGCTTCACACTGAAGATCAGAAAAGCAAAGCAGCCAGACAGTAGCTCTTACCTCTTACCTCAGCTCAGACCAAAGGGGTGATCCTCAAACTCCAGACTTCACTGCTCAATCAGACTGCTATGTTCTCATCAATGTGGCTAGAGACTCTCTCTCTCTCTCTCTCTCTCTCTCTCTCTCTCTCTCTCTCTCTCTCTCTCTCTCTCTCTCTCTCTCTCTCTCTCTCTCTCTCTCTCTCTCTCTCTCTGTTAGACTAAACCCCAGCTCTGAGACCCTGCTCCTGTCTTACATACCTCCCTAATGCTGGGATTAAAGGTGTAAACTCTGTTACTCTTTTAGACTGATCCAATCTCTTGTAGCCCTGGGTGGCCTTGGACTAACTGAAATCTGCCTACTTCTTAATCCTGAATCCTGGGAATTAAGGTGTGTGCCACCACTGCATAGTTTCTATAGTTAACTAGTGTGTCTGGCTTTGCAAACTGATCTCCAGTTGCTTTATTGAGTCATAAACAATATATCACCACAACTACAAATACAGAGCTGAGGATGGGGGTCAACTGTAACGTGCTTAGATAGTGGGTTCAAAGTCCTGAATTTGAGCACTAATGATGCCCTCAGGAGGCAGAGGCAGGCAGATCTCTGTGAGTTTGAGGCCAGCCTGCAACACAGCAAGTTTCAGGACAGCCTCCAAAGCAATAAAAAAGTTCTGAATTTGATCCTCAGAATTACAAAAAAAAAAAAAAAAAAAAAATCTAAAGATAGATAGTTGAATGAGGGTATTGGTTAGTGAAAATCAAACTGAATTGATCATTTTTGGCAAGGCAGTACCACCAAACATTCCTTATTTACCACAACTGGCATATTTCTGGACGCCTCTGCATACTTAAAATTACTAAGGAAGTAAAAAAAGAAACATAGGCAATATTTTTCAAAGAAAATATCAAAAGTTGTAGGTGCTTTATAAATCTAAATTTTATTGAGATTACATAAAATCACACAACCTGTGATTGCTTTTAAATTGCATTTAAACTATCTCACTCTGTATACACACAGAGATCAAACTGATCTTTTAAGTACACATCAATTTACATTATGATACACTGCTTTGCATAAAATGAGCAGGAAGAACCAGGTGTTGGAGGCACACCCCTTTAATCCCAGGATTGGTGAGGCAGAGGAAGGGGGGGTCTCTTCGAGTTCGAGGCCAACCTGGTCTACAGAGAAAGTGCCAGGAGAGGCAGGGCTGCTACAGGAAAAAACTTTGTCTCAAAACACAAAAACAAACAAAAAACAGCAGGAAGAGATGGAGACCCCATGATTACTAGCACTGCACAATCTGTGTCCAAAAACTATAACAAAACTCCATGAATTTTTTTTAACACATCATAATTCTATGGCTTATATGCAAAGAGGACTGTACAAGAGAGTTAAGGGCAAAGTTATGAATTTAAATTTCCCAGCTCCACAAATCACTAGCTATGTGACTTTTAGCAAGTTGCTTAGCCTCTCTGTTTCATAGTTTTCTCACATATATAGTAACTCTACACACACACACACACACAAAATACATATATATGTATATATATATATATATATGAATATGCATATACATTGTAAGTCTCTTAAGAAGAGAGTACAGAGCAAATGCGGTGCACTTGAGCCTCTGTGTTCAATCCCTAGAACTGCAAAATGAGACTAAATATGAAAATTAATTTTACTATAAAAGCATAGTATTTAGCACATAATACACACTGAACAATGTAAACTAAAACAATAATTAAAACAATAATGACCATTTCTTCCTACAGAACATCTCATTCAAAATAATTATCTCCTGGCCAAAAACCTTACTCTTGCCCTTGATAAATTCTTGCCACTGGACACCCACAGCTAAACACTGAGCCTGGAATCCAGTTGCAGAGTGGGAGGAGTGATGAGCAATAGGGTCAAGACCAGGCTGGAGAAACCCACAGAATCAGCTAACCTGAACAAGGGAGAACTCATGGACCCCAGACTGATAGCTGAGAAACCAGCATAGGACCAACCCAGACTCCCTTAATGTGGTGTTAGTTAGGAGGACTGGACAGTCTATGGGGCCTCTGGTAGTGGATCATATTTATCTCTAGTGCACGCATGGGCTTTGGGAGCCCATTCCACATAGAGGGATACTCGCTCAACCTAGACACATGGGGAGGGCCTAGGCCCTGTTCCAAATGATATGACAGACTTTGAAGGTCTCGCCTTCCCTGGGGAGCAGAATGGGGATGAGACGGAGAGACAGGGGAGAAGGATGAGGTGAGGGAACTGAGATTGACATGTAAAACAAGCTTTTTTCAAATTTAAATAAAAAATTCTTGCCACTGGTCACAAGGTACACAGCAAAGTTTAAATTATAGAAATACATCTGCTCTCTTCCATTAAAAACAAATTACAGACATTTGTATGCTAGAAGTAGTATAATTGTACATGCTATTTATAGTCATATTCATAAATCTACAAGCTTATATGTTTAGTTTATATAACTATAATTACCTTAACATAAAAATATACTATTTCATTACTAAAATGAACCTTCCAGCGTTATTTTGTTTTTGCTAGCCATTCAGTACCTGGGTTATTTTATTTACTTTTCCTAGTGAACTTTCTACCTTAAAAACTTCCATACATTTTTGTTATCCAAATCTGGCATGACTCCAGAGATAGAGAAATCACAAAAATATGAAAAAGTAAGATGATTTAAGAAACAATGCTTTTCCTGATATAAATGCCTCAATATTAGACAAACTCAGTGAAAAACTAACCCAACCATGGTCAAGTTTCACTCTGCAGAAGGTCACCAATATCCCTAGCACAAGTGTGGAGAGCAGATACCATTCATAGTTTTGAAATGATTAAAACTTTCATTTAACTAGGCCGTTTATTTGTGAGGCAGGGAAAACAAACCCCTGGATTAAAAAGAGGATCAAAATTGTTATCCTAGGAAATTGTCAAGTCAAATGTCCTTTAAAAGTGTATAGGAGGGGAAAAAAACAACTACTTTACAAGCAATTTTACTTTAAGATTTAAGCACAGAAATGTCATTTAAATACAAGCTTAAATACAAGCAGATTTAAATGGACATGCAGTGTTGTTATACACACCTGTATAACTGGTAGCTAGTGCATATTTATTAATAGCAAGATCATTAAAAGGAAGGATTCCTTCATGAATCATCCACAAAATCTTTGGCCCTGGGGCAAATGCTATAAACAATAGACACTAAGATGATTATCAAAAGAAGCTATTTTCTATAGCACAATTATAATTTATTCTAAAAATCTTTAGCCATATCAGCTGTCTAAACCTTACACATTAAGAACGTTCTGCACCCAAATAGCATTATTAAATCATATATCTACTTTGACAGATGCGAACGATAGCATGCATAGTTAAAACATTTGATATGTGTAGCGTTTTCCACAGATTTTCCATCATAATTATGTTGTGATTACAATAACATAAAAGCTACTTTTTATACCAGCAGTACCTACATTTTTGCTAGGATATACAGAGGGCAATGTGATCTGAGGTGTGCTGAGTGCTATAGAGACCCTGTCTACTAACTGTAAAATGGACCCAGAATATCTTAGCTGCATCTAAAGGACTGACAGTCACTCAACCATGTGAAGGCCTAAGCTATGATGTCATATTTAAGTGATTTCTGAAAAAAAAATCCATTATGATTACTCAAATACAACGCTTAAATAATGTGTCACACACTTATTTCTTTACTGATTAAATGAAATTAAGTGCCATGGCCTTCAAACTCGAGAATATTTTGTGCAACAGAACCATTCATTCCTTTGCATTTATTTACCTCTTACCTCCAGAAAGAGAGTGGGTGTTGGGACTAGCCAGATTCCCTTCTCAGGGACAGACTGTGGCATCCATGCTACATTCCTAACAACAAGTGGAACTTTTTGCTCTGTCATTTCACATGAAGTCCTCCCCCACTCTTCTAACCCACAAATCTCATGCCCATTTGAAAATTGAGAATTCTTTTTCTGTAAATAAATGCAAAGCAAATTCTCAATTTGTTCAGGTGGCTTTGTGGGGGCTTTTTCAATGTGAGCAAACAAAAATCCCGAACTTTTTTTTTTTAATGATACAAAACTCCTGAAGCATGAGGCTATGATTCTCTACTTCACTCTGATTGGTATGCTATTTTAACATTTGTATAGGAATAATGTCAACAGGTCAGAAAGCAGGTCAGAATTTTACCGACCTGGGGTAGGGGTAGGTTCATGTTGCTTAAGAAAAAAGCATTCGCCAAGGCAAGTACTCCATCAGGGCTATTAACACTTTGACGGTAGTTAAATTTTAGAGGAACCAAATATTAAACTATATGCCAAGTTTAAAGAGTGCGTGGGCTGGGTACAAGTAGTGAAAAAAGCTATCTGGCAGACAACAACCCAAGGTGGGGGTGGGGGTAGAGAGGAGTAAAAGTTTTAAAAACCCACCAGAGCCCAGTGACCCATTAATATGCACCCACACTCTCCTGCCCAGCCCTGCTTCCACTCGTGCCCCAGAAGAGGTAGCCGCAGGGAAGCCAGCGGCCCTGTTTTTAAACACTTGCAGTTCTCCGTCGGAGCAGCCCTGTGAATTGTGTTTCTTTCTAGTAAAAGCTAGTTTTGACTTCCCTAGCCAAAGCCAAGGAGTAAGGAAAGTAAAGGATCCAGTGGTTTCTGTGCGAGCGAGCAGCGATGGGGCGGGAGGGAGGACTTACCGCAGCCTCTGCGGGCTGCCCCCACAGACACAGGGCCAGTAAGAACCAGCCAGCGGCCAGGCACACTTCCCGCACTTGCATTCTTCTCTGGCTCCAGCAGCTCCTTCAGCACCCGCACGGAATCCCGGGTCCGTTCAGACCGGTTGACATAATCTTGAGGGGTTATTGGGAAGAGAGCTAAAGCTAGAAAGGGACAGTGAGTGTCCCAATTATGCTGGTGCACTTGGGAGAAAGCTTTTATAAGAGTGAAGCGACTGAAAAAAAAAAAAAAAAAAGAGCAAGAACAAGAAAGAAGAAACTGTTCTTCCCTCCCCCCTCCCCTCCCCAAAGCCGGTCTCTCGGGAGCACTTTGCCTTCTGTTGGGACTTGCAAACTTTCCTCACTCACGTCCTACAAATCTACTTTCCTCGCTCTCTTCCCTGCACCGCCCCCTCCCAGCCAGCGCTGGGGAATTTGAGTATCACTCCGCCACTGCTTCACACTGCACCGGCAACCTGCGAGGGAGTGCCGCTCAGTTATTTGAGGGAGGGAAACTTCAAGAACTGTTGACTGGACACTACGTGTCCAACCACCAAGATTTCTTACTTGTTCATTTGTAACTTCTCTTAATGCTACTCTTTCCTGATCAGTCCAAACTTCCCTCTGATATGAGGACCAAAGCCACTTCCAAACAGACCTGAGTTGGGACTATTTTTTTAGCGGATGGATTTCAGAGATATGGAGATTTTTATTGTTAATCATTAGAAACATTTTTTTTTTCCTCTGCTCCCTGAGCTGCTGCTGGCCTTTGCATTCCAAGTGCTCGTGGAAAAAGGTTCCTATATACAAGCAGTAGACGAGAAAATGTTACATAATTATAAATGAACTAAGAAAATGAACATATATTTGTGAATTCATAATGTATGTTACAATATGCAAGATAAGAAGCATTAAGTAGGTTAGTAATTTTATAAGATTAATATTATTGAAGCTTAGTTATGTGTTTTTATTTACATACATTGACTGCCATAATTAACATTTATTACCTATATCAAGCTAACATAAAAGGTAGTATGACCCTCATAGTTCCTCATAGTTGTGTTTCAGGGGGACTTATGGAAGGTAATTAAATAACATTAGTATAATTCCTTACAATAAACACAAACACATCACTGGAATTGCCTATATGGACCCAATAGTACTTGAATTGGTGTGTTCCAGATGAAGTAGGCATGAATATTACTTTGGTAAGTCTTACAGACTTTTTAAGTACCAAAAGACCAAGAAGATACTTTACGTGGACTCCTTAGAGAGTCTTTTCACTGAAGAATTCTTCAAAATATTTCTATTTTCAGCCCCTGGGTTAAACTATATTCTCTCTATTTTTTGAACCTGTTTTATAAGGACCTATTCATCCTCGGGTTCTAGAGATTGTGAACTTACAACTACAAAGATCTCCCCCACCGCACCCTCTCCTTCCCAAGCCTTTAGTGTGCAATCAGTTAGAATAAGAGTTCCTGAATTTAGATCCCTGTGCCAGGGCACTTTCAGGTCTGTGTAATAGTAATATATCTAATTCTAATCTTGTGTTACTTTATGGAAATCTCTGATGCCTAGTTGCATAGATCTTTGTGTATAAGTCTCTAGAGACCTACACATGAAGCCTTGGAACTTTTATGTGTAGAGATGCTTGAAATTAGAAAGGCAAGCAACTTTCCAAGGTAGGGGGGATGATTGACAGCAGACAACCCCGCCCCGTTCCCCTCCATTCCTTCCTCCCCTGGCGCATGGAACTATCTCCTGAGTGCTACAAGTTGTAGCGGGCACCGCTGAGTGTGTTTTCTTTCGGGGCACTTTTTATCTAGCAGCTGACTTTAGTTTCTTCTAAACTAAGCCACTTCGCTCCCTTACACTGTCCTGAGTAAGGAACAAACCACCAAGCATCAACGGAGCCCCGATGAGCCCGCGCCGCCGAGCAGCTTAGCAGTCTCCTGGGACCCAGCTCCGGAGGAGCCACAAGCATGCACCCTGGGTGAGCTGTGGCTGCTTAGAGCCTCCTTCCCCTTTCCAACTTTGGGCTGCTTTGTCTGGCCAGGACTATATTTGCACGTATGTCACTACAAAAATAAATAAATAAAAGTTCAAGAGACATGAAAAGGTTGCTGGGGGTGGGGGCTTTGCTTACTCAGGACCCTGTAGTCCAAAGAGCCCATGTTTCTCACCCTCCCTCTCCTTTCAGATTGTGGCTGTTCCTGTCTTCCTTATGTCTGACCAAAGAACTAGCAGAAGCGGTAAGGCTCCAAAAACCCCACCACCACTTTTTTTTTTTTCTTTTTCTCTTGTGTTTCTGTTGGGTGTAACAGAGGTTTGCACCAAAACGGAGACTTTCTAATAGGAGTTAATAGGGTTCTTGAAGAGGAATAGCAAACATAGTGTTAGTTTAATACTCTTGGAACTCAGCAATCTTCCTGTCTTAAAACATTGCTATAGGTTTGGAAAATAGAAAATAGAGGTAGACAGGGTGAGATGCACACATTTGTGAATCTGTTCAGGACAAGTTCAGATGGCTGATCACTGATGCCTTCTTTTGCACAGATAGGCAGATCTGCAAAGCTGAAGAAACATAGCTTTCCCTAACCTGTGAGAACATGGATTGACATATAAATTCAAGGGTGGAAAGAGAGCATAAATGACTGGGACTTGAAAGTGGCAGCGATCAAATGGAAATTAAACTTTATATTTTCTTGTAAGTCTTTTCATGCATCAAAAAGTTAAAATGCTTAGGACAAAAAAAAAAGCTTTCTAAAACTTAACTTTTAGTGGGTTGCTTAGGTATTGTCTATGAACTCACCCAGAGACTCCAGGCAAAAGGAATTTGTGTAGAGGTCTGGTCAAGAAGTTTAATGGATCCCAGAAAGTAGAGAAGTGTCTAATGCATTTAGTAGGACAATTTCACCAAAGTGGAATGACTAAATGATCAGATATGCAGTTTCCCAGTTGAGCTAGATACTTATGCTATTCAAATAGAAAGTTGTTAACTATTGAGAACTATTTCATTGGTTGGTTTAAAAAGAAAAACCTATCAGCTAAAGTCATTTACAACACAAACAATAAATAAACATGCTTGAATTTTTCATCTTGTGGATTTTAATTATTTTAACTGATTGGCTTTTTTAAAATAAAGCTTTTAAAACTGTTTTAGAGCTTTACTTCCTTCAATTCAGTACGATCACCAGCACACTTGTGAAAAAAAAAGTGTCTTTCAGAATATATCAGTAAGGTGAAATGATTTTTTTCTATAAATAAGAAAGAATAATAGCAGAAGATTGAATTCTAAAATTTTGTGACCCCTTATGTCAGAATATCAGCTCTTATGTTTCTGCTAGTCTTTGTAGGAAGAAATATTGATTTCAGACCCTTGTACACTTTTTTTAACCTAGTTCATCCAGTATATGAGCTGAGTTATGAGTTTCCTTAAGGGTCTATACTACATTTATTGAAAATGCCAGCTTTTGATTTTACTTTTCCCAGAATCTTGCTACTGGTTAAAAGAATGTAGACTACACTCAGTAAAACTTGTATTTTTAGACTCGATATATATATATATATATATATATATATATATATATATATATATATCAGCAAAAGCAGTATATAATTATTGTAGATGTGCAGGCATTTCCGAGATACTATATCTTTTCATTTCCTATGGTAGAGGATAATTTTTTCAGTCCTTCAAAACACTGAAGTGGGCCTCTCCATCTGGGTTGTACCCTTCTGTCTCATGGTTTTACAATGTCACCTGCTATGTCAGTTGCAATAACCATGGTAAGACTAGAATAAGCCTTGAGGTCTACTGACAATACTTTCTCTGTTACCTCAAGTCCAGAACTGCTGCATTCAGTCTTCTTTACTTGGGCAAAGCATTGTTGGTATTGGAAAGATTTTTTTTTTTATGGCAAAGTGAAAGAGAGGAGAGTCACAAAGTACTTTCCCAGATGATGCAATTGTGGAGGGGATGTTTTTTCTCTTAATGTCCTTGCATTGTGTTGCCTTCATTTAGTCTCAACTAGAGTCTATTTTCTGTATTTGTGCTGTTTTTTACTTTTCAGATAGTTGTAGGCATTTGCATTTGCAATACCTTGTTTGAGCGATATTAATGCAAATAACTTATGAATACATCAATAGGAACTCTGCTGCATTTCATTATGAGAAAATCTCTTCTGCTGTGAAAATTAAGTTGCCGATAATGGAATATTGGTAAGCAATTAAAGATAGGGCCATGTAGCTGTTTTTGATATTTTTCTTTTTAAGAACTTGCAAAGTAATTCTACATAAAGGAATGAAAAGGTAAATATTAAAATCCATTAAATTTGTTTTTCAGGTGAAGTGTCTGCACAGTTTTCTTAGTGAGACAGGACTGCAGAACACCAGGGATCCTTTAGTTAAGTGCTTAAGTCTGTAAGAATCTGGTGTAGATTAGACGTAATGTGCACCCTTCTCTCTATAAACTTGCTTCTTGTACAGTGCTGCTCATTATGCTCCTTAAAAGAGACTGCCTAATAGTAAAGTGTCTTCATGTATTGAATACTATAAATAAACACTAGAAAATTATGAACCTCATCCCAGACTATCATGTCTAGGATATAAAATATATCCTAAAAGTAGGGAGTGTCCTTATGTTTATATTTAATTCTGTCTGTATTCAAGTGTGCATTCATAAAAGTCTCCAATACACCCAAGGATTCATAAAGTCAAAAGACTAATCAAACACTTGTTTGGATGGGGAGAATAGGGGATAAAAACATGTTTGTCATTCATATTCAAGTAAAGATCTGATGGTAATACTAGCTTCTTTCTTTCAAAAGTGTAAGCATACTTAGATTGGTCCTTCACACTATTGTTGGCCTAGTCATTACAGCAGCCATGAACATTATGAATGTTGTTTTAATGAAGTTCAGGAGCCATTGGTAGTTGATGGCTGCTGGAGGAAGTGTCAGTTTTCTTAGGGTTGTGCCCCCTGGTAGGTTTTTCATGCTCCAGTGGTCCTACAATCATGCACTGGCAGTGCTAAGTGAACTCAGCTGGCTTTTTAAAAAGTCCATGAAGCTTGGAGGGTGTGAGAAGAGTAAGAGAGGGGGAAATGGGCAGTGATTTTGATGAAAAGATACTGTGTACGTGTATGAAATTATCCACAAGTAAGTGAAGATATATATTTTTAAAAGCAAGAAATCCATCTCATTTTATTTTTAGGTGTCTGTGTGTTTTTTTTTCTTTAAAAAATTCCATACAATATGGTATTTCCCCTCTCCCAACTCCCTACCACTTCAACCACCCAACTTCATGTTCTTTCTCCCTATCTCTTTCTCTAAAATGTCAAAAAAAAAAAAAAGACAAAAGTACCTAAACTAAACAAAACAAAAGTGTACACACAAAAATATGGAGTTCATTTTGTATCAACCACACTCCAGGACAGACGTCTACCTCCAGTTTCTTTTCTATAACCAATATTGAATTCTCCCACATTTGAAAAGTAAACCCAAAGTCAAAAGCAAAAGGAAACCCAGAAATGTAAAAATAGTTGTTTTCTCCAGTAAATCTAACCATTTCAATGCAATTGAAACTATTTCTCTTTTATTTTCTTCTCTTCTTTAACACTGTAGTGTATTAGAGCCAAGATTAAGTCTACTCCATTACAATTGCCTTGTTTCAGCTACTAATGTCTGCTTAATTACCAAGTCCAATGTTTTCTTTGCCGTGTCCATTTTGTCTTTCCTGCTTTCCATCGTCCACTTTCTAATCCTTCTGAAATCCTCTTTCTTGTCTTCAGAGTACTGTAGCCTGTCAGCTAGTGCTACTTTGATATTTTAAAAATGTTATCCATCCAATGGATATTTGTTGAGGGACCTCTATATTGAAAGGAATGTGTCAAGCATGATCTTTTAGTACGGAATTTAGAGTCTTGAGAGTTCCATGTCCTAAAATAGTGACTTTTCTTGGCATTTTATACTTGGCCATATTTTTGCCTCAGTAACTTTAGCTATGTTTCTGTATATTGATGACAATCAAATTTATATCTCAGTGAAGCTATCTCTTTAAGCTTCAACCCTATATTTCCAACTTCATACTAAGCCCTATCTCTCAGTGCATTGATCTATAGAAAGCACTTAAAACAGTTCTTGGAGTTTTGTCTAAGCACTTGACTAAAGCCAGGTATTATTCTGTTTCCCACGAAATAGTTTATCTAAAGATAAAACTATTTTCCAGTTCTTCTCTTTGATACTTCAACTTACAACTACCTTTTTTATTTTTATTTTCTTTGCCATCCATGAAGTATTAGGAACAAACTATAGAATCAACCACTAACCTCATTGTTCATGTCATCAACAACTTCTAATTTTATCAAAAATCTCTAGACTGGTTTTCCATTCACACTTTATTGATTGTAAAACTCATCACCACACGTCTATAGCTTCTGAACTGGCTTTTCTATGTGATTAGTGAGTGACCTTCTAGTGAATATACAAGTCTATTGCCACTGGCCTTCAGGAATTGTCTTTTCATTGTACACTTTAAGAGTTACTCATGTCAAATTCAGTAAACAACAGAACAACAGAAACAACAACAACAGAAAAAAAACCTCTGGGGTCAGGGAGATAGCTAAGTGAGTAAATTCATTAGCACTTCAAACCTTTTGACTTATGTTTGATCCCCAGATGGAAAGAATCAATTCCACAAAGTTGTCCTCTGGGTTCCACATGAGAACATCTTTCCCCCTCATGCGTCTCACACAACACCCCCCCAACACATTCACACATCAATAATCGTAACACTTTCAAAAAAACTGTTCAATGATGTAATATATAATAAATGAATCGTGATTTGGCCTCGACCCACAATTTCTAGTTGTGTGGCTTAATTTCCCTTCCGTAGATTTATTTTCTCATTACCAGAAAAGGAAATGACATCTTGCTCCTTCGGTACTGTGCTTTGCAAATTAAATGAGATAATGTGACCACACTGTGTGCAAAGTAGCTCTTAAATCCTCATCCTACTTCTGACAAGTATCCTCCAGTTATTGTCATTTTAATGGGAAATTAAAAATAATCCTCCTAATTTAACAAATGGTGTATAAGAAGATGAGCAAAAGATATGAGATATCAGAGAAGATTCATTTCTAAATTCCATCTACTGCAATGGTCATGTTTTAATGTTGTCCTCCTCGTTGTTTTCTTCATATCTATGGCAGCAGCAAATATCTTGCAGTGTTTCACATCTACAAAGTGTTCTTTCATTTCATAAATGGCTCTAGGCTATCCTGTGAAATAGTATGCCAGGGGGTTGAAGATTTATTCAAGCTCACAGATCTAAGAAAAGGCAGACTTAGGTAAACGCACAATAGTGTGTTATCTCCAATTGAGGCTTTTTTATCTCTTATCTGGAGTCTCTACAAACTCAACAGTTCTGGCTTCAGTCCTCTTCTGTTCCCCCTTTGTTGATAGCCTTCCTCCCCAAAAGCCACAGTGCCTATTCTAAAACAAACAGGATCCAGACACCCACCCCTTACAGCCATCCAACCCCCTCTCTTGCAAACAGGATCCAGGCACCCACCCCTTACTGCCATCTAACCCCCTCAAGGCACCCACCCCTTACTGCCATCTAACCCCCTCTCCTGTTATCCCATGAAACTCAAGTTTGGATCACAATTGTCCTTGTGATGTTGGCTCAGTATATTTAGGCTCTTCTTCTTCTTCTTCTTCTTCTTCTTCTTCTTCTTCTTCTTCTTCTTCTTCTTCTCTTCCTCTTCCTCTTCCTCTGCTTCTTCTTCTGCTTCTTCGTCTTCTTTTCCTTATCCCACTGTCTCTGCATGCCTTTGTTCTTATTCTCTTAAAGCTCAGTTTAGGAATTATTTTTTCTTTAATTTTTGCCTTCTCTGTTTCCTTATGGCTACTGCTGTTCATTCTTTTGCCCTTCCTTCAGTGACTATGCATCCAAATCCTACAGTGTGCTAGGCATTCTGGTTGACAGTGGGAAAGGAAACGTCAACTCCTAACCCAGTGTGACTTAGTACATTTTGAGAAATGGCTTTAGAGGAATCATAAAAGCATTAGTTTAATGCCTGTACTCTGGCTTGTTTATCTATGTGAGTTGGTGAGTTGTAATTGGCATTGAAGTTATTGCTGGATATTCCCTGAGGATCACAATGGGGAGCCCTTTATTCACACAGGACTCACTCCTGCAACTCAAATCTCTCACCTCTAGATTTGCAAAATGTAGCCAATCTGGAGCCATCCAGGCAGGAGCAAAGATATTCTAAAGAGGGACATTTGCTTGTCTCTCTGACTATCAGTCTATTAAAACAACAAACTCCAAGGAAATGGAATTTCCCCAATAATCTCATACTGGGAGAAGAAAAAGACTGAATGAAGCCTGGTGCCAGCCAGAAGGGGAAGTCATCCCCCAGGAGGAGATTTCACACAGTTCTGACAATTTATCAGATCACCTTGCAGGACAGGCTGGAGCCTCCAGGAGTGCTGAGTGTCAGTGCTGCTTAGAATCACAGCTGGACCAGGAGTGTGGAGTCAAACATACCTCCTGCTCTATGTGTAGAGCTCAAACTCCTGTCAGGACCTTGGTGTCAGGTCCAAAGGAAACTCCATTAAATGTAAGTTGTTAAGGTCTGGGGAAGTGATTTAAGGTCTGTGAAAAATGAGAAATATTTCAGATTTATTTCCCTCTTGTGTTGCTACTGTTATATTAAAACTTTTAAAGTCCAAAGTGTTAACATACTAATCTATGGAGTTTCTTTTGGACCTGACATTTGGGAGAAGGACTTGGGAGACACTGGGCTTTGTTTCTTTTCTCTAAATGGTAACATTTAACAAAGCTCTTTTTCCTGTTTTCACTATTATTTTATTATTGTATTGGTGGCAGCTAGCTATACCTACCTTGTTGAGACTGCCAAAGATCAGCCTTTGAACCTAAAGACTCCCTCACCTCTTCTCAAGTTCGTTATGGGTTCCACATGCAACTCTGCTGGTCCTTTTATGGATTTTAATTCTTTGTATAATAATTCAAAACAAAGAGCTTCGTGTTTAGAGACAAACACACCTACATTCAAATGCAGACTCCATTATAATCTACAATCTTAAGAAAATTATTAAATATATTACTTTTTAAAATGACTATTTCTGTTATTCTTTTCCACTCACTGTAATTGCCGCTCTCTTAGAACTTGGTGAAGCCATTTTGGGAACAGTTTAAAGAAAATTGCTTGGTTATTGTTAAGTATGTTTTCAAGCGTCCTATGGGAGAAAAAGAGTTATGATTGTTATTCAAATTGTTCCAGATTACCCAAACCTACTTAACCTCTCAGGCCCTACCTTTGTGACCTCCTATGGAGATCCTAGTCTCCACCAAAGAGTCTTTCTAAAGGCACCTCTCCAGGCATCTTTGAAGTCCTGTCCTTTTGTTTAACATCAATGGGGCTAGTTTGCCAGTATCTTTTAATCTGTTCTGCTTTGTGTTAAGGAGGAGCCTGTGCTACTCCAAATTTCTTGAACCATGAAACATACATTTACTTCACAGATGCTAGGCTTTCCTGGAATATACTGGCCAGAGTCTTTTGTAGGGCAAAATGGTCTTCAAAAGACGTATTTTTCTCTTGAGGGAATAAACATTAAGCGACTCATTTTTTGGACCCGTTAAACATTTAAGTGACCATTTTTCTTTACTTGAGGGAAGAAGTTGAGAGAGAACAACTCAAAATGTCTGTGACTCCTTAATTGTGCTTGTGAATATAGCAGTTCTCTTAAAGTCAGGGATATAGTGCAAAGTTATAGTTCCCATAAACCATCAAACAGAATAAATACCTCTAATGCCTAGCTCGAGACAACCAGGGTATTCTTATGGGTAATAATGTAGATATTATTAAAGGAAAAGAATTTGTTATAATAATTTTTAAATTCTACAATCATATCTCATACAAATCGCTCAAAATACAAACAAGAGAAAAATAAGTATTTTGTTACTAAATCACTTAGAAGAAAGAAAATGAAAATAATGCAAAAAAACCAGGCATTGGTGGTGCACGTCTTTAATCCCAGCACTAGGGAGGCAGAGGCAGGCAGATCTCTGTGAGTTTGAGGCCAGCGTGGTCCACAGAGCTAGTTCCATCCAGGACAGTCTCCAAAGCAATACAGGGAAACCCTGTCTCGAAAAACAAAATATGCAAAAAAGCTTGCACCATACCATAGATGTTTTAGTCTCCAGATGTCTCTGTGTTATTTGGTTATACAATGTTGAGAAAATTCTGATGTACTCTAATAGTACATCTCATTAAGTTAAGGCTATTTGAAATTAATACTTTGTAATACAGTCTCAAGATACTCCTTGGTTAAAACAGAAACCTGTATTTCCTAGTCAATAGCCATATAATCCTCCATCTTTTTCTGTCTCACACACATAAACATATACACACACAAACACAAATTAACTTTGCAGCATACACTAACATGATAGGTGATATTTCCCAACATTTCAATATATGGGATGTAATACATTTTCATACTTTGTTTCACTACTTTTTTAAGTTTCGAATATATTTGTAGTGAAATTAAAGTCTGATGTTGTAGAATTGATAAAATACCTCCTTAGTCCTCACCAAATCACAGGACAGAATAAAGTGCTACAGAAGGTTGAAAGAGGAAGAGGTCAATGTGCACTGTAGTTAATGATGGTTTCACAAATGTAGTATGTGAACTAGTCCTCAAAACAGCAGTAAACATTTCTCTACTGTATGTTCTGTCTAGATTTTCTAGAGATCCCAGACTTCAACTTTTCTTCTCTAGATCTCTATAAATATACTTGTGTTTGCCTGGATTTACCTTTTACCTTTAATCAAAAGTATAGCACTGTTGAAAGTATAGAGGAAATACTAAGATAAAGCTTGAGGGGGTCCTTGCGTGGGGGACCATGGCAGGCGAGGGTGACCGAGGCAGAGGGACAAACAGGCCGAGCAGACCGAGCTTAAGTGAGAAGTTTTATTAGAAAGGAGAGGGAGGGGGAAGGAAAGAGAAAAGAGGTGATGAGACAAAGAATGGACAGAAGAGAAGAGGGAGACAGGAAAAGTCCTGTCTGCCCCAGGGGAACAGCAGGGAAGAGAGAATGAGAAGAGAGCTGGAAAAAAAACATAAAAAGAGTGTAAGTATGTGGGGGGGGGTGTCTGTCTTTTAAAGGGGTCCTTTGCACCTGCGTGCAGACTAGTACTCATGGAACCAGTGACAGACCTGCCTGAGTACATTCTGCCAGGTGACAGGGGTAGGCCAGCATAATGTCTGAATTCTTATACCATCAACCATATAATGTCTTTGAGGATACTAAAAAGGGTATCCTTGCCCAGACATGGTGACACACACCTTTACTTCCAACATCCAAGAGACAGGGGTGAGTAGATTTCTGTGAGTTAAAGGCCAGAATGGTCTCCATAGATAGTTCTAGGCCAGCCAGGACTACATTGCAAGACCATCTCCAATTTTTTAAAAGTTAAAGCCACCCTATCTTCCAAGCAAATATGGCTCTGCAATAGGCCACACTCTTATTTGAACATAAAGCAGGCTAGACTTCATCCCCCAGTTGACCTCAATCAAATTTCCTTTTGCAATGAACACTGTGAACAACCTCCCAGAAGAGCTATAGCAGTATAATTATGGTTAAATGGAGGCTCATAGGAGATGTCTGGCCAAAGCAGAAGATGACTTTTGTAGAGCAAAGAGAAATAACTATGCAGACTTGAAATGGTGTCAGGTCATGGGAGGCCTTAACATCAAAGCAGAGAAGAATCTGGCTTGTATTGAGTGGACATGCTGCTTTTGTTACAATTATTTGAGCAGGGGCAGGAACAAAAGGTGATTTGGGAGAATTACACAAAGGAACAGGTGAGTAGCAAAGATTGGATGTAAACATAGATGTATGAATGGATGGGTAGATTAGTAGATAGAGACATAATAAGTATACAGGATATATAGCATTGAATGTTCAAACAACTGTTAGTGTATAAGAAGAGTGGAGGAAACTCAATGATCATCTTACCATTTTCTCTAAATACCAGGTATTTCAATGCTTTGTGGGTATAGACACCAGGGATGTGTGATTTGATGCTCACACAATTCATAACAAGAGCTTCTATTACTACAGATCATGGCTAGAATTAAATCTTTAATCAAAGTTCATCTGCAATATCCTGGTTCTTTCCCCTTGAGGAAATAGTTTAACTTATTTGTGCTTCATTGTTCTATTGTGAAACAATAGCATCCACTTCACAAAATTTAAGATGAAAACACACTTCATATAATTTCTGGTACCCAGTAAATGCAATGAATAATGAATATTTAGAGTAGGATTGTTGATATTGTGATAATTAGAGACTTAACACCAACCATGTGGTTCCCTTCCATTGGCAGCACATTCTTTAATTTCACTAGTCAATGTTGAAGACTCAGTTTCAAGTCTCAAATCATATCAGTTTCAAATCATATCATATTTACTCTTGTTAAATATTATTTACCATGTTATTGCCATTTGCATACATTTTCTTTCTGTAAAAGAAACTTAACACATAGAATTCAAATTAAGTATCAAATTTAGTGGGCTTTTCAGTTTTCATTGCTTGTTAAATCTTCCATTTAAGACAAAAGAAAAGTCTTGGGAGGTGTTGGGGAGGGAAAAGAACATGGTCAGAATATATTATATAAAACTTAATTTAAAGAAAAAAGGATCGTGTGTGTGTGTGTGTGTGTGTGTGTGTGTGTGTGTGTGTGTGTGTGTGTGCAAGATCGACCCCCCAGACCTGATTCTTTGCTAAATAAATACTGTACTATTAAATGACCTTTCCACCCATCATTTTTTGGAGCTTTATGTCTTAGTGGAATTATGAGAACAAAGCAGCAGTATATTCTGTGTCAAAAGCTTGCAGCTGCAACCCTTTAATTTCAAGATTCTTCTGTTCTCTCTCCTGTCAGATCTTCTTTACACCCTAAGATTATGCTCAAAATTGAAGGTACAATAGCAGTGCTAGAAGAGAGCTGTAGTTTACCTTGTTTTGAAATCCAGCAATTGCTTTGAATCCCCAACTCTTTTTGCCAGTTACCAAAGTCCTCAATGTCTATTCTAGGAAAAAGTTCTAGAAGAGATGGATGAGTTTTCTCTCTACTGACTCCTCATTTCCAGTCAGTATATAGAGCAGTATGAAAGTGAATTTTTAAATATAAAACATAGTACCTCAGAGTCAAATTGAGTGCACCTCTCTTCTGCATTGCAAAAGATTCATACACACACATTTATTGTTTAGTTATGCTCACCCTGTAATCTGACAGAGTATGTGTTCATTTGAGATCTTTTATTTGCACTATATTTGAAACTTTTCTATAATTTTTAGATTGTTTAAAAAGTTTTTGTAGATAATCTAATACACACAACACTAAAATGGTGAAATGACAATTTAAATGGATTTTTTCTTTGGCCATTATAAAATAAGTTAACAGCATGATATCACAACATTCCCAAACAATATGTATTTCCAATAAATGAAGACATTATGCTGCATAGCTATTTTTTCATTTAACCAATTATTACCAAATACTTTAGCCTACAAAAATTGTACCAGTCATCTATAATTCCAGCTTTGGAAGGCAAAGATAAAAGGGCTCCCTAGGGAAAGCTGGTTAGCTAAAGTAGCTGGAGTATGTGAGTTCTGGAGTCAATGAGAAACTGTCTAAATAAATAAAGTAGAAAGTGAAAAAGAAAACCACATCCAATGTTAACTCCAGGCCTCCACATACACCTGCACTTACATGTGTGTGTTCACACACAAGTGAGCATACATATATGCACATACATGAGATGATATAAACATACACAAAAAATGACTGTGTACATATTTGTCTGCTAATGGGCATCCAGAATAGCTCTATATCTTGACCATTGTGAGCAGTGCTGCAATAAATATGGTTTTACCTCCTGAACACTACACTTGTTACCTTGCCTTCAACAACAGTCCCTTTCTGTGGTTTTTATACCTTCTTGGTATTCCTCAGTCTCTACGTGTGGAAAAATATAAAAGCTATCTCATATCGTTGGAAGAATTAGCTAGAGTGTTCCTAACACCCCTGTTCACTGTATTTGCTCAGTAAACTGTAGCTGCCATGGGCAGTGAATTGTCATGTCACTGGGCTGTAGTTCATCATTTTCTAATCACCTCTACAACGTGCTTCTAGCCCAGTACATCCAATGATAGACCTGGTTAGGGCAGAATTTTGTGGTCCTCTAAGTCTTAGGGAGAAAGTAGCTAAGGTAAAGATTAATTAGCTTTAAATTGTGAAGGTGTGTGTGTGTGTGTGTGTGTGTGTGTGTGTGTAATTTCATCCCCCAGTGTATAACACTATTCTTAGCTTGGTTACCCTAAGGGCCTCTAAGGATAAAAAAAAGACACTTCCTTTTCCATTGTTTGTACAGCTTTTCTCACATTCTGCTGCTAAAGAAACTGACAAGTGAAGGTGCCAGCTCTATTAGAAAAAAATACCTGCTTGCTTCCTACTGGCCTGGGGCCACTTAGTCTGGATGAGCCATGGAAGAGCCACATGACTTTCAGTCACTATTTACTTGGAAGAGAATGAGAGGAAGGATTTATATCAAGTTACCAGTCCCCTGAGCCTGTCCTGTCCTGCCTGAAGTGCCCTCTTTATTTCTCATGTCCAATACTAACTGCCAGTAGTGGTAACATACATCTGCTTATGTTCATAACACAATCTTAGAGCATTTGGTAGCACAAGCCTTTGAGAAGTACCAAGCAAGACTCTTGTGGAAGCTCATGTGTCCAGAGCAAAGCATCCAATCTACCTTTGTCCACTGTTGGGTAGGTTACTTGACCTCATAATTGCCATCCCTTCACCAAGGATAGTATGTGTAATACTGCATAGCAAACCACTCTCCATAGTTCAGTTGTGAGAAATAACCAATTATTGTTCCTTGTTTATATACATAGCATGTCCATCGTGGTCACTGTGGCTACAGTACCTGTTCCTCAGTTTAGGACCCAACTGGAGCAGTCATAATCTGGCATACTGCTTGTTGTGGCAAGATAAAAATGCTCTGGAATATTTTATTGCATTACTAATTAAATGTTGTTTATAGGTGGGATGTATGTCACTTTTTCTCATATACATTGATCAACCATAATGGGGATCAAGAAGGAAAATCCTAGCATGTGTCTTGAAGATGGAGAGTTGGGACGGAAGTAATGACCTCGCATTCTTTAATTCGCCATGTAGGAAGATTAAAGAAGTCAAATAATTTTTATCCATTTGATACCTTTTGTGAATACTGCAGGTTTTTCAATTTGTGCTAGGTATGTTTTTTGACTTTTTTATTTTTAATTTGAATTCCTTTTACCATTTGGTGTTGTGGCTTCTGTGCCTCCCATTGATAAACAGATATATTAGCTTAGAAAATTCAGTGTCAAGTAAGTAGGCTCCCTTTGACTATTACCTCCTACTGTTTACTGTAGTGGTAAACGAATAACTATTATTCTGTGATCCTTTGACCATAAAGATAGGATTAAATGATTTGCCCAAAGGTATGTAACTAATTGGTCCTGCATTAGAGGAACCTGAACTGGAACTCAGATTTCTGACTCATGGCCTGCTTTCCTTTTATTGTGCCAGGCCCTACTATAAAGAAAGTTGTCTAACTGATTGCTGTGATTTACTCCCAAAGACAAGTGGCAACAACAGAATCTGGCCCTTTAATCTTGAACAGAAGAAAATTTACATCTGAATGTCTTTAAGTATTTAGATGAGTTCCATGTCATAAAATCAGATTCCTAAAATTCCTATGTCAACAAACCTGTGCTCTTTCTTGAAGCAAATAACTGGCCTCATGTGGATCAGTTATGGAATCCAGACTTTTGCCAAGACTAAAACAAGTAAGAATTTATACCACCCTTCCTGCATTTCCATAGACTACAAGCCATTGGATATATGGCATTATTCTAGGTTGGTTTCTTACCATTATTTAGGATGTCAAATGATTATCAGGATTAAAAAATGTAAATAGAGTCAGTAAACTTTTAAAAGCACTATATAAAACATCACTGCACAGTCATACTGTCTCAATTTGGAGTTATGCTTAGTGTGGCATGCTGTTGTGTATATCCTAAAGGTCTTCAAAGATTCCACTTACCTTAAGCATATTGTCTAAAGACATGTTAGTAATAGCGGTGTCTCCTTTATCATCTGCGGTTTTCAGAAACAGCCTAATAAAGCCGGGCCCTTTTCTTAAGCCATTATCAAGAGGCAATCTGCTTTAAGTAAATGGCAGAATCCAAATTATTTTGTGTGCCAGCATGAACGCATGAGGAAAAAAATTCTAAATCAGGAAATGTGGTTTTATATATGAAATTTTAAAAGTATTATATAAAAATTACCTTCAGGTTATGAATGTGAGGTGTATATGAATGATACATGAGTTTGGTACTTAGACTTGGGTGGCATCACTAAGATATTTCATTATATACACATAAATATTCTATTCCACCCCTTCAAAAAAGAAAAAACAAAACTCCTAAACACTTCTTTTGCTAAGCATATCAGGTAAGAGCCACTCAGGCTATATCACATCTCTGCCTTTCGGAGGATATAGAGGAATAATTTGATTTTTATATGATTCAATGATATAATTTATAGACTAGGGACATTGTCAAAGAATGTCATACAGAATCTGTTTAAATATAGCTCTAATATTTTTCCAAGACTTATCCTGTAGTGCTAGGCGATCTTGTTCTTCTCCACACTGAAATTGGGGTTATCACATGTAGAATCACAAGGCCATCATTGCAATGTCAGTTTTGTTTATGGCATGTGTATGTGTGTGATAATGGAGACCTTGTCATATTTTCTCACAGAGTCCTTCATTATATTCAGTTAGTAATAAGGTCACTTCTTTTCTTATGGAAAATTTCATACATAAAGCAGAGAGAACAGTGTCATGTGATTCCATGTTCCTATCACCCATCTTGAACAATTTTCCACTCTCTGCCTATCTGCCATGACCTTTGTGAATATTATCATAATCATTTGCATTTTGTGGCCATGGCTTGTCTTTCAGTGCCCTTTTACTTTCTGCAGTAAGTATACATTTAAATATTAGGCTTTTATATCATGAAGGAAAATTTACCTACACCATTTAAAAAATAGTCTCCAAAATACGCACACCATTAGAACAGTTGGATTATGGATGCTATAAGCAATTTCTTAAGATAAACTTAAACACGAGTGACCTAGCATTGTTATATTAGACCTACTTATTGTATCAAATCATTTAAGAGCTATAAAAATATTCTTGCTTCTTATTACTAGAATCTCACGTGTAAGTGTCAGCGATGTGTTCATGGAGATCCACATGTTCTTAACTTTAAGAATCATTCTTGTAATGCCAAGCTAATATTACACACACACACATGACACAAGTAGGGAGAAGGAAGGATCATTCTTAAATAGATGAATTAAAAGAATAAACTAAATTTTAAGTATGTTTTACCATTGGTTAATATCTGTCCATTCATTAATCTTCCTAAGAGCTCTTCACTAAAGAAGGGTCATTCATAAGGATTCCAAGTGAAGCAATGGAATTTATGCCAATATCTAACTAGGCTCTAATCAGTGATTAATCGTTACCATTCACTGTTTATTACTGAATATAAGGAAGTGCAGACAGGAAAGTATTCAAAATTCTATGCATGTCAAATATATACTTAGGTCTCTTCAAAGACTGCAGATCTGTGGATTTAAGTTCAACAACAGATATTGTAGCATGATTTTCCCTGTGTGACCACCTCTGTTACATTGAAAATTACTGTCCACTTCATTTTTACCAGTCCTATTCAGTATCTTCCTTGGTCCTCAGGGTTCTTTCTTAGGTAGAGAGTGACTATTACAGTCAGATTACCTTTAGTTGTCTTATCTCCAATATGCATCTCAAAATTCTCTAATATCCAGGCAGGGGAACATTCTTAGTTATAGCACTTAGGAGGCAGAGGCAGGTGGATCTCCATGAGTTTGAGAACACATGGGGCTATAAAATCAAACCCTGGAAAGAGAGAGAGAGAGAGAGAGAGAGAGAGAGAGAGAGAGAGAGAGAGAGAGAGAGAGAGAGAGAGAGAAGAAGAAGAAGAAGAAGAAGAAGAAGAAGAAGAAGAAGAAGAAGAAGAAGAAGAAGAAGAAGAAGAAATTCCCTTTAGGTTAAACTTCTAAAGTATTTTAGCAACTAATAAATTGAAATGAGTATTATTCTCCCAGAGGGAATGCTAAGCAACCTATTTTCAAAGACTAAAATGATGAATATAATAATAATAATAATAATAATAATAATAATAATAATAATAATAATGCCATCACAAATCTGGTTAAAGAGCACTCTTTTATCTTATTTTAACTAGGTATGGGTTATGATTCCCATTTTGTAGATGAAAGGGACTGGAGCTTAATGACAAGTGGAGCTCAGTGATAAGTCACCTATATGATAGGCAGAAGTTTACTTGTGTTCCTACAATTCTATATTTCCTATTTTTTTATCCATCTTGTGACCCAATACATCCTATCTGAGAAAAAGGTCTACTATTTTATTAAAAGCTTCTTCTGGGCCAACCACATTCAACCTTTTGATTTTTGTCACATAATGCTGTCATCTACAAAGTCCAAGCTTGAACTGTGTGATCAAGTTCCAAAAGTAAAGTAATAGAGTAATTTCATAATGTTTTATCAACATTTATTTATGACACACAATAATGGGTTTCATTGTGGTGTTTCCATGTGTAGATATATTTCATGTGTAGATACAAAATTGTGTTTTAAGGTTACAAGTTTTTGTTAGGTTGCATTCATAACAATCCTGGAGCTACAGGTTAGACGTATTCGAGAAACCTTAAGTCCCAATACAGTTGGTAAGAGTGACTGAGTTAAGACCCAGTTTGAGACCACTATAATTAGAAAAGTTTTCTTAGCATGATTTACATTTTAGTTATAGCATGAAAGAATGGTTTGGAAGCTTCTCTCACTCATACATAGATGTCATAGAGAGGAGAAATGATGTTTCCCCGATTCCAAATTAAAAAGATCTTGTAGTGTTAGATATATGTTGTTAGAGAGGGGCTTGTATGTGTGGACCTGTGTACATTCTCTTCAAAATTCCACAATAAGGTACTATTGACCTTCTATTCTCTTCAACCAGGAATAAATTAATCAAATACTACAGACTGTGTCGCAGTGACTAATAAATCCTTTTCAAAGAAAGTTTTCTCCTCAACCTTGATTCTCTGGCACGAATAAAGAAAATTTATTGGTCAGGCCTCCAGGCTATACAGACATATATATATATATATATATATGTGTGTGTGTGTGTGTGTGTGTGTGTGTGTGTGTGTGTGTGTGTGTGTGTGTGTGTTGTAGTGGAAAACTCCTGGCAGTGCCTCCTGGTTCTAAGTGTTTCTTGCAGGGTTAGTTGATCAGCAGCTGTGTGCCCACTTCACTCATTATAAACTGGCTGTCAAAGAGCTTGCTGGAGCTTATGGATGCTAGATCAACAGTCAGCGGGCCTGAATGGAACAGACCTAGGCCCTCTGCATGGGTGTGACAATTGCTTGGTCTCTTAGCAAGACTCCTAGCAATGAGATCCAGAACCTCTCCCTGGTGCTTAACTGACCTTTGGTAACCTTCTCCCCATGCTGGATTACCTGGCCCTGCCTAGATGTAAGAAGGAGAGCTTGGTCCCCACTCAACTTGATGTGTCATGCTTTGTGAAAGACCATGGGAGGCCAACTCCTTTCTGAATAAATAGATGGAGATGTGGATTGGAGGAGGTAGATGGGAAAGGGGAGGGTGCAGGAGGAGAGGAGGGAGGGGAAACTCGTTGGTATGTAAAATAAATGAAAAAATGTTATTTAAATAAAAAATAATAAAAAACTAACCCCACTTTCCTATATCACCCCAGTCTCCTTTTCCATTCAGTGGAACTGGGGAGTTGATGGCAACTCACAGGAGAGCCAAAAGCATGTAAGGCTTTGGCCAAATAGGTGGGATGGTAGTAGAATGAAAGGATGACTACTCAGTTCTAGGTGGCATGTCAGGCTCATGCATTCTTCCATTCCCTTCTGTTTCACATTCTTTGTAAACTTATGGCTGTTGTAACAATGAATGCTTTCATTTTTTATTTAACTTTTTTTTCTTGTTTTACATATCGATTGAATGCTTTCTAACACAATACGATTAGTCACAGCAAGCAAGAGGCTATCTCAAACCATATTCCTAGGGAGGAAGGGCTACAGACTCCCTGGCCAGTATGCTGTGCTCTATCTGTGAGGGTGTAAATCATTGTCCTAGTGCTATGCCAGATCATCTCATATAATTAGAAATCTGTGTTACATACAATACTTGCTTCAAGAAAGACAGTTATGACTTTAAATCTAGTGACACAATCTATCACTCACAGATAAACCTTTTTGGATTGGGTCCCAGAACACATTTCCTGATTCCTGAGTTTCTTTTAAAACAAACACTAATGCTATTCTTGTGAGACTTCTTCTTCTTCTTCTTCTTCTTCTTCTTCTTCTTCTTCTTCTTCTTCTTCTTCTTCTTCTTCTTCTTCTTCTTCGTCTCTCTCTCTCTCTCTCTTTCTCTCTCTCTTTCTCTCTAGTAAGGCTTATCATTCCCTGTCTTCATTAAGATCTAGGTTTGCTTATGTGAAAATGCCTGTTTTTGCCCGTAAAACCCAGCCTCCCCCCAAGAAGCATCCCTGTGACCCCCTTGCATAGTCTCCATAAATCCCTCCCTTTGATACCATCTCTATTCACAACATTGAGCATGCCCTTCCTCTGAATAGCACTAGAGGGGGAGAAATGAAACTAAAGAGATGCACTTGAAATGCCTTGAGGTTCTGCAATAAAGCTTGATGTTCTAAGCATCAATTTTGGCACATACAGGCACCTGAATTTACAAGTCTCAGATAATTGCAATTCTAAGTAGTTGAAGTATATATCTCATTTTCTGTTTTTCTTGCCATTATATTAGAACCTTGTGAATCAATTAAATCAACAGATGACCTAATATCCTTATCTAACCTTTGGTTTTAGCGGGTTAGGTTTAATGGAAACTCAGTACCAATTTTGAAAAACTTCTGACTGCCAACCCGACTCTTCATCACTTCTCAGGTTGCTTCATTTATACCTTCCCTGCTCATCTTCTAAGGTTTTAGCCAAGTTTCCACATAACAGTGGATAAGTATACAAGGCCCTACACATTTTCATATTCTTATTTAAGACTTTTTCCTTTTATATTCCAGGGAGGACAAATTTATCAGCTCCTCTATCACCTGGTATATTGAAATTAAGGGGTAGACTTATTAGCATGATCACCATTTTTGTTCTTTGTTTTCTCATTTTTTAAGACATTTTCCAAATGCAACGTCGCTCCTCAAAAAGTTGTTATGACCCTGGTATGTAATTTTGATTTACTGGCAAGATTTTTAACAGGAGATACTAACCACTGGCTGCCTTGGTTCACCTCTGAGCTTGTTTTTTTTTCTGCACATTAATCACTACATTCAGGTGCAATTTATTTATTTTTTCATTTACTTCTCCTGTGTCCCAATTTTTCATCTCCTCAGATGTTGATCATTTTACCTTCTGACAGGTTTCTCTGCCTTCTTCATATGAGTTGATGTTTAGACAGATAACTGTTATTAAAAGTTTAGGGAAACTGTTTTAGAATAAATGGTCTCTATTTAAGCTTTAGAATCCTAACTCATTTGTCAAACATACAAGGGGAACATTGAAATTTTGGTGCCAATGTCACTTGGTAACAGAGGGGTATATGAACTAAAGTGTTATACATGGAAGGAGATTTGTTAGTGAGTGCAAGTTAAAGCCCAGTTCACCTTAAATAGTGACAATACATTATGAAAGATATATTTACTGAGAAGATACATGAATGGCATGATTATAGCCAAAATGTTATAATATGGCATAATTATTTTAAAATTAAAGCATAGTTCCTCTTTGAAAGAAATTGAGTACAGGCAGCCTTTGAAACATCTTCTAACTTTTCTATTTCTCAATTCTCTCACGTCTCATGTAAAAACTATTGTCAACCAGTGAATTTAGTGTTTATTTAAAAGTCAATATTTTCTCAAAAACTTTAGCAAAGGCAAATCTGGGATAGTGTCCACTTTCTATGTTTATTGGACACTTCCTCAAATCCTTAAAAAGTTTTCCTATGCCCTTACCTATGCACAAAATAAAATGCTCTTGCTTAGAATACTTGTTCAGTAAATGTGAAGTTGAATCAACAGGTGAAAGTACTAAAAATGGAGGGTCATCAACTTAATGGCTACTGAATGATTCTTTTCTCTGGTGTTCTTGTTGTTAAGCTTTCTCCACCAGGGTTTGAAAGCATTTCATGGGCTCCACTTTAAACTCTACCCCTGAGATAGGAATCTTCAGAAAACATACTGATCCCTTCTCTAAAATTCATTGGTCTGTTGTTTCCCAATCACTTGAGGAACTTCCTTAAAAACTTCAATTTCTTACCTTCTCTGAGGGTTTTTCTCCTGAATCCCCAAGAGGAAAAACCGGGGAGAGACCTCAAAGGATGGAACTGGAATGAGCTGTTTAATATAAACAAAAACTTTGATCATACTCAGCTTAAGGAAAACACTGATGTGAACAGTCTCATTAGTCATGGGAGAGTTGTGGGCTGTCTTCACTTTTGATCTTATAATGCTGCTGATGTCCTTGTTAGAGGCACAGTCTTCAGCACAAAATTTGCTATATGGTCTACTCTCAGGCTAATGCCTTCCCTACTATCTTCGATGGGTTATAGTCAAAATGAACAGCACAATGGAGTTTTTGGTTAGCTAAATGTTGTGGATTTCTTTTTGTCATTGTACTTAGAAGCACAAGGACTCAGATCCTTCTTATGCTTCCACTTCCTAGCAGTGAAACCTTGCAAAACATGACTTCAGTCCTTCGAACTGATACAAGCCTGAGATTTGGGCACTGTTAAAATAAAATTCTCTATCTCACAGGATTGAGAAAAAGAATAAATGGGATAATGCTACATACTATTTAGCACACTAACTGACTGCTGCTGAGAGTTGTTCCAAACATCATCATGTTGCAATAACAATTGTAGTATCAAATAAGTCATTACAGCAAGTCTCTAGGATGCTCTATTGACCATGGTTGAGCAAGGTCAGTTTGCTAGATTCATTTCCTCATATACTTAGACCAAGTCATTCTAGCCAAAGTAACTGTGTCTTCTGCAAACACAGCCTGCTTAAAGGCTGGGCTCACATGCAAAGTTCCTAACTTATGGAGACCAAAAGTCCCAAGCATTTCATTAATTTCAATAGACGTTATCCCTTATTAATTCCAAGAGTCTACACCTTAGGTGGCCAAGATCTCTGAGTTTTGAAGCTTTTGAATAGAACTTTCCCCGTTATCACCTACTGAAACAGTATACAAAGGCACAATACATAGATGCTAAGCAATGTTTTATTAGCATGATATTTTTCATATGTTCATGTATGTCGTATTTGTATATCTACAAAAATGAAATTAGGTAAAAGAAGGACACTTGCAGTAATTTATCAACATCTATAATTCAATTTTGTTCTTTGTTTTTTTTTAAATTAAGTGAAAGAATTAAATTGCATATAGATATAGAAAGTACTAATAGCTACAGAACCAGGTCTGCCACCAGAGAAATGTGTTCCCTTTTAGGGTTTTTAGTCTCATAAAAAAAGTATTTAAAAATGGAATCAAATGGAAACTTGAGGACATTTTTATTAGAGTTTAAAAGAAGAACACCCTATGGCAAGCAAGCTGTAAATCTCTGTACTTGCCAGAAGGAGGAAAATGGAAGAGAAAAATAAAAAAGCCTTGCTGTTTGTGCTTGCATGGAGGTCAGACACATGGCAGCAGTCAGCCACATGGTGGGGTGGGGTCTTTAGAGAAAGAGTGACACCCAGGCTGTCATGGAAAAGTGTGAATAGAAAGGCAAAGTTATGCTTAAAGCAAGCCAACTTAAGAAGCTGCTTGGCTGTGGACCTGTAAACTATTGTGGTACGTGGGCAAGATTTCTAGGAAGAAAAGTGTAGCCTCTCTTTAAAGGACTCTATTCCACCCATCTCTTTAGCATAGATCTCACTGATGTTATATCTCCTTCCAGGCCAGAGATTTTACTCTCTTAACCAGGAATTTTTCTTGAATGGGCCTTTGTTGCTACTATAACAATTTATTTGTTTTAATAAGTGACCTTAAATAACCTTAAAATAATATAAGACTAAGTATGTAGCTTAGTGATAAGATTGCATAGACTGCCTAGAATTCTTGAAACCCTGTATCTATTTACTACTACCTCCCAAAATAACAATAGAAAAAATTGGGGTCTTATAAAAGCTACTTAACTTCCTCAAGACTTCCCTGATGGGAAAATAAGGGTCATAAAAACACCAGCTCTAGGGAAATGTCCAGAGATCTACAAGGATGTCCCCCACTAACAATCTAAGCAGTAGTGGAGAAGCTACCTTAAATGACCTTCCCTTATAATGAGATTGATGACTACCTTATATGCCATCCTAGAGCCCAAATCCAGTAGCTGATGGAAGTAGAAGCAGACATCCACAGCTAAACACTGAGCCGAACTCTTGGAATCAAGTTGTAGAGAGGGAGGAGTGATGAGCAAAGGGGTCAAGATCAGGCTTGAGAACCCCATAGAAACTGCTGACCCGAACAAGGGGGAGCTTATGGACTCCTGTCTGATAGCTGGGAAACCAGCATGGGACAGACCCAGATTCCCTGAATTCGGTGTTAGTTGGGAGGACTGGGCAGTCTATGGGGCCTCTGGTAGTTGATCAGTATTTATCCCTAGTATATGAATGGACTTTGGGAGCCCATTCCACATGAGCCTAGACACATGGGGGAGGGCCTGGGCCCTGATCCAAATGATATTACAGACTTTGAAGACTCCCATGAAAGTTCTCACCCTCCCTGGGGAGCAGAAAGGGGATGTGATGGGGGGAGGGGAGACAGGGAAGGACAGTAGGGTGTGGGAACTGGTATTGATATGTAAAACAAGCTTCTTTCAAATTTAAATTTAAAATATTATATAAAAGGAAAAAAACATCAGCTCAGAAATTTGTGACAATCAAATAACTCATTGTATATATTCTTTGAAGAGCACGGTGGACTTTGCAGTGTGTTAGGTGTAATCATCACTAAATATTATTTGATGCTGTCATGATTACCCCAGTGACCACTCTCACTATCCGCAGCATATGTGTGAATTTCTTAAATTACACTGAAACAAAATTATAGACTCCTTAGCTCGATGTGTCCTTAGGGTTTACCCAGAACACTTTTAAAAATGTTTCTCGTGAGAGGTAAAATGCCTGATCTCAAATGTTTTGCCGGTCATTTGGTTTCCATAACAAAGGTTTGGAACGCTGACATAGTTGTCTGACTTGGTCTTTGCAAAGGCCTTGTCCTGGAGGTTAGTAGCTCCTTGAAAGCAAGGACTGTTTTATTTCCTTGTGAACTTATTGGAGAGCTCTGAATAACTGATGTTCAATGAATATTTCCTGAAATGCATTCAGGTTAATTTCTCTGGATTTTAAAGAAGTTCCTCATTGCCCTTAGCACCTTTCCATTTAAAGTAAACTCTACACAAGGTTCTTCTCTCCATTTCCTCGGGGTTACTATGAACTGCTAAGTCTTTCCCAATTGAGGGTCTTGGTGGTAAGGATGTGGTCAGTAGAAACTTCCAGATTCTGTAGGCTTTAATATTATCTGAATAAGGAAAGCAAATTTGCACTGTTTAATAATCACTAAACATTCAATCATTCTGCTTTTCAAACTACAGTTGAAGGCTTTCTCAAGAACTCTTCATTTATTATTAATCTCTCATGGGAGAAGCAAGAACCATTTGATTTTATACTGAACAGTTTCTGGTTATAAAACTCACTTTTAGCAACTATCTAAAAGTCATTAGCCATCACAGAAAGCCATTCTATACCACATAATTTGCTTCCGTAGCTAGGATTTCTCATAGCAAAACTCCAGATGTTATTAAAATGCCAAGAGTTAGATATTAATACATTTCTTTACATTTTAGTACGTAAGATTAGATTGCTATTTCTTAAACACTCAGAGAACACTTGTCTGACTCCTTCCTTCCCTCCCTTTCTCCCTATCTTTCCTTCCTCTCCTCCTTCCTTCCACAAACACTCCACCACCACCAGTTTTCGCCCTCAAGAATCTAATCTCTTGGGGAAACAGGCACACAAATCGTCTCCACATTATCAATGACATTATTGAATCACACAAAACTTTGTAAAATCTCAGCACAGAAGAATGCAAGGCAGCCTCATTAGGGCACCATAAAGGACAAAGAGGGTTAATGCGCGAAACAGGTGAGTTAGAAGGAGTGACTATGCCAGGTAGAAGTTATTGCACTGAGTCAAAAGGCAGAGTGAGAAACAACATTAGTATATAAGAGGAATTTCAAACAATTCAGTGTTGGTAAACCAAGAAGTGGCAAGTAGAAATCATACTGTGGAAAATCTTGGATAAGAAGGAGCCTGCATTTTATTGTGTAAGTGATAGTGATATACCAGAAGATTCTCCTATAAGGCTAAGTACTGGAAGTTGAATAGAATGGTTAAGTAAAAATTTTCTTAAATATTTTCCAGCAAGTATGAGATTAAGATAAAGCAAGAACTAAGGCAAGGATTGTAGAAATTGAGTGGAAAAACACATTAGAAGTATCTAGGAGATAAAATTGTCTGAATTCCATGATTTAGTACATTTGGGGTAAGGGCAAAGGTTGTTGTAGAGGACAACTCTCATCCTGGGTTTCTAGCTACGTGATGTCAATGACTAACACAAACAAAATGGAAAAGGGGAAGATTTAGAGGGCATTATACAGCCTCAGTTCATGTTAGGGGTCTGATATGCCCACTTGTTCATGCAAATGGAAAAAGCCATAAAACTATTACAATTTGTAAATTTTGGTAGAAATGTGGGCTACATATAGATACCAGGATGACAGAGATATTGCTGAAACTAGAAATAGACAAGTTTACTCAAGCAAAATATGTGGTATTAAAATGAAAATGAATTAAATTAAGATGTAACGGCAATATTTAACATATATGTACTGAAAGAGTATGCTAAATATTGTAGGCCCCAGACTTTAAGTATGTCACATTTTAGTTAAAAATGGCAATAAATTTGAAACTATTCTTTTAAGTGCAATGCTTCTGAGGCACTTTAGAGAACAAAGATTAGGCTAAACAGCCCTTTTATTGATGATTTAATTATAACAGTTGGACCTGTATTTGTGTGTGTGTCTGTGAGTACTCTCATACGTTGCATGCATGTGTATGCATTGTGTGTGTGTGTGTGTGTGTGTGTGTGTGTGTGTGTGTGTGTGTATGAGAGAGAGAGAGAGAGAGAGAGAGAGAGAGAGAGAGAGAGAGAGTTTACTTTATTACTGTAGGCTTGTTTGATGGGAGAGTAGATGAGAATGCCCCTGTTTAAAAAGACATGATTGACAACCATTGGACTAAAAGACTGACTTTAAATTTAGCAAAGTATGATAAAACAGCAGAATATTCAAGATGAATATATGGTTTGAACTATACTTTAGATGATAAGAAAAATATGATTACTATTTTAAAAATGGCAGTGATATATGACTAGTGTTCACTTCCATTTCATTCACTACAAAATTACTAAATCGACCTCTATCAAAGAATACAGGAAAGCTGCGTGTGGTGGCACCTATCTTTAATTCCCACGCTCAGGAGGTAAAGGCAGATCTCTATGAATTTGAGGTCCAATTGATATACATAGCAAGTCCAACCAAGGCTACATAGCAATACTTTGTATCAGAAAACAAAACAAAGTAAAACTACAACAGAATTATAAATTGTTTAAGAGGTGGCGGCCCAACCCTCCACAATGATCTATAGGCAACTGAGAAATTCTGGGAATGGAAAAGGTGGCCCCAAGGAAAAGTACACCAATTAGTTGTTCAGTTCATAACAGTCAGCCATAAAACACACATACAGGATGCGGTATACATACTAAAGAGGTTATATTTAGGAATATATATGCAATAACAATTAGTTTTAAAGAAGAGAAGGAAGGCTGTATTGAAAGGTCTGTAAGTAAGAAAAGGAAGAAAAATGTATTAAAATTATAATAGAAAAATATTTTTTTACAGAGATGGAGGTTACATGAAGTGCTTGGTACAGGAAATAGGACCAAACAACATAGATTATTGTATACTATACTATAATCAGATGAAGAGCTATTTCTCATTGCTCACCAGTGAGTTCTGTCAGTCTATGTACTTTTGACTCCTTGGTTTTACTGGTTACGATATGAAGTGAACTGACAGTTGCCATTCCCAAATGATAAACTTTCTGCAGATTACTCTAGTATGTTGGTTAATCATGCTTCTGATAGCCAAGGAGTAGATGAACCCTGTAGCAGGGTAATAAACTTGTTCTCCTTCCTTCCTGCTGCAGTAACCAAATGAAATGGGTTAGATATGGCATGCCTCCTAAAGTCCCATGTTTTAAAGGCTTGAACATCAGCCTTGGGTGATACTGAGAGGTTTTGAAACCTTTAGATAGTGGGGCATATTTGGAGGAAGCTAGGTCAATTTGAGGCTTTTTCTGGAAGGAGGTAATTGGGACCCTCTTCACAGGACCAAAAGGGCCAAATAACCATGTACCAAAACTTCTAAAACCATGAGCACATATTTTTTTTTTCGCCTTGGAAGTTGTTCATTTCACAAAACTAAAATCTCAATTACATGGGAAATGGCACAATTTATATCAGCTTTGAGATGTATCAACAGAGGAAATAAATCCTAGAAAGTCAAATATATAGCAATAGTCCAGTTATAGTTATGTAATTATATAATAGAGATAGATTAATTAACAATGTGTTTGCAAAGTAAAAAAAAATGAAGTAAATAATTCCAAGTCATTAGTTTTGTTAATTGAATGAATTGCCTGTGCTGTTACAGACTGGGTAATTTATAAAGACTGGATGATTATTTCTCAGTTCTGAAAGACATATGGTCTAGTAAAAATGCATACTTGGGGTGCCTTCTCCACAAAAACAGCCTGATTGGTAATATAATCTACTTTTGCGCATTTCTGGGATCAGAAGAAGCAGAGAGACAATTTTAAGAACCACCCCCAACTCAAAAGGAATGAATTGTGAACCAAAGCACAAGGTCAAGAATGGAAGTAATGGCCAGTACAGAAATATGCACATTGAGGTGATGGGCTAGCCTAACAGGGTTTTGTTTGCAGTTCATTAACACTTCCAAAAGCATCAAGGTTGAGGGCTCAGGGAGCCTCCAAACCTAAGAGCTCCATCATTAAATAAGATATGTGAAGCCACAATGGTGGTCTCAGGCTGGTATTACATCTTCCTCAGCATAGACATATAAGAATATTTTTTGAAAAAAATGAATTCCCAACCTAAACCTGTAATTTTATCACAGATAGCAGACAAGGCAAGAGGGAGTTCGCCATAATCAAAGACCATCAAGCACTGAGGAGGTCACCTTGCACATAGAAACAGTTCGTTTGCAGTAACAGTAAACAGAATTCTATCTTCAAAGGTATTCAGAGAATTTATATATATATTTTTTAAAAAAAGCTAAGGATACATCATAAGAATGAGCAAGAACTATGAGAGGATAGCAACCAAGTTCAAAAAATAAACTCATTTGTACTTAAACAATACATTTCTAAAATAATAATGTTATAAATAATTAAAATAGAAGACCACAGCACAGGTGAACAGAAAACTGGGAAACTAGAAGAAAAAAACAGGTAAATGTCTACAATGGAGACAGGAAAATGAAGAGTTGGATTATATATTTTAAAAGAAAGAAATGAAGAGTACAACACTTGAACATCTTAACCCATACTACTTAGAGCCCTGGAAATGGGGAAGAGACAAAGTTAAGGAAAGGTCCTAGCTGTAGACATGGTTCTTAAGAATATATCATCAGAAGAGATAAAATAAGTGAATTCTCCAATTGTGGAAGTAATACCTTGCAAAATAGGATGAGAGGAAGAGTGAGTACCCACTTTCTGAAGACATTATAGTGAAATTTCCAGACATCATCAACAAAAAGAAGACCCTAAAAGCAGATAAAAGTTAACACTAACACAGCTATCTTCTGATATTTTAAAACATCTTCAATTGTTAATACTTCAATTAGATGGAAAGTTATCAGAAATGTTGTGTATTTGAAGAACCCAGCAATTAGAGAATATATATTATTCTTAAACATAAAGCATACATAAAAATTGATGTGATGTATTGTACTCTAAAACAGTGACAACAGAATTCAAATAAATTGTATTCACAGAACATGGTATCTAACAACATTAAAATTAAATGAAATATTAATTGCCAAAAGACAATTATCAAAATCCCTATTTGGTGTATTTACATACTAAAACTACATAAAATATCAAGAACACTAAACTTTGGAAATAAGTGATGGAAATACTACATAACACAACTTGTAAATGAACTAAAATGCAATCATATAGAGGAAATATTTAATATTCAATGCTTATATTAAAAAGAAAATTAAGGATAAGGACATTCAGCTGAATTAAAAAAAGAAAATTGTGATAAATCTTAAAAAATCTAAACAAAATTAAGGTAGGAAAAGTAATCAATGAAATATGGAACATATGTGCAGTGGATAAGGTTATTCACCCTAAAAATTGATTATTTAGAAAGAGTAATAAAACTGAAAAATCTCTGAAAAGGAAGAAAAGTCCCCAAATAATCAACATCATAATTAAAGAGAACATAATTGTATATGTTACAGTTATTAAAAACATAGTAAGAGTTCCTACCAGAATGGCTAAAATTAGAAACATCAACGACAACTTATACTGGAGAGGATGTGTAAAAAGGAGAACACTTCTACACTGCTGGAGGGAGTGCAAACTTGTACAGCCATTTTGGAGATCAGTATGGCAGTTCCTCAGGAAAATGGGAATCAGTCTACCACAGAACCCGGCAATCCTCCTCTTAGGCATATACCCAAAAGATCTACATCTATGCAACAAAGACATCTTTTCAACTATGTTTATAGCAGCATTATTTGTAATAGCAAGAACCTGGAAGCAACCTAGATGCCCCTCAACTGAAGAATGGATAAAAAAGGTGTGGCACATTTACACAATGGAATACTACTCTGAGGAGAAAAAAAAACAATGGAATCTGGAAATTCACAGGCAAATGGATGGAACTTGAAGAAATCATCCTGAATGAGGTAACCCAGTCACAAAAAGAGGGACATGATATGTACTCATTCATATATGGAGTTTATACATAGAGCAAAGGATCACCAGCCTATAATTCACACCACCAGAGAAACTAAGATACAAGGAGGAATCTAAGATAATCATACAAGGTCCCTCACAGAAGGGAAAAGGAACAAGATCTCCTGAGCATATTGAGAGTGTGGTGGGGGGCAGTGAGTGGAGAGGGAGCTAGGAGAAAGAGAAGGGAAGGAGAGGAAAGCACGTGGGACTAGGAAGATTGAGTCAGGGAGGAATAGACAAGAGAGAGAGAGAGAGAGAGAGAGAGAGAGAGAGAGAGAGAGAGAGAGAGAGAGAGAGACCTTAAAAGAGGGAGTCACTATAGTTTTGAAGAGAAAACTGACTCTAGAGAAATATCCAGAGACCTACAAGATTGACCCCAACTAACAATTTGAGCAATAGTGGAAAGGCTACCATAAATGCTCTTCCCTGATAATGAAATTGATAACTAATGTAGCCACCATCATAGAACCCTCATCTAGTAGCTGATGGAAACAGAAGCAGACACCCACAGCTAAATACTGAGCAGAACTGGAATCCAGATGCAGAGAGGGAGGACAAGACAAGGTTACAGAAACCCACAGAGACAGCTGACCTGAACAAGGAGGAGCCAATGGGCCTCCAGACTGATAGCTGGGAAAACAGCATTGGACTGACTCAAATACCCTCAACATGGGTCTCAGTTAGAAGGCCTGGGCAGTCTAAGGGACTTCTGACAGTGGACCAGGATGTACCCCTGGTACATGAAAGGACTTTGGGAGTACATTCCCCTTGGAGGGATACTCCCTTAGCCTAGAAGCAGGAGGGAGGGCCTAGTCCTCACTCCAAATGACTTGACAGATTTAGATGGTACCACCCTCCCTGTGGAGTAGGGGGGGATAGGATGGAAGGGTGGTAGGAGGGCATGGGATGGTGGGAGAGAGGGAGGGAGGAAGAGAGGGAAAGAGCCAGAAGGAACTGGGATCGATATGTAAAATGAGAAAAATAAGTAAGTAAATATATAGTAAAAGAATGTTATGAATAACTTTTTGTCAGTAAATTTTAATTCAAATAAAATGAGCAAATCAAATAATAATAATAATAATAACATCAACATAATTTTTTAAGACAGGGTTTCTATGTGTAGTTTTGTTTTGTTTTTCGAGACAGAGTTTCTCTGTATTGCTTTGGAGCTTTTCTAGAACTAGCTCTGTAGACCAGGCTGGTCTCGAACTCAGAGTTCTGGCTACCTCTTCCTCCCAAGTGCTTGGAATAAAGGCTCCAAGAATAATTATTAAAGAAATAGTTCTCTAGGGAGTGTGGCCAGTCCATTGTAAGGACAACCTGATTATCCAAGACTTTATATAAAGTCATATGTACTATTTATCTAAGAATATGAAAAATTGGGAGGATGCCACCATTCCATTCTACATGATCAACCTTCAGAGGAGGAGTGTGGGGTGCTAATGGTAAAAAGAGAAAGGTAAAGGTAAATCAATGCTCAGCTTCTTTTAATTATCCTTAACAAAACAACAGGAACCTAATTCCAGCAGGATATTAAAAAAACAAAACAAAACAAAAAAAAAAACATACCTCCAACACGAAATACAAGTTTTTCTTTTTTTTTTTTTTTTTAGGAAGAAATAAGCTCACTGAAGATATTTTAAATACAACCCTGAATTGGCCTCTATAGAGAATGAAACATTTTTAGAGCAGCAAGCGTTTTTCAATACACATATATAATTAATTTATTTTTCTTTTTTAATGAAAAGATCTCATACAATGTATTTTGTTCATATTTTTCTCCTCTCTTAATTCCTCCCAGATACTCCCTATTCACCGCCTCAACTAACTTTATAATCTTATTTATGTTCTCTTTCTCCCTAAATAAAATAAACAAAACCAAGAAACAGAAACAAGAAATAAGAAACAACACCCCAACAACAAAATGTAAACAGAGGCAAGTAAGACAAGAAAATGCTCAAATGGAGCAAAACCAAATAAAAAGGCAGCAAAATTACCATTGAGTTCAATTTGTATTGAGCAACTCCTCCAGGGCATGTGCCATGAATTGTATTTATTTAAAAATATCCCTGATGGGATTTTGGGCAATGAAGCTGATTTTGAGTCATCTATGCTCCTTAAGTAATCCCTTACCCATACTCCTATAAGTAACCCCAGTAAACTCATAGATTGGCAAATAAATAAATAAGTAAAGTTTCTTGGTTAAAAAAAAATACCTTAATTGGAGAAGGTAGGTAAACAAAGAAAAAAAAACAGAAAAATAAGATTACCCAATTTTTTTTTGGTATTTATAGCTGTGTATGAACTCAGAAAAACATGACTATATATGAATATTTTCATGTATCAAAATTATCAAAAAAATTCCATCTTAGATCGAATATCCTTTTAATTTATTTTAATAGTGACATTATTTAATATTAAATAGATATGCCATAATTTATTCATTTACTCTGTCATTACTATTTTAGTATTTTCATTATAGAATCTTCTAAATAATGCCACGAAGAGCATCTTATGGCTGGTGCTTTATATATTTTTGATCTTCCATATAACCACATATGAAAATACTGCCACAAAGTGTATACATTTCTAATGACTTAAGACATTCCCAAAATAAATTTATTCGATTGCCTTTTGATCCATTTTCAAACACATTTATTTTTAATTGTATGTGTATGAATGTTTTGCCTACACGTGTGTGTGTGTGTGTGTGTGTGTGTGTGTGTGTGTGTGTGTGTGTGTGTGTGTGTGTGGTGCCTGCAGAGGTCAGAAGAGCATGTCTGTGTCCCTGGAACTGGAATTACAGATGGTTCCAAGCTGCCATGAGTCCTCTACCACTGAGCCATCTCTCCAGCCCGTCAGATACATTTATTTCCTTCCTTCCTTCCTCCCTTCCTTCCTTTTATATCCAGTTTCCTCCCCTTTTCCCCCTCTTTCTTTTCCTCCCAGTCCCTTCCTCCCCTCCTGCCCCCCATCCACTCTTGCATTTCTGTTTAAAAAGGGGCAGGCCTCCCATGGATATCAACAAAACATGGTACATCAAGTTGCAGTAAGACTAAGCTCTTTGCCTTGTGGGCAAAGCAACACAGTATGAGAAACAGGGTCCCCCAAAACAGCAAAAGAGTCAGAGACAGCTCCTGCTCCCACTGTTAGGAGTCTCACAAGAATGGTAACATATATGCAGAGTGTCTAGGTCACTCCTGTGCAGTCTCCCGGATTGTTGGTTAATTCTCTGCAAGCCCCAATGAACCCCAGTTAGTTGATTCAGATTCATTTCTAAGCACACATATGCACATAAGATATAGTGTATTACCATCTCAAATCATACTTTCGAAGAGAGGTAATTTGCATGAAATCAAGATCATAAAATAAACTAGAATGTATGACAGGTATCATAAATTTTAAGTGTAGGAAACAGAAATTGAATAAATAAATAAATAAATCTAACGAGACTTGAGCAGATAGTATTCTAATGATGTAGCATACGAAACAACTTTCTAAGTATATGTAAACATCTGAACACAAAAAGGAGTTATCACTACATTGGACCACTTTTTAAACTTGTTCTTATTAAAAAAAAAAAAACTACCAAAACGTTTTGTAGAGAAATGTTACATTTAGGAAAACATTTAACACATGTGAAAGGCTTAAGTTATTACTGTCTGAGGAGGTTAAGACTAATTATCATTTAAGTGTGTCTCTGTGCTTAAACACACACACAGGCCTTTAAAAAATAGAATTCAAAGCTTTATCTTTTGGCCCTCTTCTGGCTTGGAATTTGAAAAGGGTTCTTTTCTGAGAGCAGACTGTAAATTGCAAAAGGCTTTTTACTCTGACGTTCAGATGAGATGAGGCAGAGCAATTTCACATAGTTACATTTGGACACCAGATAGAAGGTACATTCCTTTCATCATTGCTCAGAGAGATAGCTCTAGTTTTAAGTTAAGGGAAAAATAAGTGGTCTATGAAAATCTTGTGAGACTATTAAAATGCTGAAAATGTAGTCCCTGTTAAAATGAATAATGAGATAGTACTATCTATGTATGATTTATGACTAAAGTCTTTAGCATCGTAGTGAAGAATTCCTGCATTTTAAGAGACTCTGAAAATGAGAGGAAAGGAGAAAATTGGTGAAGAGGTTAGCAAGGAAGATGCAAAATTAAACTATGAACTGAAGAGCTTCTATTTCTTACAGTTAATGACAGACAAATATTAACTCATCAGTAATCAGGATCAAGGGATCACTTCTTAGATTTCCTTAGACATATTTTCCTAGCAAATATGAAACTTTACTGACTTCCATTTTTATAATAAAGGAGGGTTAGTATTGGTCTTCAGAAAAGAAGATGTTTTATTGGCAGTCAAGCAATCTGTATAGCATATCTTCTAGAATAATAAAGTATGCCTTGACTGGTAGTCACAATGACAAAGACAGAATGACTTTTAGTGCTAGGAAAAAAAAAAACAAACACATACACAGTAAACTTCCTGAAATCTGCCATATCTGCCATCTCCACTGTGTGTCTCACGGTGAAAATGTCAATCCCTAGCTTACAACTCAGTGTGATCTCCACATTCGATGAGTGAGATGAAGAACTGGCTGGGGATTTTGAAGCTTCTCTATTATCTTCGTTCATCTATTTAGATGGTTTTTCCATGGTTCCTTTTCGTTATCAAGCTTATAAACTGTTGAATAAGGAAAGATGAATCATGTTATTCAATGTTTATTAAAGTCTGATGCTTTCTCTGAGTGTCTCATCCCCTTTCCAGCCCAAGTTTTCTGTGTGCTCAAAATAACGTTGCCTTGAGGGATAACACTTGGGCAAACAGTACACTTGGAAACAGTCCAATCGAGATCTTTGAGGCATGTTCCTGACCCAAATAGGAACACATCATATTGTCCTTTTGCCCCAGATTTGCTTGAGTTGTAGTATTTAGAGTCTTCAGTTTTTGATAAGTTAGTCTTCTATATACAAACTCACAATGTAAAAGTCTTTGAGCAATTCTACTTAAAACCATTAACCAACAAACAATATTGGATAACATTTAAAAGTGTTTGTTATAACTCATAAAATAGTATTGTTTCTTACTATTTTTTTACTGTCTGTCTGTCTGTCTCTCTCTCTCTCTCTCTCTCTCTCTCTCTCTCTCTCTCTCTGTGTGTGTGTGTGTGTGTGTGTGTGTGTGTGTGTGTGTTGCACCTATGGAAGTCAGAGTGCAATCTTTCTCTCCTCTATGTAGGTTTACAGGGTTGAATTCAGGTTACTAGACTCAGTGGCAAAGTACCTTTACCTTCTAAACCAGCTTACTGGCCTGTTAACTGCTTTTTAAAATTTTTATTATAAATCATCTTATTTTACATATCAATCCCAGTTCCCTCTCCCTTCCATCCTCCCATGGTCCCCACTGATCCCCCATCCCATTCCCCATTCACTCCCCATAGAGGGTGAGTGCTTCCTTGAGGGATCATCAAAATATTCCAAGTTATTTGGGGTAGGGCCTAGGCAATCCCCTGTGTATCTAGGATGAAAGAGTATCATTCCATGGGGAATGTGCTCCCAAAGTGCAAAAGTGGAATCCTGGTTCCACTGCCACAGGCACCATAGACTGCCCAGTCCTCTTTGCTAACACCCCCATTCATGGGGTTTGGTTTGATCCTATGTTGGTTCTCCAGCTGTCAGACTGGGGTCCATGAGTTCCCACTTGCTCAGGACTGCTGTCTCTGTAGGTTTTCCCAGCATGGTCTTGACTCCTTTGTTCATCACTCCTTCCACTCTGAAACTGGATTCCAGGAGTTCAGCTCAGTGCTTAGATGTGGATCTCTGCTTCTGCTTCCATCAGCTACTGGATGAAGACTCTAGGGTGGCATATAAGGTAGTCATCATTCTCATTACAGGGGAAGGACATTTAAGGTGGCCTCTCCACTATTGCTTAGATTCCTAGTTGGGGTCATCCTTGTGGATCTGTATACAATTCTCTAGTGCCAGATTTCTTTTTAAATCTATAATGGCTCCCTCTATTGATATGTTTCTTTTCTTGCTCTCCTCTATTCATCTCTCCACCCAGGCTTCCTGATCTCTCATATTCTCCTCCCCTTCCTCTACTCCCCTTCTCTTTCTCCTAACTCCCTCCCCACCTCCCGTGTATTCCCAATTTGTTCAGGGGTTCTTGTCCATTTCCCCTTCATCAGGGGAACACGTATGTCTCCTTACAGTTCTCCTTATTTCCTAGCTTTTCTGGGGGGTGAAGATTGTAATCTGGTAAACATTTGGTCTATGTCAAATATCTGTATATGAGTGAGTACATACCATGTTTGCCTTTCTGTGACTGGGTTATCTCACTTAGAATGGTTTCTTCTAGTTCCATCCATTTGCCTGTGAATTTCAAGATTCCATTGCTTTTTCTGCTGTGTAGTACTCCAATGTGTAAATGTACCACATTTTCTGCGTCTATTCTTTGGTTGAGGGGCATCTAGATTGCTTCCAGGTTCTGGCTATTACAAATTATGTTGCTGTGAACATAGTTAAACAGATGTCCTTTTAATATGAATGTGTATCTTTTGGGTATATGCCCAGGAGTGGCACTGCTGGATGCTGAGATAGATAGGTTCCCATTTGCCAGAGAAACTGCCATATTGATTTCCAAAGTGGATGTACAAGTTTGCACTCCCTCCAGCAATAGAAGAGCGTTCCCCTTTCTCCACATCCTCTCCAGCATAAACTGTCCTTAGTGTTTTTCATTTTAGCCATTCCGACAGGTGTAAGATGGTATCTCAGAGTTGTTTTGATTTACCTTTCCCTGATGGCTAAAGATATTGAGCATTTTCTGAAGAGCCTTTCAGCTATTTTTGATTCTTCTATTGAGAATTCTCTGTTTAGTTCTGTACCCTACTTTTTAATTCAATTATTTGTTGTTTTGGGTGACTAGCTTCTTGAGTTCTTTGTACATTTTGGAAATCAGTCCTTTGTCAAATGTGGGATTGGTTAACAGCTTTTCCCAGTCTGTGGGCTGCCATTTGGTCTTTTCGACTGTGTCCTTTGCCTTACACAAGCTTCTCAGTTTCAGGAGGTCCCATTTATTAATTGTCGATCTCAGTGTCTGTGCTACTGGCATTATGTTCAGGAAGTCGTCTTCTGTGTCAATTTGTTCAAGGGTACCTCCCACTTTCTCTTCTAAGAGGTACAGTGTGGCTGGTTTTATGTTGAGGTATTTGATCCATTTGGACTAAAGTTTTGTGCATAGCGATACATACGGATCTATCTATAGTCTTATACAGGTCTGTATCCAGTTATGCCATCTCCATTTGTTGAAGATGCTTCCACCCCCATTGTATAGTCTTAACTTCTTTGTCAAAAATGAGGTGTTTATAGGTGTGTGGATTAATATCAGGGTCTTCAATTAGGTTCCATTGGTCTACCTGATCGTTTTTGTGCCAATACCAAGCTGTTTTCATTACTATAGCTCTATATTAGAGCTTGAAATCAGGGATAGTTACGCCTCCAGAAGTTTTCTTTATTTTACAGGGTTGTTTTGTGTGTCCTGGATTTTGTGTTTTTCCAAATAAAGTTGAGTATTGTCCTTGCAAGGTCTGTGAAGAATTGTGCTGGGATTTTGATGGGGATTGCATTGAATCTGTAGATTGTTTTTGGTAAGATTGCAATTTTTACTATGTTGATCCTACATATCCAAGAGCATAGGAGATCATTCCATTTTCTGGTATATTCTTTAATTTCTTTCATTAATGACTCAAAGTTCTTGTTGTACAGGTCTTTTACCTGTTTGGTTGGAGTTACCCCAAGATATTTTATGTTGTTTGTGGCAATTGTAAAGGGTGATGTTACTCTGATTTCTTCTTAGCCTCTTTATTGTCTATATGTAGTAGCGCAATTGAATTTTTTTGTGTTAATCTTGTATCCTGCCACTTTGCTGAAGGTGTTTACCAACTCTGAGAGTTCCCTGGTAGAATTTTTCAGGTCACTTATGTAAACTATCATATCATCTGCAAATAGTGAAAGTTTTACCTCTTCTTTCCCAATTTGTATCCCCTTGATCTCCTTTTGTTGTCTTATTGCTCTAGCAAGAATTTCAAATACAATATTGAAGAGATATGGAGAGAGTGGATAACCTTGTTTTGTTCCTGATTTTAGAGGATTTGCTTTGAGTTTCTCTTCATTTAGTTTGATGTTGGCTGTTGGCTTGCCGTATATTGCCTTTATTATGTTTAGGTGTGGTTCTGTTATCTCTGATTTCTCCAAGACTTTTACATGAAGGGGTGTTGAATTTTGTCAGAGGCTTTTTCAACATCTAGTGAAATGATCATATGGTTTTTCTTTTTCAGTTTGCTTATGTGGTGGATTACATTGATGGATGTTCTCTGGGATGAAACCTACTTGATCATGGAGGATGATTTTTCTAATGTGTTCTTGAATTCAATTTGCCAATATTTTAACTGGGTATTTTTGCATCAATGTTCACGAGAGAGATTGGTCTGTAATTATCTTAGTTGTGTCTTTGTGTGGTTTGGGAACCAAGGTAATTGTAGCCTCCTAAAAAGAGTTTGACAATGATCCCTCTGTTTCTATTGTGTAGAACAACTTCAAGAGTATTAGCATTATTTTTTTGAATTTCTGGTAGAATTCTTTGCTGACACCATGTAGCCCTAGGCTTTTTTTTTTTGTTTGTTTGGGAGACTTTTGATGATTGTGTCTATTTCCTTAGGGGTTATAAGTCTATTTAAATTGCTTATCTGTTTTTATTTAATTTTGATAGGTGATATCTATCCAGAAAAATTTTCATTTCCAATACATTTTCAAATTTTGTGGAGTACAGGTTTTCAAAGTATGACCTGATGAGTCTCTGGATTTCCTCAGTGTCTGTTGTTATGTTTCCCTTTTCATTTCTGATTTTGTTCATTTGCATGTTCTCTCTCTGCCCTTTGATTAGGTTGGGTAAAGGTTTGTCTATCTTCTTGATTTTCTCAAAGAACCAACTCTTTGTTACATTGATTCTTCATATTTTTTCTTTGTTTCTACTTTGTTGATTTCAGCCCTCAATTTGATGATTTCCTGGAGTCTACTCATCCAGGGTGAGTTTGCTTCCTTTTGTTCCAGAGCTTTCAGGTGTTCTGTTAATTTTGTATTGTGACTATCTCTAGTTTCTTCATGTGGGCAGTTAGTGCTACGAACTTTCCTCTTAGCATTGCTTTCAAAGTGTTCCATAAGCTTGGGTATTCTGTGCCTTCATTGTCATTGAATTCTAGGAAATGTTTGATTTCTTTATTTCTTCCTTGACCCAGGACTGGTGTAGTTGAGCATTGTTCAATTTCCATGAGTTTGTAGGGTTTCTGTCATTTGTGTTGTTGTTAATTTCTAATTTTAAGCCATGGTGGTCCAATAAGATGCAGGGGTTTATTCCACTTTTTTTAATCTGTTGAGGTTTGCTTTATTGCCAAGTATGTGGTTGATTTTAGAGAAGGTTCCATGTGGTACTGAGAAGAAGGTATATTCTTTTGTGTTTGGATGGAATATTCTATAGATGTGTGTTAAACCCAATTGGGACATAACTTCTATTAGTTCCTTTGTTAAGTTTCTGTCTCATAGTCCTGTCCAGTGGTGAGAGTGGGGTGTTGAAGTTTCCCACTACAAGTGTGTGGGGTTTAATGTGTGTTTTGAGTCTTAGTAATGTTTCTTTTACAAATGTGGGTGCCTTTGTATTTGGTGCACAGATGTTCAGAATTGAGAGTTCATCTTCATGGATTTTTCCTGTGATGAATGCAAAATGACCTTCTTCATCTCTTGTGATTAACTTTAGTTTGAAGTCTAATTTGTAGCTACACCAGCTTGCTTTTTCAGGGCCATTTGATTGGAAAATCTTTTCCCAACTTAACTCTGAGGTGACATCTGTGTTTGAAGTTTAGGTGTGTTTCTTGTATGCAGCAATAGGATGGATTCTGTCTTTGTATCCATTGTGTTAGCGTGTGTCTTTTTCTAGTTGAGTTAAGCTAATTGATATTGAGGGGTATTAATGGCCATTAGTTGTTGATTCTTGTTTGTTTTGGATTTGTTTTTGGTGGTAGTATTATGTGAATTTTCCCCCTTTTTCTCGGTTTTTGGTGAAGTGGGATTATCTATTGCCTATGTTTTTGTGAATGTAGTTAATTTCCTTGTGTTGGAATTTTTCTTCCAGATCTTTCTGTAGGACTGGATTTGTGGATATGTATTTTGTAAATCTGGTTTTGTCATGGAGTATCTTGTTTTTCTCCATACAATTATTAAGAGTTTTGCTGGTTATAATAGTCTGGGTTGGCATCTGTGTTCTCTTAGTGTTTGTAGAAGATCTATCCAAGACCTTATGGCTTTCAGAGTTTCTATGAAGAAGTGGGGTGCAATTCTGATAGGTCTGTCTTTATATGTTAGTTGGCCTTTTTCTTCACTGTTCTTAATATTCTTTCTTTTTTCTGTATGTTTGATGTTTTGATTATTATGTGGTGAAGGGACTTTTGGGGGGCAGTCTATTTGGTGTTCTGAAAGTTTCTTGCACTTTCATGGGCATATCCTTCAAGTTGGGAAAAATTTCTTCTATGATTTTGTTGAATATGTTTTTTGTACCTTTGAGCTGGGCTTCTTAGGTTTGGTGTTTTCATGGTGTCCCATAGTTCTTGGATATTTTGTATCAAGGATTTGTTGGATTTAAGGTTTCCTTTGGTTGATGAATCTATTTCCTCTAGTTTATCTTCAGCACCTGAGATTCTTTCTTCCATCTCTTGCATTCTGGTGGTTATGCTTGCATCTGTAGTTCCTGATCATTTATCCAGATTTTCTATTTCCAGTATTCTCTTAGTTTGTGTTTACTGTTTGTCTTGAATTGTTTCCTTCATCTGTTTGATCGTATTTTCTTGGCTTTCCTTGCTCTCTTTAAGATACTTGTTGATTTCTTGCCTTTTAATAAGTTTTTTCTTCCATTTCTTTAAGACATTTTCTCATTTTTCTTTGAAGGCTTCTGTCATCTTCATGAAGTTGTTTTTAAGGTCATTCTCTTCTGCTTCATCTGCTTGGGATGTTTAAGTCTTGCTGGTATAGAATCCTTAGACTCTAGTGGTATCATATAAGTCTTTCTGTTGTTGGATCTGTTCTTATACTGTCATCTTCCCACCTCTTCTTCCATTTGGTACAGGTGGGCTCTCTCCCTCTGCTGATGGGTATGGGTTCAAGGCTCTATCCTCCCCTCTCTCCTGGAGGGTGGAGGGGCAAGACAGGAATGGTGGTTGATGCTAGGTGCTTTGTTTTTGCCTCCAGGTCTCTCTGGGGGATTTGGTGGCAGGAAAGGTCTGGTGGCCACATGTCAAGGCAATCAAAGAGGAGGAGGTGGGAGCCCCTGGTACTCACCTTTCTACTGGAGGGTGGAGGAGCAAGACAGGAATGGCAGCCAATACTCCTAACTGTTTTCTTTCTTAAAGAAAAAGAAAATCAAAATCTTGAATGGTGTTCTATTAATAAGAAACCAAGTAAGTGTTATTCATTTTTATAAAAAAATATTTATTTATTTAATGTATAGGATTGCTCTATCTGCATGTACAACTTTATTCCTGAAGAGGACATCAGATCCCACTATAGGTGGTTGTGAGCCACCATGTGGTTGCTGGGAATTGAACTCAGGAGATCTGGAAGAGCAACCAGTGCTCTTAATAGCTGAGCCATCTTTCTAGCACCCATGTTTTTTCTTTTTACACCCAGAAATAGTTACAACTTTATTTCCTACTTACCAATGTGCCTCAGTCACTGTGGTCAAGTAAGGCATAGGGCTTCCCCAGCATTTTCCTGGATGCACTACCAAAATAGTGCTCTCATTTTCACTCACCTAAAGACGTCATTTCATTCTAATGTGGATTCCACATTCTTCTAAGTCTTCTCTAATAATTCTCCTGGGTATTTATTCTCACTGTTCTGTTTTGACTTTTCCTCTCAATTGATTCTTCATGAAGTGCTATATGCTTAGTGGCACATTTCAGGCTCATCATTGGTCAGATTATTAGTTTACACAAGCAAAGAGATCCTGTCTAATACCCTTCTGTTTACTTTGTTTTACCTCTTTAATCTAGGTTATTTGTTTATTTGCTTGTTTGTTTTTCGAGACAGGGTTTCTCTGTATGGCCCTCACTCTGTAGATCAGGCTGGCCGAGAACTCTCAGAAATCTGCTAGTCTCTGCCTCCCAAGTGCTGGGATTAAAGGCATGGCCACCACTGTCATCTGGGTTCTTAATTGAAGGTCTTAATATCCAAAGGAGAGCCTTTACCAGTATGTTGCTAGAACTTCCCCGCCCCCTCTCTCTCTCTTCCTTCTTTTCTTTTTTCTGCAACAGTTCCACCTGCCTCTGCCGCCCAAGTGCTGAGATTAAAGGTGTGTGCCACCACATCCAACTTTAGAACTGCATTTCAATGCAATTGATTTCATTTGTAATCTTTCAATTCTTAGCTAATTTTTGAATCTTGAAATTATAAAGTAAATCAAAAACACATAGTTCAAATGAGTTTTGTAAGATGGTTCTAAGTATAGCTAACAGTCACCCCAAATAAATAGAGAAAAATATTATCATCACCCTAGAGAGCAGAGCTGCAACAAGGTAAAGCTTACTTGGTCTGAGTTCCAACAGGATATCTTGATTTTTCTTGTTATTGACCTTTTAGTATTTTGTGAAGTGTTTTGCTCCATGTATTTAAAAGCATTTTTTTTCAGAAGGTGCCCAAACATTCACTGTCAAATGAGTCAGAGACAGAAAGGACAAAGGAGTGCAGTGCAATGAACAGCCCTAGCCTCATGGTTTTCAAGAGTCTATTCTTTACATAAAATCAGGGAAAATTTGCAGAAGTAATTGCAAAAGTAAAGTGACTCATAATCTGATAATGCCTAAAATAGATGGGCAGTGCCAAGGGCTTGAAAACATTGATTCAGCATTAGTCAGTTCTTGCTGTGAGGGCAGGGTGGGGAGAGTACCTTTTAGCTAAGCCAAATGAGCTACATTTAACTTGAAAATATATTGTTCATAGTTTTGTGGTTCTTTCTTTTGCAGTAATTTTATGAGTTACTTCTTTGTAGACTAAATTCTTATCTACTCTAATACAGGGTATAAAACAATCTCTATAAGTACATGCTTATCATTTGGGGAGTTGTTAACCATTTTTAAAACAATAAAATGTAATTTAAATACAGAAAATAATTTTCAGAATTGTATTATTATTTTATTTTATTTTACATGTTGATCCCAGTTTCCCTTCCATCCCTCCTTCCCCCCCTTACCCTCTCTTCTCCCTAACATGCACCCTGACCACCCTCCCCTCACATCCCACCACCCCCATTCCACATGTAGGGTTATGCTATCCAAGTGGGGTCATGTAAATCTGTCAAGCCATTTGAAATAGGGACAAAGACTTCTCTCCTGTCCTGGGTTAAGGGATTATCCCTCCATGGGGAATGTGTCCGCAAGATCCTTTTGTGCACCAGGAATACATCCTGATTCCACTGTCTGGGGTCCCTTAGACTGCTCAGTCATTCTAGCTGAGACCCATATTCAGGGGGTCTGAGTCAGTCCCATGCTGGATTCCCAGCTATCAGTCTGGGGGGCCCATTATCTCCTCCTCGTTCAGGTCAGCTGTCTTTATGTGTTTTGAGAGAGGACAAGACCAGGTTGCAGAAAATATTTTTGAATGTTAAGTCAGTAGCCTCCCTTTAGTATTGAGAAAGGACCCAGAACAAATGATCATCACAATTGTGGTTAATTCATAAGCTGATTGTAGGCTTTTTAAATGAGAAGACAGTAAAAATGCAGTTACATTACCAACTAAATATATGTAGATTACTTCTTTACTTGTACTAAACCTCCAAGTAAAATTGGCATCTGGCTTAATGGAAAAGAGATGGTCTACTTGCTTGAGGATTTAGAATCCACTGTGTGTGTAGACTCTTTGTGGAAGTTGCAATGTATAAAACATTTTAAAGGAAGTTGCATGCACCTTGGAAAAGAATCATATGTAAATACAAAGGCCTAAAAATTGAAAAGGATGTTGAGCTATGTGTTACTTGGTGTAATAAATAATTGGAACAGAAGGAGACATTAACATTTACCTTTGTTGTTTCCTGAGTTGGATGGAACCTGAGTTAGATTTTAAGGGAAACTGCATGACATCAGTTTATAAACTCTTCAGTGAATTTCACCTCACATCTGTTTTCAACTGCATTATTTCCCAACAAGCCTATTGAGTGCTAACTTAGCATTGAGAAATAATTCTGGAGCATATGTTTCTGCACTGAAAGAGTTAACAGGGCTTCTATAGGTATCTCACAAACAGGAGTTCAGTCTCTGGGCCCCAGACTTTAGATAAGAGAAATGCCTTTGTGCTGGAGTGCCCTTAATAAGAGCAAGGCAACTCTGTCCAGACACATTTGATGAATTTCCTCAATTTGGGGAAACTCAGACCAATGCACAGATGCTAAGATGAGTGAGGAAAAGGCTCTGTTCGCCTTCTTCATTCCAAGGTTGTGTATTTATTCTCGGGAAGCCTTGAAACACGAGTATGGAAAGAGAAGGAGGGGTGGGGGGGGTTACAGAGACTCTGACCTGAATTCCACAAGAGAGGAATGTGTGAAGAGTGAGAGGCACAGGTACAGGCTAGTGCTTTCACATACCTGGGGAAAACAACTTTCATCCACCTCCCATTACTGCACAGACAGTCCACATTTTGCTGGGAAGATTACTGCTTTTAGTTTTTGTATTATTTTAGGGATTATATTCATTAATATTTATTCATATTCTCATTTTACGGTTTGCACAATAGAAAAGGAGAAAGAAAATTAACATCTTAAACACTTACAAAAAGTGTCTATAATCAGGGCCATGAGAATGATTTAATTGGTTAAAACTGTCTTGGATCAGACATGCTTAAATGAGAAGTATGAAGAATAAGCATCACATTTGCTCTGACTCTTCGGAAAACTACAGGAGGGTTAACAGCTTCTCTTGTTATAGAACTCTGAAAAATGATTGATGTCTGTCTTGCCGAGGGACTCTTCAGACACAAGTTAGGTTCAGAAAAATGTCAAATTTTGGTTGGTAATAACATAGTATATTTGTTCAAGTTGTTATGAAAGCTGGAGGATCAAACCTAAAATACATTCAGGAAGTTGAATGTAGGTTTACAGTCAACTTCCTGAAACCCACATGGTAAAAGGAGAAAGTCAACACATGCAAGTTATCCTCTGATCTCCATATGCTCAAGTGTGCATGATGTGTGTGTGTGTGTGTGTGTGTGTGTGTGTGTGTGTGTGTGTGTGCGCGCGCACCCCCCCCCACACACACGTCTTTTTAAATGTTTTTTCAGACAGGGCCTCTCTATATAGCCCTTGGTGTCCTTGAACTCAGAGATCTACCTGCCTCTGCCTCCCAAGTGCTGGGATTAAAGGCATGCCATCACTGCCCACTCATAATTAACTTTATTTTTTAAAAATCAGACAAAATGACTTAGCTCATACAGAAACGTAAAGAAGAGGGAACTGGTTCTTCTGCTTAAATAGAACCAAAAAATTATCTATTCTATTTGTCAAATGTGAAGCTTTCTAGATATTAAAGAACAAAGTAACATAACTATAATTATGTTATATTTTATATATAATATATTATATATGTCATACATAATATATGTTATATATATTATAATAGTATCTATTAACAACAAATAAAAACTAGATTCAAGGGGCTGGAGACATAACTGACTTGGTACAATGTCTGCCTATCATGCATCAAGCCTTGGGTTGAACCTTAGCACCTCATAAACCAGGCATAGTGCTTGAAGCTTGTAACCCCAGCATTCTAGGGTAGAGGAATAAAAATAAAAAAAAAATCAAGGTATTGTTAGGTCACCTAACCACTTTAAAGTCAGCCTGGTATAAATACACTGCCCCCCCAAAAATAGAGACAAAAGAATATACCTTGCTGAACAATGATGGAGAAGTGGATAGGGATGAGTGGATATGAGGCAGGAGAGGGAACAGGAGGAGAGGAGGGAGAGGGAACTCCGGTAGGTATGTAAAATAAATGGAAAAATAATTAATATAAATTATTTCAAAAGAATATACCTTGTTATGATTGCATTTCGTGAATTCAAGAATAGTCAAAATCAACTTATGGTGACTGATACAAGCCTGTTGCAATTCTGGAAATGTTCTATGAGTTGGGTTACTTTATTTGTAATGTGGAATAATCATTGTTTGCATGCATTCAAGAATATCATTTGTAGATATTAAAATAGTAAAGATGATGATTAGATGAATACAGGCTTGGGGTTTGATGTTACCAGCACTACTTTCTCTGGGAGGGTATATTCAATGAGATTATTGAGTGGTGTTTCTTTTAATACTAATATTACTATTCTAACCAAGCCACAACAGATTTGCCAATTGCCTCATGCCTTTGTTACTCATTGTACTTCAAAAAGAAAAATAAAGACCAAACTACTTTCCCAAGGAACATTTCTAACAGTTTTTTTTTTAAATCAAAAGCTAAATCTGTTATTGCATAGCCTTCCATATGCTATCTCTGGAACATCAGATTCTGGCAAGGAGTTTAAAGTGGGAAAATCATCAGTTTTAGGCTGTTTTAGTCAATTTTCCATTGCTGTAAAATATTTGATGTGTGTGAATGTACAAAGAAAAGGAGTTTGTTTAACTTGCAATTAGTGTGGTTTAAAGGGCATGGTGCCAGCATCATCTCAGCTGTGGTGGGGACCTCATGGCCAATGGTATTATAATGATGTGCAGTGAATGACAACATGGTAACAATCCCTCCCATGTGCAGTGTTTCCAATGACCTTTGCAATAGGCTCCAACACTTCAGTATCACCACCTCAGTATCACCACACTGAAGATTAAGGCTCCCATGCATGAACCATTGTGAGATACAGTATATCCAAGCTATTAACAAAGGGCTTAGTTGACATAGTGTTTGTGATAGCATATCCTGTGTGCATTATAAAACACACTCCATTAGCTGTGAGAATCATTTATTAGTTGGCAAAAAGAAGTACAGCACATATATTTAAATACATAAACTTTGCTCCAAGTACTGTTTGCACTATATCAGAAAAATTGTGGTGGTTGTGTTAGCCACTTTATTTACGTTCCTATTTTTCTATTAGAATATTTTTTTGTCTTAAAATTTAAAGTGGTCTGGTTTTGTCTTTATTTAAAACGTAACTCTTATGGGCTACGGGATGGCCCAACAGGGTAAAGGCGCTTACCTTCAAGCCTGACAATCTGAGTTTGATCCTCCACACCCATATAAGGGCAATTCTGGCTATACTCACAGCAGCAGTACAAAGGAGGCTGAGTGTAGTAGACCAATCATGAGTTCAAGATTAGACTACAGCATGGCAACCTGTCTCAAAGAAAGAAAAAGAAAGGAAGAAAGAAAGGAGGGAGGAAGGAAGGGAGAGCATAAGGAAGAAAGGAGGGATTGAGGAAAGAAGAAAAAAGGCTTTCAATTTTTTTTGATTTGCTTGTTTTATTTTTCCATTCTCTCCTTCATATTACCCTTTAAACAATAATTTTTGGTTATTGTTTGTTTCAGGGGATTATTGGGAGAGAAATTTTGCAGTGCTAAGACTCAGGCTGGTTGTAACCAGTCTGTCACATTGCAACCTGGTCATAGGTATGGAGGTGTGGAATACTTTTATATGTTTAAAAACAGGTGTTCTTGGTGCCCAAATCTTAGGGATTGAGGTAGAGGTTAATGTAAGCAATGATAAGACTACAATGAAGGTATTATTTGCATTTATCAAGTTAAATGCCAGAAAATTGTGGAGATTTTCTACATATTGTGGTGTTTTGAATGAGAATAAACAGCATAGGTTCATATATTTGAATGCTCAGTGTCCAGTTGGTAAAACTGTCCATGAAGGATTACGACCTGTGACCTTGATGAAGTTTCAAAAGATCCAATCTTACTCCCTCTGTCTCCTGCTTGTGGAACAGACATAAAGCTCTCAGCTACTGCTCCAGCAACATGCCTGTCTGCTTGCCTGCTGCCATGTTGTCTACCATGATGGTCATGGACTCTAACCCTCTGCAACTATGAGCCTCAAATACACCCTTATTTTTCTATAAGTTGTTTTGGTCATTTTATCACAGCAACAGAGAAGTTGCTAAGAGACATATTAAATTAAATCATATAGTACTCACAACAACCCATTGGAATAAATATGGAAAAAACAAGGCTAAGTAACTTTCCCACAAGTTACCTAGCAATTAAGAAGATCCAAGGTTAAATCCCTAACAGATGCAGTGGATACCAGAAAGAAATGGTACAGTGTTGCTGTGGCACATTTGAAGATATCTGGATGGGGACAAAAATGTGTGAAGACTTGTATTTTAGTACCATCTCCCTGGCTGCTGTGGAAATGGAAAGAGTTCCAAATCCACATCCACAACAGTCAGAAAAGCCAAAGAAATATAGTCACCAAAATGCCAGTGAAAAAGTGCTATTGTTGCAGTTTTCTTGAGAAATGATGAGGACCTAAGGTGAAACTATAACAGTAAGGATGATAGAAGAGAAAATTCCTGTTCAAGAAAAAAGAGAATATGTTAAAAAAAAATTAGTATTGCCTGATATTAAATTAGCCATAACAAAACCAACCAAACAAACAAAAACAACAGAAACAACAACAAAAAAAACGGGGAAAAGACCGAAAGCAAATGTTTCCACTCTGTTTCTATTACTGTACCACCCTTAGGAAGAATAAACTAAAAGTGTTAATAATAAAAAAAAATCACCAATGTCATATAATTGCAAATGCATACTAGGCTGTATAATAATGCTATCAATATTAACAACAATGTTTATCGTTGTTCTGTTAATGATACTTTTGTTGCCAATACCTTTTGTCATTGGTTATGATTATGGCCATTCCAGTGGTCACTATCTAGTAGGCATTATTCTAACTTTTTATGTATTTTACCATATTTAATCTCCATACAGTCGTGTGAATTAGGCACTAGTATATGCATCTTGTAATTGTGAAAGTTGTGGTACAATTAAGAAGGTAAGTAACTACCCACTCAAACGATCCACTAAAATATACATAAACAATGAGCCTATTCATGTGTTTTAGTTAATACACATACAACACTATTATATAGAGGTTTTCAACGTGTAAGTCTTAAAAGAATTCACATGTTTAAATTTCATTTAAGATTATTTTAGAAAATAGGCTACAATCTGGCTATATTTTGCCAGCGTTCCTAAGTAGGAATGTTCACTTGGGCTTAATGGACTGCCCTTTTAGGCTTTCAAGTCCTATATCCCAGTTAAATTTACTTATGTTACTTTACCTTCCCCATGGAGATACAAATTGTAATCCGTGTGATATAAGATATACTCACAATTCTCAGAGAATTTAGATAAAGACAGACAAAATGAGAAAAATAAAAATAAAACCTATAGTTTAAATATGTATCATGCTTGATGGTATATCATTTCAAGGGAACATTGACAAATGGAGCATTTTTCATCAGTTTATATTTTGAAAAGTGATAGCAGATAGAATTGTAAAGATGGTGTTGATATACTTTTGAGTGAATAATACATTAATAACATAATAATAGTTTCCTTGTACCTCCAACATTGTAGTAATTTACATCAATACATTTCCTTGAATACTGTCACCAACCCTGTGAAGTAGATTATCATTATCCCCTTTCTTCACATGAAGAGCATAAGACTGGTGCCAGTTGAATGATTTATTCAAGAACACACAAATATTTAGTGATTCAAGAGCCTGGGGTTCTAAATTCTGGATCAGTGTCCTTTATAGTTTCAAAAAGTCCTAAAAACTACACAGCTTCCTAGTTCCCTAAGGAGCATTTGTAAATGGAGGAAGTAATAGTGTTGGCGAGAACTCACAAGTGTGATTTGCCTTGGGTGTTCTATTGCCTGGAAATTTCTTCCTGGGAGCTGTTGAATAAAAGATGAGACAGATCAGCAGTGGTAAAAGATCCCCAAAGTTAATCAATACTGCAGATTGTTCTGGATTGAAATTGATGTTATTGCCATATGGAAAAGCTTCTAGGTTCAATGTATATCCTGTCCCCTATCTATTACAAAGCTCAGTAAATAACCTGCAGGCAAATAGAGACTTCACTTTTCACTCTGGCCAGTGTATGATCTAAGCCTCTAGCCCTGAAGAAAACCCAGTTATGAAAAAGTGATTCAGTTCACATTTTTTTTCTTAAAAAGCAATTCAGCCATTTCAGCCATTTGTGAACTAGTTTACTGAAATAATCTTGTTAAGCTGTAAAGAGCAATTTCTATGGAAAGAATATAAACAACCTTTTTGACTCATAGAGGTAAACAATAGCCTTCTTATATTTAGCCTATGCTAATTAAATAGACTAAGCTCTATTAGCTTGTGTTCTTAAAATAGTAGACAACAGGAACTCCCCGGCTTAAGAATTTCAATGAATGTACAACCCTAGGACTTCCCATGTTGACATTAGATAATGGATTCTTGGGCTCATTATAAAATCTTAGAGCCAAGGGAGTTTAAGCCTTTAAAATAACTGTTACATGTATTACAGAAATCATTGTACCTAAGTAGTGTAACAGGTGAGTGCATATATATTCATAATCTTTACATATATAAAATATGTGTTTTAAAGAGGAAAAGTCTTGTCCAGCCAAGTCTTTTGATCATTGGCAATAGTGAATAAAGTAACAGAAGCACAAGAGTCAAGGGCAGGGCAAGACTTTGGACTGTACAACACCTGAAGGGAGCATTCTTTCTTTACCATCTGTGTTAGTTAGGTTTTTATTACTGGGATAAAACACCATGACCAAAAAGCAAAGGGCTTATTTGGCTTATACTTCAGCATTGCTGTTCATCCCTGAAGGAAGTGAAGGTCGGGAACTCAAACAGGGCAGGATTCCGAAAGTGGAAGCTGATGCAGAGGCTCTAGAGGGGAGACACTTACTGGCTTGAATAGTGTGGCCTGCTCAACCCACCTTCTTATAGAACCCAGGAATGAAGCCAGCCACCATGGTCTGGGCCCTCCATTGATCACTAAGTGAGAAATGCCTACAGCTAGATCTCAAGGAGACATTTCCTCAGCTGAGGCTCCTTCCTCTCGGATGACTCTATAGGTTGTGTCAAGTTGACCCACACACCCAGTGCAACATACAATCTTGAAACTTAAAAAAAAAAGTTAATATGGGGCTGGAAATGTACCACAATGGTAGAGCACTTACTTCACACTTGTGGAGTCTTGAGTTTAATCTTCAACATTGCAAAAACAAAAAGTTAATTCATTTCAAATGTGAAACAGAGAAGAAACTAGTATTTCCTCACCTTCAAAACACTCCAATTGCATCTCCATCAGCTGTGACATATGCTGTAAGTAGCATATTAACAGCACAGAATGAAACTTCACGGGATTTTCATGTGTATAAGAGTACTTTTAGAAATGTTTTGTTTTTGTCTTTTTTGGGGGGGTTGGTGTTTTTGTTTTTTTAGAGATAGAATTTTATTGTATAGCTCAGGCTGGTCTTGATACTCCTCCTCAGCCTCTAAGTACTGAGTTTTGGGCTTTACCACCATGTCAAGTTTAAGTTTATAGATATTTAAAAATATAAATAAAGCATACTCCAATGTATCACATATATCAATGAGTTCTCTGCAGGAAGCACATGGAACATGCAAAAGACTAAAAATATTTCAATGATATGGGTGTCCTTCCTCCAGGAGCATAGGTCAATGAGAGAAGAAGACTCAGAAAGCTTTCAAGTATATTGGAACCAGCTTTTGTGAACACGGTTTTCAGTGTTACAGCTCAGCTTCATTCCAAAGTTAGGGGAGAAAAAGGAGGTACAAAATAATAGAGTTAAACTGCAGGGCGAACAATACCCAGTGCATCTTCTTACCTGAATTAGGCCAGCTATAGTATTGGAACAGCTGCTGGGGCATCACCTAATTTGCATTTAGCAGCCTGCTCCTATCATATAGCTGAAACATGATACCTACTTGTTATTTGAACAGCAGGGGGAGAGCATCTGCAGGGATCAGTGTCACATGTCAGGCATCCAGGCTTAGGGACATCATCCAGATAAGGTCAAGCCTTAGGGCCTAGAGACACTATCCAGATAGGGAAGGAGGGAACCCTGCTGTGAAGCTGTGAAGGGAGTCTCCATTTTGCACCAAGCCCAGAGAGCTGTCCAGACAGGGTGGACTGCAACCCTGAGCGCAGAGTACTCTGACACAATGAAGTAATTCTTGATAAATGTATAGACATTGCCCTTGAGAAAAAGGAGGTACAAAATAATAGAGTTAAACTGCAGGGGCGAACAATACCCAGTGCATCTTCTTACCCGAATTAGGCCAGCTACAGTAATAAACACACTCCAAATGTGGATCCACGGAAACTACAGGAGCCTTTTGTCTGTGCAGACATTCTGGGACTCAGAATCCCTCCATCAAGCTATTATTGTGACTTGGAAAGAGTCAGTAGACATTTGTGTAAAGGGGTAGGTAACAAAAACTTTGTGGGTCAGTGCCTGTTGATCAAAAAGAAAGCATACACAGCATTGAAACAAATCAATATGATCACGTTCCAATAAAACTTATTTACAAAAATAGGTGGAAGCTGCATTAGGACCATGGCCCACGGTTTGCCAATCCGTGGCCCTTTCATTCTCACATGGAACCCTTTGGGTTTGGAAGTCACTAAGGAGAATATATAAAAGACTACAGGAAAAAAAATTTTTTTTTAATTGAACTTGACAGAAGCTTGTGTCACAGAGAGAAGAGAACCTTAATTTAGAAAATGGCTTCATGAGATCTTGTTGTAAGCAATCTTACAGGCCATTTCCTCAATTGGTAATTCATGCAAGAGGACCTACCTGGGCTGGTAGTCGTGTGTTCAATAAAAATGTTGGTTGAGCAAGTCATGGAAAGCAGACAGGAAGTAGTATTCCTCTCTTCCATAGCCTCTGCATCAGTTCCTGCCTTCAGGTTCCTTTTCTATGAGTTCCTGCCGGGTTCCTGCCTTAACTTCTTTCAATGATGAAAAGTGATATTGAAATGTTTGTTGAAAAAGAAAACATTTCCTCCCCAAATTGACTTGGTCATGTTGTTTCATCAAAGCAATAGTAACCCTAACTAAAACAACTCCTAAAAGGAACATAGGAGTCTAACCATTTGTCATTAGCAAAATTCTGTCTAGTGCCTATTTTTATTTTTGAGAATTTCATGTATGCATGCATACAATGAAATATGATATCTATCCAACATTTCTTCTTTATGACTTTTCCATGCCTCTAATAACCTGTCCTCTTTCAACTTCATGACTTCTTCTTCTTCTTCTTCTTCTTCTTCTTCTTCTTCTTCTTCTTCTTCTTCTTCTTCTTCTTCCTCCTCCTCCTCCTCCTCCTCCTCCTCCTCCTCCTCCTCCTCCTCCTCCTCCTCCTCCTCCTCCTCCTCCTCCTTCTTCTTCTTCTTCTTCTTCTTCTTCTTCTTCTTCTCCTCCTTCTTCTTTGATAACCCACTAAGTCCAGTTAGTGCTGTCAATATTTCCATGGGTGTGGGCCCATCCACAAGAACATGTGGAACCCCTACTTGTCACGTGACCAGTAAAGAAGGATTCTCCACCCCCAACAAGTATCAACTGCCAATAGTTCTTCAGGATGGTGTGAGACCTGGAGATAATCTATCTCATCTATGGCAGAATTTGGGCAGTCTTGACCTTCTGTAGGTCTTGGCCAGGTAACTGAAGCTGCTGTGAGTTCATGATTGCAACGGCCCACACCATGTCAAGAAGACAGCTTTCCATAGCACTCCTCCTCCATCCTCCAGTTCTTAAACTCTTTCTGAATCCCCTTTCACAATTTTCCTTAGACCTTGGTTGTGGTGGTGGACTTAATAGCATACCAAGAAATGGATTTCATTATGGTAATTTTATACTTATATGTCATTATTCATTCTTCTTATTTGTCCTCCTACAACACATGTCATATGTATTCAATTACACATTAAGTCTCCCCTCCCTTCAGATCCTTTCTTCCTCTCTTTTCATAACCTGCTTTATTGTTTCATTCATTATACATACATACAAATCGAGATTCTGCATATAAGAAAAAAACATGGTATTTGTCTGAGGCTATCTTAATTTACTTAGCATAATGATTTCTAGTTCCATCTATTTTCCTGCAAATGTCATTATTTCATTTCTCTCTATGTCATTAAAATTTCATTATATCTATGTATCACATTTTCTTCTATATATCTATTAATAAATTTCATTCATCTACTGAAGGTTGTGTAGGCTGGGTCTATTCCCTAATGAATGTTAGCAATGCCCAATAAGCATAGCTGTGCATATATGTCTATTATATGATGGCTTACAATCTTTTAGATATATGCCAAGAAGTGATATCATATGGCAATCTCACCTTCAGTTATTTTGAGGAACCCCCATGCTGGTTTCTGTAGTGGCTACACCAGATTACAATCCCACCAGTAGTGAATAAGGGATCTTCACTTGCTCACATCCACATTTGTTTTCTTGGTGACGTACATTCTGATTGGAGTGAGATGGACATAGAACAGTCTTGGTTTGTATCTCCCTGGTGACTACTTACTGGCTGTGTGTATTTCTTCTTTTGAGAACTATCTATTCAATGCATTAATTCTTTAATTTATTTTATAATTTAGGGAGTTTTATTTGTTAAATATTTACATGGCCTAGATATTAACCCACAGTTTTTCACCACTCTACAGGAAGCCTTTTAACTTTATGCAGTCACATTTGCCAATTCTTGGGGTTATTTTCCAGGAGCATTCAGTGTCTTTTCCAGAAAGTCCTTGTCTGGATCTCTATTTGAAAGTGTTTTTGCTGAAGTCTTCCTCTAGTTTCTGGTCTCTCAGTTGGGTATGTGATCCAAAGTGGAAATATACATCTAGCTTCATTCTTCTTTGTTTAGAAATTCACTTTTTCTAGCACCATTTGTTAAAGAGTCATCTTTCTTTTTTCAATGGATATCTTTGGCATCTATGAAGTGGCTGCAACTATGTGGGCTTATTTCTGGGTCCTCTATGCTGTTCCACAGATCTACATGTCTCTTTTTTTTAACCACTATCACATAGGTCTTCATTCCTATTGCTCTGTAGTATAATTTGAGAGCATATATGGTAATATCTCTAGTTTTGATCTCTTTGCTTATTTATTTTGAATAGTCAGGGGCTACACAAAACTTCAAGTAGAGGTAACAGATATAACCCAGCCATGTTCCCAGAAAGAAGAAACCAGGGTGTTTAATTTGTAGTAAGTCTCTTAGCTTAAAACTCTAACCTTGACCCCAGTGTGGTGAAGTATGCCTTTAATCCCAGTATTCCAGAGGCAGGAGAAAGATCTTTGTGAGTTCAGTGTCAGCCTGCTCTTCGTAATGAGTTCTAGTCCAGCCAGTGCTATACAGTAAGACTTTAATCTAAGTCAGCATTTTCCAAAGAATATTATGTATATGCAGCACATATACTGAAGAGTTTCTCAGAGGAAAGGAAAACTTATTGAATTCTCTCCATGGAGATTCACATGCATATTAGCACATCAAAGCTTCTAAAATGCTCAGCAGTATAAAACAAAATAAAATCTCCCAAATTCTTAAAGGTAAATAGTACTTTTCTTTTACTAAAGTTACAGCTATTCATGTACAGTCTGAGTAGAAGATAAAAAAGAATAATCTAGGTTGTACTGGAGGAATCATTATTTCATGCATACTCAAAAGTGTTTCTTGTACACAAAACTCATAATACATATATACAGAGGGTGCAATGTTGGTGGTATAGCAGTGAATGTAGCTTCTTTCAAACACAAACACAAAGTCAATATGTAGCATAAAATTGTACCATTCTTTCCATTCCATCTGTACTGCCTTTACCAATAATTGTTTACTTCCGTCAGTGTATTGTCTGTGTGTCTATTCCTGTACCTCATAGGATGCTGTACACTGCCCAGCATGTCTGCTTCACTTTCCTGCTTTCAACCATGTTTCTAGTCTCTCTGATATCAACTCCTCTTTATTTTGCTCTGTGTCTCTCTGTGTCTGTGATAGACAGTATCTCAACTGACTATTTAAACCTCTCTGTGGTCTCCTCCCACTTTGACTCAGGACTCATTTATATAACCAAAAACAATGTTGCAGAAATAAGGGCGCAATAATTGTTAGGTTGTGTAAGGCATTGCAGCTTCAACAAGTGTGCAACCACTCCAGAGGCCACATGAAGATGTCCTCATGGAAGAAGAAATGAGATCTTCCGGTAACTGTCACTATTATAATGATTATGTGAGTCAGCTACCTTAGAAATAAGCCTTTCCATAAGGACTACAGTCCTTTGACCACTGCACCATGTTCATATATATTGAAAAGGTGTATTGCAGCCCAGAAATGCATACAATTGTTCTATCAACTGAGAAATAATTAGACCTTCCAGCCTTAGGCAAGCCTTCAAATGGCTGCATTCCTGGCTAATACCTTGACTACTATCAAGGCCTAGAACATCAAGATAAGCTTTACTAAATCCCCCACTGAAATAGCTATAACACACTCACATATGATTTTTTTTTATAATTTAGGGAACTGTAATTGGGTTTCACACATGCTAGGTAAATGCTCTACCTACAAGTTATATTTCCACCCCTCCCATCTTTTTTTTGTTTGTAAACTTTTAAATTTTCAGTATAAGATGTTGCTATTTTTCTAAGGCCAGCCTTAAACTTACGATCCCTTTTGTCTCAGGTCCCAGACTACCTGGGATTAAATGTATTCCTAGCTATGTATGCTATGTTGTATGTACCACAAGGCCTAGAAACATAAAATATAACACATTTACTAAATATGCATTTATATTCATATATATATATATATATATGTATGTATGAATGTAACCCTCCAAACCTACAAATACTAGTATACTCTGCTAAGGGTACTTGAAGCCTCAGGAAATATGAGCATATGAGCAATTTATAGTCGGGTACAGGACTCCATTATTAGTGAACACAAAAGGTGATGACTAAGTCCTTCTTAGACTAACAGCACCCCGGACATACCTTTTTGTCAGGACAAAGGCTGTTTCATTTTAAGATTACATGTCAGAACTCTGAATAAGCTGTGCTATCTCCTCGTGCTGACTAGGGGGCCTGGCACAGGAGTGGTGCTCATTAAAGCTTTCTGAAGTGAATTGAATAGAGGAGTCCTCAATTATGAGAACTGGAGTACAGAGGTGTAGTTAGCCTAGCAAGGGCAGTGATTCCTAAGTAGCATTAACTACAGAGATTTGGATTGGGGTTCTTTAAATGCTCCCGTCCTCCACATGATTTAGACTCAACCTAGGGCTTACAGCATGATTGAAGCTGCAGGTGGGAAGCAAATAACTGTGGAAATGCAGACTGCAAATGCTGGAAATCAGGCAGGGGCCTGACTCACATGTTAAGATGCCCTGAGAAAACGTAGCATTGGAATAGGTACAGCCACTTATTCTGTATCAGAATACAAAGAAAGGGCTTAAAAGCAAGGGGCTAACCGCATTCCCCAAGATTCTCAGATGCTGTGTTAAGTTTCTAAACTCTCACTGATTCTGATTATGAAATTTCTCTTGCACACACAGCCCAGGGAAAAAACTATTTTAGCATAATACTATTTCTCTTCATCATTCCACAGTTTCAGTAGATTCTGAAGCCTCACAATGTGTAGCCACTGAAATGGTAAAGAAAAGCATGCTTACCAGCACAGAATGGTGATATTCACTAAGAAGGGAGATTATTGCACAGATCCAGAGAAGTCAATGTCTTTCATTAAATAACAGGTTGGGGCGGGGTGAGGGAGTGCAGAGAACACCTTAATTCCTGAGATGAGCATCATCAAAATGACTGAAAAATCTTCAGTTCAAATCACTTCCTACTTCCTAGAGATGCTCTTTCTCTTCAACCTAGCTGAGTGAAGAAGGCACTTCCCTGGAGATGGCAATTAGATTAGAAAGCCTGGAGCCTTCCCCTTGATTACTTAAAATGATACTAAGCCCTTAAGCTAACTTAGATGGATGGTAATGGCTTCCAGGGGACAGACAACTCTGAAAAGACAACACCATTGCACTTTCTTTTCCATTTACTCACTTAATACTTTGAAAATACTTTTGTAAATTTTATTAAAGCGATGGCAAGCCTTTTAAAAATGAATCTGAGTGTTCTCTCCACATTTCAAATAAATGAATGTAATTCTGCCAGAAGCTGATGACAATCCTGTTGTAGAGGGTCAAGCCTTACTCTAATCCTTAAAGTGAGTTTGCGGTCTAATCAATGTAATGAATCAAGTAGTCATTAATATTTTGGAAAAACACATCCTGAATTGCAGCAGTTCTATGTATCTATCTGGGGTTTCTGGCACTTTTTCTTGGTCATGCTGCTTGTCAAGGGACTTTGTGATTAAAAAGGAAGACCACTATTTACCAAATGTATAAATGAGAGACTTGATTACCAAAAGATTAGCCTACTACCAAGAACATTGTGTGTTGGAAATACAATTTGACTTATACCCTCATTTTGTGGTGTTAGGGATCAGACACAGGGACTTTTATGGACTAAGTAAGTGATCTATTACTGAGTTTCATCCACGTCACTACATCCCTTTTGAAGTTATCCTAGAAGATGAAACTGTCAGGCATGCTTGTATTTAAGGGCAATTCTTCTAGTACTTTATGAACATTAACGTTGGAATAGAAAATCTATCCCACATATAATGTACCTTAGATATGCACATGTCACTTGGCCTAGCAGTCTTAGTTTTCCACCAGGATACCAATATTTTCCAACATGCAAGTTGTGATTTGATGACTTGCCAAGTTTCCTGGTTTTATTCATTTGCTACAGCAGTTACCATAATAAAGAAGATGGTGTATGTCAGATGGACTTGGGGGTTGAGGAGACATAATGTGCTTTATGGGGAGAGTTTAATTTGAGAGGGTAGTAGGAAATAATGAAAGGGAGGCTGCAAGGAAGAGTGTTGACCTGGGGTTCAGGCACCTAGCTTCAGTTTTGAAAATAACTTCATCATTTGGTAGTTCTTTGACCATGTGATTTCATGTAAATATATGTGTGGTTTTCATGGGACTGTATTCTTGAAAATAACATTTGCTTAATGTATTTTCCTACTTCTCTGCCTTTGGTTTATGCAGGGCTGGTGATTAATTGGCATTATTAATTAATAAGTCTTAATGTCAGCCTTTGCTAAGGGCTAATTAACTAGTGTGTACTTTGTCAAATTGTAATGAGAACTGATAGTCTTTTTACCTTTTTGTTTTGTTTGGGGGGAAGATATATTATTTTAGCAAACATTCATTCTTTTTTAAGGAGATAATACTTTTTAATTTAACTGGTGTTTACTAGACAACTTTAAGGCCGCTAGAGCACACAAAGAATATAAAGAAAACAATGTAAAAGAGCTTATGTATCTGAAGAGCATACATTAGTCATAAAAAAATCTGCAAACGCACAAACAACATATACATGCATATACAAGTGCCCCTCGAGTAAATGAACACTGATGTGAACTCAAATTGACCGCCTTGACTGTAGTAGAGCCTCTGCTTTGGATAGTAACAAAGAGGATGGTGTGTGGAAGATGGACTAGGGGGGCGATGTGATGTAACATCTAATCTTAGGAGACAGTGGAAATAGTGAGAGAGAGGCACCAAGGAAAATCATGTTGGCCTGGGGTCAAGGCTACCTGGTGTTGGTCCTGACACAAACTTCAGTATTTGATAGCTCTTTAATCTTAGACTTGTCACTTCTTAGCTCCAAATATTAGGACTCCTTAGTGCAGGAGTCTGCAGTTAAGAAAGTTTCAATCACAAAGTTCTAGAATTTGAAAACTTCTTTGAGAGACATGAACTGCAAATTTTACATCTCGTACATCTTTTAAGTTGCCAACAGGCTCAAGAATGAAGAGAAAAGATTAGAGGGAAGGGTGATGACCTTACATTTATAAGGGCCTAGACCCATAATAATGACAGGACAAAACACATATGAGACAATTTTTTTTATCAAATGTTTTAAATAGCTTCCTGGAGAGATAGGACAGGTTTAGCTTCTCTAACCCCAAATCTAAGATCCAAAACTCTCCCAAACACAAAACTTTCTGAGTACTAGCATGATTGACATGATATCACAAATGGAAAATTACAAATTTAACTTCATGTGATGAGTGGAATTCAAACCATAGATACATTAAAAAATATATAATTACCTTCAGGATATTTATATGTTATAAATGAAACATAAATGAATTCCGTGTTTAGAATTCTGTCTCATCTCCAAGATATCCATTTGGGAATATGTAAATACACTGAAATGAGAATAAATGAAAAAATAACCACTTCTGGGCCTGAGCACTTCAGATAAGGTATACTGATTATATTCAGCCTCTGTCATATAGTAGAACAGACACAGCCTTCGTAATTGAATAGCCAAGATTATACTCTCCTTTGCCTATTTAGTTATGGTTTCAGGCAAGTTCCTTACTAGAATTTTTTTAAGGCATACCTAATTTTTATTGTGCTTTATTTTATGAAACTTCCCATATACTGTGAATTTGAGAGAGAGAGAGACACAGAGAGAGAGAAGTAAATTGGTAAGTAAACTTGGATCACTCGAGTCTGTTGACACAATTTTTCCCAACAACACTAACTCTGTATCTCATGTCTCAAGTTTTTTTTAACTATTTCATATCTGCTGTGATAAGATTTAAGTTCTTTTATCTTTGTAGATTATCACTGTAGTTGATTTGCCATACTACAAACCACACCCTTATTAAAATGTAAACTTTATTATTAGTCAACAAACACAGTGTATTCTGACTGCTCCACCTACTGGTTGGTCCCCAGTCTTTCCCTCTTTCCCAGACCTCCCTATTTCCAGAGACACACAACATTGAATTATGGCAATCAACTCTACATTGGCCTTCAAGTGTTCAAGTGAATGGGAGATTGTAGTTCTCTCACTTTAAATCAAAATCTAGAGATAAGTAAGCATGATAAAGAAGGCAATTGAAAGATGAGGCAGACTGAAAACTGGTTTTCTTCTTGTCCAATAGTCAAATTGTGAAGTGTTTGAGAGAAATTCCAAGTACTATTCCAGTGAACACAAGAATGATAAGACAATAAAATATCCTCATTTGCACAGATGGAAACACTTTAAAATTTTAATTAATTTAAAATTTTTAATTTATTTTTATCCCAACTACAGTCTCTCCTCCCTGCTCTCCTCCTATTACCTCCCCCACATCTCCTCTACTCCCCCACCACCACTGTTCCTCCAATTCCTGTTCAGAAAGGGGCAGGTCTCTCATGAGCTTCAACACATCAAGCTGAAGCAGAACCAAGCTCCTCCCCCCTGCATCAAGGCTGGGCAAGTCAACCCAGCTTGGGGAATAGGTTCCTAAAGGCCGGTTCAAATGCCAGGGACAGGTCCTGATCCCACTACTAAGAGTTCCACAAACAGACCAAGCTCCACAACTGCCACCCATATGCAGAGGGCCTAGGTCAGTCCCATGCAGGCTTCCTTGCTGATGGCCCAGAGTAGGTGAGCTACCATGAACCCAGGTCAGCTGCCTCTATGCGTTTCCCATCATGAACTTGACCCCCCTGACTCATACAATCCCAAATGGGAAACATTTGTAGTGCTCTTTATAGAAGACCAAACTAGCCACAGCATTACTTTAAGACAACTCCATTTTGTAAAGGCTAAAGGAAGTAAGGCTACTTAGGAAACGTAAAACTAATCAAGGTCTATTCATGGGATTCTTTTAAAAAATTTATTTATGTGTATGGGTGCTTAGCCTGTGCACCATGTACATGTGTGGGGTCCTCAGAGACCAGAAGACAGTGTCAGATGCCCTGTGACTGGAGTTGCAGATGACTGTGCATCACCACGTGGATGCTAAGTATTGAACCTGAGTCCTCTGGAAAAATCAGTCCATGCCCCTAACCACTGAGCAATCTCTCCAGTCCCTGGTCAAGATATTTAAGTAAAGAAAGAGATTCTGAGAGTCTGCAAGGTGACGCAGTATGTTTTATAAAAGGCTGCAGCCATTATACAGAAGACCTAGTAAGAGAATAGATGAAGATGCTTATATTAAAAACAACTTTCCAGTGTGTATGAGACAACTTTATAGTAGAAAAAGATTAAGCCTAGGACTTTAACATTCAGAGAGGAGAATCAAATGCTGAGTTTCAAAGCCTCCAAACACTAGAGGCCCCTCTTTTTAAGGAATAAATAAAAATGGATGACTTTTAGAGCTAACCAATACTCATTGTCTGAGGTACTGTTCTATTGTTGTGAAGAAACTCCATAATGAAGACAATTCTTATCAAAGAAAACATTTAATTGGAGGGTTGCCTACCATTTTGGAGGGTTAGTCCATGATTATCATGGTGGAAAACATACAGGCATGGTGCTTGAGCAGTAGCTGCTATATCTCACTAATCCTCCCCAAACAGTACAAACGACTGTGGCCCAAGCATTCAAAAATATGAGTTTATGGGGACTATTCTCCTTCAAACCATCATATTCATATACCATTCCAAAAATGCTAGGTTATTGAGACTTACACTGTACTCTTCAGGTGCTTTTTAAATAAAGGGACAGACATCATTTCTATGACAGCATTTCTGTTTGTGGCATGGCTTACTGAATGTTTTAAGCCCACAGTTGAGACCTACTGCTCATTCACAATGCCCCTGGCAACCAGGGAGTTTTAATGGGAATGTACAATGAGATTAATGTACCTGCCAATACAACAGTTATAATATAGCTCATGGTTCAAGGAATAATTTTGAATTTAGTGTTTTTTCCTCAAAAAAAACATTGTATAAAGCTACAGCAGACATAGAAAGAGATGCCACTGATGGATATGTGAAAAGTAGATTGAAAAATATTGTAAAGAATCAAACACCCAGAGCTAAACACTGAGTCAAACTCCTGGAATTCAGTTGCAGAGAGGGAAGAAGCGATGAGCAAAGGGGTCAAGACCAGGGTGGAGAAACCCATAGAAATAGTGGATCTGAACAAGGGGGAGCCCATAGACCTCAATCTAATAGCTGGAAAACCAGCATAGAACCGACCCAGACCCTCTGAATGTGGGTCTCAGTTAGAAGGCCCAAGCAGTCTATGGGACCTGTGACAGTGGAACCAGGATATATCTCTGGTGCATGAAAGGAGTTCAGGGGGCACATTTACCATGGAGGGATACTCCCTTACCTTAGAGACATGAGGGAGGACTTATGTCCTGACCCAAATTACTTGACAAATTTTGATGATCCCTCCTGGAAGGGCTCACCCTTCCTGGGGAGTGGATGGGGAATGGGACTGGGGGATATCGGGGGATATGAGAGGATGGGAGGGACAGTGAACTGGGATGCTATGTAAAATAGGAAAAAATAAATAAATAAGAAAAATATAGAAAGCTTTCATCATTGTAGATGCTATCAAGAACATTTTTTAATTCATGGGATGGGGTCAAAGTGAACATTAACAGAAAATATGGGGAAAGGTTGTTTCCAACCCTAATAAATTACTTCAAGGGATCTAAGACTTAGAAGGAAAATGTAGCTGAAGAAAATGGTAGAAATGACAGCCAAGCTAGAAGAGTGCTGCCTGACACTGTGACCAAGCTGTTGAAATCTAATAATAAAAGGTTAACAGTCAAGACTCACTTCTTAATGATGAACAGAGGGTGGATTCTTGTAATGAAATCTACTCTTTGTAAAGACGCTATGAACATCATTGGAATGGCAAGAAAGCATTTAGACTATCAAACAGACTTATTTGGCAAAGCAGAAGTAGACTTTTAAATAACTGTCTCCAAGTTTGAAAGTTCTATTGTGTATAAAAGCTGGGAAGCATCATCTTATGCTGCAGGAAAATATTTGATGAAAGGAAGGGTCTATTGATGTAATGGACTCTGCTGTTTTCCTATTTGAAGATCTTGCCAAAGCCACCCCAACTTTTAACATCCACTATCCTGATCAGTCAGCATTCACCACCATCAAAGCAAGACCCTCTACCTTTGGGGGGGCTCAGTTGTTGTCATTTTAGCAAGAAAATATTAAACAGTTTTTTAATGCTATTGCATACTCACTGGATGAATATAATTTAAATCTGGCGTTTATATGTTCAGTAAACTAAAAAATGAATATTTGTTGTGGTGGTCTGGAACTGAGACCAAAGCCTCTCCAATGCATGCCAATATTAAGTTGCCATAATAGTATATAATATCCTTAATAAGGTCATTTTGAAAACTAAATAATTTATTTTGAACTGTGTGTGCTACTCTTCTTGTAACCTTCCATAAACATTTAATACATGGCAGTCATTTATCAGTCCAGATGGCCAGGGCCCTAGCTTGGCTCGAGTGTTTTGGTCAGCATATACAAAGAGTCTGCGTTAGGTCTTCTTTAGAGCTTGAGATTTTATCATCTTGAATCTGTGGACTTCGGTGTTGGTTTATGCAACAACCCCGTTCCCCATACTATGAGACTTTTTCAACCCCTGGACCAGAAAACAAGATTTGAGGCATCTCTGCTATTTTCAATTTGTCGCTACCTAGATCTGTCTGGCCCTAGTCGTTCTAAATGACGAGAATTAGACTGTATCTGTGTTTTCAAACTGCCGTTAGATGGATGTGATTTAAATCCTGTCAGCATAGAATTTTCACACAACACTAAAGAAACCTTTTTCCAAAGCTAGGCTCCATAGTCGCTGTTTTCCTCATTCATGGGGGCTTCCCAGGAGCCCCTGCCATGGTAACAACCACAGGTCCATTATTCAGTTATGTCCAGCAAAGATTTGTCTCATGATTAGTTTTGATTAGATAAGATTTTCAAAACAAAAGAAAATGTTTTACCTCTCTGGAGGTGGTGGGATCTGGGAGAATGGAGGCAATAAATGAGGTGGACTAAAGTCACATGCAATAAGCCAACTTCATTCAGAGCATCAGACAGTTTCTACTCTGAGGCTTAGGCGGAGTCACATGAGTAAAGCATACAATCACAAGGGCAAGCCGCATGTGGCAAAACAAACATATTTTTCCACCGAGGCATATAAACAGATAACAATAACCAGTTGCGATGAATAATCGGAAGTAAACTCCCTCCTCCTCTCCAGTATACCTGAGGAGCACAAAAACACATTCCAAGAAGAATTCTGTGCTTTTGACGCAACTGGGGTCACAGGACACTTGTCTTGTTTTCTTGAAGTTTTGTTCACAAGCACTTAGAATTCTCCTCACACAATCCCATTGTTGGACTGCGTTCTGAAAGGAGACTAGTGAATTTATTGTAGCTATTGAGATTGTAAGGGACAAGTGCTGCTTGGGGAAGCTGCTCCTTTAACGAGGGTCCATTCTTTGGTGTTGAGAAGCATAAACTTCCCCAATGAAGAAAAAAATTATCCATTTCCTTAACGTTGCAAAGAATTTAAAAAGTGTTTCAATCACCCCCTTAGCTTTGTTAACTCTCATTTCAGATAAGGGTTATAACTCTCTATGGGAGGAGCAAAGAGGAGACTTTGTCTTTCCTTGTTTTCCGTAATCTCGGCTGCAGCTCAGCTGACTTGGTCCTCCATCAATTCCTCCTCATTGTCTCCTTTGCTAGTCTCGCCCTGCAAGTACCACTTCTGTCATGCTCCACATTGTTCCAATTCCATCTCTTACCACAGTTTTACCTCTATCAAATTTGTTGAATATATGTCTGCTACTCCCTGGGGCATTTAATTAAACAGTTACTGTGTCAACGACATCCATGAGCTCATTTATCCCAAGGCAGAAGCAGTTCCAGACAGCAACCTCACCCTTGGTTAACAGTGTAATCCATATGAAGGCAAAAAGTCACCCTGCCCAACACAAAGCAACAAAAAAAAGCCATCCAAAGGATTATGGCAACTGAATGTGCAACAATGTCTAGGGCAGGTTTGTATTACCTAGCTGCCAATATCAATGGATATAATGAAAGAACACTTTCTGAGCAAAGGCAGATCTTTTTGCAGTGGATCTATGATTTGGTGGATAGCTGAAAAACAACAGTCTAGAAACAGAAGAAAACAAGTAGTTAAGCAAGGTTTCAGTAAACAAGGCAGAACTAGTTGAATTATTGCCTCAAATCTGAGTGGTCTCAGCTGTATCTGTGGAAGGAAACAATGTTTTTCTTGTGTTCAGTATCCAAAACTGCCCAAGTCCTCTTTTTTTTCTTTCTGTTCTTCAGCTTAGAATTGCACCTCTGGATAGAAAATGTTCATTTTGAATGGACTTGTACTTAAAAACTTCTAATTTGCTGAATCCAATTGATTGTTGGAGTTCCGCTATATATCAGAGCTCTCCAATCTGGAAAACTCGAAAGTATTTAATGCATTGATCCTCCAATCATACTTCATTATTGAAAGCTAAGTACCACTGCTTTTCTGAACAATTATAGAGTTGGCTATTGTCAAGTAATGGCCAAATATTGACAAGAGTGTGGGGAAATGGTTGTTCATACACACTACTGGTGAGAATAGAACTTTGTGTAGAAATTTAACAACATGTGTCAAAAAATCAATTCTCTTTGATCCATCAATTCTATTTCTTTGTGAATGGTTAGCCAACATAAAACATTTAATTGAGTATATAATGTATATTTATTATAAAGATGAACTTATATGTATATTTGTATAACTTGGAAATCAGGATGCATCTTTGACATGGTATCACATTCACAAGGAAAAAACTTTTATAGATTTTGTTGAAGTATCAGTAATAATGGTATGATTTAGAAAAGCCTAATATTACATAAGTAAAAGTCTGGATAAGTAACATATTTATACCAGATAGTATCCCATGTATCTTTGAAAAGGAGTGAGATTGTGCTATGTGTGATGGTTTGAAAAAAAGTGTCAAGAGATATATAATTAATGGAAAACATTAAAGCATATAACATGAAGCTTAAAATAGAAAATTTTCAAAAAGGCACAATATATACATAGTTTGTGATATGTATGAATATGATTTTTCTGGTGTAACAGGTAAGAAACTTTTGTCCATATTTCTTCTTGGGTGAAGGTTAGCTAGTGGGAGACATTTAATTTTCATTTTGTATGTTTTTGGACAATTTGAATCTTCCTACTATGCTCACATATTGAATTTTTCTTTAAAGGCCACAAGAGGTTTCTTGAAGATAAATTACTATTCTTTTTTTTCCTCTTTTCTTATGCTTCTCTGTATTAAAAACACACAATAGATGTTATTTTAAAAAGGAAATCAATAAGACAGGCCCTGTCTCGGTAGAGTTCATAATGAGTGTGATAAACCAAAGAACAGATGGTTTCCTAGATCCAAGAATAAAGGCTTGAACAAAGTGCCTGGAGGTGCGGGGGGGGGAGTTATGGAACAGAAACTTACCCTGTCTCTCTAGAGGCATAAATAAAGTGTCAGAGAAGATGTCATATTTGAGTTGAGGCTTGGTAGAGCAGAGGATGTTGGTAGAAAGCAGTCCAGAAAGCACAGACAGCCCATCAAACACAACAGTCTAAGGGCTATAACTGGGTCAGGGAATTTGAAGGGATATAGTTGGGGCAGAGACACATTAATGTGTGGGCCTGAGTTAGCATGTGAGCAGAAGTATGGATAGCTTATGCTCTGATCTTGGTGCGTCTAGTTCTTCATCTCTAACCCTAGGAGCAGCATTAAGGAGTCTTTGGCCCTAAGAGCAGTAATAGTAACAGAGACAGCCCAGAGTCTGAAGGTCTGTCTGATTCTTTCCTGAAGTAGTAATAGTAAGGTGGAGTTCTAGAGAATCTGTACAGACTCTATTTAACATACAACCAGAACCCTCAAATTCAGGCAGTTGTTAATATTCTTATCTTTAGCATTCCTGCTTCTGGGCTCTGCCAATATAGTGAGGATTCAATAAATCTCTTCTACAGAATGATCTATGGGAGATTTGGTAAGATGTTGTGACAGATCTTACTTCCTAATTATACACCCACCCCATAATACCACAGGATCTAGAACATTTCAAACTTGAGATGGTAAACAATCACACAGATACAATACACAGAAATATACATGATTAAAAGGAAAGTGAAAATGTTAAAATAAGAAAACTGACTCTCTCCCTCTCCCAGTGGTTGTAGGAGACAATTTTGGTTTTGTCTTACAGAAATGCATCATATATCTCAGTACAGCAAACAAATTATGTCATGATAGGTTGCCTGATTGGGTTTATACCTGGGTCTGTGAGCACCTTTATTTCTTCATGCATGTATTAGTTTGTTCCCCATAAGTATGGGGTCTCTAGTATGTCCTAGGTGCTAGGCTGGACTAGAAGCTAAAATATGCTACTGAAAGGGATAGACAAAGTCTTTGCCCTTCTGCATCTTACATTCTAGTTGGGAAAGATACAAATCAATAAGAAAGCACACGAACACAAAATTATCCATTGTAGTAATGGATACAAGGGAAAAGGACATGATCTATGGGTAGGTGAAACCTAAGTATGATCAGCTCTTGGGAAGTCATGGGGTGCTTTGTGAGGAAGTGTTGCAGCTGCAATTTCAAAGGGAAGTAGAACCAATAACATCTGTAGCTCTGAAAACAGCTGTTTCTTTTCTTGATTCATAGAAACAGAGTATGGGAACATGTAAATTAGTGTTCTGCAAACCACAGGTTGAAACCTCTGTTTAAAATTCACTGGTATAGATCTTGACCAGCATTTGTTGACTAATACAGTATAACCAAGTGGATAAGGTTGAAACAGAATGAAATGAAATTTTCCGGTATCATTACTGAGAATGATTATCTTGTGAAACGAATATCTTTCTGTAGATCTCAGTCCAAATATTGCAAATCACTGATTCAGATGTCGTGCCTTCTCTTCACACAATTATAACTTGTCAGGTAACAGCTAGTTCCTTTCTTTTAAAGACAGTAGTATTTCTATGTCTCTGCTCATATTCTTTTCAGTAATAATGGAAGTAAGAAGGCAAGTGCCTTCCACCACTGACTGAGTGCCCACACTGGAGTGTGACAGTGCATAAAGTGCCTTGTAAACATAATACCATTCATTTGTCAAAGTAACCCCATGAGGTAGACACAATTCATCATTCCATTGTAGGAATTAATAAGCCTGAAAGGCTTCTTAAGAACTTGTTGGGTTTCTATTATTTATATTTGATGATCCAAGTTTTGTGGCACTTTGAATTGAGTCGATCTTTTTTCTAGAAATATCATTTCCTCATTCCTGAGTGACTGTGTATGGACTTCAAAGACATTTCTTTCTGAAGAAACAAAACACATTGTTTTCAGCTAAAAAGGCAGCAAATATATTATGCTAATGTCATATACTATCAGTACCCTAGCCATGTTTATATGTTAATAAGAAATATCCAAAGAAGGGAAATTTGAAGATCAATAAACTCCTTGATGACATAAGCCAGAAACGGTTGTCTCCAGGTTGGGAGACACAGTGCTCTGCAGCTGACACCACAAGAGTGAATCTTCAATGAGGAGATACCAATGCTATCAGAAAGAGAGTCAAACTAGCTTATTGAATCCCCTACACACTGATAAAAGTAGGTTAGCAGGTGCCTCTGTACATTTGTACTCCAATTATTTCAGATGGAGGTCAGGGAGAAACCCTTCAATGACTAAGTAAAAGGAAATGAATAGTCTTTGGGGGTCACAGAATTAGAACTCCAGAGGCAAATTTACCTTAACCATATAATGAGCTTCAGTTAAAGAGTTGGATTGGAAGAATGTGAAGATAATTTCACAAAGGGCAACCTGCTGGATGATACAATGAAAAAAAAAAAACACTTTAGCATGGGAGTTATAAAATTCTGGTTATGGTACTGACTCTGGCCCAGATTTGGAGAAAGAACCTTCAGTTCTGTGGGCCTTAGTTTCCTTAGCCTATAAAGTGAAAATTACAAACCAACTGACCTAACTCTTAGGTGGGACAGATATTGAGATTACATGGGGAAGTATGCCTTTATATGTTGAATAGTTCTATAAGAATATAAAGTATGAGTATGATCACCAAGTCCTTGCATGAAGATTTATAGTGCGAGTCCAAGTTCTTGGAAGAGTTTTCAATAAAACCCATAAGTTGTCCACCTAACCCCTGTAGCATGATCATAGTGGTCATGGATGGCACCCTATGCTCCATTGTGTAGTTCTCTTCACTCTTCTGTGGATCCAACATTCTTCCTGCTTCTGCTACTTTATTTGTACTGTCCTCCATACTTAGGTTGCCCTTTCATTTAACAGGTAGGTGCACCTTGGTTAAGCATCCTCTCCAACAAGGCTTTGTGTACTTTTGTTATTTCTCAAAGTATGGTCAGCGTGTCCTGAGAGTCTCATCAGACCTTTAGCAGACCTATTGAATCAGCTTTTCATGTTAACAAATTACCTGATGATTCATCTGCATATTGCAATTTCAGAAAATGCCCTAATCACTTCCAGCCCACACTCCACCCTCCTTTCTCTGAACATCTTGAACATTTGGGCTTGTAAATCTTGTTGTTGAATTTCTATCCAGTTTACTCCTTTTCAACTTTAAAACTATAGGCATTTGGGTGGCAACTAAACATTCAGTGATTTTTTTTGTCATAAGAAAAATTTAATTATCTTTAAATTCCACACATGTTTATTATGAGTATGCAGAATACAAGTCCCGGTGGATATAAAAAATGAGTAAGATGTAGCAGCTATATCTAAAGGGGCTCAAGAGCTAATAGAGAACTTGCTTGCCCACTTCCTTCCAACCATTGTTCACCATTTCCCAAACATTACTTTGCCCCAGACACTTGAACAGTTGTTAAGAAGATGAAGCCCCACATAGATAATCTTTCACTTCTAAATCTAGTAGAAGTATATTTGAGCATTTAAAGCATAGTTTTAATAAACAACTTACGGATGCTGTAATACCATTACAGTGGGAGTGCATTCAGAGACTGCCTATTTGGGGGGTGGGGTAGTAGTGAGGCCGAAAAGCTACAGAAAGTAATTAGGGTTGAATTTGGATGTTTAGTATGAACTTATAAGTAAGTAGTGGTTTCCTACATAGAAGACCTAGCATGAGTACATATATACTAAATGCCTGGTTTTGTTTAGGAAACAACAAGTCATAAGTTGTGAGTTTGACTTGAAGATATATGAGTGCATGATGGGAAGGAGGAATTAGGGCTCAAAATTTTTTATGAGGATCACATTAAATGGTCTTGCATAACATGTGTCATGTGGGAAAAAACGGCATTTTTCCTTGCTTTCACTAGACAATGGGAGTTTTCAGTGGTTATCTAATGTATTATCTCAGAATGGATTCAATAAAACTTTTTTGAATTGATTTGGAAGAAAATAAAGGCTTCCTTAGAGTGGAGGCAAAGTTTCATTTAATTTGCTCTGGGTTCCACAGTCCTAATGATTGATTGGACAGTGAAATATGCATGGCTGAACGTATGGCACTGTCTGACACACAGTCAAAGCACAACAAATTTACCAGACTGCAATGCAAGCTATTGTGTTTTACACACCTAAACAAAATGTCTGATGTGAATGGAAAATCGTTGAAGGTCCCTACACAGGTAGTAGATGTTCAGGTGTGCTGGAAAGGTGAGGTTCAATTACATGTCTTTGGCATTTACATAAGCTTGCAACTGAGAAGCTAAATGCTTGTGCTTTTGGGTTAAGACACCAAGTTTCTAAGACTCTTCTAGTGGTGTTCTAGGAGATGCCCTGCTTCTTTTTATTTTTATAATGATTTCCTACTTGGATGAAAACACCAGTATAGCTGCAGTATTAAACTCCCAGTTGATAACTCCTGTGAGTATGTTTCACTAACTGGCCTTTGAGGATTGTGCTAGCTAGTTTTTATGTTAACTTGATACAGGCTAGAATTAAGTGAGAGGAGAGAACCTTAACTGAGAAAATGCCTCCAGAAGATCCTTTTGTAGGTGGATAATAACAATAAGGATATCTGTAAAAAACCATGAGGAATCCTACTATTAACTATTTTTAAAATCTTTATCACACATAACTGTGTAGAGATATACATATATAATATTAATGAACTTTTCTCATCTGGACTGATACTGCTCCCTCCAAGAGCCAAAGACAACCTAATAAAAATCACAACACCAGACATGAGAAGCCCTCTTTAGATTTGTTGGCCTGGGCTTCCAAGAAACTCCCAAAATATACAGCCTACAGCTCTTGCCCTTGGTTCCCTCCCAAAGGTGGAAGGTTTAAGTCCTTATTGCTGAAGACATTATGCATTTTACAAACAGGGGCCTAGAGAGTTCTGAGTGGGAACTGACCTGAATGCTCCTACCCTGAGGACTAGTTTTCATGCTACAAGAAGGCACCATGTAAGCTTCCAAAGGAAAAGGCCAACCTATAGTCTTACCCAGCTATGGTACCTATGAACCACATCAAAGACTAGCATGACATGATAACCCGTCCCACCACCCTTCAACCCCAAGTAAACACAGAGATACGTATTAATTATAAGCTGCTTGGCCAATGGCTCAAGCTTCTATTTGGCTAGGTCTCTCTTAATTATTAACTCATTTCTACTAAACTAAGTATTTCCATGTGGTCTTATCTTAACAAAAAAAAAAAATGTCCAGCATTGATGGGAGATGTTATTCTGTAAATACGTTTCTCATACTGGTTAATGAATAAAGCACTGTTGGCCAATAGGAAAGCAAGATAGGAGGGGCTAGGAAACTAGGAGGGAGGAGGAAGTAGTTAGGAGGAGTCAGCATGTAGAGACTGAAAAGAACATCTCCCTGGTAAGATGAGACCACGTGGGAATACTTAGAGTAATAGAAATGGGTTAATCATTAAGACAGAGCTAGCTGATAAGAAACAAGTAACAGGCCAACAATATTGTATCTAATACAGAGTCTCTACGTGTTATTGGGGGATGGTGTAGCGGCAGGACCAGACCAACTGGCAGGAAAACATACTTGTTACACAGCATATTCTATCTTCCCGGTAGCTACATGGTGTCTCCTCGCTGCTTCTCTCTGCTTCCTCTCCCCAGAATTCTCCTCGTCTGGTAGCCCTGTCTATACTACCTGCCTGGCCACTGGAAAATCAGTGTTTTATTCATCAACCAATAAGAGAAACATATATACAGAAGGACATTCCCCCATTAGTAGTGACACACATACATTGGTGTTAACCAATAGCTCCCTGATTGGACTTAAGACAAACTGAACAGGAGGAAGGCCATGCCTAGTACTGGCTGAGCTAATTGTTTAAAAAAAAAGAAGCAAATGGTATTTAGGAGGGTTTGGAAAGGAAAGCAAGAAATATTACAATTGAAAAAAAAATAACCTGCTGAATTTCAGCCTGTCAGTCATTTTCTTAATTAGTGATGATAGGTGAGGGTCCAGACCATTCTACAATAAGGCACACTGACTGAGTAATCGGTTAGGAGCCGACAAGCAGCACTCCTCCATGGGTTCTGCATCTGTTCCTGCCTCCAGGTTCCTGCCCTGTTTGATTAAGTTCCTGTCCTGACTTACTTCAATGAACAGTGACATGAAGTGTAAGCAAAATAAGCCCTGACCTCCCCATGATGCTTTTGCTCATGGTGTTTAATCACAGCAGTTTTAGCCCTCACTAATACAAGGATCTTTTAGAAAGTTTCTGATCATCCAGATGCAGGGGTGCATGAGTGATTGTTGGATGATGTTGGTGCATGAAATCACTGATTTATAAGACACAAAAGACACCTTTTACCTTAACAACACCCTTTGTGATATCTCTAAAAATAATAATTCTGCTCTATGTTTGTTTCTTTGGTTTTATTTTGTTTTGTTTTGTTTTGTTTTGTTTTGTTTTGAGACAGGGTTTCTTTGTGTAGACCTGGCTACCCTGGAACTAGCTCTTGTAGAGCAGGCTGGACTTGAACTCACAGAGATCCACCTGCCTCTGCCTCCTGAGAGCTGCGATTAAAGTTGTGGGCCTCCACTACCCAGCTGTTTGAGCCCTTCTAATACTTTATTTCTAGCCACATATACACAATTCATTTTGTATTTCACTTGTCCAGTGCTTGCCAGCCATTCTAACTGGGTCTCAGGTGACTCATCATTATTTTTACCTGCAATAACTTCACATCACATAAATACAGATAAATATAGCATAATCCCTATTCCAAATAACTTGATTGTCCTGCATTCTTCTACTCTTAAAATCCTATCATATATCTCGAGGCCATGAGGTTTCACTCATATGGAAGGCAACTGAATTGTGTTCTAAAGACAGTGGCTTAGAATGTGTAGGGTACAAATGAAGGAAATGAAGCTGTTGAGACTAGAGAGCAGACTTACAGCTAAATATTTGTCTTTAACTATCTGACGGTTGTCATGGCAATAAGGGCTAAACCTTGTTCTGTTGTGTTCTATAGGACCAGAGGTTGGATCAATAGATTGAACCTATAGGACATCACATTTCATATCAGTATGAGGAAAAGCTGTCAAACTTTCTGAGTTCTCAGAAGAGCACTAGGATGTTTTGAAAGATATGAAGTCCCATGTAGTTATAGTTATTCAATGTAGACAGTATGGGTTTCAAAAAATTATCAGAGCCTATCACCTCTTGGTACCTTTGTTCCCAAGGAACTGTGAAATTGTGCAGAATCATGTGAAAACCACCAGACTAAGTGATTTTTATAATCCAGTTTATCCTACGTGTCCAAGTCTTCTTGCAACCAATCTTCTCCCTGATGTTTTATCAAACATATGGTTAAGGTGCGAACTTCCGAGTAATGTAAGTTCCCAACCAGTACCTTGAGTCAAATGACCTTTGGCCACTCCTGTAGACAAGCAAAAAGAGTTAGTTATTGTATATATTCTCTCTCTTTCTCCCCCCACACTCATGTACACATGCACATATGCACACACACAGCACAACACACAGTCAAACTGAGGAAATTGAGAGCAGAAGATGACAAACATGTTTTTCTAGAATAATATACATTTCAATTATTCCATGTATGCCTGGACTTTCTGAACAGAATGTAAACCATTCTCTATGTATTCATTGAATACTCAATTATTTTATTGAGACGTGCCTTGCTAAGATCTAAAACAGCATCTGATAGCATGACTTCTTTTATCTCAAGTCAGTGACATTTTACCTGCCTGAGATGCTGCTGTGATCATAATGCAAGAGACTTAAATGAACATGGTTATAGCTGTTACTCCCAGACTCATGACTATGAAAAGATTCAGGGGTGTTCTTTATGCATGCTGTCTAGGTTTTACAACTTGGAAGCTGCATCCAGATCCCGTTAAAATCCCTTGGCTAAAATCGAATACTGTCCCAGGAATGACTTAGTGCACTGGGCCTGAGAGAGAGTTTCCGCTCTTGGAGGGCTGAGTAGCTCCTTTAATCTATTTACCACAAGTGTTCATTGCTCTGGGGCTCTGGGATTCTTCAGGATGAAAGCCCTCTATAAATATTTGTTATTGTTATGATAACCAGTATGGCTTCCTGAGTGAGATAAATTTGTCTTCTGGCTTCTGCTTCTAGCTTCTCTTCCCATCCTTTTATTTCTCTCTCCAGATAATTTTTGTGTTAGAGAAACAATCTATTTGTGCAGTTAATTAAGCTGAGTACAGTGTGATAGGCCTTAGTGACTTCAGGTTGCAACTGCTAAGGGATAAATGCCTGAGAGCTGAGAGTTCATACCATAAATATATTATTTTAATCAACCAAGGGAAAAAAATCCTTGGAAACAGAATTAAAAGTGATAGCAGAAGAATAATTAAATATTGTATGGAGGGGTCATTGGGACTGGTTTCCACAAAATTAAAAATGGTAAATCAATGTTCGCAATATCCTTTAGCCTATCATCGGGATAGTTCTTGTTTTCATGTTTCTACAAGATGGCAGAAACTTTCTTCACTGAGAACATGATTCCGCCCTGATCCATCCCCAAACTCATTTTCCAGATCCATCCTTCCCCTGCTAATTAACCATTTCATTCCTCCTTGCTTTCAGAGACCCCTCCTTCAAGATGCCAAGTGACAATCCCTTCAAGATACTGCCTTGACTATGCTAACTACAGAACATCAGTCTCTCTCTCTCCTCTCTCTCTCTCTCTCTCTCTCTCTCTCTCTCTCTCTCTCTCTCTCTCTCTCTCTCTCTCTCTCTCTTCTTCATATTGAAACCCTGCATCTCTGTCCCATTTTCATTTACCATGTCACAGGTAGGGCAAGGAATTCTACTAGGCTACTAATGTGAGTTTCTCTTGTCTCCCAAAATATTATCAATTTGAAAGTTCATGAGAGACACAGCCCAAAGCAGCCTGACACGATATGTACTACTGTTCCTAACTATATCATTTCATAGTAGCTATTGGATTAATTGGTTTGTTTATAACTGCATCTTGGAAGAGAATCATAGCTGAACAAAATGGAGGTATGAGACGTGCAATTGGATACTGACATAAAAAGATGAAATGAAAGAAAACTAAATATATCTCTAGGGCTTGGATTTATTTAGCAGTTGTACAAGGGCATTCAATACTAGCTACCACCCAGACACAAAACATCTGGTTACCTCCAAATATGATTGACACAGCTGTTGGTGCACATAGAGATAGTTCTCTTCTGAAGTTAATGACTTCTGCACAGCTGTGTCCAGTCTTCCAGCAGCTGCTGGATCACATCTGTTGATTCTATACAAGTAAGATACATCAAACTTCTTTATTTCTTTAATTACAAATATATGATGCCCATGGTATTGCTCTGGAACCTGCACTTCCCAAAGGCAATCGATGACAACTTCTATCTTTTAACTTTCCAAAATGCATGACCATATAAAATTAATAGCGTTCATTTGTCCACCTGTTCCCACTCTTGCCTTCTACATTTATATATTGCTCCCGCTTCAAGTCAGGAACTTGAATTAAGCCCAGAAAAACAGAAGGGGCACCTAGTAGGAGCTTAATAGGTTTTTCTAAGTAGGACTGATTTAATTAAAGATCTGATAAACAGATTCTAAATGCTAAGCCATCTGTGTTTAATCTTAAGAAGAAATGAGTAGCACTAGGCATCATCATGAATTTCTTGGTACCAAGAAAGGTGTTGCATGGATAGTGTAACAGTGTATCCTCCATTACCATGGCAAGACAGGATAATAAGAAACCTGCAATTGCAGCTTGCTTGAGTTAGATAAGGAGGTAGCATTATCAGAGTAGTTATAAGCAAGGAATTTGGCATCAAACAGATTTGGATTAGTCACAGCTCTAGTTAGTGAGTACCTGTGTGGGTTTTCATAATATAGTTCATTATCTGGCCCTCACCCTTCTCATTTCTAAAATGAATATAATGACATTGCCTACTTTGTAGCTTTGATTTGGAGATAGGGGAAATGATGCAAGGACTTGCATACTTTGGAGGGGGAATGTATGGTGCCGCTGTAGAATAAAAAGGTATTGATTCAGGAATATGAGAAAATGTATTGGCACAGGCTTAGGGGTAGTAATTTTAAATACTGTGATTCTTCTACATCCCTAGAAATCTGAGGTGTTTTTAGTGGATGCCTTCTTCCCTTGTTTAATCTAAAAAAACCCACTTCTAGAAACTATCAGACTTTCCTTTTTTTCACTTCATCTTCCTTATCCTACTATATTTTACCATTTCTATATTGCCAACTCATAAATAAAATGCAACTTTTCTACATCTGTAGTCCAATTCAAAAAGAATATTGATTGTGTAATACTATAACCAACAGAGTCAAATGAGAAAAAGTTATTAAACATCATTATCAATTGAATTTAGGTCTGCTTAGTTATTATAGATAAAACAAGGTGAAGCCTCCCTGATAATGAGACTGATAACTAACTTATCCACCATCATGGAGCCCTCATCTAGTAGCTGATGGAAACAGAAGCAAACACCCACAGCTAAACACTGAGCCGAACTGGAATCCAGATGCAGAGAAGGAGGACAAGACCAGGCTACAGAAACACACAGAGACAGCTGACCTGAACAATTAGGAGCTAATGGGCCCCCAGACTGATAGCTGGGAATCCAGCATGGGACTGACTCAGACCCCCTGAACATAGGTCTCAGTTAGAAGTCCTGGGCAGTCTAAGGGACCTCTGACAGTGGAACCAGCTTGTATCCCTGGGGCACAAAAGGACTTTGGGGGCACATCCCCCATGAAGTGATACTCCCTTAACCTAGAGACAGGATAGAAGGCTTAGTCCCTACTCCAAATGACTTGACGAATTTAGATGACCCCTCCTGAAGGGTATTACTCTACATGTGGAGTGGGGGGGAAGATGGGAGGGGAGAGTAGTCGGGGGCATGAGAGGGTGGGAGAGAGGGAAAGGGGGAGGGAGAGAAAGGGAACTGGGATCAATATGTAAAATAAAAATTAATAAAAAAAACAAGGTGAAGCTATATTAGTTCTTGAAGGAATTCATATCTTTTCTTGGTTATTTTATCTGTCAGTAGTCATGTTCCTGTTTAAACAAATGTCCATCAGGAAATGCGCTTGGCATTGGAAACACAGAAATAAATAATATTTTTACCTTTTCCAGGAGAAACTCATAAAAGGAGACTTAGAAAACTGATAAATTTATTGCAGAGTACTGAGTGCTAAAACAGGGATACCATGGACATTCAAGGTCCTATCAAATATTGGCAGATATAATAGACAAGACTTCTTAAGAGACCTGTGTTATTAATATATAGAAATAACCTTATGTCTGTATATTAATGATTATTTGTCATATGGATATAGCTTGTAAGAGACTTTAACTGCTCTATGCAATGCAAGGGCTACAAGGTGATAAAATACTTTGTTCACGGGACTCTTGGTCCCTATTAAACACTATCCCAGACCATCATGTACTTAACTGAAATGATCATTTCCCAACAACATTTCAAGGAAAAACCACAAGTTGGAGAGTGGAGAAACGGTGTGGGAAGTCCCTGTAGGAAGAATAGTGAAAATTACATTTAGTGTTTAGTGGATTTGTCACAGTAATAAGAGAAGGTGGACTTCTTCTAAAGAAACCAGAAACCAAATAAGAAACATAATCAGAGTGCCCATCTGTGTTTTGTCCCTGTCCTCTCTCAGTGGTTATCGGGTAGATAAACTAATGTCTGGCATGCAAATGGAATTTTAGGAATGATATTTAAAGTCCAATCCTGAGATGGTCAACTCATTGCATCATACTTGTACTGGCAAGGCACACAGCTCTGGGCTTGGGACTGTGATGTAGCTGTAGAAGACCCTGGTTCTCTCCGGTGCGGGTGTGGGGATCTTGTGTGATAACATTCTTAGTGTGGATAATGATAACATTCTATCAGAACATTTTTATATTGTTCTAGTCTGTACATTTACAAGCTCTTTACCCATCATTATAATGGACTCTCTCGTGCGCTCTCGCTCTCTCGCGCTCTCTCTCTCTCTCTCTCTCTCTCTCTCTCTCTCTCTCTCTCTCTCTCTCTCCCTCTCTCCTCTCTCTCTCTCGTGTGTATGTGTGTGTGTGTGTGTGTGTGTGTGTGTGTGTGTGTGTGAGTGAGTGAGTGTAATCACCAATTATAAGATTCAAGAGACTGGGATCTCACCTGCCTTGCTCACTACATAAATAGCATGTGTAAGTGTAAATATTGGGTTGAGTTAATAACAAATAGAAGGAATTCTGTTTTCTGAAGCTTTATAATGCCTTCTGGTACCATGAAAGAAAGTCTTCAGAAAGGAGGCTTTCAGGTTCTATATAGCTTGAGAGTTTCTGGACTCTTTCTCCAAAACCAGTATTGCCAGGCACCAACTAGCTATCCAATACCAAATGGTCAGTCCTGAAAATATATTCATAAATGCAACATTATACATACTGAGCAGGTTGTATATATGTATTCAGAAATACATATGTATACGTGTATACGTAACAATAACTAAAGGAAAAGAGACTATGAGTGTGTAAGAGAGCAAGGGGTGGAGAGGAACATGAGGAGGTTCTGAGGGCGTAAAGGAAAAAGGGAAATCATATAATCATACTATAATCTCAAAAAATTAGAAAGAAAGAGGACATATTTACTAGGAAAAAGTAAAGAAAGCTTTATAGCCTTTTTGATATAGAAACAACTGGAACATATATTTTAAATCCTGAAGTACTAAAGATTCTTGGATACTTTTTAATAGTTAAGTACGTAGAGGCAAAGAATGTCACCAGAACTGGTTTAGGAAACACAGGTATACAATCTGTGTAATGCCAGCAATCATTGAAATATGTGGACCTGATAATGTTGACCATCCCCCCCCCGTTCTTAATGGCCTTTTTTGGTAGATCTTGACATCTCAAAGGATATGAATTTTGTCATTTTTATCATGCTACCTGAGAGTACTTAGCACAATGATATGCACCAAGTGGCTACTCACTAATTGTTCACTCTATGCATGAGGCTGAGTCCTTTGGCACCACAACTTCAGTTTTCAGTGCACTTTGAAAAGGAGAGCGACCACCAGCATAGGAATGATAAGAGGCACGACTTACATTTGTGGGTTTGAGACACAGATGCATTAAAAAACAGCGAACCCTCTTAATAAGAGATTGTTTAACCCCAGCCATGGAGATTTCACAAAGAGTCTGTTGTTTGGTGATTTCAAGGTGGGCTCCTTCTCAGACATTCACGTTGCCATAGAGATAGCATGTTTTTCTTTCTAAATGATATTTACTTGTACTCTCAGAAGCCTGTTCAGCAAATTAGCACAGGTGATTTGAGAGTAGAGGAGTTGGCTATGTCAGCTTCAAGATTTGCTACACCACAAAGGCCTGAGCTGCCAAATTAAGCGAGGAAAGAGTCTAAAAACCATATTCCAAAAGAAAGATTATTTTGTGAGTTCTTTCTCTTGCCCTCTTTTGAGTGAGAAGGTATTAATACAAGAAAATAAAGAGGGAGTTCTAATCATGAACTTCAAAATTTGGGACTGCAATTTGCCTGTAATGGCCAGAGAAAATAACATGTGAGGGGAAAGTGATTAGAGATTGTACAGTTGTGTAGACCAAACTGGACTGAACAGTATAGGGATGTTTTATGGTGCTGGTTGATCTTTGTTTACCTCGGTATGTGCTCCTTGAAGACAATGACCCTATCTTGCTACTCTCTCATAGCCATGATGTACCCCAATCTGTCTCACCTGCAAAGTCTCTCTCCTTTTTCAGATCCCTTTATTAATCTTGCTGATATAGTTCTTGGATAGCATCACTTCCTACTAAAAAAATAATAATGCTTTCTTACTAGTTGAATAAAATCAAATCCTTAAGCTTAACCAAGAAGCCTATTTAAGAGCCATCTCTCTAGCTTGTTTTTTCAACACTTCCATGACTGGGTTTCTTGTATAAACACTGTACTGTTCCCTTACCTCTTTCCGGCCACCCTCCTCCTTCACTGAATGATGCTTTCCTTCTCCCAGATGCTTCTTCTTTACTCTATAATCTTTTGCTAATGAAATTCTTACCCTCGGTTAAGGCTAACTAAGTTCTATAGTTTAGTATAGTTTGATTCACATTTATGTCTAGGCCACAATTGCAGGACTTCTGGCCATCTTTGAAGGCTGTACAAGAAGTAATCTATATGGTGAAGGCTGTTGTATTATTGCCAGGCAAAATGAAGGTGTATTTGAGTACAGTTTAGGATTGAGATGTCATACCTAAGCTTTAGAATGATGAACATGGTAACCTAGAAACACTGAGGACAATGACCTAGTCTGACCTTTCTCCTTTCCACCACTGTTCTGTATAACTCAATAATTCTTTCCTAAAGCTTTGTGAATTCATATATATATATATAACCCTAATTAAGATATCTTCAGGCCAGGTATGTGATGATACACACCTATAATCCTAACACATGGGAAACCAGCACAAGAAGCTCATGAGTACAAGGCGAGCCTTGGCTATACAGAAAGATCAGAGACCTGTTTTAAAAACAAAACAAGAAAAGAGAGAGAGGGAGAGAGAGGGAGAGAGAGAGCCCTACAGTTTTATCAATTATTATACAATGATGAGCAAGAATTTCCCACTACCAACCTTGATCAAAAACTGCATGACATAGCTTAATGCTAATGGAAGGACAGAAAGCATGGATCTCTTGAAGACAGTGTGGTACACAAAAGCACCCACAATCAATTCAGTTCTCATGTTTTCTGCTTTATCTAAAAGTTCAGACTTACGTCATAATTTCCTCTCAAATATAATTGTATTTGTTGGACTCTTTAAAATCATATGTTTGTTACAGTTGATGTCTCAAGGGCTTATTCTATGACTTTCAAGGACAAGTTGGGACACTATGTGTGTCCATGTTGTACTTTCAATAGGTAGTCAAGATGAAAGGAAATAGTACATGTAGCAAAGATAGGACTCATTCCTTTGTAGTTAATTCCTCCTCAGAGGATATTCTTTATCCAACAGATGGGATTACTATCCTCTTGGAAATTTTGTCATGAGGATTTTGTGAAACATTTATGCAAAACACTTTGACTCCTTATTTTAATATGGGATGCCCTTCTGTGTGCTGCAAATATGTGTCAGTTCTATTGACCAAATCAGCTTTACTCATCAACCAATAGGAGCAGGATACAGAAGGACCTCCCACATCATTACTTCTGGGCAAAGTACATGCCCATCTTTAAGGTGAACACTTTGCTGTTCACACAGAGGATACTGTTAAGCCATAGTCACACTCAACTTAGCTTTAGAATTTCCTTTTGTGCATTGACGATTCCCCTCCATTTCTATCCAGGCATGGAGAAAAGAAAATGGAGGCTACTGCTAGGGAAACAGCATTTGTGTAAACAAGCATTCCCCACCCCCACAGTAAGCAATCCCCCAAATGCCTGCATTCTCTGTACTCCCAAACAAAAGCTGCAAGTGGTAAGGTCCTGTCCAAGACTCCTGTGTCCTGACAACCTATCCATTCTGATGGAAAAGAGGAAATTTTGTATTAAAATATCAATAACCCAGGAAATGTGCAATGGTTGTTTTTCTAGCCAGTGTGTTCTAATTATGAACTTCGTGCTGTGACTATACAGATGGCTTGCCATCTTGCCTCTGTGTTCACATGTGTGTCCAAATGTGTGTTTATATTTCCTGATGCCTGAAGAGGTACAGCTTTGATGTTTTTCTTTGCATGTAATATCACCATCCCCAGTTGGAAGTTACGTCTTGTTTTGTTGTTGTTGGCTTTCTCTCCTTCTTTCTGCTCTTCTATGAGCAAAACTTCCTGTTGAATCTTGAAATATCTGACATTAAAGTCCCATCTTAAGAGGCTGTTACCATCTTTGAGCTTTCCCAGAGGCCGTAGATTCCAGTTTTATCTGCTAATGGTATGCCTGTGAGGTTCTCTCCAAGCTATTCTTTTAACATGCACACAGACACAAACTCCTGCCTATGTTTTCTGCTTATAACCTAAATTTTCCATATTAATCATCAAAACATACCTATTGCTAAAAATAATTCATTTAAAACTCAGAAAATGCAAGTAATTATGAAGAAAAACTAAGACCATCTCACTCCTTGAAAATAGCCACTGTCAACATTTCTGTCTTTGCAGAGCATAAATTCATTTCATTTCCCTTTGGTAATGAAAAGGAAATTGCTGCTCAGGCACGGCTCTTTGGAGATGGCAATGTTGTGACTTGAAATGAAGCAAAATCAAGGTGCTAGCATGCATGCCTGAGATCTGACTGGGAACCTCTGAGGTTCAGCTTGGCTCTGGCAGAATTCACCATGGAAAGAACACAAAATTAAATGCCAGGACAGAAACCATTTCCTAAAGATTGCCTGTCTTTGCCCAGGCTCAGTTGTACAAGCAAAAGTTCATCTGCTTATTGCTGGCTAAACCTCAGTTCTGGCTCTTGAGAAGAAATATTTTATTTTAACAGTCAACTAGGCATTCTCACTGCTGTTCACTGCCCTCAAACGAGAAGTAAAGTCCCTAGTCTATACTAAGTAAGAACTTTCAAAGATCACTTGTCATTTTTGGAACAAGTTTTCAATTACAAGTGGCCATGTGGGGAAGAAACACAAAGCTCTGTCTTCTGTAAAATGTAGTTGTTAGTTATGGAAAGATGAGTTAAGTCTTCCTTGAAGCAGAAGCATTTTAAATATTCCATTATATTGCCACCACCCATAAACATGTCAAGGCAACGTATTTCCAGAGACCATTTGCTGTAGACATCTGAATTGAATTTGACTTTCATTCATTCCATCTACCTGCTACAATTCAGATGGTAACATGCCTCAGTAGCCCCTGCTGGATCCCGGGTTGGGTGTAATACTTCTAACAGGCTTTCTGATTCAGTAGGTCTGGGATAAGGGACCTTTGAATTTGAATTTCTCATGAGTCCTAAATCATGGTGATGATGCTGGCTTGGGGATCAGATTGTGGCAAAACTGTCCAGAAAATGTAAGGTCCAGTCCAAAAGGATTTAGGAAAATATAAAACCAAATTTTCTAAAACATTCCTGATTAGGTAAACTTTTATAGAACACTACCAGGGTTATCAGAAGCAGCCCACTACTTTATGCCTATTACAGGTTTTATTTTTGCATCTATCCTGCTCTTTTTGTGCAGGGTTTCTTTTTAGCTATTCCTTTTCTGCTTGCTTTTTAAATTTTTATTTCTCAGAAAGCTATTGGCATATAGCCAGGCTGGCCTTGAAGTCATGGGTCCCTTTCTTCAGCCCAGAGAGTGCTGGGATTTCAGGTGTGGGCCTCCACATCCGGCTGTTTGATTGATGTGTTAGTTTCTGTTTTGCAATGGTCAACACCAAAACCAAGGCATATTAAGCACTCTACCTCTGAGTTATACTCTGGCTGACAGGAGAGTGGTTTGTTGGGTTGGTTGGTTGGATGATTTGAATTGGTTTGGGTTTGTTTTTTGTTTTTTTGTTGTTGTTGTTTTTGTTTTGTTTTTGTTTGTTTTTGCAATATACTTGGTCTGTAGGCCAGGCAGTGCTCAAACTTTCAGGACCCCCCCCCGCCCCCCCTCCCGTCTCAGGATTCCAGAACAATGGGGAAAAAAGTGTGTGTGTGTGTGTGTGTGTGTGTTGCCACCAAACCCAAATTCCCACCTTTTGTTTAATCAAGTGAATCTGAATTTTCACCATGCTTGTCTTCTGAAAAAAAAAAATACCACTTCCCAATCTCTTCAGTGGTGTCTGGCTGGTCTCTTTTGGAAAGGACTTTTGGCTCCGCAAATTAACAGCTGCAGGTCTTTGAACAAGTTATCTAATATCTCAGAACTCCGATGTCTACATCTGTGAATGGAAAGAAAACAAAACAAAACAAATAAACACATGGTTCACTAAGGAGCATGAGCATTAGACAAAGTAAGTGAATAAAAGGCCTAGCCTGGGAGACTGTATTGCTTAGGCTTTACCCAACCCCTTTTATTCTGTATATTTATGTTGCATGACTTGCTTTGTAACTATGTCCATGCTGATTTACTTATAACAGCTTTAAATGTCTCCCTAACAGAGCCTAGGTAGTACTACATATATTGTAGCAAACCAAGTTTTACCTCCTGGTCCTTTGACATTATGTATCAAGAACAAGCAGGAACAGGTCTAATAATTATAACAAACATTTATTGATGTCTGGAACTGTGATTACTAAGAATGAGCTCATCTAATCCTAATGACAGCCCTATAATGAAGGTATTATTACTATTATTTTACGGGTGAGTGAATGGAGACCCAGAGAGGTTAGGTAACTAGCCTGAGGTCACACAGATGCTCATAAATACCTAGCCAAGATTTAAAGCAAAGGTTGTCTTTCTCCAAAGCTTAATCTCCTAACAACACTTGCCTCTCCAGTTCAGAATAATTTGTCCCTGTTCTTTCCTAAGTAGGGATGAAGAATGGAGGCCAAGGCCTGGGAATAACATTTCCTGACTCACAAATAGCAAAGCCAAAAGCTAAACTTGGCTTAGTTCCAACCTCTTCACTTTTTACAGCACTAAAACTTTGCTTTGGTACAAGTAAAACTTTCACTCCCTCATTTGGGCATCAGACAATGACTCTGCTGAATAGAAAGTGGGGAGGTCAATACTTGCATATTTAACGAACAGCTCTCTGTGGGAGGAAGGAAAGTCTTGTTTTGTAGCATTCCCTGATTTCCACGGTATAAATACTCCAGCCTAGGCCCACTGCAGGCTCTTCATGTGATTACAGGAGACACTGAAATGTGGGTACTGTAGTGCTTGGAGCTGGCATGAGAGTCCAGTAAGTTGAATGCTATTGTTCCCATTCTTACAGAGAATGACAGACCGAAGCCCTGAGTATTACTCCAAAGTAAGATTCTAACAGTACAGCAAAATAATAATAATAATAATAATAATAATAATAATAATAATAATGTATATGATATACCAGGATTATTATTTTCAGTACCATCAGTATCCTGGAAAGTCTTCTTTCAGAGTTCAGGACTGCCTCTACTAATGGCATTCAGTCCTGCTAAGAGCTTCTTAGTAATTATTTATAGAATTTCCCCCTACACAATGGGCACATGAATAGGTTGTGTCATGCTCTATCTTTAGAAATGCTAATTTCTTGTTTCAAATTATTTCTTTGGGGGTGAATTAAAACACTCCTAAGGTGGGTTTTGCTCTGTTTAATTTCAACAATATTTAAAAAAAAACTTCGAGCTGGAGAGATGGCTTAGCCGTTAAAGGCTAGGGTCACAACCTGTGTGTGTGTGTGTGTGTGTGTGTGTGTGTGTGTGTGTGTGTGTGTGTGTGTGTGTGTGCTCTTCTAAAATGGTCCAAGAAAAGTGTATTTATTTACAGAAAATACAAGCAAAACAGAAACTGGAAAATACAGATTTTAAAGACACTTGTTCGTCCAAGACCCAGAGACAAACATGGCTAACATTTTAACATTTGACTATATGGGCCTTTCATATTTTTCTCTTCCTATATGCAGATATGTTCTTTGAAAAATAGCTCTCTGTGAAGGAAATACATTTACAAAATGAAAAGCTATCATAGATGATTATCCTCTCTGTACAGGTCCTGCCACTGTATTTGTATTCACGGAAATGGTATGTTAGCTATATTTATGCTGATGTTCCACAAGCATTTGAAGATAATACTACTAATGGGGATTGTTATCTCTGAGTACAGATGGGCTGGAAAGACCAGGGAGCCAGTCTCAGCCCTTTCCACTCCATAGACCACTATACATAGAGACTGATTTTGAGTCACAATTGCAGCTGTACTGATAGGGTGGCTGATTGAGACTCGGCTTCTAAGCCCTGAGGTCACCCCCAAGCCCAGAAAACAACCATGCCTGCATTCCCTTATTGCTGCAGCCAGGACTGCCTGTCTGCTGCTTGTTTCCCCACCGCCTGCAACCTGGCCCTATTGTTTGAAGTGGGGCTTCAGAGCTGCTTTAATGGATTTTCTTTTGCCCTCCCTGCTTGGGGTTGCCTCACCATACAAGGCCTGATGTGGTATCCTGGGGCCATCCATCCTTCATACATGTCTAGCCCAGTGGGGCACTGGTAGAAATGGAATTTGTTCATTCTCTCTACTCACTCTTGATTTTAGTGAAACAATACCAAAGAAAAATGTGGCAGTCATAATACAATGCGTGGTGACTGACTCTGGGAAATGAATGTTTCTTTCTGAAGGAGAGATTCCTTCTGAACCTGAGAACAGCAGCCAAAGCTATGGTAAACAAATAGACCTCTCTGGAATCTTTGGTTTACCCTCTAGTGTGGATTTGCTTGACAACTCCTCCTTTGCCATTTTTCCAGAGTTCTATTTCTTCCACGAAGGCCAAATCTGAAAGACAGGTAACAGCATGCGGGAAGGAGTGTAATTCTTGATAAAGAGTTCCTTTGAATTATTGCGAATTATATGTCCAAAACCCAGTGGCATTTGGTCTATTTACACTGACCTTTTATTCTGGAGTGCACTGTTGTTTTTGTGATGGTAGATCATCAGATTCCTGGTAGCAAATAGAAATCTTCTTGATTTGGGAGATAAAATGTAACAAAAGAGAACCCAGGCCTTTGAACAGTTTATAAGAGACAGAGTTTGTTTGCATTTTTGTTGTTTATTTTGTTCCTGTTCGGGAGCACTCACATTACTTTCAAATCATATTACCTGCCCTTGCTTCAGTTTCCTCCTCAGTAAAACATACCACCAATGTGAGATCAGCAAGGCAGCCAGGCATGTAAAGGCAGCTTATTGCTAAGGCTGATTACCTGAGTTTGATCACTGAAGCACACACAATGGGCTGACTCAAACAAGGTGTACCTAACCTCCACACACATGTTATGGTACATGCATGCATAAACATGAGCATACACAGTCAAACTAAATTAAATTCGATATTTGTAAACTAGTTTAAATGAAATTTTCCCGTCCAGGATAACAATATTCCACTCCCACAAGAGCCATGGGCCATCTAACAAAAATCCTAACTCCTAATTTGTTGTTCAGAAATATCTAAGAGACACTAAGAGCATAATAAGCTGATGCTATTGCCCTTGGATTTTCTCCAGAGGTAGAAAGTAAGTCCCTATTGCTGAAGACACCAAGTACTTCAGACACAGGACCCATAGGACCTGGATAAATCTGATCTGAACGCCTCTTCCCTGGGGACTACATTTTGTGAAACCACAGGTGCCAATGCAAGCTTCCAAAAGAGCGTAACAACTACCCACCCAGCCATGACGCTATTTTACTTTTACATTGCTACGACAAAGCACCAAGACCAAGGCAACTTACAGAAGAGTTGGGAGTTAATAAGGGAGCATGGTGGCAACCAGGCAGGCATGGCCCTGAGGGAGTAGCTGAGAGCTTACACCTCAAGACATAAGCACAAGGTAGAAAGAACAAATTTGCAATGACATGGGCTTTGGGAAACCTCAAAGCCTGCCCTCATTGACATACCAACTTCAACAAGGTTATGATTATTAACACTTCTCAAAGAGTTCTCCCAACAAGTGTTGCAACATATGATCATATGGGAAGCCATTCTCATTCAAACTCCCACAGAACCATATGAACCACAACAATGGCCAGCATTGCCTAATAACCCTAAAGGTTATAGTGACACTTGTACCTTGGCAGTAATCAACAATTCTCTAATTGGACTTAAGAACCACTCAATGAGAGACAAATGATGTCTAGTAACAAAAACCTAGCCAATTCTCTAGTTTTATTGAAGCCATGAATGTTACTATCACGTTTTTCCCGCCACCACACCAGCCCCCAATAACACGCTGAGACTCTGTATTTGATACAATACTGTCGGCCAGTTACTATTATTGTGTATGGGCTAGCTCTGTCTTCATTATTAACCCATTTCTACTTATCTAAGTATTTCCACGTGGTCATCTTATCCAAGTATGGTGGGCCACATCTTGCTTCCTCCACACTCTACATGCTGACTCCTCCTAACTACCTCCTCTTTCCTCCTTGTCTCCTAGCCCCGCCTATCTTGCTTTCCCATTGGCTCAACAGTGCTTTATTCATTAACCAGTATGAGAAACATATTTACAGAATAACATCTCCCATCACATGAATCTTGGGGATAAACCTATAGGTGCTAATTTACTAAATCAGAAACTAAACTAATTTAGTTTCATCCCTAACTAAATCTAATACCAAGTGGTCAACCCTGAGATCATATACATACAAGTAGTATAATATAGACTGAGCTAGCAGGTTGTATTGATATGCTTAGGAATATATATATGAATAATTACAGAAAGGTGACTAATAATTAGAGAGAGAGAGAGAGAGAGAGAGAGAGAGAGAGAGAGAGAGAGAGAGAGAGAGAGAGCAAGACAGTTGAGGGAAAGAGAGGGAAGGAGGAAGTGATGTAAATTCGTTTTTAAAAACTAAATACTACATAAAATAAATAAAAATGTCATTGTATTTAAAAATAATAAATGTCCCTAAAAGTCAGGTTCAGGATAAGAAATAAACAGGATTGGGTGATTTAGAGGGACCTTAAATTTTAATTCTGAAGAATTAACTCTTGGTCGAAATGGTAAATAGTGTTTACTACTCAGACATTTAATAGATGCTTCTATACACTGAAATCCAGAAAGAATTTGCCAGTTATTTCTGGCTTCAAATGAAAATATTCCCCGCCCCCCAAGGGAAAAAAAAGAAATAGATAAGAGAGACAGAGGAAAGAAGAGCTGAGAAAGTGTGTTGCTTGACATTTAAACACATGTATCCATCAACCAATAAAGCAGCAGGGAAGAACAACAATACTCAAATTGATTAGAAAGCCTCAGTCATCTATCAATAAATGGCAGGGAAAAGTACAATGGCATGTATTTTGTTGTTGTTTTTTTCTCTGTGGATGCTCTCTCCATAGAAAGCTACTCTTTGCTGGCTGTAGTTAGTAAGTACTATATTTATTTTCTCAAACTCCAAGAATAAAAGCAACTCCACTCCCAAAAGAAATGTATTTTAAGGTCTCCAATGTATGCTCAAAACACCAAGACTAGACTCTAGTGCCTGAAGTCAGCCCCTAAGAACTCCTGGAACATTAGTTTCCTCTAAGAATGTGCTTAAAGGCAAAAGTTGCTTTTGCCTTTTTCTTCAAGGAAGCCCAGTAAAGCTTTTAAAATCCCTTCAGATGGTAAGGTAGTGATCCCAACCAAAGAACAAATCAACCCAGGACATCTCTCCTGGCCACCATGAATAAGCAAGAAAGCAGGAACAGCTTTACAAACAAATTGAACCTCAACTATTCTCCCTTCTGCTTTCTTCATCATACTTGGCAGAATCCCAGAGTTTGAGGGAAGATTTTGGAACATAGATTTGTGAGTGAAATAAAACTTCAATTTTGCAGAGGCTCAGCACTTAAGGCCTTTGCAGGGGGCTTTTCTTTATTTATCCATCTGGTTATTTATTTATACATTTTGAGATTTCAAAAGGACACCTTTAACTTTTTTGAGCAACTGAAGTTCACATTAAAAGTCATTACCAATGATTTATTTCTAATGAAAAGTTAAGAAAATTTTTTGTTGTAGTTATTTTTGACACAGGACTTTGCTCTATAGTCTTGACTAGCCTAGAACTCCCCATACAGAATAGGCTAATCTTGAACTCACAGATACATAACTGTGTCTGCCTCAGAAAAGAATGTTTTAAGTTAATATAATGCTGTATGAACAGCCACCTGTTCTTTCTGATTTCAGGTCTGTTGATTTAAAAATGATGAATTTACTTGCAACTAGATTTTTGGGCATCCAGCAACTTGCTATCTCAGTCTCATCCTAATGTAAAAGTTATATTTCTATTTCTCTGTCAAAAGCAAAGTAACACATTACATTTTTTTAAAAAAAATACATTACTTTTTATATTAATTTTTTGTTGTTGTTGTTTCTGAGATAAAGTCTCACTACATAGCTCTGGCTATCCTCACTCTATAGACCAGGCTGACATCAAATTCACAGAGATCCACCTTCCTCTGCCTCCCAAGTTCTGGGACTAAAAGCATGCCCTACTATGTCCAGCTTTTATATTAGTTTTAAAAACTAATAAAAATTGGCAGAGAAAAGCTGTAAGACTTTCAGAGGAAATAATCTAGGGAGAAATGCAAGTATTTGAGTGGGTGGGATTTATAGCTCCATTTTGTATTGAAATCAACTGCAAACTAGAGGTGTTACTTAGGCAAATACCACCCCAAGAGGAGGCAATGAATGTATCCGTATTACTAATAGATATTGGGCTGGATTGAGTGCTTTAACTAACTCAGAACATCTCATAGACAAACAGGTTGGAGACCTATTCTTAACTGTTGCCCCTCACAAGTTAGGGTTCTGTTCCCTGGCTTTTGGCCGTCTATGTAAATAAAAGTTATGTCACTTGTTTTTTTTTAATCTATGCTTATTAAACTCTAAGGTACTGGGTTCCCTTCCCCCTGCCAACCAACATCCCAGGAGACTTCATTAATGAAAACCAATCTGTTTTCAGACGATTTTCAGTATGTAATAACGAAGAATGAATTTTACCACTTATCACCCACAAATGGACCAAAATTACCCAAACAGCTGAAAGTCAGCATAATTACAGTTTATCTAAATAAAACACATGTAGTCATCTTCTGGAACTGACAGAAGCGCATGAGTTATAGCACCATCTGGAATCATGGACAAGGCAGATACATGTTGAAGCCTAAATTAATAAAAGCTGAGCAACAGCTAACAGCCCAAGCATAGGAGATCAGCATTAATGAGATTAACTCTTAGACTACCTTGGTACATTACTCAACCTCATTATGAGGCCAGGTATAAGCTTTTTAATCCTCCCTTAGCAACAGCTAAATATATTTAGTGGAGAAGTGCACAGTATGGATAGGTGATATTTGAACTACAGGTGGGGACCAACATACATTTCATGGATTAGTGATCATTATCCTGGGTCGAGAGATTTGGGAGGAATCCAGGATCAAGGATACTATACTGGTATTCTGCCTACTTCAATAGTTTAGATTTTCATCGTCTCTGCACAGATGTGCAGCATCTGTCTGAAATTAAGGAATTATCAACTCTGGTTGCCCATTAGAATCATATGGAGGCATCGGGGTGAAAAATTCCATTGCCCAGCTCAGGCCCCACAGTAGATGAGTTAAGTCAGACTTTATGAAAGTGAGGACGTAGGGGTCAGGCACCCATATTTTAAATCTGCTGTCTCTAATTTGAATGTGTGGTCAAGATATAGTTCATTCTCTTATTTTGATACTAAGTCAGATACTGGACACAAAAACACACAAGTAAATATTAAGTCTGTCTGTGGAAAAGAAAAGGAAAGAAAAAAGAAAAGAAAAGAAAAACTTGGGTTCAAAATGTGATTACTTCAGTAGGAGAAAGCAGGAGGCCTGAAGACATCAACATTTAACTGGACTATCAGCTGACTCCTTTACATACAAGCATGCAAACAAGGTGCCAGGTGGCCACTGCATCCTCTGGAAGTAAAAATGCAGTATTTAGTGGAAATTGTATTCACTATATAGCAGGAAGTGTATATGAATCTCCTCTCATTTAACCCTTGTAGTATTCATGTGTTATGTATTTTATTCTTGAAATTATAATCACTTCCCCATCCTTTTATTCCTTCCAATCCCTCCTCCAGTGTACCCCCTTGCTTTTTCTTAAATTCACAGCCTCTTTTTCTTTAATTGTTCTTTGATAAACACACACACACACACACACACACACACACAAATACAACCTGCTCCCATCCACATAATGTTACTTGTGTGTATATAGTCTCAGAGCTCACCACTTGGTGTTGGACAAGCAACTGGGGACCCCTCTCTGAGTAAAACCAATTCTCTCACCATTCCCTGTTGCCCATAATTCTCTGTCTAGTGTTGAGGTCCTTCCAGCTTTCTGCATTGAATGTCAATGTGTTCACTGGTGGCTTCATTGCTCACGTTCTACTCTGGCAGCTGTGTTGGAGAGACTGTGGGTATAGCTTCTCTCACATATCGAGGAGTAGATACAATCTCACAGCTAATTTCCTGATCATCTGGTCCTTACAGTCTTCCCACCCACTATTCTACTATGATCCTTGAGCCTCCTGTGCAGAAACTGTGATGTAGATGCATCATCTGGAACTGGACACCCCAGGATCGCATTTTGGTCTGTTGTGGTTTTCTATAATTGTCTCTGTTGCAAAGAGAAGTTTTCTTCATGATGTGTGAGAACATTTAGAATGTAATGTCAGATGATACTGAGTTAGTAAAATATTGATTGTAGGTCCTCCTCCAATAACTATGACTTCACTAGCCCTGGGTAGCTGGCTAGGTTTCTAATACTAGACATGATTTCCCTGTTATTGAGAGGGTCTTAAATCCAATTATTGAGCTGTTGGTTACTTTCAAGGAATGCATGCTTTAGGGTTATCTTGCTATACTGGTCATTGTTCCCATTCATAGGCACCACAGCTGGATGGGAATGTTGGTTGCTTCCTTTCTTTGGAAGCTTTCATGGGGCCTTACTAACAGCTCTTCATTGTTGTTAACAATTATTTAGTTATGTTTCTTCTTAAAAGCAGGGCCATTTTATAAGTACTAAGCTTTGTTATAAAATTTGATTCAAATATGACCAAAAGCAGACCTTGAAAATCTCTTAATTTGGGGTTGCCATAGATTGATTGCCATTGTTATCTACAACTCTGATTTTCCCTACAGTATGGTTTTCAACTTACATGACAGAAAGGAGAGAGTCTTATTTTACTGTCTTATAAATAGTAGATTTTTTTTACAATTGGATTGGGTCTACTTTTACTATCTAAACGTCAAAACCAAATTGTTACACATGTATAAAGTTGGTATTCAGTTAAGCCATGATGAACAATTAGCAGCTGTTTGGATTAGAATAAGGTGGGGATTGCAGAAGGAAGTTGGCTAGAGTACACCTTGTAAATACATTTGTGATACAACTGGGCCTGGCATGTTTTGCTAAAAAAAACTGGAATACCACCAAAGCATTCCCAAATTTAAAAGTTTAAGAACAACCAAAATCAGAAGGTAGAACGTGGAGTTCAGGAGTAAAGGTGAAGTGACTAAAACCGATTCTATAAATGCATGGAATTGCCAAACAATAAAAAAAAAATAAAAAATAAAACTCTAAATCAAATTTTCTGCTAACTCTTCAGCATCTTATCAGAAATATTTTGATGTATATCTCCACATGATAGGTAATATTTGGTTTTTATGGAGTCTCACTACTGGTATCACAACTGCTGATACTAAGATATATGATGCAGTAAAGTGGTAGAGTGCTTACCTAACACACATAAGGACTCGTGTTCAGTCCTCAGCACCATTAAATAGAACTATAAATGTTAGAGATTTTAACTGTTATCCAGTGATCCCAGCCTCTGCCTTTTGAGTATTTAGCTCCTGTCTTCTGGTCCACTGTTACTTTGTTTTTTATTTCCTTGCTAGTTCTTCATAGATGTGAGCTTCCTGTAGCTTTTGGTTGACTATAACCAGGACTTCTGAATCACTCATTGTGGGGTCATAGGTGGTGAATTAAGTCCTGTGAGAATGTGCATTGTTTAATATGATTGTAGTCATGGTTTGAGGAACAATGCCTCCAATGATGGGTGTGGCAAAGCCTTCCAAGGGTCTGAGTTCAAATATTGACAATGCATGCCAGAAATGTCCACTGTAGCATTTTTCACTGGGATGTTTACCATCTGAAGTCTGGTTCCCCCTACAGTGATTGCTCCTACCAAGATTAGATGAACCTGTCTTCTTGATCCAGCTGTATACCATAAACCCTGCCTCCTTGTGCTCCTGTATGTAATAACCCTGCCTCCGTGCTCAATTGTATAAAATAAAAACACCGAGCTTCCACGAAAGGCAGGGTCAGGGCATATAGAAGGGGGGCTTCAGCTTCTCCATCAGAAAATCCAGCTTTCCCAAGCCTAGCTTTTCTTTATGTATGTCTGTGTGAGTCCTTTCTTCATCAATGTGCTGACCCTAGTCTGAGTTCCCACATTCAAGCTGTACAAGGTTTTCCAAGCAGTGAAGCTTAGAAAAGAAGAATAATTAGATTTCAGTATTAGAACACAGTCCAAAAGTAGAATCATTCGAGGAGAATTCTGACCATGAAAAAAAAAAACCCTCCAAGAAAACACAAAAGTCTTGTGACCTCAGTTTCTTCAAAACACAGAATTGTTCTTGGAATGTGTTTCCATGCTACTCCCAGGTGTATTGGATAGGAGTGAGTTTACTTCGGATTCCTCATTACAACTGGTTATTGTTTTTTGTTTCTATACCTCTATGGAAAAACATGTTTTTGACACATGTGGCTTGCTCTTGTGATTGTACACTTTACTCATGTGACTCTTCTTACACCCGCAGAGTATAAATACCCTGATACTCTGAATAAAGTAGGCTATTGGGTGAGACTTTAGTCCACCTCATTTATGGGCTCCATTCTACCTGGTTCCACTGGCCCTAAAGAGGTAAACACTTTGAGCTTCGGAGAATGAATTTTTTCTTTATATGTGAGCAGCAGGGCAGGAACATGCATGCCACATTTCCTCACAATATCCATGCCAAGTAGACTTTTTTTTTATCAACACTACCTGATAGTTGTGTTTTCTAAATGACCTTGTATTTTTAATTTATGTATGTCTGCTTATCTCTATGCACACCACATATTTGCAGGTGCTTAACTAAAACAGAAGAAGGCAAAGGATCACATGGAATTGGAGTTATAAATTACTGTAAACCATCGGTTTAACCTAACCCAGATCCTCTGAAAAGACATCTCTCCATCTCCTAAGTGACTTTAGAACACTGACTATGAGTATGTGGGTGACCTGAACAAATAAAAAGAATAAATAAACAATGAAAATGTTTTGATCATTTCTATGAGCGAGACACTTTACAAGAAGTTTTTAATGTGTAGTCTTAACTCTCAACCCAAGGAATAATTATCTTAATCCACAGTGTACAGATAAACAAATTAAAAATGCTAAATATTTTCCTAATTTTTCAAACCCTTAGTTCAAATCTATAATAATTCTAAATGAATAAGTAGAGTTGGCGGTATAGAATGTCTAAAGAGTTGTGCTTGACTTCACATATCTTCTCACCCAAACCCTGAGAAATCCAGATCCTTTGTTCTCATTTCAAAAATTAAGCTCAGCAAAGTTAAGTCACTTATCCAAGGCAAACATTTCCACTAAAGCAGTAGTTCTCAACCTGTGGGTCATGATCCCCACAAGGATCACATATCAGATAGCCTGCACTATCAGCTATTTACATTACGATTCATGACAGTAGCAAAATTACAGTTATGAAGCAATAACAAAATAATTTTATGGTTGGGGGTCACCACAACAAGAAGAATTGTATTAAAAGGTCACAGCATTAGGAAGGTTGAGAACCACTGCACTAAAGTAACATAATGAGAACATAAGCTTGGACATGGCTCAGCTCCAAAACTTGTGTTCATCCCATTGCACCATGCCACTGGTCCTCCTGTCGCCACAAATTGAATCTATGGAATTTTACTTGTTGTTTAATTGTTGATGGCAATTAAGATATCATACTGTAGTCTTAAGATGTGTGGTCGTAATCTTTCCTTGACTAATACAAACTATGTGTGAAAAGGATTGTTTTGTTCACTTGTATACCCTCAACGTACAGAACTGTCGGAGTGCATAGTAGCTGCACAATAAATGTTATGTGAGGATGTGTAGGTTTTATTCTTCTTAGAGGCACAACTTTTATAAATAAGTGAATATTGACAATCTAAGACTAGCAATCTAAGACATCTAAGCTAGGCTGTAATAACATTCCCAAAGCAGTATTATATATCATAACATCTTACATATGAAATGTCTCAAAAGGCTCATGTTGCCGCAGTTGGTGGCACTATTTTACAAGGTGATGGAAACTTCAGATGGTGAGGTTCAGCTTGTAAAAGGAAGATCTTCGGAGAGTTCCCTTGAGTGTTAGACCTGCTCTTTCTTTCTGTTCCTTGCCATCAAGAGACAAAAACAACTTTTGTCACACTTCTACCTCCATGATGTGCTCACCATAGGCCCAGAAACATGAAGCCAGAAGATCACAGACTAAGCCCTCTGAAAGTCTTAAAATAAATTCTTCCTCCCCTATTCTCTCAGGCTTTGGGGTTCCAGTTATGCAATAGTAACTAATATATGTATGTTAACTTAAGTATTGACATAAATTTAAAGCCCATAGTCAGCAGTTATAGTATCACAGAGTAGAAAGAGGTAAATAGTCCCCAGGGGAAGCTGTGGCACTCTGGATTCCACAGGAAAAAAAGAAAAGAAAGTGAACAACTTCCAGGGAAAGAAAATGTGCTTCTCTCCCTCTGGAGAAATCAGGAATGGTTAGCAACCCATAATTCTTAGTTTGAGAATTTTCTAGGAAACCCATGCAAGGCCAAGGGTAGCCACAAGTCACTGTGTGACCTGTGAAGGCAGGGTGACTGTGCCCTCAGACTTAGTTCTCATAACCTCACCCAATCCAAATCCAGTTCTGCCCTAGTCAACGTGGCTTACACTACGGAAAAGAACATATATTCCATGCCTGCCTCTGAAAATGTGCAGTTGCTGCTTAGGGAACAAGACCCGTTATGTTAGTTTCACATTTATTTCAATGGATCTCCATGTTAATCCTGAGACGACAGTGCTTCTTCATTTTTTCAAAACCTGTTTATTACATTTATTTATTTTATGTGTGTCTCTGCATGTGCATATGCACACAGACATGCCACTGGTGTGCATATAGAGGTCAGAGAACAACTCATAGGAATCTAATCTCCTCTTCTACCTTGTGGATTCTGGGGATCAAACTCAGGTTGTTTGTTAGCTTAATGGCAAGTGTTTTTATCCACTAAGCCATCTTGATAATCCACAACAATGATTCTTATACCCATATTTGAGATGGATGAAATGCAATGGGGACAGGATTTGTTTGCTTGGGGCTTGTCTGGGAATATGCTGATTTTAGTTAACAATTCATTTGTTATCATTCTTTAGTCTTAGCAAACTATCTCTCAGTAAATACTACAAATGGGCATTTGTAGGAATATTCACTTGGTTTCAGTATATAGGATATGCAGGATAAGGGACAGCCAAAAGTACAGCATTATTGAAAATCAACTACATAGATTGAAGCAAGATATGAGAAGCCTACACTGTACTGAATATATTGTTCTGGAGTCCCAATAGTGGCTTCTAGTATGCCTTTATTGTAAGAACTTTCATCATCCTAATCTCTTTCTTTGGCATTCCTAGATGTGTCCCAAAATCTATTGTTATGACTTAGCTTCCTCTGACCTCCATCTGATAAAGTTCTCCAAGGGCTTAGCTTTACACCTTTTCATTTTTCATTATTAGTTTCCTTAGGCAAATAAAAGCAGTGATTTACTGAGCTACTATGCGCTGAAGGCAAATTTATATTACTAGTCCAGACCTTTGCTCTACATTCCATACTGATTAAGCATTCATCAAGTATTTATCAAGGGCCTACTGTGTGCCAGGCCGTTTGTCTAGGTACTTTGATGCCAACATTAACAAAATAGAAAACAACTTTCATTTCACGTGTTTTATGGAAAGAAACAGACAGAATACTATACTGTATGCAAGAAAGTCATCATAAAATATAAAAGGAATGCCAGGCAGTTGTGGCACACACCTTTAATCCCAGCACTCAGGAGACAGAGGTGGGTGAATCTCTGAGTCCGAGGCCAGCCTGGTCTACAGCAAGCCAGGACAGCCAGGCCTACACAGAGAAACACTGTCTGGAAAAACCAACAGAAATTAATTAAAAAGGAAGAACTGGATAAGAAAAAGTAAAATGTGATGAGTGATTTGCAATATCAAGTAGGGTGTTCAACGTAGGCTTTTTGTGGCTAGGGCTGTAGTTCAGTTAGGAAAGATGTTGCTTCTTATGCTTGAAACCCTGGATTTGATCCCCAGAACTTTACAAAACCAGGCATGTTGGTACATATCCTGTAATCTCAGCACTCATGTGGCGAAAGTAGGAAGATCAAAAGTTCAAGTTCACACCTACCATCCTAGCAATTTTGAGAACAGCCCCCAAATACACAAGACCTTGCCTTTTTAAAGTGATATGTTTCCTGGAAAAGATAAAAGTTGAACCAAGATTGAAATGGAATAAGAAAATAGGTGTATGGCTGCCAAGAGGAAGAATTTTCAAGCAATAACTAGTGCCACCATTCTACTTTTGAGAGTGTGATATATTTTAACAGGGAGGCCAATGTGGAGACAGGAAAATGAATGAGAGGCAGAATTGTAGATTAGAGAGTTAAAGGAATGAGTAGATAAAGCATCTATCGTCTTAAAATTCATTGTAAAGATTTTAGCCTTTACTCTGATTACAATTTGTTACCTTTGGTGGATCTGAAACAAAGGAAAGATGCTATCATTGTATGGTGGAGAAGGAGAGAAAACTTGGAACAGCTTATTACAATTGAGCTATCTTTGATAGCTCTATGTGCCCTAGTATATTCCACACAGAGCACTTAAAATGATCTTTACAAAACTCAGGTTTGCACAAGGGTTTGTCACAACTCAAACCCTTCATTGCTCACTCCCTGGCCCCCACAACTCTTAGGATAACCCATCATATCTGGTTCTATATCCATCTAAAGCCTTAACTCAACCTTTCTTTCCCCTGTTTAGTATGCTCTAATTATACTTTTATGTCTTCAACTGCACCAAATCCCCTAATATATGCGGTCTACTTATTACTCATTGCCTTCTCCTAGAATGTTTGTCTTCCCATTTGTTTCTAAGACTAACTAGTACTTCAGATCTTAGCTTAAGTAACTTAGTGAGGCCATCCAATTCCAAATACACCTCTAACTTAAACTTTCCCTTTGCACTTCTTTCTCTATTTCCTCATAGTATTTAAAACAATCAATGTCTGATATTTTACATTAATAGGAACCAAACTGCCTATCAATATATGTGCAAATATACTACTTGATGCCATTCTTTATAGTTGTTTCTTTGGGTTGTGTATATTTTATGAGGCCAAGTACCATGTCCTTCTTGTTTTCTAGCCCACATTGAAACTGTGTGTGTGTGTGTGTGTGTGTGTGTGTGTGTGTGTGTGTGTGTGTGTGAGTGTGTGTGTGTGTGTGTGGCTATAACATACAAGGGTCTCTAAAATGTATGTTTGAAAACTTGAGTGAAGATTCTGACTCTGAAGCTAGCCCCATACACATCTCAAATTCCACCATTTTAAAAGTTAGAGTCCTTTTCATTCGAGGTCTACTGAAAGTCTACCTAGCCAGTTATTATACTCTGCTCTTTTGCAGGCACTAAGAATTCAGCAAAATATACCTGTCTCTGAACTTTCCTAAATAAGGATGCGACATACATGTGTGGCAAGATTTCTGCTAAAAGTTATTTCCCACTCACTGAATGCCATGTAGTTCTTAATACCATGTAGTTTTGTTTCAAAAGTGATGACAACTTTCCCAGGAAAGAATTTTCTAGCCCTTTGAGTGCCACCTTATCAAGTCCTCCACATTTCTAGGTCTGACACTAGTATACTGGGAAACAATTTTGTCAGTCCAAGGGCAATAGTGAATGTATCATAGTCTACCCCTCATCAAAGAAGCTTTTTCAACAAATGAATACTATTACAGAGCATGGCTGGTTAAGGTACAGAGAATAATTGATCATAGTCCCAATTGGTACATCTACAATGCAACCCATACATCGAAGGCTTAGAGAAAATTCAAGGAAAGATGAGGGATTTTAAAAGCCAGAGGACCATGAGATAGTGTCTTCTAGGAATGACAGAGATGTGACACACATGAAATCACAACAATAAGGTTGCCTAAACAAGTTAATGCATAATGGAAACATAAGTTAACATACCATTGTGAATGAAGGGAGCAGTTTATAAGGTCACACACCCAGATGAAGAGCAAGCAATGCCCGCTCAGAGAGGAAAAGTCAGTTTTCTCTAGGACGAAGCTCCCTATTTGTTGTGTCACTAAACCACAACTGGTTAATGGTAAATATGTACACATATAAACAATAAAAATGATTTTATATGTGTATATATGTATATTTATATATAATTTGTATGTAACAATAATAACTAAAGAAAAGAGGTTATGAATTTGAGAGGGAGTGGAGAGGGACTCAGGAGTACTTGAAGAAGTATGAGGAGGAGTGGGAATGATTTAAATATAGTACTTTTGTGTGAAATTCTCAAAAATTAATAATTCCAATTTTAAAAAATAACATTTTAGGACAGATCTCACACTACCCACAAGAGGCAGACATTGGCACTATAATACTGAATGATTGATTTTAGAATTATAAAAACATCATTACAGCTGAGAAACAGATGGTTACATGAACAAGTCTTCTGCCTGTAGGAAAATCCATGGGGGAAGCCAGAGGATAACAAAGAGGACTCTTGGTGTACTTGGCATCACTGCAAGAACAGTTGGTTGTATAATGCTAATATTTTCTGGCAACTATGTCAAATGGGATGACCTATCTATCCTGGGGATGGGCATGCTGACCTCAGAGAACAGAAGGTAGTTTTCTTGAGCCAGAGCTTCTTTCTAGCCTTGGCAGAGCTGTATTGCCAATGAGTTCCTTTTGAACATCCCACCTTTCAGTATTTCCAATTCATTTTCTTCCTCCCTGTGGGCTCTCTTTCTAAGCCTGTGATAACAACATTCATTGGGTTACTGTCAGAATTGGCTATAAGCCTAGAACCTCTGCTGTTTCCTCAAAGGTAACTTTGCATCTCCAAATCTTATCTATTTCATATGTTGTAATTTCATTCATCAAATTCTCAAAACGTTGCTGGGTGCATTGTGAGGTCCTCTGGGATCCTTTATATAATCAAGCACAATTCTCAAAGGAAGAAACAAGTAATGTGTTTCTGACCAAGAGTCATTGCAATGTTTTCAAGTGGAAATTATTTTATAGAAGGAGCAATTAATTTTGACTTGTTGAGCTCAGCAAAGTTTTCCAAAGGGGATGTCATTAGAGTTCACTCTCAAATCAGAACACTTAAGTAAGGGTAGTTTGGAGAATATGGTAATTTTCAAATAGTAAGAACAACTTGTATCGATTGTACTGAAGGTTTGTAGGGTACTGTCTCATGCCAGGAGCAATAAAGTTTAACCCATGGGGATTTTAGAAAAGCTCTAAGTCAGAGAGTTCACATGAATCATCTGTTGTCTAACTCTCAGTAAGCCTTACACATACAAGGACACTGTATTTTTTTATTCTGAATGAATCACTTAAAACAAGCCAACCCTTGACCCATTAATTGTCAAAATCACTTCTAACTATGCACAAAAATGAGAGTAATTCCTCTGTAAGTTCAAAAGTGCTCGACCATATGTCTATAGTCACTGTTTGTACTAATTGGAAAGTTATTTTCTATATTGAGGGCTATAGATACAACTGTTTCAGAAGACAACTCAAAAAATCGAAAACAGTTGATAATGTGTTTTTTTAAACTAAGCAAGTCTACTAGATATAAACAACAGCTCTTTACTGTCCAATATAGGAGTATAATTTTTCATTTCTGCTTAAGAAGGTTCTTTAAATATCCTGGCTCGAGATGGGTGTCGTTAGCAAAGCCTACCCTCCTATTATGCAGGCTGATAATTAACTGTTTCCTCTCTTGCACAGAATTTAAATTTAATTAGTTACAATTAAATAAGAGGTAAATTTCACACTGGGCATGGTGGCATGCATCCAGAATGCCAATACACAGGTGTTTAGCTAAATAAATCACAATTTGAAGTCTAGCCTAAATTATGAATTGCTCACCAGCCTGGACTACATAGGAAGACCCTGTCTGAAAGAGTTCATCCTGACAAAATTGGCTTCATATTAGACACACAAAGATGGTTCAACATATGCAAATCAATAAGTGCAATTCACCACATAGACTCAAGGGCATAAATCACATAATTATTGCAGTAGAAACAGAAGAGGCCTTTGACAAAATGATAATGATAAAGGCACTAAAGTAACTAGTAATAAAAAATTACTATACCATGATGATAGCTCTATATGAAAGGTCTGTAGCCAAAATTATACTAATTGGGGGAAAATAAGAGCATTTCTTCTATCTTTATCCGTAACATCCTCTACATTTATCTGTAATAAAGACAAGATGTTAGTGGATAAAAGCATTTACCAAACAACCCTCATGACCTGAGTTCAGTCCCCACATCCCACTATGGAATGAGGGAACTAACTCAACAAAATTGTCCTCTCACCTCTACACATGTATAGCAGCATGCAATGATCTGTACCCCCATACATCTTACATGAATATACATATGGTTAATGAAAAGAATCTTATAATATTGGAAATAAGACGAGTGACAAGTCTTTCTACTTTTACTCAATATAGTACAATAATTCTTAGCCAGAGTGGTAAGACAAGAGAAAGAAGTTACAAATAGAAAATAAATATATCAAATCATCTGTATTTGCAAACATTGTCCTATGTTGAAAGGACCCTAATTCCAATGTTCATATTTCAGCAATATAGCAGGATAAATAAGTAATATAAAAATTAGTACCTTTTCTATGTATCAAATGACCATGTTGAGAAAGCAGTCAGTAATTCACTACCATTCAAGTTAGGTGCAACAACAAAAATACCTTGGAATAAACCTAACCAAGACAGTGAAAGGATTCTACAATTAAAACTTTAAAACACTGAAATAATTGGAGATGACACTAGGAAATAGAATTAGAAGAATTCCATTTTTCTATTTTTAATCCATTTCATGAATCAGAAGAATTATATCTACAGGTTTTGTGAACACCCTCATCAAAATCCCAATGCTGTTCTTCATAGAAACAGACTTTCCTTTGTTTTTCTTTTTTCAAGACATAGTTTCTCTGCATAAGTGTCCTGGCAGTCCTGGAATTTGCTTTGTAGACCAGACTGGCCTCAAACTCTGAGATCCACCTGCCTCTGCCTCCCAAGTGCTGGGATTAAAGGTGTCTAATATCAAGTGTAGAAAGATATTTTAATATTTATATTGAAGCATAAAACCCCTAGATGCTCAAAGTATAATCCTAGAGGTACCACCATACCTGGTTTCAAGTTATATTATAGAACCATAGTAACAAAATAGCCTGATATTTACACAAAAGCAGACACACAAATAAATGGAATAGTGTAAAGGACATAAACTCAAGAAGCTATGGTCATATGACACTTTTATTAAGATGTCAAAAATACCCATTGTTGAAAAGAAAACTCCACCCATTCCCCCATGGAAGGATACTCCCTCAGCTTAGACACACAGAGGAGGGCCTAGGCACTGCTACAAATGATGTGACAGACTTTGATGATCTCCCATGGGAGGCCTCACCCCTTCTGGAGACTGGATGGGGCGGGATGAGGGGTTGGTGGGGGCATGGGAGAATGGGAGGGAGGGGGAACTGGGACTGGTATGTAAAATAAGACTTTTTAATTTAAATAAAAATTTGTAAAAAAGAAAGCTCCACAAAAGTGGCTATCCATGTACAGAAGAATGGAAATAGATTCCAGTCATTCACCCTGTAGAAAAATCAACTCCAGTTGTACAAAGATCTTACCATAAGGCCAGAAAATTTGAAATTTTTAAAGATCCAGGCATAGGTAAGCACTTTTTATTGACTCCATTAGCTGAGGAAATAATGGCAATGTTGGACATGTGGAAGTGGAATTTCATAAAATTACAAAAACTGCACAACAAAGGAAAACAGTTAATCATCAGTTGAAAAGGCAGTCTACGGGGTTTGCTAATTCCACACATCTGACAGCAGATTAATAGAAATGATATTCCAACAACACACACACAAACTTTATGATAAGAAATCAAATAACTGAGTAAATAGATGGGTTGGTGAGATGAACAGTTCTCAGAAGATAAATTACAAATGACCAGTACCATATGAGAAAATGTTCAAATTCACCAACCATCAGAGAAAAGTAACTTAAAATTACATTAAGATTCCATCTTGCCCCAGTGAGAATGGCAGTCATTAAATGACAATGATTATAAAGGTGTGAACAAAAATGAATGCCTATAGACTGATAATCAAATGAAGACTAGTTGAGCAACTATAGAAATCATTATGGAGGTTCCTCAAGAATCTAAAAATATATTTACCATCTGACCTAGCTATACTACCCCTGGGTATATAATCAAATGTCTCAAAGTCAATATACCGTGAAGATACTTGAACATCCATGTTTACTGCAGCACTAGTCTCAATAGCTAAATTATCAGGAAACGAAGTTACATGGAAAGAAAGGAGAATAAAGTTGTAGGGGAGATGTTTTATATACATGCATGCATACATGTACTAAGTTTCTCCATGGCACCCTAGATAATAGCTTTAATTGTATATTCCTTGTATATTAATGAGCATAAAATAATTCACTATGAAATTAGCGAACAGATGAATGAGTAATGTGGAAGTATAGCATCACAAAGCTATTTGAAACATATAAAATGAGTTCCAGGAATAATCACTATACTGTTTAGAAAGGTGGTTTGAACAGAGTGCCAGGGACCTGTGCAGAAGTTTGTAAAGTTGAGTAGGGCCTTGGAATGGGGCCATGAACTGTGTATCATAGCAAGAGAAAGAATTGGAATGCTTATTGAAATCAGATAGCTCAGAAACAGAAACTGTAGCAATAATCAAATCCATGGCAATACTGAGCAGACAAAGTAAGTAATGAGGTCAGGAGCCAAAAAGAGTAAAAAGAGGCCAATAGGTGGGGTAGAAGGCAGGTCAGAAAGAGCAGTTCAGGACAGAGGCATTGAACTATATGAAGGCAGCTGAATCCTGGACTCTGGAGTTTAAGAGCTGGGCAAATTTTCATTCCTGATAGCAAAGTCTATTCCTTTCCTAATTATATCACTGACTCTCACAAAACTGGAGGCATGCACACTTATACTGGACGCTGTGCTTAGACGGTTTCCTGTAACCACATGCAAGAGGAGGATTTGGCTCTGATAGCAGATACTTTTCAATATCTGGAAGGTTGGGACTTTAAGTGAGCTAAGAACTGAACTTCTGAGAGTAATGACTCTGGCAGAGTAAATTACCACAGAGAGAAAGCAAGTGTGGTAAGAAGAACCTATCAAAACGCAAAGAAATGAAAAGTTAAAAGGGGTAAATGTCAGTCACAGAGAAAATACATTAAGGGAAAAATTTTATGAGGTCTTATGTTGGTTATAAATTATACATGTATGTATACATACATAATTGTATAAATATATGTATATATAATTGTTTTTAGCAAGAGTGTGGCACAGAATTCCGAAACTAGTGGATCTAATTTAGTCAGAAACTACAGAGAACAGAAGCTCCAGGCTTCTACCCTGTTTTCTGAGCTTTTCTATTGTCCACTCCTGATTTTCCTGAAAGCCTCTTTAGCTCTTTTCTTACTCACAGTCTCAAGTGACAATTACGAAATCTGGTTCCAAACACTTTTGGTGGGTTGGGGCAGATGTTTGTACACACATACAAAAATATTGAATGTGGGGAGACTTTTAGAGGTGGACATTTCAAACCCATGAATGGAGCAGACTGGCTGATGTTTCCCTAATATCTTGCAAAGTTTATCCTGGCAATAAGATCATCTTTTGATTAGTTTCTTTCATAATATATATACCTAAAATTATTTACACCTTAAGCTGTTTTCATACCCAGTGTTCAGATTAATGTCCATCTTTTAAACAAATTTCAAGAACTAGAGCCAATAAAACTGTTCCTACAAATGTTAACTATAGTGCAACCTCATTTTGAACCATGGACTTTGAGATCACAGTGTGTGGTAGACAGGGCTAGAGACAGTTTGCCCAAAAGAATAGAAAAGCTGTCTTCAAACCTTAAGAAAAATAATCCTACAAGAAGTGTTCAGGCCTTACAGAAGCTTCAACTAAGAATCTAAGCAGTAATGGAGAGACTACCTTAAATGCCCTTACCCTATGAGATTGAGGACTACCTCATATGCCATCCTGATGGAAGTAGCTGATGGAAGCAGAAGCAGGGATCCACAGCTAAACACTGAGCCAAACTCCTAGAATCCAGTTGCAGAGAGGGAGGAGTGATGAGCAAAGGGGTCACGACCAGGCTGCAGAAACTGAACAAGGGAGAGCTCATGGACCCCAGTCTGATAGCTGGGAAACCAGCATAGGACTAATCCAGACCCCTTGAACGTGGGTGTTAGTTAGAAGGCCTGGGAAATCTCTGGGACCTCTGATAGTGGATCAGTATTTATCCCTTGTATATCAATGGACTTTGGGAGCCCATTCCACATAGAGGGATACACTCTCAGCCTGGACACATGGGGGAGGGCCAGGCCCTGCTCCAAATGATATGACAGACTTTGAAGACTCCCCATGGCAGACCTCACCCTCCCTGGGGAGCAGAAAGGAGATGAGATAGGGGACAGTGGGGAGCAGAAGAAGAGGGGAGGCAGAGGGAACTGGGATTGACATGTAAAACAAGATTATTTCTGATTTACATAAAAATTGTATTAAAAAAGGAAGTGTCATGGCACTACTAGAGAAGCCAACTGTGTACCAACAGTGTATTTGCAAGTCCTGGACCCTCTGTCAGTGCTACTCTAACCCCTCTTAGATTTCTGTGTAAAACAAATCTAAAAACCACTATGTATGTGCATAGTTAATTCTTTACAAAAATCACAGTTCTTTATTCCCAAGACCGATTCTTGTTCTGACTCCACTTACTCTCTCTACCTCATGTAACTTCCCTCAGCCTCCAATTTCAGTGCTCAGGCATGAGCCAGTCCACTCAAATGTGGACAGCTCTCTTGGCATGCATGAGCAATCAAATGTCCAAAGTAAATTGATGACTAACCATGTGTCCAAGAGAGCCACAGGGCTTAGGGAATTAAAAGGCTTATTCTTATGGTTAAACACTGGGAATGCCATGTCATTCCCGTCCACTGATTTTTCTATTATCAGCTGGAAAGCCACCAGCGGCTCCCTTGTTCATCTGCCAGGATGCAAACTAGCCCGTCTTTCAAGTCCCACTTTTGTTCTCGGGGTTAGGAATGCCACAGCCCTTCCAAAAGGAATCTGGCTGGCACAGCTAATTGAAGATATAAGGTCATAGTTACAGTGCCACAGCATCAGCCAGAATTTTCTGTAATTCATTATTGAGTTTTAGAATGCACATCTTTGGGTCCTCATAGCATTGTTCACAATACTATAGTTATTCATGAGGAGTGTTGGTACTATCACTCATAACCTGATATTCCCAGGTAAGGAAATTGAAGCTTTAGCTAAGAGATTGCAGCAGGTAACTTGCCCAAGATTACACAGCTTGTAAACCCTGAATCAGAGTTTACTCCCATGTCCATTTTGATTCAGAATACAATACATGTTCTTGCCTCCTCTTAGAAGATTGCTGTCTATTCCTAGTTGCACTAGCAGGAGATCACCTGCATTTAATTGACTGGTACCTGAACACACACTAAAATGTTTTCTAATGGAGAACTGGACTATACAGTCCTATTTGACGTCAGTAATGGTATGGGGACCCATGGCATAAATTCGTAGAACTTTTACCGTAAGAATTTATTATGTACCATCATTTGGAAAGGTGATGTGGGAAAAAAAAGCAAAGAATCAAATGTCATTGAAGAATATGTAACCAAAGAAATAAGGCTAACAAAGCCCTTCCCATAACAAAGGCACAACATGACAGTCCCCAATAAATTAAACAAACATTACTATGTGATCCATTTGTTTTCAAACCAAATCATCAGATTACTGTTCACCTTTAAAACAAATTTCAACAGTCAGAGCAAATTCTCTCTCTCTCTCTCTCTCTCTCTCTCTCTCTCTCTCTCTCTCTCTCTCTCTCTCTCTCTCTCTCTCTCTCTGTGTGTGTGTGTGTGTTGTGTGTGTGTGTGTGTGTGTGTGTGTGTGTGTGTGTGTGTGTGTGTACTAACTCATTTAACAACCTTTTTTTGTTTGAGAAAAGATTTCTTTGTGTAGCTCTGACTGTCCTGGAAATTACTCTGTAGACAGTAGACCAGGCTGACCTCAAACTCACAGAGATCCAACTGCCTCTGCCTCCCAAGTGCTAGAATGGAAGGTTTGTGCCACCACTGCCTGGTCATTTAACAACTCTTAAGTGCTATAAGGGACACAGAAAAAAAAAACTGTCAAAACGGGTCTCACTTTGGTCATTTCTAAGTTTCTTTTTTCCCTCAAACTCATGATCCTCTTAGCTTTCTGGGTGATGGAATTACAGGCCTGCACAATCACATCTGAACCTGGGTCTTGATTTAAGAAACAAGCAAATGAAAAATCACTGAAGGAAGTATGTGGGGGGCAAGGGAGAATGAGAGGGAGAGGGAACTGAGATATGTAAGATAAGTAAAAATATTAAATTTAAAAAAAAGAAAAGACAAATCAGTGAAGTCTGAATTGGCAAATTAGACTGTGAAGAATGGGTGGTAGCCAGGATTCAGAAACTCATGGACTAAGGAACCCTAGGAATGGGATGAAAAGAGCTAGAAAGAAATAACAATAGGAACTAAGACTATTTATGGACCAGCAGAGAGGGGACACTTGTAAAAGCTTTAAGAAGTATTGCTTTTAAGCATAGAGAAAACCAGGGACCAATGACTTACTTAACTGCTTTCCTGATTTATCTTACTATGATAAAAAAATACCATTTAACTATTTTATTTTTATAAACAAAAAGTATTGAATTAGGGTTATGGTTTCAAAAGGTTAGAGTCCATGATGGTGGAGTGAAGGCATAGTGACAGGAACAGTTGAGAGCTTACATTTTAAACTATAAGCAGTAGGCAGAGAGAACTAACTTGAAATGGCATGAGATTTTTAAAACCTCAAAACTTCCAGTGGCTTAACTCTTCCATGAAGGCCACACCTCTTAATCTTCCCTAGAGCTACTACTTGGGGACAAAGTACTCAAACATTTGAAAAACTTTTAAAAGTACAATTCACTGGCATTAAGAATAGTTATACTACTTTCCAAATGTTTCCATTATCTGATTCTAGGACATTTTCATCTTCCAAAATGAAAATCCATTAAGCAGTCACTCCTTATTACCCTTCTCTCCGGGACCAATGTTGATCTTATATCTTCATGAATTCATCAGCACTGAATATTTCATAGAGCTACATATCCTAATTCACTTTATACTGCTGTAATAAAGGCCATGACTAAAGCAACATGGAGAAGAAAGTTTTTATTTGGCTTACATATCCCAGGGCAAGAATCCACATAGACCCTAGAGGCAGAAATTGAAGCATAACCACAGAGGAGCTACTGAGACTCATATTCAACCTCCTTTCTTATATCTCCCACAACTGCCTGCCCAGAGACAGCACCATCAACAATGGGCCAGGACTTGGCCCTCCTCATCAATAATTAATCAAAGAAATGCTCCATAAACAGGCGAGTCTCATAGAGGCAATTTCTCAACTGAGGGCCCCTCCTCTCCAATGACCCTAGCTTGTGTCAGATTGACAAAAATATTACACCATAAAACTCATGACTCTTTTGTCTGGCTCCTTTCATTTAGCATGATTGCTTCACAGTTCTTTCATGTTATAACGTATACCATTCTTTTTATGGAGGAGTACTATTTTATTGCAGGTATGCCACATTTCGCTATTGAAAGACAGTTGAGTTGCTTCTACCTCGGGGTTCTTATGAATAAAACTTCTATGAATGTAGGCTTTACAAGATTTTGCCTGGACACTTGTTTCCAGTCCTTTGGGCACATATGCCTAGTTGTGGAATTGTTGGATGGCATAGTCACTCTGTGTTTAGTTTACTGAAGTACTGCCATGTTTCTCTGGAAATCCACTCAGTTGGTTTGAAACAAAAGCTCTGAGCTTTGAGTTGAATCCTGGCTTTGTTACATCCTAGTTGCATGACCTTAAGAAAATATATGGCTTCTCAGCCTTCTAATTTGCTGAGTAAGATTATTTGGAGTACTGTATGGGGCAGTGCCTAGGGGGACATACAATTGTCTGGCACACTGTAAACACTAAATACATGGCAACTATTGGGATTAATTTTGCAAGCTTAATCTAAAATATGATACAGTCGAGGAACCCAGCTAAGCAGAGCCATAGCATTCTTACTGACTTTTCTACTTACCCTTGCCCCACCCCATTCCATAACTCAGTAAGTAAATTGAATTTCAGGAAAAAAAAACCAAAAAGATCTATCAAGAAAAAAAAAAAGATTTTAGTGTTGTCCTTGTTTCCTAGCTTTTCTGGCAGTGTGACTTGTAGGCTGGTAATCCTTTGCTCTATGTCTAAAATTCATATATGAGTGAGTACATACCATGCTTGTCTTTGTGTGACTAGGTTACCACACTTTCTTCTATTCCAATCTATTTGCCTGCGAATTTCTGGATTCCAGTGGTTTTTTTCTGCTGAGTAGTACTCAATTGTGTAAATGTACCACATCTTCTCTATCCATTCTTCAGTTGAGGGGCATCTAGTTTGCTTCCAGGTTCTGGATATTACACATAATGCTGCTATAAACATAGTTGAACAGATGTCCTTGTTGTATAAATGTGCATCTTGTGAGTATATGTCTAAGAGTGAAATTACTGAATCTTGAGATAGACTAATGCTTATTTTCCTGAGGAAACAACACACTGATTTCCAAAGTGGCTGTACAAGTTTGCACTCCTACCAGCAGTGAAGGAATGTCCCTTTCTCCACATCTTCTCCAGCATAAACTATCTTTGGTGTTTTTCATTTTACCCATTCTGACAGAAGTAAAATGATATCTCAGAGTTGTTTTGATTTGCATTTCCCTGATGGCTAAGGATGTTGAGCACTTTCTTAAGTGTCTTTCAACCATTTTAGATCCCTCCATTGAGAATTCTCTATTTAGTTCTATATCCCACTTTTTAATTAGAATAGTCAGTGTTTTGGTGACTAGCTTCTTGAGTTCTTTGTATATTTTGGAAATCAGCCCTCTGCCAGATGTGGCATTGGTGAATATCTTTTCCCAGTCTGTGGGCTGCCATTTTGTCTTGTTGATTGTGTCCTTTGCCAGAAGCTTCTCTATTTCAGGAGGTCCCATTTATTAATTGTCAATCTCAGTGTCTGTGCTACTGGAGTTATGTTCAGGAAGCGGTCTCCTGTACCAATTCATTCACTAGTACCTCCCATTTTCTCTTCTAAGAGGTTCCGTGTGGCTGGGTTTATGTTGAGGTCTTACTGGTAGTCACACAGCAAAGGGGTGGTCACCCTCTCTCTGGTGCTACAGAAATTCCCATGACTCAAACTGAGCTTGTTTCCCACACACCACATGCCACCAGTGGCTCGTGGGAATTGAAGGACCAAGGGACTTCGTGTAGACCTTAAAGAATATCAAATGATCATAAATATTCTTCCCAAATGAAATGAAATTCTGCCATAACAAAAGCAGTCCAAGACTCTCAATTGCATCTTTTCAGTTTCCTGCTTATGATTAGTCTCTGTTGGAAGCTATGTTTTTCTAAGAGGGATTAACTTTCCATCTGTACAGATGTTTCCTTCGTGTTAACATCTGTGCTACTCTGTGTGATCAACTTGTCTTATTTGATCATCAGATCAGTTCTGGTATGAGGTATTATTCCTACTTTAGAGCTGAAGAAACTTGCTCAGAACTAGTCTATATTGGAAGCAAGATTTGAACCAAGATCTTTTCTAGACAACACTTGTCTTAAAGAATTCCAGAGAGTTCTTTTGTGCTGTTGCTTAAGCAGGAATCAAGAAATCCAAAGCCAGTTGCTCAGAGTTTTTTCAGACAGCCAATAATAAAGCAGGGACTAGAAATCCGTTCAAGGAATGCCAGCTTATGTTACTTTATTGCCTCTGAATGGGTAACTAATGTAATGGTTCATTGGTTTTAAAGATGAATAAAAAGATTGAGGAATAGCTGAAAATAAGATCCTCCCATACCCCAATTCCTTCGTGTGGCCTTCCTTTTCTTCTCACCCACCCTTGAGCTCACTCATAAGGAAACACACAAACATAGGCAGTCCACAGGTGGTTTCAGCTCTAGCATATTAATGGACATTAACCACTGTGGTGGGCAGTTTTATGTGTTCACTCAAGTAGATTTGGTTCACTGTTTATTCAAGCAGCAGCCTATATGTTACTGTAAAGAAATTCCTTAGAAGAATAAACACTTACAGTGGTAGATTTGATTGGAACAGACTAAGCTCTCTGATGTATGTAGGCTGTTTTCAATATTTGAAAGTCTGGAGAATTTCCTGAGGACAAAGAAATTTTTCTTACAAAATATGTTTCCAGGATCAGCGAAAATACTCAGTATATAATAGCACTTACTGTGCATGTCTTTGATCCCCCTGAACCCATATTTAAAAAGCAGGTGCAGTGGCAGGCATCTGTGATCTCGTACTCCTAAGGCAAGCTAGGAAGCAGAGACAGAATAGTCTAGAAGCTCACAAGCCGTATAGCCTACAGTATGCCATCCAAGAGCGTAAACAAGTATGTCCCTGCTTCCATTAGGTAGAAGAAGAGAACAGTCTCAAAAGTTGTTCTCTTATCTCCAACATGTATACAGGACACACAAACACCCACACTCATATACATAGGGCATGCACAATACTAATAATTGCTTAAAATAAAGAATAAGACAAAATACCTTTGGACTCCAGCCTGAGCTCTTCCTTGAACCTCCATACTATCTTGTAGATTTTAAACTTGCTATCACCTACAACCATCTGTTCCATTGCCAGCTCTATTTCAGACATGGATTTAACTTCTAAAATACATATAGAGAACTGAAAGAAGAAATTAAACACCAAGACCCCAAACTGCCAGTCAATAAATGGGTCAATGAATTTAACAGTTCAATTCTCAAAGGAAAAAATAAAAAGACTCATAAATATTTTTTAATTTTAAGATTATGACATAATAATATCATGTCTCTCTCCCATTTTCTTCCCATAAACCTTCCATATACCCCTTCCTGCTCTCTTTCAAACTAATGGCCTCTTTTTCATTAATTGTTATTGCATGCATATATGTATATCTACATATTCTTAAATATAGTCTCTCCAGTATGATGTCACTTGTATGTATGCTTTAAGGCAGACCATTTGGTTCCAGACAACCAACCAATATGATCTTCCCTGAAGAGGGTTACCTCTCCTGCTCCCAGCTTTACTCAGTTACCCATAGTTGTTTGTGAATGGCTGAGACATTGTGGGATTTTTTTCCATGTAGTTTGGCAAATTTATTGGCATCCTCCTTATTTAGCTTGTGTTTGGGCAGTCATGTTGGTGAAGATTTATGGGTGAAGTTGCTAGTGTTACTAGGAGACATGAGCTCACAAGACACTCTCTAATCCTCTGGCTCTTACAGTCTTTTCTGAACCATCTTGCACAATGATCCCTGAGCACTAAGTACAAGAGATTTTTGTAGATGTATCCACTGGGACTATGCTCTACAAGTATGCGTTTGGATTGATTGTGGTTTTCTGTCATGGTTCCTGTCTCAAAGAGAAGTTCATTGATGAGAAGCGAGGACTACACTTAATTTGTGGGTATAAGAACAGATGTTCATAGATTCTTGTTAGAGATTATGGTGGTTTAGAATGTAAATGGCTGTATACAATAGCTATGACTTCACTAACAGTGAGTAGTTATCTATGTTTGCAGTATCAGATATAAATTCCCTCTTGTTGAAAGGGTCTTAAGAGCTGTTGATTATCACCAAGATATACATTCCACTACTGTATATTATGCCATGCTGATCACTGTTATTATTCATAGGCATCATCTCATACCAAGGATGTTAGTTCTCAGGATGAGCCCATTCCAGTCAGTATTAGACCAGGAACCTTCGGACCCTGTTTCTGAAGTGCTTGGGGTCTACAATAGGGATTTACCTTCCACCTCCTGGTGGGGCAACAAGGGCAATAGCAACAGAATGCATGTGTGCATACTCAAAAACATTCACTATCTATAGCATCAGAGAAATATAAATTTAAACTGTGTTGAGATTCTCCCCACATTAGTTACTATCAAAAAATGCTAGAGTAGATATGTGGAAAGAAGAAACTTTATCCAATATTTTGATAATGTAAACTATTACAACCACCATGAAAACCACTGTGGGGGCTTCTCAAAGGATCAAAACTACAACTACATCACTTCTGACACATAGCTATCTGTATAACAGACTCTCCTTCACAGTACAGAGAAACTTTCACATGGATGTTTATGCCTGCTCAATCCATTCATAATAGCTAAGAAGTGAGACCAGCTAAGATGTTCACTGACACATGAATGCATAATAAGACAAAATAAATACATAATTGAATTATAAAGAAAATTAAATTATAAAATTTTGAGGAAAATTGACAGACCTGGAAAACATTGTATTCAGTGAGCTAGCTCAGACTCCAAAGGCATATGTTGTCTCTCAGAGGGAGAGTTCAGTCTTTGTTAAATATGTAGGTGAGTCAATGGAGGTAATGTCCAGAAATCCAGAAAGGAGCCCATGAGGTAGAAAAAAATAGGCTGTAAGGCAGAGACGTGTGATAGACAATATAATTAAGTACAAAGTGGAATACTGGGGCATACAAGGTTACTGTGAGGAAATAGGGACAAGGAGATAAGGGGAAATCAAGAGGAGGGGAGAGAATCAACCAAAATAAATATGTATCAAAATGAAATACGTATCAATATAGAAACATGTTACTTTGTGAGCTAATTATGAAAAATAAAAACAGAGGCAAGTGAGATAGTTCACCTAGCAAAGGCATCTGCCATCTAGCCTGATGACCTGAGTTGGATTCCCCAGTACCCAACCACATGAAGGAGAGAGTCAACTCCGGCAAGATATCCTCTGACCTCTATATTCACCTCATGGCCTGTATGCACTTCACACACATACACAAAAAATGAATAAATGTGTTAAGCGAAAACATTAAAAAGGAATTGAAATTTTGGGGCTGCCTAGCATGCACAAGACCCTGAATTTCAAAAGGAAATAATTGGACTCTACTCTGTCTACTAGACTATTCACAAATTGGTCTATATACTTTCATCATTATCAATGGACAAAATAATGTGATAACTGTTTGTTCCCCTTTCAGTAATGCTAGCAGCTTATGGTAATGGTATCCATTGTTTTACTTCATTACTTCATTCATGTTGCTTCTATAATTGTTTTTCCTTATGTACGCTTGAACACTTTGTTTTAGAAAAACATCCTTTCATTAATTTTATGATTTACTTTGAGTTATACTTCAGTGAGGAAAATCAGGAGAAATGCTTGACTCCATTACCTTTCTAAAACATTTTAAAAATATGTTTTTATTTTTTTATCATTTACAAAAAGTGAGTGGCATGTGCATGCACATTCGTGGGGGTGGGGAGAAGTGCACCATCTTGAGCTTATGGAGTCATTAACAATGTAATCATTACATTATTACTATTTTGTTTTGCCAGATTATCTTTTGATTCCCTTGAATGATCCATATACTTTGTTGTGTTTGTACAGTGTTGCTGAGTTACAGTATTGTGTTCACAAGTTCCAACACATGTACACAATCATGGATGAATTATTGTAGTCAAAGAAACAGACTTATCTTTTACACTCCCACAGTTCTTTGTAATCCTCCCCTCGGAACTCTCCACTTCCCTCAATCTTGGGACAATAAAAGATCTGCTTGTTAGTTTTCTAGAATCATATTCTGGAATAAAATTTTCAAAATGCATATGCTCAATATAATTCTTCTGACATTTATGATATTGCCTGTACTTATGAACCATCATGAGACTTATGATTCATAAATATCTGAGTTTTACATTCTAAAACTAATTTAATAGCTTCCTTATTGGCTTCTTCTTGTTGCTGTGACCAAATGCCTGACAAGAAGCAACTTACAAGAAGGAAGTAGGGTAAAATTTAGCTTACAGTTTAATGGCATAGTCAACCATGACAGGGAGGTCATGGGATGATAGAGCTTGAATGAGTTAGCAGGTCACATTGTGGCCACAATCAGAAAATAAAAGAGGGTTTGTTGTTTCTCAGCTTGATTTTTCCTTTCCATTTACTTCAGGATCCAGATATATTAGTTTTCTTCTCTGTTACCATGATAAATAGCAACATAGGGAAAAAGCTTACAAGTTAGATTCTGTCACCCAGAGAAATCAGGAGGAGAACTCAAAGCAAGAACCTGGAAACAGGATCTGATGCAGAGGCCATGGAATATTGCTGCTTACTGGCTTGCTCCTCATGGCTTGCTCACTGTTCTTGTTTTTTAATACAACCAGGATCACCTGCCCAGGAACGATGGCATGCCCCTATGCACAGATTTTTTTAGCCCTCTTATATCAATGGTCAATCAAGAAAATGCCCCACAGACATGCCCATAGACAACTGATGGACATAATTTCTCAGCTGAGTCTCCCTCTTCCCAAATGGCTCTATTTCTTTCAAGTGAACGAAACTAACCAACATCGTCCATGGGATGGTGTCATCCATATTCAGGGTATGTATTTCCCTCCTCAGTTAACCCTTTCTGAAAATATCCTCATAGATACACCCAGGGGTCTGTTTCCATGATGATTCTAAACCCAGTCAAGTTGATGACAAAGATTAATGATCAGATCTAGCACAAGTAATTAAAAAAACTGGACAGTGTCCAGTTTCTCATTATGTCTCATACATCATTTCTAGTATTATAAAAAAAACATCTTGGCCTAATATAAAAATACAAAGATAGTTTTTCTAATTTTTCTACTGAAAGTTTTATGTCTCTGTGCTTACAATTTTATGCTTGTGATCTAGTTTGAATTGATTTTGTACATAACATGAAGTGCAGATAAAAATTCATTATTTGTTTATTCTGTATGTGGATACCCACTTGTTCTAGCAGCATTTGCTGAAGACTCTTTCCTCTTCTGAATTACCTTTGCATCTTAATTAAAAAAATAATTGGCAATATATATTGATATATATTTCTAGACTCTCTATTCTGTTCCACTGAAGTATATTTCAGTCTTTAAACTGATAGTGTTGTTATGGTTTGAATCTGACATATCTCAGGAAAGGTTTTGTGTTGAAGGCATGGGTGCAACTGATGGGCTTTGCATAATGACTAAATCATGAGGGCACTCTAGCATATAGAAACATAACTGATTGCTTCATGGATCTTATATGACTGAATATTAATAAACTCACCTGTGGTTTCATAATTAATGCATTCACAATGTGATGACATTATTCAGAGGTGGAAAATAAATGAAGTGGTACCTACTTGGATAAAGTGTTTGTCCCTCCTCCTTCCTCTTTCTCTGCCTCCATGAAATAAGAGGCTTTGTCTACTATTCTGTCTTAATACAAGTATATAGCAATGGAGTAAATTGAGCATAACGTGACTATCTAAAACTAGGAGCCCAAATAAATCTTTTCTCCTTTATATTGTTTTTCTTGGGCACCTTGTTATTGCAATGAAACACTAGCCAGCACAGATCTCTTCATTGCTATTACTTTTAAGTCAGGTCCTATAAATTAAAGGTTTTTGACCCTCAAAAGTTGTTCAACTATGCTAGATACTTTCCATTTTGTGTAAAAATTTTAATTGCATTGAATATATGATACCTCTTTCATAGATTTTACACTATCTTTTCTGTAGTTTATGTCATCTGTGAATAAGGACTTTTGTACTTCTTACTGGATAGAGTCTATCTTCTCTACTAGGTAGAACCAGCACCATGTTGAATAAAAATGAACATGTGATAGAAATGCAAATATTTTTGTTTTTTTCTCAATATTAATGGGCAAAGTATTAAGGTGTCCTTTATTTGGGTATAATACTAGTTGCAATATTGTTGTATTGTTTGGCTTCTTTGTTTTGTTTGGATTTTGGTTTTGGTTTGGCTATTGCAGATTTCTTCTGTTTCACTGTGGTTTGGGTTTGATGATGGCTTTTATCGGATTGAAGATAGTACCTTCTTTATCTTGCATTGTTTTGTACTTTTTTTTTACTAAGACCACAGAATAAATTTTTCCAAATTCACTTTGTCACCTACTTATATTTTAGCCAGTCACATATAGTTCTTTCTTTTTTTGATCGTAAGTATGACTGATTACATTTATTGTTTTTGAGTTGTTAAATCAACTTACAATACGTGAAATAAATTATATTTTTTCAAAATGTCTATCACTTTTATATGTTGTTTAATTTAAAACCTAAATTGTGTTAAGAACTTTTTAACCTATAGATCTTAAAAATATTGCCATGTATGGCCACACCTATGTCACATCCAAACATCACAGGATACAAATGCTGAGGAAAAAATGGGAATGGGAACCGAGAGACAAACAAAAGCAATAGCTATTCTCCACAAAGTTAGATACAACAAAAATGAGCTTTTAAAATTGGAAATATAGTCATGTTACCCTCCTGCTCCACCAACCTGAACCATTTGCCATTAGTATTTAGTATAAAACATGCATTAGTTCTAAAAATGAGTGTTCTATAGTAGTAATACTTGAATCAGTAAGATAGGAAACAATTCCTCACAGTTTTGTGGAAGAATTTGTAGTGACGTTTTTTACCTAAATACTTGCTAGAAACAAATACTGAGGCCATATTGCCCAGAAGTTTCCATTATGGGGATATTTTTAACTCTCAATTCAATTTCCTTAATAGGTAAAGAACTTCCACATTATTTATTTTTCTCAAGTGAGATTTGGTATTTTATGTTTTGTGAAAAAAATAACAGAAGATATAACTTAGGCTTTACTACAAACAGACTTTTTAAAATCATTTTTGTGTCATATTTTCTAGGGAAAATAATAAAGATAAATGAGTTTTAAAGTACTGACACATGGAATGAGAGACAGAAATACTGACCACTCTGTGTGGGTTTGGCTGTTTCCAGAATATTTCATCTGAGGTTTGACTTTGTTTTTGACATGTGATGATTTGTGTGTGAGGGGTATGTCTCTGTGTTTGTGTGTGTGTGTGAGATAGAGAGAGAGACAGAGACAGAGAGACAGAGAGAAGAGAAGAGGAGAAGAGAAGAGGAGAGGAGAGAAGAGAAAAGAAAAGAGATGCTTTTGAAAGTCAGTTCCTACTAACAAAGTAGACTACTTGACTAGTTTCTATTTTCTTCAGATGAGAAGGGATCAGGGCTGTTTCTCCTAATTTTAGAAATCCAGGCATATATGAAAAGTTGATTTGACTTGCTCATGATGTAAGCAAAACTAACTTCACTTCTGAAATATTTTTCTCTTAAAATGTCAGCAATAAAATGAAGTAGAAATAACTTCATGTTCTTGGCAAATAAAGACTGAGGCCTTGATCTGCTGACTTCATTTTGTACTGTGTGTGATTCCCCCCCTTTTTTTTTTATTGAAAATAGATTGTTTTCTCACACAATATATCCTGCTTATAATTTCCCCTTCTCTACTCCTCCCAGTTCCTCCCACCTCCCCTCCCTTCTAGGTCCATTTCTTTTCTGTCTCTCACTAGAAAAGAACGGGCTTCTAAGAGATAACAACCAAATATGACAAAAATAAAATAAGATGAAGTAAAACCTATCATATTGATGTCAGACACCACAACCCATCAGGGGGAAAAGAGTCCCAAGAGTAGGCCCAGGAGTCAGAGACCCACTCATTCTCACAGTCTGGAGTCCCATAAAGATACTAAGTTAATAATAGCTATAACATATACATAAAGAACCTTCTTTGCTTGCTACTGCAGACTCTGTGTGCTCATATGTGCCTTGCTTAGCTAATTCAGAAGTCTTTGTTATCCTGGTTATCCTCCATGCCCTCTGGCTTTTAAATTTTTTATGCCTCCACTTCTGCAGGATTCCCTGAGTTCTGAGGGGAGTGATTGGATGGAGACCTCTCAATTTGACTCTTTCTCTCTCTCCCTGTAATGTCTAGCAGAGGATCTTTGCCATCTGGTGCCAGAGGAGGGCTCTCTGATGATGACTGGATAAGGCACTGATCTATGAGTATAGCAGAATATCATTAAGTGTAGTAAAAACTTTTCTGTGTCCTGCCACAGTCACTTATAAAATAATCACACAGAGGCTTAATATTAATTATATTTGTTTGGCCGATGGATCAGACCTATTACTGGCTAGATCTTATATTTAAATAAGCCTATTTCTATTAATCTATGTTTTGCCACATGACCATGGCATTGCCTCATTTTCTGTATATCTTGCTTTTCTCTGAGGCCTTCTTTCTCTCTGAATCTCTATTTGGATTTTCTGCCTAGCTATATTCTGCCCTACCATAAGCCAAAAATGTAGCATGTATGTTTTCCGCCAGCCTGCCCGCCGCCGGTCTGGCGTGCTGGCCCCAAATAACACGCAGAGACTCTGTATTTGATACAATCCTGTTGGCCAGTTCCTAATATAGTTTATGGGCTAGCTCTGTCTTAATTATTAACCCATTTCTACTTATCTAATTATTTCCACGTGGTCATATTATCGGAGAGCCGTGGCCGGCATCTTGCTTCCTCTCGGCTCTACATCCTGACTCCTCCTAACTACTTCCTCTTTCCTACTCCTAGTCTCCTAGCCCCGCCTTTCTAGTTTCCTATTGGCCAACAGGGCTTTATTAATTAACCAGTATGAGAAACATATTTACAGAATAACATCTTCCATCATCTCCTCTTTTCTGTCTAAAATAAAATAAGGGTTTTAACCTTGACATAGCAAAATATATCACATAACAGTTATCAATTAAGAATCACAGTTAACAATATTTAGTCCATTAACATTTTGTAAGACTTAAACAAAATATCATCTATCCTATCTTTGTGAGTCTAAAGTCCTATGTGTAACTTATCTTTAATCCTAACTAAGAAAAACTATAACCATATCTACCTGTCTTCAACTTATTCAAAGACCACAGAAGGATAATATATAAACTCTAGAAATGACAGATTCAACTCATTGCCTGGTCAGTCACCTGAAGTTCTTCTGTAATGTACCATCTTCAGCCTATAGGCCATAGTGTGTCTGGCAGACTCTTTCATGAAGCAGGAATCCTGCAGCAATGTCCATCCTGTATCAGCAGTCACTTTCCTGTGGGTCCTGCTTGTCCAGTTTATACAGAATAAAGTCAAACAGTCCAGAAGAGCAGTACCTTGCCCAAATGGCCAGTCTTGCCATACTAGAAGCAAATTTCATAATGGGTTTCTTTGATGTCCATCTTCCTTTCTGATACAGGTAGTATTACCAGGAGCAATTGTGCCTCAATGTCAAGAAAAACCCTAAACCATTATAAATGCCATATTCTACAGGTCTTTGAAAGGTTTGAAGAATGCCTATTTATCTCAAATACATCTCTGTATATTTAGAAATCCTAACTAACTTAACTCTAAGTTTTAACTATCGTAGGTAACTCTCTATAATTTGTACTAAATTATACACTACATTTTTCAATGGGCTATATAAACACAATACCTAAACAAGAGGAGAAAAATACATATCACAAAATTGACCTTAAATTTGCATTAATAAATGAAATCAATTCCAAAACAGAGCATTCATATCTATACCATAATTCCCTTTTTACCTTTAAAAAGATTGTTTGTGGTTATAGCCATTTATAACCAAGCCCATTTAAATAAAAACAAACATTTATAAACAATATTTGGGAATTTGGGCTTCGTTCTTTCCAAACTACTTCCTGCTGGTAGAGGGTGCTGTCATGGGGGTCCAAAGAAGATGCAAAAATCTTGGCTGTAGTCTGCAAGCCTGGCTTGTCCCAACTGTTTTGAATGTTGGATCACCTAAGGCCCTATTTCTGGGGGTCTGGCTTGATCAAACCACACTAGTCTGGAAGGAATCCACAGCTTTTCATTTTCTGTGGAAACAAAAATAGAAATCCTTTTCCCCAGTAACTTGTCCTTAGGCTTAAATTTTGGAGTCAAAGCATTTTTAAAATATATAAATTGAATTAATCCAGCAGCATTTCTTTTATCAGTAGTTGTTATTTTCTCAGCGATCAAATAATTTAAAGACAACAGAATCACGTAAAGTATACAAAATTTCTTTGTGCTTTCCATCTTTACGTGGCTTTTTTATTACTCTATTTCTTTTACTTCTATTTTTACATATTTTGAGACAGGGTTTCTCTGTGTAACTTTTATCTGTCCTGGAATTCCCTCTGTATACCAGGTTTACTTTGAAATCACAGAGATCTGTTTGCCTCTGCCTCCCGAGTGCTGGGATTAATGGCATGCGCAACTACACCCATACATTCTACTTCCTTTTTTTTAAACCATTGTATCCTGTTTCTTTTTCTCTCCCAAGCCAGCGTATTTTTAAAAACACAGTGTAAACCTTCATTGCAGCTCTCGTACACACCAATGAATTGTTAGCAGAACTCTTTAAAAGCAAGGAGGTTTTTTGCCGCTTATGCTAATTTTGGAAACCTCCCTTAAATGAGCTGCACAAATCTCTGTCTACAGAAAAACAAATCCAATGGAGAAAATGCTGCTACCAAGAAGTCTTGCTAGTCTCTGTTCCTTTGTTTCTAAAATCCCTTTTTAGCTTTTATTGGTTTTAAGTGAGTTCTTATTCTGTAAATATGTTTCTCATACTGGTTAAACAATAAAGCACTGTTGGGCCAATGGAAAAGCAAGATAGGCGGGGCTAGGAGACAAGGAGGAAGGAGGAAGTAGTTAGGAGGAGTCAGCATGTAGAGGGAGAGGAAGGAAGATGCTGGGCCTGCTGCTCCCCGATAAGATGACCACGTGGAAATACTAAGATAAGTAGAAATGGGTTAATCATTAAGACAGAGCTAGCCCATAAACAATAAAAGTAACTGGCCAACAGGATTGTATCAAATACAGAGTCTCGGTGTGTTATTTGTGGCTGGCGCAGCTGTGGGCCCAGACCCGTGGCAGGTGGGCTGGTGGAATACATACACACTACAAAAACAGATGTATTCATCAACCAATAAAAGCAACAAACAGAAGGACATCCCACATCAATTAGGGATCATTTTATTGATACTTTTATTTTATTTTTTTTTAGACCAGTAGTGTTTGGTTTTACCCCAAGTCTCTGAGATATCTAGTCTCTGGTTCGTGGTTACCTAAGCAGTGTTGGGTGTGTGTTCTGTAGTGAGCCTTAAGTCAAAACAGACATTGGTTGGCTCCTCCAATAAGTTCTGTGCCACCATTGTCCTAGCATATTTTTCCAGAAGGAGAGATTGTAGGTCAGGTATTTTGTGACTTGATTTGTGTCCATGTTTTTGTAGTTTGCAGAGTGCGTTCCCATACCAAAAAGAATAGGACATAGGGAAGAAGGCTCCATGTAGGAACCAGCTTGACTTGTACATGTTCAATGACTTGTGAGGGTATTGTCCTCAGCAATGGATCCCCACTGTCAGTTTGTAGAGAGTAAACTCTTTGTCTTAGCAACAGCTTACATTGTTTGGGGATTTGTATGGGGCCTGTTTGGCCACCAGCTGAACTGAATGTGCCCTAGTCCCTACCACTGGAAGTCTTGACTACCTAGAGATGGCCAGTTGAGACTACAATTACCCCTTGCTAGGAGTCCTCATTAGGATCACCTTCATAGATTCCAAGAAGTTTCCTCTGCACCAGGTTTCCACAACAACCCTACAAATGCTCCCCAATTCCAGTAATTTCTCCCTACACTCTCTTCCTTATTTCCCCCACCACCTGATTTCCCCTGTGACTGTCCCCAAACACCTTTCAGTCCACCTGTAAAATCTATTTGATTTTCCCCTCCTAAAGGTATCCATGTGCCCCCTTAAAGATTCTTCTTCTTTACCAAACATCCATGGTTCTATGAATTGCAGCTTGGTTGTCATTTACTTAACAGCAAATATCTACTTAGAATGCATACCATGTTTATCTTTCAGAATGAGATTTTCAGTTCCATTCATTTGTCTGCAAATTTAATGATGTTTTTAATAGCTGTGTAATTCTCCATTGTGTAAATGTGCCACATTTTTTTAAATCTATTCTTTGGTTGAAGGGCACCTAGGTTGTTTCTAGTTTCTACTTATTGTGAATGAAGCCTCATTGGGCATCGTTGAGCAAGTGTCCTTGTGGTAGGATGGGTCACCCTTTGGGTATATTCCCAAGAGTTAACACCCTCACCAGCAACAAAGTCATGTTCCCCTTGCTCTACATTCTTGCTAGCATGAACTGTCACTTGTGTTATTGATCTTAGCCATTCTGACAGGTATAAAATAAAATTTCAAAGCAGCCTTTATTTGCATTTCCTTAATGGCTAAGGGTGTTGAACATTTCTTTAAGTGTTTCTCAGCCTTTTGAGTTTCTCCTGTTGAGAATTATTTGCTTAGATCTGTACTCCACTTTTAATTGTATTATTTGGAGTTTGATATCTAGTATCTTGAGCTCTTTATATATTTTGGATATTAGTACTCTATTGGACATGAAATTGGAAAAAAAAAACTTCTCCCATTCTGTAGGCTCCCTCTTTGTCCAAGTGATGATGTCTTTTGCCTTACAGACATTTTTGGTTTCATGAGGTCCCAATTATTAATTGTTGATCTTAATGCCTGTGCTATCAGTTTTCTGTTCAGGAAGTTGTTTTCTGTGCCTAAGTGTTCAAAGCTATTCCCCCACTTTCTTTTCTATCAGTTGAATATATCTGGTTTTATGTTGAGATCTTTCATCTACTTGGACTCGCAGGGTGATAAATACAACTCTATTCTACATGCAGACATATAGTTATGTCAGCACCATTTGTTGAAGATGTTGTCTTTTCCCCCTAGTGTGTATTTCTGACTTCTTTATCAAAACTTGAGTGTCTATACATATGTGGGGTTATATCTGGGTCTCCAATTTGACTCCATTGACTAGTGCGATCTACAGCAGTTCCCTTATTGTTCAGGATTGTTTTAGCTATCCCATTTATGTGATTATTTTTTAACTTTCTTTTATCCCCTCAAGTTCATGAAGGATAGATTTGGTTTCCATCACCACCACCATCATTATCATGGCATATCAATAATACACAATATCTCATACATAGTAATACATTGATCATATTCACCTCCACTGTACTGTAATATTTTCCCTTTGGTCAAGACCAGGCTGGAGAAACCTACAGAATCAGCTGACCTGAACAAGGGGGAGCTCATCCACCCTAGTCTGATAGCTGGGAAATCAGCATAGGACTGAACTAGACCCCCTGAATGTGGATGTTAGTTATGAGGACTGGGCAATCTATGGGCCTCTAGTAATGGATCAGTATTTATTCCTAGTATATGAATAGACTTTGGGTGCCCACCACACATAGAGGGATATTCCCTCAGCCTAGACACATGTGGGAAGGCCTAGGCCCTACTCCACATGTTATGACAGACTTTAAAGACTCCCCATGGAAGGCCTCACCCTCCCTGGGAAGCAGTAAGGGGATGGGCTATTCTGTTTTTCTGTATTCAAGTCCCTTTTCAATGTCATCTTTCCCGATCTCTGAACAAGCTGAAGCTCATTTAGCTTTCTTAGTGCTTACTCACTAAATTATCTCACATGATGCAGTATCTTCACAGAAATAACCTGGTTTGTCTCTCAGTCAGTCTCCTGCTACTTACTACACTTGAACTCCCTGTCTGTCTCAACTAGACATTCATTAGATTCCTTCCTCTTGATACAAAAGGCAGAAATGGCAGTGTCCTTGGCCATTTATTCTTAATCACAGAGGAAACAATCTGTTCTGGAATCTCAATCTTCTCTGTTCCTGTAGGATATTTTTCAGCTTGCAGAGAAATAGTCAAGTCTTCTGTCCTAACATAAGTTACCATCTAGAAACACTAAAGGAATCTGTTTTCAACTTGCCACAAGTTTTCTTAAGGGTATCATATAATAAATAAGCAGTAATGTTCTGGGCCAAGCCACTAAAGCACATGAAATTTACCGTGTAAATAAAGTCTAGCAGTAGCAAGATAAGCTCACAGGGCGTAGAAGAGCATGCACAACCATTCCACACATTGCACAGCTGAGGAAACAACTCAATCAACCACCTGAAATAATTTTGCATGTTTTAGTTGGAAAATACTCACCACAGTTCCTCTGAAGTCGTCAAAAAGGTAAGCTATTAGTGAGAGTGATGGATGTTTTAATTAAACATTAAACGTTGTTGGAAAAGAAGTGAAGTGACATTTAAGAATGTGAGAAATGCAGTATATGAGTTATATCTCAGGAAAGTGTTATAATAAAACTATTACCAGAAACTGAAAAAGGGAGAACATAATGATGATTTCCCAAGTAGTGAATGGCATATGAAAAATACTCCAGAGAAAGTAATAGCTGGTCAACAGGCTTTTTATTTTTTACTTTTCTGTTGCATTACTAGAACAACATGACCTAGGTAATTTACAGAACAAAGAGTTTCTTTTAGCTTACAGTTCAGAGGGAAAGTCCATATGGTTCAGGAGGCATGACAGCAGGCAGATAAAGCAGGAAGCTGAGAAATTACATCTCTAATCACAAAAGCAAAGCAAAGGGCAAACTAGAAGTGTGGCAAGGATATACACTCTCAAATCCCATCCCCAGTGATGTACTTTCTCCCACAAGGATACCTCTCCTAATTCTTCCCAAACAGCACCACCAACTTGGAACCAAGTATTCAAAATACATAAACCTGTGGGGAACATTTCTCAATCAAACCACCATTGACTCCTATGACTAGAACATAGGAGGTCAGAGATGGAACTTAGTAAGAAGTCAGATCTTATTTAGATGTCTTTACATCTCATGCCTGGTTTCAAACATTGAAGGAAATGAATATTCATCAAATATATTTGAGAAAAGACATGACCACACCTAAGCTTTAAAAAGATGTGTCTCACTTTCTTTCTTATTGGGATTATAATTCCTCAAGGAAGTGTGTTTTTAAATAATTAAAAATCTTTTTCTTACAATGCCTAATGTCATGCCTTCATATTCAAAAAATGTGCCTTAAAGCTTGTCTTCAAAGCAGTGAAGTAATCTTGGTATGAGGAAACTTTGGTTCAATCTCACACAGCTTCTAGTTTCATCCTTTCTATTTAAATATTTCCTAGGTCTATTTTCTGTCTCTAGCCAACATCCATATAACCTTTGCTCAGGCTGCCATCTTCTTTCATGTAAATCTCTGTAGCAGTCCCCTATTTAGTCTTTTCTCCTCCTGTCTACTATCCATACCGCCACCAGAAACATGTTCTTTTTTTCCCTTTTACAAGAATTCAGTCTGACCATGTTACTAATCTATGATCAAAATTATTGATTTTCCCTCTTTTGTATTAAGCATAAGATGTTTCTTTGCCTTCCTATGCAAGACAAACTTTTGTCATCCTCCCCTTGCCTTTCTTGTTTCAGTTACTCTAACCTCTTGCTTCACTGCATGGTTGTGCTCTCTGTCACCCAAGAGCATTGCACATAATATTCTCTTTCCTTGAATGATTTTTTGCCTTGCCTCATCTCTTGACCTAGCTGGCATTTCCTCACTCTTCATACCACATTTCTAAGATAAACCTCTCCTGTCCCACAAATGAGGCCAGATGCTGATGTTGGGTGTTCCCATATCCTTGCAAAAGTATCATTTGTTTTTTCAGCATCAATGTAAGTTCCTGAGCTCAGGGTACCAAGTATGCTTTATTTAACAGTATGCACCTAAGTTCAGGTCCAGTGCCTGAAACAAAGGAGGCACTCAATAAATAGTTTGTGCATGTGTGTGTGCATGCATGCACATATCAGTGCACATGAAGGCTAGAGGTTGACATTGGAGCACATTCATTAGTTGTGCTCTGCCACATTTTTGAAACAGTTTCAAGGAGCTGCTTGTCTGTGTCTCTGTAGTATTGCAGCCATGTGCTGCCCTGCTTGGCTTTGTATGTTGGTGGTAGAGATTAAAACTCAGGTTCTCATGCTCACTCAGCAAACACTTTACTGAATATCATTATGCATTCATTTTTTAACGAGTATTTGGACTGTTTTCATATGAAGCAGTTACAAATATTCTTGTGTAGGTCCTATTCAATTATTCAACATATCCCCAGAATCTACCACAGATATTGAGTGAGATGTAGCAGGCACTCAATAAACAGTTGCTTTTCTAGATAAAATTACTGAATTTAACCTTTAAAATAATTTTATGACTTTACTTTTCCCTCCTGCTTTTCATAATATGTTAGACCATAAGTGAGTAAAAGCTGACTGACTCCATTACAGAAAGAAACTTGAGCTCCTTCCTATTTTGCCCAAATTACTTTTATAGGATTTATATTTGAACTTTCTTACTGTTACTTTTGATAAACACCACAACTGAACTTAACACACCAATGTCATGATACTACTTGTATGGTTTTCTAAAATGGAGGGCAGCTAGTTACATGTATATGGAGTTTCTGCCCTGCCTGGTTGGCAAGTTTTGTGTAAGTACATCCTTGGTATTATAATATTTACTTACATACTTGTACATACTTTGAGTTTGGGGCAAATATGTCACTAAAATGTTCTTGGCATTTGATTTTTTATTTTCTAAATATATCCACTGTAATTATTTGTACACTATGGGATCTCTGCCTCCTCGGGTGTCTTCCAGCCTTAACATATGAACATCATGCAATCATGACCAGTAACTAGGCTTAGGAAAATATTGTCTTTCCTGGGTGCTCAACAATATTGGCAAAGGGAAAAACACTATCTATTTAAAACATTATGGATAACATTTAGTTTGTGTGTTAAGCATTTCCTTGGCAACTTTATGTTCTATCCAAGCAATGCTACATCTCTATAGGTCCTACCTCATTCTGGATATGTTGAACTTTTCCTATGCAATCCAGAATGCTCATTTCTCTCTGACTCTATGACCCTGTCTTTTATGTTTGTGTATGGTGTGAATACACTTGAGCAGATGTTAGACAGAAGTGCCTTTCAGAACTACTCAGCAGTGTCTTCTGTCAGCTTCTTCTTTAAGATAAAATGTGGGTGACAAGTCCCATCTGGTGAGGAATCAGCTCCCACGGCTCACTTCCTTTTCTTCTTAGTCTTTCATTCGTAAAATCATGGGGAGCTTTTTTTCAAAGCGAAATACACTTTAAACCTGGGACAGAACCTAGTGTTGTTTAACATGTATGTTTGTTTATATTTCATTAAGCAGGTTTTTCTTTAGAACTGTTCAAAGTCATATTGAATTCTCTGCACTGCTAGTGCAATGTTGAAGAACATTAGAATGCTGTTAAAGGGAATCTTATTTACCAGAAAAGCTCTGAGATTTGGAACCAAACTTGGGATGGAAACCTTGAGGTCTTGGACTGGTGTCACGTTAACTCCTCAAATCTCATTTTTCTCTTTTACGAAATATGGTAGTAACTGCTGCCCCACAGTTTATGAAATAAAAGGCTTAGTGCATTGCAGATGTCCATGCTGATGAATGTGGCTCCAGAAATATGTCTAGTACACTCTCAATTCCTGGACCCTGGGCCCATAATCAAAGAATGGATATTATAAAAGAGTATCTCACTGCCTTGTAACATCTTCCTCCTTTACATACTTACCTGTGCACTGGAAAGAGAAGAACTAGACTCAAGTCTTCACTTTGTCACCTAAATGGCAAATGACACCATCTCTGAAACTCATAAATGTTGGTGTTATTGTTTTAACTATAGAAAAATTCTTTTATTTCAAAATGAGTTATAAGACTCATATATGAAGGTTTGTCCAGAAAATACACTAACAGTAATAAACATTAGTAATAAACTAATGTAATGTTGAAACATGCATAAAAAGATGTCTCTCACCTCTTTTGTTTTTTATGACTGCTCATTTTCAGAGTAATCTTGAAGCTAGTAGCAACAGACCCAAGAGGAAAAGATAGACTAAAGATAGAAATACCTGGTTTCTTAGCTCAACTCTGGTATTTGACATCCTATGTTAAGAAAGTCATATAAAGCTGAGCCTGCATTTCTTCACATTTAAGAGAATTGCCATTGAGTGGGACCCCCTAAGGATGTCTTGTACAGTACTAGATACTATAATTACAGTTTCATGCCACTTTACATTTGTTGAGCATCTTATTATATGCCCAGCATTTTACCAGGAGAATTACATTAAACCTCACAAGGCCCTGAAAAATAATGTCAGGCACTGAGACATAGAGGATTTAAATTGATTTTTGTTATTAAACCAACTAAGACTTTAATCTCCAAAGACTCAACATCTAGAAGGACAGGTATAGATATAAATCTAGAATGATAGGTATATATATGAATAAATAATTGTAGTGTCCCAGCTTTCTTAAACTGATAGTGGAAAAAATCAAGAGATTTGGTTATCTCACAATGTTTATAGCTGCAGGATTGAACAAAACTTTTAATTTCCTGGAAGTTCCCAGAGTTGATTGATGCTGGTCAAAGGACTTTGCTTTAGGAAGCACTGTTTTCTACTCCTAAATCACCACATAAGCAATGTAGTCTCTGATTTTTCCAGCAAAGCGACATTCTGATCATGATGCTTCCTATTCTCACATTTATTTCTTCACTCTGTGACGTCACTCTACATCAGTGGTTCTCAGTCTTCCTAATGCTGTGACCCTTTCATACAGTTCCCCATGCTGTGGTGACCTCAGCCATAAAATTATTTTCATTGCTACTTCATAACTGGAATTTTGCTACCATTATGAACTGTAATGTAAATATCTGATATGCAACCCCTAGAAAGGGTCATTCTGCCCCCCTTAAGGGGTCACAACTTATAGATTAATCTATAACCACAACTCCAGATTATCAATACTATGAGAATAGGAACTTCCTTTCTCTTGTGATTGTGTGATAAGCCCCTACATTTCACATATAATGCTTAGCATGTAATAGGCACTTAATAAATATTTTTGAATAACTGAACAAAAGAAAATGTTGCACAGCCAGGCTTTTATGACGCAAAGTAGCTACTGTATAAAATTGTTCACAATGGTAATTTGTGTTTACCCTGGCTGAGCCCTCTTTATAATCTATCTCTTGCTTCCTTCTGCACTATTGTCATTCCAGACATCATGCATTGAAGAAGCACTAATGATTTCTGGAAAATGTATTATAACTATTTAAATGAGGGGGAAAATGGGAATGGCAGGTGTAACATGTGAACTTCACTTGTTCTGAATGTAATTATTTCACATTCTTTTTCTGGATGATTGCTAGTTTCAGAATTACAGAGAAAGGAGGCATAATTCTGACCCCAGTACAAGGGAAGAGTCAAATAAACTGAGCAAAATAGAATAAAATGACCTTTGAAAGTGAAGGGGCTAGAACTTCTACTAAAATTGTTAGAAGAGGGAGGGGATATTTTTGACATTTTCATCAAGTAGATGGTATTAAGGGTTAAGTTTGGATAATTAGGTAAAAATTTCATTTGTAGCAAATAGGAAAGGGGGTAGGAAGGTAGGAAGCAGATAAATAGTATTTACAAAGAGATAAGTATGAAAAAGAAGAGGTAGTAAAACTAACATTTGCAAATGCAAGTGGACATTCTAACCAAGCCAAATATCTATTTTAATTGATAAAATGCCATGAAAGTGCCAGGGTATACTACATTGGTGGTCAGCTCAAGAGGGGCAAGGTCAAATGTTACAGAAATGTTAAATACTATCTCTCTCTCTCTCTCTCTCTCTCTCTCTCTCTCTCTCTCTCTCTCTCTCTCTCTCTCTCTCACACACACACACACACACACACACACACACACACACACACACACACTTACCCAGTCCAAAGCTTACGGGGTATCATAAAAGAGGATGTGGCAAGAATGCAAGAACTGGAAGATGGGGAGGAAAGCTATGAAATGATGGCATAGCTGTTTCACAATCAGTCCATAGCAGTTGTGGTTGTTTGCACAAAACTTGTACAAGATTAAGCCTGCAAAAAAAAAAAAAATTCAGAGCAAAGGAGCTAATGGCAGTTAGTAGCAGCTGAGGTAAAGAGAATCACTCTCTTTGGGGAATGTATCTGCTGGTAAGTGGTCCATACAGCAGTGGGTGGTCTCACACCTTTGCATGTATGCCTAACATTAATTGGACTCAAATGATTGTTAGTAACAATTTTACTAACAATTGTTAGTAACAATGGGGACATGAAGCTAAGAGGTAGACAATGTGAATGCACTAGGGAAGAGTAATAGTAGACAAATAAGAATGTGTGAATGTTTCAAAAAATAAATAAAATATTTTAATTAAAAAAGAGATAAATTTACTTGCCTAAGTTCACCCAACTGCAAATATTAGAGGTAAGATTTAAATTTGTACTGATTAACTATATAATTTGTAATTAATTTTTATATTATACTCATTAATATATTGTATGTATGTATATATTAAGAGAAAGAGATAGGTATGTGTATTCCCATGTACGTATACCACCACATGTGTGGAGAAGTCAGAAGACAGCTTTCAATAGTCATTTGGTTCTCTCCTTCCACTGCATAGTTCCTAGGACTTGAACTCAGTTCATCAAGCTTGGTGACTTGGCAGAAAACTTGTTAATTCAAAGAGCCATATCACTGGCTCCATACTTAGTTCATTTTACCTAAAGTAATAATACCTCAGTCAGTAGATAATACATATATTTTCCTATTTAACACTTGTAGGAATATATGGGAAGAAGACAGCATGGTTTTTCTTTACAGATGTTACCATGGTGCTGAAGAACCAAGGTGTTGCACCTCACAACCTAAGGACCATTGAAACAACTGTCCCATAGCAATATGTGATGCTTACTCATTACAGGAACATTGAGTGCTGCAGCTATCATTGAAGCTTAAGTGGCCAGGGAAGATAAGAATGTGTCCTTGACATGTGGAGTAGTGGGATGGAAATGGCATTAAGATCCTAAGTGTTAGGATATGCTCCTTACCATTTTATCCCAGGCCAAAATAATTTCATGAGAACGTTTTACACAGACTCTCCTCTTGGATGGTATTTTGGAAGTGGTTGACCATATTTGGTTATCTAAATGCTGGCAAAAGTGGCACTAAATAGTTTGGGTAGATGTACACTATAATGAATTACTGTATTCTTGCCTAATTCATGCAAGTAAAAACAGGTTATAATTATCAGAGTCCAGAACATAGGTACATTTGGCATGTTGAAATGATTTTTCCATGGCATTAGTATTCCTTAGCAAAGCTACCAAATTAAAAAGAAACAAGATCATATTTTTCCAGAGTGTTATCACGAGCTATTGCCTGCTTCAGAGACTCACTGTGCCAATCACAACTGCAGTTCTGATATTTGAGTTACCAATACTACAGCCCAACATCACCACTTCAGCCAGATGTCATGTTTGTGATGATTCTATATACAACCGTTAATCTCTGACTACTTCAGTATACTTTTCTCTATAGTTATGGATGCATTTTAAACATCAAAATGCATATGGTTTCACAATAGAATTAGGTCATAATGCATGGGTTTCAATGATGAATAAAGTCTTCACCTTTTACCCTAGGCATTACACCCAGGGCTTTGCATATGCTAGCCAAACACTTTACCATTAAGCTACATCTATGAGCCATTTTTACTACTTTTTGAAAAATTTTGAGACAATATCTCACTAAGTTTCTCACACTATCCTTGACCTTGTGATCTTCCTTCCTCAGCCACCCAAGTAGTTTGTATTGTAGTCCTGTACCACCAGATCAGGCTGTTTGCATCCTTGTTATAATTTATTTCTATCACTTTATTTTCAGCACTACAAAGGAAAATAATAAATACTTGTAATAAGTGTGATAATGTTGGTCTGCTAGAGTTTTAGAAAAATGCTGCATTAGACTATCACCCAAGGTCTTCATAGTTTTCATTTTCTGTAGTTGTAATCAAAGGGTTCTATTTCCAGTGGAAGGTGAGAGCACTCAATGGTAGAAATGACTACTGAGAAAACTGAGATTTGAGTGGTCCCATACAAGTTAGGATAGAGCATACGAGCATAGGCCTTCTTGGGGCCTTTACTTTGCACACCTCATTGTAATTGAAGACTCCTGTGGATACTTTCAGGGTTGGCATTAAAGAAAATTGCCTTATGGCTAATGGGTCTTCGCTGGTTACTTTCCTCTGTGATAAAGAACAGTGATGTCTCCCTTTCTGTCAGCTTCTTCTGGATAATTTCTAGGAAACCTTAATTTTTGCTCCTTATACTTTTGCTCAGCTACTGCCATTGCCATTTTATTTTCCTGTCTTATTTAACTCTATGACTTCTATAGTAGAAATATGGACATTCTTAATCAATTATAGATCAATTTTTTCACTGTTGCTTACCCCTCCAGTTTGATATGCAAATTTTTTGGGAGACCAAACAAATGTCATATGGAAATGGAAGATAGCTCTAAAATAAACCCGTGGAATACTCTTAGTTGAAGGGTGTAGTTTTCTCCATTTAATAGCATGCATAACTGTTTTCTCTTCCCACTATTTATGTGCATTCCCTGGGAAGTGATTTAGAATACAGAAGCATATGAACAAGAAAACACAAAATAACAATAATCTCAAGAAGAAGAATGTTCAATATTATATCAAGGCTGAATTTTAAAATCAGTATATCAAACCTATCCCTTTCTTTTCAGGGTTACAAAGAAACGTAATACATACATGTAATAGAAATGAGTTGCTCTCTTGGTTTTACTTTTCTTTTCCTCCTGGTCTCCACCAGCTCCAAACTGCCTTTTCTCAGATTATCCCTTGGTCTTACTCTCATGAAAAACTTGCCTGTGTATATACTGTAAAATGGAGGGCAAACTGGAAAGTGTAAGGTACCACTTAGCATGTGAAAGGCATAGAACAAAGATAAAATATCTCATGTAGGGAAGGTGTTTGGAATCTAAAATAGTAATATTTTGTCATAGCTCTGCCATCACTACCTTATTATAGAAGTGTTGTGTTGATAAAGTATTGTGGGAATGTCCAAAGAGATAAGAGACCATCTAAAAAATTCACAGTGTTCTATGAGAATTAGGAAAAGGCATACATTACACGAAGAGGGGGAAGAATGATTAAGTGTGAAGGCAGCGCATAAATATGCCTTGCTTGTTGTGGAAAATAATCATTAAACAGCAAAAAGTCAAACAATACTAAATCCACTCTAGATATAAAGTTTGTGTTGCAAATATTAGTTAGAATGTGTGTTAGCTTTTTTTCCAAGGTGGGTAAGGTTAGAATGGCAGTTTTCCTCTATCTCTATTTGGAGTCCTTGAATTAAGGTTCTGGTAGAGAGTAGTCTTAGAAAACACTAAGGCATGCATGTTAAAGTCATGTCCTCGAGGTTAGTCTTGATTCATGTCATGGTTTCTCCAGGTAGTCATCAATCATTACTTGAGGGTCATCTACTGCTTTAGGCTTTGAGATTACAATGTTGTTCAAGACAGATGACGTCATTAATGAAATAGATGTTGTGTTCTGGAGGGGAAGATAATGTCTAAAGCTGAAAATGTAACTAGGGACCACCTCAAGGTGAGCTCTAAGGAGTGGCCTAAGAACAGTATAACAGATATTTCACTTATGAAAAGAAGCCAGAAATAAAGAAAAAACATCTGGGGAAGAACATTTCAAGAAGTGACACTGTTCCTGTGGCAAATCAAACTACCAAATATTTTGTTTTAAAATAATTCTTTGGTAGAATATTTTTAAGATGAAAGCAAATTTGCATGCTAGTGAGACAGTTGGACTGTTTACATCTGTCTTGCACAAAGAATTAAGTCTTGAATGAATATCTGATAATGCAGGCTATAAAACATCTTCAGTGTTTTTCAGAGTTGATTAATATTTTGATATTGTTAGGTGTCAATGCCTGAGAACATTGCACTGTGTAAATGTTTAGTGCAAACAAATGGCAGGCACATATTTAGGACCAATTCAGCAATTGTTGGAGTTTTTGCCTTAATACCAAGTCAAAATTCATTTAATGATTATTTGTAAACTTAAGTCAGCAACTTAAGCAAGAAATTTGAAAAATCAAATATGCTAACATGTTGAAATCCAAAGACATACTAATCTGATGCATGCTGAAGGAACCATTGAAAGTCTTTGTTTCCTATAATAAAAGCAGGAAGCTTTTCGTGTCCTGTGAAAGCGTTGAAATTCATAATGTGCAATAGTCTTGAGTCTGTGCAGTGTGAAGGCATGCACATAGCAAAATATTTATGCTGTGTGTTCAGAACCAAGTGAAGCCACCAATACAGCACAGATGAGTGCGACCAGAAACGCCTTGAACTCATTGCATGTTTGATTTTGAATTCGTTTTTTTGGTGGTTGCATGCTTAAAAAGATTGAATTGTTGGGGAAATTTTGTGATAATTTATATTCTCAGTCATATGACCCCAGATGAGGTCATAGTCTACAGTTTGAGAAGCGGTAGTTCTGGTGGCAGGGAAATTCAAGATCAGGAAACTATATTCGGAGAGGGTTCCATGTTGTGTGGCATGAGTGAAGGTACTGAGCTGACTTGAAGAAGGAGCCAAAATCTTAGGGAAAACAATTTTATAGCCTGAAGTGACTAATCTAGTCTCTCAGGACTCACCCTCCTCCACAGGGACCGAATTTACATGCTGAGTTTTTTTTTTTTTTTAATAGAATAAATGCCTGCCCACATGATTGAAGATGAATGAGCCAGGGAGCAAATGAGATAAGCTTGGACAGCATGATCACATATCAGGTCTTTTGTAGGTCTTGGAAAAGTTCAACTAGTCATCATTGTTATCATCATCATCAATATCACCAAGCAGAGTAGAGGGAGAAATGAAGTTAAAGTCCCCAGGATACTGTGGGATATCACCTGAGCAATTTGAATCTGAATCACAAGTACAGGAGCGTCCCTCTAAGGTTGAATGATCTGCTGAATATAAACTCTGAAGAGATGGGAGCAGGGTCCAGAGTGGTTATTTTCATCTCCCACTATGTTTCTAGCATGTACTCCCAGGTAGTCATCTACAATTACTGCTTTGTCAATAACTACAAATCCATAAACCTTTGGATTCTCTTGTATTCTGAGACTGGAATTTCTAGTATCAATATCCATCTCTCAACCTGCTACCAGAGTGGCTATTTGATAAAGTACAGACTTTACCTAAAACAATGCTTGTTGTATTAGTCAGGGTTCTCAGAACTTACAGAATGAATCTCTCTCTCTCTCTCTCTCTCTATATATATATATATATATATATATATATATCCCAAGAATCAAATAGGTGCTCAGCCCCTCCAGGCTGGGTGTGTCAGCTGCTCTTCTGAATGTGCAGACAAGGCAAGGACAAACAGGCAAAGAAAAATGAACCCTTCCTTCTTCTATTGTCCTTATCTAGGCTTCCAGCAGAAAGTGTGTCCCAAATTAAAGGTGTGTGTTCCCACCTCACGATCTGGATTAAAGACCTGTTGTCTTCTTGCCTTTAGATCCATATTGTACCATGAATATTAAAACCCAGAGACAGATATTGAGGTTCAAGCTTCAAGCTGAAGATCAGAGCAGCAAAGCAGCCAAGCCAGTAGATCTTATCTCTACCAAGCTGAAATGGTAGTCCTATCTCCACAAATCCTCAGAGGCAAAAGCTCTAAGTTCCTATATCCTTTTGCCTTTATTCCTTTCTCTGCTCAGCCATATTACTCCTGTCTTCACCTCCACAGTAATGGGATTAAAAGTGTGAGCTTGTTTACTCTTCACTCATGTGTAGGCCAAGGTGGCTTTAAACTCAGAAAGATTCATCTGCCTGTCTCCTGAGCCCTGGGATTAAAGGTGTGTGCCACCACTGCCTGGCTCTATGGCTTGCTAGTATGGTTGCTGGGATTAAAGTTTTGCATCATCATTGCATGATCGCTATGACTTTTGGCTATGTTTACATTCTGAGCCTTCAGGTAAGATATAATAAATCATAAATAATATATCACCACATCAGATCACAAGTGTGCCCTCCATTTCTGGATTATAGTTCATTCAGATATAGTCAACTTGAAAAGCAAGAATAGCCATCAAACTAACATAAGATGAGTCTTTCTTTCAAATAATGACATCATTGGATGAAATCATTTGTCCATTATTTGGTTGAGAGGAAAATGACTAAAGGTTAAATGCCCCAGGGCAACATTTTTCCTAGTTCACATGATCTACTAATGTTTTCTCTTTTTGTTAATAGGGACAGAAGACATCCTATGGAAAGCCATGTGGGGGCCAAGATTGCAGTGGAGGCTGTGCATGCTCTCCTGAGAAGGGAACAAGAGTAAGTTACTTATCACATTGTTGAAAGACAAATAGTCACAGGGAATGTTATCTGTTTTATCTGTTTCCTTTTAAAATTAAATAGTATAGAACTTACTCTTATGACCTCATAGCACAGCAAAGTGATGAAAACAAGCTGGAAGGAGCTTTGCTCACTACTAATAAGCAGAAAGAGACTGGTCAAATCTCTGAGGGACCATGAAGAGCTTTCCTTCACTGACTTAATGCCAAGGCTCCCCCACAGTGTCATTGGAGTGTTTCCAAAAGCTAGTTAGATTGTTCAGAACCAAATTATGATAATGTTTGTAGAGATGCGGAGAATTTCATAGCTCATTTATATCCACTTAGTTTCTCACTGCCACTCCAGGGAACAGGTGATCCAGTTTTTATCTACAGATTGGGATGCAACTTGTCCCAAATCACTGGCTTATTGGGAACAGAATCAAGAGTGTGGGGAAGCTGTAAAGTCCAGAAATACACACAACTATAAAAATGTTTTGCAGACACTCTATTAAAATAAAGCGTATGTTTTAAATGCATTTTATACGTTCATAAAAAGTGCCATGTGAATAAACACAGCATTTCTATCAATGCCTATATACGTTTAGCCATCACGTAGTTTTTACCAAATGAACCAATGCCTTCAGTATAACGTAGAAAATGTATTCAAGGGCATTCACTCTACTAATGTTACAGATAGATTTGCCCCAGAACATAAAGCCACTGTGCAAAATTCAGATCTTCTAACTTCTAGAGTTTTGTTATATTTGCATTCTCATCAAACTCAAATAAGCCAAAGAGCTTACATAGTCAAAGGAAGGTAGTAGCATAAATGGGTCAACCAAACCTTCAAACACATAGCCAAACAGAGAACACGGTGACCGTTCCTCTTTCTCTTTCATTATCTTTCATTTTCAGTAAAGTGAAATGTCAAACTATGCCAGAATCTGAAGGAAAAGAATAAAAAGCCATCTCTTCATTGGAAAGGATCACGTCCATTATACATTAAAGACATGAACTTAGAGAATCATAAGCTATTAGAAAAGGGAGGTATTTTAGGGAGATCTTCATCTTATCCAATGACTGTAACAGAGGAAACAGATTTAGATGGACAATGACTTCCTGGGGTCACACAGCAAATTGATTTCAGATTCCTTTCTATTACATGGATCTTTTGATTTCTTGCCTGTTTCCTTCACTCACTTACCCACACCTGCCTTCTAGTGCAGCTATGTTTATTGTAGCCACCAAGGCCATTTTGCTTCCTTTTAAAAGGATTTTCATTACGTTGATTTATTTTTTTAAGAGAGCACTTCATGCATGTGGAGGTCAGAGGATAATAACTCTCTGTACCATTTGGGTTTCGGGGATGGAACTCTTCCTCTCTGTACCATTTGGGTCTCGGGGATGGAGCTCTGGCTGTCAGTCTGAACAGAAAGCACCTGTAGCAGCTGAGCCATCTTGCTGGTCCTGGCTTACTTTTAATCAACATGCCACAGAGGTGCATACAAAGCAAAGGGTCTCTTGATGTCCTCTCAGTACTGTTTTTGTGACTCCTTTCTATATATAATCAGTAATGTGTACACATATATCCATTCACCCTTCACTTGTTCAAAATTTTATTTCTCAAATAGAATTGAAATATCTTGGGGGTTTGTTTGTTTGGCTGGTTGGTTTTGTGTGTGTGTGTGTGTGTGTGTGTGTGTGTGTGTGTGTGTGTGTGTGTGTGTGTGTCCTTTGCTGGTCATTTTAGGTTGTTCTGTACCTTGCCACTTCACAAAGGCAATGCTATATTGAAAATACTTAAGCAGACTTTCTTGTGCTGATAGCTACATAAATACTAAAGATTAAAATTATTATGTATACATTTTAACTTTCAAAACAACTGGATAATTCCTCCACATAGTAACTTTGAATTCATATTCTCATTCCCCTGGTTTGTGTTGTCACAGTTTTGCTACTATGAGTGAAATGTATCCTCATATACTGACAACTTGTGGATCTCAGCACATGTTCATGTTTGTGTATTTACTGCAATTTTGTGTCTTTGGGGAATTTCCTTAACATAACCTTTGATATGCAAAGATATAGTAAATAAAAATGGCCCACGTGGAAGCAGGGAAAATGTGAGGTTTGACAGCAAGGAGCTTTTCCTGATGGCTTGTGGTGGGTGGGAAATGATGACTAAAACTCAGCCATCGGGGACCCTTGATAACCGTTGCGCTGGGATAATTTAACAGTCACTTATCTGAAGTGAGGCCAGTCCTACAGTGGGCACACATGCCTGTAGCTACCTCACTGTTGAGCCCCAGACTGATGTTGGCTTTTTTCGAGATCTGGAACCCAAGTCTGGCTTCTTCTTTGCAAACATGGCATGAGCAGGGAGAGGAAAATGAGATATCAGTATGTAGAGTTTCTTTTCAGTATTAGAAGGCAGACTCCACAGTTAAATGTATTAATATCTGTTTGTGAATTCTGAGATTTCTGAGACTTTGTCAGGCTTATTGCAATGCACCAACCTGTATTTTATGAGTCAAGAGCAAGAATGTTGTCTTTTCAGAAACAGGTAAGGCCCAGGCTCTTAGGACAAACTGTGAGCAAAAGTGCTTAATGCCACAAAACCTCTGTGTCCTATTTTGTCACCCTCCCAGCACTCCTAAATTCCCAGGGACAAGAAGAGTTGTTTAATCTGGCTTCAGCATTATTAACCATGCAGGGCAACCTCTGGGGCCACTTTTTGTGCAGATGTCAGAAAGTTTTGAGACTGTTTTCCTTAGCTGAGCAGACGGCCCCATTTGGATTTCAAGCTGTTCTTCTCCAGCTGGGAGGGGAGCGGATGATTGGGTCACTCCTGAGCAATGCTGCAGCCTCTGGCAGGTCACCTCCTTCCTTGAAGAGACACCAACTAAATAACTTGCTGGGCAGTATGTACTTTTCCTTTGCCAAAAGCCTCTTGAACTGACTGGGACATTTCTACAACACCTAGTCTGCCTACAAACAGCAATCCAACTCTTTTTGGCTGCAGCTCCCATGGACTGATGTCTCCAAATTATGCCATGCCTGGTAAAAGCTCTAGCCAAATGTGAGGGAACTGCATTGTACTTTCCAAAATCTCGCCTGCTTCTTTTCTTAGGGACTGTATTACATGACTTGATTAAATTCTATTACTGAAATCTTAACCTACTATATAAAGGACCTTTTTTTTAAAGATGGCATATCTCCTAGTGTTAAATAAAAGTCATTGCCTTAAAAGCAAAACTAGATGTTTAAATTTAATATTTGACTTTCAAACTTCTTCCTTGGGTATAAGTTTTGTTATTGAGAAGAACCATTCTTTTAACTTACTCTCTTAATATTTTTTTTATTTTGTTTTCCTGCCAATTGATTAACCAAAGCATTTTAGGTTGACATATCCATCCCTTTGATTTTTTTCCTTTACAGGATTTGAAATCTGTATTATTGCCTATTAATGTGTGTTTATTTGAAATTGAGGATGTGAGGAGGGGGATGGTCTGTTTTTGTTGCTATTGTTTTATTGTGCTTTTACTATTATTTCAGAAATTTTACCTTTTTCCCCAGGTGGTTATGGTAAACTCCTCACTATCTGCTGTATCTAAAGGATCATTAAACACATGGTCCAACAGGATGATACTGAAACAAGGGGGAATAGGCTAGGATAAAGCAGGAGTATGTGTTGTTCTTTTGCTATAGCTATCATCAATGAAACATGAACACAAGACTCAACAAGCCCATGTGGAGTTTATTGGTGGAGAGAAGAGAAAGGGGGTAGCTGGTGGCCAACCAAAAGCAGAGGAGAGAGAGAGAGGGAGAGAGAGAGAGAGACAGACAGACAGAGACAGAGACAGAGACAGAGAGATCTGGAAAGCAAAAGAAAGAGCAAAAGAGAGCATAAGTAGACAGGGTCTGATTTTTAAAGGGGTCCTTTACACCTATCTGCGAACTAGTACTCATGGAACCCTGAGCTGACCAGAGTGCATTCTGCCAGGTGAAGGGGCAGGCCAGCATAATGCCTGAATTTTTACTATGTGGGGTACAGTAACGTAGAAAAATGAGGGTCAGGGAAAACATGTAGGCTGAATTAAGTTAAAACAGAGACAGATGAACACCAGCAGATTCTAGTCCCAAGGATGCCTCCAGATGCTCTCTGTCCAGCAAGCAAGAGAGTGTTCCAGGGTTCCAGACCCCAGACCTTCACATCATATCTGCCCGTCTCCACCCCCCAAGGGTGTGGTCAATGCAATGCAACAGGTACAGGTGGGTAGATATCTCACTACAGTATAGATGGAGGAAGGAAAGATATACACCGCAATTGACAAATTCACAAGAAAATGGAGAGTCGTATTGTTAGCCATGGCACAAGTCAGGTGATACAAGGAATACCAGGTGTTCACAGGAGAATGAATTGACCAACTAGTGGACAATGGATCTAGGTTCTGGACTTCACTGTAAACAAATTTTGTGATGGGGGTGGATCAGCAGCAGGATGCAGGTGGACAACAAGCACTTGAGTCATTTGAGATCAGTTTCTGAGGAAACTGAAGCTTTATAAATTCTCAAGCTGAATGGGACATGACTTCCCAAATCATAAAACGGACAAATGACCTTTACCTAGGGTTATCCAAACATTCTCTGCAAATGGCACACCAAACAATTGCTTACACCATAAAACTAGCAACCATTCCTGTGTTCTCTTTCCTTTCCCCACCAACACCGTCAATCTGTCATCAAGTCCTGTCAGTTTAGCTACCTCAATCAATCTGGTAACTATTCACTCTTCTCTATTATCCAATCCCAATCTGTACTGCGTCTTGCCTGAAGTACAGCAACTGAGTATAGTTTGAGTATAGTTTGGTCTCCCAGACCATTACCTCACTCTCTTCTAACCATTGTGCTTCCCTAACTTTTCCAAAACACAAACATCATTATGAAACTGTTGCATAAAATCTTTTAGTGCCCGCCCATATAGATTCACTTATTTACTAGAAGTCTTCCAATACTTCGCCTTTAAGTACCTCTCTAGGGAGCATTTCCTGTCACCACTACAAAACTTTTGTCCCTTCACAAAATAAAGCAGACAAAAAATATTTAATAAGACCAAATTATAAATAAAACAGGCAAAATTGTAACTATATATATATATATATATATATTTCTCAGAACCAGGTATGTGTTTTTGATACTCACTCTGAGTGTGCTATGCATTCATTGACTGTATGTGTTCTCTGCTAACTTGCTTCTGTTAATACATCCTTTCAAACTAAATATAAGCATCATCCTTGCATAAGCTATAAGGCTGATCTTATGTACTTTATCAACCTTCCTTTTATGCTGAATTATGGTAAACTAATCACTTATTAGCACTGGCCAGTCTTGATGAACAACTGAAAAACAGACACTGTGTCTTCTTATACCCTGTGTGGCTGGCAAGCATGATAAGCTGTTTCATAAAAGATTGACCAACAGACTATGTGTACTTCCAGTTCTTCTTAACATGCCCTGGGTTAGACATGAGATCACTATAAAGCCGTGGAAGTCTCCTTCGCAGAAAGGACATGGCAACACTAAAAGGAGGATCCAGGGCAGGCAGGTCCTCATGTTGCTTGGATCCCACTAGTTGTCAGGGTTTCACATTCTGTCTCTTATTGTTTGCTTTAGGGTCCTGTTTTCCTTAACTCCTCTGAGATTTTTACTTTGGCTCTTCTTTGCCTGATCACTTCTTATTTTGTACTTACAAGAGATTTGTCCAAAAGAAAATTGTTTTCTTTTATTGCCAGCAATCTGTTCCACCAAGATAAGGGCATTCTCAAATATGTCATAACATTTTGACGCTGATTTCCTTCTCTTTTGCACCAACTTTTTCCTTAAAGCCTCTTAATCTTGTGCAAAACTGGTGGCCCTGCATTTCGCTCGTTTCTTCCCCTTGATGGGGAATAAGAGAGGTTGAATCTGAGCAGGGAAGTAGCTGTGGATGGCAGTAGGGAAAGGAGTTAGGAAAGGCAATTACACATGATTATTTTTAAGGTCCAGGGTAACTGATGATAACCGTAAAATTAGTGTCTGTGCTCTGGCTCCAGGTACATTTTTATCCAAGCAGATGTTCATTGATGATCTTAATCATTTCTTTGATTGTATTGGAACATACATGGAGTTTATTTGCTTTGCTGGGAAGGAGGCTCGTATTAGAAATGAGTCATGTTGCTGGAGAGGAAGGTGAATAGACAGCTGTAAAGACAAGAGGACTTCTTCAGCTCTCCAGAGACCTATGTGTTATGCCTGAGCTTTGCCAACTACTGTTTTCTCCTTGGAGGGATTCAATATACTTAGAAATAAAATAAAAGTAGTGGACTGTGTGACCTCTAAGGGCCCACCACCCTCCCAAGATCTAACATAGATGCTCTATTACTGTGCTCTGAAGCTTTGTTGTCCCCAGAGTGATTTCTTGTGCTTTCTAGTTTTCTTTAGACATTTCTTTAGACAACACTTGACGGTCTTGACTTTTGGGTGGCTTTAAGAAGCTTCCTCGGTCTTTAATCACTCACAGTGATTTTTGTTTCTTTTGAGGTACTAAAGTTCAAATCAAGACCTCACATATGCCAGCAGGCAAGTACCCTATCACTGAACTAGGGCTGAGCAACCCGCCTCCCCCCCCCCAGTGCCATCATGGTTTATTTCCTGCTGCCAACCGGGAGCTCCTAACACTGAAGTGGAGTCATTTGAAGACAGTTACGAGGATTGCTATTTACCAGAACAATAACACTCTTTTCTGCCTTGCTCTACAGTTTTTGATTTAAAAATCATTCTTGGTTAGACAAGGTTCACTATCCTTGCAGTGTGTAAATATATCTGTCTCTGACGAAAAGAACTGGGATCATCCCACACACCTGAGGTGCTGTATGCACAAGCCATTTGTTTTCCTTTCACTGACTCTGCTAATCCATGTGCCAGAGATTAGACATCAAACCATAGGTGAGCATGGCGTACATCAATCTGTGACATATCCTTTTAGCCTAGAATCTGCCTTCTTTGTCCCTTGCCAGTTATTTGCCCCCATTTTTGTCCTTATTCTCTTTTCTGCCTAGTCGCTAATTTCTTCCTATACCCCTCTAAGACCTGTGTCACTCTTGCTTTGGCTTTGCTGTCTCTCTATCTCGCTTTCCCATTTTCCCCATTATGGCCTTCTCACACAACTTCCCTGTTCAGGTTACAATTTCATGAGATTGCTTCCTAGATCCCAAGTCTGTATCACCATCCCTTTATTCTTTGTCGTATATGCAAACATGAAAACTTCATCATCATCATAGTATCAGGAAGGAGTCCTTGAAATTCACTTTACAAAGGCATCCTACTTGCCCATAGATCCTAAATCTCAGAGTCTAGATCAGTGGTCTTCAAAATTTTAGTAGGGCATTTGAGTTGATCCATTTTATGTGGAAGAAAATATTATATTTGGGATTATATTAAGAAGATCTAGAAAGATACTAAGATTCTAAGACTAGGGATGTGTAGCCGAATAGTAGTGGATGCAGCATAGTGTGCTGAGGCCCTAAGTATGATTCAGAGTAAAGGAAGGAAAGAAGTAATGGAGGGAAGGAAGAGAATACTATCTGTGCTATCTGGTTTTGACAAATTGACATTAGGTGGAGTCATCTGAGAGGAGGGAACTTCAAATGAGAAAATTCCTCCATAAGGTCCAACTATGTGTAGGCCTATATTGGGCATTTTCTTAATTAGTAATCAATATGGGAGAGCTCAGCCCATGGTGGGTAGTGCCATTCCTGGGCTGGTAGTCTTGGGTTCTATAATAAAGCAGGCAGAGTAAGCCATGGGAAGCAATCCAGGAAGCAGCACCCATCCACAACTTCTGCGTCAGCTCCTGCCTCCAGTTTTCTGCCCTGCTTGAGTTCTTGTCTTGACTTCTTTCAGTGATGATCAGTGACATAGAAGTGTAAGCCAAATGAACCCTTTTCCTCCCAACTTGCTTTTGGACCTTGTGTTTCATCACAGCAATACTAACCCTAACTAGGACACAATCCAAGGCATTTAACATGATGCTTCATCTTAAACTCATGTATATAGAGTCATGTGCATGTACAAGTAGAACAGATATGTGAGTTATATAATTACTAACAGTCTATTATAAGACATATGTGTGTCAAGGAAGCATGCCTTCAGTAATAAGCACTGAGCCTAGCTAGGGCTTCATTTATATACTATATAAACACTATGCTGCAATGCTACATCACAATTCCAAAGTTGCTTTTATTAAATGAAGGGTCTGTTTAATCAAAGGAATTTAGACTTTACAGGTTTAGATTAAGTTTTTGTCCTACTTATTCCCCTTTTTTCCCAAGAAAAATTTAAGTAACAAATCAAATATTCACTAATAATAAATTATGAATAATCTTACATTAAAGCAATTCCATATAGATAAGATTTCACTATTAAAGACTAGAGCAAATTTGCACAATAATTAGAAAAGTTTGTTTTTACATAAAAAACAAATCTCTGCTGAATATTTGGTGTTGAAAGATATACCATATTGATTATATTGATCTGGGCATGTCTGTGTGAGATTGTCTGTATTAGGTTAACAGGGATGAGAGATCCATCCAACCTACAGGTAGAGTAAAAAGGAGAAAGTAATCTGATCATCAAGATTCACTGATCAGTTTCCTGACTGCAGAGATAATGTGCACACTCACCTCTTGCCCTTGCCATCACACTCTCTCTACCATGATGGACTGTACCCTTGGAACTATAAGCCAAAATAAATCCTTCCCAGAGTTGCTGTTATTAGGTATTTTGCTACAGCAATAAGACAAGTAACTGTTCAATGGAGCATCTTCAACTGTTTTTCAGAGTTGATGGATGTTTTGATTGTATAATTGTTGATGCCAAGAAAGGCCATTTCACATAAATAGTACAAAGAAGTATGTGTACAGCCATTTCAGAGGTTCTTGGAAATAATAGCCTATTCCTAAGCCAAAATTCAATGAATAACTGTTTATGAAACTAAATTCAGCAACTCAAGCATCATTTTAAAATGAAACATTCTACCACAATAAATCCAAAGATTTGTGCTAAGGAATGATGGTAAAAAATATTTAAAAGTTGCCGGGCAGTGGTGGTGCACATCTTTAACCCAGCACTCGGGAAGCAGAGGCAAGTGGATCTCTGTGAGTTCAAGGCCAGCCTGGTTTATAAGAGCTAGTTCCAGCACAGGTTCCCTTCCAAAGCCACAGAGAAACCCTGTCTCGAAAAACCAAATATATATATATTTGGTTGCTGACTTATAGTCTGAGGTTCCATCCATTATCTTCATGGTGGGACATGGAGGTGTGCAAGCAGACATGATGCTGGAGAGGTAGTTTCTACATGTTGATATACAGGCCACAGGAAGTAGACTATGACACTGGGAATAACTTGAGCATAAGAGACCTCAAGCCCACCCCCACAATGACACTAAGGTCACACCGACTCCAACAAAGCCACATCTCCTAATAATGCCATTCCCTTTAGGGGCCATTTTCTTTTTTAGTAATTTTGGTCCTGAGTGGATATGCTTCAGACATCATCCGTTGATACTTATGTGACATGTTTAGTACTAAGTACTAGTGTTACATGTTCAGAATCAAAGCTAAAGTGAGATTGTATGACACCACAAAGGCAAGTCCTGCTGTAAACACCTTAATTCATTATGTATTTGATTCTGAATTAAGTTTTTGGTCATTGTACATCTGAATTAATTTTTTGGTCATTGTACCTTTACTACTGCCAAATTTTCACAAACCCCACATTCACTTACAAAGTCCCATGTGGGGTCATAACCCACCATTTGAGAAGCTGTGTGATAGGCCATACTTAAACTACATAGGGACAAGTAAACAAACAAACTCTGCATACTAGAAAAATGGCTATCACCAGATTACCTGTGCTTTCCATACAGAATACTAATGCAACCAACGTTCAAACTTCACTCTCAGAGCATCACACAAAGCAGCACAGTGAAGATCTCAGAAGTTGAAATGAGTCAGCAAAAAGTACTTTTTTAAGAGTATAGAATCTGGGCCTGGAGAGATGGCTCAATAGTTAAACGCAATGATAGGAGAACCTGGCTTCAACTCCCAGTATCTATATAGAGACTCACAACCATCTATAACTCTAGGTATAAGAAATCTGGCACCTATACCAGGCATGTACATAGTGCATAGACACACATGCAGGCAAAACACCCATATAAATAAATAAACAAACAAATAAATAAATTTTTGAAAGATTACAGGATCTCAAGATTAGGAAGGTTGGATCTAGCACCCATGTTATAAATCATAGGGAATGGGATGGGAGGGAGGGAGGAAGAGGACACTGGGATTGATATGTAAAATAAGAAAAATAAATAATAATATATAAATAAATCATAGGTTGTAAATGGCTTTCATAACACACCCAGAAATATTCTTTCTTCTCATGTTAAACATGAAAATGCTTAGAAGAAAGTTTCTGGAAGGTTAAAAGACTTCCTAGGCCTCCTGTGAGTAACATAGCTAAGGCTCTAAACCAAGTGTCTCATCCCCCATGCTTGTTCTTCCTATTATGTCAAATGGCTCTTTACCCATAATCATCTCAACGCCCTACATTATTCACCATGTTTTGAGTATTGTGAATTGAAGTGGAGAAAATATGCTTAAACATAAACCAGATACTTATAATTCAATTGCCTTTCTTCTAACCCAGCAAGTAGTAACTCCACACTGCCAGGACACAATAACTTCATTGTTTGGATATTAAAATATTTTCTAATGTTTTTGTCATTTGAAGGCTAACGAAATGAACTTCATGCTTAAGGAAAGCCTGGTTTTCTTCTGTGGTGCCAAATTTGGGGAGGGCTCATGAGATAGCTTACAGCTCTAAGCTGGTCTTTCCCCTTTTGCAGACCACTCACTGTTAGGAAAAACATTGCAATGGACTTAAGAGTACAGAGATGAAGTTACTGGAGAGATGTCAGAGAAGTCCTTTGGTGTCTACTTTGGGGGAGGGTGTGTATTAATGGAATTCTTCCAAGAACATTCAACAAAATTAATCGCATAGCATCTCCCTTGAACACTAGTAAAAGTCAATAGGAAATGTGCATTACTTGGCAGAAATTGGCTCCATTGTCATCTTTTCAAAGGGGCTTTTATTTTAACAAATGTGGCATGTGTCCAATTATTTGCTGACCTCTTCCACTTAAAAAAAAATATACAGAGGTGGATGTCCTAGGCTAGATTTTCTATTTTATTTTTCTCATTGTGTTATGTGAGATTGAAACCCTCTAGACAAACATTTAAGAAAGCACTCAGGGAATTAAATATTGGTGCTGGTGCTGTAGGCAGTGCAAATATACGACAAACACCAGGCCTCTCTTGGAGGGAGAGACAGTGGAATGCTTAACTTACCTGGCAATGCAGATGGTTTAAAGTATAAAGAGTGGAGCACAAAACCCCAAAACAGATACATTTATATGATATGCTGTGATTTTAAAACTTTTTTAAAATAGTTGCAAAAATGTTTCATTTGGAAGGTTAAGTTGGTGGGGGATAAATAGGATGGATTGAAGTGAGAGACACAAAGGACAAATGCCAGGCTCCTTGTTTATAAAAGTTGAGTGGCATGTCCAAAACCTCTAGTGTAGGGAATGCAAGGCTTACATTGTCTGCTGTTGAGATGTTAAATTTGTCTGAATGAGTCCACTTTAGATCACACATATATACACATATATTCACCTGAGCTAGTAACTTGGAGCATCTTGGCTTCTATTTAGATGAATGTATCAGGTTGTTACTATTTGAATTCTCTGGAAAATGGTGCTTGCTCCTTTCTATTATATTCCTCTTCAAAGCATTGCATAGTTCCTGCTGATAGCATTGAAAAGCGTTCATCCTCAAGCCAAATGGAATCCACATCACAGAGACAGACTGTGAGATGGCTTTTCTCAGTGGGACATTAGAACCTCCCAAAGATTTCCAATGATATCCAGGGAGGAAGATCAACTTGGTGGTTTCTCCAAGGTCGTCTGTTTCCTGTTCAGTGAACTTTGTTGTGGAGACTTTGAGTGAAAAACAGAGGCTGAAGTATCATGAAGACGGGAAAAGAAAGTCTTTTCATAAGAGACGGATTTTAGTTTGGTCAGTGAAAAAAATCAATCAAGTACCTTAGTGTCGTGCCCTTATCCTGAACCAGCTGTGACCATGGCAGGCACATACTGTGCACAGAGTTCCTTTTTCATTTTTGAAAACTCAAAAGAAATGCTCATTTCTTCTGCCTGCAGGAAGATTAATGTATATGATTTATTATCGTTCATATCAAAGAAATCATAGCTTCTGTCCCTGTGCATGTCTTTGCTAGTTCAAGTAATTGTAGTGACTTGGCATTCCACTGCTTTAGTTGGGTTCCCTCAGAGAGCTGACACGAGTCAGTGATTTCTGTCCCCTTCCCATGTTGCTGGGAGAAATGCCAATAAAGCTATGAGCAAAGAAGGGAGCTAGAGAGAAACATGCTGTGGGGGCTCAGAATGGAATGAGAGGTAACCAGGGTTCAGGAGCCAGGTTTCCCCAGAGACAAAAAGAAAGCAAACAAAAGGAAGAGACAGGTCTAAGCAGGCTCCCCAGACAGGGCCTCTTTGCTGTAAGAATGGGGCCTTAAACTTCATAAAGCCAAGGAAGGGAAGACGCCAGTAGTTAAACATGGTCTTTGCGATGCAGATGAAGAATAATTAACTAAGCATGCATATATATATATATGTATATATATATACATTTATACATATTATATGCAGAGAGAGAGAGAGAGAGAGAGAGAGAGAGAGAGAGAGGAAGCCACACATACAGTGCATGTTTGTTGTTCTGAAAACCTATTTAGGCATTCCATGAACTAAAATATGTACCCAAACCTGTCTATCCACATGGATATTAATATTAGTCTCCTAAATCAAAAGAGCTCAGAAAGAAGCAGAGGGTTTAGCAGCAGGGAATTCCAGAGGTTCCAAGTGCCCCTAACATGGGTTGCTTTTTGAAGCATGTGACAGGGAGTTGAGTGGTCTAGTAAAATACACTATCAAAACTTCAGGAGCTATGACTCTACTTACTTGATCAGAATATTTAACTTCATCAAGAGTTGCATATTTTAAATCAGATCTAAACAGGCTTGAGCTCCAATAACTGGATGGAATCTGGTCTCACCAATTCCACTCCTATAGCAATCAGGAGCTAGATTCTTTCTATCTTGTTTACAGCTTATAAGTTCGACTGGCTCCATCATACCATGGAGTTACTCATTCCTGGCAGAAATCTGATCAAACCCTGAAGTCAGTATGGGGTATTCATAACATCCAGAGAAATCCTCACCTCTCAGAACCTGCCCCCCCCCACTTATAGCTTCTGTTCCCAAATGTGGCTGACCCCACAATGCTGTCTGCCTGGCCATCAGGGATTTCAGGTAAACTCACAGGTCAGTAGCAATGGTTCTGAGATAAGGGGCTCTACTCTAACAGCTGATCCCAGCAGAGGTGATATTTTTTTCTACCAGCCCATGCTCTCAGAGTGGCCCTGAACCACTGACCTGGTGGACCTGCTGCCCTATCTTGTCCACCTGCAGCCCAAGCCAGAGTGGCCCTTGGTCCTTAGAAGTGAGATAAATCAGTTAGGAAGAAGCAAACATGACATAAAAAAAACCCAGTCTGGGAACTTTGCCCCAGCTTCCAAACTGGAAGTTCTCAAACATCCCTTGCTACCCCCTCCCCACTGAAATGTTTACCTCATGAAAACAAAGAGGGCATATAAGCAAGCAGGGCAGAAGTCAGAGCCAGACGGCCACCTTGCAGATAATGTAGTCCAAACTTTGCATCTTCCATATGGGGAGACTGAGGCCCACAGTGGAAATGAGATTTATACTCTGAAGAGTTATGATGACCAAATGAAAGTGTGAACCAAGTGTGAGTGAGGGACAAAGAAAGATAGCAGATGAAAGAGGGCAAAAAAAGGAGGGAGGGAGGGAGGGATGGGTGAGAAGAGAAGGACAATATTTAAATCCCAACAAGGGAAGTTGTGAACAGAAATTCACACTAGAGGACAAATAAATGAATCTGTAAGTCTAATATGCACTGAATTCTAGTGGCCAGATAGCATTTCCATTTCCAAGGGACTCATAGATACATGAATCATGGTGGGAAAATTTGCCATCCTGGGAGTCAAAGTTGACTATGGAGTAAAGTTGAGAGGATAGACTTTGGTTGGAATCAAGTAAATCAATCTTTTAAGTCCTGCCTCTACTATTTACTAGATCACCCTTTTCCAGCAGTTCTTAACTAGAAGAAATACCCCAGGGATCATTTTGTGATGTCTGGATATATTTCTGGTTGCCACAAGTGGTGAAACATCTAGTTGGTAGAGTACATGGGGGCTGATGAACCCCTTACAGTGCATAGTCCTACAATATAGGATTCTCCAGCCCAACCTATTAGTGGTACCAAGGTGAAGAAACTCAGAATTAGACAGATGTCCCAACCATTTGTGACTTGGAAATAATAACAGTGATCTCAAAGGACTGCTTTGATCATTAAATATGCTAACATATATAAAAACAAAAATGCCCCATTAATTATTGGATATTAATACCATTAAACACTTTCAACTCCTTCTCCCACAAGCAATTTTTGCCATTTATCTGCCCCCCCATAGGCATAGGTCCTTGAAATGCTTTGTTCATAATCAAAATCTCTACTTTTCTTATTCTCCCTTGACCCATTCCTGTAACTCACCAGTGGAGCGATTGCTAGTTCTGTTTCCATTTTATTTAACCTGCCATCAACATTAGAAAAAGCTTTTCAGGCCTAGAGAGATGGCTATGTAGTCAAGAGGACTTGCTGCTCTTGCAAAGCAACCAGGTTTGATTCCCAGCACCCACATGCTAGCCCACAACCATCCATCACTCCAGTTCCATGGAAACAGATGCTCTCTTCTGATCTGATACCCTGTCCTGAGCTCCACAGGTACCAGGTACCCAAATACAGGTAAAATATTTACACATATAAAATAAATAAGCCTAAACAAAAAAGAAAGGTCATTTTACTCTCTTTTAGAAAACAAAGAAACAAAAGACATTTTGGCATAATTTTCAAGATACCAATTCCTTTGATTCTCCTCCTTCCTTTATGAACCTAGTTTCCCATCTTGTTTGTTAGAAGAAGAAAATAACTTGGCCTCATCTATTTGTGGAAGGAATGAACAAATTAATATTTAGAGAAAGAATTAAATGAGATGGTATGTATGAGGTGCTTACCACACATTAAACATTCAGTAGTCATCATCACTACCATACTACAATTGTTATTAATCTTACTGACATTATTATTGGTCTCTCTTACTGGATCTAAGTCTTTTGAGTTAGGATTAATATGTACTTTTCCAGAACTTTCTGATGTAGAGCTTTACTCAATAGGAGATATATGTCTAGCTTGTGGTGGTGGTGTGGGTATTTCATTCCAGCACTCAGGAGGCAGAGGCAGGGGATCTCTGAGTTCAAAGCCAGCCTAGTCTAAAGAACAAGTTCCAGGACAGCCAGGGTTACACAGAGAAACCCTGCCTCAAAACCCACCCATTGTGTGTATTTGTGTGTGTGTGTGTGTGTGTGTGTGTGTGTGTGTGTGTGTGTGTGTGTGTGTCCAGAAAATAGTTTGCCAAGGACAGGAGGAGCTGATAAGGGTATGAGAAAATGAAACTGGAGGAAAGCTCTAGAAAAGATAAAACTTAACTAGAGTGGGGGTGGGTAGAGGCTCATGGTAACAAGGTTCCTGAAAGGAGTTACACAATAGCTATTTGAAATCCCTTTTTCATTAATAAAAAATGGGACCATAAAATGCAGGGAGTAGCCATTTGTACCCATTAATTATGTCAATACATTCACCCATGGGTTTGGAGGAGAAACTGGAAGCTAGCCAGATGTTAGAAAGAATAGTGCTTATCTATTGTATCTGACAAAATGCATAATGAAAATCCACTTTTCTTATAGTACTAGATTAACTATATTTTTATTCATCTCGAACTTTGAGCAGTTTTGTACACTTATCTGCTCCTACGGACATTTGTATAAATTTTCTAATGGAATTTACATTACTCTGAGAATATGGCCCCTTAAGTGGTAGACATTAGAAAAAGTAGAGAAGTCAAATTTTATTAGAAAACTTGTGAATATTCAAAACATCCATTTGTTGTTGATGATCTAATAACATAATTTGTCAGTATTTTGAGTGAGAATGAAGTACTATGAAATAGGATTTTTGATCCAAGTTTCTTTTTACCACTGAAAATAGAATATCTATGTTTTATAATCATTCAAGCCATTAACTACTGCCAACTATGGTGTTACATTATGGTCTCTTCCTTTTCCTCTCACCACTCACATACAAAAATTCCACAACCTTCACTGTGACTTTGAAATGTTACTAAATAAAACCAATGCAATTCTAATCCTTGGCCATCTAAACCCTAAATCCCTGTTTTCCAGATGGGTCAGCCTATCTGCATATTGTTAGATGGTTCCTGACCAAATGCAGAGAAAAAAAATATAATCTGACTTATAAAGTGGAGGAAATGATTCCACAAATCCAAACTATTCACTGTGAAAAGAATAATTATCAGACCTGCTAGTGTAACTCAGTGATAGAGTACTTTCCTAGCACATGCTAGGCCCTATCTTCTACCTCAGTCACTGGAGGTGGGGGTGAAGAGAAATATTGTTAATATTCTTTCAGATTGGCATTTTCCTTCCTTGAAATTTGAACTTGCCAAGCAACTCAAAGTTGTTCTAAATATTAGCTTAATTTCTAGATGTCCTTAACTTTTAAGGGGCCTTGTATTTAAGCCTTTCAGTGTTTAATATACAAGTGACTTTACAACTATGGGTTGGCTTTGGGGTACTCTTACTGTTACTTGTCAAAAATAATCCAGCATCCATCTGAACTCACAAGAAACCAAAGCTCCCAAAATAAATGTGAATACATTACCAAAGTGAAAGTTGTAATTCTTTATAGTTCTGCCTTAGTTAAGATTTCATATTGCTGTGAAGAGACACCATGACCACCACAACTCTTAAAAAGGAAAATGTTTCGTTGGGGCTGGCTTACAGTTTCAGAAGTTCATTCCATTACCATTATGGCAGAAAGCATGATGGTGGCATGCAGGCAGCCATGGTGCTGGAGAAGTAGCTGAGAGTTCCTTATCCCAATCCTCAGGCAGCAGGAAGAGAGAGTAAGCCACTAGGCCTTCGTTGTGCTTGTGAAACCTCAAAGCCCACCCCCAGTGACACACTTCCACCAACAAGCCTGTACTTCCTGATATTTAGGAGGGATGGGGCATCTCCATTCTACCACAGTTACCCAGCTGCCTGAGCCTCCTGAGCCTCCTATTGATTAAATGGGCTCCTAGTCTAGTAATCCCATCTGTGATCAAATGTACATCTCTGTCTCCCAATCTTCCCCCTGGTGTGCTGGGAAAATGCTCTACCCAAGACCTTCATGTTTTCCTCATGACTGAAGTGTTCACAGAGACAAAATTTTCCTGTCAGAGCTAAAAGAGATAATCTTTAATATCTCTTTCATCAACACCATCGTTATTCAATAAATGTAACACATAACATGAATTTAGTAATTTTTTGTTACCAGTATAAAGTTTTTACTTTGTTAGACATTGTACCAAGTATATAGTCTCTTAATTTTTTAATGAGATAATACATGTCAGACCATGGTGTTTACCCTTTAAAGGAATTAAGTTCAGTGGGGTTTAGTATATTCACAAGATTGTACATGTGCCATAACCAAGTAATTCCAGAATAAAACATCACCTCATCTCATTTTAATTTTCATAGCAACCTTTAAGCACAGTTATTTATCTTAAACCTCATTTTACAAATGATGCAACTACAATTTAGAGAGATTAAGATACTTAGCAAATACCCATAGCATATAAGTGATGAGGCTGAGCATCAAAGACAGAAGTCTCTGCTTACCAAACTCATACAACAACTTACATTTGTTTCTCCTTTGTGCCATGGGATAATTCTTGTTAATTTTTGCTAATAATGATGCGAAAGGGGCTGAAGAGATGGCTCAGACATGAAAGGCTAGGCTCACAACAAAAAATAATGGTACAAAAGGGGCATTTGTTGTGTCTTGTGACCACTTCTTGACCTCTTTTTCTTTGTCTCTGAAATGACTGATGGTTCTGTTGTTGTTGTTGTTGATGATGTTTTTCCTCACAGCCACACATCTCTGGCCTACATCATATCATATAGCACACAGGTCCCCTGACAGAAATCTCACTCAGATGGTGAGATTTGCATTAAATGTCTAAAAGGCATGGTTTTGTTGTGTTTGTTTTGGTTTTTTGAGACAAGCTTCCTCCTTCAGCATGTCTGGTGCTAAGGTTATGGGAATGAACCACCACATTGAAAAGGAGGTTTAGAAAACCCCAGTTTGATAAATCTTACCAAGCCTACTTTCAGTCGATATGTGTGTACGTGTGTGTGATATTTTATTTAATAAGTATATTAAAATATTGTAGATATAATCACTGTAGAAATTATTACCAGAAATAGTTTTACATAATTTGCATTCATGCTATCTTTTAAGTCTTGTGTGTATTCACATAAGTCACTTATTTTATTCTATTTTGTTTTTATTTATTTTAAAAATTATTATTAATTTTTTATAATATGATTACGCTTTTCTCCTTCCCTTCCTCCTTCCAAGCCCTCCTACATACCACTCCTTAATTTCTTTAAAATTTGAAGCCTCTTTTTACAGTGATTGTTGTTACGTGCATATATGTACAGACATATGTATTTGTAAATACAACCTACTCAGTCTATATAATGTTACTTGTATATGTATTTTCATGGATGATCATTTGGTATTGGGAAACCAATTGGTGTACTCTTCTCTAAGGAAGACTATTTTTCACACTCTTAGAATTACTTAGTTGCCTACATTTTTTTGTGTAGGGTTGAGGTCCCCTGCCCTTCCCTTCAAAATTAGCATGTTTATTGTCATTTTCCTGTTTATCTTAGGTTTATTTAGGTAGTTGTATTGCTGAGACTTTATGTGTGTAGCTTCTGACATTACTAGGAAATACAATCTCACAATAAACTCACTGTTCCTCTGGCCCTTGCAATCTTTCTGCTCCTTCTTCTGCAATAATCACTGAGATTTTACTGCAAGAGTTCCTTTGTTGAGCCACTGAGACTACCCTGCACAACTCTGTTTTGCTTCGTTATGGTCTTCTGTAGCAGTTTCCATCTGTAAGAGAAGTCTCTTAGATGTAGGATGAAGACTACATCTATTTGTGGGTATAAGACAGATATTTTAAATCTAATTAGGGATTATTCTGATTTAGTGAAGTAGTAATTGTAGGTTCTCCTCCAAGATCCATGATTTCACTAGTTCTGGGTAGTTGTTGGCTTTAGTTTCTAGTACCTGTCATGATTTCCCTCTTGTTCACATCTTTGTAGCACCTGAGCTACAATCTGTTTCACTAATCTGGTGAAGACCTAGAGATTTAAATAAGAGACAAGATAGTGGTTCATTCATAACAGGAATGCCCTTTATTGAGGGGAAGGAGCAGACTTATGTACTGACTCACAGCACAGTGGAAAACAATACAGGGTCAATAGTGAAAGTTATAAGGCTTAGTTCCTCCCCAGCAGATGTGTGTTAGCAAATCAGGAAGAGTACCAATAATAACTCTGAGGCAAGATGTTCCAGCTAAGACTGCAGAATGTTCCAGCCAACAGCTCAGTCTTGCTCAAAGTGCATCAGGTGTCCATATACAGGGCTGTTGGCTATCCACAAGGTATGGGTGCTACTACAGCACTCCTAGTCATCATACCATATTGGTAATTGTGGTTCATAAACATCATAGCCGAGTTAGACCTTTGGTTGCTTCACTTCTTTGGAAGTTTTTATGGTGCCTTCTGATACCATGAAATCTGGTTCTCATGGATGAGACAATCAGATCAGTTCCAGCTCATGGGTCTTTGGGCCCTGTTTATGAAGTGAATGAGTGAATGTTATCTTCAGCAATAGGTATTTACCTTCCACTTCTTAGAATGTAGTTAAAGACAATATTTTAGGAGTCTCAAGAAAAGCCCTGACCAGCAACACAAAAGAAGGTTGGGTATTTGTTAGATGGTCTTTACCTCTGTGAGGGAGCATTGACAGCCCAGGTGAAAAATTTTCACTTTAACTATATATGTATAATTATATACATATTGATGTGTATTATTATAGTTTAGGCTTTTCTTTCTTTGTTTATGATAGATAGTTTGAGATTAGATTTTAAGTTCTAATCTGGTCATTCCATGCCCCTACTAATTATATAATCTTGGACACTTAAAAATAGTAAGCTTCAGTTTCCTCACCTGAGAAATACAGGCAATAATGTCACACACATTACAGAATTGCTATGATGTCTAAATTGAATGTACATGGTAAACGTCCCTCAAACAGCTCAATTGATGGTAGGTAGTAGTGTCACACAGTATATAAACGGGGCATGATAGAGAACCCATCATGTTACATGGCCTAAACTCTTCCTAGGGTACCTGCCCCAAGGCAAATTTTATATATTAAAAAAAATCTATGTATTAAGCAAGGAAGTACCTGCCATGTAATATACCAATCAAGTTAAATTGTTCTACAAATTCTTGCCAGTTTAATCAACTAAAAGCATAAAGATCATTTTTGGCATTAAATCCCAGACTGCTTTTCTCAAAGCAGTCATGTCATTTTTCCATATTTAAGAATTATCAGTGATTCCCGGTTGTCATCAAACAGCAAAACTCTACTTGGCCTGGAGTATACATAGCATGAATAGGGGTGGCACAATGTCAATGTCAGCCAGGCTATGATCTGCCTAACTGGACTAAGTCATCCTGCCAGAGAAATGTGGTTGAGCAGAAGTAAAGGCCCAAATTTCTTTGTGATGATAGCCCATATACTACTGAGATTTGAGCAATTGAGAATAAGATCTCATATCAGACACATGCAGGTTATCAGTTTAAGATTTACATGAGCATGGTAAGCAGTGAGCAGAGGTCCAATTAGGGGCTGTTGCCACACACTGTACAAGCAAGGAACTCCAAATTTGACTACCAGTATAACTTGTCCTTAGGTACTTAAAATCAGTGAGACACGTTGCTAAAGATTTGACTATTAATTGCTCCATCTAATCAGTAGTTTGCTCATTTAGTTAGTGCTATTATAATTTTCATTAAAAAAAAAAACAAGGGAAACGGGATTTAAGCTAAACATTGTAAAGCTAGGCTGCAATCCCAGATCTGTCTAGTTCAAATATACATGCCCTCAGCCATCATAATGCCTCCCCAAACACAGTGCTGCTAGTAACTGAAAAGCATACTCTTAGCCACTTGGACACAAGAATAAAATTGTCTCAGCAATAAAACTGACTTGTCACTTAACCAGATAGATATTGAAGTGAATGTCTTCCTCGTTGTCTACTGGGTAATGCTGGCAATATACCAATTGCATATTAAAACCTTCAGAGAAAGGCTAAGAAATTCACTGAGCTGTATTGAAACAGATTACTGCAGTGATTTGCTTTGGGATTTGCTGCTAACAGTTTGCTTTGGCCTATACATGCATCTTGAAGTTTTTGTCTTAATTGCCTCTCATAGTCTAAATTTTCAGTAGTCACAAACAACATAATGGTTTCTATCATTATAACTTTAAGTTCCTTATCTTCACTTCATTTATGAAAGATGGTGCAACATGCTGGAGGAGGTGGCTCTTTCTTTCACTGAGATCTTCTGCTGAAAATGACAACAATTTCTGTAAGAGATGATGTCCTACTTTACAAGGGCAGAGTTTGCTTTCTACAGAAATGGAACCAGAAGGGAACAGGCAAAGAAGGAAAAAAGTATTAAGTGGCAGCCTCTGTTTGGAAATTGTCTGGGTCCCTTTGAAGGATAAAGAAACCTGGGCTACCTCGGAATGTTTTCTACTCTGTAGTGGTCAGTGGAAGGATGAAAGAATGGTGGTATATATTATGCCCATTTTTAACATTAAATACAATACTGCAATTAACATCCAAAGAAGATGGCTTCCTTGAGAAGTGAGCTGCAATGGTAACTGTTTCTGATCAGGAATACTGTAGTGAATTAATTATAAATAGATCCAATAATATATAATATTAGCAAAGGTACAACAATTACATCAGAACTACAATAATTATGAAAAATTTAGTTATGTGCCTCATAGTGGGAGTAGAAATACTCTACTAATGATTATATAAAAAAACTTCTACTTTATAATATGAATCTAAGATGCTCCCCACAATGAATAAGGAAATACACAGAGTAAACATTTCATTTACATTTTGTTTGCCTTCTTAGATATTAATTTTAAAGTACCTTCAAAGTTAATCTAAATGTTCTCCACACAACCTTTTAAAATACAAAAATCAGGGCTGTATTTTTTTATATTTTTTATTTAAATTTGCAACAAGCCTGTTTTACATGTCAGTGCCAGTTCCCACACCCTCCTCTCCTTCCCTGTTCTCCTCCCAACCCCCATCCCATCCTTTATCTGCTCCCCAGGGAGGGTAACACCTTCTATGGGGGATCTTCAAAGTCTGTCATCATTTGGAGCAGGGCCTAGGAAGTATCCCTCCATAGGGAATGGGCTCCAAAACCCCAATCATACACTAGGGATAAATACTGGTTCCACTGCCCAAGCCCTCCAACTGACACCCATGTTCAGCAGACCTGGTTTAGTCAGGTTTTCAAGCTATCAGTCTTGAGTCCATGAGCTCCACTTGCTCAGGTCAGCTGTTTGTGTGGGTTTTTGATGATCCCCCATGGGAGGCCTCACCCTCTCTGAGGAGTGGATAGGGAGTGGAACAGGGAGATTTTGTGTCTCGATAAATTAATTCAATGTTTATAAGTAATTGTTAAACATCAGGTATTTCTTCCTACCTATAGCTCTACTTTGGGCCTGCATGCCACCATGTTCCTGCCATGATAATGGACTAAATCTCTGAAACTGTAACCCATCCCCAAATAAATGTTTTTCTTTATACGAGTTGCAGTGGTCATGGTGTCTCTTCACAATAATAGAATAAAGGTCACTTCTAGGAGTAGAAATGACTCAGAGACGACTGCATCATCAAATTCCACCCCAATATGGATGATAGCTCACAAAATCTGGGAACCTAGAGCACATTACGGCCTACAGGTAGCTCAACAGGATGGAGGGAGTCCTCTCCAAGTGCAGCAGTTATTTTAAACCTCTTCCAGGGCACTTAGCTGGGTTTTGCTTATTCCAGGCGACTAGTTGTGTGAGAGTGGCTCACAACTGTCTGTGTTGTTCACTCTTGGGAAGGAGGATCCTAAGGAATCTGATTGGTTTCAAGAACTTACTGAAGCTTATTTTGAGTTGTTTACCTTCTGTCTTAAAGAGCTTCCCTACAAGATGGAATGTTTCAACCTCTGAGGAAACTGTTATACTTTGGAGCTAAAGTGTAGACATCAGGCACAGAGTTTATTTTTAATATTAGCCACAAGAGTGGGAGAAGTAAGTATAGAGTGGTGAATTGGGATGTATCAGAACGTGGAATGAGTTAAGGGAAATCCCAGAGAAATGAAGGAGCTGCTTCTAGTGACTATTATGATTGGAACCCCACTGAAGCTTCCAAAATGATAGTGTAATGATACTGCTTCATATGCTCACTAGTTCCCCCTCTCTGTCTCTGTCTCTGTCTCTGTCTCTATCTTTATCTCTCTCTCTCTCTCTCTCTCTCTCTCTCTCTCTCTCTCTCTCTCTCTCTCTCTCTACACACACACACACACACACACACACACACACACACACACACACACAATAATCACCATAGCCAGGAAGTACAATATTTATACAATACACGGGTAAAACACGTGCATTTTAATTTCACCCACTCTTCCCAATGGTATTCTGTTAGCTGTATTTTGTTTTTGTTTTAAAGTTGAATTCAATAAAATACTGGGCATTGTATTTAGTCAGTTTCCTTGATTTCTATTAATCTAGAACAGCAGTTCTCAACCTATGAGTCACAAACCCCTTGATGGGGATCAAAATGCCCTTTCACAAGGGTCACCTAAGACCATAGGATTCATAACACTAGCAAAATTAACTAGTTATGAAGTAGCAATGAAAATAATTTTATGGTTGGGGGTCAACCACTAAATACAGAACTGTATTAAAGAGGCACAGCATTAGGAATGTTGGGATCTAGAAGGTTCTCAGATTCTATTTTTTTTTCTTTTTGTTTTTTATGATGTTGAGTTTTTTTTTTTCAAAGAGTCCAGGCAAGTATTTTGCAGATGTATCTCAACTGGACTTGTACAATTTTTCCTCATGAATACATTATGATTAAACAGTTTTTTTTCTCCACAATGTTAAGCTCTCATCAGGAGGAATAGAATGCCTTTTTCCCCACTGGTGGTGATGTTAATCATTCATTAGGACTGTGTCCAATGTATTTCTCTATTGCAGTGATATCAGTAAAGCTTTGAATTTGTGTGAATATATCCTGTTCGGGAGCAGCCTCTTTAGTCTGAAAGTATAAATTACTTGGTTCACTACAGAACTCTGAGTTGAAAAGGCATTATCCCTAATTAAAATAAAAAATAGAAGAGATTTATTTTAATAAAATAAGCTGGCTCTAAGCTGCTTAGCCAAATTCATGAGCTATTCACATGATGAGGGACCTTATCTATATAAGAGGTCCCTTATCCAAATTGTGAATTGCTTGTGGATGATTATGTTTCATTCCTTTTGAACATTCTTGCCTTGGTCTAAGTTAGTTCCCGTATACATACAGTTTGATCAGTATATACGTGTTTATAATGCTAGAACTGAGCCTAGTGCCTATACTCCAATAGAAGCTCAAAGTCTGTGTAGTACATTTTTACCTAATTACAACTACTGTCATCATGAATGAGAATCTAATCACACTAAGTGGGAAATACACTTGATTTTGTCGGCTGGCACCAGTTGGAATTAATTTGGCTGCTTGTGCACTTGCTTCTCATGGGAAATGACAGAGCTTTCAGTTTGCATCCAGATCTTTGACCTTCTTCTTCAGGTGTTACTTCTGAAAGGGATAGCCTCTTTATGTTGAAATTAGAAACTGTCCTAAGTAAACCAAGGATCGGCCCTGTGCTTGTTTGGATTCTGTTTGGCTGCAAATGACAGAACACCCCAAATAACAGTGGGTTAAATAATAGAGCCATTTATTCCTCTTTGATGTACAATTCCTCAATTCTGGCCAAGATAGCATAACAAGAACCAGATTTACTCTCCTGCTGGAAACCAGGGGAAAAACCAGACCAAATGAAAACAATAGCTTTTAGACATTGGAAATGAGGCAACAACAACAACCAAAAAAAAAAACATTGACCCCCCCCCTACAAGACTAAGCAATGAAGGCGAGCCCTGTGAGTTTCTCCAGCTTAGTGCCTGGAAGAGTTCCAGGCAAAGATATGGGGAAAGAATACCAAAACTGAGCTTCACAGACGAAGAGATGATCCTTGCTCAAAGTCTTGCACAACAAAGACCTGAAAAAGAGAGGGCTATATGAAAGACCTTGGGATCTGTGGCAAGTCCTCACTGAATCTTTGAGTATTGATCAGCATGTGTGTGTAAGGACTCTAACCTAAACCAAGGAAAGGAACCGTCCAAAAGGAACAGTAATACCAATCACAGCCCTTAGCCACATTAGTGCTTCAATACTCAACTAGAGCAGAAAAGCTCTCTTTTCACAGAGCATCAGATAGGCTACTCAAAAGGTCTTACCTCTAGAGGCTGTCAAAATAGCCTTAGATTCAAGGATGTTCTAGACTTGGATGATAAAACAGGCCTGGAGAGACTCTTTTGCCAAGTAACTTAACTGTTTCCCAGGAAAAAAAAAAGTCCAAGGATATTTATAAAAATACAAACTGGCCAGCAACAATCAAGATAAAATTCACATCTGGCATCCCATAGAAAGCCATGAGACATTCAAATAAGCTGAAAGTACTGACTACAAATGAGAAAAGTCAGTCATTCAAACTGTCCTGTAATTAATAGATGATAGAATCAGGATACAGATACTTTAAAGTAGTTACTATAACTGTTTTGTAAATATTCAAGCTCATAAAGGAAAGACTGAACAGGTCAAAACATTAGAAAGACCTAAACAGAACTTGGAAGATGAAGAACACGATGTCGAGATGCTGTGCAAGTCTACCTAGGCTGTTAATTATTTGAATAACATCCCCATAAGTTCTTTCTATCTTGTTACCCTCCATTTAAATTTTCAAACTGAGTCCAAAGTTGTTACTCTAGTTTAAATCAACATATCTTCATTGAAACAGAGCAAGAAACTGGGGCAAACAAGAATACTCCTCCATTTAAAGACACTTGTAAATTTCATGGTTTATAAGTTTGTTTTCTATTACTGTGATAAAACACTGGCCAAAAACCTGTTTGTGGAGGAAAGGATTTCATTATACGATTCTCGGGTTACACTGTGTCAAGGAGAAAATTCAGGTCAGGAACTCATGGCTGGAACTGAACTGGAAGCCATGTCCAAATGCTGATTACTGGCTTCTTCCCCATGGCTTGCTCAGCCTGCTTTCTTAAATCATCCAGAACTACGGGTCAAATTGTAGAGTCACACCCAATGGGCTGGACCTACCTACCACATCACTCATCAGTTAAAAAATATGTATATACTGCTCTGATTTGCCTCCAGGCTGATTTTATGGAACCATTTTCTCAATTGGTGTTCCTTCTTCCCAGATGACTCTACCTTGTGTCAAATTGACAAAGAACTCATACATGTGGCATCACTTTTGCTTGTATTACAGAAACCAAGACTTTAGTGCCACTGTCACATTCATCTGAAAGTGAAGTTGAAAATTACAGTCTTGCTTTGCCCTCATTGTAAGAATAGAGACCATACCTAGCAACAAGACTATTGACACACCAGAAATTATTAGCATCACTCAAAAGCAACACACAGTTATTATGAAGGGCCCCAGAAGAAATCTCTGGAGGGACAACAGTCATATAAATGTAGAACTCATTCTACAGAGAAAGGAAAAGAAGAGACTGTCTGTTGGTAAATAGTGGAGAGACAGAAAAGGGCTGGCTTCTGCTCATACTATGTGTAACATGTTCAGTATGAAGCATGGTCAGGGGTGTTACAGTGAAATTCTGTAACAAGATGAAGAGATTTTACACTCAATTACCCATCAATACCATTTTTTTTTTCAGTAGTATAGATCACCTATTGTTGAAATCCAAATTTTCTTGGGTGAAAAATATATCCTCAGTATTTGGCTGAACACAGATGCCACTTGTTTAGGGTCTCAAGTCCAGAAAGATGAATTAATCCTTGAAGAAAATGTTATTGAACTTGTTTCAAATTTATCTGCTTGCTTTGGTTCAGCAAACCACAGAGTTAAGAAAAAGGACATCATAACATTTTGGAATAATATCTATGTTTCTGAAAAGGGAACAATGCAGCTGGGTAATGAATATGGTCTAAGTTCCCCAGCTACATAAACAAGACACTTGATTATTGGGCCAATTTATGATATTTTAATGATGCAATAAAAGACTTCAATTGCTTTGGAGTACATTCTTTTTCATCACTTTTAATTTATTTTACATACCACCCACAGTTTCCCCTCCATTCCTCATAATCCCTCCCCCACCTCTCTTCTAACCCCCTCACCCACTCCTCCAGTGTCTCTGCTTAGATGGGATAAGGCCTCCCAAGGGAATCAACAAAGCATGGCACATCAAGCTGAGGCAGGACCAAGCTCCTCCCCACTGCATCAAGGCTAAACAAGGCATCCCACTACAGGGAATACTTTCCAAAGAGCCAGCTTGTGCATCAGGGACAGGTCCTGGTCCCACTGCTAGGGGTCTCACAAAAGTCCAAGCTACACAACTGTCACCCACACACAGATTGATGGGAGATGTTATTCTGTAAATATGTTTTTTTCTTATTGGTTAATTAATAAAGCACTGTTGGCCAATAGGAAAGGAAGATAGGAGGAACTAGGAGACAAGGAGGAAAGAGGAAGTAGGAAGGAGGAGTCAGCATGTACAGTCTGGAGAGAACAGAGGTCTGGGCCATCTCCCCGGTAAGATGAGGCCACATGGAAATACTTAGATTAATAGAAATGGGTTGCTATTTAAGACAGATCTAGCCAATAAGAAAATAGTAACTGGCCAACAGCATAGTATCAAATACAGTGTCTCTGTATTAATTTGGGGCTGGCGCAGCTCTGGGTCCAGGGCAGGCCGATAACCTTACTCCCTACACACAGATGGTCTAGGTCGGCCCCATGCAGGCTCCCCAGCTGTCTGTCCAGAGTCTGTGAGCCCCCATAAGGTCAGGTCATCTGTCTGTGTGGATTTCCTTGTCATGACCTTGACCCCTCTTCTACTGGACTCCCAGAGCTTGGCCCAGTGCTTGGTTATGGATCTCTGAATCTGCTTACATGAGATACTGGATGAAGGCTCTATGATGACAATTAGAGTAGTCACTAATCTGATTACAGGGGAAAGCCAGTTCAGGTCAACCTTGTGGATTTCTGAGAGTTTTCTAGGAACCAGATATTTCCCTGACCCCATAATGCCCCCTCTATCAAGATATCTCCTTCATTACTCTACCCCTCCTTCCCAACACCAACTTGACCATCTTGATCCCTCATGTTCTGTCCCCCACTACTCCCCCTACCACCACAAGTTTACCTAGGATATCTCATGTATTTCCTCTTCCCAGGGAGATCCATGTGTCTCTCTTAGAATCCTCCTTGCTCTTAGGATCCTCCTTGCTACCTAGCTTCTCTGGGACTGAGGACTATAGCCTGGTTATCCTTTGCTTAACATCAAATATCCACTTATAAGTGAGTATACACTCTGTTTGTCTATAAGTATACACTCTGTTTGTCTTTTGGAGTCTGGGTTACCTCACTCCAGATGATTTTTTTTTTCTAGTTCTATCCATTTGCCTGCAAATTTCATGATGTCATTGTTTTTTTCTGCTGAGTAATAATACTTCATTGTATAGATATACCACATTTTCTTTATCCATTCTTCAGTTGAGGGGCATTTAGGTTGTTTCCATGATCTAGCTATTACAAAAAACGTTGCTATGAATATAGTTGAGCAAGTTTCCTTGTGTAATGGTTGAGCATCTTTTGGGTATATGCCCAAAATTGATATTCCTGGGTCTTGAGGTAGATTGGTTCCCAATTTTGTAAGAAACTGCCATACTGATTTCCAAAGTGTCTGTACAAGTCTGCATTCACACCAAAAATGAAGGAGTGTTCCACTTACTCCATCCTCTCCAACATCGGATTCCATTAGTAGTTTTTACCTTGGCCATTCTGATGGGTATAAGATGGTATCTCAGAGTCATTTTATTTGCATTTCCCTGATAGCTAAGGATATTGAACACTTTTTAAAATATATCTTGGCAATTGAAGATTCCCCTGCTGAGAATTCTGTTTAAATCTGTACCCCATTTTTAAAGGGATTATTTGGTATTTTGATGTCTAGTTTCTTGAGTTCTTTATATATTTTGGAAATCAGCCCTTGGTCAGATATGATGTTGGTGAAGATCTTTTTCCCAGTCTGTGGGCTGCCATTTTGTCTTGTTGACTGTGTCCTTTGCCTTACAGAAGCTTTTCAGGTTCAGGAGGTCCCATTTATTAATTGTCAATCTCAGTGTCTGTGCTTCCGGTGTTATGTTCAAGAATCTGTCTCCTGTGCCAATTATTTCAAGGGTACCTCCCATTTTCTCTTCTATCAGCTTCAGTGTAACTAGATTTATGTTGAAGTCTTTGATCCTCTTGGGCTTGAGTTTTGTACATAGCAATAGATATGGATCTTTCTGCATTCTTCTACATGCTGCCATCCAATTATGCCAGCACCATTTGTTGAAAATGCTTTCCTTTTTTCATTGTGTATCTTTGGCTTCTTTGACAAAAATTAGGTGTTCATGGGTATGTAGCAGGTTTATGTCAGGGTCTTTCATTGGATTCCTTTGATCTACATGTTTTTACTACTATAGTTCTAGAGTAGAATTGAAGTCTGGAATGGTGATACCTCAAGAAGTTTCTTTATTATACAAGATTGTTTTAGTTATCCTGGGTTTTTTGTTTTTCTAGATGAACTATTGTTCTTTTGACATTTGTGAAGAATTGTGTTGGAATTTTGATAGGGATTGCATTGAATCTGTAGAATGCTTTTGGTAAGATTGCCATTTTTTTTTCAATGTTAATCCTACCAATCCATGAGCAGCATTGCAAATCTTGCCATTTTCTGATCTCTTCCCCAATTTCTTTCTTCAAAGACTTAAAATTATTGTTATATAGGTCATTCACATGTTTAGTTACAGTTATTGAAGTACATTCTTGAGCTCTGTAAACTAGATGGCAACTAAAACAGATCAAACCAAGGAAAACATAAAGGGGGCATTCAGACAATTTATGACGTAAAGCTGTTAATCCTTTGGACCCACAAGGCAGAAGGAGACCTGACTCCCATAAGTTGTAGTCTAACCTTTATATACTCACCATGGTGGACGTGCACTGTCCCTAACTAAATAAATACATAAAATAAATGCAGTTTTTAAAAAGAACTTGTCTTTATTCTGGGTGACTACTATTTCCAGCTAAAATATCAGACTTTAATCAGTTAGCAAAGAATGGAAAAGTAAGAATCTAAAGGGAATAAGCCATCACTAGTCCAGTGTAGAACCTTGTCAGAGCTCTGAAGAGGTTCTGATTCATGTTTGAATAACATTGTGATTTTTGACTTTAAAATAACCTTAATAAAATATTAAAACTATATAATTTGGTTTAAGGTTGTTTTCCATTTTTCCCCCACACCTCTGTGTACTTTGGGGTTTATCTCAAACTGCCAGAGTTATTCCATTTTTCCAAGTCAGTGGCACCAAGCTAGAAATGGAACTTAATTTTGTTTGACTTTCAACTACATTTATCATGTCCCAGACACCAAGACCATTCAATATGTTTATACCTTAGTCCTGAAATGGCTTGCTCTCCTTCTTTCCTAATAAAGTCACTACCTCCTACATCTAAAACCAATTTTTTACAAGGACCTTCATGTTGCATGCTGCTGAACTTCATTGTCTTCTTCCTGAAAGAAATAGTTGGCCCCCATTTGGCATGACTTTTTCTCTCAACTGTGTAACATCTACACAGACTTTCTTCCAGTTGTCTATATAACTGATCCGATGTGTTGAATTACCTGGTTGCTACACCTCAATGGCCATTTGAACAGCTTTTCACTATTTACAGGGTCATTATTACTCTCATCATGTCAAACTGGGTGCCCTTCTCTTCAGGGGATGGTAAGTAGCCAGGTTGTCGGTCCATGTTCTTCCTCAAGCAAGAAATTCTTTCAAGATGCTGCACAAATCACATGTCATAGCTGGCTCACTAAACGTTCCTGTGGAGCATTTTTCACTAGCTCTGTGTGCTGTCTTGAGAACACAGACCAAAAACTCTGCAGGAAGTCAGGCCTGGGTGCTTTCCAGTTGCTAATGGGTTTGATTGCTTTAACAACCTTCCCTTCAGAGACTGCAGTGTGACATTTTCACTTTCCCCCATAAAAGCTCTCTCCTCCTGTAATCATATTGCTTCTGTGAGATTAGCATTACAACCATCATTATTCTTTAGGCCAAGTCAGAGTGAAGCTGCAACTTAACGTGCATAAGGGTTTGGAATAGAAAGCTAACATCTTAAAGACTTGCTTTGGTGGAAGAAGTTAGGATGGAACGTTCGGTGCTGATTTGGATCGCAGATTATGAACTCAGAGGAAGGTGCTTTTCCTGCCCCTTATTCTACTCTAGATAATAGCTTACTGTGGACCTGTCCAAAGATGTCATAATGAAATCTGTCTATTGGTTGTCCTCTCTGCCTTGCTGTGCTCTGTCTCAGTTGATTTCCTATTGAGTACCCAGAATCAACAGTTCTCAGCCACTTGGAAAAGTGAGGATTTTTGACTTGACAAAACACCCTGTGTCAGGTACCATTTTCCTTTTGGTAAGACCTTGCTGTTGCAGGAGCATTACTCACACTGCCACTCCACTGCACCAATAAAGCCACCTTGAATCAAGGACAGAGTCAGTGATTGGCTGACTTTTATAAGCCACAGAGATGTTGGAGGAAGTCAGAGAAGGTCAGGAGGAGAGAAAGAGAGGCGGAGGAAGGTTTCTGAGGCTTTTAGACAAGGAAAATGTGGAGAGTAGGGTCAGCAGATCATTCCTCTGTTGTTCCTTGGATTTACCAGGTTTACAGTCTCAACTTCTGACTCGTGAGTTTTTATTAATATTAGAACAATTTAGATAAACAGTATACCTTGTTAAAAGGAAGAATGGGTAGAGAGCTGATGTAAAGCAAAAAACAACTTATGAGAGTATACAAATATTTTCATAATGGAGAAATAGTATTAAAATGTTAAGCTGCTTTCTGTGTAAAATAGAAAGAAATCATTTTTCAACGTGGATTTTTGAAAGTTGATGTGGTATTATTTCAAAACCTAGAACTTGGTTCCATTTATTTTAAGTATTATCTCTTTGACCATGACCATCAAAGCTGGGGTGACAGCTTGAACTGTCCAATATTATTAATACTATAAATTGAAAACACTTGCTAGCTAACTATCTCTCTTTCTGAGTGCTTTCTTTTTATTGATTTGGAAAGTACATCATTGTTTGAGCTGGATTGTACTAAATTTGTGAAGTGTCGAAATCCGAATAGTGATTCTTCCCTGGGGAGGCAAATCAAGCAGGGTTTTGTGGTCTTTTGGAGAAAAAACAAGACAACAACAACCTCCCCCACCTTCTTGAGAGTTTCATCTAATGACAAATAAAAGGCCCATTCAGCTTTAAGTTTCTGTGTCTTTCTTTTCAGTGGATTACTCCTAAAGTACAAAAGCTGTCAGTCCCCCACCAGTCAGATAGGGCAATGAAGTTGTATTAGCCAATCAATATATATAACATTAAGCTTATTTTTTCTGCCTCTGTATTTTGGGCTTCTTTTTCTTGCTCACATTTCTTTCTTTCTATATAGTCCTGGCTGTCATGGAACTTGCTATGTAAACCAGCCTGCCTCTGTTTCCAAAGTGCTGGGATTAAAGGCAGGCTCTACCATGTGGGCCATTTGTTCACATTTCTTAAGTGTGAGCCTTTAGATTATCAAACTAGTCTCCAACAACCTTCCCTCCCTCCACCCCCACACTCTCCATTAAAGAGCCTCTGTCTTCATCCCACTTATTTCCCCCTGGAAGTATGTAACCATTCTAGTCACCCTGTGTGTCATCTTTCAAACCCTAAGATTCACCAGAAAAACTAACAGGCTGTCTGTCCATCTTCCCTTCCTACCTCTGCTCTTTCAACCACTGGCACTGCTCTGAACTTCCCTAGCACCCAAAATTTCCCAAGCCACTAATCAAGTCAAATTCTTTCAGGATACAGATAAGGAAGCAGTCCCAGAAAACGAAGTAAATTTGGAAGTATGTCATGTAACAATCAGAGTATGCTAGCACTGTTTTTCTGCTTCTAGGAATCCACTTCTCTATTCCACCTTTTGGGCAAATGGAAAACACTCCAGAATATCAGAGTGGGTTGGTGTGTTAGAAGTAATCACTTTTCTGACAATCATGGAAAAGTTGATTTGGCTAGAAAATCAAATTAAGGATGGGGTGTTGACACACACCTTTAATGCCAGCATTCAGGAGGCAGATGCAGGTGGATCTCTGAGACTGTAGTCAGCCTGGTCTACAGAGTGAGTTCCAGGACAGCAAGAAACCCTGTCTCACCTACCACCCCACACCCAACACCAAAAAAAAAAAGGTAAATAAAGAAGAGTTGAGTGATACTGTTCAGTTCCCATATCTATTTCACTGCCCTCAAATGCCCTCTTTCACTGTTAGGTAAGGTTTCCTAGCTAGTGGAATTGTTATAAGCACTAAGACCGTACATGCAAAGTAGCTATCACATAGTATGTGTAATTGAACAGCATAGTTACATGGAACTTAACATGTTATCTTTCAATGTTATGGTTTCTGATTAGTCTATGAACAGTGAAAATTGAGATTTATGACTCAGAATGCCAGCTTAGCATGAGAGTACCTGGTTTGTCACCATAGTGTCATTTTTTGTATGTTAATTGATAGCTATTTGGCTGTCCTCTTATACCCCTCTTGAAAAAAACAGAGGATAGGGTATGAGGTTTATTTTAAGCTCAGTCTGGAAAATACTATTCTTAGCTTTGACTTTCATAATCCTACTGGCATAAATGAAAGAGAAAAATTGTCCTAAGGAGTGGTTCTTTTTCTTGGATAAATTCACTTCTTGAGAATTCACAAACAAATTTTCCTTACTTGTAATTAACATGGTAGATTTCTACAGAGAGATCTTAGCAGAAGGAAGTAACTGTTTCTGAAAAATAGAGGCATCACTAATGGCATTGCCTGGTCTCATAATGCATTTACCTCCCACTTAGTTTCTATACCTTTTCCATGGTATTCTCCAAGGCAAAGCTTATGTTTGGGGCTTGAACGTCAAAGCTCAGTTCATTTACATCTACTAAAAGTTTGATTTCCCAAATTTCAATTCCAAACAATTATTTCTTCCTGAAGGCATACACAGTTGGTTTTTTTTTTTTTTGTCTTAAAGATTTTAATATACTACTTCTTCCAGTGTTCCTTGGATTTGGAATTTTACTCCCTCTTCTCTCAATTGTCTTGTTTCCTTTGAGTTCTGGCTTATTGTAGGTTAACCAATTAACCATAGATTGTCCAGATAAAATTTCACAAGATCCAAGAGTATAAATGTAGGCACAATGACCCTCAAGTTTGAGGGTTTGAGTTGTCTGCTTCATTATTCAGAAATTCCTAAGGGAGTTGTCTGCTCTATTATTCAAAAATGTCTAAGGTAAGCAGAAACTTCCCCGTTGATGAAATCAGGAATGACTTCATAGAGGAGACTGCAGTTAATTTTGAGTAATGGACAGGATTTTGGCAGAAATAAAGTGGTACATAGGTATAAAAGCACAGTGTAAATGTGGGCCAACATACTTGATTTGTCTTAAGAATAAGATTGTCTTAAGGAGGTATTATTGGAAGAAAACTACTTGGAATTATGCTAAAAAATAACCCATTTGACAAGGTGAACTTGTGTTTTAATTTAGTAATTAATTAAAGGGCTCCTCCTTCTACTTTTGTTAACTCCCTTCCATTTTCCTCCTTTTTGGAATAGTACATGTATTTCATAAGATAAAAATTAACAACATCTATAAATAATGCCATTCAAACTCCCCTAAACAAATCTGACTAATATTCACACACACACACACACACACACACACACACACACACACACACACACACACACTTCCAGACTTTCTCCCTTAAGAACATAGTCATTCAATACTGTCATATGGAAAAAGGCAGAATTCTAATATTCATAGCACTGTTTGTGTGATTTATACAATCCCCTTGCTTCAATATTTTATCTGCAAATATGACAGGGTCCTTCTCTTTAATTAACTTATATTACCTGGTAAAGGTGTTGCAATAGTCACTTTCATGATTATGTTATATTATGTAAACATTTTTATCTGACTTTGAAGAAACAGCTTCAAGTTTCAAGAGACCCATGTGACTGGTATCTGAGAGGATCTCCTAAGATTAAATGTCAGCAGGCAACCATCAGGAGAACAGAATTTCAGCCCTAAAGCGTCAAAGAACTTAATCTTGCCAAATAGAAAATGATCTTTTTTATTTTACTTTATTTTTGTTTTTTCTTATTTTACATATTGATCCCAGTTCCCTCTCCCTCCCTCCCATGCCCCCCAACAACCCTCCCATCTCATCCCTTGCCCCCACTCCGTAGGGAGGGTGATGCCTTCCAGGAGGGATCAACAAAATCTGTCAAGTCATTTGGAGTAGAGACTAGACCCTCCCTCCTGCCTCTAGACTGAGGGAGTATCCCTCCATGGGGAATGTGCTCCCAAAGTCCTTTTGTGCACCAGGGGTACATCCTGGTTTCACTGTCAGATGTCCCTTAGACTGCCCAGGCCTTCTAACTGAGACCCATGTTCAAGGAGTCTGAGTTGGTTCAATGCTGGTTTCCCAGCTATCTGTCTGGGGGCCTATTAGCTCCGTCTTGTTCAGGTCAGCTGTCTCTGTGGGTTTCTGTAGCCTGGTCTTGCCCCCATTTTCTTATCACTCCTCCCTCTCTGTAACTGGATTCCAGGGGTTCAGCTCAGTGTTTAGCTGTGGATGTCCGCTTCTGTTTCCATCAGCTACCTTAAATGCCCTTCCCTGATAATGAGATTGATGACTAACTTATCTGCCATTACAGAGCCCTCATATAGCAAATTATCTTAAATTATGCTCTAGTTGGTTCTGTGAATGAAGCCAGTTGAGAACATTAATGCTATTTTCTTATAATCTACATTTTTTTATTCTTTGGCAAGTGGACTGCCGCTAATGGAGGAGCAACTCCTCAAGGCAAGGCAAATCTTAGGGATAACAAATAGCATATCTCAGGCCACACTATACCTGTGCAAACTGGGATACACACACTAAGCCATCTCTTCCTTCTGTCTTGTACATGTTAAGAGACACTATTCCTCTGCTTCAGACGTCTTAGGTCAGGGTACCAGAAAAGTAGAAATAACTTCATATGCCAGTGCAGTGCCCAGTGAATTATTCAAACAAGCCAATCCAAAACCTATTAACTTGCCTTCAGTTTCACCAGAGAAACCATAGAAAGCTTCCTGCTCGTGATGTCCCTCCCTCTATTCTCTTGGGAACTATAAGAAATTATATTTTAAGTAGCAGCCACCTCTTGGCTACCCTAATTGTCATCATAGACCCCACATCCAGTAACTGATGGAAACAGATGCAGTGACCCACAGTCAAGCACTGGATGGGCTCCTGGAGTTCAGTGGAAGAGAGGGAGGAGGTGATCATAGGAACAAGAGGGGATCAAGAGCATGATGGGGAAAAACACAGAAACAGCTGAGCTGAACTAGTGAGAACTCATGGACTGTGGACTGACAGCTGGAGAACCTGAATGGGACCTAACTAGGCCCTCTGAATGTGAATGACAGTTATATGGCTTGATCTGTTGGGGACAGGGCTGGCAGTAGTACCATTAACTGGCTTTGTGGAGCCTGTTCCTTTTGGTGGGAACCCTTGCTCAGCCTTGATATAGGGGGCAGGGTCTTGGTCCTGTCTCAACCTGATATGCCAGACTTTGTTGACTCACCAAGGAAGGCCTTAACCAACTCTGAGGAGTGGATGGGGGATGGGAAGAGGGGAGGTAGGTAGGGTGAGAGAAAGAGAGGAAGGGGACACTGGTTTTGGTATGAAAAGTGAAAGATACATTTTTAAATTTTAAGTAAATAGATGAATAAATAAATGGCTTTCAAATCTTAATCTGGAGGGCTCAGGGAAAAAAAACAAATTAATAATTTTAAAACCCTAGATTTTAAAACAGTAAGAGTCCCTGAGAAGATTCTAATATAAATCCTGCTGATGAAAACTGTGACTTCATAAATCTTCATTGTTTTAGGCTAAAAGGTTAACCTTCTAAATTTATAGATATTTGTTTTGCAGCAACAGAAAAGCCACACACAGGTAAAATTCTATTTAAGCATACTATCTATATTCTTCTCTCATATGTTTTCCCATTTAGTACTATATATATATATATATATATATATATATGTATATATATATATATATATTCATGGTATTGAAAGATTTTGAGTAAACAAAAGACATACATGGAGCTGAACTGAAACAGCAGTAAAATTTGGGGCACATGAGAAACAAAAATGGAGAGAGCATGGCAGGAGGACTTGGTGATAATGGGAATCAGGGGTTCTTCTTGCAAATTGCATAGAGTAGATTTTGGGATACAGATAAGCAGGGATCACCACCTCTAGAGGTTTTCTTTCCTTAATATGTCATAACGAGAATAAGATAATCCTTGTTCTACCTCCCTGATGAACTCCATTGCACACTAAAGGTTGAATACCACTGGCAGATCAAGATAGTTCTGCTGAAAGAGAAAAGAAAGCAGACTGGCTGAAAAAGTCATTTGCTAAGTAAAGTACCAGTAACCCAACAGCAAGAAGGCTGGGAATACTCCTAAATTTGCTTTTGCTCTTGATTTGTTTGTTTTTAATTAAGTTCTTATTCATCTTCGAGAGATAGAAACTTTAAGCTGGCTATACATACATTTACTAGAAAGAGAGCTGAGATTTAAAGAATACCCTGGGTGAAAGAAGTCACTTGAATAAAGCCTGACATTGACAAGCAGTACTCTACACACTGGCTTGCAGTGACTTGACTCAGTGAGTCAAGTTAGAGTAACTGAGCCACCACACAGAGGCACTGATGCCATAAGAAACCAAGGATCACTCTTATTTCTTTAAAAGAAAAGAAATAAGCTAACTTCATGAAACAGTAGCTGGGGCAGATAATCTGAAATACAATGTGAAGAAACTTCGAGATCAAAGACCTTATAGGCTATTGCAGTAAGCAAACTGCAGGGCAGTGACTCTGGATTAGAGGGAGGGGGAGAGGGCTAAGACAAATGAACACACAAATAGACTAGGGAGTCGATAAGTGATTGCCTAGAACAGAGGGGCAGTGTGAAGAGGAAAAGTGGGTGTGTCTAGAAAAACAGGAAGTCACTATTAGTGATAATGGAGCCTTCTCTTTGTATGGTGAAGATGTTCTAAAGTTGTGATATTTACACAACTTTGCAAACCCCATAAGGACCTTCTAAGAACTACTAGATTGCTTTGTGCTTGAAGTAGGTGAATTGTATGATGTGAGTTATATGTCAGTCAAGCTGTTTAAAACCGACAGACACCTCTGGAGAGAAAAAAAAGATAATGCAAAGGCCCTGGGGATGTGGGAGTAAGGGGTGAGAGAGGTTACAAGCTTTGGGCATGGTAAGGTAGTGAAAAGGAATTTGGTGATGAGAAATCTATTTTGGCTTTTAAGGCAGAAGTGGAAATGTGTTCATTAGCTTTCAGGTACTCTTAGCTATACCTGTGCTGTTGGATGACACAGGGAAATCAATCCACTGTTGAGTCTTCCTTGCCAAGGTGGAAGCATGGTGAAAATAAAGTTGTTTGCTTGCTTCTTGCCCTCTATAGAATAGTACTCCCATCAGACAGTTGCATGAAATAATAACCAACAATATCAACTGCTAATTAAGAGAGCCCAGGATTTCCCCTATTATAGACCCCCCAAAGGGAAATTTTCTGGGACTATATCTGGTTTTGTTTCATATTTCTGGCTGTAAGATATGCTGTGTGACATATAAGCTGGTCACTTGTAGCTAGAGCACCAGATGGCCATTTCTCCCTGCCTTAAATGGTTGAGTCTGACCCAAGTCCTTAAGAGGATAAATAATTTACTCTCTATTCGACTGAGCCCAGTTAATATTATTTCCCAAAATACACTGCCTGCACTCTTACATTTACTAATACTTTTCCTGCCAAGGTCTTCTAAATATCTCATATATTTATTTTGTTGGTAAAAATACAGCCTGACCCAAACTCTGAAGTAAATTGTAGATGATGGGAGCATCTTTAGTCAGCCCAGTGGGATTTTTTTAGAGTCAAACTGTCCCTCTCCCTTGGGACTAGAAACAACCATGTGAGCTGCTGCTTTCCATCATAGGTTTAATGGCTGATGAGGCCTGTGGCTGGTGTGGTTTTCCTGTGTTTAGCTTTTGGAGCTCTCGGAGACAGTTGCTTGGAAGAGAGAGCTGACAGAATTATTGCCTAGCAAGCTTGCTGGCCACAGCTCACAGCACTCTACCACCAGTGATGGATTTTATGGCTGATTTAATGAGCTGAACAAGTATTTGAAGAAGTACAGTGAAGAGCTGTTGGCATTCTGTTCTGCTGTCTGAAGAGGTCTGAAAGTCTTCTCATTAAGCCATCATTTTTCTATCTTTTTGCTCAAGGTTTTGTTATCCTTCCTGAAGTATCCGAACAGTACCTCTTGTGCAATGTAGCTTTGCATGAACTCGTTGGGGTGGAAGACTGGGACCTAGCAGTCCCGGTTTCCATGTAACAAAAAGAACCCTACAAGAACAGAAAATGACTAAGTTTCTTGCTACCTTATTGTTCCAGACCAACAAGCCTCTTTAGAATATTGACTTAATTTTTTTATAAACCTTGAAAATTTCAAAAATTACTTTCACACTATCATTACAGGTTTTACTCTTTAAGTAACTCTGTCAACCAATTGTCATTATGTAACCACCCCCAAAGTTCACTGACTTAAAACCTTTATTTATACTATCTCACTGATCTCCAAGTTTGTTGAGCACTGATCAATCTGGGCTCAGTCATGAGTCTGTGGTAAGCTAGGAGTTTGTGGGCTGGATGAGATTCGGCTTCATGTTTTCCTCCTCCTGCTCCTCCTCCTCCCTCTCCTCCTGTTCCTCCAAACATCAGTGGGCTAGACTCAGCATGTCCTTTTCATATTTAAGGCTGCAATGCAAAAGCAAACAGATACACAGAATGCCTCTTAGGCATACAGTATAAAAGTGTTATGGTTAATTTCCATAACATTCAGATTCATTCCAGAATTAATTAATGGGAAATGCACCTTGTCTTTTCTAGGGAGAAAAAAATCACTAAAATGGCACAGAAAAGAAAAAAGCAAATAATCAATGTTAAAAGTGCAATCTGCTATGGGTGGGCAAGGAGAGATGTGTTTGTTTCTGTTTTACAGATGAAAACCATGATGCTCAAAGTTAAATGATTTGGTGACTCAAGGTCATACCAAAATTTGGAGAATGCCACATGTAAATTCGATTCTCATAACTCTTTATTCTAGTTTCATTTTGCCATTTTAAATATCTCTACTACATTCCCATAACTTGGTAAAGGCCTCCAAGTATTTGATTTGGTGGAATGACTACTTGAGGCATGGTTCTGTTTTCTTTAATTCATTTGCCCTAACATCTGGGCCATTTTCCCCTTTCACAGTCATCACCACCTACCATTCAAACATGACTGGGCATGGAAGATGAATGAAGTTCCCTCAGAGAGAGAGAGAGAGAGAGAGAGAGAGAGAGAGAGAGAGAGAGAGAGAGAGAGAGAGAGAGAGAGAGAGAGAGAGAGAGAGAGAGAGAGAGAACACACACACACACACTGTAAAGCATATACACAAAATCTCCTATTGCTGAAACAGGGCAAAAATCTTCATTTTAAATAAAAATGGGTTTGAAAAGAGAAAATCTAAACATTACATGGCAATTGAGCAAGAAGAACAAGAATAACCTTAAAGTTAACATACTAGCATCCTTTGAAGAATGGAACTATTAAATCGCCACAAATTTATCAGTCTATTGACTGCTGGTCCTGAGCTTCACTCAGATGTTAATAGGCCCAAGGTAGTTTGGGGTTAGAGCTCCTCTGCCTGTCTTTGTACCCTGCTGGCTCTCAAATCATACATCTGCCCCTTACTGCCCTGTCTGATCAGGTAGTATTTCTGACTATAGATTCTCATTCCTAGCCCAAAGAGATTTAAACTGATCTTTCTGACACTAAGAATTTCTCTACTGTAAGTCTCCATGGCAACTCTCTGCTCTTGTCTTTCAATACACTTGCACTCCCAAATCTAGCCTCTGGCATCCTATAGGTAGAAAATACTATCTGACCTTAAATTTACTCCCTCTGGGTTTCTCGCTGACCTATACTGACAAGGTACTTGGCTCTTGAAAAGCGTCTATCCAGAGGTTCTTGTGGCTTGAGGTTCTGAAAGCCTCCCAGCTCCATACCCCCATTTCCTTGGTAGTTTTCTTTTCTGTTCTATTTTACAGCACAACTTACAGCAGCTGGTTGATAGGACTGGCTGGCTCTCCCATTCAGTAAGGCTCAGCGCTGTCTCTTTTCATTCTGATGGTTAACATGGCTGAGCCAAGCCAAAAGGCTGAGTTCTAATGTTCTATTTCCCCATGTTTCCTTGGAAGACTAGAAGACTTATTGCTCACAGTAATATTTGGAGACAGGAGGTAAGTGAGTATTCTCTCTAATGGTAGAGCCAAGCGACAGTGACTGTCTATGAGCCTTTAGAAATGACAGATAAATCTAGGGGGAAATAAATAAAGATAAGGTTGTGGCGGTGTTGCTACTGGAAAAAAAAATACTGATGTTTCAGAAAGCCAATAAATTCAGCCAATGTCTACTCTTGGCCCTGATGTTCTTTCTGGATCATCACACAGAAGAGAGCTGTACAACAACCATGTCAGCAAAGATTGGGAAAGAGAAAAGTCAGGCTATGGGTATTGTCATGGATATGACCCCCGCTACTTTGGAATGTTCCACTGGGCTGTGGAATAGAAGTAAGGATTCTGCTGTCTGCTTCCAAATTGCTTGCCTGGTGCTTGGCAACAACATTCAATAGTGATGAGTGTGGGTTCTAGGCTATCTAGACCTGAGTCTCTTTTGCTATGTACAGTCTACCAAGTTCATTCACTTCATTTATTCATCCATAAAATGACCACAATACCTGCTCCTTCATATGGTGTTTCGTGACGATTGAATAAAATAATGTCCATATTGTTCTTGACACCATCTTGTGCTCATGGTAGGCTCTAATAAATGTTAGCAATTATTAATCTTAGCTGTTAGTACTTTTAAAAAGAATTAACTACAGCAGTGAATTGAGACTGTGTTATCTATTCACAACCCCCACCCCTTGAGACAGGGTTTCTTTGTGTAGTCCTGGCTGTCCTGAAACCCATTCTGTAGACCAGGTTGACCTCAAACTCACAGAGATCCACCTGCCTCTGGCTCCCAATGCTGGGATTAAAGGCGTGTGCCACCACCACCCTGCTCTGACTGTCCCTTTTCAGATAAACCCTTCCATTATAAGGAAAGCTTTCCTTACCTCCCCTTGATGGATTAATTTGACATTTTCCTTCCAACTGAAATGCATGTGTTTGGGATACACTGGAAGCTCAAGGACAGTTTACTTGCTTCTACTGGCCCCTTATACTTCTGCTTCTGTACACAGAATTGAATGCTTACCAAGAAGCACTTGTATTGCTGCCAAATCCATTACACTAGTTATAATTAAGTAATTGTATATATATTTGTGATATATGGGTGCAAGGAGAAACTGTTTCCATGCAATCTAAGTTCAGTGTTTCGGAAGATGTGATAAAGAAAAGTTATCTTAAAATTAGCTCTATTGCTCAAAGAAAAGCAGAAACTGGAACTCAAATGGAGATGCAGCTGGGATATCACTTATTGACGAAAACATCTGTGATGTCCTGGTCTGCGAACTTTCCTATAAGAAAAAGACTTAGCCTTACAACTTGCCACCAGACTATGTGAGTAAGTGAGTTATGGATGCTTTGGATTCTTTGCACACTTTAATCCAGCATCATTCTTCCCCCTCTGTCTTGAGGAGCTAGTTTGACATCCACAGGCCTGCCATACTCAATTCAATCAACCTTTAAGCCTGTCATCTTTCCCTGATTCTCATCTTCTGATTCTTCTCCCTTTTCCCACTCTCTTCACCTGCCTCACATCCCCTCCAAGTCACAACAGAACAGTGGCCCTTCTCTGCATTCGGCTCCCCTTGGTAATATCCTCTTGAACCCACATACAGCCCCTTAGCACCATGTAAACTACTTGATTTTTTGTCTTCTTCTAGGTAGAAGTTTTATTCTTATTGGAAGTGGATTTATGAATCAAAAACCAAATGAAATTTTAGTCTCAACTTCAATTATTTATTGCCTGTCTCCTCCAATGAGAGCCTAGGGAAGGCCGGAATGTTCTTCTTTTTATTCACTGCTGCAATATCATCAATACCTGCTTTGTAAAATAAATCATGCCTAATAGTTAAAAAGAACTTTGGCATCTTTATTGACTCCAGACAAAATATGCCTTATCAATTAGTAATCTACTTTGTAGATGAGTAAGGAAGCAATGAAGGTAGATGTTCTGCTTCAGAATTTCCTTTTTGTTTAGAGCCTGAGGTTTTTGTTTGTTTGGTTGGTTGGTTGGTTTTGGTTTTTTTCATGTCTTGTTACATCACCTACATGTTGTCAGTTCACATTCCTTAGAAAACCTATAGTGTCATTTGCATCAAGTGCCTATACTTTGTTTCCTCTGTATAATGGAACTGTATCTCATGAAATGAACAAACCAGATGCTATCAGCCCTGTTGCAAAGAGTAGTAGTTCCTTAAACTTGAATGTGAAACAGAACCACCAAGAGTGTTTGCTAAAACAACTGGTTCTCAAACCTGAACCCAATTTTTTTTCATCGATGCAGAATGTCATCTAGTAATATATGTGATGATACTCCTTTGGGCTACCTAGACCCAGATTGTCTATTAATTGTCCCCTGAAGAAAGCTAATATGAATTTAAATGAAATATCTACACAGACCAATGACCTGCACACATACTAGCCACCCTCCATTCTTACTATTAGCTAGGCACTGGTCTACTTTAAGGGACTTTATAGAAAGAGACCATTAATTTAAAACTATGAACCAGCATACAAGGAAGGTAGTGTGTGGTTCCTTCGTTTGTGGTTGAGGAAACTGAGGTGAGAGAAGTTAAGTAATTCAGTTAAAAGCACATACCTGCTAAGTGGTGGGGACACTCAACATAGACTACCTCCAAAGACCATGTTGCTTGCCTTCTCCCAGGCTGCCGGACTCTCAGAGGGATGTCCTCATTTGTGAACTTGTGGTTCCTTGGCAGATTTAATGCATATTTACCTCTCCAGTGTTAATCAAGGTTGTGATCTGCTGCCTTTAAAGTTACTTTATTACAGCTTACCAAAATGGAGAGAAGCCCAGGCTTCTTACAGCTCTTGGTTATGTACTTGTTGAAACAACAGGCCCCAGGGAAAGAAGGCCTCTTTTAGAAGAAAAAGGAAAAAAAAAAAGAAAAAAGAAAAAAAAGCATGTTCTTTCTACCCTCTTCACATTCCACATAATTATCATCTATGAAAAACACTGCTGAACCTTTGCGCTTCCTTGGCCCTTCTCCAAAGCAGAAAACACCACAGTAAGAGACAAGTTATATTCTGAAGGCCAAGTGCTCTCCTGCAAACCACAGCCCGAGACATAGATTGAGATTCAGTGCACTACACATGTACACTGTGAAAATAAAAGGTTTCAGTAGATAAAATGTTTACGCAAAGCAGACAGGGTTACATAAACAAGGTCATTGAGGGGTCCCATCTAGGATTTGTAATAGTCATTGAGTGAACTTTCTTCATGCTTGTCCTTTCCTATGCACTTGATCTTAGATTTTCCATTAACCTGATGTAAATAAAACTAGAAACAGAAGGCTTTCTTTGTGCAGCAAGAATGACCTGAAGTGCAAAGTGTTTCAACTGTTAAGAATGATAACACATGCCTATTATTGCAGCACTCTGGGGGCTGAGGCAGGAGAATCAAGAATTAAAAGCCAGTCCCAGATACATAAGTTCTAGTGCAGTGAATCTCAAAACAAACAGAAGTGCTTCACTAAGTAGAAGAGGTAGTCAGATGATAGAGGTTCTTCCTGTATCCACCTCTGGCTGCTGCCTTCGTCTTCAGAGCAATGTACTGACTGACAGACATCTGGACATTTAAGCACTATGTTTAGAAAGAAAAGCCAGGGTGGGCTCTCCAGAGGTCATTTGATTTCTGCCAGACTGGATCTAAGATAAAGGTAGCAAATAGTCGTTGCCTGCCCTTTCCATGCATGACTGTGGCTGGCTACAACAACATAATGAGAAGAATTATGAGTTCAAAATGGACACAATAGGAAAGAATGCCAGACTGAATAGTGATGCCCGCCATGAACATGAAGGCCGGCTTTTTTTTTGACATTCTTGCTCCAAGCCAATAGTTCTTCAGTCTGATTGCACACAGAATTACAGGGAACATTTTTTAAAATACTAATACCTGGGGTCTACTACAGATAAATTAAATTACATTCTCCAGAGGTAAGATTCAGGTATTATAGCAACCAGAGATGCTGCTACTCTGCACCATTGCAGATTTACAGATGATTGAATTCTGCAGTTCCCAAAGGCATTCTATTCTCTCCGAGGGTTGCTGGGGTGGCTACACTAGAACTAACTGAGCTTATAAAATCATGGATTCTTTGGACTAATTCCTGAAAATTCTGATTTGTAACCACAGGGCTCAAGAATCTGCATGTTTGAAAGTCAGACTCAGGAAGACATACACTAAATATTTTGTCTCATGTAGAAGATCTAGATTTAAGTGAGAGAGTGTGTGTGTGTGTGAGAGAGAGAGAGAGGGAGAGAGAGAGAGAGAGCATCTGTGTGTAAGAATCATGAAAGCATGAGTGTAACTATTTGAGAAAGGAATACAAAAAAGGGTAATGTGTACATAAATATGAGCAAAGTAGATGATGTGTGTGTGTTTGTGTGTGTGCATATATGCATGTATGTTCTAGTGAGACACACTATTTTGTACAATGAATACACACTAATTAAAAATTTAAAACTCACAGTAAGATGCTGTTTGGAACTGCCTCTTAGCAAATACAATAATAATTTCATCTCCAGGACCACTACCACCTAAAGTCTTGCCTTGCATGCATAAGGATTAGAGTTCAGATCCCAGATTCCAAGGAAATGCCAGATGATTGTGGTGGCCTATCTTGTAAAGCAGAGTCAGGGGAACCCCAGAAATGGGAGATTAGCCATATCAGTGAGCTGTGGGTTTGATTAAGAGATGCTGCCTTGATGGAAAGATGTAAGAAACATTAGGAATTCTTTCTGACATCAGCCTCGGTGCACTCCACATGAACACATGTGTGCACATGCTCATACTGCTCTCTCTCTCTCTCTCTCTCTCTCTCTCTCTCTCTCTCTCTCTCTCTCTCTCTCTCTCTCACTCTCTCTCTCTCACACACACACACACACACACACACACACACACACACACACACGCACGCACACACACACACACACACACACACACATGAAAATGGAAAGGAAAAAATTAGAATCACTGTCTTAATCTATTTGTGACATTTTAGATGAATTAAGGAAAATTTTGAGCTGATCCCTGTGCTCTGGGGCAGTGCATTTCAATCATGCCTGCATATCAGCGCCTCCTGGGAAATATTGCAAATAAAAACTAGTGCCTAGCTCTTCAAAGCCAGAAGAATTAAGTTGGAATCTCCACAGGAGAATCTGCTTGATTTTAATACTCCAGTTAAAACCGAGAGTCACTCTTCTGTGTAATGGGACACAGGGATTCTCATTGGAGAACCTTGTTGGGATGATTTCATTTCTCTATCTTGGGTTTAGTTTCTGAGTCAGTCAAACCACTGTGGCTTGATACTAGTTTGTAAAATACCTTCTATTTACCAAAAGTTAGTAGAACACCTCCTATTTGCCAAACCAGGTTTCATTCCAGACTCTTATCGTTAGTGACTGCTTGGGGTGGGGCTTGGGGATTTTTCTGAACTTCATAAACATTTGCTAAGGTGATTCATCCGTTTATGGGACCATGTAAGGAGGGGATGGCTGGGGTTTAAACTAGAACCTTTACAAGCTAAAGACTTGCTTCATTACTGAACTTACCCACAGGCCCTCATCCATTTCTTTTTTAAATCATTTTATCTGTCCATTTTTATGTGTATATATGTTCTGCATGAATGTATGTCTGTTACACATATGTGCCTGGTGCCCAAGGAGGCCATCAGAGGTTGTTGGATGCCCTAAAACTGGACTTGCAGATGGTTTGTGAGTCACCATGTGGGCACTGGGAATTGAACTCAGGCTCCCTGAAAGAGCGGCAAGTGCTCTAAATTCCTAAGCCTTCTCTCCTGGCACCATCAACCCAATTCATTTCTTAAAGCACATAGTTACTGAATGTATTAGAGTACTTGCTACTTTTTAGAGAATCCAATGTCTTCTGCTTGCGTAAAGAAGGGCTTAATTTTTCTTTCACAAAATTGAATGAAATATGGGGCAACCAATTCTCTTACGCTCAAAGGCATCCATGTAGTGCTGTACAATAGCAAGGAAGTGGGACCAACTTAGGTGTCTATCAACATATACCAATTCAACTGCTAATTGGCTGTAAAGAAAAATGAAATTGGGAAATTTGAAAGAAAAAAAACAGAAGGACTTAGAATATATAATATTCACTATGTGTGGTGGTGTTGAGTAAAAGCAAGGGCACTTAGCCTCTTCTTTTTTTTGATAATTTTTTTTAATTTAAATTTGAAACAAGCTTGCCTTACATGTCAATTCCAGTTCCCACACCCTTCCCTTCTCCCCTGTTCCCCCCACCATCCCCGATCCCATCCCATTTCTGCTCCCCAGGGAATGTGAGGCCTTCCATGGGAAGTCTTCAAAGTCTGTCATATCACTTGGAACAGGGCCTAGGCCCTCCCCCATGTGTCTAGACTGAGAAAGTATCCCTCTGTGTGGGGTGGGTTCTCAAAGTCCATTCATGTACTATGGATAAATACTGATCCATTACCAGAGGCCCCATAGACTACCCAGTCCTCCTAACTAACACCTACATTCAGGGAGTATGGGTCAGTCCTATGCTGGTTTCCCAGCTATCAGACTGGGATAAAAAAAAAAAAGTTCCACCTTTGCTCGTCACTCCTCCCACTCTGCAACTGGATTCCAAGAGTTTGGCTCAGTGTTTAGCTGTGGGTGTCTGCTTTTTCTTCACAACATATTTTTGTATTGTTGTTGTTGTTGTTGTTGCTGCTGCTGCTGCTGCTGTTATCATTTGAGTAATTGTTCACTTTTTTCCTAAACAGCGTCTCAATATTTATCTCAGGTTGGCTTTGAGTTCTCTATTTAGCCCAGGCCATCCTCAAAATCTCAGTGATTCTACCTGAGCTTCTCAAGTATTGAGGTTAGAAGTATTGCACATACATACCTACTCTCAAAACACAGTTCCAAAGGATATGTTCATTTCCTATCTTACTCTTGAATTTCTACTATTAGTGATAAATGTTTGATTTAGATATTTCCTCTTTGACTGACTGGTTTTCAGTATAGACAGACAGAATACATTAAGGCTGTAATACCTCCAGTCCCTTGGAAAGTAAGTGGTGGCATTAGCTTGGTAGAGGAATAACAAAAAAAATAGCTTGAGGTTGATCCAGAAACCCATCTAGTGCCTGATAGGTGCTAGGTTCAATTTCCAGAACTGGGTGGGAGTGAAGGGGAGATTTCCTGGAGTAGAGAGGATAAGCTCATTTTGTTTATGCAAGCTGGGCTTCTTTACATGGGTACCTGTTCTGAACCACATAGTTAAAATATCAGTTCTGAGAAGGAATATGACACCAGTGAAATGGGTTGCCCACTCATGATATATAGCCCTATGGTTTGACTTTAGCCACTGTTTCTTGGTAGTAGAGAAAAAGTCAGCCAATTAAAATAAACCATCCTAGAACTGTCCTGGGGCTTTTAGACTCACCCTTGAACTCACACAAATGGGACCCTGCCTCCAGACCTCTGTAATATAGCCTAATTGGCCTTACAAAAAATATCTATTTCCTTTAAGGGACCTAATAAGACCCCTGCAGATGCAATGCCATCAGTGTACACTAACAGAGCACTGTATTTTTGCCAGGGGTCAGCTACCCAGTGAGTAATGTGTTCCTATACATTTATACTCACAGTGGAGTAGCCTTGGATGTGTTTATCATTGAGAAAGGCTAGTATTAACATTGTCAGGGGAATTAATCCATTTTAATTGTAAATGCCAAGAAGAAACCTACTTCTTTAAGGCCCAGATGTATGACTTTAGTTAAATATTTATAGATCAGTTGGAAAGTTTACTCTAAATTCTGGAGCTAGATATTTACTTGCATAATTGCATATTCTACCCCAACTCTAGCCCTATCCAATGTCCTCCTGATGTTTCTCCCTCAAAAACACCGGTATGTTGGAAGAATGTTGGTGGGAACATCTGGTCACTGGTCTAGAGCTACTGATACTGGAGAAAGATAGTCACAAGCTCATGAAGCACGCAATAAAATGAGGAAGCCTGAATTCTCGTCTCAACTCTGCTATGAGCAGATGTGGCCATCTCTAAACCTCAGTTTCCTCATTTATAATTGTAAAGAAATGACATTGAATTTTTAGATTTTTTTTCTAGCTATGAGTTATCATGGCAGTTTATGAACCCCTAAGACACTTAGGAGTCCATATCCATACCAGATATAATTCTTAAACCTTCTAGACGATCACCATACAGTATAGCTTTCTGCAGTAAAGCAACAGTTCTACATTAGCGACGTCCTACACAGTAGTCTCCTGTCATATATAATTGTTGAACACTCGAGATATATGGTTGAGGATCTGAATTTAAAATTTTCTATTCCATTATAGCTGCACACAGCTAGCAACTATTATGCAGGGCAACAGAACACTAAATGTTTAACTCCCAGATGAAGGCCACTGTTTGTGCTAACAATGGCTTCTAATTTGGGGAAGAGTTAATTGTCAAACACTGCTTGGGTACAATTACTTTCTACAGTGTGGAACATAGAATCAAATCACATCTTCTGGATGCACTGAGATTTTTCAAGATGCACAGCACCCAAGTTCTTATTCGTTCCACTAAAAGGAAGAAGAGGTTAGTTGAACTTATTTTCTTTTTCTTTTGTTGTCTTAACTATTAATACTCTTTTTGTCACATTGTGTTAAGCTAGGAGAATAACATCATTGTAGGGCATTTTGCGACATACAGCAGATTGCACAAAACCAAATTCCATCACCCCACATTAATTAAACATTCTTCAAACAAAAAAGCTTGTTTACCTTTCCATCCATTTATCGACCTATTTCTTTATGCATTGGCTGCATAAAGTTATTAATTCATCTGAAAAAAAGTGACAGGGTCCATATTATACAACTCATTGAGTTGAAAATCAGCTATGCCAAATTAGATAGACCAGCAGATATGTGGTCTTCCTTGACGTAACTAAGAGTTTCTATCATAGATTTTAGAGCAGTGGTTCTCAACCTTCCTAGTGCTGCAACCTTTTAATACAGTTTCTCAAGTTGTGATCACCTCCCCAACCATAAAATTATTTTCATTGATACTTCATAACTGCAATTTGGCTATTATTATGAATTATAATATAAACAAATCTGTGTTCTCCGGTAGTCTTAGATGATCCATTTGAAAGGTCTGTTTGACCTCAAAGGGTCATGACCACAGGCTGAGAACCACCCTTTTAGAGTTTGTAGGATCCTTGGGTAAGAATTGGAATGTTTGGGAGGAAAAGTACTAAATTCCAATTCCATAAACTGGGTCAAGCTGTTGATTTGCAGAATGCTCACATCCAAATCCAGTATTTGACCTATTTTCTCATGAGTAAGACTTGAATTTCATTTTGTAGACACATGTATGTATTCATGCCACCTGATTAGAAAGAAGACATACCCCTCCCCCTCCATTCATTGAAACAATTCACTCTAGCTTAGCAGGGTGTTCTGGGAATATAGGCCTGGTCAAAGAATACGATCCTTACTCTTAACTTTAGGAAATTACCAGGTGTTTGCCTTTGTTAATGTGTCAATCTTCCCTTAATGATTTATTCCTTAGACTCATAGCTAAAACTCTTAATAGTTTCTATACCAAGACTGTGTTGGTTAAGTGTGATAACACTGAAAGCATTGTCAGACAGTTTCTAACTCCTCACAGTTTCAACAGAGAGGAAAGGAACCCATTTCAAGGTTCTCTTACAACAGCAAGAACCTAGGACTCTTTGTTACTAGTTCTTTAAGTTGTGTTCATGACCTAAAATGTAGTTCCAAAATGATTCTTTAGATTTCCAGTGTTAAAATATTTGTAAAGTGAGAACCATTACTATTTATTAACATAATTATTACAAATGAACAATCAGAAGGGTATGTTTATGCTCAATGGCATTATTATTTTCCTGCCAGCTGCATCTCCTCTGCTTCTGTGCAAACAGTCAGTGCTTCTGTTTAGAAAATGTGTTTACATCTCAAAGTTTATCCTGCTGTTCAACATTCCTATTAAGTTCTATTAGGGAGGCTTACTAGCTACTAGCAATCATTTTTATTTTTTCCCTCCTTCCTTCCTTAGTTCCTCCCTCCCTTTCTTCCTTCCTTCCTTCCTTTCTTCCTTCCTTTTTTCTTAGTTATGGTTCTCTTCTATGTATGCTGATTCTTCTAGTACTCACTATGTAGACCAGATCAGGTTGGTCTTGCTTGAATTCAGAGAGCTCAACCTCCTCTACTGGAATTAAAGGCATGCACACCATTTCCCTCTTGCTTTTTCTTTCTTTCTTTTCTTTCTCTTCTTTTCTTTCTTTCTTTCTTTTTCTTTTTTTCTTTTTATTTTTTTTTTAGGTATGGTGGTCTCTCTATGTAGCACCAGCTCTGCTGGAAGTCACTATGTAAATCAGATTAGGCCAGGCCTGAGTTCAAAGAGATCAAGTTGCCTTTGGTGAAATTAAAGGCAAGCACTCCATGCCTGGCTCTTTCTTATTTTCTTTCCTTTTAAAAATTACCTTGTGTCTTAAAGACCCAATATTTGTTCTTGAAAATGGATCTTTATGCTGCTGTAAGTAAGCCAAATTTCAACGTGTTTAAAGCACTTCAGCTCCACTGAAGGCACCAGTAAGAATCCTGATCTCTAGTTTCCCCTGAAAGACTCGCTCTTCAGCTAGAAGTATATACCTACAATTTTCTTCACAAGATGCCTTATCTCCTTTCACACCCTGGGTTCATGAAAGAAGTAGGCCTCATACACACAGGTTTCCTAAACAGAGAAGAGGGTTGGAATGTACTCTCTATCAACACACACATAAGCTAAAGGTAAAGCAAACACATATTTGGGGCTTTTCGGCAACTTGTTCAGTAAGAGCCTACAGCTTACCTGAGCTGCAGTCTCCTTTAAAGATTATCTCCTCTATGGTGCTGGCTTCTTAACTGTCTTACTTTCCTCCAAGACTTAGTTTGGCTTGGAAAGATGGCCTTCCCAGATTATATAGAAGTCTACACTCATAAAAAATGTTACCAACATCAGCCTCTTAAACTCCCAACAGCATATTCTTCTTTCTCAGTCTTGCTGCTGCCATCCTTACACTGCATGGAATCAAACACCTTACAGTCCACCAACATGGATTTATTTTAATGCCCACACCAGGGTTCATCCATTCAGGTCATTGACGCCATCTCACTACTACACCTTAGATTGAAGCTTTTCCTGTAGAATCTACATATAAAACATATAGTATAAAAGTGAGCCTTCCAAATGCTAACATCATATAAACATGATATTTGTCTATAAATTACCAAGGGAATCTGAATGAAACAGGTCCTCTGTTTAAAACATCTGGGATTAAGCCTCTGAGAATCTCCACTTTTACCTCCCCTCCCTATATTTTCCTAACATTTCACAGCAAATCATTCGACTCTGAAGGAGTTCTAGAGTCTACAGTTTCACTAATACAAAAAATTGTAATTGAAGAGGAATATTTTAATTTGGGCCTTCTGTAATTCAGAGTAAAAGACGTGTGTGTGTGTGTGTGTGTGTGTGTGTGTGTGTGTGTGTGTGTGTAGTTATCAAGTCACCATATGTTAAAAAATAGTAACAACAACTGAACCACACCTGCAAAGCTTAAAACACAGTAGCTGCTGGATCCTTGAGGTTGGATATCTCAGCAGCCAAGTAGTCTCATCCCAATCTGGCACAGAAAACCTGGTCATCAGTGTGAGTCTCCCAGCATCAATTAAGGCAATCAGGACAGTTACTCTGTTGAAGCTCTCTGCTCAAACGTTTCTAATTTATGACAAGTTGACATTAAAACCAATCATAATAGCGAAGCAAGTATTTATTTGGCTTATATTTCCCTATCCCAGTTTATCATAGAAGGAAGCTGAGGCAGGAATTCACAACAGGAACCTGGAGGCAGGAACCTAAGCATGGATGAATTTTGCTGACAAGCTTGCTCAGCTTTTCGTACAACTCAGGACCACCTGCACAGGGATGACATTGTGCACAGTGGTCTGAACTCTCCTGAATCACGCATTAGTCAGGAAATCACCAACCCAGACATGTCCATAGGCTGATCTAATGGATGCACATTCCTCAAGTGCGGTTCCCTGTTCCCAGGTGACTCTAGTTTGTGTTGGCGTCTAAAACCAATTGACACTTGTTAATTCACTAAATGCACTTCTTCAGATTGGCCCTCAATTTAACCTGAATAAAAGTTTATCTTAAAATGGAACTGCTTTATCAGTGTAAAATAGAATGAATAGCAATCACCTGGGGGGGGGGAAATCATCTTGTGCTAGCTCAAAGCACCAATGGTTTGGGTCTCTCTAAAAGCCGATTTTGCTATAACCCTTCTTTTTTCAAATAAGGAAGCTGAGATTCAGAGAAAAGGAGGACTCCCTTATGCTCACAGAAATTTGGCCAAATCTCTGATCTCACTGTATAGTATGCCTAAAGAATAGCTCACTGCTCCCTCCTTCTGATGACTATATGGCAACCATGACTCTAATAATGAGGTAACTAATTTCCTAACAATGTTCTGTCATTTAACCTATTCTGATAGAGTTTTGAGGGTCTGCTTATACCATAGGTGGAAGTGTGACAAATGAACATGGGCAAGCAGGGTCAAGATTTGATAACAGGTTGAGGTCATCAGAACAAGTAGCAGAACCACAGCTGAGGGGCTTAAAACCATGAAGAGATGGCTCAGCAGTTAAGAGCACTGCTGCTCTTCCCAAGGTCCTGAGTTCAATTCCTAACATGGTGGATCACAACCATCTGTAATGAGACCTGATGCTGTCTTCTGGCCTGCAGGCAGAACATTATACATAATAAATAAATCTTTTTTAAAAAGCAACTAAGTAGCAGGAGAGAACTACAGATCCAGAGTACTCATAGGACTATGATATGGAGAGAAGAGAGAAAGGAGATCCTAAGTGCTGGATTGTATCTAGAGGGCCTGGCAAGAGATGGGCCCACTATATGGAGTGAGAAAAATACCTTGCCATCCACTAAACAGTGCAGCCTGAGTTCTGGACAATGAGAATCAGGCAAAAGCCAGTTAGTTCCTTCTCTGCATTTGCTGATTATCACACCCAGGGTGTGGGACTGAACAGCCATGGCTGCTTTGCTCTGGTTCTCATCAAGGCAGAATGAACACAGACCCTGACAAGGCAAATCTTCCCCCAGACCTCAGAGGTTGCTTTACAAAGGACCAGGCTTAATCTCCGACCAAGTGTGTAATTCATTCATCTGCATGGTCATGAATTCTGAGCTCTCAAGGCAGGAAGTGTGGGCATTGTGAGGGGTTCTACAGGTCCAGGGAGTCACTTAAGCCATGATTGTACTACAGAAGGAAGGATTTTCTAGACAAAGGCCCCTGTCCTCCAGAGAATGAGCGGACTGGAAGGGGAGACTATGTGCACAAAGAAATGGTGCTTTAAGAAAAGGGTGACAGCCTTGTCATCAATGCTCACAAAGTCCTTTAGATACTGGGAGTAATGGCAAGGGGGCTGGAATTAATCATTTTATAAACTGTAGCCAAGAGGAATTGAGATGAGTAAAAAGTTCATCTCAGAATGTTTGCCAGATGCTCGCCCACCACTTGGTAGTAAAGGAAATTTTTAAGCAGTACGGGTCATTTTCTCTAACTTGATCCCTGTCAGGGAGTTGTTAGGAGTTCTTAATCTTGGTCTATAGCCATCAGAGTTCATCTACCACCACCCAAAAGACTAAATACAATGCAGTGCTCTAAAGAGAGCAAATACTTGAAAGCTAATTGGAAATTGTTTAGAAATGTATGATTTGCTAGCCTGCCCAGCTAGCTTTTCCCCTGCTCCTCAGGACAGAGATGGCAAAGGACTGACTTTCCTGAACTTTTATTTGCACAATTCTCCAGTCCTAGAGTCATCTACCCATTGCAACAAATCTATCTTCAAATATAGGGTTATTTGGATTTTGGAATGCCATTACTTCCAGCTTCGTGTCTTTCAGGACACTACAAACTACATGAACTTTGCAATAAAGTATATTTTAATCACAGATTGTGTTTTATAGAGCTGTGGGCTCCTGGGAAGGAGGCAAATGTCATGGGATGCAGATAGCACCAGAGAAAAAAGTAGACAATAGCGCTACAGAGGCTGCTTTGACCTCAGACAGACATTTTGTTCCTTGGTTTGGCGAGTAATTCCTGATGCCCTAGTTACCTCTTTTGACTCTTTGTTTTTGCAATGTGAGGTGAAGTACACGAGAAAGCACCAAGCCCAGCTTTCCCTTTCACATCCCGTTAGTGCCTACACTGATAATTCTCCATCACTCCAGTAAAGGTCTCCATTACGGTTTTCCAGCCATTATTTGGAATGAGGTCATGCATTAAATACATTATCAGTCATTAATGCTTTCCCCTGAAATGCATTTATCAAATTAGTCTTAACAGAAAATTGAGACCCCTGGAGAAATAGGCTGGAAGAACAAAGTTGTATGGGGTGACAGAACAGGATTTTGTTTTCTCTGATGTTTTACTCTTTGCTACCTGGTTTCTGGATCATCAGCACTACTTCATGTGACTTCACTCACCTGCCAAACAATAGCCTTATAATTGGTAGAAACAGGGAGGACTCCATACGCATTGCATTGCAAGCAGCTTATTGCTTTGTCTCCATTCAGGGACTCTTTGTTAAGCACTAGTTCATGCTCTGTGGTAGGTCTTTTAGAGGATATGGAAAGTATTTCCAGTCTCCCTTTAATGAGCGTGTTTTCTCTCCCTTTCTTTCCCACACTTTTCAGCTGTCCTGTCCTCTCTTTGCATGTTTCTAATGTTCTCCTCCTTTCTTTCCCAGGAAAAGAGCATATTTATTTTCCTCTCGACTCTTCTGTACCACGGCATGCAGTGGCAGCATCTAATCCTCCAATCTTCCATCTTACCCAGCACTGCTCAAGTATACTTTCTAGTTGCAGGAGGAGATAAGGCTGCAAAACCTGCAACATATACAGCTAAGAGCTGTCTGTTTAAGCATTGTGGTGAGTTCTTCAGAGTTTTGCACTGGTGTTTCAGGTAGAGCAAGCAGTAAGATTGGGCTTTTGGATAGAGGTAGAAATTTTCCTAAAATCCTTGGGAAATGAATGTAATTCTAACGTGTAGAGAAGAGAATAACTGTATACAGCACACGAAACACAGTTTAAGCCTGGGAATGAACCTATAATATATGTGGAAGGCTCAAATAAAAGATAAGTGTAAAGGCTAGAGAGTGCTCAGCAGTTAAGTATTCTGGCTATATTTCTAGAGGACTGTGTTTGATTATCATGCCCACAAGACATCTCACAATCAGCTGTACCTCCTGGCCTTCTTGGTCACCAGGCACACAGGTGGTACATAGACATATATGCAGACAAAACACCCACACCCATAAAGTAAATTTGTTTTTTCTTTTAAAAAAGGATAAGAACAGAAAAAAATAGCTTCATGCCAAAGAATGAAGAGGAGAGGAATTTTCATTTGAACTTTTATAACATTCTCAAAAACATTTTTTATCAAAGTGAGCATGCCCCAATTAATAGGTATTTACTTATGAACTAAATACTTACATTAATGTGCTAATACATTATAAAACTAATACATTATCAAAAATACACAAAAGTTATAGGTCATCAGTTAAATATGGGGTACCAGAAATTTCTTTAAGAGTCTGGAAAAAAACTACATATCCTGTCCTGTCAACCAAAAATCCAAACATGGCTAGGCAGGCAGTGGTGCCTCATGCCTTTAATCCCAGCACTCAGGAGGCAGAGGCAGGTGGACCTGTGTGAGCTTGAGGCAAGCCTGGTCTACAAGAGCTAGTTCAAGGACAGCCAGGACTACACAGAGAAACCCTGTCTTGAAAAATTAAAACAGTAACAAAAAAATCTACACATGGATGCTCTACTTTTTCATTCTGTTTTCAGTGAGGCAATACAGGCTATAGAGTCTCTGAACCCTACTTTCAGACCTCAATCTAAGTTGCTCTGAGTGGACAAATTCACCAATGGTTTCTGAGCAGCTTACTGGCCTGGGAAGATTTCTTTGGGGAATCTGAATCTGAATCTGGTCCGTGTACAAAGTGAATTGACAACAGTAGGGGCAATCAGAAGCAGAAAGCAAAAACAAGGAGGCAAGATTGTGAACTGTTTCCATACCTTATGCCAGAAGTTCGGATGGAATGGCAGTGGTGTGTCTGAGGCCTCAAGTTTTAAGTAGGGCAAGAAGAGCAGTGATTATTTGGGATTATGAACTCATGCAAGCAATAGTAGTCCTGCCATCCAACAGAAATGATCTGGAGGCAATGAGAAGTGTATGGATAAAATTTAAGGGAATAATTGGTTTTGAAACACAGATTGGAAACTAGGAGTAGGGCAGTTATGAGAAGGAATAACCACAGTAGGCATTTGGGTGCCAGGCACCCACATGAATCAGGCATTGTGCCAGTTCTCTGACTGCTAATAATAAGCATCATCATTACCACTGTTATAATCACTGAAAACTTTCTGTGTGGAAGATGGTATGCCAAGAACTTTGTGGGGTATAGTAGATATTTGTCATTTGTAATTGCTTAGCATCCAAGTGTCTTTTAGGTTTGGAAAAATTCTCCAATTATGTGACATTTAGTGTAAAGTTGGATTCCACATCTCAAAGTAAAAGCCAGATCCTCCCCTTTTCTGTCTTTAGGTAACTAGGATGTGGGCACAGGACTTATACTGAGTCACCAGGATGCATTCCATACAACTTTCAATCTGGAGCAACTTAAACTAAGATGATGCACCAGAATCAATCACAGTGGCAGTCAGAGCCTATGGTGATAGTACTCTGGCCAGATTCTTCCTCTCTAGCTCCAAAGTTTGCCTCATGCATTCACCCATTCTTTATGTTACAGGTTGACAACTATGATTCTAGTCTACGGTCTGTTTTTAATCTAAATAAAAGTTTTTTTTTTGGACCCTGCCATACAAATTCATTTGAATGTTGTCTCTGGCTGTTTTTGTGGTACAATGACAGATTGAATAGTTGCAACACATACAGTATGGCCCGCACCACTGAAAATATTTACCATTTTGCCATTACCAGAAAAAGGTTGTCCATCTCCTCTGTATACCCTTCTAGACAATTTTTGGGTGAACATATGCAGAGTTAATTTCTATTGCTTTCAGTCAAGAAGCTTAACTGATACAAATGAACTAGTTCATCCAGTCCTTATAACAATGTTGACTAGTTCATGGTCCAACTATCCCAAGCAGAAAGCTAGAAAACTGAGGTCTGCTGAGACTGTTCATGGTCATGTTAATGCAAATATACTGGCCAATAAGCCACAGCTCTAGGGTAGTGGAGTGGTGGGATCTAGCACAGGTAACAGACCCAGAATTCCTTGACTGATTCTTGCAAAATGCTGGTCATAGTATGTTCTCTGCACCATTTAATTGGCCTAATTAATGACAAAAGCAGTGAGCTTTCTGTTGGAAATGTCTGTGAGGAGAAAATTCAGACTAGTGACGGAAGCTTCATGGAGAAGGGCAATTGGAATGTTATTGAACTAGTCTCATATATCTATACACACACATAGGCATACACTCTGCGTTAAAATACTGTTAAAATACTGTTCCTGCGAATGAAGAGATAAAGTTTTGAAAGTTTTCTGTTATAATGTATTTTTCTTTGTGACTTTTGCCCCTAGTAATTTATTTCTGGCACAGCTAAAGAAAATATCCTAATATTGTAGGTTGGGATCTGAGACTTTATGAGGGTGTTGCATGTGACTATTCTTCCTGGAACATCTTTTGTTAAGTGTCTCTTGATGCATCCAGAATATATATTGAAGGTATCTGAAAGCAGACATGTCTTTGCTGCGGGTCAAGCCAAGCTCTGTGACCACACATACAAGATCTTTTTTAGACAAGTGCCTGGGACTATCTACCAAAGCATAAGCGCAAGAAATTTTATAAGAAAATTGATGAGAAGTTTCATTCTTATTTCCTGATTATCTGCAGGCAGGATATGATTCAGACAGTTGAGCCAGCCTGAAGTTTATGAATCCGAACCACTTCAACAGCTTCCAACAATTTTATGAGCTAACAACCATGTTCTTACTGTATACACCAAGTACTGAATCCCTTTTCAAAGCCCTTTCCAAGTGAAGCTTCTGGACCTTTTCAGCATTCAAAGAATGTTCCATGATTAGGGGTCACTTTGTTCCGCAGCTGTACCTTTCAGGAGGTCAAGTGCATAGGCATTTATGTTCGGATACCCTGGGCCTAAAGCTTGAGGCAATGTGATGTTATTTCCCAGCCCAGAATAAGCATAGCCTGAAGAAACAGTGCCCAGTAGCATGTTTTTATAATTTGTTATCAATAGTATATAGTAAATGACTGGTGAGATATTTTAACTCATTTGCTCTAATCCTTGATTTTGCTGTAAAAGTCTTTCAAATAAAGTCTGTTCTTTTCTGGCCATACTCAACATTGATCCTGAGCCTCTCAAGTCAGCTGTTCCTTGAAAGTGAACACATACATGTTATGGTAATACAGAACCATATTCAGATCTTGGATGTGATCCAAGAATAGTGGAAAATAGCTCTCCTATTGTTCTCCTAAAAAGGAAGAAAAATCATTAGCAAAACTTATGGGAATGGTTCATTCTCTGCAAGATTCCCACATGCTGAATGGGAAAGGGATCCCATCCAGAGTTAAGCCAGCAAACAGAAGATACAAGTCATAACACTGTCCACAGGCTTCCTCCTGAATAGAACCAAGAGGTAAATATGAGAGCTATCTCTTCACAGACATCACATGAACTGTCAGCGTTGGGTAAGGAACTCCATCATTTGAACAGGAAATGGGCTTGTGTCTGTCCTGCAATTAATCAATGATGTAATTCCAGGGATGATGGTGCACTCCTGCAATCCCAGCACTTGAAAGGAGGTGGCAGGAGGATCAGGAAGGAGTTTAAGGTCATTCTTGGCTACAAAGTTTGAGAGCATCTTGGACTGCATGAGACCATGTCTCAAATTAAAAAAAAAAACTGGTGAAATAGATTGATGTTTTCCCAAGAGTATTCATTAGCTTTTGTGTTCATTGGGTACATAAGTGAGTACACCTTAGATAGTTCATTCACTTAGAATATTATTTAGAGTGGAGCTGTGGATGCTCTAAATGTACCAGGAGACTTTTGACAACTTCTAGGCCATATCCTACATTATTCAGCTAAATACTATGTGGTTTAAACAATGGAAGTTAATTTTCTCATGACCCTGAAGACTGGATGTCCAAGACCAGCATGACACTATGGCCAGACTCTGGTGAGCACTCTCTTCCTAGCTTTGTAGGATAACTATCTTCTTATTGTGTTCTCGTGCAGAGACAGGTCTGAAGCCTGTTGATGAAAGTTTATGTCCCACCCAGTCCTACAGCCATTTAGTTCCAAATTAACACACAGAGGCTTATATTAATTATAAACTGTTTGTCTGATGGCTCAGGCTTCTTGTTGGCTAGCTTGCTCTTAATTATTAACCCATTTCTATTAATCTGTTTATCTCTGTGTGGTCTTGGCTTCCAGTGGTGCCTGAATGTACAGATTAAGATATATGGGATGAGGATAAAATATGGGTTATATATTTTATTCTGGGAAAATTCACTTACACAAGAAAGAAATGACACACAAGTTCCTGCTCCAAGGATCCACACCCAGGCTGCTCTCTGTGAATGGACAGGAACCAAAAAAGAGGAAGCCCTATTCCAGACCCCGACCAAATACTACACACTCACCACGCACCTGTGACCAAGCCCAAATGGTCATTGTCAGTGCAGCTGGGTGGATCTCTCACTACACCTGAACCTTTTACTTACTCGGTAGCTACATGGCTTCTCCCTCATGACTCACTCTCTGTGTTCCTCTTCCCAGAATTCTCCTAATCTGGTAGCCCCATCTATACTTCCTGCCTGGCTATATCCTGCCTGTCCATTGGCTGAAACAGCTTTATTCATCAACCAATAAGAGAAACAGATGTTCACAGCATACAGAAGGATATCCCCCATCAGATGCCTATTATTGTAAGGGCACCAATCCTGTTGGATCAAAGTTCTACCTTATGACCAATCCTGTTGGATCAAAGTTCTACCTTATGACCTCGTTTGCCTGAATCACTTCGGTAAAGGTCCTGTCTTTTGTATAGTCACATTCAGGGCTAAAGCCTCTACAGATGAATTTAGGGAAAATATCGTTCAGTCCATAACCCGCCCTAAGTAAGAAAAATAAATCAGAATCTCTAGAAATGAAACCAGGAACCAGTAATTTTTTGAGCTTCTGAGTGATTCCAGTTTGAAGTCAAATTTAAAAAATACTAGTTTCCTCCTTTGCTACTAGAATGCAATCCATTGATCAGTAATGTCAGCATCACCTGGGAGCTTGTTAGAAATACCGAGCCTTGTGTATCACCCTCAACCTACTGAATCAGAAACGTGTTTTAATGGGTTCCCTGGGTGATTCATGGGTAAAGTACAGCCCGAAAAGCACTTACTGAGAATATCTAACATGCTCCTACACTAGATCATCTTTCTCTTAATTTTGTAGTCAAGTATTTGCAACAATAGCTATGTGATCTCATTAGGCACTACGAGATTGTCCCCAGTACAAGGTAACTGACAGTACGGTCTTCTGACTGTTGTTTGATGGAATAGAATACATGAATTAGTATGCTGGTAGGCTCATGCAGACCACTAAAGACATCCATATAAGATGGCTGATCACTCATTCAAGTGCCATACACGTTGCTGGGTAACTTCCAAACAGTATATCAAATGAGCATTGTAAGCAGTCTTCTTAAAGCAGGTATAATCTCCATGTTCTTCCTGGTGAATGGTTTTTTTTTTTTTTTTTTTTTTTTTTTGATTAGTTTCACAAAATTGTCTTCTCTGAAAAACCATTTGCAGTTTCTTGTTTGGGTTGTAGATTCCACTCAAATGGTTTGCTTAGCTTATTATTGCCAAAGACTTGTTTTTAGGAGAGTTTGCCATTAAACTAGTCTATATGTTTCCACATGAACCACTCATATTTAGCTGTTTCCATGGTTCCCATATGAATCAATTCCTTTGTCTGGTCTTGTTGCAATATAGTTGTTAATTGCATGGCAGTGTTTCTCTTTGGCTCCTGCTATACTGGACTACATATTTTCTTTGTTGTTATAAAAATGCATTTTGCTAGTTTCAGTTGTGGAACATTAAAAATATGATGAATGATAGTGTTGGTTGCACATTATAAATGGACTTAATGACACAAAACTATGCATTTAAGCATGGCTAAGAGGGAGAGCATTATGTATGTTACCACAATTTGAAAATGTAACTGCTTTTTACACATTGTGGTACAGAATCCTTATTTGGATCCTGTAGCACAGAAAGCATTAATATGAAACTGTTAAAAATCTAAATAAAGTGGAGTGTACTGTTAATAGGAGTATATTAGTGTTAACTTCTTAGATTTAGAAAATGTATAATGGTTATGAAAAGATACCCAAAGTCAGATGATAGATACAAGGCTGGTACCAGAATTGTGCTTTCTGCATTTTTATAAGTCTAATATTCTTCTAAAATAAAAACACTTAAAAGGAAAAGATGGGCTCTATTTTGACCCATTATTTTAAAAAGATCATAGGAACAATCTGACTGAAAGACAGGATGAACTTAATTCCTTTCTTCTCCAGAGCTTCCATGTTAAGATCCTTGGAAATGATGGCACCTGAACTGCAAAAAAAAAAAAATTCTCCTCACAAAGATATATTCTCTCTATAAAGGAATAGCCAGAAGGGTGCTTTGCTTTCAGGCTTCTAAGCCTCACACACATGCACACATACATGCACAGGCATGCACACACATGCACATTCATATTAATATTATTTACTGGAAGGTAGTTCAGCATGCAGAATCTGGCGCTGGAGAGGGCTCAGTGGTTAAAAGCACTAGATGCTCTCAAGAAAGACTGAGTCAGTTCCCAGAATGCAGTAGCTTTCATCCACCTCTAACTCCAGTCCTAGGGGATTTAGTGTCTTTTCCTGGCCTTCATGTTCCCTATGTACATGTGGTACACATACATACACTCAGGTATGCACTCATACATATAAAATAAATAAACAAATAATATATATTTAAATGCAGAATCTGCACTCTGTTTCCTTAGTTGGAGCAATGCTTCTACCACTTTTCAAATCTATGAATGTGCATTTATCTAACCTTCTTTGCATAATTTTCTTCATATATATAAAATATAGCTAATAATAGTACCTATGCCATAAGGTAATTTTTGAGTATTTAATAAATCCATCCTTATTGTTGCTTAGTAACATCCTGTCTCACAATTAGTACTAGGTGTTATTGTTACAAGCCAGGAGACTGTATCTGTATCTACATCTGTGTTTATATATACATGTATATCCTCTATATCATATATATATATGTATATATATATATATGTTGTAAACCTCCAATAAGTAAGTCTCTCTGAAAAACCTCTAATTTACATGACTCTACAGATACAATGAAGTTAAGTCATAAGTGCACAGCACAAAGAATTTTATAGTTGACTCCCCTATAATCCCAACCAAATCTAAAAATATTCTCTTCACAGATATCTCATCCCAGTTGGTTTCTCTCAGAACTTACCCAATTTGGTGCTGTTTCTATGCATGCAGAGATCCTTATGTCTCCATCTTTCATGATTTAAGCTACTTTAGAGGGTAAATAAATGATTAGTATGCTTTAAAAATAAAAATTATACATTAACAATCAAAATTTTGTCTTTCCCCAATATGCAATTTGAAAGAAACATAACTAATTTAGTTTTAAATGAAAATCACATGGCATTGTTGCTAGGAAGTTACATGGATAAATATTTCCAAAGCATTCTGAAGTACTTCCCAGTCTCCTCAATTCAATTAAGTCAATGTTTAGGAAGTATCCTCAACTAGTATTAAATGAGCAATTACTCCGGCAAAACACGTTCTTTGGAAATAAAAGTGCACTAGACAACCCCCCAAAAAACAAAAACAAACAAACAAAAAAAACATCTTCAGATGTTCCACATTTTACTTGGGAAACAGACATTTTGAATTACTATTCACAGTGACAACAGAAATCACTTTGTAACTAATTAACCCAACAAAAAGAACATTAGATATTTTACAGACGCCATTTATAAAACCTCCTAACAATAAACATAAATGACCTGAATGTAGGATAGGATATACCTTTTTACATAGTGGAATGATTTATCACTAAAAGTTGTCAAAATTTACAAATTAAAAGTCCTTGCAATTGAAATACCAGAATATATATATATACATATATATATATATATGTATATATATATATATATTCTTCTGGTGAAGGTGTATTTAGTACATCTATGCATATTTAAATTAGTTTCCAAACAAGAGTAGAAAGGTGCCTTACTCATCTACAGTTTTTAAATGATACAGAAATGAGGGGATAGGGTGAAGACAAGGGAAGGAGGAGATGCTGCTAAGTGGTGTTGCAAAAAAAAATCCAGTAAACCAAAGAGTATAAGAAACAGTTAATGATGATGATAAAATAAATAAAATTTCAAAGCAACTTAGGTATGGGTTTGTATTAGAAAGAGTGATTCACCAAATGGCAGAGCTTACCAGTCTATGTCACATTACAAAACACAAATGGATTATAGTTGTGTGGAGCTGTTTATCTTCTTGAGCTTTGAGCTATCCAAGCAGGATCTAATGTGGCTAATGCTCCCAGCCTGATGGCCTCCACCACTGGCTGTAAGCAGCACACCCCACCTTGCCAGATTTATGCTATGTATCTGTTGCCATAGTATCTTGATATCATGAACTTAAAAATACTAAGATGCATTAGTTTTTTAAGAAAAATAAAACTGGATTGTCAACCACATCACATATGAAGGTGACCCATAACTGTATCAAAAACCTAATTGTGGATAATAAAATTGCAAATGTAAGTGTGTCTTTATCATCAGCGATAAAACAAGTCTGTCCACTTTGGCCATATCTATTCAATATAGTACTTAAAGCTCTAGCTAGAGCAATAAAACAATGAAAGGAGATCAAGAGGATACAAACTGGACGAGAAGAAGTCAAAGTATCATTATTTGCAGATGATATGAGAGTATACATAAGCAATCCCCAAACATTCTATCAGGGAACTTTCCTATAGCTGACAAATACCTTTAGTGAAGTGGCTGGATACAAGATTAACTCCCCAAAAATTAGTAGCCTTCCTATATACAAATTACAAATGGGCTGAGAAAGAAACTTAGGAAACAACATTCATCACAGTAGCCACAAATAATACAAACTGTCTTGGGGTAACTCTAACCAAGCAAGTAAAACACATGTATGATAAAAAAAGAAAAGAAAAACTTAAGTCTTTGAAGAAGATATCAGAAGATGAAAAGACCTCCCGTGCACATAGTAGTAATAACATAGTAAAAATGGCCATCCTAAAAAAATCAATCTACAGATTTAGTACAATCCCTATCAAAATTCCAACACAATTTTTTACAGAATTTGATAGAACAATACTCAGCCTCATATGGAAAAACAATAACTAACAACCAGAAAACCCAGGAGGCTAAAACAATTCTATACAATAAAAGAACTTCTGAAGTTAGCATTATACTACAGAGCTACAGTTCAAAAAAAAAAAAAAAAGACTACATGGCATTGGATAAAAGAAAAAAAAACACATTGGTTAAGCAATAGAACTGAATTGAAGACCCATACATAAATTCACACACCTATGGACACATGATTTTTGATAGAGAAGCTAAAAATATACAATGGAAGAAAGAAAACATATTCAACAAATGGTGCTGATCTAACTGGATGTCTGCATGTAGAAGAATGCAAATACCATATCTATCACCCTGCAAGAAACTCAAGTCCAAGTGGATCAAAGACCTCAGCATAAAACCAGATACATTAAACTTGACAGAAAGTGGGGAATAGCCTTGAATGCATTGGCACAGGAGACAACTTTCTGAACAGAACACCAATAGAGCAGGCACTAAGATCAACAATTAATAATTGAGACCTTATGAAACTGAAAACCTTGTATAATGCAAAAGACACCACCAAAGGGCAAAAGGGTAGCCTACAGAATGGGAAGTCTAGGGCAAGTAATGGTGTTTAATAGAAAATAAGCCTGTGAAGACAGGTAAAAGCTGAAGGATGGAGGGCTTTCAACGCCTGATGAAAGAGTTCAGTTGGGTTTTGTTTTGTTTTGTTTGTTTGTTGTAAGTAATAGGTGTGCCTCACAGTTTTGAACAAGGCTGTAGAAGGATCATAACTAGGAAGGTGACTCTCCAGAGAACGTTTGAAGAATTGCAGTTATGGTTGGATAGAGAGGCTGTTGTCACTCTCTGTGGGTGATCTAATTATGGATAAAGATAAGCTTTGATTACTGGCTCCTAATGGGACAATAAGAATGAAGTGGTCATTGGGAATTAACAATAACTGAGAAACAAATGAGTATGGACTCTCATTTGTATAGCAGAGGAGGTAGAATCTGCAGGCAATGGATGAAATAAGAGGGTGGCAAGAATGGTTGGAGATAAAGAAGAGGGCTGTGAGAACACAGAAGCCTGAAGTCATTGAAAGCCATGGAGAAGCTTTCAGAAAGGAAAGATAATGAGAAGTGCTGCAAACAAGGTCCATGGCATAAGTATTTAACATAGTTCACTGATTACTTCCCTAAGAAGACTCTCAAGATAGAGGTGCCGGGAGTTGGAAGAATAGGAAAAAGGGAAGCAGGAGCTAGAATTCTTTTGTTTTTTGGAGGTTTTTTGGTTTGTTTGTTTTTGAAACAGTTTCCTTATGTAATAGCCCTGGCTGTTCTGGAACTCAGTCTGTAGCCAGGCTGCCAAACTCACAGAGATCTCCCTGCCTCTGCCTGCCAAGTACTGGGATTAAAGGCATGTGTCACCACCACCCAGCAAGACACAGATTTAAATAGTCCATCTAAAGGTTTGTTCTGGAAAAGTGGTAGAGAGACGATGATGTGATGGAGAGATGATGATATGATGGAAAGATGATGATGTGATGGAGAGAGGATGATGTGATGGAGAGATAATGAGGCAGAGAGATGATGTGGTAGCTTGTGAAGAGTAGATATCAGGGAGTCAGAGAAAGGGTTTTGTTTCTTCATTTTGTTTATTTGTTTGTTTTAGTACCAAACAGATTAAAGTATGTTTAAAGATGAAAAGAGGGTGAGATACAAGGAGAGGAAAGGTAATCCCTCCACTACTAATCCTAAAAGGTAAGAGCCATAGAGAAGTCTTCCTGGAAAAAGGTCCTAGGAAGTTAGCCTTGGTGGATCTCAGTTTACACCTTCCTTCTCCTTGTGCCCCTTGACCAATTCTTCCCTTCCAGGTGGACTCACAAAGGCCCTCACCCCAACCCAACCCACTGCCTACACTTGTTTAGACTGGTTGAAAGCAGACTAACAAAGAAGCTTGTGTCTTTGACAGTCAGCAAGTCAAGGAGTGATTTAGCTGCTTGGTTCTCGTTCCAGAGGACCTGAAGCACTCAAAGCCTGGGAGGGGGAAGTACCTGAAGTTTTTTTTTCCCCACTCAGCTCTAGGGGACAACTGTTGCTAGTCTTGACTGAGGCAAGCTTCATTTGGGGACTTTATATGCACGGAATTCTCAGGTAACTTTTTTCTGAAAGATTGCCAGCACCAGATCTAGAAGCTTTGAAAATCCTCATAAAAGCAGAGAATGAAAAGAGGTAGAAGGGGAGGGGTGTGTAAAATAGTGGGGCCTCCCAGGCTGAACCGCTGACCTAGCCAGCCCCCTTTCTCTTCCATGAGTCCAAGGCTTCAGCCAGTTTTGCTTTCTGTTCTGGTCTGTTTGCTTACTGTTACACCCTCTTTTCATGATTTTTCCCGAGTTCTCTTGAAATAGTTTCTACATTACCCCTAGATTTACTTTACCTGGGCACCAGATGACAAACATATGGTTTAAGTGTCTTTATTGCTCTTCACTCTAAGTCAACAGTTGGACACAGTAAGTACTAAAGTCAATAACAGGGTAGAAGTAGAAACATGCAGAGCATGAAGATCTCTGACAAACCCTGATGGTTTGATGAGCCTGTAAGCTGCTTTTTCTCCCTATATGGATGATTGATCCTGACTTGGAAGTCAGAATCACTGTTTCTACAGTAGCAAAAATCTTCCTTTGAGTGGACTGTTAGACTAAGCATCAAGTTCTTCAGCCTGGGTAGATGTGGTAAAATATCGACAGTCTGGTTGATTTTCTCCAGGTACACATCTCTGTGGTTCTTTCCCTGGCTCAAGACTCATTCAAAAGTACTCAACCGAAGTACTAAACACTGAACATAACTTATACCTATAGGTAGATCAGACTTCTCACTTTTGGAGATGCTAAAATGTCTAATAAATCATATTTTACCAGGAATTGATATCTCCCCTCTAGTTTACTCTCCAACATTGGACCCAAATTTAGCTATTTGCATGATGCTCCTATAACCTCCCATTTGAGTCTGTCTGTCCTCCCATTTGACTTCATTCTCACCCCTGGGACTCTTGATGCATCTTGCAGTTCCCAACTCTTTTAATCCCCACCACATGCTTCCGTCTGTTCTTCCTGCTTTCCAGCTACTGTTTGAAGAACACATACATACACACATTCTCTAGAGCAGTGGTCCTCAACCTTCCTAGTGCTGCAACCCTTTAATACAGTTCTTCATGTTGTGCAGATCCCCGATAATAAAATTATTTTGTTGCTACTTCATAACTTTAACTTTGCTACTGTTATGAATTGTAATGTAGATATCTGTGTTTTCCAATGGTCTTAAGTGACCTATGTAAAAGGGTCATTCAACCCCAAAGGGGTCTCCACCCACAGGTTGAGAACCACTGCTCTAAAGTCAATGGAGCTCTTGATACTTCTTGGCAAACTTTGACACTGCTCAGAGACCTTATGTCATGTCCTCTGCAGCATCTCCTCTGCACGTTAGTCAGCATTGGCTCAATGACTTCCTCTCCCTGCCTATATCCTGGATGGATTCTTATGGTCACTAAGAAAATTTAGATGAATTTGAAACAAATTTCTTCACTTCCTTCTTTATTACCCAAACTTGTTCTGAGTCTTTTCTTCACAGGTACCCTTTCACTCTCTCATATGGAGGAATTAAGGTTCCTGTTCCTAAGACAAATGAATCAAGAGTGCTTAGACTCACAATCATATCCCTCCTGCCCTCTTTGGCCTTTGTGTATATAGTTTATCTTTCTAGATTTGACAAAGAGCTATCTTAGTTCATTTCTATTGCTGCAATGAGAAACCATGACCAAGGCAACTTATAAAAGGAAGCATTTAATTGGAGACTTGCTTACAGTTTCAGGAGGTTAGAGTCCATGTCTGTTATGTCATTGAACAAGACAGTAAGAAGGCAAGGTGGCACTAGAGCAGTAACTGAGAGCTTACATCTGATCCACGATCACAGGACAAAGGGAAAAAGCCCAAGTATCACCTACAGGTAGCTCATACTTCTCACTTCCGGTGAAGTTAAGATTTCTAGTAAATCATCATTTGCCAGGAATCGCTAACTCCCTTCTAGATTACTCTCCAACCTTGGACACACCTTTAATTATTTAGCTAAGGATGGCATAGGCTTTTAAAACCTCAAAGCTCATCCCCAGTGAAACACCACCTCCAAAAAGCCACACCTCCTAATCCTTCCAAATAGTTCCCCCAACTGAGGATCAAATATTCAAATATATTGAACCTATGGGGTCCATTCTGACCCAAACCATCACAAGCACATCAAGGGAAAGGCCTATGTTGTGACTTCTATTTCTGTAGTCAACATATAGAATCATGGTTTGTACATTGTAGATATTCAGTAATTGGTTCATAAACTGATGAGTTCTTGGGGGTCAGAATAGATTGATTTGAGTTCTTTGTGTACCTACCTAACTATTTAATAAGAGTACCCCTGAGTAGCCAGAAAGATGAAAGAAAATTAAAAAGATTTAACATGCTCTGGACCCAGGGTTTGGAGTAGAATTGCTTGATATTTTAGTGAACGATTTTAGCGTAGAATTGACTCACTCCTTAATAAGAGAGTAGTGCAAAGAGCCCTGGATTGGGACTAAGAAGATGTGGCTCTGCTAACATAAGTTGTATAACCATGGATACACTATTCAACCCTTCAGACTCCTTAGTTTCTCTTTTATACATAGAATGGGGTTATTTTGATTGTTTGAGAGAGTCCTGGATATGAAAACATTTTTTGAGATCTGAAACTCTTCTCCAGTACACACATGGAACTTCTATTCCCAACACCACAAACAGTTCTGGAGCTTCTATTTGTCATACCACATCGACTGTCGCTTTTGGCTTTTCTTCAACTGCCCATCATGTAAAGTGAAAATAAATCAGAATGTGAAGTCTTTTCCCTCCAGATTCCCCCTTCCTGTCTCTTCTTTGGCCTATGTGTGTCTATGTGGATGCTTTTACTAGCCCGCAGGAATAATTGCTTATAGTAGGAGAAAGAAAGGCAAGGAGAGCTGCAAGTCATCCCAATTTCTTGAATTCAAATTCACTGTTGGCTGGGAAGTATAATGTAAGCTAAGTCAGAGTACCACCTAGCCTTACCACTTTAGCAGACTCCTGTGCCCATGGGCATATGTATTTGGGTTAGAACATGTGTCTTTTCATCTGCATGAGTATGGGTATGAATGCTGGTCTAATTCCAAAATAATACAGGGTATTCATTTGAATAAGAACAACACTGGGATTGTGTGAATACCCCATTGCTATCCTTTTCTTGCCCCCCCTCCACGTCCCAGAGATCACTGAGTTTTATAGTAAATGAATCCTGGTAGAGAATTCCTTTGATTCTATTATATTCCTGTTAAGATGCAGTAGTTAATTGCCCTCTGTTACCTCTCAATTATCAAAACATGATGGTGTCTCACAGGAGAATGCAGGAAGCCAACATTGATCCCGATGCAATCATCTCACACCAGCTCAGTATTAGACCAAACATTGTGTAGTATAGCAATGAAGGATAATTTATTATGTCAGAGAAAAGTGTGGCAAGTATCCCTTATCTAATGGAATAGACACACTACAGCAAAAATTAATCTAAAGTGAATCTCTGGCAGGTTATACTCTGCTGTGATCTTCATTACAAAACCATGACTCTTTTGCTAGGAAAACTGAAATAAAAACACTGGCTCTCAATGGTAATTAAACTATATGCTTAAAAATAAACCACCTATTTTAGCAGTAAGTCTAATCACTTGAAAACTATAATGAGAATCCTGAGCCAGATCATTTGCCCCGTCTTTCACTGCTTTAAATTCCGCTCGTTGTTTCATTCAATCTTTTCCTGCCCAAAACTCTTCCTAGAGAATCTTTATTCATTTAAGGGCTTATTGCCTTAGGAGCCCAATAAATGAGAATTTTGTTTTGAAATTGGAGTTTACTTATTCGCTTTTGCCCCAAAAGCAAAACTTTGTAAATCGGATTCAAGCATAGCTCCTCTTTTCATGTGTCTCTTGCAACCCACAAAGCACCCCAGGAAATGGGACAGATAATAACCCCATTTTGTTGATGAAAAGAGAGAGGCCTAGAGATTAATCGTCTTTCTCCAAATCATACAGCAGGAAATTGAAAGTGGGGACTTGAACATAAATCTTAAAATTTATGTTATGTAAAACAGAAGGAGTTTCAGAGCGACAACGGCAACAACAATTCATGTGTACTGGAAATCGTTGTAAAGAGGATTGCACAATTGAATCATTCTCAAGGTGTTCTTCTAACATCTAAGCAGGAGAAGAAAATTATAACAAATTAAGTACTCCCCATTTTTGCAACAGATACACTGGTTGTGGGTTAAAATGAGCCAAATAAAGCCATATGTATTTTCTCATGCACACTGGGACTCTTTGTATAGACTATACATTCATTCCAAGGAATGAACAGGCTCATTCAACCATTTGCAATACTTTCAAAAGACGTTTATTTCGTTTCTATTTATATGTTCAAGTACTACAATTTCGTTTGACTTTTAGTTCTTATAATGTTCAATTATTGGAAAGTTAATTCTGATTTGGTTTCTGATACAGATTTAGGAACTTGTCATGGAGAAGACAGACCTGTAGATTCATCAAGTTATTTGCCTCTATTTAGACATTCTCTCAGGGATGAGAGAAAATTTGACATTTAGAAACTAAATCCTCCCATTTCTGCTCTGGATAATGATATAAAATAAGCATATCATACCCATAGTTCCTCACCCACTGATAAATTAATATGTGACCATTAGAACATCAAAGTATGTCTAACAGAGCCAGGAAAGTTATCCATTACCCATATGCCTATTAAAGAAGACATTTTGATTACAAAACAAGAAAAATTTATATCTGTGAATTTTAGATAATGTCATTGCTTGAAGTGCATTTTCTTACTTTATCACATTCTATTAGTATATTTGTTTCTTAGTGCTTGTTACAGTGAAAATTTTGGGTGAAATGAGATAAAATTCATATAAACAAAAAAATCACATTTTCTGTCTAGAACAGTTCTCATTGTGGGTTTATTGTTCAAGGAAGAGAAGTGGCAGAAGGAAGTCGTCATTACATTTGGAAAGAGATCTGTGAATATGGAGGTAGAAGAGAGTGATCGAAAGAGTTGCCTAGCAAGAGTTAAATTTATCATTCTGGGATTTGTCTTTTCCAAAGTCTCAACATGTTGACAGCAACCAATGGAACCAGTATCTGTGTGTCTGCAAACAAAACTTGTTGTTGCGTGTCTTCATGCCAGGACTGGCTATTTTCAACACTGATTACAGATGACGAACTAGGAAAGAAATGTTTTCATGTATGCAAGGAGAGCCAGGTTATGATATTTGTCCTTTGCAGTGACACAGACGAGATGGGAGATTGAGTCTTTGATAGATGCCCATAGATGTATATCTACAAAATCCTTGTATATGTTGTTTCTTTGTTTGTTTATATAGGAAGGGTTATTCATCTTGCTGGCTGGCAAAATGTGTATGATGCTAAAATTTTCAAATCAAACTAGAGATTTGTAGATCACAAAATTCTATATGTCTACATAAGGATTTTTTTATTCCTGTTGTTATTATTTGGTTTTTTAAATTTTTTATTGATTTGTCTGTTTATCTATTTGAGTCAGGGTCTCTTGTGGCCCATACTGTCCTCATACTATCTGTGTAGCCAAGGTTTGCCTTGAACTCCTGATCTTTCTGCCTCCAACTCTCAAGTGCTATCATTACAGGGTGTGTACTACCATGCCCAGCTAAAGTCTTTAGTTGCCAAATACTACCAATATCCTTCTACTGCCAGTATTCTTACTCCCTTGTTCCTTTCACAGGCAGTGGTACTCCTTTAGTGCTTCTACTAGGAAAATGACATTAGAGGGCCCTGTATTTGCCCATCTTAATTTGTTCCAATAAAGGAGCATAGGATTGATTTCAAAGCCCTAATACTAGCTCTACCACTGAGCAGCTATGGGATTTTAAGGCCCATTGGTTAACTGCTTCTCAGCTGGATGCTCATGGCCTGTGCCCAGGAAGTATTTCGATGACTTGGAGGAAGGGTATAAAGAAAAGTGTTGTTGTTCTGGATCACTTTAAGTATCTCTGCTCTTGAACGTGTATTCATTAATACCTGCTGTACTGTATTGCGTGATTAGTCTCTTTTGGGCAGATTCTGTCAAAGTTTTCAACCCCCAAACCCATAAGAATAAAAATTACAGTTGCGAATTAAAGGCTGATTTGTAAAATCCAAGCCAGCTAATACCTGCTGTGGAGCTCAGGGATCTTTGTATTCAACTTATGGGAGCTCCTTCATTTTGCCCCCAGTTAACAAAACTTGCAAATAACCCTCTAAATGAGTCCATAAGCACATTTTAAAGAATTTATCCATTTATTTATTTATTTTACACCCTGACTGTAGTCCCCCTAACTTTCCTCTCATTTTCTCCTCACACCTCCCCTCCACACCCCCAATCCACTCCTCCTCTGTTTCTCTTCAGAAAGGGGCAGGCCTCCTATGGGTCCACAAAGCATAGCATATCAGGTTTCGGTAAGACTAAGCACCCTAACCCCTTGTGTTAAGGCAGGTCAATGCAACCCAGTATGAGGAATAGGTTTCCAAGAGTCAGCCAAAGCACTACGGGACAGCCGTTTGTTCCCATTGTTCGGAGTCCCACAAGTAAACTAAGCTACACAACTGTCCCATGTGCATATTCAATTCTCTGTCTTCATTCATGTCACAGCTCGGCTTTTATTTTACAACTATGTTTTCAGTGTCTACTACACCTTAGACACTGCACATCTAAAGATGTAATGAGTAAAGCCAGCCTCATCCCTTGACTTTTCGAATTTTCCAGGCTAATGTAAAAGCAAGTGTTGAACAGCTGTTCCCAGACTTCTTAAATACAAATTGCCCAAACAGGAACTCGTCATCTCCCGCCAAGGGCTCTCCATGTCCTAGGCTTCCTCAAGTCAGTATACAGATAGATCTCTCAGAGGCCCTATTGAATAACATGGTACTCAACCTTTGCACTTCCCTCAGTTTTACCCATCAAATCCAATCTAACACAAAATCTTTGTCACCTTTAGTCTCTGAAATATTGTCCAATGCTGCCTTCTCCCCATCCCCAGTACTAGCAATCTAATCCAAACCGCTGGCAGCTCTATCCAAGAGGTCACAATCCCCCATCTCTGGCTGTGCTACCCAAACACTTCACTTTCTCTTGTATTGTGGCAGAATGAGAAAGAAGTGGAAGCACCTTGGGCTATATAAATAAAACAATTTTGAGCTCCTGATCTGCACGGGTATTAGAAATATTCCAATTACTATTCATTTTTATTACACATTTATTCTTCTAGGAACCATGCAAAATGATTTTCAGCAGGGACTCTCCAAGTATGGCCCCCACTCCAATAGCATGAGTACCACCTGGGAACTTAGTAAACATACACATTTTTAACCACACCTAGTGTGAAATGAAACATGCGTGTGGCTATCTGTCTTTTAACATAGTCTGGTGAATCTGCTACATTCTAAGGAGTAAAACCCATGGTTTCCACTAATTATTTTTGCAGAATGTCTGTAAGTGCCCTGTGAAATAGACACTAGCATCATCTTTATTTGATACAAAGATGAGGAAATTGAGGCCATCCTTTGTGCCATTGCCCTACAGTGATGTAGAAGGATGTGAATCCAGCACTTTTTACTCTGAATCTTTGTCCCCTTAGCTACTATACCAGGCTGTCTAAACTCCAAAGTAAATTAGGAGCCAATGTAAGGTTTAAAATATAGCTTGTGAACCACAGGAAACCCTCTAGGACCCAGAGGTTTTTACATCTACTTCCTGTCCCACTTCGCTCAAGCTAAGTCTGGCTCCTGCTCACAAAAGTTGATTTCCTAGTTTCCACAAGGATGTTGTTCTATGTATTTTGAATGCATTCTCTACCATATTATTAAACCCTTCCTTATGTCTCCAACCTCTTGCTGGATCATACATCTCTGAATTCCTCTGGCACTCACGCAGTACAATTTTTAAAATGTATTGCCCACAACTTTATTCCCAATCACTTGATATGATCAGCCTTCTCATTCCCAAGAAGCAGGATGGGCCATATGGTGTGTTTTCCTTTGTATTACCATTTCATTAACCACACACACTGTGTGTAGTTCTGAACTCTGCCCAAGATGAAAACTGTTGAATTAGCTTGCTGATGGACTATGCACAATTGTTTTCAAGTAAAACAAACAAACAAACAAACAAAAACAAAAAACCATAAGCATCACAAAGGCAGAAACTGTTTCTTACCTACCATCTTCACCCAAGTGCCTGGAATGGGGTAGGTTCCAAATAAATTCACTGTCGTATAGATAGTTACCATTCAGTATAGGAAACAAAATCATTCTGCTCAGAGCTCAAAACTGAGAAAGTGCCCAGGAACCATATCTATGACATGAAGAGGAAATCAGCCTTTAAAGGCTCTAAAAGGTATTGTGATGCTGTGTTTCCAAAAGTTTAAAGGTGATGTTGGATGAACTTGGGTAATTCTGTTTTTCTCAGCCTTGAACTGGGTAATTCCCAAGTCTTATACAGCTCTCTTTCCTGTGGCCCTATGAGGAACCAGGTCTCTTGCAACTGTCTAGACTTCCTAAGAAGATACTACTGAGCTACTTGCTTCTCAGTGTGTGTATTCATCCATTACTTTCTCCACCCATTCAGCAAATATTTATTGCCAAGTACTGAGATGAGCATTAGACAAGTCTGTGGGAAGTAAAGCATGGGTCTCAAGGAGCTCGTTCTATTTTCAACAAGGGGTATTGATATATAATCTATAGCCTAGACACATTGTGGGATTGGAGTGATCATGGAAAGCTTCCTGAAGAAATTGGTATCTTTGCTAGAAACGGAAAGATACATAGAACTAGCAGGCTAGCAGGAACAACAGACACATATTTAAAATCACATACAACTGAAATGTGTGAGGATGCTCAGCAAGAACAAAGCAATGCTGAGGATGGTGAGCTAAAGCAGGGACACTAGATACAGGGGAGAGATTAGGAAGTCCTAAAATATGACTATGACAGTAGAAGCAAACACATATGTTTGGCTTATATTTGAAGCTGAGTTAACAATCCCTGCTGATGATGGGTTGGTTGTGAGAAAGGAAGTAATGTGGAGGTTTCTAGATTTATTGAGTTTGTGATTTACTGAGTTATATCTGATAATTCTGGAGAAAGGAGCCAGTTTCCAGAATGGGATTTCAGAGAAAACATCAAGCTAATAAGCTCTTGTTGAGGTTGAATTGAAACATTACAGTGCAGAGACCAGCTAAAACATTAGTTGTAGGCTTATAGCATATTCAGAGGAGTATTAAAAGTAGCTTGTGTTGTATACACTGAGGACTGCAGTGTCCTGGAGAACTAGCACATATCTATAAGGATTGGAGAATTGGTCTCACAGATGTTGGCTGTCAGTATACATGCTCCATCATTCCCTGACACCCCATTCTCCCTGCCAAAAAAAGGCTTCTCAATAACATCCATACATCTTTCACTTAAACTTCAGGCAGAGGGCATGAATTACCTAATCCTAACTTCACCATTATATTATAAATGATACCTAAAGAGAAAAGGTAATTGATATTTTTGTTCTAGGTACCATGTGTGTTTTACAACCATTGACTCACTGAAATGCTATCAATAATTCTACATAACCCTGGACACTAAGAATAGCTAAGTAATTTGCCTAAGAATACAACTAAAATGGCTAGGAAGAGCTCTGAATCCACGGTCATCTAACGGTGCTGCCCCATCTCACCGCCTCCTAGAATACAGCTGGATCCTCAGGAAGGTCTCCCTCTTCCTTTCCCTGCTTTGTAGATATCACTTGCATCCTTGGCGTAATGTTTTCACCCCATTAAAGGACAAGCCTCCCCTTGGGAAAAGTAAACCTCAAAGTTGTCAATCATTCATGCCTCAATGGGAATGGGCTTCAGATTTTTAGGACCAAATTTTAATTTTATGAGAGAAGACCATTGGAATCTTGAGGGGGAGGGTTGATAAAAAGTCAGAAATACACAAAATTATGCAGTCAGAATCTTCCATCAGTTTTGCTATCCCATCTAGCTTCAGATATGTGCTTCTAAGATTCTTAGATGCCATTTAAGCATATTTCTTCCTCGCTATGGGTATGTCCATTAATGTGTTTATTACTTTCATTGCCTGTTCTAATCAAAGGTAACCTTAAACTGCACACTGACTCCAAACGACCATAGTCAGGAGGACTTGGTAGGCTGACCATAGTCAGCCAGCTTGAGCTGTGGACCTGTAGTTCCTGGCCTTAGGCACAATTCCCAACCCTTGAGAATTAGGTCCTGCTGTGCACATTAAAAATACTGAGCAGATGGAGGCAGGAGTGCTTGTTGGAACAACGTGAAGGAGTCCCTTCTGCCCTGGAGGGGTCCATCTGCCAAAATAAATGACATGTATCAGGGCATGGCATTAGTCCAAGCCCATTGAAATTCTGCTAGCCATCCAAACAGTGATGGTGCTTCAGATTGGTCAGGGTTAGGAAGAGAGAAATGATGAGTGAGCATCTGGGTGCTGCAGCTGACTGATGGGAACAGTCCCAGAGGAGGATCTAGGACGAGGGGGAGACAGCCTCAAGGACCCCCTAGGAAATCTGACCCTGACAAACAGACAGAGAGCCTAGCACTAACAAGAGGTAGCCTGGTTTAAGGCTGTTCCTACTAGCTATGTGACCTAAACCAAAAAAAAAAAAAAAAAACCTTCTTTCAGCCTACTCCACCCCATATATATATATATATATATATATATATATATATATATATATATATATATATATAAAACCTGGGCTAAATGGTCTCCAAGGGCCTTTCCTGCTTGAACATTCTGTGACTTCTCTGCCACTGGTTTGATTTCTCTTTCTCTATGTGAGAAAGGCTCACCCACTCACCTGTTTATCTTAAATCTCTATGTTCTCACACTGACCTCTGCCGGCTATCAGAAAAAGTGTTCTATGTAACTGCAGGAAAAACAAACCATACTGCAGTCTATGTGTGATTCATTATGAAGCTTGAGCAGCACAGAGTTCTATGCACTGGAGATGAGGGTGGGGAAACCCCAAGCAATGCTGAGCACCGATCCAGACAATCCCCAAAGTGTTTCTCCTTTTCTCAGGGATGCCTTTATCTGTCCATGTTGCTCTGTGCCACTGTGTGAAAGGATTTCAATGGGTGGGAAGATTCCTTGTCTCAATGCACCACAAGGCCTTGGCACCATGCTGGGGAGGCAATTCAAGATAAGCAGCTCATTGGAAGCCTCCAGACACCTACCAGCAGGATCCTGTGCTGAAGTCAGCCTGAGAGGTTTTTCCCTGCTGGGCTGCTGACATAGCCAACCAACCTAAAGAACCTTTTCCAAGAGGTGCCTCTCCAAAAAAAACCCCTCTGAGATTTGCTTGTCTGTTTGTTTGTTTCCAATCTCACGAATTCTTTGGGGGACTTATATGCAACATTCTGGCTAAATTAGCATGCTCGCTCAGACAAGAGAAAAGAAGCAGACTTCCAAACCAGCCTCTCTTGGACCAAACCAGAATTCATATTATGTCCGTGTTTGCAGTTCTCAAGCTAAGCTTCCGAGTTTAACCGTGCTAATGAGCGTGTGTTCAGAAATCTAAGAGAGCAGATTTGGATAGTGCCAGTCCATGTACTCCCACTGGGCACGGCTTGAGCTCCCACATCATCACAAGCAGGATGGAAACCGGGTCACAAGACAACCCGCTCTCTTAGTAGCTGTGCCATGATTGACCATGTCCCACTGCCCTTGATGGAAGACCCTCTTTCGCAGGGCTGAGATTTGGACCAAACATTCTGTGGTCTGACTGGATCTTCTCTGTTAGTAATAATACAGCCCACCAAGCTCACCCTGCCCCCATCCTCCTCCCAAGCACCCCTCCCCTCCAACAGCTGCCTTTTATCCGCTTTCCCTGCTCTAACCTTAAGCAGGCTGCCTCAAACTCTTGGTGATGCTCATGGCCCTTCTTAATGAGTTACAACACTGAACGCTGCTTTCTGCCCAGCTGCTTCTCCAGAGCTGATCAAACCACGCCTTTACCTTTCCTGCCTAACTTTCCTGACCCATTCCAGCTGGAATTTGCATGGCCTTCCCAAATAGCCATGACTCCCCGAGCCATGGGCCAGGTGTTGTGTTCCACAGACCTGCTCAGGCCTTTCCACTGTGCACCTGAAGTTCTTACCCTCTGTTGCACACTGGTACTGTCAGGGTGCTGTATATATTCATCTTGGAATGTCCAGTTTTCCTCACCTTCATTCGTCCTTAACAAATGCTAGCATAATGGCTTTAAAGTATTATGGAGTTTTGATTTTCCTCTTTAGTAGTACGAGAGAGAGAGAGAGAGAGAGAGAGAGAGAGAGAGAGAGAGAGAGAGAGAGAGAGAGAGAGAGTTTGAGCTAAGTTCAATGACAAACACAAGAATGGTTCTAAACAAAATTCCACCAATGATGAAGAGAAAACTGACTCTAGAGAAATGTCCAGAGACCTACAAGACTGACCCCAACTAACAATTTGAGCAACAGTGGAAAGGCTACCATAAATGCTCTTCCCTGATAATGAAATTGATGACTAACTTATCCACCATCATAGAACCTTCATCTAGTAGCTGATGGAAACAGAAGCAGACACCCACAGCTAAACACTGAGCAGAACTGGAATCCAGATGCAGAGAGGGAGGACAAGATCAGGCTACAGAAACCTTCAGAGACAGCTGACCTGAACAAGGAGGAGCTAATGGGCCCCCAGACTGACAACTGGGAATCCAGCATCGGACTGATTCAGACCTCCTGAACATGGGTCTGTTAGAAGGCCTGGGAAGTCTAAGGGACCTCAGACAGAGGAACCAGGATGTATCCCTGGTGCACAAAAGGACATTGGGAGCACATTCCCCATGGAGGGATACTCCCTTAGCCTAGAGGCCAGAGGGAGGGCCTAGTCCCTACTCCAAATGACTTGACAAATTTTGTTGACCCCTCCTGGAAGGCATCACCCTCCCTGTGGAGTGGGGGAGGGATAGGATGGGAGGGTGGTTTGGGGGAATGGGAGGGTGGGAGAGAGGGAGAAAGGGAGGGAGGAAGAGGGAACTGAGATCGATATGTAAAATAAGACAAATAAATAAATAAATATTTTTTAAAAGTAAACACTCAATATCTAGCCCTGTCACTCCCAGAAGTTAGCCAAACAGTTCATAGCCTGAACCATGAGCAGGTAGTGTTCCAGAGAGTTGCATCTCATTGGGTAGAATAGCTTTGACTTCTTTGGATGAGTTTTAAGTTGTCAATGGGCCTGACTGACACTGCAAATTATGTTTCAAAGCTGGTGGCCACTTGCATTCTCAGGACACAACTCTTGACACTGTGTTTAAGGTGTCTATTCTGGCTTTGGCCTTTTCACATGGAAAGTCTGAAGGTGATGAGAAAGAGCATGTTTAATGTGCTCCCTCAGAGTTTTCACAGACTTTTTCAAAATTGTGGACAGTCACTAAAGTGCTGGGAGGTGGGGCTGGAAGCATTTATGAAAACGGGCTTTCTACCAAATAGGAAGTTCTCACAGAGGTAATGCACATTGCTAATGTTTTTCACTTTCAGTTTGCAGGCAAAATAAGTCCCTACTGGGATTTGTTCTAAATAACAGTCCAGGCTGTCTGCTTTGCACCCACTGGGGTTAATTCTCTGTCTCAGTCTGCTTTAAAATGTCAGCCTGAACTCTCAGACTTAATTGTTACAGACATTTTATAACCAAGGCATTCAAAATCTTCAGGCTGCTCACTCCTGCTACCATAATTGATACTTAATAGATATGCTCAGGCTCTTCGTGTTTTCCACATTGGGTGCTGTGCAAATAGGGGGAGGGGCTGAAGGGGGGATGGGAAGGAAGAATGAGCTGTGTGTGTGTGCGGTGTGTGTGTGTGTGTGTGTGTGTGTGTGTGTGTGTGTGTGTGTGTGTGTGTGTGTGGTCCCTATGAGTATCTGTTGCTAGGTGAGTTGGCAGTTTCTGGAGTCACCCTTCTTTGGCCCCCTGGGGCAGCATTCTTTAGACATGGCCATTTCTGAACTTCACTGCAAGCATGTGGTTGGCCATTTGGATGTAACATAAAATGCCATGATGCTCTCCAGTGTTCTGTTCTTTCACTATTTTGACATTCTGATGGATGGCCTGGCATTAACTAGGAAGAGGACAATATTATCCGGCCTGAATAACTAATCTCCTCAGAAGTACAAAGTTGAAGGATCTTGGTGCACATGAATCTTATTAAATGTGCTTATAAAATGTGTTCTATCCAAATAAGCTTAGCAGACCCTAAAATAGCCTTTTTTGATCCATGTCTGGAACATTGGCATGCCTCACAGATCTCTAAGCCAAAACTATTTAGTGAAGTGGTGCCTGTACTTTGTGCATGAGAAAACTGGAAATGTTGATGTTAAATCTTTTGTTGACTAATTTTCAGCCATTCTGTCCATCTTCAGGGGCGCCCTGGACCAATTGGAACTCAAGGCCCAGCGGGTCCTGAAGGATTTGCTGGTCCTACTGGTTTATCAGGGTTGAAAGGAGAGAGAGGCTCCCCAGGCCCCCTGGGACCATATGGATCACAAGGAGATAAGGTAAGATGCACCTTTGATGTAAGGGCTGTATGTACAAAAGTAAAATGTTCAGCCTCATTTCTCAGGGGAATATGGTTGTCCCTAAATATTTTGGTGCCAGGGAACATAATTTAAGATGAGCTGAGCCTAAGTACTGTATGTACTTGTGTGATAATGTCTTTGACAAACATGGTAGCATGCATAACAACTATACTGAAATAAAACTATGAAGAAAATAAAGGAAAGGAAGGAAGACAGAAAAACAGAGAGAAAGACATGAAAATGGAAAGAAACAAGGAAGGAAGGGTGGGAAAGAAAAGAAAGCTGATGACCTGGGCATAGTGATGGACATCTGTAATTCCAACACTCAAAGGGCACAAAGAAGCAGAACGATCGCCAGAAATTCAAGGGCAACCTTACCCACTTAATAGGTATCAGACCAGCCAAGCTACATAAAAAATGCCTGTTTCAAGGAAAAAGAAAGGAAAAGGAAATGAAATTGAGTAAATGATAGACTAGTGGTGGAAGAAACCAATTCTGGAGACTCTCATAGCTGACAGACTATCAAACCAATATATTGGTTACTTGTATGACAAGTTGGTGTACTCAAACCAAATCATGTGTGTTTGAGCTGGGCTTGGGTATAAAGTTTGCTCAGCTGATCAGTAGAGATCAAGCATATAATAGATGAGACTAGCAAGCAAGAACTCAGAAGACTTAGAAGCATTCTGGGCCACAAGTAGAAGAAAATGCACTACAGAATCAAGAAGAATGGTAATAACATGTTGACTGGCCAACAGAGTTTAGTAACTTTGATTCAGACCCTCTGTATTTTCATCACCATCTATTAATCTCATATTGTGGGGAAGGGATTGCCAGAGTAGCTATAAGGGTGGGTGAAGCTCTAACACTTAGTCCAGATGCATGAGGCTGATGGCAATTTCCTGCTCATAAATGGTTTGGATGGCAACTCACAGATCACATATATTCACACAGAGTTGTACTTGGGAACGGAGTGAACCAAGAAGCTACAGGTGACAGGTTTTATCATCAAGAAGTTGTGGTAACCTGGTTCCTGAAAGAGGGTGTGATTTTACCTGTTTGAATAAGCCAGTGGACTCACTTGCACTGAAATTGTCATTCACGAATAAGCAAGAATTACACTTGTCCTCTGATAAGAAGGGTTGTCTAGCTTAGGACCCTTATCTTAATGAAGTAGCAGAATGGGGAGAAATTTTTTGTTAGATTAGTCAAAGCCTGTTTGTTTTTATCTAGATGTAAATGTTATCTATAATACTGAGCATTAGTTTTTAGGGCTTCTATAATACTGAACATAAGCATACTGAAGACCTTAGATTAACACCTTAGACTTGGGGTCTATGGCAACAAAGCATGAGGAAGGAGATATAAAGCCTCAACAACTTAAGTCATTGAATCCCATCAGCAAACATATTGAATCTAACAGACATCGATTGGATTGGCTCACACATTTCTCTTCCTTCTCCTTTCTTTAGGGTCTCATGGGAGTTCCTGGCTTTGTTGGTCTCAGTGGAATTCCGGTGAGTGTGTACACTGAAGCAACAATTTTTTTTATTTTTTAAAATTGATTTATTTATTTTGTTACCCAATCACAGTTTCCCCTCCCTCCACTGCTCCCAATCCCTCTCCCCCCACCTCCCTCTGTTCCCACCTTCCAATCCACTGCTTCTCCTTTTCTGTTTAGGCAAGGGCAGGTCTCAACAAAACATGGCATCAAGTTGCAGTAAGACTAATCACTTCCACATGTATTAAGGATGGGCAAGGAGACCCAGTGTGAGGAGTAGGGTCCCAAAGCCCGCAGAAGAGCAGGAGTCAGACCCCTCAAAGACCTATGCCCTTGGGATCTGGTAAAATCATTAGCTATGGCCAAGGAGGGCAAAGTGCCAGAAATTCTATGATTCTGATCATTGAGAGGAGGTAGAACTCTACCCTATAGCATATCCTTGCCAACTTTCCTGGATCATGACTTAACCATTTGCTCGTTTGCTACTTAGTAAACTTAATATCACTTGACATTAAGCATAGCACAATGTTGTTTTTAATGTTGACAATCCCTCTGCAAGTTACATATTATTCATCACCAGTTTACTAATGGTGGAATTGAGTGTTCCTGCTGAAAAGTAGTAAAGCTGGTTTAGAATATAAATCTGATTGGCTCAAAACCTGCACTGCACTGCAGAACAAAAAAGAGGCAACATGTCTGAGTTGGTGGTCAGAGATTAATTCCAGAGAATTTCACTAAGGTGAAGAACAGGTAAACGGGTTTCCCTACTAGTGAAAGGTATTAGGAATTTAGATGAGAAAGCCAGAGAACCATAACTTGTGGAGACCAAAAGATAAAGAGTCTAGATAAAGTTTTGGTAGCCCAAATGTAAGGAAGGCCTTTGGTACTGAGCTAGACTATTGCTTTAACTTATTCCTGCTACATAACTGAAGGAAAACCCTTAGGAAATTGGGCATCCCACCAATAGAGCTTGACTAAGTAGACTTGAATAAAGTATATTTAGAGGATGTTGCAGGATTAAGGGAAACAAAAATGGATGATGAAACACCTGACTCCAAAGTGTAATTCTGAAACATTACAGCTGTTATCCAACAGGTATTAACACTGTAGGAAAATCTGGCTGCTAAATAAATAAATAAATAAATTTTAAAAACCAACTAACTTTCTGTATGGAAGTTCTACATGGGAACTAATGCTGGATCTTGGTTAACAGAATGGATTAAATTCACACAACATCTCCTCTACAGAAAGCTGCTTGACCACAAATTAGCAAGTCTTACAAAAGTCTCACTTACACTCTCAGTTTGTCACAATCACATGTCAGGTAATTGCTTCAGTTAAGCATCCATCACTTCTCCTCTCCATAGGTACTACTGGGGCCGTTGTTTAGCTGGGGAGTCAGTAAGCATTTTTATATAGCTCATCTGATTTCAGTAAGTTTCAGAGTTGGAGAACATAATGTCTTAATCTAGTAAAAGCCAGTTGTATTTGGTGCAAACAGATGAGTTTAATAGATCATCTAGACAGGTCAATGAAAGGTAGGCTTCTACCTTCCCTTAAACATACTTTCAACAGGGAAATGTATATTTAATGACTGGAGGGAAACGTGCTACTTGTTCAAAATGAGCCTTTCAAATTACCAGTAGTACCTCCTTATCCATGGAAATAACTCATGAATTCTAAATTGCACTTGTTCTGACTGGTATAATGAACTCTAATGCCAACCCACTCCATCCTACCTGTGATGTAAATCATCCCCCTTTTCCAGAATGTCTATGAATATTTATACTATATTCTCTAGCAGCCTATTAGTCACTAAGTAGCTATCTATATCAGATCAATTTTCACAGCAGTATCACAGTACTTGTGCTCATATAATCTATATTTTACTTAATAATGTCCTAAACAAAAGATGACTGATGCTGGTGCTTTGGATGTGACAAACAGAAACAAAATATTTCCTTTAAATGAAGACGTGAAAGTTAGCTTAAAGAGTAAAGAAAAGACTCATATACTGAAGTTACTGCGATATAACATAAGATAAAATCTACCCATCAAATCGTGAAGCAGGAAAAAGACATCTGTGCTAGTTTTAAGGTCTAAGCTCAACCTACAAAAGTTATACCAACAAAAGCACAGCTCTGGGACCCTTCACAGGGAATGACACTAACCATCCCAGTTGGCAATAAAGAATTGAGGACTCAAGTATGCTGCCTGTTTTCCCTGTCACTTTAGTAGTCCCAACTCACACATTCATATTAATGGTCTGTTTACCCTCTACAACTCTAATAAAAATAAAAATGAGATGGGATTCTGTGGCACATTTTCTCTACAAAGATACGGTAAATGAATCTTTCCTCTGATACAGTTTTTCCCTTATTTATTTGGGATATAGTCTAAGATTCTCAATGGTTACCTGAAAACATAGGAAAAGGCGTGGGATTATAAAGTTTGCTGCTTTGTAGGTTTTCAGGCAACTACTGGGAACTGCACTTTTGTTGGAAGGGGGAAAGAGGCTATCCTCTAGTAGAATATTGTTTTAAGGAGTGTTACATTTGTCTAAGCTCTGAAACATTTGTTTAATATTGTAAAAATGTATTGCTTTTGTTTACGCTGTATTTGTTAAATTCTGTGAAACTGTGATTCTTTGCCTGTCTAAAACACCTGATGGTAAAATAAAAAGTTGACAAGCTAATAGTGAGGCAGGAGAAAGGATAGGTGGAGCTGGCAGACAGAGAGTATAATTAGGAGGAGAAACCTGGGAAGAGAGAGAGCCAAGGTAGAACAAGGAAAGGAGGATGCTAGGGGCCAACCACACAGACACAGAGATGCACAGACACACAGCCAGCCATAGTAGAATGAAAGTGAAAGTAAGATATACAGAAGTTTAAAAAAAAAAGCCCTAGAAACAAGCCAAGCTAAGGCTGGGTGTTTATAAGTAATAATAAGTCTCTCCATGGATTCATTTGGGGGCTGGGTGGTACCCCAAAAGAGCACAAAAGAGTAAATAATAAATAAAAACAACTACACTATACCATGCAGATTCCCATTTCTTTTGTCTTCTAGTTGTATGTAGACTTTCGGAGACTTAGGCCAGCGGAGGGACCAGGAAAAGGAAAGGCACAGGTGTCTTAATTCTCCCGTATTCTCTTTCCCCAGAAACTTATCCCAGGATCTGTCTGGTCTGGGGAATCTCAAGCCTTGGCATGGTTCTCTGTTGATGGCACTTCAGCTGTTAGAGAGCTACATCACATTTTAGTATATCTCTATACTCAATGAAGGTGATGTAGGAGTATCTTAACTACTGTATCTATCCATGCTTGAGCCTTTTAGTTTCAACTTGGAGCTTATTAAGGCACCAGTTGTATTTTTGAGTGGGATAACTTGAGCTGTGCTTGGCAACATGTAACAGGAAAAAAACGAGAACATACATGATGAAGGTAAGGAAGTAACAAGGAGCCAGAATTTAGCAGTGCAGTTGGCTGTTGTCATTGTGGGGCCTTTTGAATTAGCTGACAGTCCTGTGACTGACTTGATCACTTCTTTTCTCTTTGAACAGGGCCACCCTGGACAACCAGGTCCCAGAGGTCCACCTGGCCTAGATGGCTGTAATGGAACTCAAGGAGCTGTTGGATTTCCAGGCCCTGATGGCTACCCTGGGATTTTAGGACCACCTGTATGTTACCAGATCTTTGTACCTTAATGCAAATGCACCTCCAAAAGTCTTCTGTTTTGTTTCTTTGGAAACTTTATTAAGTCTCTGCAGATAGTGACTCTACCACCTTATCCAATGCAAGAGTTTACACGGATGGCACCACAATAACAAAACTCAATTAACAGTTGTGGGATGCACATGTTACAAGGCTTTAGGTTACTTTTTAATGCTACTTTAGGAATTGCCAAGATTAGTTTAAAAACAAGCAAATAATAGCTATAGTATATTTCAGAGCAAAACATGCACTTGGGCTATTTGTCATATTCCCATTATCAGGTAACATTGGGATATGCTTGCAAAACCTTCATGTGATCATGAGCATATTAACAAAAATCTAGAGGCATGGCAAGCTTAATTTATGCCAGTAATTCTTAACCAGGGTTAATTGTGCTCCTAGGGGGACATTTGAGTTAGTATTGATAACTTTGGCTATCACAACTAGGAGCACCGGATAGCACACACTCTGCAGCATTAACAATCAATATGTCCAGTGTCAGTGATGCTGAGATTAAGAAACACTAAACATCATTTGTTTCCCACTCTACATCATCGTCCCTGGTTAGAAGGTTATTATTCTATCTTTGGTCTAATATCTCCACTTTTGTTTAATTCCATTCATTCAGGTAGAGCTAAAATATTCAGATATAGTGCCCTTTACAGATATCATGTAAGTAGTAGATATCATACCCTTACAAGAAGTAATTTATGAGTGGCTGGACAGAGAAAACTAACACATTCCAAGCTCACTATTACCCTAAATTGGAAAAATTTAAATCTATAAGAGTTGTGATGTGAAACATTTTTTTCAAACTAGAAATCATGTCACCAATTAGACAGATCTCCTAGTTATATAAGTTGCCTTCAGTGACCAAGTTGTGGGGTGTGAGAACACATGTGAAAATGTGACACAGAAGACAGGAAAGCATAAGCCCCAAGCTGGCATAAATGTCCCTGACACCAAACCAATATACAGCAGGGCATACCAGGGAAAACTATAGCCCTAATATGGGATCATTTGTATGAGTCATAAAGGCCCTTGAATACTGTCATGGCAACAGACAGAGGAATAGAGTAGATAATGGAAGCTTAGAAAAGCAGGAGTTCCACACCAAGACATGGAAAAAAGATCTTGAAGTAACAGACATCCTCTGAATGACAGATCCCCAGGGTGGAAACCTAATCCTTGCCTAAACCATCACCTTAAGCTTGAACAGAAATTTGGGTATGTATTTACTACACTGAACCTTACCTCCTGCTGAATATTCATTCACTAAGTGTCTTTGGAGCTTTTTGGAAAAGTATAGGGACCACATGAATAAGGGGAAGCAGACAATGTTAAGAAACTAATTTGTATTTCTAGGCCCTTGTTGTTTTAATACATTGGTGGTTCCTGAACTTTAGGAATTTATCATCAATCAACAGTTTACTCCCTAAAGTATACCAGAATGCTAATCCTGACTCACACTTAGATGTAAATTCATTCATTTATGTTCCCAAGGGGAGGGGATATAATGGTAGCAGATATGAGCCAGCATTTGCTACTAAGATGGGAAAATTCTGGTTGAAAGACTGGAATCAGGTGCACTGAACTGTTTTCCATGATGATGAGATACACCAGCCTCTCCAAAGGTTTGAAGCTGAGTTTTAGTGGTAGAAACACAGGATGAGTTGGTTTCACAGTTATCTTTAAAACAATTGTCTATATAAAAGGCCACCAAAAAAAAAAAAACACCTGGCCTCTAGTCTGTTGTTTGTTTGTTTGTTTTTTTTACATTTTAAAAATAACTAATAAGAAAAAATGTGTAATAGATCCCAAATTTGACTCATAGAACTTAAATTACCATCAAAATCCATAAAGAAATTTGTTGACCTTTGACCTAGGCTAAGACCATGTTAGTAATGGAAGGGGTAGAGCTTTACTTAAAGCAGTGCTCTGAGTAGATATGAAGTCTGCTGCTTTCTAATCCTCATCCCTTCACAAACCTTGGACACAAAGATAGAAGAAAGGCAGCCAGCCTTGACATGAAATGAGCTCTTCAGAGGTTGGGCTTTACCCCTTAACATGGTCCATTTTTTTTCACAACCTATGACACATAATTGCAGGTTCTCATTGCCTGATCCTCTATCAGGTCATATTGTTATCAAAACTCTCTCTCTCTCTCTCTCTCTCTCTCTCTCTCTCTCTCTCTCTCTCTCTCTCTCTCTCTCTCTCTGTGTGTGTGTGTGTGTGTGTGTGTGTGTGTGTGTGTGTGTGTGTGTGTGTGTGTGTGTACACAGAGTGTAAACATCCATTTCTCACAAGTTTCTCATATTTACCCAGGGGCTGCCTGGTCACAAAGGTTTAAAAGGAGAACCTGCTCCTTTTCAAGGCAGCATCACAGGAATGAAGGTAAGATCTCCCCAAGCAGGCAGCTGACTGGGTATGATGGAGGTTCCCCAAGGCAGGGCCCCACCTCCAACCAAATCATTTCCAGAATTAGCATCCATGTCCCTGCTTAAAGAGCAGCCCCAGCTGCTTTAAGGAGGATCCCAAGCTTTCCCATGGCAGGAACATTAGCAGAAATGTTTGCAATTGTACTGTCAGGAGATTTCCTTTTCAGAATCTGCACCAAGAATGAGAAACAGGTTGGCAAACAGTTTTGCATGATTATTTACTTTGACAGGCCAAAACCTTTTCTAGAGGCAGACACTTTCTTATTTCCTCTAAAGTCCCTAATGTTCATGCACCTTGGTTTGTACACAGTTTAGTACAGCTACCACCCCAGCATCCTGACCCTACTCTTCTCTAGCTCCCTAAGTATCTAGAAAATCTTGTCTGTCCTCTCTGCAACTTATTGGAATCTGATCTCCTGTCAAGCATCTTCTCTTATTGAGGGCTACTCTCTCTATGTGATAAGTGGTGGCTTCATGGGGGCTCAATAAACCCTAGTTCCAGATGGTTGATTCTATTCCTTGCCAGACTGGGAAAAGAACTCCTCACTGCCCTGGTAGCAAATAGGAATTTATGTGCCCACAGCTGGAGTAGTGAATACACCAAGCTTACTGAGGTAATTGACACCACTCTTCTGTCTTCCACCTGGGTACAGGACCCTTGGAAATTGGCTTTCAACACAATGATGGGGATGGAACAGACAGATAGCTAGAGAAGAAGCAGGGAGATTGGGTTCTTGACTGTAGGTGTCATAGCAGAAGGATAGGACATTAAAGTTGGCAAGGGCTCATGGATTTTTGATTCATGTCACTCATTTTACAGATTGAAAATCTAAGGTTATGTGACTTGCTCAGAGCCAGATGGCCAGTTCTCTGAAGAACTAAACCTCAGGCAGTGTTCTTTCCATGCTACAGGGAGCTCAGAGATTTTTACTGTAAGCCAAGTGGGGCAAGACTAGCAGGTGTCAAAATAAAACCATTGTCTTAGCAAACATTGATTAAATGGTTTTGCCAGAAATCAAAAAAGCCTTGGATCCAGTGGAACACAGCAATTTCCACAAGATGGTTATATTACAGATTCATACAGTGGCTTAAGATGCTGCAAAGTAATTAAAACGTAATCAGAGTCTGTATGCTCTGTTGATTTTCCCTTGAAATGTCTGATTTGCATTGTATACATATAGGCACAGATTCTCCAGGGATGAAGGCACATGGGAAGGTAGCTTTGCTTTCCTCCAAAAAGAGCAGAAAATAACCAGCCTGCAGAAGCCATTTCTAATTGATAAGTTCCTAGCAAATGTGAAAATTAATTAATCTAGGCAAAATAGGAAACCTTGTTCAGCCAAGGCTATAATATTTGTTTTCTAGAGTTCAGAATGTTCTCAGGGAAAGAGTAAATGGTTACATACAGCCAATTCATGCATTTTAAAACGCAAGGCCTTGACAGGGACCCAAGACACAGCAATGTGTTTCTATCCCCATGGATCTTGAGTTGGTTGTCTGAAACCCTGTGGGCTTGATTTATTAATCTCTTCTGTGTGTTCTTTGTCTGTTCCTCAGGGGGATCCTGGGCTGCCTGGACTGGATGGAATGGCTGTAAGTTGTGCTTCTTGTGTTGACTTCTCAGCTTTGTGAACTCACAAATGGTTGTCTCTTCCCTCTTCTTGGTAGAAATCTAATGTCTTTGTAGAGTTATTCAAGGAAAACCCAGAGTAATGGGATAGAACAAGTCATACTCTCTGCATTTTCCAGATAGAAAATCCTCAGAAGATGAACTGACCACCTCAAGTTTTAAGACAGGCAGTCTTCAGACTTTAGATCAAGGATCTGATGCATCCCTTATTGCAGGGTGTATGTTCCAAGATCCCTAGTGGATGCCTGAAACCATAGATAATACTAAGCCCTATATAGACCATGCCTTTCCTATGTATACAGACCTAAGATAGAGTTAAATTATAAGTTAAGCACAGTAAGGTATTAGGAAAAATTGCTAATTAACTATAACATACTATAGTAAGATAAGTAATAAAAGTTACATTAGTGTGGTTCCCCCCATCAACAACAACCTGAATCCCTTCTCAAAGTAACTTAGTGTACTGCTGTCAGTGTCTCTCTTCTTGTGAAGATGTGAAACATCACAAAGCCTATGTGACGTGGTGAAGTGAGGTGGATACTGTAGGCCATAAGACACAGCATTAGGTGACTATCTAAAGGTTACTTGAACATAGGTGCTTTTATACTTTTCCTGTTTGCTGTGGTTGTTAGGGTAACTGAAAACACGGAAAGGAAAACAATGCATAGGGAGTCCACTCTATTCTATTGCACGTGTTGGGAAAGTACCCTGTTTTTCATTAACAAACATCTACGAAGCGTTTTCTTGTGTGTCCAGTGTTATACAAACACTTCTTTTAAAGGTATCCCATACAGAAATTTCTTTTAGGGCATTGATAAGAGTACATGAAAGTCCACAAGTTGTACTCCTAAGAATATTTTTCCTTGAGATTCCACATTGCCATCACTTACTTCTGACTTCTGAAAAAGTCTAAGAACTGTCCCTGATTTCCTGTATCTGTTCTTTCTTATCTTCTTTTGTCTTGTTAGTTCTCAGTTCATGTAGAATATCCACTATGAGCAAAGTGATATGAGTGATCCCAGAGATAATGTAAAATTGTTCCTCCTATAAAGGATATAAAAATGTAAGGGTAGAAATGTGTCAGAAGAATTCCAAAAGCCCTTAGGGAAGAACTATGTATCTAAAAATTCAGGTAGGAGATATGTATCTATAAAAGAGAATGTTGCTTCTGAGGAGTATGGATGAAGTTTAGACTTGCTAGCAGTGAATGATGCTTATACAAATATATGAAGTATGTAGACCCACACAAAAAAGCAGATGACTAAGGATCAAGATATAGAGGAGCCCCAGAGCTAAACAAAACTAGCTTTCAAAGTATGTTCATTAATTTTGTATAACAGTAACCACTCTGTCTACTTCAAAATTTCTCTTAGAGATTTAGTCTCCTGTCCACAGACATATAGTATTTGCCTGTCCATAAAGACATGCAAAAAGGACTTAGCTTTGAGGACAGGATGTTTGGTAGCTAATCAACAGGTTTCTGATCAATAAGGAGACCATGACTTGTTACTTATTGTCAATCCAAAATTCTATTAAGTCACAGAACATTAACATCACCCCCAGAAAATTCCCTCCTACCTCTTCACAGTCAGTACCTTTCCTTACCCTACCCTAAAGGCAAACACCATTGTGATCATTCTTCTGTGTAGGTGAGTACATCATGGTATCTTTATTTCTAGAGGATCTTCTAATTCCTCTTTCTCTTCCTATTGTCTAAACCTTGACCTCTCTTAGCTTTTCTTTCCCTTTCATGGGCACAAACAGCCTTCTTCCTGCTACCCTACTAAAATGGAGCCTTACATTTCCCCAGACCAGCTTTCTCCCAACTTCAGTCTTTCCTTAAGTATTGATACTCAGTTCTATACAGTTTCTAATTTTCCATGTGACTTCTTGTTTTCCCTTTGATCTATGGGATATTTAGAAGTATGTTTTCTCATTACCAAGTATTTGACTACTTTCCAGCTACCTTTCTTCTGTTTAATCCTGTTAAATTTGCTGAAGTTGAGTTTATGACCAAAACTTTTGGAGAACACATATCCAGCAACTGGTGGATTTGAGCCAATATTTATTTTGTCAAGATAGTTGATGGTGTTTTTATAGTCAGTATGCTGGGTTTATTTTTTCAGGTCTATGAATTACTGAGGGAAAGATATTGAAATTTTAACAATAACATGTTTTATCTGCTTTACCTGTAGTTTTATTAGTTTTTGCCTTATACATACATATATATGTATATATCATGGTGTCTTCTGAAATTGACCCATTTATCATTAGAAATGCCCCATCTTTATATCTGGTTAGTAGCATTTATCTTGAAATTTGTTTTTTCTGATACTAAATAAATACAGTTTTTCATTTAAAAAAAATTTAAAAAACATTAATAGCAAAATTCATATGAGACAACTATAATGAATTTTGCAATAATTATTCATAACTTCAATATTTTACTAGCCTCTCTTTATTGCTCTCCTGTCCATCTGTCACTGTCTATCCATTACTTCATATGTTTTGATGCATTTCAAAGCATATTTCTGAATTACTCCTGAAAACAATAGCATGCCTAGTATCAGTTAAACATCAACATTTGCTTTGATTTCCTTTATGTTTATCATGTTTATGCAAAGAAATCCACAAATATTAAATGTGTGTTTGCTATATTTTTGCAGATGCATACTCCTAGGTAATACAAAATTCCATTAAGCATCACCCCAGAAAACTCCCTCTTGCCTCTTCACAGTCAATCCCCATCCCTACCCCACCCTAAAGGCAAACTCCCTTGTCCTTGTGATTATGCTTCAGTGTTGATCAGTTTTCCCTTATCTTAGAGAGTCATATGTAGGAAATAATATCATATGTAGGCTTTTGTGTCTAGCTTATCTCACCACAGTGCTTTTGAGAGTCATCCATATTATTCCATATATAAGTAAATTTGCTGCTCTTCACTGTTGTATGTCATAGTTCATTTATCAATCCCTGTATCAGTGACTACTTGGAACAGTTTCAACATTTTCTATTGTGAATAAAAATGCTGTAACAATTCTTATACAATTCTTGTGAGTGTACATGTCTGTTTTGTTTTGAAAAGCTATCTTGCCTTTTGACTCTGATAAAATCTTCTGTCTCCAGGGTCCATCAGGATCCCCCGGATCTCCTGGAGATGCAGGACCCATAGGACCACCAGGCTTACAAGTAAGATCAACTAGTGTGTGTTTGCATTATTTGCTCTCTTCACCAGGCCATGGATCAAATACAGGCCTATGTAATAATTTAGGCTTCCTTGCAGAAGGGCAAAAGCCATTTCTGGAAGATTATACAGAAACATGTTCATTCTCTTTATCCCTGTCTCCCTCCCTTTTCTCTCTTTTAGACACAGGCTCTCACTATGTAGCTCTGGCTATCCTGGAACTCAGTTTGTAGATAAGGTTGCCTTTGAACTCACAGAGATCCACCTGCTTCCTCCTCCTGAGTGCTGGGATTAATGGCATATCACCATTACAGGCTTGAAACATGTTCTTGCTAAGAATTACTTGTTGTCTTTGTTGAGCAAATTTTTTATCTTTTTCCCCCTGACCATCTAGTCTGTGCCCCTAAAGCTTCCTGGTATAGCTTAACCTAAGGTATAGCCAAGAGAAGACACTTCCACTGGTTGCTGTCTGCTCCTTCATTATGCCATGCATTGCTAATTAATCATACCAACCACTATCATCACGCTTCTAAGGGTACTTCCAAATCTTTTCAGCCTTGAACCTTCAACACCCATTTTTCTGACACTGAAACTGTGTATCACTGATAAAGGAAGAATATAGCTAGTCAGCTCTGCTTCTGGGAAGGCCTTGCCCCCAATGCCATTCTCACCAATGCTTAAATCCTTCTATTGACTACTATAGCCAAACTTCACCAAGTCACATTGAAACATTCCTAGCATGCTGTAAGGAATAACACTTGCTATTTTTACTGCCTCTGCATGAATGTGACTACCAGGCCAATTTAGGAGATTTCCAAAGAGAATAAAAGAAACAATGAAAGAGATGGATCAAGAGTTAAGAGCACATACCACTCTTGGAGAGGGTTTGGTTTCTAGCACCAACACTGGGTAACTCACAACAACCAACAACTGCCTGTAGATTCCAGGAGCTCCATGGGATCCAATCACCATCTTCTAGCCTCGGTTGGCAGGCACTGCACTCATATGCACAAATCTACACTCGGCACACATTTACACATAATTAAAAATAAAAAAAAAAGCTTTTCAAAAGAAATCATGAGAGATGGAGCTCAAAATCCACTAATCCTAAACTAATCTGTATTAAGCATGAAGCCAGCATATCCCTGCTCTTGCCCAGCGTGGTCATGGTTTTTGTTTTGTTGGGTTTTTTTTCTGTAATGAAGAAATGCTCACTCTTTTCTTACTTGCTAATCTAGGGTCCCCCAGGCCCCGCTGGACCTTCTGGTCCTGATGTAAGTATGCTTTGGGAGTATTTATGACCTGCAACTAATTGCTCTAATTTTTTCCCCACAAAGACACTGGTTGAAATCTATTTTCTAGTTATAAAATAAAAATAACACATTCCTATTTAAGTTGCCAGACCTTATTAGTAATTGATTTTTTTCCTTCCCTGTACCCCTGTGCCCCAGGGAAATATGGGGTTAGGTTTCCAAGGAGAAAAAGGAGTCAAGGTAAATAGATTCTGCAATTCAATCTGCATCCCACATGCTCCAAGAAATGTCTCTAGTTACACACATATTCATGCTTATGTAAATGGATTAGTTTTCTGTCTTAGAAAATGACCATTTCTCATCTCACAGAGTTTCCCTTTGAGATCCATTGAGAACTGCATGTACACATGCCATATACAAAAATTTCAACCTGTTTCCTATGTATAAGTTTATATTGTCTACAAATATACGCTCTTAAAATGTATTCTTTCCTTTTCTTCCACTCAGGTATTTATCTGGGTTTTTGCATATTCTATTGCCTGCTCTTTCTGTTTCTCCACTTCCTGCTGTCCCTCTAACCTTCTTCCTCTTCTTCCCCTTAACCTCCTCCTCCCACACACACACAGAAACACACAAACACGCAGGAATGCATACATGCACACAAACACGTATTTCCTGTCTCTTCTGTCTCTCTTAATCTCTCTTTTACTGTTCTCTTTTCTTCCCTTCCTTCCCACCTTTGGACCAATCAGACATGTTCAACCTTTTGACATTATGACACAATTTTACTAAAAGAAAATCACAGGAAAAAAAATCTCATAATGTTTTTTAAAAGTTTACAATTTTGTGTTGGGAAACATCCATAGCTACCTTGGGCTGCGTGTGACCATATGCAGCCTATGAACTACAGGTAACAACACAAACCCAATAGTCTTGTCACTGTTGGCAAGAGGTAGTCATTCCCCTTGCCCAAATCCCATTTGGATCTCTTTTCACTGCCCCCTTATATATGATCATGCAACTGGGAATCTGGTTTTCTCTCATCCATTTGGTTTTTCCCTCTGCTGTGATAGTACAAAACTCACTCTCGGGCTTAGAACTCTTCTAATCCTTATCGATGAGACTTTGGTTTCCTCCTTGGCATAAGGTTGTAAAGAGTCCAAAATAATGGACAATTTATTTGTGGATTAAACAGAAGACAAGCTTGCCTTTTGCAAAAATGGTCTCCATAATTATCCTTTGTTCAATGTCCACTTTGATTTTACAGGGGGATGTCGGCCTCCCTGGCCCTGCAGGACCTCCTCCATCTACTGGGGAACTAGAATTCATGGGATTCCCCAAAGGGAAGAAAGGCTCCAAGGTATCAAACATTTGTTATAGGAAAAAGTAACTGACCCTTTCCTGTTAATACTAGAATTCAAGTTTAATAATCAGACTAACCTGAGCCAATTCCAAAGTAGGAGTAATATGTTGTCTAAGTGAAGGCAAAGCCTTCTTTCCTTTGTTCTTGATGAAAAGAAGTCTGAAAATCCTGAGTTGTTGTCTGGTATGTAGGTGTGAGTGTACCTGTATCTGAATATTCATGTAAGCAATATTTTTTTGCCTCAGACTTGCACATTCTATTTTAATATGCCAAATAAGCATTGCATGATTGATTTTTTTTCCTCCGAACTCCAGACCTCTCAGTATTTAAGTTGTCCACCAAATACATTGAGTATAAATGTTTCCTTTTGAGTTATCATTTTGAAGAAGTTATTTGCCCTTCAAGCTTTACTCACTGGTAGAGAGCTTGTGCAAGGCCCTGGGTCTTATCACAGCACTGGGGTGGGGGAGATAGTTGACCTTAAAGATATGGAATATTGTTCAAATTTGCCTTACCTAAATTACCAAGGCTGGAGATTATATTCCATATTCTACCCACTTCCATTAGGATAAACTGTGTACATGATCACGTTTCAACAGTTCTATTCAGACGCCTTCAGGAGCCTGCATTCCCTTCCTTCCTGGAGTTCCTTTTAACTTTGTGATTCTGTTTCCATGATGAAGGGGCCCAGAGGGACATATGCAGTCTCACTTCTTTAATATTGTCCTTGTGAACAACTCCATTCCCTCTAGCTCAGTGGTTCTCAAGATTCCTACTGTTATAACCCTTTAATATAGTTCCTCGTGTTGTGGTGACCCCTAATCATAACATTGATTCATTGTTACTGCATAACTGTAATTTTGCTACTGTTGTGAAGGTTAATGTAAATATCTGATATACGACCCTTGTGAAAAGGTTGTTTGACCTCCCCAGGGGGTCTTGACCCACAGGTTAAGAACCTCTTCTCTAGCTTTATATTAGGGAACTGCTTGACTCGGGACCAACCTAGGAGTATGTAGATTATTTGACTCTCCAATCCATCCTAAACCATAGGGAGCTTTTTCCATGGCCCTTGTAAGATTACGTAGCATTTAGTGAGAGAGACATTAGAATGTTATGTGTCTCTTTCCATATTTTGATTCTTAGCCTTTGCTTGAGCCCATTCTGTTCTTTGTAGCCTATGTTTTCAAAGCAGCGTCTTCCACAGAAATGAAACAACTAACTGTTCTCCTGTCTCAATTCACATGAGTGTTTGAGATTATATATTAGTCATTGACCTTCCATAGGCCCAGGGAGTCCATAAACTAAGACACCTAGCAAGCATACAGATCTACACTACTATGCTCATACTGTGTTCCTTAACAAGTAGCCCAAGTACTTTGAAGGAGCTTCTATCGTTCGTATTCATTGCTTCTTGCTGCTACTCATTAGTGTTTGGTTAACCTTCCAGGGTGAACCAGGGCCTCCAGGTTTCCCAGGCATGAGTGGCCTTCCAGGTTTCCCGGTAAGTCTTCACACTTGGTAAACATGTATTTCAGGGGCCTTATAATAACAGTAATAGTAATAATAATAATAAATAATATATAATAATATAAATAAATGATATAATAATATAAATATAATAAGAATATAAAAAGCACTTGTGGCCTACGGGAAGCCTGTGAACATTACCATCTTCACTGAAGGCGTTGAAGGAAATATTCTTGCTTCTTGACCTCATGGAACTTTTTAGCATGACTCAAACTTTAGAGTTAAAACAGACATAGGCTTGCCTTCTGGGCCAAGAATCTCTTAATATTTCTGACTTTTGTTCTCCTAGCCTACAAAAGAGGACAGTGATAGAGTATATCTGAGGATGAAACGAGATAACACACATGAAAGGAGCTTTGTATGTAGCTGAAACTTATCAAGTGTTCAGTAAACAATATCTGGTCTGAGTAATCCTATCTTGACTTTCCTATCTGCCTTTCTAGCTTAGATTCTTACACTCAGCAAATGTTTTTGGAAGGCTCAGTGGGCCAGCTTTTCAGCCATACTCAGAGGTTATAAAAGTTCCTCTCTGTCCTTGAGACTACATTCTAATGGAAAAGTGATAAAGGATGTGGAAAACAAGAGAGGAATCAATAGCAAATTCAAGAGCTTGTGGTATGGCTCAGTGGTACACCATTTGCCTTGCATGCCCAAGGCCCTGGCTTCTATTCTCAGTGGCACAAAGAAAACTGAGCATGCAATGGTGATATATAAAAGATGGAAGATGACTGCAGTGATGTATGTAGGTGGGGAGAGAGTGGTCAGCGAAAGCCTTTCCAAAGAAGTTCTGCATAAGCTGAGGCCTGTATAATATGAAGGAGCAAGTCATGTAAATGTGAGAAAGAGTGCCTGTAGGCTGAGAGAACCAAACGTTTCAACACCCTGAGGTTGAGAAAGCTTGGCACATCAGAGACAGCAGATGCGTGGTCAGAACCTGGCATGGTAGCATGTAACTCTAGTCCCAGGAGGCTGAGGCAGAAGGAGCATCATGAGTTCTCAGCTGGCATGCGCTACACAGCAAGACATCAAGACTCAAAAGAAAGCAGTTGAGCGGAAAGAACAAACTGAGAGACAGAGGAGTCAGGTCACAGCCAACTTTAGAAGTCAACGTGGCTTTTATTTGAAGTGTCATGAGAATATATTTGTGACTCTTTGTGTGTGTGTGTGTGTGTGTGTGTGTGTGTGTGTGTGTGTGTGTGTGTGTGTATGGTGAGTCTGTTTACGTATGTGTGAGTGCACCTTTGTGCGTAAGTGCCCATCCATGTGTGCACACATGTGCGTGGAGGCCAAGGATGATATTGGATGTATTCCTAGATCCCTCTTCACAGTTTTTATTGAGGCAGAGTCTCTTGGAGAATCCAGGGTCGTCCCAGGGATGCCCCCATCTTCTGAGTGCTAGGATTACAGGGTGTCACCATGACTTCCCATCTTTTAAGTGACTTCTGGGAATCTCTCCGCTCCTCCCACTAGCATGACAAGAATTTATCCCGTCTCCCCACCCCTGGCTTGCATTATTGAGATCATTCTGGCTGAATGAGGCACAGATGGGAGGATCTGGAGCAGTAAGCACAAGTTATTACAGCAGCCCAGGCAAAAGATGGTGGGGATATAGCTCAGGCCATGGTGATAGCAATAGAAATGGAGGGAAGTGGAAAAGATAAGCATGCTACATGTTTTGTTTTGTTTTTATTTTTGTTTTTGTTTTGTTTTATTATAGAACATTCTAGACAAACACAAATACAAAGACAATAGCATAATGGTTTCCCACAAACATAATCAACATACCTCATCCTAAATACCTCAGTAGTTCTCAAAAATGGGGATCTTTGAAAACTTGATAATCAGTTATTGTTTAGTATCAGTTAAAAAGGCAGAAAGCTATGATCATAAATACATACAGTTTTCAGGTGCCTTGCTTACATAAGAACTGGAATGGGGCCACACTGTATTGCATTTGGGTGTTTCTTGTGTGACAAAAATGTGTTTTGAGGAAGTTGACAACATGTTCATGGATTGGGCTTAGAGACTGGGAGAAAGTGTACAAATCAGGACAATAAGGCGCTCCCCCACTTGTTGGCACGGTGGAGATAACTGTGGATTCCAATTCTTTCTGGTAGTACTTTGAAATATTCTGTGTCTCCCTGAGTGGTCAGGAAGCACAGCCAGGGGAGCCAGTGGCACAGATTGCTTCCATCAGGGTTCCTGTTACCCTACAAAAACAAAGTAGCATAGAGAATCATTTGTTCTCCTTCCTTGATTTTAATCAGTTTTGCAGCTCATGAATGGGAAAGGAAGTGATCCATGGTGTTGAAGGTAGAGTACCCTCACCTTAGACTCATCTGCAGCTCTGGGACTTGGACAAGCTGCTTTAACTATTTTCTGTACCTTTGCAGTGTGGCAGTGGTCATGGCTAGTCTTCCTCCTGAGGCCCACATGGCACTGTACTGAGGATTCTTTACAAAGCTTTCCCATGCACTGCCATACTCTGTGGCTGCATACAGAGCTGTGAAGTGTGGCCCGTCTGAAATGAGATGAGTTGGACTGTAAGCAAATACACGCTGGATCTCAAAACACCGAGTGGAAAGAGTAATTTGAGATACTTCATATTTATGATGGAGTCAGATAACTGCTAAAATCTCTATTCATTTTTAAATTATAGCTACTAAAAACGCTGCAAGTACCATACTGGCTCACGTTGTATTTATATCAGATGGTACCCTGCAGGGAGGGATTGGAATAAAGATTGCCCCTCTCTTTGTAAAGCATTTTGTACAGACTGTTGTCACCTGGACTCGTCCTTGTAAGGTGAACAAGTGTGTCCAGGTTTGTCTCTCCTCTCCTGAGTTGGAAGCCATGGCTTCCGCAGGTGCAGAGACTTGCTGGTGTCACACAGCTACCTACTCAGAGAGCTGACACTGCTATTCTCTATTGGTTTTTTGTTTTCTTGCTTTTTTTCCTCAGAATGAATAAGTGTTGTCTAATTATTTTTAACCAATTATTTTTCCTTTTATTGAAATAGATTTTTCCTCACATAATATATCCTGATTATAGTTTCCCTTCCCTCTTCTCCCAGTTCCACTCCAATTCCCTCCCTTCCATATCCATCCCCTTTCTGTCTAACATTTGAAAACAAATAGGCTCCCAAGAGATTATAATATAGTAAGATAAAACAAAAACTACCACATTGAAATTGAACAAAACAAAGAAACAGAAGGGAAAAAGCCCAAGAGAAGTCACAACAAATAAATGTCCACTCATTCACACACACAGGAATCCCCCAACACACATACAAACACAAAAACACTGAACTAGAAACCATAATATACAGACAGAGGACGTGGTGCAGACCCTTGCAGACCCAGTTCACCTTTCAATATTGTTGAATGCTAGCCAGTTCAGAATTTGTTTCCTCATACCATACTGCCCCCTTCAGGTCAATTCACGAAAGTCACCCAGTGGAAGTATTTTGACTAAATCGCCAAGATTTTGTGATTTTCCTCTGTTGCTCTGGGATCTGGGATTCACTGGCTCATGCTCCCTCCCCCTTTCTTCACTTAGACCTGGGAGGATTTCCTCCGCAGGGATATCAACGCGTTCCCTTTACTCCTATAAAAGAGACTGACTGATGGCAACACGTGATGATAAACGGCCGTACTGTTCCCAGCTCAGTATTTTCATGGTTTCACAGCTCTGGTTGAAAAACAAGCAGAAACCCTGACTGGAAAAAAACACGTGCAAAGCACATAGCACACTGCATTTCATAGAATGAAAATCAGGGAAGCACTTCTCAGATCACCTCTACATGGATTCAGTATGTGATAGTAGTACAATCATAACACCTTCATTCCTAAGATAACTACCTGCTTAATGTGGACATTCATGAATACCTTAATATACCCGACAGCAAAGTTGTAAGAGGAAAGGTGATAGATAGCATATGGGAGGTGCCGTGAGCTTCTCAAAATAGCCCAAAGTCTCCATCACCCCAGCTTGCACTTACCCATGCTCACAGATAAACAAGGCCTTGAGGGCACAGAAATCTCTAGGGAAGCCAAAGCATTGTCCCCTTCCTTTCCCTTTTAGCCCAAACCTTTACAGGAGATTTTAAAAATGCACAATCTGATAGAGATGTGCCTCGCATTCTTTCTCTTGCAGCCTCCGTGGTTTAAAAATAAGTAAGCAAGCTAATTAATTACTAAATTCATATTTTTAAAATCCTCAATTTTCTGGCTCACTCCCCCCCCTTCACTCATTTTATCTCCCTTGTCCCCAGCAGCATGCTCACACTTGTAGGTCACGGGTGCCTCCGTGTCAGAATTGTATACACATGTGCCTGTTATCCAAGGCACATGGATACATAAGAGGAGGTAGGACAGGGGCTCAGGGTGAGAGCAGAGATGAAATGGACAAACCCTGAAGGTAAGTAACTATTGAGTAGATGTGAGGGAACTCCTGGGTAAGAGGAGTTCTCTGAGTCTCCTCAGAAACAGAAAGCAACAGGAGCCCTGGAGTCTGGAGAGTAAGGCTGAAAAGAGCTAAGCTAGGACCCTAGGAAGGCTTCTGAGCCACGGGTGAGAAGAAGGATGGGGGGCAGCCGTGATAGGTCTGTTCACATCAAGGCCAACTGTAATGGGTCAGGTCCCAGGATACGTAGCTAGAATAGCTTGTTCAGCTGGGTATCTGAACACAGGGAAGCAAGCTGAGCCCCACAGAACAGTGGCATGCCAAGCCATTTCTCCTTTATTAGCTCTAACACACACAGTGGGGGGGGGAGACAGAGACAGAAAGACAGAGACAGAGAGAGATTTCCTTTTTAAATTTTTCACATATTTATTTTTGTTCACACTTTTCACAAACTCTGGACTTGAAGATGCCGAAAAACACAGGTTTTTTTGAAGAAGTGAAAGACCTTGTATTTACCCTCCTAGGAAAGAAGGATAGGGGTATGTTATAGTCCCTGGGCATTGTGTTTGTATTGGTTTATCTTGTGCCATACTTTCATTCTCTGTGCCACTATTGCACTTAATTTGGCAAGCATTTACTGATTTACTGAATCACTTTGCACATGTGCAGTTAGTGGTAAAACGCTTCAGGGGGGGAGACAGGGAAGACTATGAGACAGGTCTCCACTTAGAAAACTCATTCTGGACAATCAGAGAAGATTACTTGAATTATTCAACTTTAGAGGCCACCAGACACATTCTGCCAAGTGGCAATGTATTTTTGTGTGCAATTTGAACTGTGGGGTGGAGAAAGCTACGATTTCAAGCAAGTACACATTCCACTTGATATTTTCAATTACATTTTTATTTAACCTTTGAGCATCTCATAGAATATATTTTGATAATACTCATTCCCTTCCTCCACCTCCCTATTTACCCAATTTCATGTTCTCTTTAAAAGGAGGGGGTCCAGATTTTGTTGGCTGACCATAGTCCTTTTAAATGATATACTGTATTCAGCAGGAAGGCTGCAGTCTATAGAAGTAGAGAAGGAAAAAGAGAAGTAGGAACCAACGCGCTATTTAACTGCACCCCTCAACGATACCTTCTGCACAATGAAAAAGCAATAGAAAATTCTACATTTGATTTCTTAAGTCCTGAGCCTACAGGTAGTAGTACCAACTGAGTCAGGACACATCAAGGGAACAACAACAGTTAGCATCTTTCAACAAGCTTATATTTGAGAAAGGTTCATTTCCTCCTTAAAATAGGAATAAATACTGTTTACCAAAAATCTATGCTTCAATATGTACAATTTTAAACAGTTACAAATGGCTTCAGGTAAGTTTTCCATGAAAGATTTTATTCACTTTGGTAATGAATATTTCTATAACTTGGGGGCCTGGATGTTGGCCCTGGTCTCAGACTTGATAGGGTTCTCTCAATTTGCTTCTTAGATTTTCTAGTTGTCTCTAGAGAGCCCCAAAATCAAACCCATGACTGTAAGTCCTCACTTCTTGTAGCAATGCAAAAGGAACTGATTAACAATCCCCTTTGGTTTACTCTTAGGATGTGACAAAATATTTAAGAGTACCAGTGTGGGACTGGAGGTAGAAATATTCCTTTCCCATTAAAAAGGATGCTATAGTTCTCATGTGTATCTAAAGAGGAAAATGTCTTCCTTCTAGTATAAATTCCTAAACATCTACACAATCTCCCATTGTTCTGTCAGAGTCAAGTTCCTAGATGGCACAATGCAGCTGGGTCTCATAGAAAGGACTCTGGAATCACAGAAGACTGGCTTTCTCATTGATTCTTACCCTTCCTGGAAGGTTTTCCTCATCTGTAAATCAGTGTGAGAGTTTGGGTACTTTATTACTCCCAAGGTGTTAGCTCACAATGCTACAGGTACATGCTATAGTGTTTGGGGAATACTTCTAGAACCACAAAGCAATGAATGGTCTAAAGCATATTCATTCTCTGTGTGCTTTTCAGCAAGATGTTCAATATAAAAGGACTTAGTAGAGATGGTTTGAATTTTCTTCTTCCTCTTGAATGGAGCTGGGCAACAAATGAAAAATAAGTGTTTGATTGATTGATTGATTGATTGATTGATTGATTGATTGATTGATTGAGATAGTCTTGCTAAGTAGCCTTGGCTGACCTGGAGCTCACAATGCAGCCCAAGCTGGTCTCAAATTCATGGCACTCTTCCTGTCTTAGCCTTTGAAGAGCTGACATTATAGGTATGTGCCACTACACCATCCTAATGAGAAAAGTGAGTGTTATAATTTCTGGCTTCTCTTTTTCCTCAGGATTTTGGATCTATTGGAGAAAAAGGAGAAACGGGAATCCTTGGTTTGCCAGGACCTAGGGTAAGAACCTGGAGTGCTATTTGCCTGTGTTTATCAAGTAACCTGATCCATTTTCCTTTCTGATTTTTTTAAAGAAATGTAGGTCTCTTTCTTGTCTTCATTTTCATTCTTGTTCTGTCCCTAGTGTATGTAATTTGATGAGCTAAGCTTCTTTTATTTATCTTCTCAACTTTCTGGCAGACTTGCCTCTCCACTTAACCATACTCTCTTGACTGATTGACTCCCTTACAAAAGGGATGATGTAGCTGCCACACTTAGGTGGCTCCCCTACCCACTTGTGCTTCTGGCTTTCATATATAGTTTTCTACTGAGCTAAAGAATGGTGCACATGCTTTATTGCTTTTATTCTTTTATATTCCAGGGGACTGTGGGCAAGAAGTAGAACAGGAATGGGAGAGAGCCAAGTGTAATCTTTATAAGACATAAACAAGTGTGGAAACTTCTAGAACATGGCGAATGATGTTTGGAGCCAGCACTTTCCAGAATAATTTCATTTTGAATGGAGAAATAATTATCAGCCCTTCTGATTCCTAGCTTTCAGGAACTGAGACCTTGGGTTATAAGAAATTGGTCAACTTTTACCTTACACAAGCACATTTTAGAGAATTGTGGTTTTGGTTTGTCCGTGAGGATGTTAAGTCTCTTTGAGTATTTAGCGATATTTAGTTGTTGCTCTGGTGTTTCTTTCTCTCCTTTCCCTTATCCTTTGTCTTTTAAAACTTATAATCACCAACAAATAATATGTTTGGGGTAGCAGACAGGAAGCCATCCAACAGTCAATTTAAAACCACTGACTTGAAACCAATGCAGCTAAGTATATTATCCAACTCTTCTACTAAATTCCTCCTACAGCTTAATGTTTCCATTTATTTAGCTCTTGAAAATTGTTCCATGAAACTATTCATCCTAGAAAGAATTCATTAAGCCAATATTTTCTTACCTGTCTTTAGGAGCTACTAAATCCTAAACTCAGATAACTTTGTTATAAGTATCTAATGACCTTTATTTCTAGTGTGATCTATTCAACTTTCCAAGGTGTGGTTCTTCACTTTACAGGGTTCTATGGGTTCAGAAGGAGTACAAGGACAGCAAGGGAGACAGGTACTTTGATTAATATCTATAAAGCATTAGTATACAAAATCCCAGTTTACTTAACATGGCCAAATGGAGACATTGTTGATAATGCCATATAATGCAAATTTTCCACTATCTTTAATAACATAATTTTATAATCTTAGTAACTGTGTGTGTGTGTGTGTGTGTGTGTGTGTGTGTGTGTGTGTGTGTGTGTGTTCACCCAAGAGGATGAATAACCACTGTTCCATTTTGTGTTTGCCATGCCATAGTGTGGTAATATACTGTGAAATGTTATCAAGAGTCAGCAAGGCTGGCCTGCTTGTATCCATACCCTTGTGACTCTTATGCACTTTAATGTGCAAATTTACTACCTGATGCCATATTATCACCTGGAAGAATCTGCAAAGTTGTCTACACTTTGAATGACAGCAAGATCCCTGAACTATTTGCCTTGGCACAATGCACAGGACAGCCCGCCTTATGTTCTTATACTTGAACTTAGTGATAACTATGTTTCTATCGCAGGGAAAGAAGGGGACTTCTGGTCTTCCTGGGATTAATGGATTCCCAGGAAATAAGGTAATAACCTTGGGAAATACAACTTCAGGATTTGAGAGGTGAGAAAGTGCAGGATTGCTTTCAATGCTTTCTTATGATAGGGAATATTTTTAATATTTCAATGCTTTAGATGTCACACTTTTCTTTAAAAACTCATGTAGCCCATGATGTACACAAAGCTAATAAACATTCCTCAGGTATTACTAGCATTTAGTGTTTAAAGTTCTCTATTAATAATGCATCTTATTATTGTCTACTGTAGCACCCCCTCTGGGTATCCCCTGGATCAGATTCTAGTCACTGAACCTGTTTTTGCAGAGATAAGGACTCTTTAGAGTTCATCTGCCATCATTCAAACAATACAGGTAGTAGGCATTAGAATCTTAGGCCTGCAGAGAAGAAAAAGAAAATGTTGAAATCTGGTTGCGCCCTTAGCCGTATTATCTGTGGTTGTGATACATGTTTCAGGCCCAGAAACAGAATGCAAATTTGCAGATCCAGCTACCTTCATCTTCAATTTCTTGTTCTTGGAAATTAACCACTGAACTAGATGACCCTGGAACTCAGGAGTTAAGGAGGAAGGGATTTTTTTCACTTTCTTGGGGTTTTGCTTTGAAGGCATATAGATCTTAGGTGATGTAGTCAAGGAAAGTTTTGTGTTCAATCTGTTTACTCTTTACAGGGTGAAAAGGGTGGCATTGGTCTTCGAGGCCCAGACATTTTCACCGATGCAGATGGTGCTGTCATCCCAGGTGCAACTCTTGGTTGATTTGATTGGAGAAAAAAAGATAAAATGTTAAAACCTGTATCTCCTCTAATTGATGAAAGGACACACTGTCAGCCACTGGATGACTGACAGTATCCCTGAGCTTGGTGAATGAATCAAATTCCAAACTCTTAGACAGACAAGTCAAGTCCAGCCTCCTATTTTTGTGTTGATCCATCACAACAAGAATCTGGGCTTTCCTAGGCCTGAGTTTGATTAACAGAAAGATCTTCATGGTGATGCCTAGGGAAGGAGTGGTACCCTCCTCAGCTGGGCTGCCTGTAGCCTAAGACTATAGAATATTTTGATGGAGATGATCTCAAGCATGCTGTTGATCTAGTTGCTTAGAGCCCTGAACAGCATGATACTTAGAAACTCTGTCCTCTTATGTCTTTACCCTGGTTACTGAGTATGTTCTACCCTTCCTCTTTGCCTTTGCTAAACATCTAAATGCCCAATGTTGATAGTGGCCTCCAGAGTTCTACTTCAAAGAAACTTGCAGCAATAATGTAAAACATCAACAATGAACACTTAAGGGTGTAGTGATAGCAGGAAAAGAACTTCCCTAGTACTTTCCTGGTCTTGTCAGAAAAGTACGGCTTAAACAAGACCAAGTTTTAAGTATTAGTACTTACTTGGTATGATGGTATGTACCTGTGATCCAATAACTTGGAAGTCTGAAACAGGAGGATAGTAAGTTGAAGGCCACCGTGGGTTACATAGTAAGATCCAGTTACAAAATAAAGTACTAATGGAACTCTGGAAAGCCCATTATCACTTAGACTATTAGGATCTAGGAGACCTAGGAATACCAACAAAACTACCAGGCCTGTGACAGCTCCCAGTACCTCTTCTCTAACATTTGTGTCAAGTGTGAGCATCCATTGTGTCTTATTTTCATTGTAATTCCAGGTTATCCTGGAGATCCTGGTGTGCCAGGCCTCCCAGGCCTAAGAGGAGATGAAGGCATCCAAGGCCAACATGGCCCTTCTGGCACCCCTGGCCTCCCATCATTAACAGGTGAAGCAAACTAATCCATTTGCTGTGTTAATCAGTCTTCTCTGTACTCTATTTCCTAGTATCTCCCTCTACAACTCAGGATCCAAGAGCATGGTCAAAAGAAAAGTTAACTTGTCAGTAGATTCCACCATAGCTACCCTAAAGCTAGTGTATGTGTAGAGAGGGCCTAGGTCAGTAGCTGTCCTTTGAGTTAAAGTACACCACAGACAGAAAGACAATCCCAAACTGCCATCGAGGCTGGAAGTAACTGGAGATCTGGCTTGGGTGATTAGAGCCCTCTCACTCTTCCTCTGGACGTGTCATTTGGCCTTATTCTCACTAGGAGAGTTTAGCAAAGAAGAGTCTGGCTATGCCTGGATCCTCAGGGTGGCTGCTAAAAGCTTTCATGAGGGGTGGCCCAATTAGAGAGTTTTTTTGACATGTGTAAAGCAACGTGTTCTCAGCATGAGGGAGATAGAGATACAGATGATAGATAGATAGATAGATAGATAGATAGATAGATAGATAGATAGATAGATAGATAGAGCTGTACATAGACCCTCTTATAGGCTTAACTCTAGCACAAAATGGCCCCAGGATTCTGTGGATGATACTATTGAACCAAGCACCAAAGGAGAAAACATACATACATTTTATTCTATGGGGCAGAAAAAGAGCATGCCAGAGTCTGGAAGGCAGGGCTGTGTCCCTAGTATAAATGCTCAGACATGTCTATGAAACTCACTAGTTTCTAAATTCTTTGGAGAGGGACCTCTGTAAGGGGATTTGTGTTTTGGAGGCAGCCATTCATAGGAAGCACAGTTGGGCCCAGCACTGAACTAGAAGAAATGGAACAGTCAGAGGCTGAGAACGCAGCCTTTCCTCACAACTTAACCACAGCTTCCCAGGCTCTTAAGCCAACTGCTTCCCAAAGGACTTCTCTAACTGTCATGAAATAGAGGAGCAAATGATTTCCCTAATTCTTCCCTTGTGTTGTTCTGTCTATACACTGCTGATTGTATGGCCAAACAGCAGGGTGCTACAGTGAGTGTTTTGTGTGGGATTATCGTTCCAGGTCTTCCCGGTGCCCTGGGGGCTCAGGGATTTCCAGGCCTGAAAGGAGACCAAGGAAACCCAGGACGCACCACCTTTGGGGAGGCTGGCCTATCTGGCAAAGATGGTTTGCCAGGCTTACCAGGCCCACCCGGACCTTCAGGCCCACCTGGTAAGTTATTCTTTGCTTCCTTTGGTGGTGAAACCTAGATATGGTTTGGAACCATTATGAGTTTGTCTGGGCCCCTCACGGGAGTGACAGTTCAGTGAGGACAGCTAACAGCATGGGGGAAACAATAAAGGCTCCATCAGCCACCTGAGCCGGCTCCACCTCCACTAATAACAGTGGTGGAGGGAGTGTTTCATCAAGAAATGAGCGAGCTGGTGCCAATCAAACACTAACTCCCACATCCCTTGCCCTTCTGTCCCACATGGCTCTCAGTGCCCACACTCCTGCCACCTCTGCCAGGACTTTGGCTTTTCAGATTCTATACAGTGCCTAGTCTCCTTAGATGGGATTCTGGATCATGAGAGAAAGGCTGGAAGTACGGTCCAGCGTGCATCTTTGCAGCCTAACCCCCCTGACCACTACAGCTGGCACCTGCTTCCTCTTTGCCCAAATGAGGCTTTCTGGGCTACAGACTGGCGCCGCGGAGTTATTGAGTTACTTTGTTCATCTCTGAATCTTGTGCAGAGTGTGGAATGTAACAGTCACTCTGCTAGTAGAGTGAATAGAGCCAAATGAAGAGTCCTTTGGCTCTTCCGCAGTAGAATTGGCAGGGATCCCAGGCTGGGAATTTTTCCCCCCTCCTACTCTACTCTATGTATTGAGCCTCGAGAATCTAGGCCTTCAAGACTGAGGTGAGCCCTTAGGTTTATACCAGCCTCCAACCTTTCATGTCCTTTTAAATCCTACAGGCCACACATTTGAGACTGGACCCTTGCCTAGCATAGAGCCTGGGTTCCCAGGTCTCCAAGGAGAAAGAGGTCCAAAAGGACATCAGGGCCTCAAAGGAGTAAAAGGTGACTTTCTCTCTTTAATTTCTTTGTGTTCCCCCACCCCCAATCTGTAGAGAGACTGTAAGGACTGATCAAAACAATAGCCTTAGGAACCTGAACAGAAGTAGTGTGGGCTCTTGAGAGAAAATATAGGACTGTTGAAAGTGCTTTAATTACAGTTCTAAGAATGACGTTGGAAACTGAGGTCACACAGGACAAAAAAAAAGGAGGACTATGGTCTTCTCTTTCCACTCCTTAAGCCTATAGAAGCTATTGTCAGCATCCCAGACTGCTACCCAGCACAGAAAACCAGTTTGGGAGGCTTTTTCTAGATACTGCTTCCCAACACCATTAGCCTGGGGACTGTGTAGGTCGAGACCTGTGGTATTGAAAAGGCCATCTAGCTCCAGTACAACAATAGGGTCCCAGAAAGCTGCCTCCTAAACCAGCATCCTTGGTGGTTCATTCACAAGGCCTAGGATCATACTTGAGAAATACCAATTGACTGTGCCTATTCAAAATGCTTGGGATCAGAAATGCTTGTATTTCTGTAGTCTTTGGACTTGGAAATATTACAAAGACTTTGCCAGATAATTATCCCTAATCTGAAAAAATCCAAAATCTCCCTTGCTTAAGATTTCAGAGCATTTATGCTCAGATTTCCCTAATCCAAGGAATAGACCATTCTCTCAGAGTTTCCAAGACTTCAGTTTTCTAAAAGTAAGAAGACACCCTTCAGGATCATAGGGAAATATAACCCCCCACACTTGTCACCACCACACTCATTCTGCACACCGCACTCATGGAAACAATGTAAGTGGTTAGGTTATATTCTTGTGACTCCTTGATATGTCTTCAGAAGTGCTTTGTTTCATGGCACATGCCTACATGAGTTTGAGGCCAACCTGTACTACATGAGACCTGTCTTTAAAAAGGCACATCACTGAAGCTCCTATCATCAGTCACATCAGTATATGTGAACTAATTACATTCTAGACTCTCAGTTACTTACATGGAAATTGGTGGTTCTCAACATGAGACTCAATGATAGCTGGACCACATCCAAGACTAGTAAAAACCGACTCACTAGCACAGATGTCTTCTGACGAGCAGTGAACTTAGGCTATTTGAGTCTCTGAAAGCCATTTGCTCCCCCCACCACCACCACCACCAAGGGAAGCTTGTCAAATCATAGATTTGGAAAAAGAGCCTATTCTATTTGTTATTGGCATTTTATATTTTTATTTGTTGTCTGTTTTTTCTTCAGGGGACTCTGGGTTTTGTGCTTGTGAAGGTGGTGCCCCTAACATTGGACCACAAGGAGAACCAGGCTTGCCTGGGACACAAGGTCTCATTGGCCTTCCGGGTATTAAAGGAACTAGAGGAGAGCCAGGCTCTAGCGGTGCACCTGGCCCAGCAGGGACTCCGGTAAGTCTTAATTTACTTTGATATAGAGTGGAGAAATGTTTTTCCCTCCCCATCAATCAGTTACCTGATGAAAGAAAAATAGGGATATAATAAATATATAATAACAACATCTGAAGATTTTTGCTTAAATTCATGCAGTTAGCCAAATCAATTCTTGTTTACCATTGACAAGTAACAAATCACAGTGATAATTGGATGCATAAGAAATTTCCTCAACAATTGAAAAATCAGAAGTACTCAGTCTAAGCTCTAATTGGAAATTGTGCTGATGAATTAATGGAGAAAATCTTCTGCAAAGAATAAATTAAGAGCAACTTTGAAAACAAACAAAAACAAAAACAAACTGTGGACCTTTGTCACATGAAGCAATCTGATCAGATGGTCTCTCAAGTCGCTTTCTGCTTTAACTTACCTTTGGTCCCTCCTTCCCTTCACACAGTAACTTAGATTTGCTTAGCTGGGTGACTTTTGCCTCAAAATTAAGATGAAGCTCAGTCCTCATAGGTTTCAAAATTTAGAAAAAGTACAGAAAATTCAAAGTAATTATCCAAGACAACAAGATAATCACTTGAACACTGTGAAAAAAAAATATCCTTAATCACCCACTTTAGGCCACATCTTTGCAAGCATAGAATTCTATGAAGTTTGCATCTCCTGACTATTGCCATTTGTTTCTTTATCAGGGGTTATTTGGATCTAGAGGTCATACAGGCCTCAAAGGAAAGAAAGGAGAACCAACCATCAGTACAGGATCAAAACTGTCAGGTGACAAAGGTGATCCTGGCCCCCAGGGGACCCCAGGTATGGCAGGAGCTCCCGGCAAGGATGGAATACCAGGTTTACCAGGCCTCCCAGGCATTCAGGTGAGTAGATCATTCCTGGATGATTAGCTCTACAAGTCTTCATACTGGTTTTTGCATTATGGAATAAGGTAGAACAGAGAGTCTGACACCCCCCTGACATGTTGATGCCATGATTTTATTTTCTGTAAAATAAGAATCTTTTCTCAGAACACTTATCTCATTTGATAAGCACTAGGAATAATTAACCATATCAATTTTAAATGATTGAGATTCCCATTGACTCCCTCCTCTAAGTAATCCAGTTGCTGTCTTTGACCTCAAGGGTTGTTGGTGCCATCCTCATTCCCTATTTTCTTCCCCTAGCCTCATTTAGAATCTTTTGCAAAATCAGATCACCCAGAGTTGGTAAGACTCATCTCTACTCAGCAAATTCAGAGGTTGATTGATAAACTAGAATGATGGAGAATGTTCACAAAACACAAAACATGGTTCACTGACTACCTCATTACTGTGGTTAGAAGCCTTTTCAGATTAGTCTTCTTAAAACGAACTGCCATTCTCTTTTTCTTTGTTCTCTAGGGAGATAGTAGATCTGGCTTCCCAGGTGAAAAGGGGTCACCAGGACTTCCTGGTGAAAAGGGACATGATGGTCCAATTGGACCACCAGGAATTGGGCTGCCAGGACTTCCTGGGCCCCGTGGACTTCCTGGAGATAAAGGAGTAGATGGGTTGCCAGGGCAACAAGGCCTCCGTGGAGCTCAAGGTGAGTCATACAATCAGATAGTTTAGACTCAGAAAAGCAACCTTTTTAGAATGACCATGACTCCTATGCATGAAATGCGTCATAAAAAGAGATCTGACTAGCTGTAATCACTATAGTCAATCCTCAAGGGTTTTCAAGGAGGAAATGGATCATAACTGTATTGTGATAAGTTTATAAGTTAGAACAATGTTGGTTTCAGCTCTTCTTAATGAAGACTCTCCTAATTGAACTGTCTGAAAATGTCACAGAGCCACCTAAACAAGTTATGAGCTCATAGTCCATAGAAAAGTTCAAGGAGAGGATGGATGAGTCTATGTTGTAAATACCATCAAAGTAGTTAGTGAAAGGTTTGATAAATAGTTCTCTAAGTTTTGTGGTTATACTATCAGCAGACCAAAACCTTTCCCAACTGACAGAACCTCAGATTGCTCAGAGATTCTAACCTAACCCTTAATACTTAACTGCCTTCAATAAGTTATTTCCCTTGAATTTCAAGGATTGTAATGGGTAACATTCCTGCTTCTGTATTATGAAGGTCCCATACAATATGACTTGTGCAGTCATATCTTCATCACAGCCTTGTGTTCTATGACTTCTATGTTTATGTTAATGGCACCACACTTCTCATGGTCATTGAAGTTTGAAAATTTAGGGTTATCTCATTCTTGGAAATGCCTCACATTATTTCTTTTCTCTTCTTGCTGGTAAGTTCTCATTGTCTCATACCTAGTTTATCAAATACCTATGTGCTTTTGGAAAAGATAGATGGATAAGTGAGCAAAAGACAATTTCCTATGTAGTTTCTCTTCTATTCCTTGCTGACTTTTCCCATTCAATTCTATTTATGCACATTGCTGATAAATAAATACCTTCTGCCATTTAGACTTCCCTTGATTTCTACACTGTGCCATTACCTAATTTATGCCTGCTCCCATTAATGGTTGTCTATTTACAACATCGTAAAGTCTCTAGATACTAAAGAAGGTTATGCTTCTTACCATCTCAACCTGCCTAGCAGAATACAGTATTCCTTAAGAGACTTTCTGGATTTTAAAACCTATTTTAATTGTGGTGATAAGCACAGGCTAAAACTTCATTCAAGATTCTTGAAACCAAGTCAGAATTTCATTTCACAAAGTTTTATGGAAGCTTTGAGGAATTTCTGTGTGTGTGGTGTTAAGGATGCAACCCGGGGCCTTGTACAAGCTAAGAAAACTTTCTACTTCCCTTATTAAATAATATCAATTTTCTTTTGAGAAGTTCTGGCTTCAACTCTATTCCCTGGGGATATAGTTACAGCCATTCTATGGCTCTTCAACTGTTAATGGATCACTCTCAACCCATTTTAAAGGCAACAAGTTTTAAATTTAGTTACAATGCATGACACCTCTAAACTTGCACACCCTCAAACCTTTTGTATATTAGCAACAATCTTTTTGAGATGAGGCTGCATCAAGGAGAAAACCAGTAGGATATCTTCTATCCCAAACGAGTTTGAATTCCTGGATACAGAAAGTTCTCAGGAACACAGTAGTAGTAAGTCTAGGCTGAAAGGTGCCTTATATAGAATATGTACTTTTGGAAGTAGCTGGCTTTTCAAATAAATACCTTCTTTTGTTTTGGGAGGCGATTGCTTATTTGCTTGCTTGGTTGTTTTTTTGAGGCAGGATCTCTCTTCATGGCCTTGGCTGTCCTAGAACTCACTGTAATAGACCAGGCTGGCCTTGAACTCACAAAGCTTAGCTTACCTCTGTCTCCTGAGTGCTGGGATTAAAGGCCTGCACCACCACATACAGCAAGTACTTCATTTAGAATACTATCTCTTTTTTCTTTTCGGTAGCTAAATATAACTCACTAAATGTATTTTTTCAAGTCATTTAAAAGCAACTTTATGAATTATAGCCATTTCTGTTACCACAAAAATTTAAGATGCTGTTTCTAAATGTTGCCTATTCCTACCAGTCATAGCCCAGGAACAGACATCTGCATTTCCAGGGAAGGGCAAGTAGTCATCAGAAGCTGTTCAACTTAGTAGTATGAATTACTACAAACTCTGGAAATGCTATAGAAGCTTCCTATAGAAGCTCTGGATCCAGAGTCCCAGTGTAATCTATAATGCAGGTCATTACTTTAAGTGGCTTCTGTGTACTGATTATGCATGGGTGCCAGCATTCCACTCAATGCCCACGATGTATGTAGTTGGCAGGTATAGCTGGTCTGTACACGAGACCTCCCCTAGGACTCAACAAACACGTGTCTTGTTTTCATTTTCTCCTGTCCATGATTGGTCTGGGTGATTACTGCTGCAGCGCAGGGAGAGATTGGTAAAAGAGACTTAGACACAGAGGGAGGTGAAAGCTCACTACATCTCCAGATTCTCAGACATCAATGTCAGCACAGCCTTTTCTCTTTTGTTCACCCTTTTCTCTGATACTCAGAATGTCTTAAAAACCACATTGCACCCTTTTTAGAGGGTAATTGTGAGGATGGCATGCAGAGGCTGTCACTGGCCACTGATAGTGCTTTAAGGGCTCCTTTGTGCATACCACCAGGGGACTAGAGAAGGAAGTGGTATGCAGTCCCTGAGAGGGGCTGATTTCCTTCACCGCATGCACTGATGGACTGACAGATTTCTAATTTCATTTTCTGAATTGTTATTGGGTTGTTACTTGTCTTTCAAGGTACATGTGCAAGGAACCACACATGTCTGGTCTCTATTATTTAGTCTCAGAACAAATAGGAATAATAGAATCTTGAAAACTAGAGGTGCTTTATGTTCTAAAGATACATTTTGGTATTCATAGTGAAAATTCTGAATTATGTGAGCATTTGCTACACTTATAAAGCATAACAAAATAGCATAGCTAAAGCTGACTTCTGCTTTATTGAGAATGGTCTGAATTCAAGATTGTGAAGCCAAAAACATGGCAATATAGAGTAAAAGCCAGATACAATACAGAGTGATGGAAAATCCTTAACCTTCCCATCATTTTAAACCCCTCCTTGCAAAAAAACAATGCAGTGTAGTCTGTATCAAAATGATGAGGGGAAAATTATGGAGGGAAATGTGTCTTTGATTTCTTCTGGTTTTTACCTACCTTCCTTCGGGTACCATTTTTCTTTCCTAGAATGTCCGGCTAGCCTCAATCCCATCTTTTAAAGGCTTTGCCTCTGATCTGGTTCTCATTGGTGAAACTAGTCTGATAAATTAGGGAAATGAGTGGCTTTACATTTACATTCCACTCAGGGATATTTATATTTTACTTAGCTTGTTCTGTGATACATGAGTAAGGCAACAGTAAGGCACAGGCACACTAAAACTGATGGGCCATGAACTTAGTTGAGTGCCAGGAGAGTCTTGTGTAGGGTCCCTTTCATAACACCAGCTACAGGGATAGTCCTTCCCCTTCATTCAAGAACTATGAGCAGCAGAGTACAAGACTCCCTCCTAATGAAGCATCTCACTCTGAGGTTCCTGTTAATAGAACACATTTCCACAATGAGAAAATACCTCTTAGAGATAGCTCTGCAACATTAGTGTGTGACACGATGGCCATCTTTATACCTGTGGGCAATATGACCAGAAAAGTGCAAGGTCTAGAAGGCTATCAAGTACCATCACAAGACTGACTAAGGTAGGAAGCAAGGGATTGATTTACAGGAGATCCTCTGGATACGTCTCAAGGAAGATAAGAATTACCATTGGCTGAGCGTGCAGCAGGGTGCCAGGCATTGTGTCAAGTGCATCTATCTCTGTTTCATGTACTATTCACAGACACTATTAGATAGGTAATTCCCCTTTGACATACAAGGCTCAGAGAACTTAGGATTTTTCCCATACAGGTGTGTAATAACAGGGGGGAAAAAGACACCAGATTAAGTTCTGTCTGCCTCCTGAGCCCGGTATAACCAGTACATATACTGTTCAATTCCCAAACTTGATGACTAAAACACGTGAGTTTGTTTGTTTGTTTGTTTTTATTTGCTTATTATTTGAAATAGGATTTCTCTGTGTAGCTTTGGAGCCTGTCCTGGAACTCACTCTGTAAACCAGACTGGCCTCAAACTCTCAGAGATCCACCTGCCTCTGCCTCCATGTACTGAGATTAAAGGTGGGTGTTACCACCACCTGGCTTGTTTGATCTTTTAAACAAGATTTTGTATTGGAGAGCAGAAGTAAAAGGAGAAATGGCAGCTGCTTGTGTAAGCAGTCTGAATCATAGACTTTATATATAGTTTTCAAAAATAATCCTAGTCTACACTCATAGTTTTTTTAGAGCCATTTTTATTATTGTTTTTTAACAAATGCTACAGAGTTTTATTGGAACCATTGGCTCTGTAGTTTAAGACAGACCTTGGGGGATCGTTTTAATGAAAAGAACAGGCTAATTTTAATTAGCATAGCACTTGTTTATAAATGGCACTTGAGGAAGTCCACAAACAATCTGTCACCGGTAGTTTATTAAACCCCTCTGTGATCCTACAGACTATTTATTTGCCGTATGAATGAGCAAAGAAGAACTTGTGCAGGAAAAGCTGTGAATGCTAACACCAAAATTGACTATCTCTATTCCCTGAGTAGCAGAGTTTACAGTTTCCAATAAGGTGTTGAGCAGTCTCAATCTGTCTGTCATGACCATAGGAGTAGTCTTAAGTGTTTCCTTAGTTCAGACATACATATATTTGAACAAGGACAGCTGGTAAGTTTTAGCAAACTCAAAATGAACTGCTTCAAATGAGCCCCATGCTTTGAAGAAAACCCTCTTGCAAAAAATAAAAAAATTGTTGGGACTGTGAAGATGGCACAGTGGTTTGGAGCACTGGCTACACTGGCTACTCTTCCAGAGGGCCTGGCTTCAATTCCCAGCGACCACATGAAAGCTCACAACCATCTGTGACTCCAGTTCGAGGGGATCCAACACCCTCATGTGGACTCCATGGGCACCAGGCACACATGTGGCACACAGACATACAGGCAGGCAAAACACCCTTAGGCATACAATTTTAAAATCAATTTATCATTTTTAGAAAGGAAGAAGTGTAGATGTGAATTGAATAGTTGCGGCTTCAAATTATCCACTCTAATAATCACAAACCCTTAGTGCTGAAACCTAACTGCCCATGCTAGGAATGGCGAGCAGACAATTGCAGCTTGCTGCTGTTCCTGCACAGCCCACCTCTAAGAATCCTTCTTAGGTAACACCCTCTGCCTAGGGTGCCCATCAGGCACCAATGTTTCAGTAAGTGGTACTCTATTACCTGAACACTAAGAACAAAGATAAGCAATTGCTGTAGTAATGCCTCCCAAGAGTTTCAGATGTCAAGCCATGTGTGTGCTCCTAGCTGCAGAGTGGGGAGCTATGGTTGTCCACTAAATAGAACAGAAGGAAAGGAGCATATGAGGGGAAACTCTTCAACTCGGTGAGTTCACAGTCCCATGTCTTATCATTTACAGGAGTCACTTTACCTTGCATTATCCCTGGGTCATATGGTCCATCAGGATTTCCTGGAGCTCCTGGATTCCCAGGTATGGAATGAGGCCAGAGAAAGTAAGCACGCTTTAAGGGCCTTGAGTCAAAGGAAGCAGGGTAGCCCAATGGCACATGAGGGTACCGCTCTAGGGTGTTCTCAGTGACTGAGGAAACAGTTGCTGAAAAGTGTGGTATGGAGAGGTGAGAGTCAAGGAGGTTAGCAAAGAGTAGGATTGTTGACTAAACATCCTATGTGTAGCCTATCCGTGCTACTGTTCCTTCCCCTCACTACCTACACTTGGGGTTTTAGGCTCTAAAGGAGCTCGGGGCCTCCCTGGAACTCCAGGCAAACCTGGCGCTCATGGAAGTAAAGGAGAGTCAGGAAGTCCGGGGTTAATTCATCTCCCAGGATTGCCAGGTAAGGGAAAAAGGCACCCCTTGTGTGGCTGTTATGTTGGGATCGCTTCCATTCTCCACCAATGACAGTAAGCTAGGTCTGTTCCCCAGTGTAGCAGAGATGGTTTGAGTTCACTTCCAGGCAAAATGCAATAGAGAACCATAGAATGAGGGCATACCACAGCTATGAGGGCCACATAAAACCAATGGAGGCAACCCCTTAATTCTCAGATGAGGAAACTGATATTTCACAAGACACTAGTGACAAAGGCAGGCAGGACTCTGCAACTGTCTGCTTGCCAGACTTGTGACAATATCTCAGATGAACTTCTTGGAGGTCCAAAAAAGGAATTCAGACCAGTCCAAAAGCTACCCATGTCTTCCTCTTTCTAAAGTTGTTCCAACCTGAGCTTCAGGACAGCAGGGTACCACTGCTTCTCTGCCTGTATTCCCTGGGTTAGCACCTGCAGCACCTGGGAACTAACTTGGTAGTCATGCAAAGTCTCAACCTGTTCCCAATGCCCAGTGAGCAAAAGCTCTAGGATAGAGCCAATGAATGATCTGTGTGTCACTTTAAGTTCTGAACTGTCATTGTTCTAGCACTCAAGCCCTAACCTGGACCACCTGCTCTAGTGTTTAGCATTGCTTCTAGGAGGGCATGACAGCTGGAGTTTCACAACTGTGGGATAGCCTGAGCTTTGGAAAGAAGGCCTTGCTGTGACTTGCCCTCTTAGCAACTACTGAGCCCCAGAAACAGGAGCAGGTTGCTTAAGCTGTGCCTATCCCCAACCTCCCAGAACTAGACCTTCCTCCCACTCATGTGTTGTAGTCCCTACCTCTGCACAAATCCTCCAAGAAAAGGAGACTTCGAATCATTGGTAATACATTAACTTTTGTATTAGAATACTGTGTCTCACATCTCTATCCAGATAAATTGCTTATAAACATCCATGGCCTTTTTTTTTTTTTTTTAATCGTTGCCTCTTTACTTTTAGGATTTCCTGGACCTCGTGGGGAGAAGGGATTGCCTGGGTTTCCTGGGCTTCCCGGAAAAGATGGCTTGCCTGGAAAGGCTGGCAGTCCAGGTTTACCAGGTTCCAAGGGAGCCACGGGTGACATCTTCGGTGCTGAAAATGGTGCTTCAGGGGAGCAAGGCCTACAGGGATTACCAGGGGACAAAGGATTTCCTGGAGACTCTGGCCTTCCAGGACCCAAGGGTGACTCTTCTCAACCCCATACTTAACAATGAACAAAAAGCTTTATTGTAACTGCTGTCTTTGCATAAATACATGCATGAAAAACATGGCTGAATCTGGAATAATTAACTAGGAATCCAAAATGACATTTGACATTTTATTCTGTCTCTCTTTGGGGGAAATCTTTTCTTATGTGGTTGGAGTCCATTTTCCTATCACAGTAATTCCAGGAGTAGCTGTAACCAATAGTCAAATTTTTGCAAAGCTGCTAAGAAAAGACAGTGTCACCTGAGGTGACACTTGGGCCAAGCCCTTCCACTGGGAGATGGTTTGTGACCCAGTGCCTCCCTGTTATCCAGGCTATAAACATCTGCCCCTCCTTTTTATTAGGTTTGAATGGGAAGTCTGGTATGCTAGGCCCCAAAGGTGAGAGGGGCAACCCAGGAACATCAGGGCCACCAGGACAGCCAGGACCCTCAGGATCTAGTGATCCACTTGGCATCAAGGGCCCAGCTGGACACCCAGGAGCACCAGGCCTGCCAGGCATTTCAGGTACCTACATTGCAGGAAGGACCCCAACTTGACAGACTGTAGCTTGGCTCAGGCATGCTGGGCACTAATATTGGCACTGTGGCATGGTCAGAATCTAGGAAATTTGACTTTCCTAACCCCTCTAGTGTCAAACCCCAAATCATCCTGGCTGTGCCAGGCAGAACACACTGCTACTGTTTGGCTTCTGGACTATGACAGCAAATCTCTGTCATTTCTGTCTCCCACGGCCTCGTGGCCCCTTTTGGTGCTTTTGCCTGCCTCTGGCCTTTCTCTATTAAAGAAACCACCCTGTGCTGAGGTGTGTTGTGCCCTCACTGGGGCTGTGGTGAGCTTGCTTTGACACAGAAGCCGGGGCTGAACTCTCACCGCACACTGCCACCACCCAGTAGCCTGCCTGTCAGGGAATATGTGGCTGAGGATCCATAGGCACGCAGTGGCTTTCACTGGGTAACAAGGACTTTGACACCATCATCCTCACTCTGCCTCCTTACTAAGTGACTGAAGCTGGGTTATTTGCAGAGCCATTAATATCTGCTTTATCTCCTTTGTCCGTCTGTTTCTGGGGTCTTCGTATCAGCTGCTGACGTAAAGAAGAAGAAAAAAAAACAACCCACAAGCTCACCAACTAAGACTCCCCACTGGGGAATTATCTGATTATCCACTATAACATGGCCTTGCTTACAAGGCCAGGGTTCACTGAACCCCTGCTAGAGGTTTGGTTCCCATTGTATTCTGCTCTCCTGTGATAGAGCTCTCTTTACAACTTCCCAATGGAATCCTGGGGCTGGCAGCTACTTGATGCCTTTCATTTCATGGAAAACTAAGTCAGCCATTCATGTAGGTCCTTGGGAGCCCAAATACTTGTGTCGTCATTGATTTAATCCTTTGCTTTTTTAATTTCCTTTCTTTGTACCTGGACATTCCACTTTGGCAGCAGCTCAGGAGGTTAATCCCATTGACCAACTTAAAGCGTGGTGACAGAGGCTCAGAGGGCCCAGGAGATCAAATGCCCCTTGTGGGTCTCTCCAGTACTTGGCACTGGGGGGGGGGTCTTTCAAACCTAATGCCAAGAAGCTGGCTGACTTAACCGCTTGCTTGAGAGATTAAAAGGGCAACCCTGTATCCAAGACTCCCTGGGAAGATAAGAACAACAGCTCAGCTTTAACCTCCACTTCACCAATTGGCTGGGGAAACAACCACTGGAACTGGATTCAGAGTGTTAAGTGCCGGGAAACCAGAGCCCAGTTGCCACCCTGGCTTCCCAGAGTTCCATTTAGAAGCTCCAGTATAAATCACATTCATAAAGGAAGAAGTTAGAATCACAAAGCAGTTGTGTTTCCAACCCTCCACTGTGCCAGTCTAGAAGTGATAAGCATTTAGCATGGTGCTCTGGGTGGTAGATACTAATGCTCTGAGCAACTTAGTGCTCACCTTATTGGCAGCTCTCATTGGGTATTGTTAAAGGACCATGGACAAAACACACCAAGCCAGCCAAACAGGACCAAGGGGAATAAACTGTGACCCAAATCTGACCAGAACCTCACTTAGTGGCTGGCCTGTATTCTCTCCATTCAGGGCAATCTGGAATAAAGGGTCAAAGAGGAGACATAGGTCAACCTGGGTCAACTGGAAAACGAGGTCTACCTGGAATAAAAGGCCTTCGTGGTTCTCAAGGTCCCGCTGGTTTCCTGGGAAGCCCAGGTTTGCCAGGAGTCACTGGGTTGCCAGGCATCCCAGGCCCAAAGGGTAAGTGAAGTAATTGGGAAGACCAGTGAAGTGGACAGGGATTACCCAGAAGGAGCATTCATTCTGAGCTGCCAGAATGGCTCCCTCCCACCTACCCAGGAATACAAGGTGTGCAGGACTTTCTGTAGCAAATCATTTAGACCAGGCTGGTACTAGAGGACGATGGTCACCTAATGGGAGTCACTCAAACTGCTTGTTGTGTGGGACAGTGGGATGACTAACATGGACAGAAAAGATGACTCAGCATAGCATGACATGTTCCAAGGAACCTTGACAGCTCTCACTTCCTATGATTGCCATACCAGTGGTTAGGTGTGTGGCGTCTCTGTTTTAAACAGGAGAAAATGTCTAGTCTCAGGACAGGGCATAAAAATGGTAAGCACAAAGGGGCAAGGTCATGCTCACCTCTTTCCTCCTGGACCTAGGCTTTTTTTTTTTTTTTTTGACATGTGCTCTGAACTTAATGACATCAAACAAAAGAGCCCACATCTTCCCTTTCTCTCCTGGTGTTCAGTGCTGTGTGCCTGTTCAGAGAGTACTAGGATGGGTAATAACTAAGAAGCTTGGTAAAAACCTAAGACTTTAGAGTTAGAGAAACCTGTGTTCAAATCCTTTCTCTATAACTTCTTAGCTCTATGAGATTGTGCCAGTAATTCAACCTTTGCGTGCCTCCCTTTTTTCCTTGTGAATACAAGAGAAACGATAATAAAAGGAAGTCTTACTTTCAACAGGTGAAAGGGGCTCCTCTGGACCAGTAGGGTTTCCCGGCTTACCTGGCCTTCCTGGTATTCCTGGAGCTGGTGGATTAAAGGGATTTCCTGGGTCATTTGGAAAGGTGGGAAAACCTGGACAGGCTGGTACTCCAGGTGAAAAAGGTGAGAAAGAGACAGGCACACACACACACACACAGAGAGAGAGAGGGGGGGGGGAGGGGAGGGAGGCAGAGACTCCAAAACAACCATTTTGTTTTTCCAAGTGTATGTGGCTTGTCAACTTTGTCATTTGTGTGATGAATGCCAACTCTGTATTAGGCAAACATTTGGACTTCTGAATTAAGTCCTTTTAAAACAAAAGACTCTTCCCTTCAGAGTCAACACTACGTATTATGGACTATGGTAGTCAGCTTTTGAGTACTGAAAAAGTACCTAGCATGAACAGTTTATAAGAAGGAAAAGGTAAGGTTTAGTTTAGATCTTGGTTTCAGAGGATTCCGTCTGGGATCAGTTGAGCTTGTTGCCTTTGGGCCTGTGGGGGTGTGCGGTACATCAGTGGAGCGTGGCAGCTGGGAAGCAAAACTAATAATAATGAGAGTCCCACAGTCCCCTTCAAGAACATGCACTCAATAACTTGACTTCCTCCTATTCAACTCCAGGCATCAAAGGTTCCCTCACCTCCCTATGAGGTCAATGGCTGAGAATCAAGACATTACCATCCAGATCTAGGGAGGGGCACTTATTCAAACCAAAACGAAGGCCTCTGTTATATACTCCCAGCTCATCCTTGGGGAAGAATTTTGAGAAGAGTCTAAAGTTACTGCTATCTTTGCACTTGGAGAAAAGACAGCGCATACACAGAAATGCAGAATTTGAGGATGGGATAGGGTAGAGGATAGAAAGTCCTAAGGATTTGGCTTGGGTTGGGGAGTAATGTGGTAAGAAACAATATAAAAGGTCAGTCCTCGTGTGACTTTGTGTGGAAACTTTCTTATGCTGACTACCTGCTCTGCCTTCCTTCAGGAGACAGAGGGGATCCAGGGTCAATTGGCATTTCCAGTCTAAGACCTCCAATGCTGAACCTTTGGTTCAAAGGAGAAAAAGGTTCTCGAGGTTCGGCTGGATCGGATGGATTTCCTGGACCCAGAGGTGCTGAGGCAGGGGATATTCAGGAGTGATTTACAAGAAAGGATTTACAGCCATCCTAGGCTTCCTTCCTGAGAAAGCAAAGCTTACCCCCCAAGAATGGCAGTGCGGGAGGCAACATGGGGTTCAAGGAGGCTATCTTCCCTCCTCCTGAGTGTCCATTGATTTTGAGACTGCCTTGTACTATTGGCACTGTAGAACTGAAATTTTGACCCACGGTCTATGGGATCCCAGGTCGAGTCTGGTACATAGTAAGGCATAGATAGATATTGCCCTATGCTAGAGCTAGAGTAACATCAATGGTCCCTCCTTTCACCATCACCCCAAGCTAGCTTCCCCTCACCTGAGAGTACACTCAGGTGTACCTAGACAAACATTTTTTGTTGCCTCTAGCCTTTTTTCTGATAGGTTTTGCTTCTTTCCCAGGTGACAAAGGAAAGACTGGCATCCCAGGGTTGCCAGGCCAACCAGGAGCTCCTGGACAGTCCAATACCATCAAAGGACTCAGTGGGAGCCCAGGTTCCCCTGGATCTGTGGGAAGAATAGGATTCCCTGGCCTGAAGGGGTCCCTGGGGATCACAGGTTTCCCAGGAATGCCAGGAAAAAGTGTAAGTTTGTCCAGAATCTTGTCTCTTCACCATCAAAGAACATTTACAGCATAGTCACATGCCTCAGGTTGCCATCTTCTGGATTCCAGGCTACTTCCCAATCCTTGCCCTCAAGACAATCTCAGAGCCCTCACTCTCCCCGTGTATGTGTGTGACACATCTTCATATCCTTTTCCTCAGCATCTCCTCCTCTGGGTCTTTACTCCCATTATTGGCCCCATATGGTAGTCTTCAACAGCTGCCTGTTCTTTTTCTTAAAGTTTATTCTTTTTTATACAATTTTTATTTAAATTAGAAACAATTTTGCTTTACATGTCAACCCCAGTTCCCTCTCCCACCCCTCCTCTCCTGTCCCCCACCGACCCCTATCTCATCTTTCTGCTTTCCAGGGAGAGTGAGACCTTCCATGAGGAGTCTTCAAAGTCTGTCATATCATTTGGAGCAGGGCCTGGACCCTCCCCCTTGTGTCTAGGCTGAGAGAGTATTCCTATGTGGAATGGGCTCCCAAAGTCCATTCATATACTATGGATAAATACTGAGCCATTAACTAGAGGCCCTATAGACTGCCCAGGTCTCCTAACTGAGACCCACATTCAGAAAATCTGGATCAGTCATATGCTGGCTTCCCAGCTATCAGACTGGGGTGCATGAGCTCCCCCTTGTTCAGGTCAGCTGTTTCTGTGGGTTTATCCAGTCTGATCTTGACCCCTTTGATCAATACTCCACCCTCTCTGCAACTGAATTCCAAGAGTTCAGCTCAGTATTCAACAGCTGCCTGTTCTTAAGGCACCATCTCACCTTGAGTTGCTGGGCTGCTGCTGGGCTGATAAGGCACTTTTCATTGCTCTTGGTTGGTTCTTCAGAGAATCTCACTTGCTAGGCAAGATTTCTGGGACTTCAGAAACCTTTCTATTTGTGATCTACTGCCTGCACCCTATAGCCCACATTAAGCTGGACACGTTGAAAAAGATCACAAATTGTGGGGGAAGGGAGCTAAGGCTTGGTCTTGCTATGTTGTCAAGGGAGGCCTTGAACCCATAATATTCCTGCCTCAACTTTGCAAGTGCTGGGATTACAGGTATGCACCTTCACACCACAACTAGAAATAAGTATAGGGTTTGGTTTTTACTCAGTATTAAATTTAGGGCCTCCAGCATGCTAGGCAAGTGCTCTACTGCTGAGCTATATCTCTAAGCATATCATTCTGAGATTTCTTGATGGTTTAGTGGGAAAGTGTTTGACATACCTCAGAGGACAACTAGCAAAGGGTCAAATCTAGATTATCTGGGCATTTTAAAGGTAGGGGAGGGGCAGTAGAGATGGCTCAGCAGCTAAAAGTGCCTGCTGTTCTAGTTGGATGGCTTACAACTACCTGTGGACTACAGTTCCAACACAGTTTTGAACTCCATGGACACCTGCACACATGGACACATGGTAGCAGTATTCTCACAGTATTCTCTCTCTCTCTCTCTCCCTCTCTCTCTCTCTCTCTCTCTCTCTCTCTCTCTCTCTCTCTCTCTCTCTCTCTCTCCCTCTCTCTCTCTCTCTCTCTATCTCTATCTCTCTCCCTCCCTCCCTCCCCCTCCCCCTCCCTCTCCTTCTCCCTCCCTCTCCCTCTCTCCCTCCCCCACACACACACACTTAAAAACATAAATAAGACAGAGTAAACTAGAGTGGGTCTGACAGATGGACTTGAATTTGAATGTCAGCAGGCTCAATCACTCATTTGTTCTGTGATCTTGTGTTCCTTGCTTAATTAACTTCACTGAGCCTTATTTCTTCATCCATTAAAAAAGTAGACTAATAATTAAACTTCTTTAAGACAGTAGTAAAGATTAAATGAGATGAGACATGCAAAGAACTTAACATTGTGTCTGACACGTGGAATGTTCTACATAAATAGTAGTCTGATCAAATGAATTAGGCATAGAACACCTGTACTCCCTGCAAGCAAATTTTTGTCTTTCAAAAGCATTAGTCAATCTGGTAGGGGGATACAATGACATGGCTCAAACATTCTCCAAAGAAATCATTCTAGGCTTAAAGTCCTGACAACTCACAGAAGGAGAGGGATAGAAACAAAGTAGGGGTGCATTTGGGGAGGAAGGGGCCCTGGCATGAGCAGAGACTCGCATTAGGAACATGTATATTGAGTGCAGTGTGCTATATGAAGTCAGACCAGGAAACAGACAGAATGGTGTGGATACCATTGAAAGTAGTGGTCCAATGAACACAGTGATCCAGCTCTTTACCCAGTGTCCTGTGCAAAGCACTAAGTGGCATGAATTTTTACTGGGTACATCTCCACATATGTTAAACCATACTAGATACCACAAGAACAGCTGAAAGCAGCTGACATAAACACTCCCCAGATGCAGAGTGTTTCAGAAAGCTGCCAGTGAGTGCCGATGGCTTTTCCTGTGACTATGGAAGCTAATATAAATGCACCTGCACACTTAGAGCCTGCTATGTGGTAACAGGACAACCTCATGTTCCTTGTGGAGCCTACAGCAGAGGTCTAGCCCTGCTTAGGAAAGCAAGACTACTGGTTTTGATTGTTTTTTTCTTTCCAGTTTTGAGACAGAGACTCACTAGGCTGGTCTGGAACTTGTGAAGTTCCTGCATCTGTTTCCTGAGTGCTGACATTATAGGCACATGCCCTCACACCTGGCCAAAGTGATGGTAGCTGAATACCTGCAGAGCAGATTGAGTGCCTGACCTAGGGTTAATGGCCTATGTTTTCTGAGACTTAATAATTAATGCATCCATACATTGACTCACCGAGATTTCAATTCTGATAGGTTACAAATGACATGACTAGAAATAATCTGCAGATGGAATATTACCCCCTGCAAACTCTAAGTATACATGTCTTTCCCTGACTCATCCCTTTCCCATCTACAAGACATATTCCTGTCCCACCTAACACACAGTGTGTAATCAGCATCTCTCAGGTGATGACTAGGAGTTAGGAAAGAGAAGAAAGATGGTGAGCATCTCTGAGCTCTAGGCAAAGAATAATTATTTCTATATTGCCTTGAAGGGTTCTCAGGGTCGCACTGGAACTTCTGGCCCCATGGGAGTAACTGGTATCCCAGGATTAAAAGGTAGGGAACATTTTCGCTTTTGATATGTTTGCCTAGACCAAGGGTGTTTTCTATCAATCCATAATTCAGGGGGTGGGCAGAACTGTGTTTAGAGGAAAAATGAATTTGGTTTGTATTTCCCATTTGGCCAAAACCCTCTGCATTCCTTTTTCTTCAAAGACAATGTAAACAACAGAGGTACCTGCCGAAATGTTTTCACATCACTGTCATGGCAAAACCAAAAACAAAACAAAAAACCCATATTCCTTTGGCTTTTTATTTTAACCCATCTGCTTTCAGCAGCATAAAAGAATTTCAGCTCAGAGCAACTCTTCCACTGATTAGCACAGCCCCTAGGCAGGAGCATTTCCCATCTTTACATGGATCACTATTATGGTTGTGTTTCAGGGCCCACTTAGCCATCTTCTCACACTTACTGGGCCTTGTGATGTGTTTTCAATGGAGCTGTGCTATGTATGAGAACATCTCCTGCCAGTAGCTTGGAAGAACCCCCAAGTCCTTTTACCTAGTGGGTGGTTTTGTCAAGAAGCTCCTCTGGCCATATTGAATCTGAATTCAGGAGGAAAAGATTGAAAAGCTTGCTTTGGCGAAAAGAGAATGAACAGTTGTTTTTCTTGACCATTTGAAAAATTATTTTTTATACCTGCAGGAGACCAAGGCCAAACACTTGGGATTTCTGGAAGCCCAGGACCCAAGGGACAGCCTGGTGAATTAGGTTTTAAAGGTAAGACTGCAGTATTTTTGCATATACTTGACAAATGTTTCAGAACTTGAGGACTAGAAGGAATTGTGAAGATTAGTCCCAAGTTCTTCAATGTCCATCCGGTAGATACCTATAGTTTTCCCAGGCAAACTGATTTGTACACTGACAAAGACCTTTAGCCTGGTATACCCCCTGAAACGTGGTCTACATATTTTCATCTAAACTTTGGTGCAAGAACATCTCAATTCATCATTCATCATGCTTCTGGAAGGCACTCAGAAAAAAAAGTCTACTTACAACTCAGTCGGGAACAGCTTCCAAATACAAAAACAACTGCCATAATTTTTCCCAGAGTTTCTTCACTGAATCAAGTTACCTCAATATCTCAAAATGCTTTCACCTTCCTACCCATGTTTTACCAGGGAGGAGCACAATTCCAGAAATGGGGACTAATCATCTGGCAATTTTTTTGATCTTATAGGTGTAAAAGGAAAAGATGGAATAGTTGGTGACACAGGTTACCCAGGAAACAAAGGTGATGATGGAAATGTTGGTATTGCTGGAGAACCTGGCCATCCTGGCTCCCCAGGTACTGTGCTGCTTGACAAGTTTATTCTGAAGAAATTAGCATTAGTGTCAAGCAATACCCTATTCTGAATGTCTTCCTTGGTTTCACATTTAGGACTTCAAGGGATTTCAGGTATGAGAGGAGACCCAGGCCTCCCAGGATCCCCTGGCCATTTGGGGTTAGTTGGCTTCCCTGGACCCTCTGGCTTAAGAGGACCTAAAGGTATGTGTGTTTGTGAGGAGGAAGTGAGAGCACGTGTCTTTTCCTCAACAACAGATGGTAACTACTTCATCTTGGAATGTAGCAGCTAGGCTTAAGCCATGTGATTTTACATGAGGATTAATGGGAAAATGTAGAGTGGGCTAGAGATATGGGTCAGTGGTTAAGAGCACTTATTTTTGCAAAGGACTTGAGTTTGAGTCTGAGCACCCACATTGGTGGCTCACAACCATCTATAACCCCAGTCCCAGGTGATCCAGTGCCCTCTTCTAACCTCCATGGGCACTTGTATAGTTCATAGACATACATGCAGGAAAATTCTCATACATATAAAGTAAATAAATATTTAATTGGAAAAAAGAATGAAAATTAAGGGAAGGGAGGTGAACAATTATAAATGTGAATAGAAGAACGTGAGTACTACAAAGAAAAGTATTAACAAGAAAGACACATTAGTTTTCTATTACTATAATGAAATCCCTGCGGTTGGTTACTTAGAAGAAACATAGATTGAACTGTGGTTTTTGAAGCAGTAATACCAAAGAGCTATGGGCACTGGCTCTAAGGAGGACCATATGTTAACTGTATCACCTTCATGAAGATGACATCATTGCAGATTGTGAGAGAGAGGAGAGAGAGTGGGGTAGGGAGGGAGGGATGGAGCACAACTCAATTCAATAAGAATGTGTAGATGGAACTTTCTGTCTTGCCCCATCCTGCAGCTGTTCAGTCCCAAATAAACACACAAAGGCTTAAATTAATTACAAACTGTTTGCCCTATTGCTCAGTCTTATTACTAACAAACTCTAACAACTTAAATTAAACCATAATTTGTATCTATGTTTAGCCACATGGCTTGGTAACTTTTCTTAGTATGGTATTCTCATCTTGCTTCCTCTACATCTGGCTGGCAACCAAGTCTCTGCCCTCCTCTTCCCAGAATTCTCCTAGTCTGGTAGCTACTGGCCAGTCAGCATTTTATCAAACCACTCCGAGTAACAAATCTTTACAGTGTACAAGAGCATTATCCCTTACCAAAACTGAGGGGTAGGGCCAGTCGTACTCTTATGTAACAATTCACAATTATGAGAACTTGGGGTCCCTGAGAACTACCTTATCCCTTTTGTGGAGAGTCCCAGTGACAAAGCCAACTTTCACTAAACCTTACCTCTCAAAGATCCCACCAACTCTCATTACATCACAACAGAGACCTTCAGGGACACATTAAAACTATGTCCAAGTGAAATGGTTAATATTGTAAACTTCATAAGGTCTAAAATCACCTAGGAGACAAGCTTTGGGGACACCTTTTAAGGGACAATGTTGATTTTGTTAGCCTCTGGGAATGCATGAGAAGAATTATCTAGATTAGGTTAACTGAGACCCGCCTTAACTATAGGAAATACTAGTCCATTGGCTGGAGTCCTGGACTGAATAAAATAGGAGAAAGTGAGCCAAGAACAAGCATTTATTAACATCCACTTCATGACTATGGATACAATATAACCACTTGCCTCAAGTTTCTGCTGCCATATGTTCCTCAACATGATACCCTCAAATAACAAGCCAAAACAATCCTTTCTCTTTTTAAGCTACTTGTGTCAAGTATCTGATCACAGAAATGGAAAATGTAACCACTACATGAAGCCATAGCAGAAAGTTATTGACCTAGCACATGTTGTATTTCCTTGCTTTAATTTTCTAGAACCAGTTTCTGGTTCTATTAAAAACACTTACTGTTGGGGAGATGTGGCTCAGTTGGTAGAGTTCTTGCCCAGCATACACAAAGCCCTAGCTTCAATCCCCAGCTCTGCATAAACCAGAGTGATGACGCACACCTATAATCTCTGCAGTCTGGATGGGGATACAGGAAGATGAGAAGTTGAAGGTCATGCTCAGCTACATAGAGAGTTGTAAGCATCCTGGGGAACATGAGACTCTATCTCAAACAAACATAACTAAGAAAAGTGGAAGGGCCTATTCATTTGGCCCTGTGATTTTAGAGGTTTTCCTCCACAGTCGTCATGTGGCTTCATTACAGCTGGGCCTACGGTAAGGAAGAATACCATGATAGGGAGTGTGTTGCACAGTCAGGCTGCTCACCTCATGATGGTCAGGGAGCAATAAGAGGCAGTGCCGGGACAAAGAACCCCCATTCATGACGTGCCCCCATTTAGCTACTTCCTCCAATTAGGCCCCACTTTATCAAAGTTCTTCTACCACTCAATAACTCATTAAGTTTTGAGTCACATTGAATTAATGCATCTCTAAAATCAGAATCATGGGAGTCAAATAGTTTCCTAAAGACTATACCTCTGAATATATACTCTTTGATGGGGGAATATCTGCCAACAACTCTTACTAAGGAATAAGCCTTCAACATTTGGGTCTTTGAGAAACATTTTAGATCCAAACCTTAACAGCTAAATAACTGCCATCTTACTCATAAAGTTGCAGTGGCCCTTATAACAATCATGAGAACCCAAGGTGCAGGCTGTATGTTTGAAACTGGCTATTCTTCTGTAGGGTCATGTGTGATTGAGTAATACCTCAATAAAGATAAAGATGACTGGCTAGGTATTGGTGGCACACGCCTTTAGTCCCAGCACCCGGGAGACAGAAACAAGCAGATCTCTGAGTTTGAGGCCAGCCTGGTCTACAGAGCAAGTTCCAAGACAGCCTCCAAAGCAATACAGAGAAACCCTGTCTTGAAAAACCAAAATATATAAATAAAAGAAATGACTGGAGCCATTTCTGACATTCTCTCTCCTCAGGAATCTCTGGACCTCCTGGTTTACATGGACTGAATGGACTTCCTGGCACCAAGGGTACCCGTGGAACTCCAGGTAAAAGAGAGAGAGAGAGAGAGAGAGAGAGAGAGAGAGAGAGAGAGAGAGAGAGAGAGAGAGAGAGAGAGAGAGAGAGAGAGAGAGAGAGAGAGAGAGAGAGAAAGCCCTGAAGATAAGGTTTAAGCATACAAAGCTCTTCCAGAAACCAAAAGAAGTCAGTCATGTGTTCTCAACTATAGCATATCCCATATCCTGGGATTTCGATCTCCTTACCAATCTTCAATTGGAGGGTCTTAATATGAGGGGAAAATAGGATGTTTTGTTTTTCTGTGGGAATGAACTTCCCTTCCAGGCTGCAGGGAAGTCAGCTATGCCTGGGGGCTGTCTCCACCTGAGCTCTGACCCCTCCCTCTACATTTCTCCCTAGGAGCCAGTATCACTGGTGTTCCTGGCCCTGCTGGCCTGCCTGGACCCAAAGGGGAAAGGGGAATGCCAGGAATTGTCATCGGAGATCCAGGAAAACAAGGTTCAAGGGGACAAAAAGGTGACCGAGGTAAGTCAGTTCAAGTCAGACCTTGCAGAAAGTGAATGAGGCCTTGGCTGGGGAGCAGGGTTTGGTTGATCAGGGCCACGTGGTTCACAGGGTTGAATTATGATTGGCTTTCCATTTTTGTGAGTCTAAGAGCCCTTAACAATGAATGCTAAGAAAAGGATGGTAGGCTAGTCCTATGGGTTTCCCTGTAAAGAGTGCCCTCCCGCTTCCAGTTTCCCCCGGCTCTCTCTAATTAAGCTCTGGACCTCTTTTTTTAATTCTTCTCCAAAGCCAGAAAATGCTTCTAATGAGCAGAGTTTGTCCATTGAGTGAGATCTTAGCTACAATTTCCTTAGTGCTCCATGAGAACGGGAGACACCAACTGGCAGAAGAAACCCAAGATTGAGAGAATCAGGGCCTCTTGAGGCCAGGCCCACAGTCTGCACTCTGTCAGGATCAGTTCTATTTTCTTAAATCAAATTGCACCCTGATCTCAGCTCCTGGCCCTGCTTGAAGCCTTTCTGGATTTTCCACTCGAAAAGTTCTCAAAAAATAAGAATGAATTGCCATTCTTCAGCTTCCTTAGCAATGCTCTCGACACCCAAAATGTCTCCCACTATATGGGAAGCACGAAATGAATGCAGTATAGCCTGTGGCTAAGAGTATGGCCTTTAGGTTCACATTTCAGTTCTCCCTTTCACTGAGCCATCTGAGCCTGAGCATGAAGTTACAAGCCTGTCTCTCAATATTAAATGAACTCAGTGTTGTTTTTTCTTTCTGTGAAATGGATATAATCACAGAACTGCCTCACGGATTTTTATGAGGACTCTATCGACAATAGGGTAATGAGCATCAAGGAACATCTCTCAGTGTCTCACAGATGCTCCAGAAACATTGGGCACTGTGCTATTACATGTGACTCGGGGAGTGATAGCTACAATATATTTGGGACCTTGGATCTCACCACACTTTTGGTTTACATACTGTACATATGTTTCCAGGAATTGCATTCACACATTAAATTATTTCCTGCTGCACTTTGAATTGAGACATCTGCCGTTTGGGTGTTGAATCTTTCCATTGGTTGGGATAAACTTGTTCTTTTGGGAAAGCCAGGAGTTTCTCCAGAGGAAGGGCTCAAAGCAGGGTCTGAGCCCACAGAGCAATTGTGGCTTTTTCCCCAGGACATAGAGAAGACAGGACCAGAGGGAAGCATATGGCATTTCTTCTGTTTGTAAATCTTAACTGTGAATGCCTGGTTATCAAATTATTCATTTACTTTAGCTGACATGAAATCATAATTACAATTACAGTAAACAGCAAACATAAAGATGGATATATTATAGAAACATAATTATGAGGAGCAGTACATCGCAAAGGAATACATTTGGTGTGGTTCTGTCATTAGATGTTCAAAATAAGCAAAACAACCAACATATTGCTTGGGGATGCAAATATCCATGAACAAATTATGATGAAAAGGAAGGAAGGGAGCACAAACTTTGGGAATGGCTGACTCTGAGAGGAGGGGGTTGAATCTATGGAGGCTACACACATAATTAACACTATAATTACATCTTTGTCTTTAGTGTGGCAATGGAGTGCAAATGCGTTCATCATACCTGGGTTATTCTTTATTGAAACAATTTGTTTAAAAAGAATACAGCATGTATTGTACCCACCAGAGGAAACTGTCTGTGATTTGCTAATGGAAGTAAAACAGGCTCAGCCTAAGAACACTTCATTCCCTGTGCTCACAATACCTTTAGCTAAATGATTCACAATTATACTGTTGTTTTCATATTTGTGTTAAATCCTTAGAGCCTACATTTATGTATTTAGCGTTTCCCTGGCATTGGAATCAGTTAGCAAAACAGTCATTTTGCATTTGCAGCTCCTCATTTAGAACATTTTAGTTTTCATCAAACAACATATGAGGGCTCACAAGATGGCTCATTGGGTAAAAGCACCTAAGTTACAAGCCTGACAACCCGAATTCCATCATTGGAACCAAAGTTGAGGTTGAAAGAGAGACCCAACTCCACAGAGCTGTCCTCTGCACTTCACTCATGCACTGTTACATACCACCCCAAACACACACACACACACACACACACACACACACGCACGCACACATGCATGCACACATGCAATAATGATAAGTTATTAACAATATGAGATTTGGGCACTACTTTAGGTCAGCAGTATATTTATTTAATATTTGACGATATATTAGTATAACTATAAAGTCAAGAAGCAGATAAAGGGCAGGCAAGTCTTCAAAAAACTGACATGGAGGATTCTTAGAATCTGTATGCTGCCCATGCTTACTCCATTGCTTGAGGTTTTATGGTATTTTCCTTGTTGGCTGGTATAAAATAGGTAAGTTTTCTACATGCACATATACATGTATAAAGCTCTACTTCCAGGAAAAAGCATACAATATGTCTTTCTTTTCAGATGCTTACCTCAGTGAAAAAGAAAATTACTTCAGAGAGTCATCATGACACAGCTGACAATGCTGAAGCTTATTTGTATTTTGCTTGTACAGACTTAAAATCAACAAAGCCTTTTCTCAAAATCAGCCTTTCCATCTCCAGTTTTCTTTGTGATTCAGTGCATTTATGAGCTATTTTTAAACACCTGCTTTGGCTAATCTACCATCTCTCTTTACAAGTTTACATGGATTTACCAGTTTTATAAGGTGGATATAAGATGGGAAATTGAGTAATAATATTTTGGGAGTTTTCTTCTCCCTCCCTCCCTCCCTCCCTCTCTCTCTCTCTCTCTCTCTCTCTCTCTCTCTCTCTCTCTCTCTCTCACACACACACACACACACACACACACACACACACAAAGAATCTCAACCAATGGATTTTAATGGATTTTAGCAAGCAGATTACACTGAATTTTCTCATTTGACCGTCCGTTAGAATATGCCAGATAACACATTAGTCCCCTGCTTCCTGTACAGCAGGAACGTCTACATGTGTGTAAGTAGTTTTAAGAGTTCCCCATCAAAATTGCCATATGTGTCTTTCACATGCATTAAATAAATAGTTTGTCAGCTGATGAAAGCTTTTGTTTTTAACTTATAGTAGAAATTGTTCCACAAATAAAAAGCATGTAATGTAGTATGCAAGTCTGAGCAAAGAATTCCCTAAATGCTCCATTACATAACTATTTACTTTGGCCAAAGGGGAACAGGTATCTGGTGCAGACAAATGTGTTCAACAGGAACTAAGCAGTCATCCCCTAATTCGGCACCAAAAAAAAAAAAAAAACACAAAAAAAAAACAGACAAACAAACAACAACAACAACAAAAAACCTGGGTGTTTGCTTGTTTGTTTGCCTAGAAGTGCCAGGAGATAGTCAGAAACCCAGAATACACAGAGGGATCCATAGTACTCTTGCTGCCTCTGTTCTGGATGGTCTGGCTTGAGTCATACAGTAGCTGTAACTTTTGGACAGCTGTTAGGAAAATTTGTTTGATGGACCAGTGTGTTTAATAACAACACTTGAAAAACTTACATTCCAGGGGCTCGGCCATGCCTCTTTTTTTTTAATTTATGGTTTGGAGATAAACATCCTGAAATATTTCCATCACCAGTGAAATTGGGGAGCTAGAAATTTCCATAGCTCTGTCCCGATAAGATGAATCTCCAGCTGGAAAGAGCCGGATCTTTTCTTATGTTGTCTGTTCGCTGGGAAAATCGGATGAAGAGAGAAGAGCCCTCTGCTGGTGTAGGCTGGTCTTGCAGCTATCTTTATGGCTTCCATTTTCTGAATGCACTGGGCTCTCTCCTAGACATGGGAAGCCCACCAAGCCCCATTTTATTTATTCTTTGCAGGTTTCCCAGGTCTCCAAGGTCCTGCTGGTCTCCCCGGAGCCCCAGGCATCTCCTTGACCTCAGTCATAGCAGGACAGCCTGGTGACCCTGGGCGCCCAGGCCTAGATGGAGAACGAGGTAAAAAAAAAAAACCAAACCAAACCAAAACAAAACAAAACAAAAACAAAAACAAAAAGCCCCAAATAGAACTGGCCACCCTACTTTGATATTTGCACCTATGCTTTATATAATGCAGTCCTTTCCCTGATGCTAGATATGCATGACTCTGCTTGACCGCAATCTATTCCCTTCCAACAAGATTTCAGGGACTAGAACTGGCTGCCTTTTGCTGGGGTGTTTCAGAAAGTCAGGGCATGGAGACTCTAAGGACAGCAACAAAAACCCATGAACTAGGATTAGGCTTTGGCTACCTAAGTTCCTAGGTTTCCAGTAGCTTCCCATCTTCCTGCACATCATTACTGTTCCAATCTTATCCCTAGGCCGCCCAGGCCTTCCAGGACCTCCAGGTCCCCCTGGGCCATCCTCAGACCAAGGCGACTCTGGAGACCCTGGCTTCCCTGGAATTCCAGGCCTTCAAGGGCTCAAGGGAAACCAAGGACTTCCAGGTTTCTCTGGCCTCTCTGGAGATCTAGGGCTGAAAGGTAAGTCTGATCCAGCACCTGCAAGACACATCGGTCACCACTGCACAGAGGCTCTGAAGAGGCCTGTGGATGGTGTTCTTCCTGCCCAGTCTCCCTCTATCACCACCATGTCAACACCTGACTTGTTTTCCTTTGGCCCTTGTCAGGTGTAAAAGGGGATCCTGGCCTCATGGGGACTCCTGGCAAGGTCGGGCCACCAGGAGATCCTGGATTTCCTGGGATGAAGGGGAAAGCAGGGCCAAGAGGTGAGTGCAGGGCAAGTTCCGGGCCAAGCCTTTGCTGTGGAGGGAAGGGGTGAGGCATAAGGCTGAGGTTGTTTTAGAAACCATGCTGTCCAACTGTAGCTTGTTGTTTTCCGGCCAGCCCGCCCGCCGCTGCTCTGGCGTGCCGGCCCCCAATAACAAGCAGGAGACTCTATATTTAATACAATCCTGTTGGCCAGTTACCATTATTGTTTATGGGCTAGCTCTGCCTTAATTATTAACCCATTTCCACTTATCTAAGTATTTCCACGTGGTCGTCTTATGGGGAGCAGCGGCTGGCCTCCTCCTTCTTCCCCCGGGCTACATCTCGACTCCTCCCTACTACTTCCTCTTTCCTCCTGGTCTCCTAGCCCTGCCTATCTTGCTATCTCATTGGCCCAATGGTGCTTTATTAACAAGTATGAGAAACATATTTACAGAATAACATCTCCCATCAGTCCAACCACACCACAAAAGCAACTAGGGGATCATGTTCTCCAACCCAGGAGGTAGTTTCTGTACTTCAAAAATACCTCTGTCCCCATCTGCCTCCAGGACTGAAGGTCCTTACTGCTTTGCTGCCATGGGTCCTGCCACTGACCTCCATCTATAGTACTTCTGCATTGTATCTAGACTACTTCCCTTAATTTCTCAGTTCAGAAAAGAAGCAACATTCTATCCTCAAGCCAAATCCCTACCTAGGCATTCAGTCCATCAGCAGCCCCTGAGGGCTGTAACCCTTAACAAGCCTTACACCTGCTCACTTTGCATCAAGTCTACAGTTAACCCCGAGGTCCGAGTCATCAGCATTTCTCCTGTAGCACCTTTCCTTCCCCAACAACAACCATTTTGTCACATACAGTTGCCAATAAAAAACAAACCATCCTATTCATGGCATAGAAATGAACTAACTATAGCCCATAAAATCATGTGTGACACCTCCCTTTTCATCCTCATGCCAGCTTGTCCCCTTCACTGCTCACTGAACTCTCAAATAGTCTCCCAATTACCTTCTTTTGCCCCCTTCTCTCCTTTCTACTAGTTCCCTTCTCCCTGGTTGTTCCATCATGTATGTATGTATGTATGTATGTATGTATGTATGTATGTATGTATCTCACATAACATGGTGTTATCCAATGCTATCCATTTGCTGGTGAATGGCATACTTCTCTTTTCATTATGACTAAAGAAAATTCCTTCGTATATGTGTGCCATATTTTCCTTGTCCATTCATCTGTCAATGGATACTTAGACTGGTTCCAAACCTTGCCTATTGTGAATACTGCAGTGATAAACATGGATGTATCTCTGTGTATGGTGCCTTGGGAGCCCTTTGAGTGCATTACCAGGAATTGTACAGCTCCAACTCTACTTCTATGAGGAGCTCCAATATTGATTTCCATGGTGCCTGTGCTAGTTTGCATTCCCATCAGTACTATATATGTTTCCTGATTCTCTGTTGCCTTTCAGTTCTTTAAATGTCTACCTTCTGATACTTCTGATGTTCGAATAGTTTCAGCTAAAGTCACTGGTGATGAAAGTGTACTGATGACTCTAAAGCAGACCCTTCTACCCATACCTCCATGTTCCCTCCCATTGTAACTGCGTTATTCATTCCCTTCACAGCCCTTCTTAAAATTTGCATGGTGGGGTTAATGGCATTTGTCAAATTGTGCATTGTTCATCTTCTCCATAAATGTCCATCACTGCTCTAGTTTCACATCTCCCACGACCTTGGCATATAGTAAGCACCCAAGAAACACTTAATGAATTAGTAAACAAGTTGCTCCACTTGTAAGGTAGCTGACTTGGGTGGGGCTTTAGGCTAGGATGCCAACTGCACCCCTGGGTTGGCTACATCTCTATAGCATCTTTGGTACTGCGTTAAGAAAGCGTGTAAGTAAATACCTGCTCCGTCCATGAGCCAAGTCTTAGCCTACTATATTTGCAGCAGACATTTTCTAACTGCCTTCCACCTAGCAGATTGCATACTGAGCTATGGGAAGCCAAAATGGATGTGACTTGCTCCCTTCCTTGCCCATAAGGACCCACCAAGCCACTACGAAGGAGATAGGGAAAAGAAGGGCCCATTAAGGGTTACGTGGCCTGTCCTAGAGGCCTCAAGTGGGAATTGTGAGCACAAAAGAAAGAGCAGAGAGTTTGTGGCTGCCAGGCAGAGAGAAGGACACCTGTGCTACTGCTCTGCTCCAACCTGACCCTGCTATTTCACCGCCTGCCCTCAGGCTTTTCCGGCCCCCAGGGTGCTCCAGGACACACACCAATTTCCGAAGCTGTCCAGGTTCCTCCAGGGCCTTTGGGTCTTCCAGGCATTGATGGCATCCCTGGCCTCGCAGGAGATCCTGGGCCTCAAGGCTCTGTGGGTCTGCAAGGTAAGAATGGCACCAGAGAAAGGGAATTCCTGGGAAGCCGGGAGGCCGTGGTTGAGAGGCTGAATCTACTTCCTGGCTTGGCCCAGTTCTGAGAAGGTGACTTCATCAAGCATTTCCCTTGCTACTTCCTGCACAAGGCTCCCACACTCCTTGCCAAGGAAGAGGAAAGGCAGAAGGCCAGTGGGGCAGTGTTTATAGTTGTCTTCAGAGGACAAGTGAGTCTCTCCCCTAGACAGCTTGCTGCCTCTAAAGTTCTGTTTGGAGATAGAGATGTGGTGAGTGGAAAATCAGAGCACATGGCAGTGGAGAAAGCATGGGGACTGGGAACAGGAAATCTGGTTTCTAAGTCCTAGCTTTGTCCCAACAGGGTGAGTTATTACTCTCTCTGGGACTTCATATGAGTCTTAGGAGAAAGACCCTGGACCTTCCATACTGAGCCCTCCTCCACCTTGTGGATTTTTTTCTCCTACAGGCTCTAAAGGTCTACCTGGCATCCCTGGCAAGGATGGCCCCAGTGGGTTTCCAGGCCCACCTGGAATCCTTGGTGATCCTGGTCTCCCAGGACTACAAGGACCTCCAGGATTGGAAGGTGAGGTGAACAAAATTTAGAGACTTAGTCAACCCTGTGGTGAATTTGCCACTATGAGAGGGCTCACAGGCTGAGTTCTTGCCTGTCGTAATGTTCTATTGCTGTGAAGAGACACCACGACCAAGGCAATCCTTATGAAAGAAAGCATTTAGTTGGGGGCTTGCTTACAGTGTCAGAGGTTTAGCCCCTTATCATCATGGAGGGGAGCATGGCAGTAGGTAGGTAAGTACTGGAACAGTAGCTAAGAGCTATACCTTGATCTATGGAGGCAGGGGGAGAAAGAGAGAGACCCTTGGCTGAGTTTGAGCTTATGAAACCTCCAAGCCCACCCACAGAGACGCACTTCCTCCAATCATGCCACACCCCTAATCTTTCTTGAATAGTGCTACTCCCTGATGACTAAGAAGTCAACTATATGAGCCTATATGAACTTATGCAAACTACTACTTTGTCCTTTTATCCACACCATATACCCGCCAGCCTATGAAGGGGTGTCCTGTGTTCTCGAACATTATTTATTTATTATTTATTTATTTATTTATTTATTTATTTATTTATTTATTGACTTATTTTTTTGACCAGTGTCTTGCTGCATAGCCCTGTTTGCCCTCAAACTCACTGTGTATCCCAGGCTTGTGTCAAACTCCTGGTCTTCCTGGCTTTACTTTTCACGGCTTTCTGTCATACTCTGACATGGATGGAGAGCAATAATGTTGAAGAGGAGATATATCTGCCCATTGCCTCACTACTTATCCTCCCTTTTATACCAAGGACAGCAAACCCCTTGTCCTTGGTAGAGAATACTTCGGAGGCTCAGTAGTAAACCGTTGCAGTTCAATTCATATCCACCATGGACAAGAGAGGCAAATGCTAATGTTATTTATAATGCTTCTGATTCAGCAGCTAGTTATGTCCCATGAGAGACTTCAAGGCTGGGCATGAGAAGGATTTCCACTCTTAGAACCCAAGGCCAGGTGGCTGGAGAAGGGTAATGGATGCTGTACTCTTTAAAAATGGGACACATGAGTTGGAGGTCTAGCTCACTGATCTTCTAGCTGTGGCAACTCAGAATCTCAGTTTCCTCATGTGCAGAGTAGCCTGATGATAGTGCCAGCCCAGGCTCAAGTGGCTCAGCACATGTATATGATGGGCCTTACACTATGTTTAGGACCAATGAGTGGCTAGTGTCATTATCATCCGCACCATACTTACATGTATGTTCTTTTCTTCTCAGGAGCTCCAGGACAGCAGGGTCCCTTTGGGAGGCCTGGGTTGCCTGGGCACAGTGTGAGAGTGGGCTACACACTGGTCAAACACAGTCAGTCAGAACAGGTGCCGCTGTGCCCAGTCGGGATGAGCCGGCTGTGGGTGGGTTACAGCCTGTTGTTCGTGGAGGGGCAGGAGAAAGCCCACAACCAGGACCTGGGTAAGTACTGGCTCTGACATCCAGTCCTTGTTACCTGTCCCTACGAGGACTGAGAACTGACCTCTTCTCTTCTCATAGCCCTTTAGATCCATGATTGTGAAGTAGGCCACAAGCACTTAGCTCTGGGGTCAAAAGGATTTGGGCTCAAAGTCCTACCATTTGAAAGCCACACACCCTGGGTAAATTATTCAACCTCTCCAAGCTTTCATCCTCCCTTAATGGGACTAAGCTATTTCTAGTACATGTCACATGGAGTGGCGTAAGGGATTCATGAATCACATAATGTAAAATATATTTAAGCCTCCATTAAGTATTAGTGATTAGTTAGTTATAACAATAGTAACATGACCTGCAGGGCAGTGATGATTCCTCCAGGATTAATTGCATTAGCAGCAGGTGTGCTAACTCTTAAATGTCAACTTGATCTATTGAATGTTGGTTTTACAAAGCAGACTAATTAGGGAGTGATTATGAATACTTTATCAAAAGACTCTCATCATTATTCAGCTCCCTTGGTACATTTATGAAATGATTTGATCCTCAAGCTCCAGCATGTACCAGAGTCATGGAACTATAAGGAGAGAGCCATCCTGCTCTGAGCAAGATTTAGGCGGAAAGTCACAATTTTAGCAACTCCAGGCCTTGTGCCCCAGCCCTTTAGCCAGCACTTACCTGATGCTTGCCCATCTTCTCTTGCCAGGATTTGCTGGCTCATGCCTGCCCCGATTCAGCACCATGCCCTTCATCTACTGCAACGTCAATGAAGTGTGCCACTATGCCAGACGCAATGATAAATCCTACTGGCTCTCTACTACTGCCCCCATCCCCATGATGCCTGTGGGCCAGACCCAGATTCCCCAGTACATTAGCCGCTGCGCTGTATGTGAGGCACCCTCACAAGCCATTGCTGTGCACAGCCAAGACATCACCATCCCACAGTGCCCTTTGGGCTGGCGCAGCCTCTGGATCGGTTACTCCTTCCTCATGGTAAGGCCTTGAACCATTCTGTCCCTCAGTGCAGACACAGAGATAGAAGTAGGAGAGAAGAGCTCAGGAAAGGGCCTTTCCCTTGGTCCCAGGCTCCCTGTTAGAATGTAATAGGAAGAGAGATGAAGATGTGAATTATGACCCATTGTGGCTGTGGGAGGAAGTGAGCAATTTGAACCTGGTGTTCTGGACTGAGAAAATGTATGAGTCACCAGCCAAGGCCCTACTCTGTGTGTTCCTCAGTTTTGTCACTACCAAAGGAAGAATATAACACTAATGTGTGGAGATACTGAGGGAAATGCTGTTCTGAACAGAGGCCAGCACATGATTATACTGATGTGGCTGAGCATACCATTCTCTGCCTTGCCATCCACCCTCCCAGATCTGTCTATTCTTGCTATCCCTTTAAAGATTCACATGAAAGCATGCTGTGCATGTATGGTTTTGTGAGCATTCTTGTGGCCTCTCCATTTTGTGTGTGTGTGTGTGTGTGTGTGTGTGTGTGAAGGCAGTGGTCAGACACACTGTGTGTCTAGCTAAGAAAGAGAACATCGATAAACCCAGGGAGATGATCTTATAACTACCAGGAGTCTTTAAATAAAATCAGGAGTGAGGCTAAGATAACTCACAGGGAAAGTGGAGTGTAAAACTCCACTCACAGAAGTCCCATGCTTGGACCAGGGCTCCTCCACCAATCACCAAAGGCCCCAGTGTAATTACTGACACGAAACCCTGACATTTATCAAAAGCCTGAGTCATCAGCTAAGTATCACTGAAAGTTCAGCAAACTGGCGGACAAGTGGCCCCTCTGCTGACCATTTGCTGATGCAGATGTGCACAAAGCCGCAACCCAGCATGCTGTGCTTCCAGCTAAGTTGAAGAGGGGTGGCTGCAGTGTAGACCGGGAGGTCTAGAGGTACAGAGACTGGAAACTGAATTCCCACGACACGCTCTGAAGTGATGGAGGCCTGAGATATTTTAGGTTAAACACACCCTGGCCTTGTTTAGTAAGGTAGCATCAGGTAACAGATACTGCATTTCACCCAAAAGGATGTGGCACAGGTTGAAAATAGAAAGAATTCTAGTGTAGGTGATTTCGGGATGAGAACTATAGGGGGACATGCTGTTAAAAGGAACATTAGCCGGGCAGTGGTGGCAGGTGGCACACACCTTTAATCCTAGCACTAGGGAGACAGAAGCAGGTGGATCTCTGAGAGTTCGAGGCCAGCCTGGTCTACAGAGCGAGTTCCAGGACAGGCAGGGCTGTTATACAGAGAAATTTTGTCTTAATGGGGGGAGCATTAGGGAATAGTACATCCCTTTTCCCTCCTTAGAGGGCAGTGCACAGGGAAAGGCTTAAAGCATTGTTAATTCCGAAACTTAAATCCAGCCTTGCTCAGATGGATATCTGGGGACAACAAGATAGCTCAGAAGGTAAAGGCCATTAAGCCCATTTGATCCCAGAACCAACCAGCACTAAAAAAAGAATAACTATAATTTTAAAGTTATCAAGGTACATATGCCTGTAGAAAACAGGAGAAATGAAGGTAAATCTCATGAAGCCGTAAAGCCTGTGTGACAAGAGCACATAGAGAAACATGGGTTGAAATGTGATCACTGACTACGCAGCCTTGTTAGGAGGACACAAAGGAGCCAGGAAGGGGTGGCTCAGCCAACAGCTCCCCAGGGAGGATGACCTGCTCCCAAAGCACAGGTTCAACATGCTGGCTAAAAGCTAAGTGATTCCTGGGTCCAGAGTTCTGGAATGGGGCCCATATGCAGACCTTTAAGAACAGGCCATGGATGCAGAGAGGGAGGACAAGACCAGGCTACAGAAACCCACAGAGACAGTGACCTGAACAAGGGGGAGCTCATGGACCCCCAGACTGATAGCTGGGAAATCAGCATTGGACCGCTCAGACCCGCTGAACATGGGTCTCAGTTAGAAGGCCTGGGCAGTCTAAGGGACCTCTGACAGTGGAACCAGGATGTATCCCTGGTGCACAAAAGGACTTTGGAAGCACGTTCCCCATGGAGGGATACTCCCTTAGCTTAGAGGCACGAGGGAGGGTCTAGTCCCTACTCCAAATGACTTGACAGATTTAAATGACCCCTCTGGAGGGCATCACCCTACGTGGAGTGGGGAGGGGATGGGAGGAGAGGGTGGTCAGGGGGCATGAGAGGGTGGGAGAGAGGGAGGGAGGGAGGAAGAGGGAACTGGAATGGATATGTAAAATAAGAAAAATAAATTTAAAAATAACGAGAAAAATAAAAGAACAGGCCATGGATCACTTGCAGTCTGTGTTCTGACACAGCTCACACAGCACCCTTCCTTCTGTTTCAGCACACTGCTGCTGGGGCTGAGGGTGGCGGTCAGTCCCTAGTCTCCCCTGGCTCCTGCCTTGAGGACTTCCGGGCCACTCCCTTCATTGAGTGCAGCGGCGCCCGTGGTACCTGCCACTACTTTGCCAACAAGTACAGTTTCTGGCTGACGACGGTGGAGGAGAGACGGCAGTTTCAGGAAGAGCCTGTTTCTGAGACACTGAAAACTGGGCAGCTCCACACCAGGGTGAGCCGCTGCCAGGTGTGTATGAAAAATCTGTAGGGAGCTGCCCCTACCCACCCTACCCCCTCACAACAGTCACCTCACAAATTCGGGCTGTCAGAGAAAGGAAGGCCAGAACCCATCTGCCTGTCAAGTTGTACATCAGAGTCTTATTTGGACTGCACTACTGGACATTGGTCATCCCAACCCTCAGGCCCAACAGATGAGTCCACTGTGCTGGGATTTGCTGTTCTATGTCCATCAATGTGCTGCTAACATTCCATTTGGATATGTGTATGATTATTCATGGCTACCTCGGAAAATGTGTTGGACAGCCATTTTTCTAAGATTGCTAGAACTCCCCTCACCACCTTGACCAGGAAGCTCCTTATAACAGCTAAGTTATTTCTTTAGGACAAGATGTCACCACACATTATTTGATTTAAACTAGAACTTGGGGTTTCCACCCTAAAAGTATGGCTCTGGATAAACAATACAGACAGCTCAAGTCTGCCTAGGGCTAGCCCTCCCTACTCAAGGCAGCCTATTGCATCTAGGCAGGCAGCAGGATTGGAATGAAGAGCCAGCCTATAGCCAGAACTGAGCTGTGATTCCTTCTAGAGTTTGTTAAGTCTATGCAGCATCTTGACTAAGAAAGGATGAAAGGTTAGCATTTGTTCCCTAGAAGAATCACGGCCTTCTGACTGCCTTTCTCCATAGCCAGAGAGATGGACAAGTTGTTCTGGTCCAAAGTAGAAGAAAGGATGCAGTAAACATGACCAAGTTCACAAAAGGAAATGAGAACCACTTCTCTTTCTTCCCGGCCTAGGGCAGAGGGATGAATAGATATGGAGCTGTCAGGTTTGCTTTTGACTCCAGGGACAAAAAGGTAAATCCCATGTCCCATTTCTCAGAAATCTCTGATTACTCCCAAAGTCCCCCACATGTGTGCAGGGAGGCAAACTGAAGCTGCAGTGTGCTAGCTCCTTGAATTATGAGACTATTCAAGACTTCTGATAAAATGGCCATCCAACTACTCTTTCATGGGTAGCCCTTTAAGCTATCTGAAAGTTTCTTTTTTAACAAAATCTCCTAAAAATCTAGCACATACCACTGTTAGCAGACCCAAGGCACAGTCTGAGATGGCCATGAGGTATATTGTCCTCCGTTTGAAGCCATTCATTTTAATTACCAGTTGCATAGAACCCACTCAGTTACGTGGACATGAAGCACTCCCGGGTTATTTACTTCTTTAAGTATTATGTAAATGGTGCCCACACAGGCAAAGCATAAGCAGTATAATCTGAGCTGTTGTCATCATCACCTCCTACATAAGGAAAGAATGGTGTTAGCTTTGTACATAGCAAATAAAAGTCATGAAATGTGAACATTTGACTTTTTGAGACTCTTTTAAAACCTTTTTCTAGTGTCTATTCTCACGAAACTTTATAACAAAACATTGAAACAGGGAAAATTAGAAAATGATTAAGTCAAAGAGCTGAAGGCGTCTTCTTCAGGTCAACAAAACCGCAACATATTTTACAATAAGCCTTCAACTAATTTTATCTCTTATCACATGCTAGAGTTCAAGAAAAAAGTTTTCATTCTTCAGTGGCCTCAGGATCATTTACAGATAAATTAAAAGTCGGGAAATATTGAAGTTGGTGAAATGAAATTGTGTGACTGGAGAGATTGCTGCGCAATCTGAGGACTGGGTTTTGGATCACAAACGCACATTAAAAAAAGCCATGAGTTCTATGTATGCCTCAACCCCAGTTTTAAAGGAAGTGGAGACTGGAAGATGACTGGACTTTACTGTCTTCCACCCTAGCCAAGAAAATGTGAGCCTAAGGTTCAGGGAGAGATCCTCTCTCAAAAGATTATGGAGAGGATGATAAAAGAGGACACCTGGGGCCTCCACCCACACTCAGAGATGTGGACACACACATATGTGCCTATACACACACAGGCACATATATACAAATACTTAAAAATTAAGTCTAAACTACATGTGTGCACATAGGCATATCTTACAGGTGCATACTATTTAAACATGTGTACATGTTTACATATGCATAAAGCAATCCTGTGTAAGCATAAACTAGAATATCCCAGGAGTTTTCAGGAAAGGATACTGACCTGTGGGAGAGAGAGATTTCATTGAATACCATTTTACAACTTTTGAATTTTGAACCTATAGCATACAGAACATACTGACAAAAAGGAAAAAGGAGGGAGGGAAGGAGGGAGAGAGGGAGGGAGGGAGGGAGGGAGAGAGAGAGGGAGGGTGAGCAATGGAACCTAAGGAAACAAGTGAGTTGGTCAGTGCTGGTTTCAAGACTCCAGATACTGACCTCCTGTGCAACTCTGTAAAGGATGAAGATGAAATGCAGGCCCATGTGAAACACAAACTGAAAGGGACACCAAGAGGAAGATGGATAGATAGTGTGGAAAACTAAGCATCCTCCACAGCACAAGAATCTGATAAGTGTGTGCTTCAAACCTTAGAGAGTTATTAGTCCTAAAATGACTTGGACATGTATTTAATAGACATATTAAATGTCACCATATGAATAGTTCTTTCTAAATATAGTTATCATTCAAAACAGTATAATTCAAACAATTTATTTAATCCTTCAAACAAAAATGAACACTAAGTGAGTGATTGGTAAGGCCATGGCCAGCCTTTCACTTGCCTTTGTAAATCAAGTTTTATTAGATTACAGCCATGCTCAGTCACATGCATACTGTGTAGGGCTGCTTTTATAGCACAGAATAGCTACAACAAAGGCCACATGGCCTACAAGCCTAAAATATCATCTACCTACTCCTTTACAGAAAAAAATTGCTGACCTCTGATTCAAGTGATCATGGTTTGACTTAAGGATATGGTGACATCAGTAAGGGTGGAGACAGTGACCTATTGGATAGGTTCCTCCAAGCCAGAAGACAATTAAGAGGTGTACATTTGACAAATATTTTGATAAAAATTATAATTATGTAAACTACACATACAAATAATTTAACAAGAGTATTCCTCCCTGATACATGCATTTTATTATTTGAGCAAGAAAACAGACTTCTTCTTAGTACTTATCCCAAAGAGGTTACACTTGAAAGGATGAAGAAGAACAGTACAACCATCTCTCATCTGCCGATACTTGCAGCAAGATGGAAGCTGTGGTCTGTCTTCCAAATGCTCCCATTCCAGCTGCTAAAGACTTGCTGTCCCCATGTAAGAGAAGCTGGAATCAATGGATTCCAAATCTCCTCCTAGATTCCATGATTCTTCTCTTTCTGTTCATGGAAGGGTTGGTGCCACTGATTTTTTTCTGAAAAAATCATAATTGGCTCAGTCATAATTGCTATTGAGTATGTATGCTGTTGGCATATCAGGCACTTGCTGACCAGAAAAGTTTTATGTAACAAATTTTTGTGTAGCTAGATGGAAGTCAGGAGCCCTTCACATGGAGTTCTCACTATCTTACACACTCAGAATCTCAAAATCTTCCTCCAGGTCAAAGTCCTCCAGGTGCTCAGTAGAGTCTATGAACTCTGTTGGAACACAGAAATGAGAAAGTAGAAAAGCTTGACACTAGGGCTGATGTTCTCAATCAAGATACTACCCAGCCACTGCCACTTTATGTGTCTGAATCAATTTGCTAAAGCAAGGTTTGTCTGGAGGAAATGTACAATTAGGACTACTATAAAGTATTAGAAATGTTCTATAAGACTCAAAACAACTGTTTTATATAGGCCCGCTCACAGTGATTCGGTTAATGCTCACTATGGTACCATCTTTGTCTTGCTGATGGTTAATTAATTTGTTGAAACCAGGTCTTAAGATGCAGCTCAAGCTGGCCTGGAACTTAGGATCCCCCAGCCTCATCCATCCAAGTGACTACAGGCATAGAAGTACCAACCCAAACCTTAAGGTACTTTTTGTACCCATGCCTCTGATTCGTTATTCTAAAACAAATTCTAGTCATCTTGAGTTTGCAATGACACTGAGTTAATGTTCTTTTTGTTAGCATCCTGTAAAAGCAACAAACATCAGCTTCTCCAAAGATTAAAATAATCAGAAGCACCATTCTTTGATCAGGCTAGATGAGTAGAAATTGCGCTTTTCACAACTGATATAAGCCACAGTTGTTTTTTGTCTCAGCAAACAGTTGCAACATATAGGTCTGCTGGCCAGGAACTAACAGAAACAGCTTACCTGCACCTGTGGTTGTCACTTCTGGCTTGGCTGGAGGTACAAAAGGAGGCCAATGTGATGGGTGTTTCTGAACTAATTCAAACATCCTCAAATTTTCCCTTAGAATTTCCTGGTTAGACAAAGGAACCACTGTAAATGCCACAGAGTCACTACACGTGTGTTTACTTGGCAGTTCAAGAACCTAAACCCTGACAGTAACCTGGTAGTTGACAGGTAGGCAAAAAGGACCTAGCAAATACATTCATTCTCTACTTGAATCATCTGAAGACCTTGGCTGACTTGAATTCTGGATCCGGTTGACAAGGCAAGAAGGGCACTGGAACAGGCAGCTAATGGAGTCAAGTGTGGACTGATCCTGTCACAGGGCTCAGGGAGTTCACCAGGCATACAGGTTCAGCCAAAGGTAGGGGTGAGATATTCAAAAATGTCATGTCATCAAAATAAATATGCCCTGAGAGAATTCTGGCACACATCTGTATGCCTTCAGTTCTAGCCCAAATTTGTCTTGGTTTAAATGATACAGTCATTGTTAAATTGTCACTCTGGCTTTAAACATCAATACAGCATTGCTACATTCTGAAATGGAAACACTTCTTTAAGAAAATAAATAACTTGGGGGCTGGAGACATTGTTCTGTGGTTAGGAGCACAGTCTGCTCTTCCAGAAGATGAATTTAGTCCCCAGCACCCACAATGGGCACCTCGTAACTTGGATCTAAGGCTCCAGAGGATCCAATGCCATCTTCTGGCCTCCTATGGCACCTATATACACAGGGTATACTCACACAGACACATAAGTAAAGGTAATAAACATGAATCTTTTAAAAAAGATTACTCTTGATTGGGTATGTGGGGTTATATTCCTCAGTGGTAGTCACTGGTAAGATGTCCTTATTCAAGTAATTCAAGCAACCTAAATATAATGGGCTACAAACAACAAACAAAAAGACATGAAGATAGAAGGGGGACTTGTTGAGAAGAAAGAGTCTGGTGGAAGGGAAATAACAAATAGCAGAGAACATGATCAAAGTACATTGTGAGTGTGTGTGTGTGTGTGTGTGTGTGTGTGTGTGTGTGTGTGTAATGAAACTGGAAGAAGAAAAAAAAGGAAATATATATGTAACATTACATTGCCTTTTTGTGAATAATATTTACATAGCCATGGCAGTAAGACTACTTATTGTTTTTCCCATTAGAAAAGAATAATAATTCTCTTGGGCTGGGGCTATAGCTCAGTGACAGTACTTTCCATGAATGTGCAAGGCCATGGGTTTAGTCCTCAGAACTTGGCAATAGTGATAACAATAACAATATTTCTCTTGAAATGTGCATAGTGACTCACATCTATAATCTTAGTACACCAGAGATAGAGAAAGAAGTATCACAAGATAAGACCACCCTGGGCTTCATGCTGAGTCTCAGGTTAGCCTGGACCACAGAGCAATAACTTCTCTCAAATAAATAGTTGTAAAATCTACATCTTGTTTCAATGATCTGAGGTTACAGATTGAGTTAGGGACATCAGTGTTAATCATTTGTTCATTGTAAAGAAAAATATTTCCTCCATCGGCAGACAACACTCTGGGTTCCTGTAATCCCTTGGTTTTGGAAGATAGAACTTCACGACACTGGTATTCTGCCAGACACTTTAAAAAATGCTTCCTATGCTCTCCCTTAATTCATTCAGTGAACACATTTCAATATATGGCATCGTTTTGTATGTGTTAGATACTGACAATGAAGGAAATGGGTGGAGGCTGGTGAACCAATACAATAATTCTCCTTTACACAATATACCAAAAGGAAAAAAATCACTTGTCACAAACTTCTGCAAATGATAATCCCTTTCAGTGATCACATGCCTGTATTTTAGATAAATAACCCAGTTAATAGAAGGAAAGGTCCTCTAAACCATAATGGAATATACTGAAATATAATGGACCACGTTAGTCTCTTTAACCACCTCAATATTACAACACATAGAGAAGAAATTCAGGCTGAGCTATGTGAAGCTGGCAGTTTGAGGTTAAAACAGCCTAATTTTAGCAAATAAGTTTCAGGTGCCTCATGGCCTTAGTAAGGTACAGCATTCATTTTTGGCACTTAGATGGCACACTTACTTACAGGCTTAAGTCTTTCTTCATTTATCCCAAACTTACGCAGAGTCCCCCACATCTCACAGGTTCTTTGTTACCTTAGTTCCCTCCTCTTGCAACCAAATTATATCAAACTGTTTTTGCATTATTATGCAGAGTTAATTTTTTTAAAAAAAAGTCAGATTTGGTAGCTTTCATGTTTATACTTTAAAAAAAAATCCTTACCTTCTGAACAAGGCTACACCAATTATCAAAGTCTTTCTCTTCTTTGCAGAAAAATCCCTTGGATGGGGAAGAAGAAGAACACTATTTAGAATTTCCCTTTACAAGATAGAGCTATTGTCCCAGAGTTAGGGGGTGGGCCACTGTCTTACCACACATCTTCCTGGAGGTATAGAAAGATTAACTGGCTGGGCTCTCTGACCCCAAAATCACTGGCTTACATATACACATACATAGCCAGCCATCCTCTTTCTCTTCCTTCCTCCTTTCCGCTCTTTTTCCTTTCCTGTCTCTACTGTCTCATCCCTCACTCCCTTCCTTACTCATTCTCCCCCTTCCTCCTTCCCTCTTCCTCCTGGTCTCTGTTTCTTTCTTGCCTTCTCTCTCTTACCTCAGCATTGTTAGATATTTTAACCTGGAGATCAGTCTCCAAAGCATAGGGCTAATTTCTTAAACACACACACACACACACACACACACACACACACACACACACACACACACACACACTTCTATTACAGCAGAGGACAAGAGTCAAATAGTACTTTTAGCTAGAAGCATTACTTTAAAAGTTGGCTGACTCTTCAAAAGTTATATATTAGAGTTGTAAGAAGCAGCAGTATCCTTCTGCCCTGACAGTCATCCCTCAGCAGGACAACAGTGGTCCAAAAGAAGAGGGAATACTTAGTCACTGGTGCTCTGATAGATGAAACAGAAAATGAGGATGCAGAAGGGTCTAAGAAATACTGGCTACATCACAGGCTAGGACCCTTTCAATATATGTTGATAGCAATCACAGCAAACCCGAGACTTCCTGAATTTGGGCATCAAGAAATAAATATTGACCTCTCTGATTCTTATTTTCTTATCCCTTCCTAGTCGTTTCCCACCTTATATTTACATGTCACACATTTGAGGTCAAGAAGGAATAGGAGGAGAGATGCTAATGCTACTAGCAACATTTATTCCCTGTTTGCAATGCACCTGGTTCTGTGTTATGGAATATATATATATATTCCAAATAAGGAGGGAAGTATTGTTTCCCTTGTTTCCAGATATGTGAAGACTGAGGTTCAGAAAGGTTGTGACTTTTCTGCATAGTTAAATAGCAGAGCTTGGATCTGAACTTGAGCAGTTTGGACCCAGGACAGTTCTTTAACTGCCATATCACAGTGCCTCATTTAAGGGTGCAGAGCAAATGCACTGTTGCTATGCTACCTAACAACTTGCCAAGGCATCAATTTTTAATAGGTTGCCATCAGAGCTCCCACAAATACCCACCAAAGCCACAGAGGGATCCAAGTTCAGGATACTCATTCGCTGTGGAGACTGCAGGCAATGGAACGTCTGATCATCTACTATTCCACTCTCTTCGGTGTCAACAAAGGTCTGGGTTGTGTGAGGGTCCAAGAAAATCAGCTCATCACCTGTTTTATGAAGACATGTTTAATCTTTGAAGAACCACTGGCCCTGGCCCCACTGCTATCCTAAGAATGCACTTCTCCCACCCCATCCATAGTTCTCCTAACCCCTTCCCTTGTGACAATGAGAGTGGGATGATAGGAAGCCCAAAGCCGGGTAAGCATGCTTGAGAGAAGCCACATGTACCAAAATCTAATCAAAGAGAAGACTTGACCTAACACATCTCCCCTGAGTCCAAGTCCCAAAATGAAAAGGGATAGGTTTGGGGAAGGTGGGAATGGGAGAACACAGGATGACATGGCAGGCTCTGTGAGCAGCAGTTGCAAAGAGGTGATAGGAGAATCCCTACGGCTATGAGCTACAATGCCACTAGGGGACGATCTGTATCTTTCAGCATTGGAAAACATCTTGAGCTACACCACTGGTTCTCAGACCCATACTCAGAAAGTACCTCTCAAAATGGAAAAGCCTTGGCCTCCAAAGGACTTTCTACCCACACATAGCAGGAAGCTAAGATCAGTGGATCAGAACCCAGCATACTGATGCCTGTTGATGACTAGTAATTAGCTAGTGGGTTAGTCATTGTGAGCAAGTCTAGCAGTTTCCATCAGAAAAGACAGTCTCTGTGTCTCTGTCATGTAAACATCGGCATAGATGAACCTCACTGGAAAAACCTACTTGGAATGACCTCTCTCTCTCTCTCTCTCTCTCTCTCTCTCTCTCTCTCTCTCTCTCTCTCTCTCTCTCTCTCTCGTGTGTGTGTGTGTGTGTGTGTGTGTGTGTGTGTGTGCTGGAGATCAAACTCAAGACCTTGTGTATACTATGCAAGCATTCTACCACTAAGCTAAAACCTAAGTCCAAGATGACTGAGTTTTACAATAAGAGAAAAGCCATGCTTCATTAAACTGTAAAAGTTCAACCTCAACATGACCCTGGAGGAGACTGAGATAATAAAATGTCTACTATGATCCAATGTTTAGATGGCAGAAGTACTTATGCTGATAAGTAGACATAAATGCCTCTGGAAACATCTGATCTCACTGCCCAGGTCCAAGGTCATCTGGGTCTCTGTCCTCAACTCAGGTGACAAATGATTATTTACTGGCAGCTATAAAATGCCCCCAAAGTCTTTAGAATTTCATACAGGAGGGCACATCTATGTGATTCTACTGGTAAAGAATATGTTACTAATACCTGGTAAAAATTTTTCACTATTCTATCTCATAGACTAAGACACACTGCTTAACTCATTCACATTTCAAGCACTCTCATTTTCAACTGGCATCATGGGGCCTGTTCTAGTACCTTGCATGGTATATATAAGAACCAGGAACCAGAAGTGTTCACCTCTGTGAAATATATGCAATACAGTACCCAATATAAAGCTATTTTAATGATTTCACTTTGAGTCAAACATATTCATTCACAAGTATACAGCTATGAAGTATGGAATTCAGCATCTCCATATGATTTGCCACATGAGAGTCAAGGCACAAATCCCTAACTAGACCAAAGTGAGTGGTATCAGTAGCAAATAACCTCAGATCACACTGAAGAGCAACAACCAAGATGTTCATCACGAAGCCTCTCTAGGACCTTACAACAAGGTAGTTGGAAAGGGAAGTTGGGGACATAAAGATAGAACTCTCAAGAGGAAAAGGACACAACTGTTCACCAGCGTTCTTTAAGTTAAAGTGTTGGCAATCATAATAGCTTGTCAGAATACAGTCATGACCTTTTCCCATGAGTGGAGAGGACAGCTTTTGCAGGATGCTCCTTTTCTGAGAGTGTCTATAAGAGATGCAGCAGAAGACATCTGACTTCCAAAAATTGGCATTGAGACTAACTGAGGATGTCTACTGAGGCCCATGCAGAACAGGCACAGATGGGGCTAATGCCATAGAGCTCCACATGACAACCTGTACCAAAGGGCAAAGAACAAACAGTTCCTTCTCTCTAAGCAGCAAAATCTGACAAGCAGAGTATTAACATGGCCAGAGCCTCCCACATCTAGATCTCTTCCAGCTGCCTACTTGGCAGGAGGACCCTAGGAAAAACTGGGAGGTGGAGAGGGCAGACAAGAGATAACTAAATTGGGATCAAATCCCAACTTCACTGCTTGTTAGCTAAGTGACATTGGGGAAATAATCTCTCCTAATCTTCATTTCATTGTGTGTAAAGTGAAAGTAACAGTCTCTCTCATTAGGATGCTAATGGTGATGAGGAAAGTATGGCCATGTTCAGTACAGACTCTCCCCCAAAAGACTTCTGATCCATGTTTAGTCAGATCTATCCATGGGAAACCCACAGATGCTAAGTGATAGTGACAGCTGTATATTTCTATATCACTTTGTTTGACAAGAACTCCAAAGTTTAGACAAAGAGGGCATCTGGATATTCATAGCTCCAACTACTGGGTTTTGTACTTAGAAAAAGAAAAGGTACTATGAGCTACAGGTTTTCCATTAAGTTGTAATTTTAAGGCTGGATCAATAGATGGCAGCATTACAGAAACAGGCAGCCGAGTAGCAACCCTCATAAGAAAGATAGGAACAAAGAACCAAGAGATGTTGGGTGGGGCCATCTCTCACTGAACACTTACTCTACATCTAACTCTTTGCCAAATAGTTTACCATGAGATGACCTAATTTAGAGTCAAGTGCTGGCTTATCTTAAAGGAGAGAAGCATGAGCCTGAGTTAGCTTTCTCCAGCTAAGGGACTAGCTTTGTGTGCAAAGTCAGCTATGAGTGTTACCATCCCACCTCCCAGGCCACCAGACAAAGGTGTGGGGAGGTATCAGTACCCTCTCTACCCTATTCTCTGCAAATTCATGCATGGTGCTTGCTTACAGCTATCCTAGTTCTCCTTGCCTGGCAAGCCGTTTAAGTTCCTGACTTTCTTGAATCCTAGTGTCTGACTGCTGTATTTCCAGAAGAGAATGTTCTGGGTCAAATCTCTGTGACTACTTCACTCCTTTTCTCAGTCTCCAGCACTCACCATGTGTCCAGGGCCCTGCATCCAAAAGCATGGTCTACAGAGCAGCAGCAGCACTGAAACACCTTAAAAAAGCAAATCTCAGGCCACATCATAGACTTACTGAGCCTGTATCTTAACAGGGTCCCAAAGGCATGTGTGAATAAATGAAGTCTACAAGGATCATCTAGCATCCCTTGTGCTAAGAGCTTTAAATGTCTCTGGTCACAACTAGTGAGTAAGGTGGCAAGATTCCCACCATATGCAGAAAATGCTGAACTCATCATTAAGGCCCATATTAGGAGGTTAGTAGGTTTTGCTTTGTTTTATTTTTGAGAGAGGTCTCACTGTATATAGCCCTTGCTAGCCTGAAATTCACTAGGCTGACCTCAAATTCATAGAGATCCACTTGCCTCTGCCTCCCTAGTGTTGGGATTAAAGGTGTGCTATACTACACCCAACTACAGAGGCTTGTAATTTTAAGCCCTAGTCACACTATTGAGAAAGGCACAACTCCGTCTTTGCATCTTCTAATTTCTACCCATTCATGGCTCTGAATACTGAGACAGAAAATCTATTCACAGAGACCTGGTAAACCAGTGTCTGCTTCAAGGCTGTTGCCTGAACTGCAATTGGAAGGAGATCAGCAAAGGCAAAGTACTGAAGCCCAACTGTCCTGGGACCCACATGCAGGAAAGGACCATTCTGGTGCAATGCTGTGACCTTGTGTCTAACGTGAAGAAAAGAACAAAACTATCCCATCAAGTCACAAAGAAGTAGAAGCATTAATGGGGACCTGGTGTCCATCAAGCACAAAGAAGCAAGAATTACTCTGCATATGTCAGGTTGGAGACAGAAGGAGCTGACCAGAGGCCACCAGTGGGCTAAAGCGATGCTCACTCACTGGAACTTCCTATATCCCATGAACACCTTCACCCCACACCCTTCCCTAGCCCATAACAACTTACTTGCAATTCATCCTTTCTTACCTAAGAATCCTATGAAATAATAGGCGTTATTTGGCTTTCCTCCTAAAGCCCCTAAAGACTGAGGCATCTTAAAACACTCCTAAAGGGAAAGAGAACGCAAGATTCTCAACTCACTTGTGGACTGCTGCTCACGGATCTCTGTGCTGACATGGCAGTGTGATGGGCAGGCAGCAATGGGTTCAAGAAAAAAAAAAGAGAGACTTACTTTGAATGCTTCAATATACACAGGATTGATTTGGTTTATGCCCAGGCGAAGGGGCACAATGAGCAGCAGGGGTTTCCAGGCTGGGCACTTGGAAGAGGGGCCTTTACTCTGATTGGAAGCAGTCAGAGAATCGGGCGGGCTCTCATCAGCTGTGTAGGCACCCACAGGAAGAACACAGCACATTTTCTCTACAAACAGAAGGCAAGAGACCTAGATGAGTCAGGAGTATCCAGCACGAAGACCTTTTCCAAAAGTAAAAGAGAGAGACCTTGCATGCTGCCCTCCACACCTGGAAGACCCTCTCATTTGCCAACATGGACCAGTCAGCTCCATTTCCCACAGGAATGCCAGGCTATTTTTTTTTCAGCTTCTTGCCCTTCATATTGGCCATTGTATACTTGCTTAGTGCCCAACAGGTATGCTAGGCTCTTTCCAAGAATCTCATTTCTAAATTAGTCTTTAGGGGCCTTGGAATCAGGAACTGTATCTTCGTGTTTTTCTAACCTTCACGGCAGAAAAAGCAGGCCTGGGCAATGAATGGTAGGCCTCTATGATCCATCTATTTGTGACTCAACAGATTGACTATACACATTTTCACTCCTGCAGCAAAAGGTGTGGCACATCTTTGAGAAAAGGTTTGTCCCATTCAGAAGACTGAAAAGGAAGGGAACAGAGCCATTATGCTCTCCTAGGCTCCCCTGTCCTTGTGGAGCAGGCTACAGCATCTTTTGAACTCCAGATGTCTGAATTAGAGAAGGGGCTACACCCACCAATGAGAAGGCTAACAGCCTATGCACTCACTGATATCTTCAATGACCACTGTGTTATCCATTGAAACATAAACAGCCAAGGAATTCCATTCATCAAATAAAGCGAGTTTTCTGTGAAGCAACACATAATGAAATCACAACTGGAGAAGATGAAAACATCAGTTAGAGGTGGTACAATATATTCCCAGCATTCCTAAAGTCGCTGCACACTGAGCCACAGGAAAGCCTGAATTTGGGTTAGCTCTGGCTTGACAGAGTTCTGGGAAATTTCATGTCCAGGGATTTGGAAAACATCACAGAACTACTATATCTGAACTTCTAATAGAAGGTCCTGCTTTTTAAAATGGAAAAATCCACCTCATCAAATGACAGTATTCCTACTGAAGGAAAAAGAAATGGCATCTATGTATCTGTCCTGAAAATTACAACATATTTTGTTTCCTGAAATAAAAGACTTTCTGAATTACTGATTTTCCTTTGTAAAAAAAAAAAAAAAAGAAAGAAAAGAAAAGAAAAATAGTGATGTCATTAAAAATACATAGTGGGGGTTGGTGTGATTCAGTGACATAGTAATTGACTAGCATGTATGAGGCCCTGGATCCATCCATCCAATCTCTAGCACCTAATCTAATGTGTGTGTGTGTGTGTGTGTGTGTGTGTGTGTGTGTGTGTGTGTGCGCGCGTGCGTGCGTGCGTGCATGCGTGCGTGTGTGTGCATGTGTGTGTGTGAGAGAGAGAGAGAGATAGAGAGAGAGAAACAGAGAGAGTGTGTGTGAGAGAAAAAGAAAGACAGAGACACAAAGACAGAGAGTGTGTGTGTGAGAAAGAGACACAGAAACTGTGTGTGTGTGTGTGTGTGTGTGTGTGTGTGTGTGTGTGTGTACATAACCCCCATCATATGGAAGAATTGATCATGGAAACCAAGAAGGAAGAATGGGAGAAAAGAGGAGGGGAAGATAGGAGAGGTATGGGGTTCTCTCCCCCACGTGCACTGAGAATACCATTCAAGGAGACTTCAGTTACAAATGATTTGAGAGGAGGCCCTACTACTCAGCAACTGAAGAGAGATGACACATCTAGTTACCTGATTTCATGTGAGAACTTATAAAGAAAGCTACTTTGAAAAAGATATTATATCAGGTTTATGTAAAGTGCCTGCCTATTTCTCCCTTTGCTAGCATAAGAGGACATGTTTATTCTTTCTACTTCTGCAAAGTGTAGGTAAAGCCCCAGTCTCACTGGATAAAAGAAAAGTATCCTTTCTCCAAAGCAGCTCCCAAGAAGTGGTCAATCATCACTGCACAATTTTAAGGTGCGTGCGTGCGTGCGTGCGTGCGTGTGTGTGTGTGTGTGTGTGTGTTGGGTGTGGTATGTCTATACACATGTGTAGAGACCAGAGGATGGTGTCAGATATCTTTCCTCAGTTCTTCTCCACATTACTTTTTAAGTCATGGTCTCTCACTTAACATGCAGCTCACCATTTCAGCTAGCCCATGAGCCACTGAGACCCTCCTGTCTCTGTCCCCCGTGCTGGGGTTATAGGCACATGCTCCTTGCTCTTTTTTTTTATTACATGGTTTCTGGTGATCCAAACTTAAGTTTTCATGCTTGCACAGCAAGAACCTCATCCACTGAGACATCCACTCAACTGTCATTACACTTTTAATTTACTAATTTTAATTCATTACCTTTCTCAGAATTACAATGATGTGATTATATGATCACTGATTTCACTTACAATTATCATTGCTCTTTTTCTCTTTTTATTTTAGGATGGTGTAGAAGTGACATATATTTAGTGGAAACCAGACTTTGAACTTTGAGTTGGAATCATTCCCAGGGTTAGTCACACACAGTGTAAGACTTTCCAGTGATGCTCAGCAGTGGCAGGGAGCTGACACTCCAATCAACCAGCTTCTCAACAGGGGAAACAGCTCATTTGTTAAGCTGTAATGTTCAATAGCTTAGATATAGCAAATAAACTTTGATTTCCAATATTTTCCCAATTAGGATATATGTCTTTTACCATGTTAAGGAGCATATGTGCTATCGTTGACAGAGACAATCACAACAAATCTGAACACACTTAAATTCTTATGAGAATGGAGGTGGATGGCAGTAGGCAAAAGGACACATGGGACATAAAAGAGGAAAAGAATCTTGGGGGTCAGGATACCAGGGGAAGACAAGAATAACCACAGGTGGAGAGACAGGGAGGCAAAGCATACAAACGCTTTGATTGTCAATGTCATAATGATATCTAACACAATATGCTTATTTAAAAAATAAATTAAAAAGAATGATCTTCCATTGTTTTATTGTTAAAAACCTCAAAATACAAAACATGGAAGCAAGAAAGAAATCCTATTTGAAACCAGACTCAGGGCTCAGCTTAGTGAGTCTAATATTTTATAGATTCTTTTCTGGATTGGTCCCCTCTGCACATCTGGAATACTGCCAGTTCCTCACTCAGCAGAGGCAATGATGCCCAGAAGGTACTCTGACTAAAGCAAGAAAGCAGCCTCAGTGAAGTTGTACTGGTAGCAAGGAATAAAGCCAAGATACAAGTTTTCCTGGGTCCCCAGGAAATCCAGACTACTCACCTTGGATGCACCGCTCCAAGCATGCTATTCACTGAAGACTGGTTAACCGTTGGAACAAAGCCCCTTCTCTACTTCCTATGGAGCCATAATAGCCAGGAATTGAAATACACTATAGCAAAGGAAGCCTAATGATCTCCATCTTCTGATCCCTACATCTAGCCCCAGGTTCTGGCTGCCAATTTCATTTATTCATTGAGCACTCACTGGGCACTTATATGTAGTAGGCAGTTTTATGTGCTACTGCTACAGAATGAGTGAGACAAATACAGTCTGCCTGCAGGGAGTTTTCATCCACTGGTAGATATTCAGGAAGGGGAGGGCTACAAGAGAGAAGATGGCCTGTAGGTACTGGTGACACTCACCGCATTTATACATGACCTTTCTATCTTATCTTCTGTGGTAGAAAACAAATCATGGAAAGTAAGACGACAATCATGAAAGTATCACTTTAAATCTGCTAACAGATGACAAACTAGTTCCAAGACTCCCTCAGGATTTGTATCCTCCAGTAGGTAATGAGTTCCTTGAGGCAAGGACTGCATCTCTGTGATCTCTGTATACTCGGTACTTAACACAGTAAAGGTACCCAGTAAATGCTAAATGAATTGGTGAGGTTTAAAAACCACATTTTATTTGGGGGGAACAACATGCTAGGGTGCATGTGTAGAAGTCAGAGTACAACTTGTATGAGTTGGTTCTCTCATTCCATTATGTATTTCCCATGGACCGAACTCAAGTCATCTGGATTGGCAGCAAGCACCTCTACCTACTGAACAATCTTCCTGGCCCATTAATGAGGTCTTTATTACTACACAGGAGAGGAGGCTATTTCTTGCCTAAGCCAGTTAAGCCTCTGCCACACAGTATGAACCTTTTAACTTCGAAAGACCCTCAGTTCGATGGTTCCCTGGCACATGAACATCCATCTGTAGGGTGAGAAACAGAATGAGTCCTGGAGTATAGCCACATGTATTGATACCAGTGACTACAGATCTGATACACCAAGACAGAGGTCTACACTTATCCACATCAAGAAGTGTCTGAAGAAACCGGTAGAGACGTTTGATGGCTTAGCAGGAAGGGTGGGATTGCAAGCATACTTAGATGATGGGATGTTTAGTTGGCTGGGGATGGAAGCATATGAGCAAGAAGAACAAGCAGACACCAGACTTTTACTTACTTTAACACCTGTGCAACTGTATTTGGTCCAAACCATTCTCCAATTGATTTCCCTTCTCCTACACCCATTTGTGCTGTTTTATGTGGAAAAATTAATATGTTAGCAAGATAGCTTCTGTGAGCCACAAACTCCTGAATGTTTTTTGGGGGGGTACATGAAAAAAGCAGACAGACAACTTAGTGAGGCCACATATAAGGCAGGGGAAGGAAAAAGTTCATAGACATTAACTTGAAACTACAAATTTGATGATCTTACCCATCTGATGGATCGAATAGCAACAGTCTTTTCTATCTAGGAAACACTGCAGGATCCTTTGGTATTCTTTGGGTTGTTCTTTTTGTTTCTCCCAATTCCAATCTTGTGTGGGGAGAGGGGAATAAAAAAGATTAAAATCAGCCATTACTGCTTATTGCCAGGCAATACGTTAAAAGGAAAACAAGAGAGCTACATTTATAAAATAGGAGTTGTGAAGTTGATACATTTCTAAGTATTTCTCATTTAGAAAGCAGATGGTGTGAAATAGACAACTTCTAAGGATTCAGTGGGTATAAAGAAAAAGCCAGTGCGGGGAATGTAGCTGCATGGTAGATTACTTGTCTAGCATGTGTGGGAAAGTTAAAAACTGAGGATGAAGTTGAACAGAGAATTAACTTGCCCCAAGCTGGAGCTAACAAATACATAACAACTGTGTCACAAAGGTATTTCCTGGCAGCCACACTACAAGGATATAACCCAGATGTCATAGTGTCTCATTTCTCCACAAACAGCAATGGCTTTTGTCCTTACACTCAGGCAAAGGGTCTCGTGAAGGGAAGGGCTATTCTGACACAAAAAAATTTATGTAGAAATAATTCACTACTGAGGAACTGCTTTTGAAAACTGTAGCCAGGTGGTGGTGGGCACGCCTTTGGTCCGAGCACTGGGGAGGCAGAGGCAGGTAGATCTCTGTGAGTTCAAGGCCTAGTCTACAGATAGAGTTCCAGGACAGCCAGGGCTGTTACACAAAGAAGCCCTGTCTCAAAAAACCAAAGAAGGAAGAGGAGGAGAAAGAGAAGGAGAGGAAGAGGAGGGAAGGGAGGAAGGGAGAAAGGCAGGGAGGGAGTGAGGGAGGGTGGGAGGGGAGGGAGGGAGGAAAGGAAGGAAAAAAGAAAATTGTATACCAAGAAGGGAAAGAAAAACTACTGTAATATCAGTATTCAGAAGATTAAGGCAGAAAATTTTCAATCTCATGGCCAGCCTAGACTATATTGTGAGTTCAAGATTAGCCTAAGCTATATTCAGCAAGACCTTTCTTTCAACAACCAAAAAAAAAAAAAAAAAAAAAAAATCAACCAACCAGCCAAACAAAAAAGAAAGAGGTGGGAGATGATCTAATTGGTACAGTGCTTGCCAGGACTAGAGTTTGGAAACACAGCACCCATGAAAAAAGCTCAATACAGTAGTAGTATGCACCTATAATCCAGTGCTGGGAGACAGCAGCTTAGTGGCTTGTCAGTCTAGCCAAATCACGAAACTCCAGGTTCAGTGAGAGACCCTGTCTCAAAAAATAATGTGGAAAGGGATTCGAGGAAGATATACTAACCTCTGGAGGTCTCACACACACACACACACACACACACACACACACACACACACACACCTGTATATGTGCAAATATCCAGGCATGGTGACATATGCCTATGAAATAAATGTTCTGGGATAGGAATAGAGGCAGAAAGATCATGAATGAATTTGATGCCAATTTGGGCCACAAGATCAGTTCTAGGCATTCATGTACTACATAATAGTAACACATCTCAAAAAATAGACCCTGACATTTTTTATACCAACCTTATCTTCAGTACTGGGTATGGAAGTGTTGGCCTTGTATATGACAGCACTCTTCTACTAAACTATTACCCTGGCCCCATTTTTATAACACTCTTTTCTTTTGCTTTGGACACAGGTTTCATCATATAGCCCTGGATGGTCTAGAATTCACTATGTAGATCAGGCTGGCCTCAAATTTGTAGTGATCTTCATGCCTCGGCCTCCTAAGTGCTAGGATTATAGGTATAAGCCACTAGCCCTAACTTTCACACCATCTTAAGAAAAATTCACAACAAGCTTTGGAAAAACAAAACTACTTGCTATCAGGTGTTTACAGTCTCCTTAAGACCAAAATGCAAATCACCATAATTCTGAGGATCTCATCTGTGCCTTAAACACACAAAGCCCCCAAATGCTTCAAGGCCACATAGAACCTACTGAAGAGCACTGCAAAATGCTACACAATAACCTATAAAAATAGGATTCATTCTCCTCTTAGTTCTAGGAATTCTGTCTAAAGGGGCAGATTTGGGGGGCTAAGTTTACATCCATGACACAAATGTCCCTCTGGAGGGTCTCAAAAGAGTCTGAATTAAAGACTTTGGAAATGTACCTGGGGCTATAGGCCATCATCTCTGGATTCCTAAGTTCCAGCAAAGGCTCCTAGTGTCTCTGAAAGCAAAGTCAAGTTTCAGCTCTATCATATCCATAGGGTGAACCACAGCCAACTTATTTCAATAGCTACTGAATTATCTGATTCTGGGAAAATCTTGATTAACTGGCTGGTAGGGACCACCAAATATGTTCTGATGATGGCCACATGAATACTTCATCTTAATTTTAAAGTGACTGAATAAAAAGTAATCTAAAAAGAACCTTACAAAATTGCCTTTCCTAATTCATTTTAACTACAAGATCTATCCAAATCCTTCCTGCTGCTTGATGTTATGCTGATACAACTATGACTGCTGGCTGTGGGGCTCTTCCAGGATGCCCCCTACTTAAGAACTCACTTTCAGAAAAAAAATATCAGCCTTCAAAATGTTTTTAATGAATTAAAAGGGGTAGCAAGACAGCTCAGCAGGTAAAGGTGCTTGATGCCAATTTCAATGATTTGAGTTTGGTCTCCAGGACCCTCATGGTTGAAAGAGAAAACTGATCTCCACAAGCACACTGTGGTATAGAGTGCACGCATACATGAGCACAGTACATAAATAATAAAAAAAATAACTAGTAAGGATGCAACTGGAAAATAAAAGTAAGCCAAGAAAATCTCACAATGACAAGTATTGCATGCTTTCTCTCATATGTGGAATCTAGGGAGAAAAAAGTAAGGCATGAAAATGAAACAAGGATTATGAGGGGAGGATGAGAGGGGGAAAAGGAGGTACAGAGGAGAGAGAAGGAATGGTAATAGAAGGTCTGGAGAGATGGCTCAGTGTTTAATAGCACTATATTGCTTTTGCAAAGGACCCAAGTTTAGTCCCCAGAACACATGTCAGGTAGCTCACAACCATCTGTAACTCTGGCTCCAATGCTCACTTCTACTCTCTGCAGGCACTACACTCATGTGCAAATACATACAAATATACATACAAACATAATATTAAAAACTAAAAATAAAATCTTTTTTAAAAGAAATAGTAATAGAGGAAGTGACTATGACCAAAATGTGCATGTATACAATGTGTAAAAATGTTGCAATAAAAACTACCACTATGTACAATTGGTGTATGCTAATAAAATGTGGAATTATCCTTTAAAACAATTGTAAGTATAGATTAAGATGTATGTATAGAGTACTTGCTAGACACAGAATCAGAGTATAAGCATTATATTCTCACATCTGTGCTACTTGAGCCTGGACAAATCACCTCACTGCCATGAATCTCAGTTTTCTCGTCTATGAGCTAAAAATGACAATATACACAGAGAACGCAAGCACAGAACAGTCAAAATTCTGTCGAGAATGCAAGAAGCTCTACAACCTTCTCCAGAATTTCCAGATCCTCTCCAAAAGCTGGCACAGGACCTGTGAGTACAGACCGCCAGCAAGTTCAGCAGCTTGATAGCATGGGAAATTGAACTTTTACTCAAATGTCTGAACTGGTATCCATCCAAGATCATTCTACAGAGGTCCATGAAGAAACATGTGTATGTCCCGAAGAAAATAAGAACAAGAATTAGCAGAAGGTTGTTAAATAATGAAGCTGCCTCCTGAGAATGCTAATTTAAAGATTTCTTCATTATCAAAACCAAAATAGTATTAGCTTCCTCATTAAGCACTTCCTCTAGGTCACTTATATCCTGAGATAGATGGGTAATTTAGAAGGAGTTAAGAAACAGACTGATCACCACACCCTTCTTCCTGTTTTCTTTGTTATTTTTTTCATTTTGTTTTATTTTGTTTATTGAAACAGGGTCTCGCTCTATAATCCAGGCTGGTTGGAAACTTAGTATGCAGGCAAGGCTAGCCTCAAACTCACAGGAGTTCATTTACCTTAGCCTTCTGAGTGATGGGAGTACAGGTGTGAGTCACCATGGCCTCAGCTTTTTTTGTTTTGTTTTGTGTTTTGAAGCAGAGTCTCTCTAGGAAGTTTTGACTGGCCTCAAACTCACAGATATCTGCCTACCTCTGCTTCCTAAGTGCTGGGATTAAAGGTATAAACCACCATGTCCATTTTAGGGCCACAGCTTTTAAAAATCTGACATTTTTAAGGACTCATTCCCACAGTAGTAAAAATGAACATTCTAAATGACACATCTGCCCCAGGTTAATTCTGTCCCCAGGAAATAACTCTTGCTTAGTGAGTCATAAGGAAATATCAGCTATTTCATTCTCATGATGGGCTTGGTTGAATTTTCAGCCCATCACTTGAGCTATGACAAAACAATTCAGGATCTGCAGTTTTGTTACGGAATGGTCTTAAACAACAGCCGCAATTGATGTGGCAGATGTCTCTGAAACCATTTGTAGAACAAATGATATTTACCCCGTCCCAAGTGTCTACAAATAAGGGCTTGAGCCAGCATCATCTGTCCACAGCGCAGCATACATCCCCAGCCAGCATCAGACGAAGGGCCTGTTCCCCCTGTTGACAAAACAGATGGTCATGAGAACATGTTACTAAAATTAATCTTTTCTCAATCATCAGCATATTTGAAAGTACAAACACAATACAATACATGAACTCTGAAAAGAGAGACAATAAATGTACTTAGAGCTCATACAGGGTTTGAATATAGGAGTAAAACTTGTAAAGGCAATGCTGAATCCATGGAAATACTCTACAGTCAAAGACAAACATATGAACTAAACATGCCCCTTGAGTTTCTTGCTTGAAGACTTCAGAGCATGTATGCTGTTTTGGTAAGTGGCTATCATGAGTAACTACCAACACAGAGATTACCTTGACTAAAGCACAAATTCTACCATCAAGGGTAGACATCAAAATGATCAAAGACATATGAAAGGTTCTTGACTATTCTAAATATACCTAATGAAGTTTACAAGAAATAGATGAAAGCACTCTAGATTAGGCAGAAAACTAAGGTCTAGTTATACAAGCTAAGCCTCATGTACACATTGAGGATAATAGCACTTATAAAAATTATAAAAATTATACTAGAAAATACTTAACAGTTTTAGAACCAATATAGGATACTTGGTATTGAGAGTATGGTCTTATATAAAATGGTATTAATAAGATAGAAATGTACTGCATTTTTAATACACACAAAGCCAGTTAATAATGAGACAATGGTTCCCATTTTAAGAAGATTTGATGTAAAGCAAAAAAATCACACATGTGGCCAGGATGAGCTCTACTAGGGTCCTATTCAAAAGGACCATCATAATCAGATAACTTGATTTTCTTTTCCAACTCAGAAGTAAAAAAGTATTCTGGAGGTATGATCTCAGAAGTCTAGTTTCAAAGTGATCACTCTTGTAAAACAAGTGGGCAAAGTTACTACTCACCCTCATCCTGACCCTTTTGTTGTACAGACTAAACGAGCATTGCTATGTCAAGACTAAGGAGAGTGAATAGATTTCAGAGCTGGAAGGAGAGCCCTCAGGCTCTTGCTAATACCAGGGTTAAGGTTAGATTAGTGCAGAAAGGGTAGGGTGAGCCCACTATCAGAGTTGACTAAAACCTTGCCCAACTTTGTAAAGGTCTCTTACCCAAGCAAACATTAACAGTTTAGAACCCCAGGATACTAATGATTATACTTTTCTTAACTACTGCTTGAAAAGCAAAGAAAATGTTTGCGTGAACTTCAGTTTTGGCTCTTCACATAAAGTTTAATTTCATTCCAATTACTAGGTCCAATCTTGGTCAGACAAGTTTCTTTTTAGGAAAGTAACTTCCACCACCTATAGACTCTTTTCATGACACTAGGAAGTGATCACACTCACTACTCACAAACATTTTACAAATCCTCTCAGATGCAGCAAATTCACTTAACTTACTCAACTGTCATTTTCTTTTCCCCTAGATGGTAGCTATGAACAGACTAGGATAAATCCTAAGGAAATCTATCTAAATTTATCTCTGAATGTCAAAATGCTTTCATTTCATGAGAAAATAATAGAAGGAATTATTTTCTTTCCTTCAAGGCCCAAGCCTCTTTAATAGTCAAATAGTACTGTATAGCAGTGAAAGTTATTTAATAGCTAGATTTTACCCAATTAAAGCTCACTTGATTTTTTTAATACTATCTGTTGTGTGAACACTTGAAGGTGGGTCAAAATTACTACTGGTATAACACTACAACACCATGGAGTCACATGTGATGGGATACTTCCACAATGACATTTTTGGATGAAATGTTAAACTTACCTGCTCCCCTAAATCAAATTCTTTGCCACAGTGAGCTGTTAATTCTGAGGTTTCTGTGATGTCATTGATAACCTCAGGCAAGCTATCTACAAGGAAGAAAGCACAGCACAACAAATGATATACCTACCAATCGGTGAAAATTTCCTTCTGTATGTAAACCATAGACGAGCACTTATATCAGACAACAGCTTAGATTTTTCTGTAATTAAATGTGAAATTAAAATTAAATCACCATATCCCATCTAACAGAAATGCCTATATTTGACTTCTATACCAGTAGCAAGCTTATTTTCAGATAGCCAATCAAATCGATTGTTATAGAACTAGGGAAATTCACAGGAAACCTAATCTTATTTGGGTCTAAAAATTCCAGAACTTCTCTTTACCTTCATTTTCACCAGAGCTACTCTACTGGTTCTTCTAATGATATTAGATACTTCCTGTCTCCTCAATGATTTTCAGGGTCCCAACAGATATCATCATGGCGGTCATGCCCAAATGACAAGAAATAGGAAAAGAAAGTATCTTAGATAATCCACTAAGACAAGCATCTCCAGCCTGAATGATGATAGTATCATTTCCCATCATCTATGATCTAAAACTAGGAATTCATATGTTCAGAGGAGATTTATGTGCAGAAGCAGGGGTGTAAATACACAGATTTCACTAAACATTAAATGCTCCTGCTAACTGTGTAAGAACTTTATCCATGGCACCTAGTGTCCTATTTTTATGTGAGTGACTGTATAATATCATAAATATCTTACATATCTTTTCAAAACATATATTTGCATTCTATGATGCAAATTCCCTTTAACCACTACAATTATGGCTTCTTCATTTCCCTCCATACTTAGATATGGTTCTCTCTTCTCTAGTCATCTCTCTTCCTCTTAATATCATATATACATGTGCATTCAGTATAGAATCTATAGTCATTGTGTTTTCAAAAGCAAAAGGGAAAAATCAAAACTTTACCGTAGTTTCTAATTCCACCTCTTTGAGCAAATCAAATAGAGCTATATGTATTTCCTTTTCTTTTGTTGTCCCCAATGCCTAGCCCCCATTTTGGGAGATGTTTAAGAGTAAGAGTTCAATCTGGGCAATGGCAGCACACACCTTTACTCAATCCCAGCACTCAGGAAGCAGAGGCAGGTGGATCTCTGTGAGTTCGAGGCCAGCCTGGTCTACAAGAGCTTTCTAGGACAAAGCCACAGAGAAACCCTGTCTCAAAAAAACCAAAAAAAAGAGTAAGAGTTCTTAGGCCTTGAATAATGACTCAGTGGTTATGAGCACTGTCTACTCTTCCAGGGGACGTGGGTTAAATTTCCAGCAACACATGGTGGCTTACAACCATCTGTATTTCAGACCACCTAATGCCACCTTCTGGCCTCCTGGTGCACAGACATGAATGTAGGTAAAATACACACACATAAACTGAATAAATAAACTTAAAAAAAGAAAGAGTTCTTTTTTATTTTATTATTATTTTTTTTGTCTTTTTAAGCACCACCCCCCAAGAGGGTGTCATGTTCCCTAAAATGGTTTCAAAATTGCTAAGGATGATGTTAAATTTCTGATTCTTCTGTCTCTATCTTTCTAGTGCTGAGCTAACTGGCATGGCCACCAGTCCCATGCTGGGGTGCTGAGGGGTTGAATCTAATACTTGGTGCATGCTATAGGTATTCTACCATCTGAGCTATAGCCCCAGCCCAAGAGTGTGGTGGCACATTCTTAAAATCCTAATACTCAAGAGCCCAAGGCAGGAGAATTGCAAAATCAAGGCCAACTTGGGCTACATACTAAAATCTTGTAGCAGGTGGAACTTAACTTGGGTCTTCTACTTATTATATATAAAATATATTGCTCATTTTTTTCTGAGCTTTTGTTCTCTCATCTGTAAAATGAGGAATAGCAATACCTACTTCATTGAGATAATGTGAGTATTCAACAAGATAACTGGCATAATATACATATATATTTATTTACAAAGCACATAGTTAATATCTAGTATACAATAATTTTATACCAAATGTTGTTACTATATGCATAACTCTTTAAATGTTCACACAGGTCACTCTTGCCTCTTCCGGCTCTATACCTTACAGCTTGGCTAGAAGAATTCAACAAACAAAAATTCATTTTGAAAGGCATTTCCCAGCGAGACATAGTGTCAAATGCCTGTGATCCCAGCATTTGGGAGGCTGAACCAGGATGATTTCTGTGAATCTGGGGCCAGTCTGGTATACTAGTGAGATCTAGAGTTCCAGTTTGAACTATAGAGTAAGACCCCTTTTCAAAACATTGGGGTGGGGGCGAGGGAAGACATTTGCAAATTTAATATGTGAATAAGAACAGCACAGTCACTACAAGATGATCTGAAACAGAAGACTTCTTGTGTGTTTCTGAAAGCCATAGCTTACATGGAAGTCCCTGGGTGTTTTGTCTAGAAGCACAAAGACATGATAATAGTAAGAAACATATAGCCCAATAATTAGATACTGGTCAGCAATATCATGAATGATGTCATGGTTTTTTTGAATCCCAAGTCTTCTGGAATTGGAGCAAGGCTTCTTTACAAAAAAAAAAAAAAAGTAAAAATACATTACTTTTGCAAAACATGCAAACAAAAACCTGTATCAAGTAAATGCCTCACTAAAGCCTCTCGGGGCCTTATAAAGAACTGTGCAACAAGCAAGGTAATCCATCTCAAAGTAGTGTTAGCCCTTATCAAGATAATATTTTGTCAACCAAGAAGGAAAATGAGAAGCCCTTAATTAATCCCAGGCATCCGCTTTAGATGGGGCCTCCCTGACCAGTGCCACCAAGCTTACCTGTCCTAAGAAGATGCTGCTTCCCCAAGATCCATACCAGTTCATCTGTATCCGGGAATTCTTCTAGGTAGTCAGTGAAAATAGTAATCTGGTTCTCATACTTGGACATAACTAAAGGAAAATGAAGGAGCGTAAACATACTGTGCTTTTCTGATTTCTACCTTTTACCCTGAAAGTACAAAGTCATCAGCTTAACTCGAAAGGAGTATTTCAATATTTCAATAAGTGAGTACACAGTAAGCACTTTACTGAGCCACTTTCTCAGCCCTTCATATTTCATTTGAGCTGTTTCTCATGGTTCCATTTAAATTATCTGAAAAGCTGCATGCACAGAATTACTTTAAAACTCTCCTTTCAAGGGCCTCCTTCATAAACATCCACAAAAGCAGACCAAGGAAAGACAGTAAAGCTGGTGTACTTGGCTCCTGTCTGTTCACAGGGAATGCTACAAGGTTTATATGGTCAGATTGCTAGCAGCCAAAGTCTTGGAGGGGACTGTAACAATCCTGGGGAACAATTGTCAGCATGATAATATTGTAGCTAGAAGACTCAATATTTTTACAGTGCTCTTATTTCCATCTTCCTCACATATAGCTCCTACAAAGAAGGCTCTTGAGGCTGATCATAAATAGAACTTGTTCTTGAGATTCACTATTGTGATACTGTAAGTATAAAAAGAACTATATATTTGCTTGCCATCCCCATTTTCTGGCACACAGCTCTGAAAATCCCTGTCATTTCCTGAGCACTAGGACATCAGTGCATCTCTTTTTTATTTGTTACAGGATTTGATTTTTGACCCTAGTTCCAGGCACAGAGCTCCTAATCCACTGGGATTTCAGGAATGATAATAGTGTCTCTTCAGTTCTAGTCAGGCCGTTCTTGGTGAGCTCTCCATTGGGTCTAGTCACCTGCAAGGCTAAGCAGTGATTAAAAGCGTGGAAGCTTCATTCCAACGCCCGCCCTGCTGGAAGAGAAGAGAGACTAGAGATTGAGTCAAAAATAGCTCATGCCTACATGATGAAGCGTCCATAAAAACATCCCTGAGGAGTTCTGGGTATGGTAAACACATAGTGGCGCCTGCAGAGGAAATAGAGGCTTCTTGCCTCTCCCACTTCCCATATGCATCTTTTTTGTTTGGCTGTTTAATCTGCATTCTTTGCAATGTTTTTTTTTAATAATAAATGCATAAATGTCAGAAAGTTCTTCCCTGAGCTCTGTGAGCAATCTCTGCAAATGATTAAGCCGCAAGTGGGGAGGAATGTGTGACAGTGTCATAGGAACTGCACTTACAGCCAGTTAGTAGAAAGAAGAGGTCACAACTGCTATCTCAAGTGTTGGGCAATCTTATGAGACTAAAATATTTTTTTCTTTGTTCATTTTTTGGGTTTTTTGTTTGTTTGTTTGGTTGGTTGGTTGGTTGGTTGGTTAGTTGGTTGGTTGGTTGGCTGGTTGGTTTTTCAAGACAGGGTTTCTCTGTATTGCTTTGGAACCTGTCCTGGAACTTGCTCTGTAGACCAGGCTGGCTTCAAAGTCACAGAAATACGCCTGCCTCTGCCTCCCAAGTGCTGGGATTAAAGGCATGCACTGCCAATGTCCACCTGAGACTAAAATCTTAGCCTACAGGATCAGACCCTAACCCCAGGCAGATGGACAACATAAAATTCAATTAAATCGTCAGAGACAAAGTTGGTGTTTGCTAAGGAACTGGTATGTTGAGAACCAACCCCCTCCAGACACATATGCTTTCAGAGGTGCTGAGTAGTAAATGTGAGTAGCAAAAGCCAGTTTTCCTGTTATATGCAGTTATAGTTATCTCTCCAGACAAAGAAACTAAGTGAAATCAAGCTAAATCCCATTAGTTCTTAGCCTCTGCTCTCTACGATTTGAAAAGTGTCCAAGTTCACATTCACTTTTGCGGATGGGACAGGCCTGCTAGAAGATTCAAGACTGACACTACTAGGGTCCTGCCTCCAAATTGTTTCTAAGTAACCTTCTTCTGAGGCAATAATAATAATAATAATAATAATAATAATAATAATAATAATAATATAGGTAGTAAATAGGTGTCTAAGCCAGCATGTAAAAATCTGTTTTAAAATTGATAGCACCATTTCATAATAATTTATAGTTCTATTTGCATGAGAAAATTTACTGTGAGTTCAAAGCAAAAGCATCCAGTACATCCCATCTCCAAGCTCCCTAGCCCCTCTCCAAAAGGAAGCTAAGAGAGAATAGGGACCCTTTTGTTCATCTATAAATAGAGACAAGGGCCCTCCCAAAGCAGTCCTTAACAGTGTATTTTCCTGCATAAGTGGCGTTGTGGGATACTTTTAAGTCACTTGAAAAGCCAGACTGTTTACATTTTATTTTCTAAATCCGAATCATGTTGCTTCATAGAAATAAAAGCTCTTAAGTATAAAGGAGACCTTGCCAAGCATGAAGGCAGGTGTCTCTACTCAAACAATTTTGTTGGGGGGTTGAAGTCACAATCCATGGAAGCACGTTCATAAACACAGTTCAGTAGGAGCATTTTCTTGAAACATACTACAGAATTCCCATCTTTCAGGAATGTAAGTAGCCTTTCTCCTTGGTTTGTTTTCATTACTAAGATTGCAGTCTCTGTGGTGTTTCAAACCTAAAGAAGTTAGCCATGAGACAGCTATCACATTCCCCAGAGAGCACTCTGCCAGAGAACCTGTGCCCTCTTAACCTCTCTGCCACTGGCCTCAGGCCCTGGCCCACACACAGGAAATACCAGGCTAAAAATGATCATTCAGGTCAAGCCCTTCCCAGGGGGTGGTGGGTGACAGAGGCAGGGTAAGTCACATGGTGTACCTCTCCACCCCACCCTCACAGTCAGAAGAAACCAGGTGGAAACGAACACCCAGTGCTCTTCCATAGAAAGAAAAGATCATTTGTTAAGTAGCTTGAGAGGAGCATGGGAAAATGATGACCTCTCAGGCATAGTGGTAAGAGTGAGGACAGGTGACTCTGTATCAATGTACAGCATGTATGCATAGAAACCTTGGATCTGTTTTAGTATGGGCTGAAGGAAACGATTTCTCTATTGCCAGCTCTGCCACTGTGAGTCATTGGACAGCTATCTGGTCAACTTAGTACAGCCCTTTAAAGTCTGTGACAACTGCCCTGCTTCATTTAGGATGGCTCTGAATAAAAATGGTAGCCAAAGAATTCAACTCTGGCTCTTCACCCATTCTCAAGCTGCGCTAGGCCTGTAAGAAGGTCATTATAGCTTCTATTTGTATCCTTTCTCCTGTTAGAAGACAGACTCCCAGAATGCAGTGTGTCTGTCCTCACAAAGTCCTGAGTCAAGGCTGCACATACAGAACAAACAGAAGATGAGTTTAGCAGAAATGGCACACACAGCTCAGAGTCTCTATCTAAGTGCACCTGGGAATGCAAGTATACGAACAACCCCAGAACTCAGAAAACAAATCCACCAGAGAAATATTTGAGGTACTGACAAAAAAAAAGCTTGTTTCTGATAAAATTACTTGGGACTACCAGTTCTCCTCACTCCACAAACTCCACTTGGCTAAGACTTCATGTTTAACAAACAAGATACCAAGCTTATAAAGGCCTGTTCTTCCAGGCTGTTTAAAGGTGAGGATATAAACATGCCATTTGGTTGACCAAAAATAACTGCTACGAGGCCTAGGGAAAAATAAACGCCACCTTGCTATTATAATTATTGTACTGATGTCTCTACTGGATTAGATTAATGATTAAGCCATGATTTCCTTTAGCTCCTGTAACCAAAATGCCTCCCATCCTTGACCAAGGGGATCTATTCATATGTCACCACCAACCCAGCCACGTCTATCTTCCCTTTTCTCCTTGTGTAAGGCTCCAGAATGAGAATTTACAGCCTACACAAATATGTTCTGAATATATACACAGCCTTGGAAATGCAATAGCCCTGTGTATATATGTGTTTTCTAGATTCTCAGGACTATCTCAGGCTTTTCAAAATCCCCATCTTAGACCTCTGTTTAGTTAACTGGAAAGGTTATCTACTGCTTCAGGCAACTGAGAAGTTAATTGTGTCTAATGGTTTAAAAAAAAAAAACAACACCCTGGGTAAAAGGCTTTCTGCAACCCAGAGTCAAGGTCAAGTAAATAAGACTTAGAAGTGGGGCTTTCCAAGGAATGACTAGACAGAGGACATGGGGATAGTTCTTTAGAACTGAAACTGTGGAGGGGTCATAGCTGACTGCGAAGCAGCTGGAGTTTCGGTGACTGCAAGTTGTTGATTTTCAAGGATATTCTAGCTACAAAGTACAAGGCCAAACACAGGTCCAGGCAAGAAAAACTACCACAAAACTCTTCTTCCCAATATGTTGCTGGTTTTCTTGGCTTCATGACCCCTGAATTGGTGCAAGACTTTTCATTTCCAGAATTCTGAATAAATGGTCTCTGACACATGCTACCTGTTTTTTCTTTTTATGTTTTTTGTTTGTTTGTTTGTTTTATCCATTGCCATTAAGGAGAGAATTTTCAGAGACCCTGGCTATGCCATTTTTGCTGATGTCATATTTTATCCAAGGAATGACTATATTTTCTCAGGATAGTTTTGGAAAATTGTAAGTAAATGACAAAAGAAGCTTGCCTTGAAAAAACAAGATTTTTTTTGCTATACTTTGACAAACACACTTACAAAACAAGGCTCCAAAATACCGTGAACCTTGTGCTAAAGAAAGAAATGACACAAGCTCTCTAAGGTGGAGTCAAAAGGCTACAGAATCTCAGGGCCAGCAGGAATTTGTGATAGAGGTTAACTCCTTTCTAACTACAAGCAAGGACTGCTGGTTCCAAATCATCCTCCTCAGCAACAATCCATATTTATTATACTGAATACATGCATATTTAACATACTGGTAGGTCACATCTTCAAAATCAAAACACTCACAGGAGAAAACAGACACACCTGAATAGCTATCCATAATTCGTTCCATAAACCTCACAAGGAACCTGCTATGTGTTCAGCATGAAGAAAAAACAGTGAAATACAGTATTAGTCCTTTGAAGGTTTTTAATCTACAAGGGAAGATGGTTCTGGAATCAGATAATAGTAGAATGTAGAAAATATTATTAAGGGGAGTAGGGTAGAAGGTGACAAAAAGAAAGAATACAAGCCCAACTAGGGTGTAAATGGACCATTTCAAATTTAAGAAGTACAAATGTAGCAGTTAGGAACTGGTAAGCTGGGGTTATATGAACAGATGGCCATATTAAAAGCATATCAGAAAAACCAGGCCCAAGAACATATCAAACTCACCAGAGAGGGAACATGTACAGCACCTGCACCTAGACCCCAAAGGACTCCTTGTACTGCAATGAAAAACAACCCCTAGTGACACAGATCATCTAATGACCTGGTATGTTTGTCAAAGGACTAGCAGGTACTCGTGACTGTCCCCAGGGCTTTGGCTCAGCTTGGTCCTTACAACTACTCAAATTGTTGTCCCTAAGCCTCTTAATCCATCTAGACCTGGCCCTAGACCTTGCCTTTATGGGTTCAACTCAGTCCAGCCTGCAACCCCTGCAGCTCAAACTCAGCTTTAGCAGCTCTCCAACTGGGTACCAGACCTTACCACCAAAGGATGCTCTTTGATTCTGCACTGCATCTCTCTACCAGTTTCCAGTGAGGCCTTTTTGAACCCTCGAACTCTGTGCCAGCCTTTTCAACCCTTCTGTAGCTATTCTATAACCTTTCTACATAAAAAATAGAATTACTAATTTTTGTGCAATGTATGAGCTGAGATTTAATGTTAGTGATGAAGATTGTAATAAAACCAGGGCTACTTGGCAAACTGTAGCCAACAGGCTACCAGTATAACTTACGAATTTGGTGTTGTCCAATAAATCCTGATTTTGTTGAAAGACATAAACATGTGCATCTGTTTCTCGTATAGCATACTCACAACAATGGCAATAAGACAGACTCACAACAATGGCAATAAGACAGACGCTGTAATGGGGAAGGGAGGGACTTCCTAGTTGAGGAAACATTGAATGGACTTGGCAAGCAACTCAGTGCAGGGTGGAGTAGGTGAAATTGAGAGACTAAAAAATAACTTGTAGTTTTCAAGTGTGAGTGAGGAAATGTTGACAGAAAAATACAGGAGTAGGTGGGTGGCCAACAAGCTTGGAGAATCCAGAATAGTGTGGACTCATAGGTATGGGTGCCAGATTTAAGAAGAGAAGGAGAAGCCCACCTACAAAGGAATTTTGAAAAGAAGCACAGTAGATGGCAGGTTAATTTAAAAAGCCTAGAAGTCAGAACAAAAATCCAGAACACCAAAAGTCTGGCACATTGTAGAATGCACCTTCATTTCCTTCTGCTTGGGTTTATTTATTGCTCTGGTCTCCTCCAGTCTCTGTTGACTACAGCACAAGTCCCTCTTCATTCATTTCCTTCACTGAGCCTGATTCTTCTGACAACCAACAACTTAGAAATAATTTTTTTTTTTTGGTTTTTTGAGACAGGGTTTCTAGGGAGGCTGTCCTGGAACTAGCTCTTGTAGACCAGTCTGATCTCAAACTCACAGAGATCCACCTGCCTCTGCCTCCCAAGTGCTGGGTTTAAAGGCATGAGCCACAATTGCCCAGCAAGAACTTAGAAATTTTTAAACTGAGCAATGATGAGTGTTGCTTTGACCATACCACCATCTATCTTTTCTGATAAGAAGGCAGCACAATGGGTAAATGGATGCAGAAACACATTTAGTGGCCATATGATGTAGGACTGGAAGATCCTCTTCTACAATGGAAATGAGAAGAACCTTGATCCTTAACGCTTTCTCACTCATAATCCATCCACTCAGTAACTGTCACATGGAGTAGGTTAAAAGTATACTACCTCCATGATATTATACAAGTCACACTGGATCGTAGAAGTCAAACTAAACTAAAGCAACAGTAATCCTCCAATACCAAGCTCCTGACTCATGCAGAAACCACAAAACTGACACTGTCCAGTCAAATAGCATGTTAATAGGTTTCCTGGTTCTTATCTTTGATTCCCTGTGATTTTCCATACCTGGCATGGTAAGGAGAAGGAAGCTCTGTTGGAAACAGTTCCAGGCTAGGAGCTCCAAAATGTAAGTTCTAGCCCCACTCTGCCATTTAGCTTAACCTGTGGTCTTGGAGGACCAACTATACTTCTTTGGACCTCAGATTCTACTTTAAAATGTACAATGTATTTTTTTAAAAAAACCTCAGGCCATAATTCATCAAGGGTTATGAAGTCTACATAGTGTGCTGTAGTCAGTGGACAAGGCCATTTCTTGGCAAGGACTGCTTAGATGTGCATATCCTTGGACCTCAATTTAAACTTTGATCTCAGGTACCCAAAGAAAGACTTGTATGTTTGTTGAATCTCTTTTTTTCCCTCTTCCCAGTATGACCACATTGAATCTCCTTTTCCTGTTTTTCCATTTAAAAGATAAATAAATAAAATTGAGAGTTGGAAAAGTAGCTCGGTGGGTAAAAGCAATAAAATTTGAGTCTCTAGCACTCATAACAACAAGAAATAAAGCAAGGCTTGGTCTTACTTGTCTGTAATCTCAGTGTTGGGCTATGGTAGTTGGGGGTGCTGTGTGGAGGGACAGGCAAATCCCAGGAGCTCACTGGCCAATCAGCCTAGCCAAAAGAATAAAGTTAAAGTTAAATTAAAGACCCTGTCTCAAGGGAATAAGACAGACAGCAACAAAGGAAACAGCAAGCATCTTCCTTACCTCTATATACACATGAACGCACAAACATACAACGTGCATGCCGCCACACACAAACAAGAACTGAAACTGACTATCACAAAGGGAATCAGCTGATCCTGCATACATTTATATAAAATAGATTACAATATAAAATGTATTTTCTATAGTGTGATGATCCAGGTTAGCAAGGGTTAGAAAGCCATTTGCCCAATACAGTAGCTACTAGCTACACGTGCCTTTTAAAATTAAAATGAATTTAAAAATCAAGAGGTTTGGAGTGTAGCTCAGTAAATGGTAAAGTGCATGCTTAGTGGGTATGAGGCTCTGAGTTCAAGCTTTAGCACCAAATTAAAATTCAGTTCTTAGCACTAAGCTACATTTCTGTCATCCAAGAAGCACAATAAATAACTACAGTGCAGGGCAGCATGGACATGAAATACTTCCATCATCTCAGGAAGTGATTGTAAGCAGTTATATTCTAAGGGCTCTCCTGCAGTTTTGTAGGAAGTGGGGGTAGAGTGAGCTGACAGTAGGAGTACTCCAAGCCCTGGAAAAAGATGAGTTTTCATGTCTCTTAAGAAAGTCTATATGTGAATTTTGAAGTTATTTATTGCGTTCTGAACTTGGTACTATGAGGAATACAGAGGAAACAGAAAGCAGTCTCATAAATATTCACTAAGTGTTAAACAATCCAGCTAAGGATCATAAAAAGATTTAATGTGAGCCTTATGTGAAAGAAAGAGATAAGAATAAAAGGCAATTCACAAGGCAAATATTGACAATCACTAGGTGTTGTCAAAATTCAACAAAAGGGAAATCAATGGATATTGGAGGATGAAATTTGAACAGATGTTTAAATTTTTGCTTTAATTCAGCAGCGATGAGAGAAGAACATACTCCAGATGAGTAGAACACTATGTATATATGCATTGGAGAGAAGGTAGGTCCTAGAAAATATTTAAATGTGAGATAAGAGAGGAAGATGGGATTGGATTATAGAGTGTAAAGCTAGCCAGTGCAGCCCAACTCTTGGTAAAGCCATTGATAGTTTTTAGAGTACTTGCATGCATGTAAACCTGGACATAGACCCTTCAGAAAGTCAGGGAAAAATCCACTATTTAAATCTTAGAGATAAAAGAACAAAATCTTAGGAGAGGTGATACAACTGCCAAAGGCAATATAGCTAGTGAACAGTATAACCAGGACTCAACACAAGTTAATGCTATTCTTCATCCAACATTCTTCTTGCTCTATACTGCTATTATGATGCAAAGTGTATTCAAGTACAGAAGACAAAGAGACCAATGAAAATGAAGGCCTACAGTGTTTAAGGCTGACTTTATATTGCTAGAAACCAGATGCCATAAAACAAATTGGAATGCAGTATTCACTACTTATAGAGGAAGTAGACAGACTGAAGTTAGAAGAATATAGTTATATTAAACTGGAATGACCTACAACTACCCCCAAAGTAACTAACTACCAGCATTACAATTGATATACTGTTCCAGGCAGCTAAAGGTAATGTTTTGGAAATGGTCCCTAAGCAAACAACATTTTATATGTTCCTGCATTTTGATAAGGTATTTCTGTCTTGCTAGTGTTTTTTCCCCTTGTCAGTTTCAATGTTGGTTTCTTAGAATGCATTGGTCATATGACCTGTAACTTCATGTAAGTTTTCAGTGGAAAAAAATATGATGTGAAAAGGTTAAAGACCTAAAGGCCATGGGTTTTTTTCTATGCTATTCGCTATAGATATTATCTATAATGCTTTCCTTATATCCCAAGATAGTTCATAAGGGAATCTCTGCTAATGGCACTAGGTTTTAAAAGAAACTGCCCCAGATTTCTAAGGCTATTGCACCTGAGGGGAAAAAAACAAATACATACTCATCACCTTAGTATTTAAGGGCTTCTCCAAGAGAGCTATTTCACACAGCTCCAGCTGCTGCTACTGCTCATTACAACTTCATACTACACACTCTCTTTAACCACAAATGAACTGCATGGTACATGAGAAATTTTTTAAAATTCATTTATTTTCATGTGCATTAGTGTTTTGCCTGTGTGTATGTTTATGTTGAGGGTGTCACATCTTGGAGTTACAGACAGTTGTGAGCTGTCGTGTGGTGCTCAGAATTGAACCCGGGTCCTCTGGAAGAGCAGGCAGTGCTCTTAACTACTGAGCTATCTCTCCACCACGTGAGAGATTTTTATCTTTGCTTATTTTTGTCTTAATTTCTCACCAAAAATGCTACTTTCTATTTTTTTTTCCATTAGTATTCTCAACAAGAAATCAGGGAAAGCTCTCTCTTCTAAACCCACAGTACTTTTTATCTCCTTGATGGCACCAAGCCCTTTGTACTTTAGATTACTGCTATTTGTGGGCATCTCATGTCTCTGTATCAAAATGATCTCTGTAAAGTCTCAGGACATGTAGTGATCATCTGTCCCCTGTAGCTCTAGTCATAAAGCTTTGCACAAACCATCTTCAAGGTGAATCAAATATTTACTGAATACATGAGCACACTAAAGGTCTAAAAGTTCAAATACAGTACTACATGCCTATACGTGCCTGTAATTGCAGTGTTTAGGAGATTGAAGCAGAAGGATAAGAAACTCAAGGTTAGCCTTTGCTACATATCAAGTCTGAGGTCATCTTGAGCTACATGAAACCCTATCTCAAAAAAAAAATTAAGCTGGTTGATACATCCATCTAAACATCAATGTCAATCTTTAATCAGTACCTACAAAGTGACCAGTCTTGGACTAGACCCTGGAAATAGGGCTTACTTTCTGGTATGAGAAATACAAAGTTATTTTTTATATATTAGGGTGAGTAAATATACTAAGGCCAAAAGGAGCACAGATGTAATTTAACTAAGCTAATTTGGGGCCTAGAGGAGGCTTTGGAAAGAAAAATAACAGTAACAGAGAGTTCATCAAATTGGGCAGGGAAATGATGTTGCAGGATAAAGAAATGTGAACCAGGGCCAGAGGGAAATTGCCCAGTTGGTAAAGAGCTTGTTGGACAAACATGAGAACTTGAGTTCAAATGTGCAGCATCCACATAAAAGCTAGACACAGTGATGTGTTCATGTCATGCCAGTGCTAGGATGTGGAGACAGCTAGATCTCTGGAACTCAATGGCAAGCCATCTTAGTCAACCAGTGAGGTCCAGGTTCAGTGGTAAACCCTGCCTCAAAAAATAAGGTGGATGCTGGGCAGTGGTGGTGCATGCCTTTAATCCCAACACTCAGGAGGCAGAGGCAGGTGGGTCTCTGTGAGTTCGAGGGCAGCCTGATCTACAGAGCAAGTGCCAGGACAGGCTCCAAAACTACAGAGAAACCATGTCTCAAAAAAAACAAAATAGCAACAACAACAACAACAACAATAATAATAATAATAATAAATAACAATAATAATATGGGCATTTATTAAGGAATACACCCAATGCCAACCTTCACCTACAGAAAAACATATGTGTACACCCACCACATGCATTCACTCACCTGAACACAACCAGCCAAACATGGACACATACCCCCCTACACACACATGCACACACAAACAAACACACACACTCATGCACACGTGCTCACAAAAAAGAAACTTGAACCAAACAGTGAAGACAGAGAGTAAGATGGAGAGAAGGAGAGAGGGAAAAAGGGGAGAGAGGGAGAGAGGGAAAGGGAAAAGAGAGAGGGAGAGACCATAGTGGTGACATTACACAGGGCCTGGCAGGGATTCAGGCTAGGGAAACATTCAGCACCAGAAGATGCTGACCTTGGCAGCTTTAATAAGGATTCTGGACTTGATTCAGGATTCATGGAGCCTCTGAAGAATCTCTAATACCTCTGTAACTAAATACAGAAAAATTAAATTTATAGATATAGTATATCAAGTCATTATCCATTAAAATATCCCTATGTCAGTTTTAATCATTCACCACTGACTAAAGGCTATTAAGGAAAAAAAGAGCAAAACAAAGAAAAACATTTTGTTTTGTTTTGTTTCTGTTTCTGTTTTGTTTTGTTTTGTTTTTAATGGTGCTGTGAAAATGGTTAAGGGTGGTCTCCCTCTGGTCCCTCTGGTAGAATGCTAAGTGTCAGACCACCTTAGGAGAATTAGAGTCTTTTCCAGAAACTGTATTCCTCATTTTGAGCACTTTCCCAGTTTTATCCTCATTTACAACCACCTTCACCTCCTTCTCACACCCCAAGAATTTTCCCCATACCCTTTCAATATCACACTTCATTAGGAAATGTTGCCAGCAGACACATGATGTCTAAAAAATCTTTACCTTTGAAACAATGTAAAATTAAATTGCCTAAGTAAAATTTGGGGATTACATAAAATCACAAGTGTACCTTCACTTTCAAAACTAAAAATACATTCCAAGTTGATCCCAAGGAACAATTCTATAATGTAAACTTGGTTTTCCTGTTATCATCTGAAGAATATTGCCCAAGAAAATACAATTTGACCCTATCCAAAAAAGATAGAGCTTGCAAGTAAATGACTCCTTATCCCTAATGTGCACGGTATGTACCAGACACGAGGAAAATAAATATCTCCCCACAAGCATGAAAGATTCAGCTTAGTGGCCAAAGAAAAATGTTCTCTAATGTCTGCCAGGCAGAGAATCTCAAATTCCCGAAGAAAACATGGCAAATTTTCATCTTTAACTATGATTCTTCAAAAAAAACTATGTCTTCTTATAAGATATGCAGTCAAAAGTTCCTTCATTAAGATACTCCTCAAAGAATTTTTAATTAAATATACCAGAACAATTCCACATTTAGACTCAATTCCAAGAAATCAATGCTTTTGTGAACCAATAATATGGTTTAAAATGCCTAAAGCAACTATAATTTATAACATTATAAACTTAGAAATAAATTTAAAATCCATCAAGAAAGAATTAAGTTTAAAATGTGGTCTACCATTCGCAATAATACTACACATCAGTGAAAAAACATGGATGTGACAGATACTACGTTAAGCAAAAGAAGCCAGATGCAAACCAGGTGGTGGTGGCACATGCCCTTAATCCCAGTACTTGGGAGGAGGCAGAGGCAGGCAGATCTCTGTGAGTTTGACACCAGTCTGGTCTACAAGAGCTAGTTCCAGGACAGCTTCCAAAGCCACAGAGAAACCCTGTCTTGAAAAAACAAAAAAGAAAGAAGAGGAGGAGAAAAAGAAGCCAGATACAAAAGAGTAAGCATAGTATTCTATTAAAATAAAGCTTAAATCAAGCAAAATAAACATATGATTATAGAAATCAAAACAGTTGCTCCATCAGGAGAAGGTAGAGAAAGAAAACAGAGCTCTCTAAGGGGATGGAAATGACTATATCTTGATTTTGATGGTATGTACACACATAAAATTTCATTGAATTATGCATTTAAGATACTTTGGGGCTGGAAACATGGCTCAGCCATTAAAGGCTAGGCTCACAACCAAAAATATAAGATTTACGTACTTAGTGTACTATGTACCTACAGTCTGACCATTTGAGAAACTGAGTCAAGGCTATCACAAACTCAGAATGCTTCCTGTCACCATTTGCTCTTTTCAGCAGCCCTGTGCATAGCAACCCCAACCCAATTGGATAGCCCTGTAGTATTAGGAGGTTGAAATAAGAAAGAAAAATTAGTGTGATCTGGTTGCAGGAACTCCAAGGGTTCGTGTTCCTGGTGATGTAGCTCTCAGTCCCATAATGAAGCTCTCCACATAAGGGCAAGCTTGCAGATATCCAACCAAAATACTCAGAAATAGTGAGTCTAGACCATTCCAAGATCCTTAAAAAGAATCTCTCTAGATATTAAGCCTAAGGAAGTAGGAGGTGGGGACGAACTTTGCAAATATAAGTTAAAAGCAGCAAAAAGGAACAAGAGTCAATATTTTAAAAACCTAAGTATGGGTCTAGAGAAATGTTTCAGTTGGTAAAGTGCCTAACTAACACCATGAAGACCTGAATGCTGATCCTTGGACCCATGTTAAAACCAACTCTAGAGGTGTATATCTAGAACCTGGATTCCTGAATCTAATCTGCCAGCCAGTACAGCCACATCTGTGAGTTTCAAGTTCACTTAGAGACTTTGTCTGAGAAAAATAAAGGTAGAAAGTCACTGAGGAAAGATAGCCAATATTGACTTCATGCCTACACACGCATACACATGCACACACCCAAACACTACACACATACATGTGCAAATACAGAGAGACCTAGTAAGAACACTGGAGCAATTTAGTACAAAAGCAAACAAAGGAAAAAAATAAAATTGGCTTAGAATAGCATGGTTTTATAGAATAAGGAAAAAATTATAGTCACAATAATGAGCTTACTCAAAAAAATGACTAAATTATGGTCCATCTGCTACAGCGCTTCTCAACCAGTGGGTCATGACCCTTTGGGGTCGAAAGAATGTTCCACAGGGGTCACCAAGGACCACGGAAAGACACAGATATTTACATTATGATTTATAACAGTAACAAAATTACATTTATGAAGTAGTGACAGAATAATTTTAAGATTGGAGTGTTGGCACAACATGAGGAACTGTATTAAAAAAAAGTCACAGCATCAGGAAAGCTGAGAACCACTAAACATAACTCATTCTTTTAAGCCCAACACTTGGAAGGCCGAGACAGGGCTTCCATGAGTCAGCCTGGGCTATAAAACTCCAAATGGGGAAAAAATCAGGCCAAGAGAGTAGGGTTTTGTGGTTTTTGCCTTTCTGGTTTTTTTAAATAAAGAATATTCTATTAGGTGGTTAAAATGTTAGAAACTCATTATGCTCAGATTGAATATGTGTGTGTGTGTGTGTGTGTATACTGTATATTTCACAAAAAGACAAAGACCATTTTTTCTTCCCTTATATGAGATATCTAAAGATCTAAGCAGTCAAATTACTTTAAACACAATAGAATTGTGTTTGTTGGGAACTTGGAATGAGGGTCATAGTGATTTTATCTATTCTTAACTTTTCATTGGTAGAGAATAACTAACACCATATCCATGTTTTCTTCAAGCAACCACTTACATATCCTGGTTCCAATAAAATATGGAGTAGATTCACCTTTCCCTACTCCTCTTACTAAATACAGCTAAAAATACAAAGCATCATAAATAAATATATTCATCCCTCCTAAATCTCTGAAAGGTAGAAAGGGCATGTTATTCTGGTTGCTAGGGACCTTGGGGCCTAAGTAATAACACAGAAGTAAGTCCCCTGGGTTTGGTATTTTATTAATATATGCTAAGCCTTGTGACAGAGTAGTCATGCAATTCAGCAGTGCAGGCACATACACACAATAAATGTCCCTCAACATAGTTAGCTATCTCCAGCAGAAAGAACATGATAGTGACAACCTATAAAAAATCTTTTATTAGAAATAATTATCCAGTAAATACAATAAAAACTTAACCCCAATTCTCATCAAAAATGGGATGACTAGATTTCTACCTTCATCTGGCTCTAGTTACACACCACTTTCCCCATCTCCCTGAAGTAGTTTTAGAAATACAGAATAGAGATCCAGAACTTTCATCCATGCCAGGCATCAATGACTCCCCCACTACATAATGATAGTAGAGACTGTTCTCTTAAAGTTAGGGTAGTGTCAGTGGAGGCCTGCTGAAGGACTTAAATTTCACCCCTGGCTAGCAATAATGGCACCCTTATCCCTACACTGTTGATAAATGGATTGTGAGTGAAGATCTTGACTCCCATTCCCACCCAGCAACATAAAAGGAATTCTCTCTTTCCCTGACTATAGTGGTGTCAAAGTAGGCTTGTCAAAACAGGAAAATGAAATAAGATCCAGAAAAATCACAATAAAAAGACTCAAGGACACATCACAAAAGTATTCATGATACAAAGAATTAAGAACATAGCAACTTGAGTGGATAAGGAGCATTTAGCAGACACCAACACTTTAAGACACCCATGTTAAAATGCTTCAAACAAGAAACTCTCAACACTGAAGAACCAAGTTTTAAAAAATGGAAAGTCTCAGTGAAGAAATCAAAGTATAAGAAAAGAAGCACCATTTTTTAAATGAAAAAATACAATAATCAAGATGAAAAAGTCACAGATTGATCTCAATAGAACAAAAGAAGATGACAGGGCTAAATCAGGGAAATTAATGATAGAATGATAGAAAAGACTCAATGTGAGCAACAAAGACAAGTAGGAAAAAAGCGAACAGAGATTCAGGGACATATGGGACCATAACAGTACATTAAATATCCATATCACTAGAGTTCTAAAAGAAAAACAGTACCATATTTAAAAAATACACAAAATGCAATTGGTAAAAAAAAAATCCCACATTTCAGAAAAAGGTAATTTATTTTTAAATTAACAGGCACATATGCTTTACATTTATGCTATAAAATATGTTTTGACCTAGATAAGCATTGTGGAATGGCTAAATAAAACTAATTACCATAAAAATATCCAAGATTTGGCAAAAATCTGAGCAACAATAAAGCAACAAGATATAATTGGGAAACATAGTAATACATTTAAAACCTCACAAGATACATTCACACAGAGTCCATATCCAGAATCCTAAAACATATATGAACAAATTAGAAATATTTGAAATTATGCAGAATGTATCTCTGATGACAATAGGACCAAAGAAAATACTTCCAAACAATTAGAAATCATGTATTTTATATCTAAATAATCCATTAGTCAAAAGGGAAGTCTCAAGGGAAATTGAAATACATCTTGAAATATATATGAATATAATAACAGAAAGGGGGAAGTTAACAGCTCTCAGTGGATATGCATGTTGGGAATAGGTGATGGGTACTGACTATAAAGGGGTAGTGGTCCAGGAGAGATTTTTATACTGACAGAACAGTCCCTGGTTGTGATATTTGTTAAGAGATAGCTCAGTCAGGAAAAGGCATGAGGACCCGAGTTCAGATCCTCTAAAACCACATAAAAAGCCGGGCTTTGTGATGCTCATCAGTCATCCCAGCTCTGCAGAGTCAGACAGATCCCTAGAACTCTGGCCAGCCAGCCTACTCAAATTGGTGTGCTACAAAACAATGAGACACCTTTTCTCAAAAACTCAGGCAGAGAGCAACTGAGAAAGCCACTGACCCTGACCTCAGGCCTCAAAATACACATACACACCCATGAATGTGTGTGTGTGTGTGTATATATATATATATATATATATATATATGTATGTATGTGTGTATGTATGTATGTATATGTATATGTATATATACATACATATATGAATATGAACATGTACATACACCATACATATGAATGCACACACATATGTACACACACACACACACACATACCTTGAAGCTATTCACACACATCATTCCACATATTAATATTCCACCATTGTTACAAATACCTGAGAGAAACAATGAAAGACAGTTGATTTTGGTTTCAGAGGTTTCAGCCCATGGTTGGCTGGCTCTATTGTTATGGGCCTAAGGTGACAATGAAACATTTGAAACATCATGTGCTATGGCATGACAAAGGAAAGCTTCTCACCTCATAGCAACCAGAAAGCAAAATGATAAATAGGAAGAGGCGGAGATAAGGCATAACTACCAAAAGCATACATCACCATCACCTGTTTCCTCCAACCAGGCCCCACTTCCTAACAGCCCATCCAGTATGAACTCATCCAATGAATTAATCCTTTGGATCCAATCTCCTCTTAAGTAGGGAATCAAACCATCAATACATGAACCTTTTGGTAGAGAAACACTTCCTATCCAAACTACAACATTCCACTATCAATTTCCTGGTTTTGGTATGGCATTCTAATCTATGGTCATACCACCCTGAATGTGCCTGATCTCATCTGATACTGTATTATAACTCTGTGCAGTGCAGTGATGAGGTGAACAAAATGAAGAGTGTAGAGAGCCCTTTTGCGTTCTTATGATTTGTTGTGATTCTTTTATTGCTCAGAACAAAAATTAAGGAAACCACTTATAAACGACCTAGAAACAAAAAATGTGAATGCTAAAAGGGTAGTAAATAAAATGATTTATCAAATTGCTATTTATGATGAAATAGATTTTAAATGGAAATGTTTTGAATAGACCAGTGACATAAAATAACAGGGACATTTTAATAGTGGCATCAAAAACAAATATCAACATGTTTCATCTTAAAACTGATAAATGGCAATAGTGAAGAACTATCAATAAGACACATTAATTACAATTTCAAATAGTGAAAAATCAGTTTCAAAAAAGCTTGGGGGTTGGTAATTTCAGTCCTTAGCTAGTAAGAAGCAAGAATGGAGGAATTTCAAGCCAGATAACTCAAAACCTATTCCTGTGGCTGTCATGAAAATAGCTGAACTGCATATACTCCGTGTATGATATTCCCAAGTTGTCTATCACTGTTTTCTCATTTCTGCTGTGGAAAGAATATTTACAATGAGTAAACTATTTGGTGGGAATTAGTAAGAAACAAATGACAGATAATTACCTCTCTCTACATAATCCAAAATGGTAAATACTAGCCTTAAGAAGCTATTTAATTTTAAGTTAAAGAAAAATTAAAAACCAATTCCTCGACATATTTTAAGCGCTCACTAGTCCTGTTTGGCTAGGGGCACCAAAGTAGAACAGTACAAATATAGAGAGTTCTGCTGTATAGCACAAAAATCATGTCACTTCTACCACAGTCAAGCAGGTACAGCCCAAAGCCCTCTGACAGAAATTGCTATTGCATTATCAGGGGTTTGCATTTACACATAATTGTATCTTCAGCAATATTTAGCAGTATGCTATAGCAGCTACATGCTAAAGTTTGGGAATAAAATTGCCTGAATTTGTATGTTAGCTCCAATTTTTACTGGGAATGTTATTTTACTTCTACAGTCTTGTTTTTTGTTGTTCGTTTGTTGCAAATTTCATTTTAAATATTCAGAGCCTGGGGGGTACTTATATCTACCTCAAAGGGTTTGTATATGGATTACACGAGACACCCTATCTGATACTTGTGCTCTATAGATGCTAATTATTAGCATATGCTTTACTTAAGTCTAGAAGGCTAACTTGCTTGTTCTAGGACCTAGACTCTATGTGGCCAGCAGAAAAGGCAAAGGGGAACAGTCAATCATATGAGTAGCAAAGAAGTCAGACCCTAACAGAGCCCCTTTGTCCCAAGACGAACATAAACAGCAACTGCATTGTTCTTCGATAACTTGGGGCCAGCACCACAGAAGACAAGAACTTTCCCTGTAAGATCTATTTATCATCTATCTTTCAAAACATAAATAAGGAGCTTACCCTTAATGTCAAGAAACTAAGAATCCAAAGTTAACTACGACATCTACCAAATAAAATAAAAGCACATTATACTGTCTATAAAAAAATATTCAAACAAATCATTCAGTATGGGCTATGTTGTGTGCTGTTCATTTCTAAGCTGTTTCTAGTAATCACATTGCATTCTTCAATGCATTATTATGGTTAAATGTCAGTATACCAATTCCTTTTGTAAATATAACATACCTCCATAATAAGCTGGATAAATATTTATAGATCACCTACTACACATAGGGCACATTTACTCTACACTGGTCATTAGCAAACTATAGCCACAAAACTAAATTTAATCCATCTTACATGTTTTCTGTGGAAAGCAACATAAAAATGACGTTTATATTTTTAAACAGTACAGGGACAACCTTCAACTACAATGGTTGAAAACTGACTGGATTTGGAAATTAGCTTTTGCTGCATACTTGAAAATTCATCTTTTACAACCTAAAGTTAGAAAACAAAAATTCAAGTGAAGCTGGAATAAAGCTATTTTAATGCCTAATATTATCTGAGCTATTAGGGATGGCAAGATGGTTTATATAATTCTGGTGCTGGGACAAATCAAAATGATAGAATATCACTTCATACTCACTCTACTGGCTATAACAAAAAGATACTGACACATATAGTTAATTGGGAAGATAAAATAGCCACTTTGGAAGAACCTGACACTCCCTTGAAAAGTTAAACAGAGCTGCTCATATGTCTATGGCCACCAAATTCCACTCTAAATATGTACACAAAAGAAAGAAAAGTACATGTCTGAACAGAAATTCACACATAAAGTATAGCAGCCATATTTAAGAAAAACAAATGTAATAATAACCCAAGTTATTATATATGGGTAAATCAAATAAATATGTTACTGTCATATAATAGAATATATTCAATAATAAAAATGAATGGAGTGATGATATATTTGTATAAATTTTAAAATGATTATATTAAGTGAAAAAGCAAGCTATAAAAGGCAACATAGTTTATTATCTTACTTGTAGTTAATGCTCATAAAATGAAATCCTATAGACTAATGTTTGTATAAGTACAGCAAAAGGAAGAATGACATTAGACACAAAGCTTCCTTCTCAGGTGAAGTAGATGGCTGAAACAAGATTTTCATAGTAGCAATGTAAGTCTATAAATACTCATAGTCATTAAACTGTGGGCTTCAAAAATGACAAGGTCAGAACTCACTTCAGTAGTTGTCAAGCTCAGTAAGTAAAAACAGGGAGTGGCCACAAAGGAGCATGTGAGAATTTAGGGGGAGAATGGAAATAGTTTAGATCTCAACTTTTGTGTTGGTTATACAACAGTATATCTTTATAACCAAGTACACTGAACTTTTAATACCTGGACACGATGAGATTTATTATATACAAATTATACCACAATATAGTTGCCTCTTAGAAAAAGTTAAAGTAGGAACAGTATCTCCAGTCACACACAAATTTAGAACATACTTTTTTTTTTGAGTTCACATTACAGTTCTAGCAGCAGTTTTTAGACCTTAGGCAAATGGAAAGGTTATTTCTGTAGCCCAAGATTCATTTCCCCGTACAGTTGAGGGCCTTTCACCTAATCTTCAGTTGGAAGTGATTAATCTGCAACATAATGACATTCCCCAAAGCAAATATAACAATAGCTTTGTTTCTCAAGCAGCAACTGTGGTCAGTTAAAATCCTATACTCCTGTACCCCACTCTAAAAATTAGAAAACTAGACTTTAAAAATATCTAACAAGTACACTTCAAAACTACCAAGGTCATCAAAACAAGCAAAATCTGAGAAACAGTCACAAGGCAAAAGCTTCTGAAGATACCAAAATACTGTGTGATTAATCCTATCATGGATAGGACACTGCCCACAGATAAACTAATGAAACTATAACAGAGTGTGGAGAAGAGTTGATTAAAATATACAATGTGCGTTTATCCATTGTGATGTGATAAAAGAGGCAATTAAAATGCTAAAAGATTCAACAAATTCTGTTAGAACATTCTGTAAAACAATCTTAGCTAACTGATGTTACACCATATAAAAAAAAAAGTTAACTCAAAATGGATCATAAATGCAAAAGGGAAAACAAAGTTTCCAGAAGAAAAAAAATGAGAAAATAACTCATCTAAATCTTAGAATCTGCAATCTTAACTAGGTACAACACATACATACACACACACACACACACACACACACACACACACACACACACACACACACATACACACACACACACAAAAAAAAAATTCACCAGGCAGTGGTGGCACATGCCTTTAGTCCCAGCACTGAGAGAGGCAGACGCAGGCAGATCTCTGTGAGTTGAGGCCTGCCAGGTCTACAGAGTGAGTTCCAGGACAGGCTCCAAAGCAATACAGAGAAACCCTGTCTCAAAAAAAAAATCCTTTCCCTTCAAAACACATACCATTGTGATGAAGAAAAATCTGAACACAGGGCCCACACCTGTAATAGCAAAGACAAAAGGAGTGCAAGTTTGAGACTAGCTTGGGATACACAGCGAGACCATGTCTGAAAAACCAAGATAGCACAAATAGAAGCAAAGCAAAGCAAAAGGGGAAAAGACTATAAATTAGGGTAAGTATCTGCATAACATTCACCTGACAGGGACTAGGATTTAGACTATGGAATAATTGTTACAACTTAACAATTAAATGACAATTGAATTTTAAAATGGAAATAAACACAGAAGCAGACCCTTGTGTACATAAAATAGACCAACGGCTTGGAAGCACTTAAAAAGATGTTTACTGCCACCCTACTCCTTATGGAAATAAACATTGAAACTACACTATATCATTTCATACCAACATAAATGGTTATAATTTTTTAAAAGGCAATGCATACACCCGAAACCCCAGCATTTGGGAGGCTGAGCATTTGGGATTGTGAGTTTGGCGTCATCTGGCCCTCACAATAAGACTCTCAAAAAAAAACAAGAAGAGTCCAGTCGATAACAAATGTGCCTGAGGCTGTGATGCAACAAGAAGCCTCATGAGCAGAATGCAGCTGCTGCTTTGGAAAACAATTTTTTAATTGCTTTAAAAGCTAAACATAAATTGTCCTATTACCCAGGAATTCCACTTCTAGGTATCTAGTAAAAAGAGATGAAGACAAATGTCCACACAAAGATGTGTACACCAGTGCCCTAAGCAGCATTAGTCAGAATAGCCAACAACTGGGGTAAAAACCCACCAAATTTCTATCAATTGGAGACTAAGTACCCAAAAAACATATTCCCCATACACTGTAATATTATTAGGCAACAAAAGTAAGGAAGTTCTTATGCATGCAACAATATGGTTAAGTCTCAAAACTATTATTCTGAGTGAAAGAGACCACACTCAAAAGACCACATATTACATGATTTCATTGATGTGAAATGTTAAGAATGGGCAATTTTATAAAGATAATGAGTACACTAGTGGCTGTCTGGGCAGGAAGTGGGGATAAAGATTAACTGAAAATGAGCATGAAATCTTACTGGGAGGATCAAACTGTTCTACAGCTGATGCACTGTGATAGCTGCAGAACTCTGAAACTTACAAATAATCAATTCATACTTAAATAGGTGGATTTTATTTAATTTTTGTAGTGCTGAGGATTGAACCTAGGGCCTTACACATGTCAGCAAACTGTTCTACTACTGGGCACTCCCAGCCACAGTTGAATTTTATGCTATGTAAGTTATCACAACCAAATTGTTAAGTATGAAAGGAAAAGCAAAACTTGGTGGAGAATATATAGGAATTCTGCACTATCTTTGCAACATTTGTTTTGAAACAGGGTCTTGCTATCTCAAATTCAAAGAGATCTGCCTGCCTCCACTTCCCAAGTGCCGGGATTAAAGTTGTGAGTCACAGCGCCAAACTTTACAACTTTTCTATAAATCTAAAACTACTTTGGGAAAATGTTAAAATTTATTTAGATCATAATTAGAACTTATGGCCTTCAAGATGGTTCCACAATGAAGCATGATGATCTGTGCTAAATTCCCAGAACCACATATAGAAGCAGATAATCAGCTCCCAAAAGTTGTTCTCAGACTTCCACCTGCATGCCAAGACTAAACACACACACACACACACACACACACACACACACACACACACACACACACACACACACACACACACTGGTGGGCAGGCAGACAGAGATGCACACAATAAAATATTCTTGAAAATAATATGTTCATGGATTATTAATATTTGACAGCTTTCTGTGTGAAAAGATATTTCAAAGACTTTCCTATGGACTAAAATAGATAAAACCTCATTAACTTAAGAACATCTGGAATCGGTTTTCATGATAATGTTAACTTTAAACCTCAATTAAGCAAAACAATACATCTCTCAAAGAATGCTGATCTCAGTATTTCTGTGTTAAAAATATATTCCACTATAAGTTACCTTCTAGTCTTGGTTTTACCATTTTCCCTGAAAAAAGCCTAAAATACCAATGATCTGGCATTTAACAAAGTTTGCTAAGCCCTGTTTTATACCACATCAGGGCAGGTATAAACACAATAAATCACTTTTAAAAATATATCTTTACATTTGTTTCTAAAACCCTTTCTGATATGCTTTATAAAAGATAACCCTTGCATCTCTTCTGCTACAGCACTATTTGGAAGTTCCCCTTAAAACAAGCAAGCAAACAAACAAACAAAACCCCACATTGTTAGCTTAACATTCTAGCAAGCTTTGATGTAATTGCCATTACCATGATATTAAAAGGACAACATCATGCCCCAGTATCCCTAAGGTGACCGCAGTTAAGTAGCGATGCCACCAGGCTACTGACTCACTGAGGTCTCTTAGGTATCGAGTGGCTCCTATGGCATCACACCCTGTCTTTAGCATCACTCTGGCACATCACCTCTGTGTGGTGTCATGTGTAACCGCAGCTGATGCCACTCTGCAGGGATGCCAGGGTAACCAGCCTGTACTTCTTTCCACTCCTGGGACAGTGGCAGGGAGGGGGAGGGTAGCTAAGTCAGTGGTTCAAGCTCAAGAGGTAGTACTCAGCTTCAACTACTGTCCCTTCCGCCTGCCACTGCAAGGAAGGCCCAGAGAGCCAAGATCTTTAGGATCCCAGAACTCTCTTGCCCTGGTATAGTTTCCGTTTCATGTGGCCTATTTACTGGCCCACCAACGACCCCCCACTCTAGCTCTTTCACACTGTGCCTCCAGAAGCCGCTCCCATTACCTGACTCCATTCTCCAGCTGTCATCCTGGGCCAATTCCACCGGCAACTTGACTACGGCTTTCTCGGAGGATTCTGGGACTTGTAGTTCCACATTGCTAGGAGCCGGAACCGAGTATCCAGCAAAGACACCACCAGGCCCAGAAAGGCCTTCAAACTTCAACTCCCAGAAGCTCCGGGCTGTGGAACGGGCAACACGGAAAACAGAACAGTGATTGGAGAAGCTCTAGCTCTTTGATTGGCCGCCGGAACAGGAGACGTAGTGGGCAGGGCTTGAGTTTCACGGTGATCCTGGGAAGGCGAAATGGAGGGGTGTGTGTCTAACCTAATGGTCTGCAACCTGGCCTACACCGGGAAACTGGATGAGTTGAAGGAAAGCATTTTGGCCGATAGAACTCTGGCTACTAAAACAGATCAGGTAAAGCAGCCCAAGGGCCTGTTGCCTAGCCGCGGGCGTCGGCAAAGTCCTACCTGGCTCCAAGGACCTGAGTTGGTCCGAGGCCACTTCTTAGCTCCTCCCGCCCCTTCCTCCATCTCGTAGCCTTGGGTTAGTTCCAGACTTGCTGTCCAGCGCTAGCCCCCAACAGACATTTTGGGGGGATGGGGGAGGGGGACAGACGCTTAGCTTACTGAATTTCTTATACTTCTAGACCATCGACCGCTTTTCTCGGAAATGCTCAGGCTTTGAGACAAAGTTTTGTGAAAAATGCTTTTTATGTGGATTTCTTTTTCTTTAGTTGTAATCCTCTTTAATGAACCACATGTTACTGAATGCCTGTTTTGTGCCAGGACGTTTTGAGAAGAGCTGGGAATTTTCGTTTAGTAGGAAAAGTAGACATAAATGAAATAACGACAAAACTTAACTTATTAATATTGTGCCCCCCCAAAGACCTTTACGTATTCATTTCAGAACATGGAAGGGGGAGGTTATTTACACCATGATGAATGGGATTTCCATGTCCAGTGGAATTGAGGCAAACCAAGTTAGATGGGCATTGTTGTAATCAAGAATATCTCATATTTTCTCCATGACTTTCTGAATCATAGATTGCCTTCTGTTTGATAGACACTGTGTTAAACACTAGCAAGACAATATATACTACATCAAAATCTCCATGTTGTGTGTTTTTAAAAGCTAATTCAAAATGAAGAGACTGTTTTCTCTGGAATTTTCCTTTATTACTCAACAGGAGAATTCCCCTATGTTCACCCAGTTTGCTTTTGTTGTTGTCTGGTAATATAGTTTAAATTTAATAAAGTGAACTACATAAGACGTAATCCACTGAAAATGTAATTTTCATGAAAACCATTCTTCAATCTAGTCAGTGGCATAAAAGGGAGAATTCATCAGGAACATAAGCTTAACACAACAACCAAATACAATTATGGACTTTATTTGCATCCAGATTTAAACCACCTGAAAAGGGGCTTGTAGGAAACAATCAAGGAAAACTGAGGTTATTAGTTGTTTTAAATGAGTTAATGTTAGTTTTATTTATATTATTTCCCTTGTTATGTATGATCTGATCTCCCTATGTAAACCAGGCTGTCCTTCTACTCAAGAACTCTTATACACCAACTTCCTAAGTCCTGGAAAGTTTGCATTCTACTCATGACAAAGAGTTAACATTAATATTTAAAGTCTAATAATGATCTTGTGGTTATTTACAAAAACACTTTTACTTTTTAGGTGCTGAAATAACTAGAAGTGAACAACCCTGACATTTAGAGTTCTGTTTTAAAGAAACCTCAGCAATGCCAAAGAGGTGGATTAGTGGTTAAGAGTGCATACTTTTTTACTAGAGGACCAGAGTTCAGTTCACCTGCCCCCCCCATGAATGTGTGGTCACGTGCACAAACCCACACACATGCACACAACTAAAAGTAAAATAACTTAAAAAAGAGAGCCCGTGCAATAACAGTCTAGAAGTAAATATGGCAGGATATTTTTTTGTTAATTCTAGGTAATGGGTGCACATGGGTCTCTGTCATATTTCCTCTATTTTATGTGTATTTGAAATGTTCATATAGTTGCTGCTGCCTGGGGACACTGACAGGAAAGGCCACTGGTGTCCACAGCAGTGAGACTTCCAGCTGCTTCCCTCCCTGAGCATCTGCAGAAGCATCAATGATATCAGTTCTCCTCTTTTTCATCCTTCCTAGAACCTCTCCCTCTGAACCAGCCAACTCCCTATGTGTCACAATTAAGTTACTTTAAAGGCTGGGGTTATAGCTCAGTGGTAGAGTGCTTGCTTTAACATGCAGGGGGCCCTGGGTTTGATCAACCACACACACTACATACATACAAGCATACAATCATCACTTTATATTACTCAAGGCTAAGACATATAGCAATCAACACAAATAGGGACTGTCTTTGACAATCACAATTTCTATATTGTTATTTAAAAACACACAATTTTATTGTACTGATTCTGTGGGGATGTATATTTTTTATGAAATACTCTCAACTACTTATATGACCATTTCTCATATGACCATTTCTTATTCTTTCTCCATAACATTCATGTGTTCACCAGATTTGGCTAGCAACTCCTAGCACTTAGGAGTTGGAGGAAAAGGATTGAGAACTTGAAGCTAATGTTGGCTACATAGCAAAACCCTGATAAAAAATAACATGACAAAAATGCACTTCTTCTTCATAGAACCTCTCACTTGAAGTCTGTGTGGTAATAGAGATTTCACAGTGACAGAGCTTGGACAGATTGTGTGACCCTGGATAAGTTGCTTATGTGAAGTAGTCTTAGTTCCTTTATGTGTAAAATGGGGGAATAATAGGGACCATACACAATGGCGAGGGTCAAAAGAAAGGATGCATATAAAAGTGGCAGGGTGTTTCACATAGACGTGTTTAAGTGTTGGAATTATACACAATAAATCACCATCTCTGCCACTGTATTGAAACCAATGCTTTCATAACAATTCTGCCCAAATTCCTTATATTCATTGATGTCCTTCACCCTATGTTACTAATACCTTGGCCTCTCAAATGCTAGTAAGTAATATGGTTTAAGGTTACCTACCTGAGGACCTGTTGCTCTCCATTTCTTATGTTCAAACTATAGGTTTGCCAGCATCAGTATGTTTTCTGCCTATTTGTCTTTGAGAATGTTGATAGCTGTGCTCCCCTGTCTCCCATATAGGACAGCAGAACAGCACTGCACTGGGCATGCTCAGCTGGTCATACAGAAATTGTTGAATTCTTGCTGCAACTTGGAGTGCCAGTGAATGATAAAGATGACGTGAGTACTAGGCAAATTCGATAAGCTCTGGGTTATCTTTAGACTCCAGCTTTGTACTTACTGGAGCCTGAATATTAAGCTCACAAACAAAGTTTGAACCTTTATAAGTAGAAAGTTATAGGATGGGCTTAATGAATAGACAGGAGGCTAGCTAACGATTGCATTATTTTAGAACAATAATGAAACTCTGTAATTCAGTGTGGAAATACAGATCAGGGCTAATTATTATGAACTCAAAAAGAATGAAAATTTTTATGTTAAAATTGTTGCTGAATATTGCCTGAATAGTAATGGCCTTGGTGTATGTATGTTACATAGAAACATTTGTTATAATGATATTAGTTATATTAAGGTAAGACTTGTGGGGGCTGGGGAGATATCTCAGTACTTAAGAGTGCTTGCTTTCTTGGAGAGGACTGAAGTTCAGCTCCCATGTTGGGTGGCTCACAGCCTCCTGTAATTCCTGCTTCAGAGGACCTGACACCCCATTTTGGCCTACATGCATATACATATAAGTAAAAAGATAAGACTTGCAAAAACTGAGAATGGAACCTGTTTTATAGGCACAGGTTAGTTTTCAGAGATGTTTACTGAAGTAATATTTATAACAGAAAATAAAGCAATTTTGTGGGAGAATGATTGAATAGAGCCTGGTATACATACATTGTAAGTTAATATGTGATCAACCATAGAAAATTTTTTTGCAGTGGTAAGTAGAAATTATGGAAAAAACACCACAAAACTTCGTATACTCTCTAACTTTTATTTTTTTAAGCTATTGTATGGAAGAAAACTTACTAGAATTAGTTTAATGTGCCATATATGTGTTATAGGATTGTGGCTATTTTTAAATGATTTATTTTTATTTATTTATGTGTATATGTTAGTGTATGCCACCTATGCAGTTGTCTTTAGAGCCAGGGGATGGAATTACAGACCAGTGTGAGCTGTCTGAACCAAAGGAAGGTCCTTTGGAAGAGTAGTAAGTGGTTTAACCACTGAACCATCTCTCCAGCTCATTTTTTCTTTTGTATAAATATTTGTTTCCAATTTTTCCACAGTACTTAATGGAGTGGGAGGAGAATGTTGTTAAATTCTTCACACAACTCTATAAACCTTGAATGAACATTAATGTTCATACCTCTATCCCTTTTCTCCTTGCCTTTTGTAAAATCCACCTTTTATACAGGCAGGCTGGTCTCCTCTTCATATTGCTGCTTCTGCTGGCCGGGATGAGATCGTAAAAGCCCTTCTGGTAAAAGGTGCACAAGTGAATGCTGTCAACCAAAATGGCTGCACTCCCCTCCATTATGCAGCTTCAAAAAATAGGCATGAGGTATGATTCTGTGTCTGCATTATTTTCATTAAGTTCTAAATATGAGCAGAAACCCAGATTTCCACATTGTTTTCTTGTCTTCCTTTCCAGATTGCTGTCATGTTACTAGAAGGCGGGGCAAATCCAGATGCTAAGGACCATTACGAGGCTACAGCAATGCACCGGGCAGCAGCCAAGGGTAACTTGAAGATGGTTCATATCCTTCTGTTCTACAAAGCATCCACAAACATCCAAGACACTGAGGGTAACACTCCTCTGTAAGTGACAAATAGCAGTTGTTATTATTCTGCTTATAAATACAATACATGCTAAAAGCAAAAAACAAATTGAGAGGATACTAAGGCATAGTGATAAAACTAAAATTGCCTGCCATTTGCTATCCCCCAAAAATACTGATAGCATTTTTGAGTATTTCCATCCAGTTGTCTATATACAGACATATATTTAGCATGTAATAGCAAATTTTAGATCATGTAATAATTTTATGTTTTAATCTCATAGCACACTGAGTATTTTTCAAAGTCCTTAAATACATTTCAAACATTTATGATGGCTGTATATACTTCCATTTTATGGATATGCCATGATTTAATCGTTTCTGAGACTGTTTACTTAAACAGCTTTGAGCCTTTGTCTATTTTAAGTAATGCTGCATTGACTAATTTGTTTAAAAAAAAAAACTGTCCATATTACTGATTGTGACCTTAGTATAGATTCCTAGAAGTTGTTTTGACAAATACAAAGACAAATTGCTTCCAGAGGAGTTGTCTCATTGTACCCTCCCAACAGCATCTTAACAGAACCTTTTACCTCCCCATCAGCACTAAAAGTGCCCTCTTGTTGTATGAAATATGACATTTCATGGTTAGAATTCACATTTGGTTAGTGATTTTGAAAATTATTAATGCCTACAACTGTAGCTTTCGTGGCCTTTCTGTTCCCTTTTAGGAGAATTCATTCATTTTGACAGATTCGTAAGTGCTCCTGGCACAGTAAAAATAGGAACATTATGCCACATCAGTTGAAAATAATTTCCCCGTTTGTTATTTATTTGTTTTACAACTCTCATAAGTTATTAATTACTATGTAGCCAAACCTATTAATGTCCATCACAACTAGGGAGTTTTCTCTCACCCTAAGATGAATGAAGTATTCACTTTTGTAACTCTTAAATCCATCTGGGATTGATTGATGCGGATAACCTTTACCTTCAGGGTGTTTTTGTTTGTGTGTTTGTGTGTGTGTGTGGTTTTTACCTACCCCTTTTTCTCCTTTGTTGAATAATGACCTTTTTTGAATCAGAAATTCTGGTCTTTTTTGTAGTTCACAATAAAGCTAAACCTTTCCCCCTCTGACTTTAAGACAGCTTTTGAAAGAATGTTTTCAATGGCTGAACATAGTGGCACATGCCTTTATTCCCAGCCATGGGGAGACAGAGAAAGTAGACCTCTTTGAGTTTGAGTCAGCCTGGTCATAGCTGGTTTCAGTTCAGCCAGGGCTCAATAGTGACCCTATTTACAAAAACAAACAAAGAGAATTAGCCAGCCATGGTTGTGCATGCCTTTAATCCCAGCACATGGGAAGAAGAGAAACAGATCTCTGCAAGTTTAAGGGCAGCCATGTTTACAGAACAAGTCCCTGTGTTCGCCAGGGTTCTGTAGAGAGATCCTGCCATTAAGAAGAAGTGGTGTTTAATTGAAAATAGATTCTTCTCTTCTACAATCCATCCCAATCACATTTTTCTCTTCCTCTTCCTTCCTCTCCCCTACCTACCTTCTCCATAACCACTCCCCCCCATTTCCTCATTATTAAAGAGCAGGCCTCCAAAAGATATCAGCCAAGAAGCACAAAGTACAATAAAACAAGGCAAAAGACCTCATAATGAGGCTGGGCGAGGCAGCCCAGTAGGCAGAAAAGATTCCCAAGACGCGGCAAAGGAGTCAGAGATACACCTGTTCCCATTGTTAGGAGTCTCACAATAACAAGCTAACAGCGGTAACATACATGCACTGGACCTGGTGCAGACCCATGTAGGCCCTGGCTTGCTGCTCCCGTCCCTGTGAGCCCTGCTTAGTTGATTCAGTGGGCTATGTTACCCAGGTGTTCTCCATCCCCTGTGACTACTATCGCATCTTGCACATCTTGCTGATGTCTGAGGAGAGAGACCCAATGGAGACCAAGAAAAATATTGTTTTCTTAATTTTTACTTTAAAAAAATCTTTCTTGTAGGCCTAAGCAACTCTTGTGTATGTGTGTGTGTGTGTGTGTGTATGTGTGTGTGTGGTTTTTTAAATGAATATTCTGGCTTATTTCTCCATGACTCATTAATCACATTGGCCTGGAAATAGTCTAGGAATTATATAGTATAGGGTCCTTGAAAGAAAGTATGATTTAAAATTTGATAGATACTGTCCATCAATACAAATGCTAGGAGTAGTGGCTTCACAGGATTGCTGTGAAGTTTAAATAAAATGCTGTGTAAAGTGCCTAGTATTTTGCCTATCAAACTCTATATAGAGGCACTTATATAGAGGTTGGTTTCTTTCTCAACCAGTTAGCTATTCCTGTTATCATAATAAGAACTTTAACCTCTGGGACAACTATTACTGTAAAACAGTGCTAATTGTGCCTTGATTTGTCAGTGTAGATATACCAATCAAGTGACATCAGATCTTTTCAACTGGTTTTGTGAAAGTCAGGAATTGTGATAGAAAACAGAACATGAATTGAAGTTTCTCTCAATTCTAACTCTGAATTATTATTACATTGAAGTGTTTGAAGTAAATTAACCATTATTCTCCATTGAATGAGGAAGTTGTGCCTTAGGCTAGCATGTGGAGCCATGTGGAGCCATCTAAGTGTTTTAGCAGGACCAGGATTCTGATTTATGATCTGGTATCTAGTTAAGTTTAATCTACAGTCTTTCCCATGCCAATTGATTTCCCCTTCCCGATTAAATAATTTCCAGTATTACCACTGGCCAGTAATAGGTAGTTTAGACTGGAAATCCTAACCATCACATAGAAATGGTAGTGACTGATTGATTTTTGATTTTTGTGATCCCCAATTTCAGACACTTAGCCTGTGATGAGGAGAGAGTGGAAGAAGCAAAATTACTGGTGACCCAAGGAGCAAGTATTTACATTGAGAATAAAGAAGAAAAGACACCGCTGCAAGTAGCCAAAGGTGGCCTGGGTTTAATACTCAAGAGAATTGTAGAAAGTTAAGCAGCTTGGTTTTATTCTTTGTATGTTTTGTTGTCCTCACTATCCTGGAAACTGTTGTACTGTGCACAAGGCAGCTTGAATAAATGAAAACGTTTTCTCACCTTGCTAATGTTGTATTGCTCCTGCTGAAGTACCTGTTCTAAGCTTATAGCCCACTTTTCAGGCATCGAAAAACTGTTGAGGTTATCCTACTGATGTAGTTTACTGTCTCCATTAAATCTTGATTATTTTGGAGTAAGTGGTCCTGTGGCTGTCATGAGTCTTCTGTCCACCTGTTGTCCTCTTGTGGAATAGAACATGTCTAAGTGGCTTCTTTGCAGGTGAAAGAAATCCTGACTTGTTTATCAAGCTCACCCCAGAGACCTATGCCAAACTTCTCTTTTCAACCATGAAATTAATTTATTTTTGTTACAGAGGGATGTTCTGTATTTTAGTGGACCACATTTTAAGTTGAGTTGTATACTCCTAAAATGATAAGGACAGTAGCCTGTGTGCCATGTACCTTTTTGACTAGCCATTTTCCTCCAGAATAATACTTTTTTTTAAAGAAAAGGTATCTATATTGACTCACCTTGTTTTGAAAGAATTGTCAAGCTTATTAAAGTGATATATAACAAAAATATATTTTGATTTGTATTTCAAGTACTACAAACTTGTATTTCAAATACTACAAGCAAGAAACTGATGCAAGAATCTCCCAAATTCTCTTTCAAGTTGGTTACACATTCACTTAAACCTTAAAATCTTGAGCTAAGCCATATTTTTCAGTTGGGGTAGTTCTAAAGTCAATAAAATTAGTGGAGCACAAACTGCAACTAAAATCCATAAAAATAGTAATCTTTTGAATTGCCAAGATATGTAGCGTGAAAGGAAAGTATAAACTTCAACTCTTTTTAGTGAAACATCTTAATTGATTAGTAGTCAGCAAATGTAGTTCAAGTAACTCTTTTAATTTTAATTCTGTGCTGCAATTATTGCTTGAAAGATGGGATCTAAGTAAATGTACAAACTTTCATTAATTTTGGGTCAGAGACTTATATTACCAGTACGTAAAATGAGCCTTGTACATATTAGCTGCATTATTGTTAATAAAACTTTTTGACATGACCATTCTGAGTGTAATGTTTATTAGAACAAATCAGGGAAATATTTCTTATGAAATGAACATTTGTTAAATGTTGGTAGAATTGATTTCTACATTTCTAGTGTTTTTATTAAAATAGATCAGAAAGTAACTCTTGTATCATAGGGTCTGATGGGGGGGGTGTTAGAGGCCTTTCCTTTTACAAATTTCTTCAATAAACAGTACAGATCAAACAAAGCTTCAGGAAATTGGTAGGCACTTAATATTACTTAAATCATTTAATTATATAAACCAGGATATTAATTATCTCTGACATTGATCAAATTGCTACTTGTTCCTGTAGGAAAGCAAATAGCAACAGAGCTCATTCAGGTCAATATGTCCTGTAATAACAAAATGAACTCAGAGATTATATTAATTCAATTGTGATGCAAACAAAGAATATAATATAGAAGAAATAGGTTAATGGAAACAAAATCTTAAGATCTTCATGTGTAGATGTGTTTGAGTTTGTGTTTATGTATATGAATGTAGTGCCTGCTGCAGCCAGAAGAGGTCACTGGGTTCCCTAGGGCTGGAGTCAATTGCAATGAGAGCGACCTGACATAGGTGCTGTGAACTTGGGTCCTGTGCAAGCACAGTCCCTGCTCTTAACCACTGAGCTCCAGCCCTGAAACTGACAGGTATTACATACTAAAGTTTCTATTATAGAAAATCAACATATTAACATGACATGAATTAATGTTTCATTTAGGTTCTATATTTGAGGTAAATTTGTGTCTCGCCATGATAAGATGCCTTAGTTTATCTCTCTGGCCCCCAGTATTTTGATTCCATAATTCCTCAGTTACCCTGTAAGACCCGTGAGAGCATGGTCCCTCGAGCTCCCATTCAGGAAAGGCGCCCCCCCAAATCACTCACGAGAAGCGGTCTTGATGCAAACGCATAAGGTCCTTTATATTCCAGTATACTGGGGCCATCAGCCATATGCCATGCAGGGTAGAGGACTGAGCGACCTCCAGCACAGAATTGAGACAGCTTTTATAGGGTTACAACAAAGCCCGCACATCGTGAACCAATCACCTCGTAGCATCCAGTGCAGACCAATTAATTTAAAGTATCCAACCCTGCCCTTAGCCCAGGAAGTCTGCTTTCGCAAGGCTTCTGGGTGTTCATTCACTCACAGCCTGCTGTAAACATTAAAGTAGGTGACTGTCAGCTTGGGATTTAAGACTCCCAGCTTCCTGGGGTCAGTGGAGAATTAGGCTATATTTTTCCATCCTAACAACACCAACTCCAATGAATTTCTTATATGGCTTTGTCTGGATTTTGTCTGTTTTCATATTCTTTCATCATTTTTATTGAGCCCCCCCAAATCAGTCTGTTGATGTATTTACTAGAGTATGAAAAGTTCTTTATTTTGGGGATCATGGCTTCAGCTTTACAGTTCTATTGACTACCTAAAGCAGAACTTTTTGTATTTTTCTGTGTTTTTAATTCACACTGTCAAAGGGAGCTATGATTCCCTAAAAGCTCCACTAAATGATCATAAGAAAGAACCAATTGTCAGAGGATCTAGTTCAACAATAGTAAGTCTCCATTTTGTAGGACTTTCTTTTACATCCATTCTCACTGTAATCTTTAAGACAGAAATCATCTCCATTTCGAAGATAATACACCGAGAGCTGCAGAAACAGCCAGTCACAAAACCTAGTCTCCTTAGAACCCAAAGTCTTTTTTGTGGTGTATGCTCAAACAATGAACCAAGTAGAAGATACTTTGGTCTTTTCATAATCACTGGGAATAGTTGTAACACCTACCTTGTACTTTTCTTTAAATTAGCAATGGCATGCATTCATTTGGTTTCATTCCTGTGTTCCTAACATCACTCTGGGTTCCTAAGTGTTAAACGTGAAAGGGTGCCTTAATACACAGCTCCTACAGCCTTTTGAAGTTCCTGGGAGTCCAGGGCAACTTGTTTGAGTTATCAGATCTTGATGGGCTTCTGGAGCTTCAGGGTAAGTAGAGACTGTTCACTAGAATGGACTCTGATCAAAATCTTGGAACTTTGGGTTCCACCCTTCTAAACCTCTGGTACTAGGCTGGAGATTCAGGTAAGCTTACACCTGAAGCCTCTACATAAAAAGTTCTTAAGCTGCAGGGCTTGGCGGCCTTCCAAGTATCTGAATACATCCACACGCCAGGAGAGTAATGCACCCTGACTCCACGGGAACAGAAGTTCCTATGCACAAGACCCTTTTGTACCTCTTCAGTTAGATGTGAACAATTATCTTTTGCAACAGTCTTTCCAATAAACTGGTAAATGTAATTCAAATGTTTCCATGAATTCTGTGAGCCATCAAAATAGCTTATTGAACCTAAGTAGGAAATTAGGAAAATTTCCAATTTGTGTCCACGTCACATGGAAGTATGGATGACCTAAACGGTGACTATGAATGATACCTAATGTAAAGAAATGGAGGACAGTTTTACAGGACCTCATGAGGTTGGGTCTGTATCAACTCGAGTAATGGCAGAATTGAATTCAATTATAGAGGACACAGTTGGTGCCCGCAGCAAAATTGCAGTGTTGTTTGGTGTGAAAATTATGGTATCAAAAGTTTTCAAAGTATATATAATGGTGTTCCATTTATTGACATATCCTTAAAAAGTCCTGGAACCCATATCATATTCTGTGTTCTTTGATTTTAAACCATGCTTGTGTGTGTGTGTGTGTGTGTGTGTGTGTGTGTGTGTGTGTGTGTGTGTGTGTGATGGTTTCCTTTGTGTAGCCCTGCCTGTACTAGAAGTTGCTTTATAGACAAAGCTGGCCTTGAACTCACAGAAATCTGCTTGCCTCTGCCTCCTGAGTGCTGGGATTAAAGGCATGCATAAAGATAAATGAGATTACTAGCTGGTTTTTTTTCTTTTGATACTTTTATGGTGCCTTGTAACTTACTTTACAATATATATGCTTGTTTTTGTTGTGTTGTTTTGCTTTTCAGACAGGGTCTTGCTATGTAACCTTGGCTGGTCAAGGAACTGATTATGGAACCCAGGCTGACCTTGAACTTCTGGCAGTTGAAAGAGCATTATTAAACTTGGAACCTATCATCTCAGAGCATTTTACATTTCCTTCTGTGTCAGAAACTGTCTTTGTGGGGCTGCAATCAGAACCAGCCGAATGGCCCCAAGTAGGGGTGTGTGGATGAGGGAAAGGCTAGCTATAGGCAATAAAGAAAAAATGGAGACACAGAATAAAAGTCAGGAGGGCAGATGAGTCAATACTGAAATGCCACGAGTTTATTTTTCACCACTCTTATATACCATAACCAAAAAGGGGAATACAGTATCATGTATACATATACAGAACAAACAGACTTTTCTTCCTCACTTATTCTAAGAGTTCAGTAACCATACCTTATCTTCAACTTCTTGTTCCCTAGCCTTGAGAGTCAGGAGTAGCCAGCCACACCTCTGATTCAGGTCTCTTGTTATTTAGAACATCCTACTGTAGCCACACCTTTGACCTTTAGGTCTTATGACTTACTGAGGACAGTTTTGAACTTTTTGTCTTTGTGCCAAGATGGAGTGCAGCCATCTTTATGGGCACTGACACCTCTGGAAACTGAGTGAGCGTTTACAAGGACAGCCTGTTTCTGCAAAGTAATTGCCCAATTCCTGACTCACACCAGAATATTCTCCATTTTCTAGCAGCTTCAGCCCTCTTACTGTCAAGAGTCACTGTGTGGGTGCCGGAGTTGAAAAAGATTGAGTACTATTAAACCAAGCAATTGCCTTCTTGGAGGTCTAACTGTACCCCTTTGCAACAATCCCAGCTGGGATTGTTGATAGTTTACACAACACTTCTCCCTTAGCCTGAGTATCCAACTGCACTCTGCTATCTGGCAACTCTATTTGTGCCCTACAGAGAGGGGTAAAGTCTATAGAGGCCAAGGAAGACTAGATTGGGGGTTCTATCTATTCAGCTATGAACAGGCCTCCTGATGGGTAAGGCTTTCCAGTGTGGACAGCTGGAGGAGGATTGCCCACACCTGTAAGTAACCCCTCAACTATGCTCTCTGTAAGCACAATAAATTCATTGGTTCCCCAGAGGAACGTTTGGGGGAATTGTGCCCACTTTGCCACTGGGACTTTAGAAGTGGTAGGCATGTATCATCTCATGGGAAGGAATTTTATCAACAGTGTACATAGTATTAAAATGAATCCTAATGATTTATCATTATACCTACAAATCAGTACAACACCAACCCTTACGAGAGAAGTTTTTGTTTTGTTTTTTGTTGTTTGTTTTGGTTGGTTGGGTTTTTTGTTGTTGTTTATTTTTGGTTTTTTGCTGTTCGTTTGTTTTTTCAGTAGAGATCCATAACTGGCCAATGTGCAGACAATAAGATACTGTAGAATACTCCTTAAATGTGATGTCTGTATCACACTCCCTCTTCCCGGGGTTCAGGAATTGTAGAAGAGAAAGGCAGCAAGAAAGAGCCAGAGGCAGTGGGTGAGTACAAAAAAATGGTATTTTCCAGACACAGGCCACCAGTTCCACATAGAAACTCGGGGTTGTGACAGCATGTACTAGACCTGTGCATGCTCACACTAGACAAAATTCTAGCATTGAGATAGGAGGAACAGCCAGCCAGGTTGGGGTGGCACAAAATGCCAGGCACTGGTGGTGGCACACACATTTAATCCCAGCAGAGACTGGTGGATCTCTGTGAGTTTGAGGCCAGGCTGGTCTGCAGAGTGAGTTCCAGGACAGTCTCTAAAGCTACACAGAGAAACATGTCTGGACATGCCCGCCCTCCCCAAAAAAGAGACAGAAGGAACGTAATGTCCCACCCACAGCTAAGGAGCTAGCAACTGTTGGTTACCAAGAGAGTTGGTTTTCTTTAAGTGTGTGATCCTAGTAGGTTAACCATGCTCCAGCGGAAGGCCATACACCCAAGAGTATATGGGCAGCACAAATTATACTGAGTGTTTTTTTAGGACACAAAGTTGGGTGGGTCAGGGAGGGGATGGATATGGTATGGGAGGAGTTGGGGGAAGGGAGTGAATATGATCAAAACACATTGTATGAAGTTATCAAAAGAACTAGTAAGAAATGAGAAAAATTATAACACTAATTCAACATGATATCATTATATTCCCATTAAGATGTATTACATCAAGTTGGGCATGGTGGCAACACCTGTAATCCTAGCACACAAGGAGGCAGAGGAAGGTTGGTCATGACAAGGTCAAAGCTAGCCTTTCCAAGTCAACCAGGAATCTGCTACCCAAAGAAGTTGTTCCATTAACTTCATTGTATTCTTGCTGATAAATGAAGGAACAATAGGATGAAATAATTTTCTGTGTGACAAAAAAGCATGGTAAAGCAGCTCAAAGCTGGCTTGACTGTTAGGATGGAAAAATTTAGCCTAACTCTCCAGGAAGCTGGGAGTCTTAAATCCCAGGCTGAAGGTCACCTTCTTGAATGTTTACGACAGCCTGTGAGTGAATGAACACAGGAAATGAGCCTTGTCACCCACTCAGAAGCCTGTGTGAAAGCAGACTTCCTGGGCTAAGCACGGGCTTGGACAGTTTAAATTCATTGGTCCGCACTGGATGCTACGAGGTGATTGGTTCATGATGTGCGGGCTTTGTTGTAATCCTATAAAAGTTATCTCAATCCTGTACCGAGGGTCCTCAGCCCTCTAGCCCTGCGTGGCATATGGCTGTTGGCCCCAGTGCGCTCGGAATATAAAGGACCTCATGCTTTTGCATCAAGACCGCTTCTCGTGAGTGATTTGGGGGGCCGTGTTTCCTGAGTGGGAGTGAGATGGACCATGCTCTCGCGGGTCTTACAGACATTTGTCTTTGAATATTCACTAACTATTGTATAGCAAAGTAAATGACTTAGCACTCTCGCTTAATGAACATTTTGCCAAAATAATTTTGTCTAAGATTAATTGGAATGAATATTTTCTAATTAAATGGTGATAAAGTAAAAAAACAAATCCATGCTGGGTGCTAATTTGAAAGCTGCTATAGCATATAAGCCCCCTTTCCTGCACCATTGAGCTTTAATGGACAGAATGGTTATGTCAATATCTTTCAGAGGCTCAGGATTTAACACAAATATGCATATAGGGCAGATTGTGGATGCCCAATTGAGATGGAGACAAAATTGTCCTGTCCAGAGTGGCCTTAGAAGTAAACTGAGTGGACAACAACTCTATTGATTGTGTTTGAAACAGCTGAGGAGTCCTCCCTTTCCCAGATATTCCTCTTCTCTGGGTTGTCCAATACCTGAAATCCCAAAATCATAGACTCTTTGGATTAAGGGTTATTCATGTTCAAGAGTAAATACTGAGGCTACGGAGATGGCTCAGCAGCTCAAAACAATTGCTGCCAAGTCTGATGGCCTGAGTTCGAACTCTAGGCATCAGAGTAAAGAAAGCAGCAGCTTGCTTACTATGTCCTGACCTCCATATAGCATGCTGAACACACACTCAGAGAGAGGGAGGGAGGGGGGAGGGAGGGAGGGAGGGAGGGGAAGAGAGAATGATAAGCTGCAATTGTTATAGTTCATAACTGTAATACTAATACAAAAAGACTTAATCAGGGAGACTATCATAACTTCAAAGTCAGCCTGAGCAACACAGTGGGCCCCTTCCATGAACAACCAAGGTAAAAATTCTAACTCAGTACGGTGGAACATACATATAGTTGTAGCAACTCAGGAGGATGAAGCAGAAAGATCACTTAAGTCTAAAGCAGGTAACAAGATTCTGGGACACAATACAGGCTGATTAAGGTTTATTCGTGGAGAATTCACTTACACAAGAAACAGACGACTGCTGCCAGTTCCCGCTCCAAGGATGCCCTCTGATCTTTTCCAGTCTCCGACCCGGAGGTAAGAGAGAGCATCCGGCTCAGGACCTAGCCCTAGACTCCACCAGTCATGTCTATACCTGTTCCTCATAGGGTTCGATCAGTACAACAGGTGTGGGTGGGGTGGATATCTCACTACATAAGCCCATGAATTTGAGACTCCACAAAAGAAGAAAACTTGTGAGTGACAACAAGGTTAGGGGAGGGGGGAGAAGGAACATACTCTACAGTTTCCTTAGCTATTGACTTCTGAAAACAACTGGTACCATCTTAAAATGGATAATTATGGGCCTTCAAAGACTCACCCTAAGTGTTTAATTATATATATGATATAATTGTGACCTCTTAGTGTTTTACAGACTTATAAAGTCATCAAAATTGTCATCCAGACAATCTCAATAATTAAAATGTGGATATATACTTGTTTACTCTGACAAAATAAGTATTGCATACACGAAATATACTTGTCCATAATCTGTGCTTAATAAGCACACTGTTTCCTCAATCTAACAAGAGATTAAAATTTTTGACTGTCAGTGCTACAAACTTATTCTACTAGATCAGAGTCTAAATTTTTCTTTAGAGGTAGTTGTTGTATAGTTCTGTGTCATAGTATTAATTATTGCATGCTCTAAGTGTAGAAGCCTCTTAAAGATTGATAGCTATCAAATACTTGTAATTGTATACACCATTATTTAACTTTCAAGTTTGCTTCTTGTTTCTGTAAAGCCTTATAGCTGACTTTTGGGTTTTACTTGATAGCTGTGTTTCTGTAGAGCTTTAACAGTCTTCTCACCCTCTACAAAGGATCATAAAGGGCACATTTGAGATGCTAGGATATTACCTACAGGACAAGCAGAATGGATGTCAGGTATTTCTGACCTAAGGCACTTCTTCTATATCCCAGGTTCTTAAATTAGGCTTAGAAGGCTTATTGGCACCATCTCCTTGACACCTGTCATTTACTCCCCCAGTGTGGGATCAAATCAGACCAAACAGGACAAATCACTCCCTGAAATCGTGGGACTATGGAGATCAAACCAGAAGTTGGTTAATTAGCAGTGTCTTCAGAGAATTTTGTTCAGAGACAATGACAGAAATTTTGAGAACTAAAGAAAAGTCTCAACAGGCATGGCAGCACTTGACTGTAATCCTGGAACTTAGAAAGCTGAAAATGGATGACCATAAATTTTAGGTCAACCTATGATGAGATCCTATCTCAAACCAACAAGATGGAGTTGCTCATGCCAGCCCTTTCAAAAATAACCAAAGTAAATGGTTATGAAAAAATGCTTTTCATGTATGGCTACCTAGTATAAACGAAATGTGTTCTAACCTTGATCTCTACTCACATTTAGTTTATTTTGTTTCAGACACAGATATCTTTCATCTCATGGTTGATATGTTAAGGCAGAAAGTGGGGAATTATAACCACCTAGAAGAAATGAAGTTATTCTTAGATACACTTGTGTCTCTCAATCTGACTATCAGACTATTGAAGCAATGGACACCAAAGAAATGGGAATTTTCCAAGAAAACTTATCCTATAGGAAGGAAATGTGTCCAGCCAGAAGGAGAGTATGACTCCCAGAAAGAGATTTCACACAATTCTAACAATATAGCAGACCACCTTACAGGATGGGACAGAAGTCCAATGGAGCCAATAGTAGACAAGACCACACATTGATAGAGAATGCTTAAATGTGTGTGTATGTACATTTAAGATGTGAGTGTGTGGGAGGCAGCATTCCTTTGAATATTCATTTCACTTCAAGACCCCAAAGACAAACTTGAGGGATTGGCTGGATCTCTTTGTCCCTATTCTCAATGTAGCTACATTGAACAAGTCTTCTTTTTTATGCTTTCTACTTTTTTAAAGAGCAAATACTTCTTGAGATGATTAACTTATTCATCAACCTGAATGAGATCACTGAATAATGGGGTTTCATGTTCATCAGACAAGAACTGTTACAAAGAAGCCACAACTTAAAAAAGTGGCAAGGGTAGATGTAATTCCTGAGAACTGAATCTTGCCTAAGGGATGAGCACCCAAGAGTTCCCTAAGCTAACAGGAGTATGGGTAATAACAGTCTCATAAAGGCCAGGAAGATGACTAACAAGGAAGACGAAAATGCTAGGGTTTTCACATGGACAACAGGTACAGTGTATTTTAAAATTCTGGATTTTCCTTCCACTACTATATAATTCATTTTGCTGATTTCAGTGAGTTTCCAAGTGAGCAAAATCATTTTGAATCAGTTTTGTCATGCAACACAATAGCCATTCAAATCCCTCAGGACAAAGTCATTCACAAATTTATTCACTGTGCCTTCTGTGCTGACATTTAAGTTAACTGTCAATATTTGGGTTCATGGATTCTATAAGTCTATTAAAACTCTATGTGATATCCTGATCTTGGTTCCCATTGAGAATTCAATGGTAAGACCCTATTGTTGAAGATACCATAACAGAGGGCACAGAGAAACTACATTGGTAGTGACAAGGAGCCACCTTAGAGGTGAATCTACTACTAGTATTTTGTTAAGTGGATATAGTATCAAATTTCCTTCTAAAGTTGTATCTGTCTACCCACAGATTAGCGCAGTTCCTAGACCTGATCAGAGAAGTTTCTTTGTGAAGTGCATGATGTTAATGCAGAAGCCCACAACTAGTAGAGGGCCAGAGTGCTGATATTACAAATGGAATATCTGTCACTTACCAAAATTAAATCGACATAAGCAATTTAAATAGACCTATAACCCCTAATGAAACAGAAGCAATCATCAAAAGTCTCCCAACCAACCAAATAAATAAATAAATAAATAAATAAATAAATAAATAAATAAATGCCAGTGCCAGATGGTTTCCGTGCAGAATTCTACCAGAAATTCAAGCAACAGCTAATACCAATACTCCTCAAATTGTTCTACACAATAGAAGCAGAAGGGTCATTGCCAAACTCTTTTTACAAGGCCATAATTACCTTATTATTCAAGCCACACAAAGACACAACTAAGAAAGAACTACAGACCAGTATCCCTCATGAGCATTGATGCAAAAATACTCAATAAAACACTGGCAAATTGAATCCAAGAACACATCAGAGAAACCATCAACCATGACCAAGTAGACTTCATCCCAGGGATGTAGGGATGATTCAACATACGAAAATCCATTAATGTAATCCACCATATAAACAAACTGAAAAAGAAAAACCACATGATCATTTTACTAGATGCTGAAAAAGCCTTTGACAAAATCCAATACCTCTTCATGATTAAGGTATCATAGAGGTCAGGGATAACAGGAACACACCTAAACTTAATAAAAGCAATATACAGCAAGCCAACAGCCAACATCAAACTAAATGCAGAGAAACTCAATGTGATTCCTCTAAAATCAGTAACAACACAAGGCTGTCCACTCTCTCCATATCTCTTCAATATTGTACTTGAAGTTCTAGCTAGAGCAGTAAGACAACAAAATGAGATCAAGGGGATACAAATTGAAAAGGAAGAAGTCAAAGTTTCACTATTTGCAGATGATATGATAGTTTACATAAGTGACACAAAAAACTCTACTAGGGAACTCCTACAACTGATAAACACCTTCAGCAATGTGACAGGATACAAGATTAAAAAAAATCAGTAGTCCTACTATATACAGATGATAAAGGAGCTGAGAAAGAAATAAGAGAAACATCACCTTTTACAATAGCCACAAACAACATAAATGTCATGGGGTAATGCTAACCAAACAAGTGAAAGACCTATATAGCAAGAACTTTGAGACTTTAAAGAAATTTAAGAAGATATCAGAAAATGGAAAGATTTCCCATGCTCTTGGATAGGTAGGATCACATAGCAAAAATGACAATCTTGCCAAAAGCAATCTACAGATTCAATGCAATCCCCATCAAAATCCCAGCACAATTCTTCACAGACCTTGAAAGAACAATACTCAACTTTATATAAAAAACAAAAGACCCAGGATAGCCAAAACAACCCTGTACAGTAAAGGAACTTCAGGAGGCATCACCATCTCTGACTTCAAGCTGTATTATAGAGCTGTAGTCCTGAAAACAGCTTGGTATTGGCACAAAAATAGACAGGAAGACCAATGGAATCAAATTGAAAACCCTGATACTAACCCACACATCTACAAAACACCTGATTTTTTACAAAGAAGCTAAAAATATACAATAAAAAAAGAAAGCATCTTCAACCAATGGTGCTAGCATTACTGGATGCTGGTATGTAGAAGACTGCAGATAGATCCATATCTATTGCCATGCACAAAACTTAAGTCCAAATGGATCAAAGGCGTCAACATAAAACCAGCCACACTGTACCTCTTAGAAGAGGTACAGTTCCTCAGGAAAATGGGAATCAGTAGAACCAGCAATTCCACTCTCAAGCATATACCAAAAAATGCACATTCATACAAGGACATCTGTTCAACTATGTTCATAGCAGCGTTATTTGTAATAACCAGAACCTGAAAGCAACATAAATGCACCTCAACTGAAGAATGGATTTAGAACATGTGGTACATTTACACAATGGAGTACTATTCAGCAGAAAAAAATTGCAATTTTGAAATTCACAGGCAAATTGATGGAACTAAAAGAAACCATCCTGAGTGAGGTTACTCAGTCACAAAAAGACAAACTTGTTATGTACTCACTCATACATGGGTTTTAGACATAGAGCAAAGGATTACCATCCTACAATTACACTGCCAGAAAAGCTAGAAAACAAGGAGGACCCTAGGAGAGACATACATGGGCCCCCGGAGAAGGGGAAAGGGACAAGATCTCTCCAAAAAAATTGGGAGCATAGGGGAGGAGAGAGGGAGTTAGGAGAAAGAGAAAGGGAGACAAGGAGGGGAGAGGAGGGCATGAGGGGGGCAGGAAAATTGAGTCAGGGAAAGAATAGAGGAGAGCAAGAAGAGATACCATAATAGAGGGAGCCATTATGAGAAATCTGGCACTAGGGAAATGTCCTGAGAACTACAAGGATGACCCCCAACTAACAATCTAAGCAATAGTAGAGAGACTACCTTAAATGCCCTTCCCCAATAATAAGATTGATGACTACCTTGTATGCGATCCTAGAGCCTACATCCTGTAGCTAATGGGAGCAGAAGCAGACACCCACAGCTAAGCACTGAACTGAACTCCTGGAATCCAGTTGCAGAGAGGGAGGAGTGATGAGCAAAGGGGTCAAGACCAGGCTGGGGAAACCTACAGAACCATCTGACCTTAACAAGGGGGAGCTCATGGGCCCCAGACTGATAGCTGGGAATCCAGCATATGACCCACCCAGACCCCCTGAACATGGGCGTTAGTTAAGAGGACTGGGTAGTCTATGGGGCCTCTGATAGTGGATCAGTATTTATCCCTAGTATACGAATAGACTTTGGGAGCCCAGAAGGATACATCAGGGAGGGCCTAGGCTCTGCTGCAAATGCTGTGACAGACTTTGAAAACTCCTCATGGAATGCCTCATCCTCCCTGGGGAGCAGAAAGGGGATGGGATGGTGGTTAGAAGGGGGACAGGGGAAGAGGGGAGGCTGAGGGAACTGGGATTGACATGTAAAACAAGCCTGTTGCAAATTTAAATAGACAAAACAAACAAACAAACAAACAAACAAATAGGATATCTGTATCAACCACACCACCACTCAGAGACATTAGAACTGGAGAACAGAGATTATAAGAGCCAGAAGTCGGGGAAGATTGGAGTGAAATGGTATTCTCTGGATAGAAGAACATTGCATTTATGAACATTCTCAGCAGCTATGGTTATCTGTACAAGACTTGTGCAAGAGCAATTCTGAAATCAGCCAACATTCTAGCTTAAAGGGGAAATGGGTTCATTAGACCCAAACCTTAACTGAATAGCTAGTGACAATTAATGGCTTCTGGGGGAGGGACTGTCAGTTTTAAGGATTCGGTCTCTGGTTGGGGCACTTCCTTATTTCCTAGCTTCTCTGGAGCTATGGATTGTAGTCTGGTTATCCTATGCTTTACATCTAATATCCACTTATGAGTGAGTACATACTGTGTCTTTCTGAGTCTGGGTTACCTCACTCAGGATGTGTTGTTTTTATCCACTAGTTCCATCCATTTGCCCACAGATTTCATGATGTTGTTTCTTATAGCTGAGTAATACTCCATTATGCAAATGTACCACATTTTCACTATCTATTCTTGGGTGGAAGAGCATCTAGGTTGTTTCCAGGTTCTGGCTATTATGACTAATGCTGCTATGAATCCAGACTCTGTTGACTCCTCATGAGAGCCCTTACCCATGAGGAGGATTAGACTGGGGGTGGGCTAGGGAGAGGTGAGGAATGGGAGGGAGAATTGTGGTTGGAATGTAATGAAATTTAAAAAAATAAATTATTTTAAAAAAGAGGTTTGGTCCTATAGTTATTGACTATTACAGGCCTATCTCTTTTCCTGTGATTTACCCCATCATAGAAATGAGCAAGAAAAATAAATTTCAGCTACTTAGCCATTTTGGTTATTTTGGCATTTAGTTTACAATATCTAAAATTAGGGTCATTCTCAGGACCTTCAGCAGTTTTCTTCCTATACCCATCAGGCACTATATATGGTAGCATTGTATTGTATTTCACCTGTCAGTGGAAACATTGGTGCTTCAAAAATCCCCAAGAGTAGCTACTAACGGACACATCAAAGAAAATACACAAGTAAAAGCTTGCTATCTCTTTTCCTGACCAGGTACAAGTACTAAACATTAGTTCATTTCACCTTAAAATGTCTGTATAGTCTACCTCAATTGATATTTGGGCATTATTTACATATAGAGAGAAAAGGCTTTAGTTAAGAGGATCCTTTCCATAAGTCCTAGATGTGACAGAGACCCACTGAAAAGTATTTAGTTGAGAAGAAAGTCAGATATAAAAGTATGTACTCTGTGGTACCATTCATATAAAGGTCAGGGAAAAGAAAAGCTAATTTTTAGAAATGCAAAATAGATCAATGGTCATCTAGGCCTGGGGTCCAGTGGAATTATAAAAAGGGACACGAGAAAATATTTTGGGCTGGTGGAAATATTCTACTCTACATAGATATGGTGGTTTCATGGGTGTGTACAACTGTCAAAACTCATCAAATTATACAGTTAAAATGGATACAGCTTATAGTATATAAATTATATGACAATAGTTATTAAAAAGAATTTATCTTAGTAGTCACTAAATGAGATTTTATTGAGTATTATTTATTGAGCCTTAAAGTAATATTTCAGCTGTGATTGATTACACAAGTACAAAAAGTAAATCTACCTGTAAATTTCTTCAGAGTGGGGTGTCAGTGAAATATGATCATGAAAAAGCTTTTTTATCCATGCATTCACTTATTGCTTATCATTTATATAAGAGTGATGTTTCTATTAACATGGACTATAGAAACAGCAAACAGATTGTTTAAACGGCCAGTTTAGATTATCTAGCCTACTGCCTAAATAGATAGCATCAGACAGTGATACCACAATAGCTTATTCAAAGGTATATTCTAAACTGCCCCCAATACCAACACATGTTCACCAATAAAAGTTTATTCTAAATTGTTTGCCTGTACACTGTTTGGCAGTGAAAAATAAGTTATAAATATTGCTATGCACAAGTTTTAGACAGTGAATTGGTATATTAAAAATTTAATATGATAAATTGTAAGACTTAGTTTTAGATTGTATTACCAACTGATACATATCCTCTTATTTGGGGGGAAATGGTTTTTTCTAATTTATGAACCAATGGTGTCAAATTATTTCCTTAGTGGTAAATATAAAAAATGAATGGGGAAAACAACTAATCCTAAAATATTCCATCAAATTGAGTCAACCCTATCATGTGTACATGTGAACCATGAAAAAAAGTGACTACAAAATATAGAAAATGCTTTTGCAAATACTCTAAATTAGGAATGAACCACTCATCTTGGCCTTGTCATTTGTTATGCTTACATGTTAGTACAGTTTTAAGTAATCTATACTACGAACAAAGAAACCTTTGCATTTTGGTGGTGTTACCTTGATTTATTTTAGATTAATGGTGAGTATAATCAGGTTGTTAGATGAGGGCTGTCCCTGATGAAAGGACAAGCTGGGGACTGGTTAAGTCCACCAAATCTTAAAGGCCAGGAATGGGTTCCTAAGTGAGAACTGCCATGTTTAATGCCATGCCTATCTACGCTTATGCCTTAACTTTATCATTTTCCTCCTCCTGCAGAGGCTCAACTATAATTCCAGATGGAGGCTCGAGCTCAGGCTCAAGCTCAGGCTCTGTCTCCGGCTCCGGCTCCAGCTCCGGCTCCGGCTCCAGCTGAATCTCCATCTCAGGCACTGGCATAGGCTCTGGTTCAGGGTCAGGCTGGGTGGCAGTTTTAAGCTGGGGGTCAGGCTCATATTCTGCCCCTATGATGGCAGTCGTAGGTTCAGTGTTGTGGGCAACATGGATGGAAGATGGCAGAGTAGCTCCTAGCTGGATGTCTTCAGATGGGATTGCTTCATTGTCTCGGGAGTGGCTGGCCTTTGTCATTGGTCTATAAGAATCACCAGAAAATCATTAGGGAACTTCAAACTTGGAAATTTCACATGTAGCCATAAACTGGTAGCTTTAATGACAAATAGGCCCTAGTCCAGTGGTTCTCAACCCTCCTAATGCTATGACCCTATATTACAGTGCCTCATGATGTGGTGACCCACAACCATAGTTATCTTCTTTAATACTTCATAACTGTAATTTTGCTACTGTTATGAATCATACTGAAAATGTCTGATATTCCATCCTCAAAGAAGTCGCAACCCACAGGTTGAGAACTAGTTTAGGCCATCTGCTCATCCTGATATTTTGACTTGGTGTTAGACCACAGGTATCCATTTTGGAGCTTATAATGGTTAGATTTCAATAATATGAACATCCAAGAAAGACACACCAGCATTTAAAAGGTGGAAAACTGATATGAAGAAAGAGTGTGGGAAGCTAATAAGGTATTTGAGGGTCAAATCCATGACTCAGTTGCATCTGTGTCTCCAACTCCTTAGGACAACAATAGGCTCCTAATTGGTATATAAAACATATTTGTGGAACCAATTAGATTAAATTAATTAAATCATTTAAATTCAATTAAATCCATGGAAGGACACACCAATTGGTTATCCAATACCGAGTGATCATCATGAGAACTTGCACACAGGTAACATTATACATACAGAGCAGATTGTATTTAGGAATACATATGTATATACCTATACATGTATGCAATACGTATGTATCTACCTATACATATATGCACACAGTAACAATTAATGAAAAAAAGAGGTTTAAATTTGAAAAAGAGCAGGGAAGAGTATATCAGAGGATTTGGAGGGAAGAAATGGAAGGAGAAAATGTTATAATTATGATCTCAAAAAATAAAAATAAATTTCAAAAGAAGAGGGGTGAGCAAGAGGATGAGCATCAACTAAGCTGCAGAAGAAACTGCAGTGTAACTAAGAGCATAGGCCATGGGCCAACCAAATTCTGATTTCCCTGGGCCTTATGTACTTTTGCCTTCCTAGGTCTCCTGTTTCATTAAAACATCCACAATTATGTTGGTGATTGTGTTGGTATAAAGATAAATATGTTAGTATCATATCTTAAAACATGTTTCCTTTGATGTAAAAGGACCTTTGTGATGATTAAATTAGTTGATGAAAGTACTTAGAACAGAGCCCATCACACAGGGCTCAATAAATAGGCACTGTCATGCTTTGGGTAAAAGCAATGAGAGCAAGCACACTGTTAACCTTGATATGTTATTCTCAAAAGAGTGCTTAGTACTGCAAGTTACTTCCAGAGGAGTGCTTGTATTCCTGTAAAGACAGCAATGGGGATGTAGATGTAGGTCAATGAAGGCTTACTCAAGTTCCGTGCTGGGGTTTAAATTCCTCTTCCTTGGCTTTGATTTAACTTTGTTCCTTGCAAAGTACACCACAGAGACGATGACAGCAGCGCCTATCAGGGCACCAATCAAGGCACCAATGATGATCCCAACTTCTGGATCTGGAGGACACAGGTACATAGTTGGTAAATAAGAACACATTTTCTTTCCATATATGTGCATTTGAGACTGGTAAAAGCCATCTGGAAGACTCACAAAGCAAGAAAGTGACAGGCATAGGTGAAGGGAATAAAAACCCCAGAATACTGCTAGCTAGGTTCCTGATGGATGATAAGTGTGAGGCCCTTGGCTGTGTAGCTTAACATTGACATGTATACAAGTGAAGAAAAATATGACCACTTGGCAGGCAAGTTTGTTTCTAAAGCAGTATTTAGGGAAGACATTTTTCAGTGTGCCTTTATGTGGTCAGAGACATGTCATAGCGATCTGGTAACCAGAAACATGCTTTGTTACAGGCAGGGACAATTCATCATCTTTCCTAGGGCCTAAGTTAAATAAAGAAGCTTCTCCCTACACTCCTCACTCATGAGGCAGCTGCCTGCATTCTAGCCACTGGGAAAGGATATGGCCATTTGGATAAACAGGCATCTGGTTTACCACATCAGTCTATGGAAAAATTGAATGAGTGTGAGACAATCCAGCTGAACACCAAACCTCCTAGCCTAGCAGTCTCCTCCCTGACAGAACATGTCTGGGTCATAAGCCAGCCCACACCCATCTATTTCCCCTTAAACAAGGATCAACAGTTTACACTTTGAAATAAGGAACTAAGTTTGCTGGCTTTTTGGAACGCACTCCCTATAGTAGGCTATCTTGCTCAGCCTTGATACGGAGGGGGGAGGGGGGCTTGGTTCTGCCTCAACTTGGTATGCTTGACTTTATTGACTCCCTGAGGACAACCTTACCCCCTCTGAGGAGTGGATGAGGTGGGTGGGAAGGGTGGGAGGAAGGGAGGCAGAAGCGGAGGGAGGGGGAACTGGGGTTAGTATGTAAAATGAAAAATAAATTTTTAAATAAAAAAACAATACACATTGCTTGATTCTATTAAAAAAAGGAACTAAGTTGGCATAATAATTCCTTCTTATGACAGAAGGAATCTATGTAGCTCTGGGCACAGGAATGCACGTTTGTGATTCTAGAACTCAAAAGCAGAAATATCATGAGTTTGAGGCCAGCCTGAACTACATACATGAAGAGCTCTTGTCTCAAAAAACTCTAACTGGGACAGCCCAGATATATTTCACCGAGGCTTGGGGAATACTGCAGAACAGGGGACGGAATAAGAGCCAGAGGATGGGAGGGGGCGGCAAAGGATGTCTTCTGGGTATGACAAGCTGCTGCACTCATGAGCTCACCACAACTGTGGTTGTCAGCACAGGAAAGGGCCCTTTAACCCCTCTCCAAGAGACTACCAGCAATCAATAGCTGTTGGAGGAGGGGATGTCATTTTCTTCAGTGGTGTATTCACTAATAAACTGACCTTGCACCAGTAAATATTCTCCCACCACTGCTTAGGCAAGAGACTCTAATTACACAAAAAGAAGACGTGAAAGGAGGAAGGGACTGGTTGAGAAAATGAGTTGTGCTGGGAGAAAGGCTGGTGAGAGAGGGGGATGGGGGAGGGAAAAGGACTAAAACTCATTATATACATGTATGAAACTGTAAAACAATAAAATTAAACAAAACAAAAAGGGAACACATGTGAATAATTTTAACAATTAAATAACTCTAAACATTTAGCCAAACAGCATTCTCTTGATCCACTCCAACCACTGTCGGGTCTCTTCCAAAATTGCTCTTGCCTTCATATTTCTATAATGCTTGATCTTAGGTGGCCTCCCCTTTCCCAGTGTTCATTCTTCCCTTCTGAGTTTCTAAGCACTCCTCATCTCCCACCACATTCTCCTAATACAACTATAGTGCTATTTTTAATTAAATATTAAATGAGTGAAAATTAAATATTGTTCACAACTCAGACACACGCATACTGTGAGTCTCTGGCATACAGCATTTTAAAGTGTTCTCCCTAAGGTTATTAACTGCCTCATTTGGGGGTTTGTTTAGTTTTAACTACATTCGCACTAATTTCAAAATAGGGAGGAGATAATGACTTTCAACAGACTCAAACACAACGGCTATCTCTTTATTATGGTTCCATCTCCCAGTGCTATTTCCTGTGGCTCTCCCTCTTCCTTTCCTAGGAACCAATTGTCTTTCAGCAGTCTGCTTTTGCTCCCCCATCCAACCTCTGCATTTTACAGAAACAATAGCCTTTGCTAGCACCTTCAAGTGTCAGCTTAAATAGTACTTGGTCAGCACAGCTGCTCCAGATCTGTAACCATAAGGGTTCCTCTTTTGGTGCCGATATACCCTTTGCTGACCTCTATTATAGCATTTAGCACATATAGTCTTTGTTTGGCCTTCTAGCTGAATGGTGAACTGCTTGAGTGAAAGACACACTTCTTAACTTCTCTCTCTGCATCACTTATGATGATCCATAGTAGGTATCCAATAGGTGACTCAGGAAGAAAAGGAGGGCAGGGGGCCCAAGAAAGGAAAGGAGTCAAAAAGGAAGGGGGGGGGAAGAGATCCAGGAAAACAGTGGAAATAGCTGGAAAGAAGACTCAAGTACTAATTTTACATGAACGAACAGCCTTAGTTCTATCTATCTTATCTATCTTAGTGAGTCTATCTCTAGAAGGGCAGACAATTGAGAGAGAAGAAAGACAACAGAGATGGCCATAGGAAAATGCTGAAAGTGATGAGAATGGAGGACAGACAATAAGGCTCTGATTGTTGTCAAGTGGTCCCTAAGAGGCTTGGCAAGACATCCCTCATGAGGGCTTGTCAATCCCAAGGCTCTTAAGTATGAATATCAGAGAGCAAGTAAGTGTCTTTCAACAGGAAGACTGAGATTTAGAGGCATCCCAGCTATACAAGTTAGTAAGTGGATGAACTTGGGCAAGTCATTTACCTCTATGAGCTTCAGTGACCCCTTCAGGAAAATAAGACTAACAATATATTTATTCTGCCTCCACAAAGAGGGTGAGTGGTAGGGATGATCAAGTGAGATGTTGCACATGTAGCACCTGGCCAAGTGTCTGGGAAATGATATAATACTAATAGTAATAACAGTAATCATTAGGTATTGTGATTGTACATGAGACTGTCTGGTTATTATTAGAGTCAGATTTTTGTCTCTAAACTTTCAGTTTTATTTACTATTAGAACATAGATGTTGAATTATGGGCATAAATATGTTTCCTGAATGTATTCACATAACTTAAACCATATCTACATTCCTGTTAGGATTTCTCGTTCCATGCTCATTCTTCTCCTACTGGTCCCTCTTTTTCTTCCCTAATAGCCCCTTCTAATTTCATGTCCTCTTAAAAATCTAGATTCTGCCTATGAAAAAAAACTTATGATATCTGTCTTTCTGGATCTGGCCTATTTCACTCAATATGGTAATTCTCACTTCCATTTTCCTACAAACAACATACTGCTACTGAACTGGAGTGTTTACTTATGGCTGAATACAATTCTACATTATCCATTCACAGGGTGATGACAATCTATGAATCTGTAACTTGGGTATTCTAACACTGGAAAATAAAAACAAAGCTTATCATACTATCTCTGTGGAGTGCTGACTTAAATTCTTTTAGTTATAGACGCAGAATTGACACAGCTAGATCATACAGTAATTCTATTTTTAGTTTTTGGAGGAACCTCCATACTGACTTCCATCATCATTGCTCTAGTTCACATTCCTACCATCAGCATATAAGGGTTCCCTTTTCCTGCATATCCTTGCCCACATTTGTTGTTTGATTTCTTGATGGTAGTCTTATGACTGGGCAAATGGAAGCTCACCACAATCCTGACAGCATTTTCAAGATGGTGGAAAAAGAAACCACTAAGCATTTTTTTTTCATATACTTGTTGCCTATTTGCAATTCTTCTGAGAATTGTCTATACAAAATATCTGCCTATTTGATTAGCTTATAGGTGTTTAATTTTTTTTTAGTCATTTCTGTATTATGAGTGTCAATCCTCTGTAATGGATTGCCTTCTGCTCTCTAGGTTGCCTCCTCCTTCAGTTTGTTGTTTTCTTAGCTGTGCAAAAGCTTTTATATTTCATGAAAGAGCAAGCTCATTTATCAGTCCTTGTTACTATTTCCTCCTCTACCAAAGTCCTTGTCAGAAGCCTTGCCCTGTGTTTTCTAGAGGCTGATCTTAGTAAGGCAGTCAAGAAACAGAGACTCTGGGATTTCTGTATTTGAAAAAAGATCACTAAGAGGCTAGCTAGATTGATCAAGTGGAAAAGAAAGAGCATCCTAGACTGTTAATAATACTGCTGTTTTTATTTGTCGGAGAATAACCTACTTCCTAATGATTGTGTGATGTCTAAATAAACTACTCAGTGAAGAATTTAGGGAACATATTATAATGTAGAAATGAGAGATTTGGATGGACATTCATCATATCAACTTACCAACAAAGCACAGAAATCTTCAGAGAGGCCAGAAGGACTAAGGAGAGATCCTAATTAATCTATTTAACTGGTAGGGTCAGGCTATTTAACTGTATAATGTATAAAAGCCGTATGGTCAACTCACGTGAAGAGGTTAAGTCAATTTCACAGGAACTATTTCCAAGACTGTTGACAGCAATACACTGGTAATAACCTTGTTCAAAATGTGTCAGATTTTTGATAACCAAAACTCCAGTGGCTGAGTCTGTCAAAACCAGGAAACAGATTTTTAAGATCTCTTGTCTTATCAGTTTACATGGTTTAATGCCCACCTGGTTTCTTTTCCTTCCTTTTTTCTTTTGTTTTTGGTTTTTGTTTGTTTGTTTGTTTTGAGACAAGGTTTCTCTGTGTAGCTCTGTAGACCATGCTGGCCATGAACTCACAGAGATCGGCCTGCCTCTGCCTCCTGAGTGCTGGGATTTAAAGGTGTGCACCACCACCACCCGGCTTTTTGCCCACCCACTTTCTTATAGTGGCCTCTCTTGAGATGAGTAGGATCCAACTAGATCTCTTGTGATGCTCTACAAGTAACCCAACAAAGACCCTCCATATTCATCATCTCTCAGTTGAATTCTAGACTCTGGGAAACAGACACACCACAATCATCATGTTATCAGACAAGTATCATTTTAAGTACACCTCTCTCTCTCTCTCTCTCTCTCTCTCTCTCTCTCTCTCTCTCTCTCTCTCTCTCTCACACACACACACACACACACACACACACACACACACACATACACACACACACACACAGAGAGAGAGAGATCAAGGGAAGAAATGTTTGAGAGAGAAAGAGAGAAAGAGAGAGAGAGAGAGAGAGAGAGAGAGAGAGAGAGAGAGAGAGAGAGAGAGAGAGAGAGAGATCAAGGGAAGAAATGTCTGAGAACTTCAGACAAGCATCCAGCAGCACATACTGTTAGGCAACCCAACCTCCAGGCCAGGCTGGAGGTTATGAAAGACAATACTCACTGAAGCTTTCTTTTACTGGCACAATGGTGTTTCCCTCAATCTTATACCAGTAATACACAGGAGATGGTGTTCCGAAGGCAGAAAGGCAAGACAAAGAAATAGGGTGGCCTGCTTCTGGTTTTCCCTGGATTGTACAAAAGGGCTTGGAAGGTTTGACTGCAAAGTAATGACAAAAAGTAAGATTCTTGCAGGAAAATGGCAGTCACTTTCTCGCTTTCATTGTACAGACTATACATTTATTTGTTTACTTATTTTATTCTTTAAAGACCATGTTTAGGGTAATTTTCTGTTTGCACCACCAGATGGGAGTAGAGCACTTCCACTGCGGAGACCATCTAGTCAGGAAGCCATTAAGATTCAAATGGTGTCTCTTCTGTCTGCCTTTTCCCGGGATTTATAACCATGCATTTCCTCATTGTATCCTAAAATATGCCTTTATTAAAGCAGCCAAATGTAAGCAAACTCTGAGTAGAAACATAGCTTGTGTTTTAAAAAGCCATCTTAAATGAAAACAGAGCCTTAAATACTTGGAGATAAAACCATTCTAGAAATTTTTTTTAATACTACTTTTTTTTTCCTATTCCTCTGTCAGGCTAAGGCAGTTTTTCATTTATTCATCTAAAAGTGACTCAAAATTGCTGCAAGGTTTGAATTTGCCTGTGTCCCTGCTCAGCAGAGGAAGCCCATTTTGCATCTGCGCTATATGATGTTGCCATCTTGATTTGTCTGCCACTCAGCAAGAATCTAGCTATGTGCCTTCTCTCTATCCAGCACTGGACTAGGCACTATAGATTCAACAACAACTTGGTCACTTCCAAAGTGGGGTTAAGGGTTATGAGAGATGAAATCACAGGACACTGGGGGTGCACCAGAAAGGGCTCTGTAATTTGCACTGGGAACAGGGAGACCATGGAAGGGGGTTAAGAAAGGTAATAATGACAATCCTTCTAATATTTCACATGGAGCTCTCTCTGATACTGAGGGTTCCTGAACCAAGGGAAAGGTGATTTGAAGGATGTTACTGAAACAGACTCATAGGAGCTAGTGACCAGATAGCTACAGAGGATGAGGATGAGGGTAAAATCTATTCCAGGCTTCTTTCTGACTGTGTGTCCATGATCCTGCCAGCACGTGAGAGAAAGAACGCAGGTGGAAGAACACATTTTGGAGGAAGGAGTGATACTGGGGACGGTTTGGGAGATGCTGATTTTTCAGCTGTCTATGACAACACCTGTATGGAGGTGTTCTTGGGTAACTGTCAATCACAATCTCCCCATTCTCCTTACTTTGTGCCATTTAGTCTGTCCTTAATAACACACCCATGATGATCCTATGTTCTGTGCTTTCCAATCAACAGTCCTCCTTTTATTTTATCTTTGGCTGGTTGGTTAGTTGGTTGGTTTGTGGTTTTGAACTTGCTAAGTAGCTGAGACAGGTCTTCAATTCATGACCATCTGGTCTCTACATCCCAAGTGCTAGAATTACAGGTATATGCTACCATACCTGGCTCTCGTTCCTTAATCTTAAATTGGATTATAAAAAACTACCCTTCTAGCAGCTAACACTATAACTTATGAAATGTATACCATAAATGCTTCAGACTACCCTTTGGTTCTGCTGGGACACATGACCACAGATCTGGATCCACACTGAACATGAGCTCTACAACTTCACCCTATAGGTCTTTAGGCAAGTTACCTAACTGAACTCACCTCAAATTGTCTCATCTATAAAATAGGAATGAGAAATGATCTAACCTCTGGCCAGCCAAAAGAAAATACCATAAATAGAGCCTTGTACATGGAACTGCTGTTAGCTATGGCCTGAACTAATTTTTGCTACTGAAATAAATCTTCAGTTTCTGCTCTGGTAAGGCACCTCAGACTCAAAACCTTGTATGCATGAAGAAGGCAGGTGTATATAAGCACAACTCTTCCAAATGCTTCACTATCCTTTGAAAACTGACATCTTTTGAATTCAAGTACTTTTCTTTTTAGATTTCAATCCTCTCTTTCTTCTCAATGGTTTGGTGAGATGGAAAAACTTGACTTACCTACCTAAACTAGGCCATCTAAACATCCTATTGAATTCTGATTAGGCTTAGTGTCTTTAAGAAGTGGTGCTGAGCTGGGCGTTGGTGGCACACGCCTTTCATCCCAGCACTCAGGAGGCAGAGGCAGGCAGAGGCAGGCAGAGGCAGGCAGATCTCTGTGAGTTCGAGGTCAGCCTGGTCTACAGAGCTGGTTCCAGGACAGGCTACGAAGCAATACAGAGAAACTCTGTCTCAAACAAAACAAAACAAAACAAAACAAAACAAAAATTGGTCCTGAATATTATAGCCCCTGTATAAGAATAGAACAATTTAAACAGAAAAGAGTGGGAATTTCAACATTAAAAGTCAGGCACCACGACTAAATTATATAGAGCAACCTAGAATAACTGGCACTCATTCACTAAGTCTAGATTCAATCCAGATTAGGCCTCTTGTTGGGTTATTTTCTCCTTCTAGCTCTCCTTTTTATTATTAACAAAACACTAGGTGACTCATTGTGAGACAAGCTGCAAACCTATATATCTTCTAAAACTACTACATCAGAACTGAGCTGACATTTCATCCAGTTAAAGTACCCCCAAAGAGCTAGTATGCTTTACTGGCAAAGCCATTGATCTACCCTTCGGCTTTATAGCTTTCATCAGAATTGGGGTGGAAGGAAAAGGCATCTCAGAAGACAAACAAAAATGCTTCACTGTGCTCACAAAGCTCCTCTAAATGAATAATTTTTATGTGACAAACTGCAGAATGGAGATGGTGCTCATTCCAAATGTACACATAATAATTATTCAGAGTCGATCTGGGTATTTTCAGAGATTGATTTTCCAGGGTTGTCATAACTAATGGAAATCTCTTAAATGAATGGCCATGCAAACCACCTGCCTTATGGCTCACTGCTGCTTTCTTCACCTGAACTGTCCCCTGCCACTTCAGCCTGTGCTCCGCTGATACACTCTTGGGCATCCTTCCTCAGCTGGCACAGAAGTCTCTTTCCCTGATACATCTTCTCTAGTCCCTTTATGTAGCTTCCCTGGCCCCGCCCGTGCCTTCACAGCTCTCCTCCCACTAAAAACTTTCCTGCAATCTGTCTCTTTCTCTAGATTGGGTTTCTGGAGGGCTGGAGCCCTATCTTTTACATCTTACTATTCCCATTGCTTAGAACAGTAGCTACGGCATGTTCTCAGGTTTTGATTAAGGAACTCATGACTGCAAAGCAAATGAAGGGATTGATTGATAACCATGCTGGGTAAGAAATGTCTCTTAAAGATGCATTGCTATACTATACCCACCTTCACAGATGTTTACCTATCAGCATATACACACCACGGATATAGTATAACATTTTGCATAACATGCAAATTAGAAAGGAGACCAAGAAAGAATACTATTAGGTGATGAGAAGGGATGGGGTATAGGCAAAAGGATACATGAATCATAAAAAGAATATAAATCTAACTAATTTTTCTAGTTTCAAGTCCCAGAATTTTTTTCTTATTTGCGTGAATAAGTTCATAAAAATGCAACTGACAGTGAAAGAGGAAAGGCCTAAGCAAAGCGCCATGGCTTCAGCATGGCCAGTCTAACTTTCCATTAGTTCATTAGGTTGCACTGAGTTCAGGCCTGGGCAACAGTTTGCGTGGTTACCATAATCTAGCTATGTGACATTTTTGTGATTTTATTGCAATAAAGACATTTTAAAAAATGTAGTGCTATGACGAGCCATTCTCAATAAAGTATCAGTAACTCTGTCTACTCTGACCCACCCATCTCTACTTTGTCCAGGACCCATCAGAGTGTTCATGAGCAATGGGTTTTAACAACTGCAAACAGACTTTGAATGTTTACAGATAACTTACTATCACTACTTTCTGGAAAGTTGAAGTTCATAGGATAGCTTTGCTTTTTCTGAATTAATAAAAAATAGACTTTTGTGGAAGGAAATCCACAGAAGGTTCAGTATCTTCGTTTTATGGATTCTGGCTGCTTCATGAAAGATCATGACAGAGTCATGGCAAGACTTATCTGACTCAGAGACTCAGGAAACAAAAACAAAAACAGAACTAGCTGAAGCTATCCTTAACTCGTGGAAATTCACTTGAGAGTCCTCTGAACTTCAAATTTAAGAACATTAACCTTCTTGCCTAGCTTATCTCAGGGCTATTTCCAAGCCTTTTCTTGAAAATTGATTCTGCCCAGATCACCCCAGAGACATAGAGGCAACAGAAAATCATTAGATGATTAATCCCTCAAATTACTTGAACATTAAAAGGCTCTTTAATCCCCAGCACCTAATTGGATTCTCATAATAAATCAGCAAAGAAGACAGACTTACAACCTATCCTACAATGGTCAGAGGGTGGCAAACTGCACTGTATAAGGTCACTGAGAAACAAGAAAGGCCTAGACTTCAAGCGTTGTGATTTTCAGTCTCATGTTTTGCTTTGTTTTTGGCATTCTTGCCCCATTATTTCCCCCCATATATATGACTAATCTTCTGATCAGCCACATACACTGTCCTAGGAATGGGTTCATCTATTCCTACACCCCAATGCCAGGCACAAGGCTCAGCACAATAAAACACAACAGACTGAGCAAACCCTCCCTTAAACATTAGCTCCAGAATATCATTCCCTCTTTTCTAGGAGGCTAAGTACAATGGCAGACTTCCCAGTTGGTTCCTTTTAGAATCACATGCATGGCAAGACGACTGCGGATACTGCTCATAGATGTGCACCTCGTTGTTATTTGTTGCTTTTTCTTTTTTTATTTTTTTGAGGCAGGGTTTCTCTGTATTGCTTTGGGGCTTGTCCTGGAACTAGCTCTGTAGACCAGAACTCACAGAGATCTGCTTGCCTCTGCCTTCCGAGTGCTGGGGCTAAAGGCGTGTGCCACCACTGCCCGGCTCATTTGTTGCTTCTTTAAACCAGTCAACTATCTAGTCATTGATTTGGCTTAGTGCTTCCTTTCTAATGATGCATATACTCAAATTGCCAGGAGCAATAACTAGATCTGCTCCATATGGGCTACTGGTAAAGGCTTTTCCCCCTCCCTCTAATACTTTCTACTTTAGAGTCTGCAAATAGGTCCTTAGCTCCTGCTGTGTTCTCAGGAGTTTGAAGGATCCCTAGAAATCAAATAAATTGAATACTCCTCAAGGGCAGAGCTATGTCTCCACCAGTACCAAGCTTTTATTTCCTTCCACAAAGTATGGACACCATAAATCCTGAATAAATGAACTGTTTCAATTCTATTTTGAGAGCAAATGTGACTTGTCCAATGTCATATGTGTTTATCATAATTTAATTCTTAATAATGGCTTAACAAGTTCCAAATAGAATTAGCATTTTTAAAAAGGGAGTCCCCAACCTGATCAAAAGTCAAGACAAAATGTCAGATACATAGTAAGCATACATAATAAGCTGAAGGCTACATATGGCTACATGAGACTCTGTCTCAAAACAAAACAAAATAAAATAAAAATACATATAAACAAAGTGGACTCTTCTGCCTTTGTTTGAAAGAATGATTTCATGGTAGGAATAGTGGTAGGCTTCAAAAGGGAACAAAAAGGTTGACAGTGGTTTCTTGTACCTAATTGTGGCTGTTATGACAAGTTCCCCCCAAAAGAGTTACTGGCAATCATTTGGTGGATCATTGGTTTGTCTCACAGTATCCTTCAAAGCTAGGGATGCTACTGCTTCTGTACATTTTATGGTAATTTTTAGGTATCACTATACAGATTGAGTTGGAAACTGTCTCTACTAATAACTTAAATTAATAAAACAGATTCTGATAATAAAAGGAGAAGAAGAGCAATTAGCCTCAGGGACATAATTGACACCATAACTCAGTGCTTTGACTCATTCAGTGCTGTAAGTTGCTTTAAGAAAAGGCGTGAAGAGAATGTCCGTACCTAACACAGAGACGTCAAGGATGCCTTGATTTTTGCCGACAAAATCTGGAGGATTGTTGACATCACAGATGTAAATTCCACTGTCCACTGGTTGCATATGCAATATGGTGATCGATGCATTACCTGGATTAGTCCACCCTATAATTCGATCCTTGAATTGCCCAATAGCGGAAGCTTGCCCACCTTCAGAGTAGTAAATCTAGGGTAGAAAAATAGTAGAACTGAGAACCGGAGAGTATCCAGGATGATGATAAGTTACCAGAAAGTCCCTTCCCTCTATGGTCTCTGTAGCCAAGACCTCTCAGTTTGGTGGGGCTTTTAACTTTCTGACTGCAGTAGATAGCCATTACCTTATTTGTCTCCAACAGCTCTGTGATATCACTAGAGCAGGGACTGGGAAACCTATTTTACAGAAGAGGGAACAAACAACTGGAATTCAGAGGATGCAACTGCCAACCTTGGGCTGGGAAACAAGACACCTGCCCAGTCTACCCAGTAGAAACTCTTCAGCAGATAAGATATACCTCAAGAGATGTTACTACTTTATGACTTCTGATTGCCCATTGAAACTGCTGTCCCTAAAAATTCAAATGTTCCTGTTCCCTTTATGCATGAATACTTCTCAGGTAGGTGCACTTGGATTTGTTCTGCTTTTTACGAGTATAACTATTAAAAGTTAGACTATTCCCTGAGAAATCAGTTGGTCTTACTCTCTCCTAGTGCTTGTGTTAGGATAAAACCGAGTAAACCAGTGAAAGGCCCACAGTATGCTTGGTCCACGTTCGCTACCATCTTTCTTTCCATGTCAAATCAGAGAACTAAGATCTTCAGGTGACTCATCTGAAGGTGCAGGATTCATTTGTTGCTACTGTTGTTATCTTTACAATGTACTGGACTGGCATATACCTGTAGAACCATGATTTTGAGGACCGCTTAAGCTATATAGGAAGATTGTCTTTAAAAACACTCATATGCATGCTCAAGCAAGACCAAATCCCCCACGGAGAGAGGGAAGGTGGGCCTGAAGTCCCCTGCTGAGGAGAAATTGGCAATTGACAGTTGCTGGGAAAGGAAGAGTCCGTTTTAAGAGTGTAGTCTCTGTTAAGTCAACCACTCTCCAGTGGAAGGCTACCCATTCAAGAATATATAGGTAACATAAATTAGATTTGATGGGTAGAAAAAAAGAGAAGACACAGAATTGGATGGGTAGGGAAGGGGGTGGATCTGGGAAATGTGTACAGGGGTGAATATGATCAAAATATATTGTACAAAGAAAAGCTACAAGGAGTTAGTAACTGCGGAGAGGGAGAATCAGTCTTCCCCAGGGATGAGATCCCTAATTGTTTATTCAATACCAAGTGAGCAGCTCTAAAAATATATACATATGGACAACACTACATATACATATGGACAACACTATATGGACTCAGTGGACTGTATTTATATATTTACTCATATATATATATATATATATATAATATTTAACAAAAAACCCAATGAATTTGAGAGGGACCAAGAGGGAAGATATGAGAGAGGAAGACAGGAAAGGGAGGGAAGAAATAATTTAATACAATATACATATACAAATTTTAAAAATAATAAAAAGATACTATTATGTAGTAAAATTATGAAAAATACACTTTATAATAAAAAGTAATTGATTAAAGAAAGATCTGAATTGTACTCCCATCTCCATTAAATTGCATGGATCTTAGGTATTATTGACAACCATTGGATAAAAATGATGTATAGAGAAAAGTGTGGCATAGGTGTCACACGATCTAGGTTTTCCCCACAGCTCTGCCTCTGAGTGCTGTAGTCATGTGAGGTATCCCCTAACTGACTCCATAGCAACTTGCTGAGTGATAAGCTGCAAAGATAGCTAATTTCTTTAACCTTTAAGTTTCCACATGGGAATGAGAATCCAGAGCAATGGTTTCCAAAGTAGGACATCGATTTTCAGTGATGTCTAAATGAAAACTAATTTTAATATGTTCAAAAAAACATATCCAGCATACCAAATATATTCCTTCATGGATATTACTGCTTAGGTGACACTAAGGTCTTAAGATTTTAAAAGTCTCAGTCAATATAGAAACTATTAACTACAAAGTAGTTCTGGGAATACACAAGTATGACAAAAATTATGCGGCTGGGGCATGAGCCACTGCAACTTGGGAATCACTAGACGATGTAATAATACCTTAGTTCCCTTCACAATATACACATTCTGTGTTTACAGTTTGCTAAATTAATATAAATGTGCGTCATTCTGTGATAGGTGTTTATGTCTCATAAACTGGGGTTGCTTTAGTCTAATGAGACAAATTATTTTCATAAAATCTTCTAGATGGTTCTTCCAGTTCATTTAATTCATTAGCATCACTTTAAAGAAGTAACTGAAGCCAGGGGAGATTTTAAAAAATGGCATAAAATTAACTCGTCGAGGGACACGTGTGAAGCTGAATGGCAAAGCACTTGCCTAGTGTGTATGATGCCCCACTTTTCACACTCAGTTGAAAAACTAGGGGTTAAAACACAAGCACAATCCCTTTAAACAGGAGTACATGCATTTCCCCTAATTCCTTGCCCAGAGCTCTTTACCTAATCAATCTATTAAAAAGAGAAAAGTCAGAAAAACCAAAAGAAGATATTGTCTAGTGGAATTCACATTTCTTCTCCTTTATGCAGAAAGGCAATACATTTTAAAGCGAGACCACCAAGCAGAATTTTGAGGGAAATTTTCTTTAATGAGCATAATTAAAGTGAAAACAACTTACTCTTCCCTTGTTTGCTCTAACATTCCTTCCTGCACTAAGCAGTGTCCTATATTTCATTTATTCATGCCTCCTGAACTTAGAAACCAGAAAGCTACAATTAACTCAAGGTATTCCAATGAAACAGGTGTAAATGTACTGTATCAAAGGATGTTGCTACGTTGCCAGGCAACGCTAAATCTATTGACTTATTAATGGACAGTGTGAGATCCAGTTGTCTCTTACCTAGAACACAGCCTGGTGCCATCAAGGCAGCCCTTTCCAACCAAAGCCTCTGACCAGTTCCTCTGCTCCCAAGAGGAGACAGGCCAGTCCTGCTCTATGACATTTGATGGTGTCACAATGAGATACAACATCAAACTGCCACAGAAAGTTCTAGAAGAGTCAGGTGAGGGACCTTGATTATGCAGAAATGAGAGTCACAGAGTACATTTTAGGCAAAGACAAAGACACAGAAGGGTGCAACAGAGACCAGGCATGGGGGCACATGCCTAGGTCTCAGATATGTAACTTGCCCATGAAAGGGCCCCCGCCATCCCTTCTATCCAGCTTCTTACACTGAAGTCTAATCAGTATTTTTCACAGATACGAAAGGGATGCAACAGGAGACCTAAAAGGTAAAGGCCTTCAGTTCAGGCTACTGTCTGAAGAGGAAAGCCCCAAACATTGTCTAGCCAGACATACAGATGAAGGGACTTTCTGTTTGGGGAAGTCCACTGTGTTAACTCTGTCCTTGGGAGGAAAAGAAAAAAGGAATGTTTTCTCCAAACTGCTTATCTAATCACTCTGGAAGGGCTACAAGTTGCTTTCATTTTTCTATAGAGAGTAATACTTTAAAAACTCAAAGCTAAGCAAAAACAAAGCTTAATAATGGCTGAAGCATGGCCCCTAACACTATTTAGTTTATATCCTTTGCAAGGGAAAATTATCGTAAATTTGGAGATCAGAACTACTGAGTCCAAGGAAAAGCCTCATGTATTCCACAGGTCACATCTTTGGCAGGGATGATAGGAGCCGTGCTTTAAGAAAATCCATCCCAGGCTAGAGAGAAGGCTCAGTGGTTCAGAGCACTGGCTGCTTTTCAGAGGTCCTGAATTCAATTCCCAGCAACCACAAGGTGGCTCACAACTACCTGTAATGAGATCTGGTGCCCTCTTCTGACCTGCAGGCATACATGCAGGGAGAACACTGTATTATATAATAAAGAAATAAAAAAAAAATCCATCCCAATGTTTCTTAAAGTAGTACTTGTTAAAAATTATACCCATTGCTACCTGTGCCCATGTTCATGACAGAAAGCCCGGCTTTCTCTCAAAATCTCCTCTTCCGGCCCTCATTGCCATGCTCGTAGCTGGTGGGTAGTCACAGAAGCCTATTACTAGTGATTAGATCCTCTTTGAGATCACTTAGTTCATGTCACTAAGGTTCAAGAGCCTTCAGGAGCCAGCTGGATGCTGGAAATATGAGAAGATGGGGCAGGGTCTAGAAGTAGGAGTAGGCTTATAAAGGCCAGAATGGACCATGGAATACTGAGGAACTGGCATAACCTGTGGAAACAAAATGGCAGCCTAGCCAACTAAAATATATCTGTTGGCCGAATCAGTCCCTGAGGCCTCCAGATTATAAATTCTGATTCAGTCTTATCTATTACAGAGGACACTGAGACCCTAATAGTGGAAATGGTTTTTCCCAAGGTCATACAGTCAATTTATAGTCAAATCTAGAATCCAAGCCTCATGATCCCTTCTGTAAGCATTAAGTAGCACTCTCAGTCCTGTCCCAGACAAGAGTGATGATTTACCTTCCCTTTGGGGCTGTTCCATTGCCTATGGCTGTCTCCTTTTCCTACCTAATGCCAGTTACCGCTGTTCCCTGATCTGCTGCTGCCTATACCAAACAGTTTAGTCACACGACACACTCTGCATTCTCCAGTTGCACCGCAGGCCCCTTGGTATCTTTACACAGCAGCCTTCCTCTGCCTATCACACCAAGTTCCTAATCACACAAGGCCATGCGGCTGGCAGCCAGTTATTACCTCCATTTTACAGCACCACCCCCAAACTAGAAGCTTGATGTATAAGCAAGAAGGCTTGAAAGGATCCCATCTGCTTTCTATTTGAGTCACAGTTGGGTTTACTAAATGCCATTAGCTTTCAAAACTGTTTTCCAGGTTCCGTTGGGAGATATGGAAGCCTGGAAGTCCACAGCTAAACCACACATTCTTTCCTTTTCCTCCCTTCCAGCTCCTTGCTTTCTGGTATTGCTCCTAAAGCAGCCAGACGTGGCTGGCAAAGTAGCTACGGTTTCAGCCCAGACTGTTCTCTGGCCTGTGCTATGAAGGCTAGGACTGTACATAATAGGAATAGAATACCGTAAGAAAGGCTCCCTTCCACTGCCAGAGAGTTCTGGCAGGGGAACCAGAAGGTATCCCTAGTACACACACGGACTTCAGGAGCCCATTCCCATGGAGGGATACTCCCTGAGCCTAGAGATACAGGGGAAGGCCTAGGCCCTACCCAGAAATGATTTGACAGACTTTGATGATCCCTCATGGAAGGCCTCACTCTTCCTAGGGAGTGAATGGTGGATGGCATGGTGGGAGGGCAAGGGAGGATGGGAAGGTGATGGAACTGTGATTGATATGCAAAATAAGGAAAAATATTAAATAATAAAAATTAAATAAAAACAAAACACAAACAAATAAACAAAAAAGAAAGACAGAAAAGCTCTCTTGCCCCATTTTACCAGCTGGTTATTGGCTTGAGCCATCCACCACTTGAGTGACCATTTTGTGTGATTTTTGGCCAAAATAATGGGAGATCCCAGCTTAGGTGCACTTGTTCAGCGGAAATGAAACAAAGTCCAGAACAGAAAACATTAGTGAGAAGAGATGGAAGGGTTGTAGTGTTCACCCCTGACAACAGTGGCCTTTGGGACAATTTGTTGTGTGCTTCTGCTTCATATATTGCAGAGCATTTAGCAGCTCTAAGCTGGAACTACCAAATATCACTAAGGGTGGAGGTCGTAAAAATAAAATCAATCCTCTCTCCATTATTAAATCCATCTGAAGTGATAGAATACACCCCCCCCACAATACACCCCCCCCACACACACACATACACACACAAGATTACAGAACCATTTGAAATAATGTAACCTACAGAAAGGACAGAATGGTTTTTAAAAGGTAAGAAGCCAGAAAATACGAAGACGACCCTGGATTCAGGGGAAGGAGCTGTGCAAATTTTAGAGATGTTATGGATATGAGGAAGGTGTGAGGACTCTGAGAGAGCGCTGTCTAACAGACCCCATGCTAAGCAGGGTCAGTGTGCATTTTATTCATGGGTAAGTGTTATCTCTAGTTCTAGCATAACAAGCTAGATGGAAAAGAAAAGACTCTATGGCACCAGATCTTCCCAAACTTCCTTGTTAGCCTGCTTGTGCCAGGCGAGTTTTCATAGATTACACAATGGATGGTGTGACGCTGTCCGTATTTTTGAAAGGAAGACCAAATGGATCTGTCTGTCCTCGGGATCAGGGAAATTGGAGCAGTTGCCATGAACCAAAGGAACCTCCCTAGAGAGGACATTCAGTGAGACACAGTATCTGGCCCTGGGTGGGTGAGAAACACTAGGCCCCAGAGTCAATTGTTATTTAATGCAAAGATTTTCAGATGGCAAAAGATGGCCACCAGCCTGATCCGATCAGCTATAGGGCCCTGAATATTTTTGGAGGAGGATTAAAAGAGTTCCAGGCATGGTCATGAGAAGATAAACTCAAAACTTGTCTAGGTTTTATTTTATTTTTTAAAAAGTATTTATGTGTATGTACCCATATCTTTGTGTGATTATGTGCATGGGACTGAAGGTGCTCAAGGAGGCCAGAGAGGATCCCCTGATGTTAGAGTTACAGGCAATTGTGAGCCATCTAACACGATTGCTGGGATTCAAACTCAGGTATTCTGTAATCTCAGAAAGCTCTCTTAATTGTTGAGCCATCTCTCAAGCCCATTCTTTTCTAGTTTTTATTGGCATAAATGATACACACCTATAGTCCCAGTACTTAGGAGGCTGAGGCAAGAAGATTCCAAGTTCCAGGCCAGCTTGTATTCTAGAGCAAGGTCCTGTCTCAAAAACCAAACCACAACAAAACAAACTTCCTCAGATTTATATAGGACGTGCACTGATCTGTGTTGTTATCAAACATAAACCCTTCCATACCACTCCTAAGGCAGGGGCTAGTGTCCTAGACTGCAATTAGTGGAGGGAGCTAGTGGTTCATCAAGGGTTTTCTTACCTGAGAGGTCCAGCTACATCTTCCCCGAGCGTCTCTTGCATGCACCATTTTTAGACACTGACTGACTGCCTTTTCCTCCATACCCTCAGTATTGGGGCGCGAGCCATGCTGTGTTTGAGCAGAAATGGGTGGATCTGAGAGCTGAATTCTACATGCTATAACTCAACCCAGGATTTGAGTTAAATCACTCAGTGGTCAGTTTAACAACACCTTACTCCCATATGTCATAGAATGTTCTATTAGATACAGGTAGCGGGGGGATGGTGGCTTGAGAGAGTATTTCATGTATCACTGGCTCGCTTTGAACTTGTTAAGAAGCCATTAATGACATTGGATTTCTGTTCCTCCTTCTTCCACCTCCTGAGTTCTAGTATTACAGGCATGCACAACAATACCTGGTTTATTCAATGGCAGAGAATTGAACACAGGGCTTCATGCATGCTGGGCAAGTATACTACCAATACAGCCTAGCAGTCTCTTTTTAACATCCCCAACCATTCCACCAGCATTCACTGGAGGAAATTACAACATGTTCTACAGAACAGGCATTGCATAGGTCTCAAGCATTTTTCATTTGATCTAAGAGCTCAGGGGAAAGGACCTCATTTGATCTGGCAAGTAAAGAAAGCAATTCATCAAGTACTTGTCAAAGATTTTTTTTTAAAAGTTCTTCCAAGCTAAGTCCTGAGCTCTAGCCAAATTCATTACAATTGCTTAAAGTTCCTTCCCCTGCAGTCTTGTCCTAAGAGAAGCTCACTGCTAATCACAATTCTCTCCCAGTTTCTAAGTGGCTAGAGTTCAATCAAAAGTGGCTCTGTAAATTCTAGTATCAGGGGATGAAAAGTAAAGAATCTGCACTCTTGAGCTCAGATTTGCTTTGCCTGGCCTCCTGGAAGTGGAGGACATTTTGAATTGAGTATCAAGCACAAGACATTTCAAAAGATGCTGAGGGTACTCTAAATTCAGCTACCAATAGAAAAATAAGAAAGACTTCATGTCTATGAACAATGTGTTGAAAAGAGTACTAAGATTTCAAATTTTTAAAAGAACTTATTGCCATCTAAGTGAAAACACCTGGGTGAAAAAGCAATTATTTCTTAGTTGACACAAACATGTCGGGACACTTTGGATGATGGAAACTGGCAACATCAGTCTTATTACTTGCTGCTGGTGGTCCTGCTGTGCCTGATATTTGCATGGGATAAAAGTGAGAGGGCTTTATACTTTTCAAGTGTTTTCATATGTATCAGATCATTTCCCCATGAGTACTGTCATTCTGCTGTACTTTAAGAGAGGGAGAGGCATGGCGTGATACCATATTGTCTAACTATAATCAAATTAAACAAAACTGTTTAACTTTGAATACAGGGTAGCACTGATGGAATCTCTCTGTGGATATGTTCTCTGATAAGGAAATGTTTACAATCTCAAGAAGAGAAATTCATTACTTAGGAAAAAAAACAGTGATAGCTGAATCTTAGCTGGCCAAGATGTAGTTCCTCCAAGTGAATACCCTTCTTCACCTCCACTTCCACTTCTAGTCTATCCTCTCTTGTCTTTATAATGAACAAACCTCCCTTTCCTACAAAGCCCAACTCAGGGCAGCTGACTATTCCATGCCACTGGTGTTGGTCTCTTCACTATTTGGGGTCATGTAACATTTTGAGAATCTGGTAACTGTAGACCTTTCTTTTCAAGAAATGTACAGAGGCATGAATAGTACATGTTTGCATATGCATGTGCACAGATGTAACACACACACACACACACACATACCTCTATGTAATACAATTTTAGCTCTATTTAATACAATTTTAGCTCTTGGAATGATTTTCAAAAAGAATTACTTTCAAAGGCAAATAAAGAAAATCTAGTGATAAGCAGTTTGCCTGTGGAATCATCCTTACCAACACTTGCTCATCCACCCTATTCTGGAAACTTCTGCCAAACCTTTTGTTCACTCTGTCCATCTTTTATCTTCTAACCACATGCTGCCCTCAATTACAAAGGGTTCATTATTATCATAGCCCTTCTCCATCAATCTGGGAAATCTCAAACTGTCAGGACTCAATGTAGAACAATGAGAGAATTCCCCTGACAGGCAAATCCCAGTTATTAAATGAGGCAGATTCATTGAGGTTTGCATGTGAACTGAGGTCTTCTGGAAATAACAAGGAGATAGATACTTGAAAGATACCCTTTAAAAGCTACTGCTTACTTTACCTATGAGGAAGCCTGTGGCTATTTTGGAAAAAGTGATATACATGATGCTGACAAAATTGAGTAAAAATTGAGCAAACAGACAATCATAAACAAGGGAACACAACACAAAGACCAAGTCTAAAAATTCTGTGTCTCAAATTTTGTCACAGTTCTCACTAGTTCCTTCATATTTCATTGTTCCTTCATAATCTCATCCCAACAGTTTTCAGCGAGAACTACTAAGTGGGAGTTATTTAGAGAATCCTTACAGAAACTGGCTCCATGTCCTTATTGTGGAAGAAAGACCATTGGATTGTAAGCTTGTCCAGGGATGTCACAGTGGTCGTATAGTGGCAGAGAAGAGTGACATTAGCTCCAACAGTCACATTCATGAAACTGTCTGGGATGGTCACCTGCACCATACTAACCTGACCTGAAAAGATAATCATGAGAAAATTAGTAGTACATACATTCTGATGACATTTTATCATAAAAAACAAAACCTCTTGTTTAGAGACTCTTAGGACGGGAAAGAGAGTAGAATGAAACACACAGGTGACCTGAGGCAGACAACAGACACAGGGAAAACTTTTTAACTCATCATTTCCTCACAGGTTATGACCCAGGTGATGGTGAGGTAATAACACTGGACTGATAATTCATATATAGCTCATGTTATATACAGCTTCTTACCATCTTACCCAGGGACACTAAAGGGAGAACAATCAACCTAGGTTTCCCATGATACAGTGGTCCTTGAATACAGAGCATTTTATTTAAAGAACTAGGTAAGTCAGAAGCAAATGCTTTTCAAGGCCCAAACTAGGAAAATTCTGGATGAGTTGATTGTCCTGTACCTAAGACAACTGTATGTGGGGGTGCTTACCGGGAGATCTAAATTATATCCCAGCAGTATGAGGATGTCAGTTTTCTTATACACTTTGATCATTTTATGAGAATATAGTGGAGTGAACCAAAACCTACATCACAGGAAATAATGTCACTGATATGGTGACTAAAGAAATATTTATTGTATATTTTTCTAATTTTTTGTTTTAGTTTTTAACACAGTAAATATAGGTAGAGATATTGCAATAGAGAAATCACTTTGAGAGACCTCGGTAACTTTTTGGGGTGTTGAAGACAGGAGTGTGCATGACAAGTAGGCACTGGACTTCTGAGCTATAACCCCATGCTCTCATTACTGGTTTGTGTTTGGTCGAATTTTATACTGAGATTCCATGCTTTGTATGATTTCACTTATTTTTAAATTTAGGTTTTATGGCCAAGTATGTGGTCTCTCTTAGTCTATATTTTGTAGGTGTTTGAGGGAAAATGTCCATTGTAGCATGGATAATAAAAACCCAAAGACTGATATTGGGGTTCAAGCTGAAGATCAGAGAAGCAAAGCAGCCAAGCCAGTAGCTCTTACCTTTACCAAGGCTGGAAGGGGAATCCTTTCTTCAGCGTGGCTGGAAACTAATTGCCAGAATCCAAGACCTTTTCTAGTGCTGGTATTAAAGACGTGAGCATTGTTTCTCTTTTAGACTGATTCACTCCCATGTAGCCCTGGATAGCCTCAAACTCACAGAGATCCAACTGCCTCTATCTACTGAGTCCTGGGATTGAAGGGCTCAGGTTATATGGCTGTGGCTAGCTTTGCATTCTGATCTTCAGTGGCTTTATTAGATCATAAACAATATTATTACCTCAGTCCATTATGCTACTGTTTGGTTGCGTGCTCTATACAAGAAGATATTATTTAAAGCATTGTAATACACCTAACGTGCACAAGGCTCTGAGTTCAATTCCAAGCACTGCAAAATAAAAGACTAAACAAATCACTAAAAATATGTGAAGCATAACAATCTACTGGTGTCAATATTTTACCAGCTCTAATGATTTGTGTACATTTCATTTACATTTAGATCCACTTACCATCTCAACATTTAAGCATCATTATTTCAAGATAATGGTATAAGAGAATACTGGAGTTTTTGTTTCACTCATCACATATGATATACAGAACTTATGAGTTAAAGCAAACACCTTTATTCATATTTCTGCCTTTTCTTTTGTTCCTTCTGCCTCCATACTGATTTAAGATCCTTCCTTTCATCATTTTCTTTAGAAGTAATTCCTTTATAGCCATTCTTCAAGGGTATGCAAGCTAAGTGATGATATTTTTCCCCCTTTGACTGAAAATCTCATTATTCCCTTAATTTGTGAAAGATAGTTTCACTAGATACAGATTCTATATTCTGGCATCTCTGCTATACTACTGAGTCTAAAGCATGTTTCTTCTTATTATTATTGTAGGTCTTAGTTCCATAATTTCCATTTGTGTTTTTTGGGAAGACAATAATTCAAAGTAGAGGACATGAAATTAAGCATGAAATTATAGATTTAAAAAAATGTCTTCAGGATGGGAAATATGGCTCAGGGAAAGAGCGCTTGTCTAGAATGTGCAAAGCCCTGATTTTGATCACCAGCAATGTAGAAAAAGTCATCAGAGAAATAGATGACTGCAATGTCTGACTCTTATTTGACTTCTCTGTTTCTTAATTTAAAATTAACGGAACAGTGCCTTACACATGGGGTTCATGTGTGGTATCCTTGATATTCTGATATATTACAGAGTAATTATATCATTAATTGAAATATCTGTAATTTAAAAATGTATCATTTTTTGTAATGAAGATGTTTAAAATGTATTCTCTTAGCCATTTTGAAATACATAGTATGCAATCACAATTAATGCAAAAAGAGGCCATGGATTTGAATGAGGAAGGGGCAGCATATATGGGAGTGTTTAGAGGGAGGAAAGGGAAGGGAGAAATGTAGTTAAATTATAATCTCTTTTTTTTTTACAAAGAAATATACAATATACTAACTATGGTCACTTTGATATACAATATGTCTTTAAATGACACCTCCCATCTAATTGGAACTTTGAATCTGTTGAGTATCAATTTTGTGCTGAATACTGGAGAGACCATGGCGAATGAGAGTTCCAGTCTCTGCCTGACATAAGAAAGCAACAGATAAGTGTGGTAGTGAATGAGATTCAATGACATAAGCAATACAAATCTGATTCAAACAGTTCCTCGTTTTTATAATAGACACATATGTCTGCAATAATCTGAGGTCTGGAAAGCTCAGAAATTACATATTGGAATCCAGACAGTCTTTTTAAACTTTAAAGTGAGACATTTACAAGGACACTGAACAATAACAACTGGCAAACCAAAATTACCAGACGATTTTACTGCCCATACTGCCAAAATTCAGCACCATAATCAGTACTCAAATTCTGAGGAAGAGATAGTTTTCAAGCACTGGCCAACCTTAATATAGTGACAACAAACATCAGAGCTAGAGCTATGGAATTGATAACAGTTTCCAATTTTTCAACTAAACTTCATTATAAAATCCTCCATGCCAGGCCTTGTGTCCTCTCTGCCTATTGCCTGTGGATTAACATGTGAAGCTGTCAGCTACTGCTCCAGTGCCAAGATTGGCTGCTTTCTGCCATAATGATAATAGACTAACCCTCTGAAACTGTTGAAATTGTCCCCGAACTGGATACTTAAGAGTTCATTCGGTTTGGTTTGGATCTCTCTGACATGCATCAATCCAAACTTTAGCAAGGAACCTCATTTTCACACTGGTTGTGACATTAAACATTTTGAATATATTGCATGTTTGGCTGCTCAAGAACATCATACTCCAGAAGTCCCAGTAACGAAGTGAACCATAGGCAGGTATATGGTTTCTCTGCTCTACAAAAATCAATGAAATGCCTGAATGCAATACAGAAAATGCTTTAGTGGAAGTGGATTTGACAGATTGCCAAAACGCTGAGTTTGTAAAGAAGTAAATGAGAAAAGAGAGCATAATAATGACTGTAAGTTGGTTTTCCCAGACAGTATGAAACTCACTCACACAACAGACACTTAATCCACATGCCTGAGACAGAAACACTTTTATCTTCTTTTTTCCCCCTAGAAGTGAATGAAGCCAGGCATTGGTGGTGCACACTTTTAATCCCAGCAGGAAGTGGCAGTCAGATCTTTGAGTGCAAGGCCAGCCTCATCTACACAGGGAGTTCCAGGACAGCCAGGGCTGTTACACGGAAAAACCCTTTCTTAAACAACAACAAAACCAAATAATCGAAAAAGTGGAATTAGATCTATCTTTTAAGATAGGAAAAAAAACATGGATTATTTCAGGTATCAAGGTACCAACAACAGCAACAGGCAGGAAACGTGTCCTTTAGTCTTCACACTGGCGGGAAATGTAAGGAGCTCTATTGGGAAAGAAGTTACAGGAAGAAACTGTGGTGAGACCAATTGCCTTTCAATGATAGTAATATAAATGCAGAAGATGATTCAGGAGTATTCCAATGAAATCTGATGATAGAAAGATAAAACATGGAGAAACAAGAGTCTAAAAAAATAGGTACTTATACTAACACTTTTGATGAGCCTTCAGAAATGAATTTTTTCTTACATTTTAATTAGGGAACCATGAATATTCTTAAAATTCTTCCTTCATGAGGGTGAGAATGATGGATCAATGATTTAGAGCATTTGTTATTCTTGAAGAGGGTCCGTTATCCTTTCAAGTACCCACATGCTAATTTACAATCATCCCTATCATTCCAGAAAATATGACTCCTTCTTCTGATATCTATAGGCACCAGAAATATACATGGCACACATACATTCATGTAGGTAAAACATTCATGCTCATAAAACAAATAAATAGATATAAAAAATTTCCTTCATAGTACAACTGTTCATCTATGTAAGGAAATTTGATATTTCAGTGCTTTGTGAAACACTCATCAATATTTTATCTATTTTTAAATGCATCATACTAACCTACAGAACACAGCACAGAGTTTAGTGAAAATGTACATACCGCTTATCCTTTAACATCAATAGTATATTGAAAAGCATAAAATTAAGTATAGCAAGAATTTTCAATAGCCTTAAAATGGGATTAGTTGAATAGAGTGGCATTAGCTAATGGAGCAGAACATTCAAACAACTGCAATGATATAACAGCTGTCCAAATCACTTTGATATTACAGGATAAGAAACAAATATATACCAAAATGATAGCTTCTCAATCCAGAATATCAAAGTGATTTCCATTATCATTAATTTTGCCCTATTCAGGAATATCATTATGGGTTCAAGGGCATTTAGTTTTTAGTTTTAGCTATAATCTAAGCATTATTAACTCATTCACTTTAATTTCTCAGTTTTTGGCACTCGGCCATTCTTTCAGCTGGTTCTTATGTCTCTTTGAATAGCCGCACAAATGTACTTTACTAGCCCGCGTCAGTCTTCCGTATTTTCTGTCTTGTACAGAGAATAAACCACTTCTGTAGACAGCCTTATATCTATGGATTGGGAAGTGTGGTTGGAAATAAAGACCTGCATTGTTTAAAAAAAAGGAAGAAAGCATTCTATTACTGCATTATATTTAATCCTCTAAGATCATCCTCTAGCTCATCACTGTCCACCAGAACTTTCTGTGATGATGAGGAGGATGGTGGTGGGCATGGAAATGTTCTGTCTGCACCTTATCTAATTCAGCAGTCACTACTCACATGGAATGTGGCTAGTAAAACTGATGAGGTCATGTTATAATTTTACTTCACTTGAATTAATTTAGATTTAGATAGTCTCATGCAGATAATAAACAGAAAATGTAGTACCAACCAGGAGGTAGGTTTGTGAATTTCTGGAGAAAAAGATTTCTTTCTTGGTATTACATTTATAATATTTAAAACTGAGAAAATAACAAATACATTAACGGAATTGTGAATAAATAAGGGACTAAAGAGTAATATCCCATTTAAACAAAACTCTGGCTTACAATCTTCCTCATTAACTTGACTGAATTAATAAACAAAGCGAAACAGCATATGGAGTTGAAAAATACTGCTTCTAAAAATAAGTGCTTATCATCTAAGGAAAATAACTCAAGATGCATATGCTTAAATTAATCAACATTCTAAAGAGTTTAAATGTGCTCTACTTTGGTGATGATTATTCATTCGTTTAATGCCTACAATGTGGGCAAGATTATTAGATTACTACTGGGCCACAGCAAAAATACTGCCCAATTGTCTGTATTTACTAGGTGAATTCAAGTGATCTCATTTTTATCCCCTTCCATGTAAAGTTGTTTCATTTTTCAGTTATGAAATAATATAACCAAATGATCATATAATTTCTGTTTGACTTAAAAACATTCAAATGTATTACTTCTTTCAAATGCATACCTCTATTAAATGAAAACAAGAGTGACATATCTTTCCAACAGGTGACAAATACGTACATATCACAAGGAGCTAAAACGATATGCATCAATTTTTGCACAAGAAAGTTTTAACTAAAATTAGTTTTGCTGAAATGGAAATTAAAGTAAAACCTCAGACATAGCTGAGAGTATTCTGATTAAAATAACATCCTTCTGATTAGCTGTGCAGAAATTTGATTTTAAATGTGAATATGAAAATCATTTCCAGATGTTTGGATTTGAGGGTGGTGAATTATTCTTTCAACATGTTCACTAGGTTCCATGCAACGTGGTTGATACAAAAAATAGTCTTTTTATGAAACAAATACAGGTTGAGCATGAAACTGAGCTTTTATAGAGACATTATTAGTTATCCTACAATAATCAACTATAATCCTATAATATCGACTGATGGCTCATGATCAAAGATGTAACTTGGATTTCTGTGAATGTATCTTCCTTTGTCTGCCTTCTTTATGACTGTGACTTCAGCACGTGATATTATACCATACTCCACTTTTATGCCACCTGCTGTGCTGTCAGATTTTTCTTTGTGTCACCTAAAGCATATATGCATAAATACACAGCATATGTCAAACAACAACAACAAAATTACATCATTATTTAAGAAAAAAATCCCCAGGTATTTATGGCTCACTCTTGTTGGGTCATCTACTGAAAGTTACAATCAAGATCCCAACATCATGCTAAATCATTGTGAAAATAATAGAAAAAATGAGGTACAAGGCACAGGCCCCATTTGAATGTAATATCCATTCTTATAAAAATAGATAATTTACTCAATTCTGAGTGGTAAGATTATACTTTATAAATTCCCATATTCTCAAATATAGTGAACATCCATTATATTTATCATCACTGAAATTACATTTATGTATGTATTTATAATAAAATCATTCGGATACCTGTTATGACCCTATGTCATATATAGAATAGGGTAAGGCTTTACATATGTTGACTAAAGGTGGGCCCACAGAGGGTTGGCACAGAAAACCTATGGTTTGACCCAACTAGCTAACAACTGAAGGAAATGACAGAGATTCTCCTCACCTATTAAACTGAATCAAAATTCTAAGGTAAATTCACTAAGTAAGATGCTTCCAGCTCTATGATTGGGACAGATCATGAAACAAATTCAAAATTGCTTTCTGGTGACTTTTGTCTTCATATAACATCTTTGTTTAAACATTTAATAATGGATATTTAGAAATTTACTACTAACCACAAGACAGTATTGGAATTGTTTCATAAAACTTCAGAGAAATGAAATCAAAATCTTTAATCACATAACCAAGAAGTAACCATGATTATTATATCATCTTCTTTTAAATTATTGTTATTTTTGTTTGTATATCTTGACTTTTCACATGTTTTATCCTGAGCATGGTTTTGTATCATTAAATATACTTATAAAATTGCTGGCTAATGACAGCCTAACATTACTCATGACTTAAAAAGAGCTCCCTTGTTTGATAAACAATATTATTGTAGCTACCATAAACTTAACTTACCATCAGAACAGATTCAAAATATACATGGCATTAGCTTTAAAAACTCAGCCAAGGGACTTTCCAAATTAATTACTTCTGAGCTTAACAAACCCTGGCATTTGAGGCTCTAAAAATGATGTTGTTCTGCTAAAATCAACCATACTGTTACATGATAACTCGATCATGTAATTTCTGTAGTACTTTCCTACAACTCGAAAACCACCCTTCGTAGGAAATCGTTGCTAACAGAGCACTCCACTGGTCTCTCTTTCATCCCTCCACAAATATGCTCATGCAGTCTTGAGTCCCGGCTCTGCTTTCTGTGGCAAAATGAGCGAATCGCGGTGAGCTTAGGGGAAACACTAAATTAAAAGAGAAATCTTATCTTTAGGCACAAACTTTGATTTTTCTCAGCAAATTCATCTGTTCTCCTTTCAAACTAAATTTTTAAAAATGGGAAACTGGAAAACTCATTTCAGAAGCTAAGTCAATTTTACCACTGACTGACCTCCCAATAATCATCACCACGGAACATAATTGCTAAATAAGAGTTCTGAAAATAACCAGCACGCTAATCACAATCTCTTGGAAGTCTGGAAGAGGAAGATTTTTGTAAAAATTTTGCAATTTTAGTCTAAAGAGAAATTCAACTTCCAGTTGCTCTTGGTTGGAGGATCTATTCCTTACCTGCAAGGCAGTTGAAGATCAGAAAGACCTTCCAAAATGCAAACACCATCATGCTGAGAATCGCTCGGAGCAGCAGGTGCCAGTCAGTAGTCTGCCTGAACAAGGCTGAGTTTCAAACTGGCTTCTTCAATCACACCGAGGTTTGCCTGGCTTATCTGCTGGGCATCACCAAGCAAATAGGCCTCTTCCAGCTTGCTTATTGGGTACAGAACTCTCTCCCAGCAGATCTGTGTTTATTTGAAACACTTTTCCCCGGGTGTGTTCCCTTGATATATTTGCTACTGTGTTAATAATAAACTCATGGATTTAGATTCTTCCAGCTCTTTGTACAGATTCTCTTAGGTCGCATTGTTTAAAGTCAACCTTATTAAAAACTTGTACTTGGAGGAGAGAAGACATAGTTGGAAGAGAACATATACAAATAAAATTTGACAAGGCTAACTAATTTCAAATAGTTCCATGAAGATGAAGTTGGAAGAGGACTTATACAAATAACATTTGACACGGCTAATTAATTTCACATAGTTCCACAAAAGTCTTAGAGCATTGATCCACTAAGCACTTTTCATGAACTAGGTTAGTAAATTGGTGACAAGCCTTTCCTGGGTTTGAGGTTCGGAGGAAGGGCCCAGGAACTACGAAGTAAAAACCTATTCATTCCTATGGGAAAAATTCTAGGCACATCACTTTTTTTGAAGGATCAATAGTATAAATACTACCAAAGCTGGAAGTAAAATTCCAATCTCATGTCTCCTAAGCTAGAAACACTGTAACACTCACTAACCTAATGTGCAAGAGCAAGTGATGAATAGATGCTCCAAGTCTGCCATTAGATAAGTATGCATTTTTTTGCAGAATTAAGTTACTTTAGAGATGCTACAGGGTTTCTTTAGAAATTAGAGGTTCACTAGGGAGCATGGGACAATGTGAGCATGTATTTCAGATAGAGTTCCTCTCATGCTTAAGTTACTCTGGGAAACCTAAGGGCCTCTGCCAGTCCTTCTGCTACCATCTCTATAGTGACTCTCAGATTTGTCCCTTCTCCAACCTGATGCTTCAATTATGATCTAGCCTATAGCACCAGCCTCCTGAATGCTTATCTGGGCTTTTTTTTCTCCTTCAGCCCATGTACCAGTCTCAGGCTAATTTTCTAATTCTAATAAGACACTCTCATGGACTGCCAGCAAGCCTAGAGTCCTTCATCTGAATTTCCAGCTTTTCATGATCTGATCCTTATTACAGCTGAACTTTAGCCACATTAAATGCTGCAAATATTTATTGCTCAGCGTGTTTAGTCAGATGAAAATCATTTGTGTCAAATGATATGTTTCAGGAACTTTAATTTTAAAAATCTACTTTACTTCCATCTTTCTTTAGCCAAGTGAATTCCTCCCTGTTCAGAAAACCATTTCACGTCTATCGGTCCTAACTCCTCCTTCCAGACTTTCCCTATCCACACCCATGTCTGATGCCAAACCTTAAGGACTTCCATTCCTCTGAATTTTCCATTCCCTCATTTTGATGTCTAAGTGTATTCTCAGGCTTTGTAAATGCACATGCCAGCCCTCTCTTGGATAGTCATGTCATAATTCACATTCTGTTTGCAGGCAATCAGTATTTGACAGTTGATACTCAATTGTTCCCTGTAGTTTCTTTTTATTAACAGTCTCACCTAAATTCAACGTCTGTGAGGCCTTTGAGGGAGAGTGAGCCCCTCCAGGGAGAAATGTCAGTCCTTATACAGGAAGGGCATAACTACAAGTGTGTTCCAAAATGTACCCAATAATCCATATTCCTGCAGAAGCAAGATAATGAATGAGTCATATTCCCAGACCTGTGCAAACCTTACTTGAGAACCAGGTACTTAATTCCAGGTACTAGGCAACAGAGAATTTGGAGAAAGAGAAGATATAGCAGATGGCAGAGAAAGGCATGTTTTCTCCTTCACGGCAGGAATTGTGCACAAGACATTTTTCTGCAAATAAGTATTGCATATCCCTGGGGCCTCCTTTCCTTTCTGAGCCTACCTCCACAGTACCCTGAGTTCTTATGTTGTCATTGAGGGAGAATTCACTCCACAGATATCTCATACTCTATTTTTTTTCCTTTCTATTTGTATTCCTCCAGGAAACATTCCCTTCTGTAAAAGAAAATCCAAGGTGGAAGGCAGGAAGGGAACAATGCTATTCCTGAACAATTTGCAACCTTTCCTCACTATGACCAAATATTTCTGTCCTCTAAATAAATTTTTGATCAGGAGAACTGATCAATGTGACAAGAAGAAAAAGTGTAAGGGAATCTCTGCACCAGAGGAAAACTCATAGGGTGGCTCTCTGGAGGCCTTCACCAGTTCTTCTGAGCCCTGGTGAAGCCTTGGCTTCTAAGACCATCAAGTCTCCAAAAGGCCCACTGTTTTTACTTAAGTCATTGACATTTACATTGGTATAGAGGTGGCATAGAGAAAGAGAGCTTGTTTAGATTCAGACATTTTCTGTTTTTGTTGAGAATTTCTATATATGAGTACTGTATTTACATCCTTTCCATTCCCTTTCCTCCCTCCTCAAATTCCTCCCATTCTCTCTTCCATTGCCTCTCAAATTTATGACCTAGTCTTCTTTTTAGGTATGTTGGTTTTCAACCAGGGGCTTTCTAGGCTTCCTCCTGTGCTCTATATGTGACCATAGGAGAGTGTCAATATAACTGATTGCCTGGTTGGAATTTAACAACTTGACAAAAATCTGACATATCTGGGAAAAGGGAATCTCAACTGAGAAAATCCCCCCATAATTGGCCTGTAGACAAGTCTGCATGACACTTTCCTGATCAATGATTGATGTGGGGGGGGGTGACCAGACCACTGTGGTCCTGAGGTGTATAAGGAAACAAACCTAGCAAGCCAGGGGAAGCAGCATTTCCCCATAGCTGCTGCTTCAGGTCCTGCCTTGATTTCCTGCTTTGGCTTCCTCCAGTGGACTGTGACCTGGAATATGTAAGCCAAAGGACATTTTCCTCTCTTTGTGTTCCGTTATCTTGTGTTGTCACAGCAATAGAAACCCTAAGACACTGATCATTGTAACTAGGAAACTTTGGGGGACTGAAAAGAGCATTATTGGCAATTACAGATGGACAGTGCAAACTGAGATTGACCCAGACAAACCTGGATACCTAGCCAGCTCCCCACAGAAGAGTACTAGACACTGAGCACGGAAACACTTGCTGAGTAATGCAACATGACTCAAGTAGTTGGCTCTAAGATTAGTACAGTAAACAATTTGAGGGTTTTGCCAAAACCTGTCCATATCAGGATATTTCACACAAAACACTCTGAAACATTCAAGTAAAATATCTATTCTGCTCCTGTATAAAACCTAAGAGTTCCATTAAACTCCAGGGAATCATGCAAATTCTCTACTTGAAACTGAATTTTTATGTTGCTTGACCACTGCTAAAAAGAAGTAGGCCATTAACTGGCACGTGAAATATTAGTCTTCACGTTTTTAGAGGGCTTTATAATTTTTAAAGCACTTTTCCATTTTATCCCCATGACTAGAGATAAAATAAGTAGGGCAGGTATTATCTCCATTTTCTATGTGAGAAAACTGGAGCCCAGAAACGTTGTGTTTTTCCCAAGGCCACACAGCGCCTATTCGAGGCTGTTCCCATCAGACTGCACAGTGGCATACTGATTATATTGCAACAAATATGCTACTGCCTTCAGAGTTTTTCCTTGGGAATGTTCAGAAATGTGTGGCAACAGATTAGTCCCTCATTTTAAAAATTATAGATGTAATTCATTTAGAAAGCAATGGAATTTCAAAAAAGAAAAAGGTATGGGAAAGAAAATCCCACCACTAGTCCTTCACGCACATGTTCATCCTCATCCTCACAAGCAATAGGCTGTTTGCATGTATCTCAGATCTTTTCCTGTGTAATTGCACGCAGAAATTCACAATGAACCTGAGTGTGGTAGCTCAAGCCTGTAATGCCTGTGCATGGGAAGCTGACATGTAGAGATTTCTGTTATGTTCCAGGTCAATTTAGGCAAGAGTCTAAGACCCTCTCTCAAACAAACAAGCAAAACCTAGAAACAAAATCATTTCAAGAGAAACACGGTAATTTTTAACATAAAATCAATCATGTTATGCATATTATGCTATAAACTGATTTTCCTGGATAAAAAGCATTTTTATTGTCTTTGCCTTTATGTCCAATTAGATCTAAAGATCTGCTATATTTGTTTTGAAGACTATATACTATACTTTCTTCTATATCAATAAAAATTAATAATACAATAAATCATTTCCATAGTTTATGACTATAAACAATGGTGCAAGGAACATCTTTTGCTTAGATTTTTGTCATTCATATGGTTATTTTTGACAGTTGGCTCCCTATAGCTTTTATAATTGTCTCTGTAGACTGGGTTCCTACTGAAGTATTGCTAAATGAAAGTACCCTGGTAATTAAAATTTTGGTAGATTACAAACTTGTCCACCAGAAACTGTTCATAAATGTAAATCTCTACCAAGAATGTGAAAGAGTAAGCGGGGCAGTGGCAGTGCACTCCTTTAATTCCAGCACTCGGGAGGATAGGCAGGCAGATCAATGTGAGTTCGAGGCCAGCATGATCAACAAAGCTACACAGAGAAACTCTGTCTCGAAAAACCAAACAACAACTAAAAACAATGTGAAAGAGTGTATGTTTCTCAAAGCCTTGCTAGCAATGAAAATGTTTCTTTCATTTAACTGTTATCACAGTTAAAACATGATACTGCCTTCTGCTTTCATTTGTACTTCTGCACCTTGGTCCACATGTTCTAGGCTGCTGTTGGAGCACAATAGACTCCAAGCTAAAATCAATTCTAGTGCTCTCTCTGTTTCTCTCAGAGCTATGGATTCTGAACTCTTGTGAGGTGATTAGGAATTTATCTTTTTCCATTTAGCATGTGTGTAGGTATATATGTGACATATATGTGTCTGTGTTCATTCGTAGGACCAAGGTTATTGCTGAGAACCATCCTCAAATGTTGTTTAAAGTGTCTAGTTTGAATTGATACGTGGTGTAGTACAGCACACACACCAGATTACATGTTGAAATAGTATCTGGGATCCACTGGATTAAATAAAACATAATATTAAACTCTTTTAGAGTTTAAAAAACAGGAGTATTTTAAAGACACTGAAATCTATGTCTCACAAATTCTATCACCTCTATGACCTCATCTCCCATACTTTCCTCCCTCTTTCTCTGCATCAGCCATATCACTCTCCTTAGCGAGTCACCAGCCCATAAGCAAGTTCCCATTTTTTAGAACATTCCTTCTGGTGGCTCGCACTCCATACAAACATTTCCTCTCAGATATGAACAGAGAAAATTCCTTTATTATTTTCTGGTCTCCTCTAAATTGTTTGGGTTTTTTTCCCCCAAGGTGTCCATTTTTACTCTAAAGACGGTGTTCGGCTATGGAGCCCTGGCTGATATGGAACTCACTGTGTAGACCAGACTGGTCTCAAACTTTCAATGATACATCTGCACCTGAGGGTCTTCTCAGTGCTGGACTACAACCTGTTTACACAACTTCCGGTTTTGAATTCTCACAAGACTTCCCATCACCCTGGACCTTTTAATTTATTCCAACACACACTATTCTCCCGTCATCTATGTTATTTTTCCCCATGATTTCAGTTTCTTGGGGTCAACCATCCCTCAAAACTACCAAATACTAAATTCTAGAAATTAAAAAACATTCTCATTAAATAGCTTTCATTATATTCTAATTAAATTGTTTCTTTTAATCAATTTCTTACTGAACTTAATTCATAAATTAAACTTTGTCTTAGTCATGTTATGTAGTATATGCAGAATATAAAAGGAAGTGCCATGTAATTTTTACGGTTTTTTCAACAACAAAGTTGGAAGTTTCAGGGTAAGAATGTCAACAAATCAAACTCTCAACTGAATTTAGTGACGTTGTTACACAAGGAGAGTAACCCTTGACCTGCTGTGCACACGCACAAGGCCTGGAATTCCTATCAGCAATGAACCTAATATGTACTTGCAGTTTTCAAGTGTACACTCTAGGTATCTGACTAAGAACCTTCCAGAAGCTTCTAAAAAAATGCTTATTTGTACTATGAAGCACGGGCACTTTGGGTGTATATTTGAAACCAGTCATGAAGGTTCCTGTCCAGTTGAATTTGGGAACTATTTGTTTCCTGTCCTGAAGGGAAGAACTATGCAGAAAGTCCTTTAGCAAATCATGTTTTAACAGTAAGAATGAGTCAGCTTCCATTGAGTAGTCTGAGATTGCTTACCTAGCGATAGTAGAGAGGCTGGAAAGGGTTAGTACCAGGAACTCTATGTTAACCGATAGTGTGACTCAACTGATTGTGTACATTAAAGTGTTTGGGGAGGCCTACTCCTAAGTAATTTGTATTGACGCACTGTACAAACACATGCCATAAATTCAGCTTTGGAAAATAATTACACATATGAGTAGTTGCACAGAACCCCTGTGAATAACACAGACGTGCACACACTTATCCATATTTAACAGAAAGACATCCTAAACACCCCCTCCTTGTTTCCATTTAGAAGTCAAACTATAAAGAATCACATTCTAACATATGAGTGTAGGGCCCTGATGTTTTAATCAGTTACATCCGATACTTTCCGAAAATGCCATACCTGATTGAAAAGATCTTAAATATTGAAGATGCTGAGACTGAAATGAAAACATTGAAACATTTCACAACTGTACAAGTTGGTTAAGGGCTCTGAGATATATTACAGGCTATCCAGTGATAGCAGCTTACTAGATGACAGCGACCGGGTTAAGTATTTTATACACAGTAGTCACAGAGCTTGCCATTGGCAGAACAAGGACTTAGGCCTAGCTGTGACTGATCCAAAGCTCATGCTTTTCCCCATAATGTTCTAAGAGCTCTTGGTACCAAGAAAGAAACAGGAAAAAAATTTAGTCAACATCCAGTCCCTGTTTCTCAAGCTTACATTCTTGTCAAGAAGACAAGATAAATACACACAGCACAGAGGTTAATGCTAAGCAATGTAAGGTGTACAATAAGTGCAAAAAGGAAAATGTGGCCTGTATCAAGAGATGCTAGTGTCACCTAATTATTATTGTTGCATAAATTCCATGGAAGTCTACCTGGCAGGAGATAGGGATTCTGTGAGGATGTTAACAGGATATTATTTAACTGACTGACACTTAGTAGCTGTACATATTTATGAAGTACCATGTGTTATTTCGATACATGTGCAATATGCAATAGTCAAATCAAAGCAGTGTTTTGAAGATGAAGATTTATAATGGACAATGAAGAGATAGAGCTGTAGCACTTCTGAGGGCAGGAATAAACAGGCAAAGAGACAAAAAAAAAAAACCAGTTATGTAAAAGTCCCAGGAATGCCACGAAGGTTATGGCGTTAATCCCAGCACTCAGGAGGCAGAGACAGAAGGATCTCTGTGAGTTTGACGCCAGCCTAGTCTACAGAGCTAGTTCCAGGACAGCCAAGGCTACACAGAGAAATATTGTTTCCAAAAACAAACAAACGAACAAAAAGTCCCAGGGGGAAAAAAAACAGGATTAAATATATCAAAAATCCAAAATTGTGGGATGGGATTTAGGCATGAAGAAGCTCACAAAGTACACAACAAAAGCAGCAAAGGTGGTGGATTCCATTCAATTTACTTTAAAGGAGAGACAATCAACAAAAGGCTGGGTTTGTTCATTGGTTGGTAGGTATGCTGAATGTGGTTATGCTAATTATGCATTGTGGGTTTTTAGGTTTGGGGTGTGTGTGTGTGTGTGTGTGTGTGTGTGTGTGTGTGTGTGTGTGTGTGCACAAATGTGCCTTTGCATGTGGAAGCCATCACACAACCTTAGACATAATTCCATGGGCACTAAGCACCTTTTTTTTTTTTTTTTTTTTTTTTTGGAGACAGGATTTCTTTATGGCTTTGGAGCCTGTCCTGGAACTCGCTCTGTAGACCAGGCTGGCCTCAAACTCACAGAGATCTGCCTTCCTCCACCTCTGCCTCCCGAGTGCTGGGATTAAAGGTGTGTGCCACCAATGCCCAGCCCCACTAAACACCTTTTTGTTTATTTATATTGAGACAGGGTTTTTCACTTATCTGGAATGTGCCTAATAGGCTAACTTGGTGGTCAGTGAGTCTGAAATTAGCCTGTCTCTGTCTTCTTGATACTAGGATTACAAACACATACTACTGTGCCCCCCCCTTTTTTATATATATGGTGGTGCTGGATTGGCTTATATCAATGACACAAGCCAAAGTCATCTGAGAGAAAGGAACCTCAATTAACAAAATATCTCCATGAGATGTTTTCTATGGCATTTTCTTTTTTCTTATATTTTCTTAACGTTTGGGAATTACTTTAATTTACAAAGTTCACATTATTGTAAATACAAATTAAATCGGATTTCTCTTAATTAGTGATTTGATGGGGGTGGGCCCAGCCCATTGTGTGTATTGTCATTTCTGGGCTGGTGGTCCTGGAGTCGACAAGAAAATAGGCTGGGGATGCCTTCCACTCAGAGCTCAGGGAACCCTGTGGAAGAGGAGGTAGAATGAGTGTGGGAACCAGAGGGGATGGAGCACACCAGGAGTACAAGGCCCTCTAAATCACCTAAGCAACGCTCATATGCAGTCATAGAGACTGAAGCAGCCAGCATAGGGCCTGCACAGCTCTGTACCAGGTCCTCTGCGTGTATTATAGCTTTCAGTTTACTAATTTTATAGGACTTCTGACTGTGTGAACGAGGGTGTCTCTGATTCTCATGCCTTCTGTTGGGGATCTTTTTCTTCTGTTGGGGATCTTTTTCTTCTGTTGGTTTCTCTTGTCCAAATTCTACGTGACTTTTTTTTTTTACTTAATCTTTCTATATTTTGTTATGCTTTGTTATCTTTATCTCTTAGCAGCCTGCTCTTTTCTAGTGGGAGAGGACGTAGGGAGGAACTGGAACAAGTAGAGGGAGGGGAAGCTATAATCAGGATATATTGTATGAAAAAAAATCTCTCTCTCTGCCTCTCCCCCCCCCTGGCTTTTCAAGACAGGATTTCTCTGTATTGCTTTAGAGAACTCACTCTGTAGATCAGGCTGGACTCTAACTCACAGAGATCCACCTACCTCTCCCTCCCGAAGTGCTAGGATTAAAAGCATGAGCCACCACAGCAGTAATAATGATAACAACACAGAAAGCAAGCTGAGTAAGCCATGTTGAACATGCCAGTAAGCAGCACCCCTCCATGGCCTCTGTGTGTCATCAGCTCCTGCCTCCAGGTTCCTGTGTTGCTTGAGTTCTTGTCCTCACTGCTTTTGATTATTAACTATTATACGGAACAGTAAGCTGAAATAAGCTCTTCCTTCCCCAACATGCTTTTTGGTCATGGTATTTCATCACAGCAATAGTGACCCTAAACTAAAACACATGGGTTCCAGGGATTGAATTCAGGTCCTAGGGCTGGCAAAACAAGAAATTATGCACTGAGCTAACTCCCCAGTGACTGCAATTGAATTTTGGACATGCTTTTTTTTTTCTATATTTGGTTTGTTCTAACGAAGCAGCAACACACAAAAAAGTGACAAAGTGCACAGAATTTATACAAGTTCTGTCACCAATTGAAGGGCCATGAGCAACTTACTTAACATCTTTTGCCTTGATTTTCTTAATCCTTAAAATAAGATGTAATAAGGCCTACTTCATAAGAATTACAAAAGAAGTTATTGTTTGCAAAATGCTTAGGATAGTGTCTACAGGTACTAGGTGCTATCAATATGGCTGTATAAAATTATAAATGCAATTAATTACCAACACAGAAATGTGAGATATTTTAATATTTCTTATAAATATCTTTTCTCTGTGGATAATCGAATAAAAGTCTAAGAAAGCAGGAGGGGAACCAGTTGAAGTGGGGGAGGAGTCACGGGGGACCAATGGGGAAGGGGAATGAATGAAAAAAAAAAAGTATAATGACACAGAGTCACAGAGTCAGGAAGATGCCAAGATAAAACCCATTACATTTAGGCTAAATTTTAAAACTAATCTAAAAAAAATAGTTTAGATTTTTCTGGGCCTGGGTTATCTCACTTAATGTAAGCCCCCAGTTAAACCCAATGGACCACAAAGAAAAAACAAAGATAAAACAACAAGATATGAAAGAGGTGTAATGGCAAGTAAGGAAGGGGAAGAAAAGCTGGTGGGAGTACGAGAAGGAAAAAGAGATGGTAGAGGGCTAAGTGTAACCAGAATGTATCATCTACATATACGAAACAGAGTAATTTAATAAAATATTTAAAGGAAGAATTTTTCAAGCATGAATTTTTTATTAATTCTTTGATAATCTGATGTATTCTATTTTGATCATATTCACCCCTCCCCCAATTCCTCCCAGATCCACCCTCTCTTCGTTACTTTCCCAACTTTGCGTCCTTACTGTTGTAAGCACATTGAGCCCAATTTGTCCTGCCCATGTACTACTGAGTGTGTGACCATCCACTGGAGTGAGGAAAATAGGAGGGGCCACACCTTTAAATACAACAAGGTCTCCCTCTTCCAACAGCTACCAATTGCCTCATCTAGAGGTGAGATGTTGAGCCCACCTCGCCACTCTACACCCGGGATTTTTGTCTGGCTTGAGCTTGCTCAGGTCTTGTGTGTGCTCTCATCACCAATGTGAATTCATGTAACTGCCATGTTGTGTATGTGTGTTTCCTTGTAGTCATCCACTGTCTCTGCCTTTCACAGTCTTGCCATTTCCTCTTCCATGATGGTTCCTGAGCCTTGGAGGAGGTATGTGATAGAAATGTCTGTTTAGGGCTCAGCATTCTACATTATTCTTCGCACTGTGATTATTTGTGAGTCTCCGTATTAATTGCTATCTATTGCCAAAAGAAATGTCTCTGATGAGGGCTGAGAGATGAACTAATTTATGGGTATAGCAGTAAGTCCTTAGGAGGCAGATTAACATATGCCCATTTAGCAGGAAAAAAAATGGTAGTAATAGGTTCTCCCTGGTGTTTTATCTGTCTAGTCATAGGTTCTTGGCTCTGATAATGGCATATGTTGTGGGTTTCATCTTGTGGAGCCTTAAGTCCAATCAGAGAGTAACTGGTTACTCTCAAGACATTTGTGTCACTACTGCACCAGTGGGATATCCTGCCAAGAGAGTTGTTACGGCAACTCACAGGGTTCACTGCTGATAAGTTTGACCAGTACATTCTTAGCACTATGAAAAGCTGGCCAGTAGAGAGGAAGCTTCCACATGAGTACAAGTTTGATTTCTCCATGTTCTATGGCGCAAGTTATGTGGTATATTATGTAGTTGGAGGTCTATGGGATCTCACGGGCCAACAATTCCAAAAAGGATAAGTCATTCCTGGCTCTTAGTTTTTTACTTGTTAGCCTGTGGTGTCTATTATGGATACTATTTTCCTGCTATGGGATGACTACATTTAAGTTCTTTTTATTGCATATATTTAAAAATTCTCCCACAGTATAATATTTCCCTATGCCCTTTTCAAAAGCTTTGTAACAATTTAAAAATCATTCATAAACTGGGCATGGTGGCACATGGAGGTATAGGCAGGAAGATCCTAAGTTCAAGGTCATCCTTGGCTCCATAGCAAGTTCAACGCTAGCCTGTGCCCTGTGAAACCATAGCACTCAGTCACTCAACACACATTCATACACACATGCATGCACACACACAAATGCACAAAGGAAAGAGATCTTTGTCTGAAAACAAATAAACAATACATAAATGTGTCATCCAGGTGGGTCGAAATAAGGAGTCTAGCTGACTAGTAGCTGCTACCTTTAGATGATACATGCATGGCTCCCACAGATCCCACAAGCTCTTGGTGCTTCTGCCTGTGCCACTTCATATGACTCATGGTTTAAAGTAAAGTGAACATCCTGGTTCCTACTACACTTCAATATTTACAAAGAGGGTTCACAAAGGAGGCTATCTGAGCCTGTAACCTGGGCCTGGCCAAATTCACAGGCTGTTTTAATTCTTAAGAATGTAAAAGAAATTTTTGTTCTCCTCCCTTGACAGAGGTATGTCTCTGACTCTAAGTTCCAGGCTACTGGGTTACACAAGCACCCCAATTGCAAAAGCCTACTCCATGCCAATGTTGTGTCTTTCTGCTCTGCTTAGAACTTCACATGAGATGAGTTTATGTGTCCCATAGTGCTTTGCAGCAGCAAGGCAGGAGGAAGCCCAGAGCCCAGATGAGCCCTAAGAACAGGTGGCTTTCTTCTGAGTTGTCAGGCCCTGACAAATTGTGTCCTCCTCCATATGCTCATTTAGTGGATTAAACTGGGCCTCGGGGCCTGAAATACCCACAGCTCAGGAATCTTTTGCACAGTTGCTTATTCCAGAGCAAACTGCTAGATCGAGCAAGTTTCTCTTTAGAACAACCATCTGCTAAAACATATTCCCAGGCAGTGTGCTTCCTCTCCTGACTGATCTTGAGGGGGAGTCCACTTGAGGCTCTCCTGAGGAACTCCAACAGTCTCAGAGTCTGTGTCCTCCACCTTCCAGGAAGATGCACTCCTTCCTGCTTTCTAGGTGAATGGTTGAGGCATGATGACAGGTCTGCAGGCCTGCTGGCTCACAGAGGTTACCCCTAGACAGCCTCCCACCCCAATTTGTCAGACATGACTAATAGGAATGTCAGGACATGCAGGAGGGAAGCCGGGGAGGGGGAAGTTTAGGAGAAAAGACTAGTTCAGTTCAGTTGAAGCCCAGATCTGTTCCGCTTTGCTTAGCCACACACAGGTGGGGCAGCCTGCGGAGAGGCTTGACAGCGCTGGAACATGGGAACTCAGGTCTCGAGGCTCACAGCTTGTTGCAGAGGCAAAGCTGGGGAAGTAGAACCTGGGTCTCCTCACTATTGGTGGGACTTATTGAGAGAGAGGTAGGGGGTAAACGTGGGAAACTTGAGGCTTCTTTTATATAGCAGCATATCAGATGAATAACAGGCCTGGAGCCCTTTCCAACTGGGTGGAGGTAACATAGCCCATTCCCAGGCCTGAGCAGCAGGGAAGAACTTTGGCTGCTATCCACCAGCTCATGGTCCTCCCAAGGCAAACAGTTCCAGCTCTGCTGTGGTTCTTACATCTGAGAGCCTGTTGAGGGATTCTGGGTAAGGACACTTCTAAGGGAAACATTTATCTGTAGGAAAGGCTGTTTGGGCCTGTGCATATCTCTGTGGAGCTGCCAGCACACATTCTAGCAAGTCAAACATTCCTTACCCCAGTACTCGCCTAGGCTTTGTGTTCAGTGGTGGTTGGGTAGGTTGACAGTCTGGCCCTTCAGTTTCTCTTTCGGATCTTCTCTCAACCACTCTATCCTTTTTTCTATAATCATTCTGGCCTCTTTGCTATTCCTCAAACACAATTAACATGCTCTCACCTGGGGGCCTTTGAACTTGCTGTTCCTGCCACCTGATATGCCCTTCCTCAGCTATCAGTTTGTTGTGGTCCTTGACTTCCCTCAAGCCTTTGTTTAAGGGCGGCCTGTTTAAGACCCTGTCCCCAGCTACTGTCTGACACTTCAGGTGCAAACCCTACCGTCTTACTCAAAACCTTTTCACCTTATAGGTTTCATTGCCATTTTACATTATAATACATACTGTGCTGAGAATCTTACCGCTGCTGGGAGAGCCCAGAGGTTTTCTAGTATGATCCGTCCTATACCCCCACCCCCACCCCACCCCCACCATAAGAATAGCCCACGGCACACAACAGGTTCTTCAAAATTGTTTCTGAATAAATGTATGAGTTGCTAGAGAAGGGACTATTTCTGTATTTTTCTTGCATATAGCAGATAACATATTTGTTCATTTTTCAAGCAAATATTTCTTACATGCTCTTATGACTCAGGCTGGTAATCCACTCAGTGTAGTGTGGAAAAAAAATGAGTAGACAGGAAATGACAAAACAGTATAATAAACACTACAGGGCTTTTCAGAAACACAGGAAGAACTGGGGGAAACTTTTCAAAGCAGACGTGGCCCATGAAGAAAGAACACTGAAGTGAACTGTGTAGCATAACACTTGGAACAGAAGGGTGCAACATGTGTAAGAATATAGAGGGTGGTATGACCAACAGCTCCAATTGTATTAGGACACAAAGTAACAGGAAGAAAGGATGTAGGCGGAATGAAGGCTGGTGACCAAGAAAAGGCCATACTTTGAGACCATTGCCTGCTATGCCAAGTGTAGTTAAGCTCCCTCCTATCCATACGGGTTATTGTCTAGAGGTCTCCAGTGGATAGCTGAAAGCACTGAGTGTCAAGTTCCATTGCTATTGTCTGGATATGTAGTATCACTCCAAAGACTCTTGGTCTCAAGCTGATTGGTCCAATCACTGAAAGTGGACACCCTCATAAGGCCTCTGCCTGAAGCAATGGGTTCATCTTTTGGTAGATTTGTAATTTGGTGGCGGTATTAGGAAGTGGTGACAATCAAGAGGTTGTGTCTTGCCCGAGGAAGTATGCCATTGAGAATGTGTTCTGCAAAGATATACCTCAACCCTCAACCCTCATCCTCTCTCTCTCAACCCTCTCCCCCCCCCCGTGTGTGTGTGTGTGTGTGTGTGTGTGTGTGTGTGTGTGTGTGTGCATGTGCGTGTTTGTGTGTGTGTTCTTACTGACAGAAATTTTAAATTTATTTGATTTCTGCTGCCTGGTTGTTACAAGGTAAGCAGCCTCTGCTAGGTTCTCTTGCTGCTGGGTAGTCAGCTTTGCCTTAGGCCCAAAGCAATGAAAATAGCTCATTGGCATCTTTGAGTCAAAATAACTCATTCCCCTTTTAAGTTGCTTTTCTCACATGTTTTGTCACATAGATGTAATGTAAAGTATAAATAATATACTTATATACACTATGTTCTTTCCATGCAGATATATCTATGCTGAAGTTTAATTTATGGGGGTAGAGAGTTGGCTCAGCAATTAAGAGCTCTTCCAGAGGACCTGAGCCTGGTTTCCAGCACCCATATAAGGTGGCTCACAACTGCCTCTAACTCCAGCTCTCGGGGACCTGATGTCCTATCTGGGATCTATGAGCAACCACATATGCATATGACATACACTCCCACAGACACATATACACAAATAAAACTACATATTTTTTAAAACTACATATAATTTATAGCATTTATACACACAGTAAGAGATTAACAATAATAACTAATAAAATATACCAATATAATGCAACAAAAGCATATGACTTGTCAACTTTTAGAATTTTTATGGAATCATTTTTGGAACATGGCTGACTGCAGATATTTGAAATGCAGACAATTAAACCTTGGATGAGGGAGACTACTGAAGAGAGTTAAGTTTTTAAGACTGAATGGCAAACATCAAACTGGCAGGGATGTGGCCTAAAGATTTATACAGCTAGGCCTATAATTTTTTTCCTCTGAATGTAATGGCTGGCATTTTAATAGCTGAAATTACTGGGGCTATCCCATGGGACCTCTTTTTTTGTTGTTGTTTTGGTGAAACAGTGTCTTGGCTGGGGAGAGAGCTCAGTGGCACTTGCCAATCAAGTATGCTGGCCTGAGTTTGGCTCTCCAGAGCCCACACAAAGAAGGTGCTGAAGGAGACATCTGTAATGCCAGCATTCTCACAACAAGGTAGGGGGTAGAATGCTCACAAGATGTTCCCAGGCCACTTCCAGTGTTCTCCCCACCCAAGATTCCTCTGCACATCAGTTCTCTTGCCCTCACCTCCTCCAACTGCAGCCATAAAACAAGCCACAGACTGAAAACGGGGGAGCAGGAAACGAGGGAAGACTTCTTTGAGGAGGTGGGTGTAAGAACAGGACAGGATTTTCCAAGAGATATAAGGAGAAACACCTTCTAGAAGAGGAAAGTACAAGCATATTCATTTTTCAGTTTCGTAAAGTACCATCTTTGTGCTAGGCATCATTCATCATTTCCTGAGTAACAGTAACTTTGTACTTCAAAATACAAAGACTCTAATGCCAAGGACAGACAAAGGCGCCATAGCATATATGCACCCAATTGAAGCACATAAATTCTCTCTCTCTCTCTCTCTCTCTCTCTCTCTCTCTCTCTCTCTCTCTCTCTCTCTCTCTCTCTCTCTCTCTCTCTCACACACACACACACACACACACACACACAGACACACACCCCTAAAGATAAGCTCTAGGAAACACTTCCCAAGTGTTTGGATTATTGACATAAACTTTTCTCACAATGCTACAGTATCACACAGCCAGGCCACCATGGCTGTAATTGCCAGCACCTCAGTAGTTGTTTCTGTTAGACAGCATTTTTGCTCTCCAGTTTGCCAGAGGTTCCACTCAACCCGCTGCACTGATCCTACTACGTATGGCTTATGACTAACTCTGGTATGGGCAGGAAGTGCTAACACTAGGTACTTGAACCTTTGTACTTAAAGCCCACACTATTACTCAGGACACCATGAATGCCTGACATGAAGAATACACTTTCAGCATTGTCTCATTCTTAAAGGTCCCTGCCTCTGTCTTCCAGCTCTTATACCACCTCCTCCATTAAGTTTATTCCCTTTCTCCCCTCATAGCTCAGCCTTGTTCTATGGCTACAGGTGAAGGGAATGAGGGCACCTGGGAAGCAGAGGGAGGAGGAGGGAAGCACTGGAATGACTGGAGTTGGGCTGTGGTTGAAGGAGAGTATCTGGGGTTTGAACTTTGGAATGTGTGTATTCAAGGGAAGGGTGAACAAATGGCTCATTGAGAAAGAGAGCTGAAACTCTGAAGCAGATACAGAGATTGATACAGCCAAGCAGAGGGCTGAGTTCTGTGAGTCCTCCTGAAGAAAGGGAGGAGAGATTGTAGGAGCCAGGCGGGTCAAGGTCATGAAGGAGGAACCCACAAAGATAGCTGGCCTGAGCTCATGGGAGCTCAGGGACTATGAACCAACACTTAGGGAGTCTGCATGGGACTGAAGGAGGCCCTTTGCATGCCTGTGATAGTTGTGTAGTGTGGTCTGTTTGTTGGCTCCTAGTTGTGGGATCAGGACCTGTCCCTGGCGCTTAGCTGGCTTCTGTGAACCTGTTCCCCTGGCTGGGCTGCCTCATTCAACCTTGATGAAGGGGAGGAGCTTGGTCCTGCCTCAACTCATGTGCCACGCTTTGTTCAAGCCCACGGGAGGCCTGCCCCTTTCCGAAAGGAGAAGGAGGAACAGTGGTTGGGGAGCTGGGTAGATGGGAGTGGAGGGGGAGGGAATGGGAGGAAAGGAGGAAGGGGAAATGGTGGTCGATGCGTAAATGTAAGAATGTTAATGAAATAAAATTAAATTTGAAAAGAAGAGTCTCAAAAAGTAAACAAAGGCAGTGACTTCAGTGAATGAGTTAACTCTTTCAATGAATCAAAATCTGCAGCCTCCATGCCTCAACAAGAAACTCAGCATGGGAGCAGAACCGAAAAATGGAAACACCGCCCAGCTTTTGTCTTGCTTACAACTTTGTCTTTTTATTTTCTGGCCTACTTTGCTTTTGTTTCCATCTCTTCATCACCTGTACAGTCCCTGTCATTAGATGGATGGGACAATCCAGCCAGTGCTTTACAGAGGTTTTTTTTTCCTTCTTTTTTTTTCTTTTTTTTAACAACCTGGCTGCAGCTTCCCCTCCCTCTTCTCCTCCCAGCCCTCCACCTCTGTTCCCGACCCCCCCCCATCCAATACTCTGTTTCTGTTCAGGAAAGGGCAGGTGTCCCATGAGGATCAACAAAACATGGCATCTCAAGTTGCAGTAAGACTAGGAGGGCAGCTGAAGAGGAATTGCACCAGTGGTCCCCAAAGGAGTCTTGATCAGCCAGAACAAGGGCCTGTGATGACCACAGCAGACCTTTGGCTCAGAGCATTAGCTAAGGTCTGAGTGGGTGCTTGCTTGATGCACAGAACTGAATAAACTCTGCCATCTCGGTTTGTGTCACAACTAATTTTATTATTGAAGACTTGGGTTCTGTTACTCAGCCTGAGTCTAGATAAGCCTTCCGATTGACTGCAGTTTCAGGTCACCACATAGACCAAGCTAAGAGTGTTCTTCCTTCCATTAGGGAGGCCCCTGCTAAGTCAAACAATTTCTGTTCTCATTTATGTGCTCCTAATGTTTTACTGTAACATGAAAATCGCAGGGTTTCAATCTCTAAAAGGGTTTATGGATTGTGTGAAGTCTCTGCCTCTATTTTCCTTTTTGCCCTGGCTGGCCTACTACTTACTATGTAGCCCAGGCTGGCTTTGAAGTCACAGGGATCTATCTGTCTGCTTCTGTTTCCTGAGTGTTAGGATCAAAGCCGTGTGCCCACCATGCCTGGCTCCTTTTGCTTTTTGAGCTTCTCCAGCTTTTCAATTCCCAGGAGCAGAGAATTCGCTGACAGTCACGAACTAGGACAAGGCCTTTTTCCTTTCTGCTGCACTGGCCTTGATTATAATAAGCCAAATGGTTCATTTGAAACACAATTGTCAACTTCGTGATATGCAGAGACTCCCACATTTGCATGGTGCCTGAGAACAAAGTGGAAATAAGACAGCTAATTACAATGCGTGTCTGTCCTTCACTGGGAAAAAGGCAGAGAAAAAATTGAGAAAGGCTCTAATGTGTTGGGTCCTCTCCCCAAAGTCCTTTCTGTGGAACAGTTTCGGCCCGCTATTGCCTGACTCAATGCTGACATCCTTCCAGCTCCATCCTCTGCTCTGCTCTTTCACATCCTCTTTTCCACTCTCAGCTTTTTTTTCACCTCTTGATCATTATCTAGATCCTCTGCAGAGATCTAAATTTTATAGAGACAAAGTCTTTTAAAGACCATTTGTAAAAGTTGTCAACTCTTTCACTAGCTAAGGAATAATCTAAACCTGCCACCTAACCTTACTTTTACGGACCGATGGAAAACAATCTATACCTCTTTTATGAATGGCCTTAAACTGATGCTATTTAGAAACATAAAAATGAGCTGTCAGGGCCAGACAGTGGCGGCACATGCATGCACACCTTTAATCACAGTGCTTGGGAGGCAGAGGTTGAGTTCGAGGCCAGTCTCCTCTCTCATCTATAAACTGAGTTCCTTGGTCTACAAAATGAGTTCCAGGACAGCCAGGGCTGTTACAAAGAGAAAGCCTGTCTTGGGGTGGTGGGGAGGAATGATAGCTATGGCAAAGCTCTACCAAGTCTATATTCTCTCTCACACTAAGCAACATGCTCTATTGTATGTGTGGGGATCAGAAGTGGATGTCGGTGTCCTCCTCTCTCTCTCCCTCTATTCTTCTCCCTCTCTCCCTCCTTCCCTCCCTCTCTCCCTCCCTTCTCCCTCCACCTTTCTTTTTTGAGATAACATTCTATTTAATGACCCTGGAACTTGATGATTTGGCTAGACTAGCTGGCTATCAAGTCCAAGCGATCCTACTGTCTCTAACTCCCCAGTTCTAGGATTACAGGCACATGCTACTCAGCTGACTTTTACATGGGTGCTAAGGATTCAGACTCAGGTTCACAAGCTTTCGGAGTGATCTCCTTAACTCCTCTATTTCAATTTTTAAACTATGTTTTTTAGGGGCAATGTTTTAGCCAGGCAATGGTGGCACACACCTTTAATCCTAACACTCAGGAGGCAGAGGCAGACGGATCTCTGTGAGTTCGATGCCAGCCTGATCTACAGAGCAAGTTCCAGGACAGCTAGGGCTACACAAGAAACCCTGTCTCAAAACAAAACAAAAAGGACAGGGCAGTGGGGGGGATGCTGTTAGACTATACTCATTCATGACTTACAACAAGTAAGAGTCCAACATTCTCTAGTCAGTATTTTATGGAAAGCATAGTAAACACAGAAAACAAACATTCACAAAGTGTATGTCACTACAAGTCAACCTGGGGAAAACAAAAGAACCCATACAAATACCACACAGACGAGCATTGCTATTCACAGAGAAGAGACCCTGGACCCACAACTATACTGCTTTGGCAAGGAACAAAAGCATAAAGATGTTTTTTGGTTTGGGTTTTGTTTTTTGTTTTTTAATTGAGATAGTGTCTCTACATAGCCCTGGCTAGCCTAGAATTTGCTATGTAGACCAGCTGGCCTCGAACATACAGATATCCACTTGCCTTTGCCCCCCAAATGGTGTGATTAAAGGCATGCTTCACAATGCCTGGCAAGTATTGTCACATTTTCCAAATAAAGGTAAAATTTGAATTTCAGATAAATGAGTAATAATTTAGCATAACTATTATGGAACATTTAGTACACTGTTATACTGAGAGGATTTTTATTGATTATACTATATTTGAGTCAACTGGACTGCCTGTATTTCACCTGGCAACCTGTACAGACCATTCAATCCCCATTATTCTAATCTTCTTCAGATCAGCAAAGAAAAACAGCTTTATTCATTAATAGTTTAGTAGACACTAAACTATTCTCCTCACCATTAACCCCTTCTAGTTTCCTACTACACACACCTGAATAGTATTTCCAGTGGTAGAATTAGCAGTGAAACACTCTCTTCCACTTGTCAATCCTTTGCCTATGTAATCCTTACCTTCTCCACATATCTATCCCTCCTTCAGTTTTTCTACTTCTGTATCTACTCAGAAAGGGCTTTTAAAAAGAAGCTCCTACTCGATATGTACTCAAATGATTTCTCAAACTCTGATGTATTGTACGCCACCTTATGGTGGCTTCCCTGAATTTTACTGCGGCCCCCACCCCCACCCCAGGTTTCACTTCCCAAAGCATAGGTTCTGTTACTGTCATGTTGTCGATACTTGAATGTTTAGTTCATAACACTGATGTTTTGTTTAAAGTACACTGCTCCTTAATAGCTTTACTTAACACAGTCATCACTAAGATCGATTGTGAAAAATTTTTATCCATACAAGATCACTTGTGCCTAATGTTAATCCCTGCTCTCACCCTCAGCTCCAGGATCCAATAATTTACTTTGTGCCTCTATACATTTGCCTCTTCATGAACGTCACGTGTGGAATCACATGGTATGTGCCACTTATTTCACTTAATGTCATTAACATAAGCTTCATCTGATGTTGTGGCAAGTGTCACTACTTACTCCATTTTTTAAAAAAATTCTAAGTAACTTTTTGGTATGTATAGGTCTGTGTGCCTTGTGTGTGGAGCTTAAAGGACAACTTACAAGGGGAAGTCCATTCTTTCTTTCCACCATGTCGGTTCTGGGGATCAAATTCAAGTTGTGGGGCTTGGATGCACACTGTGCATTCTTGAGAACCTTAATATTCCCTGCAACTTTTCAACCATTATCTCACAACTTGAAGTTACTTTTGCTCATTAGTAGTCTGACCTAACTCACCTGATCTAACAACTTCCCAAGACTTTATCCCTTGGACATAGCTATAAAGGGACATGAAGTTTATAAGTTTGTAAGTGTTGTGTGTACACGCATCCATGTGCATTCATTTGTGTGTGTGTGTATGTGTGTGTTTGCATGGGGGTTAGATATTTCTATGGAAACCTGGCTGCTCCCCTCTGCCTTTTGAATGTAGGGATTACAGATTTGTACCCCATACCCAGCTCCTTCTGTGTTCTTAATCATGCCTCTACATTCTCTAAACCATGAGGTCAAGACTGATCATCACTTGGACAGTTCATACAGAAATGGAGAGCTGGGTTTTTACAAATTACTTATTCCAGAGTATCCCAACCTTAACACTGCTGACTTCTGAGGTAGCAGAATTCCTTGTTGAGCAAGAAAGAGGAAGGGAGCTCTCCCGTACACTGCACACTGTACCCAGTACACTGACTGATGACGGATGTTTGGAAACATACTAGTCTCAACCCACTGGAAATAAGAAGCAAACCTGAATTAAGGACAACCAAAATAACTGTTCATTACTGAATGTCTCTGGAGAGAAGAACAAAATGGTCACCAGTTGATATCTGCTTGCCTTCCTCAAGCAGATGTTTAGAAGGATATGAATTCAGGGAAAGGTCTAGATCAGAGTACATATTTGAAAGTTTATCAGCAGAACATAGTGGTTGAAGCTATGAGCTTGGATAAGGTTAGCCAGGGCTGGTGTTGAGAATAAAGAAAACATTAGCAAGAATTGGTTTTTATTTTACTATTTGTTTATTTGGTTGGTTGGCTTTTTTCAAGACAGGGTTTTTCTGTGTAGCCCTGGCTGTCCTGGAACTTGCTCTGTAGACCAGGCTGGCCTCGAACTCACAAAGATCCTCCTGCCTCTGCCTCTCAAGCGCTAGGATTACCATCACCCAGCTGAGAGAACTAGCTTTTAAGAAGGAAGCTGAATGAGAATTCATAGAACTAGGAAGAATAACAATTCGAATGTCAATACCACTTGCCATGTGGTGCTAAATGGTTTACAGATGTCACCTTTTTAAGTACCAAACAAAACTTTATAATATAGGCATTATCCTTTTCATTTTACTGAAGGGGAAGTTGAGGCTCAAAGACTTGAGAGTAAGCTAATCAAGTCTATGCTAATAATTGGTAGCGTGACAGGATTCAAATTCAAATTAGTTTGCTTTTACAGTTCCAATATGTCGTGGAACCCAAGGAATGATGGAATACAATGAACAATAGAGAAAAACATAGTATAATATCAGCCCAACAGTTTAGTCAGAGGCAGACAAGTACAAAGACATTCAGTAAATTAGCAACAAGGCTATCTTGGAAGACCTTGGGAGGACGATTTTAGGGGGAGACTGATAACAATTGAGAACAGAGAGAAGGAACAAAATGGAAACAGTAAATGGGGACTATTCAAAATGTTCAGATTTGAAGAGAAGGACTGAGATAAGGCTAGAGGAGAGGGAAGAATAACCCAGTATCTAGGGAGGCCATGCCTTTCTTCTTTAGTTCTTTCTTTTTCTTTCTTCTCTCCTTCCTTCTTTTAAAGCAAGTTATCTCATGGCCTTCTATTGCTTTCTTTTTTCTCTTTTTATTGAAAATAGCCTTTTTTTCACTTAATATATCTTGGTTATGGTTTCCACTTTCTCTGCTCCTCACAGTTTCTCCCCACATTCCTCCTCTAATCTGGATTCACCCCCTTTCTGTCTCTCATTAGAAAATAAACAGACTTCTGAGGGATAAAATAAAATCTAAGCTAAAAAAGAAAAGCTAACACGTTTAAATCAGACAAAACAAACAGAAGAAAAAGAACCCAAGAGAAGGCAAAAGAAAGAGACCTACTCACTCACACAGGAGGGAATCCCATAAAAACATTATCTGGAAGCCATAATATATATGCAAATGAGAGAGGGGTCAATGAGAGGGTAAAATTAGAGAAGAAAAAATATATGAAAAATAATAAATTTTAAAAAGAGCCCTGGTACAAGATTGTGAGACAAGAAAACTCCAAAACATGCTGTCGAGTTTGTTTTCTGTTGGCCACTACTGCTGGGTGCTCGGCCTACTCTTTGGAGTAGTTGGTTTCCATTGTGAGACTTCCTTGGAGAAAACTTAAGTTCTCATTTGCATGTGGCTATCAATGCTGATTGCTTCTGGGTGAGGAATGGGCATGTGTCTACTTCTGCTTCAGCTCTAGGGCCCCATCTAGTGCAGACCCAATACAGGCCCTCTGCATGCTGCCTCAGTCTCTGTGCATCAATCATGCTGGTTTAAGAGGGCCATGTTTCCCTCATGTCCTCCATCCCCTCTGGCTCTTAAACTCTTTCTGCCTCCTCTTCTACAGGCATCCCTGAGCCCCTAGTGACAAGGTTTGATGATGGACTCTGCATATTGTCTGGCTGTGGGTCTCTGTATTTGTTCCCATCTGCTGCAGGAGGAAGCTTCTATGATGATGGCTGAGAAAGGCATTGATCTATGAGTATGAGGCTGTATTGTTATCATCCAGACCAGATCATTGGTAATGTTTTGGCATTTATCTTTATGGCCTATCATTGTACTATACATACAATACACACATTTTTTCCAGTAATGAAATCAAACCACACAGTTTTCTAATTTTTTTTTCAGTTAAAAGGTATTATAAATGCTTTGTAATGTTAACACATATGCTCTATAAACATCATCCTAATAGCTCTTTAATAGTCCCTTGGTTGTAGCAAAGCATCCTTTCTTACACTGTCAGCACCTATGCTGTTTTTCTCCTCCCTTTCTCTCCTCCTCTCCTCCCTTCTGCTACTTTAATTTCTCCCCACCCCCACCCCCATACAAGCTGTTGTGCAGTGGAAGCAGAATTCATTCAGTCAAAACGGGCTTAATAAATGTCAGAGATATATTTGTTTGAAAGGACATTTTGCTGTTTTAGGCTGAATGACACTAGAATATATTTTACACCTGTGTGTGTGTGTGTGTGTGTGTGTGTGTGTGTGTGTGTGTGTGTGTGATGTTCGTGTACATCAGATGCAACAGTAGATTAGTTAGCAAAGGGAAAGTTGGAGATCCAGCTGGGGAGCAGGGAGGGTTGTTAAACAGTACCACAAACTTGTTAAGAAGGAAGGAAGATATGGAGCACAGATGCCATGACTAAATTTATGTTGCTAATTTTGTGAAGATGGATTAGGTTGGCTGGAAAGAAGCTGAAGTTATTTATAGCCTCCCTATCTGGAGTTAAGTGGGAGTTCAGGTGATATGCTTGTTGAGAGATGGAAAGTGGAGGATTTAAAAAGCGAGAGGAATCACTTAAATGCTTCTTGAGTGAACAGGAGATGATGCTAGCAATGGGCACATGGTTCTAAGGTACTTTTGAAAGCCCAGCTGAGACTAATGCCAATTGCTATGTACAGATGGTAGAATTTTTGCTATGAACTAGATTTGTATTTTTGCTATTTTTTAAAAGTAAAATGGATACACCAGAGGCAAGGCTATTTGGAAAATTGGGGAAGTAATTATTAGAGTCTCCATCTGTAACCCAGACTGGATTGAAACTCAGTAATTAGTTATAGTCCTGTGCCATTTTCTCAAGTGCTGAGATTGTGACACCATGCCTGGCTAGAGATGAAAATAAAGAGGGTTCGTAGATTGATTGAGAAATGATGGACAGATCATAAGACAAAGGAGTTAAATGATTTGGAAAAATAGCTAGAGTCACAACAGAAAATAGAGAGAGAGGATTTGGTTAGAGAAGTGTAGTTCTAATCACTAAGGTTGCTACCACTCCAGTTCACAGGAACAGAGACTGAAATTGTTTCTCCTGGAGCTGTTGCCAGTTTTTGAACTATGAAGTACAGGCTAGAGGAAATTCCAGTCATTAAGCCTAGTTACTATTGTCCTCTAAGGGTCCAAGATCTAACTCTAATGCCCAAACTGACTTAGTAGAGCTCATTCTATATGGAGAGAGATACCTTGCTCAGCCTAGACACAGGGGTGTGGGGGTGGAGATGTACCTTGGTCCTGCTTCAATGAGATGATGGGACAGACTTAGTAGACTCCCTACTATTGATCTCTCCGAGGATCAGATAGAAGGTGGGAAGAGTGGGGGGGGGGGAAGAAGAGAGAAGGGATGGGGACCTGAGATTGGAATGTAAAATATAAATGAATAAAAAAGAAATACCCCCCAAAAGAATCTGCTGAGATTAAATCCATGCACACATCATGTCTCCTCCTACTCATGGCACCTCCTTTCTATTCCACTACCATCCCCATAATGTCATGTACTTCCTTGATCCTGCACCTACCTGACAGTCTTCTCCCAGAAGCAGAGCATTGGTTTTGTGTCTTTGGAACTGTCTCACCACATTCAGCCAACTTTCCTATATCCTCGGGCTCAGCAAGAGTTTCCTTCACTCCCCTGAACTTCATTGAAACCTCTTGGCTTAGGTTGGTGTTCTACTTGCCCTAATTTCTGCTTTCAGATCATTATCTTCCTGTATTCCTCAAACAAAAGAAAAGACTACACCACCAAAGCCCGATCTTGTCAAGGCAATCAATTATCCTTAACCATTTAAGGATAACCTTTCTCCTTAACCATTTATGCATTTGTCCTGGGATGATTCCTTCCTTTCATAAATCAATGACTTTGGCCCTTGTTCAGTCTTTTTCTCATTTCAAAGTCTACTATTATCCTGAGTGACTTTGACATCCCTAAAAATAATCCATCTAGTGTCTCTCTCTCTCTCTCTCTCTCTCTCTCTCTCTCTCTCTCTCTCTCTCTCTCTCTCTCTCTCTCTCTCTCTCTCTCTCTCTCTCCATTTCTTTCCCATTCTTTTTCTTCTCTCCCCCCTTTCCCTTTTCTTTCTCCATTCCCTCCCCTTTCTAATAAAACTTCACTTAAAAAAAAAAAGATAATCCACTGGGCAGTGGTGGCACACACCTTTAATCTCAGCATTTGGGAGGCAGAGGCAGGAGGGTCTCTGTGAGTTTGAAACCAGCCTAGTCTACATGAGCTAGTTCCAGGACAGGTTCGAAAGCTATAGAGAAACCATATCTGGAAAAAACAAAACAAAACAAAAAGATCATCCATCTGATGATTCTTGCCACTCAATTCCTTGACATCCTTTAAAAGGACATTCATTATCTTTCACTTTGGGCACACACATACAGTAACCACCCCTGAAATCTTCCCCCATTCCAGCAGAATCAGGAACTAATCAGAATTATGAACCAAAGCACCCCATCTTCTAGTCACAATCTTCTATTCTCAAATTTTCCACAGTAACATTATGACCACTCCACTGCTTAGGTCCTCAAGTCCCTGGATAGCCTCTACTTCCATTCATTCAAGGATCTCTGCTAAAAATCATCATTATTACTTAGCTATGATTTCCCCGATTATCGTTTCCAAGCCTTAACTTTCTTTGCCTCTGACTTCTTTTGTAACCCCAGATATCTGTGTTACTGCTGTTAAGAAATTTAAACAATTGTGCGGTGGGGTGCTGGGGCAAGAGGTTACAAGTTCAAGATCCCCCTGGGCTGCTAAATGAATCAAGGCTAGCTTGAGCTACTCAGGAAGGCAATGTACAGACACTGAGAGACTTTGCAGCACTCAGTCATAAATATGATGTCTTTATCAGTACCCTCCCAGCAGGGCTCAAAGAGCTATGTGAAAGAGGACGTGGCAAGATTGTAAGAGCAGAGAGGATGGAGGACTCCAAGGACGCAGTGTCTTCCAAACACAAGATCAATGCACAGATGCACTCACAGAGACTGTGGCAGAATGGACAAGGTCCTCACAGGTTCAAGCCAGATAGCGTTCGAGCACTGAGAGGTGGAAGTGGACATGCACTGCCACCCCTAACCAAGAAGTTAGCAACTGATAGCTGCTGCCAAAGGAAAAACTGGTGTTCTCCAGTGGGTATTTTAACCACACATCTGGGAAGGTCCCAGGCCCAGCAATAGTAGACTAACAGAAAATGAACTCAATGGTATTGTTGTAGACTTTTTATCTTGTTTTGCTTTGTCTGGGCATTTTGCCTTATCTTTTTTTTTTTTTTTTGCTTGTTTGCATTTTTGTTTTGTGGGTTTTTGTGTTTCTTATTTCTTTTGTTTATGTTTTTACTTGTTTTTTAGAGAGAGAAAGAGAAACAGAAAGAAAGCACGTTATTTTGGGTGGGTAGGGAGATTGAGAGGATCTGGAAGTGGGAAAATATGGAAAGCTTTAAAATATATTGTGTGAAAATTTTTCAACAAAAAGTGTTTAGAAAAGGAAATGTAGTTAGAACAACTGAAGAGCTCATTTAAAATTTTTACTTATCAGAAGCTCATTTGTGTCAGCTTGTATGTGCCTTAACATTGTCTTTCAAGCTTTTGAACCCAACTGCAGAAACTTTCTGCAACCATGCAGCTTACACCTGCCTTTAACAAAAATGAACATAATATTAAAAAGGCAAATATAACCTGCAGAAAACATTACAGAAATTCTGCCTGTGTATAAGTTCATTAAGTTGTATAGACTTTGGGTCTGGAAGAGTTGGGCATCTGATGTTTTTATTTATTTACAAGTATTTTTAATAAGATTTATAATAACACAAACATTTCATTTTGTCTGGCAATATAGACATAAGATTTACTGTTTAATGCCCTTTAATGTATAGTATTCTGTGGCACTTTGTACACTCATTCATTTTAAACAAAAAAGAGTGGAAGGTGGGCACCTGTGGTGATGACTGATGATGGTAATTAGGGTCGCTTCACTGTTCTCAAGATTGTAAATGGAATGTGGCCCAGGTATTCCATTGCTTTAGAACTAGTGCTGGTTGGGGTAGGTACGAGTAAAATTAACACCACTGCTGGTTCAGGGTCACAGCCACTATGCTGGTGTGTACACTTCCAGTTCCCTCAAAAAGAGATATACACTGAGCCTAGTTTTCCTCTTAGGGTTTACTAGCACTCTCTTCCCAGCTAGAGAAGTTTCACCGCACTCATTCACTCATGTATAAAATATAGCAATACTCTCAGCATCATCATGAGAATTAAATATACACAGAATGCATCGTATCTGGAGCACTGTATGTTCTCAACAAGAGGTAGTCGTCATAATTATGTCACGGTGGTGATCCAACTCTGCTTTTTTTTTAGAGGCATTTAAACAATGGTTCCATCTTCTCTATCCAACTAATTTTATTAAGGGAAGAGAATATGCATATTTATCCTTTTAGACTGCACACACCTTTGTACATAACAGGGAGTGCATAAACACTTATTAAATAGAATGATTTCTTAAGTGCCCCCCTTTCCTCTATTTCTAGCAGGAATTTAAATAAAGGGGTGTGGTTGTCAAGAACACAGGTTTTGGTCATAGGTTTGAATTTTCACTCTGTCAACTTGCTAACCCATATGACCTTAAGTAACTATTATTGCTGGGTTTCATGCACCGTATCACAATGTAACATCTACTCCACCCAATTAATTGAGGAAAGTACAGTAAAATATGAGGCCTCCCAAAGATGTTTTTAAACAATAAAAGTCCTATTGCTTTTATTAATATCTATTTCTTTTGTGAAAGGTGTCACATGCCCAGTCTATTTTATTCTTAATTAAAGAGTGGCTTGATGAAATGGAGCATGATACAGTCACACGAATGAAAGACACATGCCATGGCACTTCCAGCATTTTCAGGGAGGGTTTATGGCAGTTGGAAAAACAAGCAAGTAAAGTGAACATAGAAATTCAAACCATCGCTTGTTTGAAAGTCACACATAATGGAAAGCAACTAGAAAAGCAACAAAGAGAAAAGTGTGCAAGAAAGATCAAAACAACTAAGGCTTGGGGCAGGAGAGACAGCTCAGCGGTTAAGAACACTGGCTACTCCTCCTGAGAATTCTGATTCAATATCCAGAACCCACACAGTGGCTCATGACCATTTGTAACTCCAATCCCCAGGGGATATGACGCCCTCTTCTGGCCTCTACAAGCACTGCATACATATGATACACAGACAAACATGCAGGCAAAACACTCATACACAGAAGATAAAAATTGTTAAAATGAAAATAAAAAACCCCTACCTGCATCTTGTCCAGAGTCACTGCCCCCATTAGTTGCCACTCTGAGGAGTACTTTTCTCTTTCTTAATAAATTGTCTCTATTTCTATTACCTTACCATTTGTCTCTGGTGCAATTCTTTACTCTGGAACATGAGGACCTGGAAACCTCAGAAGTTGCCACCTGGACAGAGATTCATGACTAGGACAGAAGCTCACAGATAACAGAAGCTTAGGGGTCTAGTCTACTAACTAGTGACAACTTCAGGTGACAATGACACTGGATACTGGCAGGTGAGGGTTGGAGGTGCTAAAAATGTATCAAAAAGACAATATCACCAGAAATGATATGTGAATACTAAGTGGAAGGGCTGTAATTTTAAGGCGCATACTGCAGCTGATGGGAGATGTCATTCTGTAAATATGTTTCTCTTATTGGTTAATGAATAACGCACTATTGGCCAATAGGAAAGCAAGATAGGCAGAACTAGGAGACTAGGAGGAGAGAGGAAGTAGTAGGAAGGAGTCAGCATGTAGAGACTGGAAAGAACAGAGGTCTGGGCCCTCTCTCCGATAAGATGAGACCACGTGGAAATACTTAGATTAATAGAAATGGGTTAGTATTTAAGACATAGCTAGCCAATAGTACAGGCCTACAGCTTTATATCAAATACAGTGTCTCTGTGTTAACTGGGGCTGGCGAGGCAGTGGGCCCAGAACGGTGGGGAAAACTGCTCTTACCACTGCAGCTGCTACCACACTGAATAAAAACAAAAACAAACAAACAAACCAAAACATAAAATGTCAAGAATTTACTGAGACCTGTGTTTAAAGCTTCTTCTTCCTAAAGGCCCAGTAAGAAGCTACCTTCATAGCATGGATAGTCCCTCTATCTACTGACTTGCCCTCAATCTACTTCCAAGCTTTCAATTCCCCCCACCAGTTTCTCTGTGCTGTTCTTCAACAGCACCTGGTGAGGCGGTGCACACCTATAATCCCAGCTCCACAGAAGCCCGAGGCAGGGGGATCAGAGTTCGAGGCCTGCCTGGGTAATGTAGTGAGACCCTGTCAAAGTAAAGGACAAAAGAAGACAGGGATATAGTGAAGGAAGAAAAAAGAGTAAAAAAGAACGAGCCTGGGGTTGTTGAGCTCAGTGACGATGTCTTCCAAACCCTGGGCTTGATTCCCCTGCATCACAAAACCAAAACTGTGCTCAAACCTACTACATGGTGAAAGCTGGCAGCTGACCACCAACACCTAACCTCTGATTAGGTTACAAAATTAACCTCTGGCTGGTTTCTAGATCATACATGGCAAGTGAGTTTTGTTGACAAGAAGAAGAGAGGGGAGGAGATGGCTTATTAGTAAATGCCTAAATTGGAGGGGGTGGTGAGAATGTAATTACCTGGGGAAAAGGACTTGTTATAGGTGTGAATCTGAATCTGGAGTATGGGAGTAGCATCGGTGGGGATTTCCAGTTCCTTATATCCCAGAACAAAACATTGCACTAAGGATAAGGTAAGGTAGTGCAGAGAGGGAGGAGTGATAAACAAAGGGGTCAAGACCAAGCTGGAGAAACCCACAGAAACTGCTGACCTGAACAAGGGGGAGCTCATGGACTCCAGTCTGACAGCTGGGAAACCAGCATAGGACTGACCCAGATCCCCTGAACACGGGTGTTAGTTAGGAGGACTGGGCAGTCTATGGGGCCTCTGGCAGTGGATCAGTATTTATCCCTAGTGCACCCATGGGCTTTGGGAGTCCATTCCCTATGGAGGGATACTCTCTCAGCCTAGACTCATAGAGGAGGGCCTAGGCCCTACCCCAGATGATGTGACACACTTTGATGATCCCTCCTGGAAGGTCTTAACCTCCTTGGGGAGTGGATGGGGGTAGGATGGGGGAATGGTGGGGAACATGGGAAGACTGGAGGGAGAGGAAACTGGAATTGGTATGTAAAATAAGATTGTTTTAATAAGAAAAAATAATAAATATAAACAAGAAATAAAAAATAAGATTGCTTTTCATTTACATTTTAAAAAGTTGGGGAAAAAGACAGTAATAGAAATGGAATTTAAGAAAAAGACACTCCTGAGAATGGCAATGAACTGGTGAGCTAGGGAAAGGCACGTGCTCAAAAGCACTGGGTCAGGAGTCTTAGGACCCTTTATCAGGTTATTTAGAGAACACCGCCGTCCTCTAGCGTTTCCACATTGTGGGCTTTACCCTGCTGCATGTAGTCCAGACATAGGACTCCCAGTCTTCAGCAAACTGGCCTTTTTCATACAGCAATCTTAATGGAACTCACTACAGCTCTTACTCTCCTGTCATGCATGTGTCCACTCCCACATAAGCCACCCTTAGGCATTTGTATTTTTAAGAATTTTTCTTTTTAAACTGTGGTGTGTGTGTGGGTTCAGACATGTGTCACAGTGCAGTTCCACAATGAGCTCCAGTGTTCAAACTTGGGTGGTCGGGCTTGTGCAGGAAGTGCTTTCACCTGCTGAATCATTTTGCTGGCCCAACCAGTGCACATTTCTTTTTTAATCTTTATTATTTATTCTTTGTGTCTTTCACATCGTGCATCTCAATCCCATTCATTTCCCTGTCACTCCATATTAACCCTCTGCCCTTTCAACGCTCCCCTCCCCGCCACGATTAGAATAAAACTTAAGAGAAAAAAATTAAAAATCTTGTCATGGCAGCTGCAGTGGGATATAGTAATTCATACAGTAAACTCATATATATATATATATATATATATATATGTATATATACATACATACATACATACATACACACATATACAACTGTTCGTTGCAAAGAGTCACTGGTCCCGTTCGAGGCCTCTGGTTTCTGCTATAATGATGCTGGGCCCTGACTGGAACTCCCCCCTGTTGTTGCCTTGTGTCATGGAGATCCTGCAGCTTTGGGTCTGCAGGACTGGTCCCCTCACATGCTCCAGCAGATCATAGATGAGTTGGATGTTGGATGTTGGATGACTCAGGTTCTGGGTCTGAGTAGTTGCAGGGTTGGTCAGCCCGCCAGCTCTGCCCTGTCCTGACCACCAGGTTGAGTTCTCCAGCATTGCCCTGGCTTGTTCACCCCTTGTAGCAATGAGTGGGGAGGGGGAAGTCCTCCTGTTTCCACACTCTCCGGATTGGCTCTCCCACACCTGGACCATCGGGGTCAGCTCTACTGTGATGCCCAGGCGAGGTGCAGGGGCCACTCTCCTGAGTACTGCAGCTGGTGAGGGACAGGGACAGCTCTCCACACTTATGACCTCAGGGACAGCCCTTCCAGCTGCCATAGGCAGAGGGGTGGGAGGGCATCTCACCCCACCCAAACCACCATATGGCTAATGAAGGCGGTGGGGCAAAATCTCCCATGCTCATGTTCTCTTGGCCAATTAACCAGCCCCCTTATCAACAGGGTCAGCTCTGCTGGGCTGCCCAGTCGAGGTGCAGGGCCTGCTCTCCCAAGTGCTAAAGCTGGGGAGGGGCAAGGCCAGCTCTCCTGCCTCAGACATAGAGGCTTAGGGGGAGGGCATCTCTCATGCTCATGCTCTCAAACAGCTCACCCATGCCCTAAAACAGGGTATGAGCCACAGTGCTGCCCAGATGAGTTGTGGGGCCCACTTTCCTAAGTGTTGCAGCTATTAAAGGGGACAGTCAACTCCCTTGTTGGCTGGAGGTGGGAGGGGCACGGGGGGGCGGGCATCCTTCCCTCACTTCCACCCCCATGTTGCAGATGAGGGAGGTGGTACCGGCTATGCCCATCTTACACCCTCAGGGTTGGCTCAACTGTGCCTGTCTACAGGGTCGGCTCTAGTGTGCTGCCCAGGCAGCCCTCACCACCTGCAGCAGGTGGGAGACCTGATCCAACCCTTAGCAGCTGCAGCACGTGGGAGCAGAGTGGACACTTCTTAAGCGCCTACAGTAACAGGTACTTAGAAGCTGCTTCAGTTTAAAAGCATTGGCTCCTCTCGGGCTCACAAGCTAACTGAAAGCATAATGAAAGGTAGTTAGCTCTGCCTTTAAATTGTATGTATTTCTTTTCTGTGTGTGAGTATTTTGCTTTCATGTATGTCTGCGTACAATATATGCACATGATGCCCTTGGAAACAAGAAGAGGGTGTCAGATGACCTAGAACCCATATAGAGGCCCACCTGTAATCCCAGCACTCTGAAGATGGAGACAGGACAGTGAACTCTTGGTTCAAGTGAGGGATCATGCCTCAATAAATAAGGTTGAAAGTCACTGAGGAAGATACCTAACGTCAACCTGGGACTTCCACAAATATTCACATGCATCTGCATATGCATGCTCCCACACACATGAATGCATGCCACACACATACACATGAAAAATAGAAACCTTAAGAGCAGATAAAAGTAAAAGATACAAAAAAATAGGAAGTGATGAGTTTGAATATTATCTGTATTTTAACATTATTTAATTATAAATTGTATTAATCATTACTGAATAACTATTTTGCAAATTGAAAAAAAAACCATCAGCTTTTACTACACTACAGATCCGCTGCAGCACACTACTCAAAGTATACTGGAGAAAAAAAATCAACCCTTTTCATTATGTCTTTCCCACAAGTATACTATTGAAGCCTGTAAAATCCACCAAATGATAATCACTCCTTTGCTCTGAGCTCTTCACTTGGCATACTAAAAAGAGCAATACACAGAATAAGAACACTTAAATTCTTTGTTCTTTCTTTCTTTTTTTCTTTTTTGAGACAGGATCTCACTATGTAGTCTTGGCTTGTCTAAAAGTTGCTGTGTATACCATGTCAACTTCAAATATATGGTGATCTTCCCAGTTCTTCCTCTCAATCACTGGCATTACCACCGTACCCAGCAACAACACTTAAAGTTCAACCCTAGACTTATCAGGAATTAGTTGTGATAACCTATTGGAACCCCAGATTCAGAAAAAGGTATTAAACAAGTGTTACTTTTAAGTGGCTTTTAGGGGGCAGGAGAGATGATGGCTCAGCGGTTAAAAGCATTTACTACTCTATCAGAGGACTTGAGTTCAGGTCTCGGCAAACACATGGCAATCTGCAGGAGGTCTAACACCCTCTTCTGGACTCCTCAAGCTATTGTATGTGCATTTGATGCACACGACTCTCACAGGCCCAAACACATAAAAATTATTTTTAAAAAACTAAATTACTCTTTTATATGTTTGTGAGGGTATGTATGAATATATGTTTAGAGCCACATATTGAAGTATAATTGACATACAAGTGGGCACATTTTAAAAGTACAATTGAACAATTTATTGAAATCATCACAAAAAGCAAGACAGTGATCATATCTATCATTGCAAACGTTTTTGTTCCTCCTAACTGAATACTCTTCCCAAGAAACTTCTGATTGTCTTCTGACTATCAGAACATTTTCTGTAATTTTATAAAAAGTGGAATTATAGCCTGGCGTTGGTCACAGACACCTTTAATCCCAACATTCAGGAGGCAGAGGCAGGTAGATCTCTGTGAGTTCGAGGCTAGCCTGGTCTACAAAGCTACTTCCAGGACAGGCTCCAAAGCAATACAGTGAAACCCTTCCTGGAAAAACAAAAACAACAAAAAAAGTGGAGTTACAAATTCTACATTCTTTTATACCTTATTTCATCTAGCATATTTATTATGAGGTTCACCTTCATAATAAATTATTATGTGATTGTTACGTGAATCAATAGTTTTTTTTTAATTTTGGTATATTCTATGGAATGGGTACAACATACATTTGTTGATCCATTCCTACCAATGGCATTTGAGTTGTTTCTAATGCTGTTTTAAACATTCATGTGTAATTTGATGTTTATAAATATGATGCCATTTCTCTTGAAAAACTACCTAGGAAAGAAATGGTTTGGCTGTTGGTTAGAAAAATATTTAACATTGTAATGGCATATTTCTGATACCAGAACTTAGGAGACTGAGACAGGAGCATTGTGGGTCTCAAGCATGGGCTGTATAGCAACACCGTCTCAACAATGACTGCAAGGTGGTTCTGTGAGTAAAGCACTTGTCTCACAAACCTAGTGATCTGCGCTTGATTCCTGAAACCCAAGTAAAGGTTTAAGGAGAGCCTTTGAAAGCCTGCCAAGCACACACACTGTGCGCATGCGTGTGTGAACACTGTGAGCAACTGATAAATTTTCTGCCAAACTGAACATACCATTTTACATTCCTTATAAATGTTTGAGAGTTATTCCCTAGTAGACGCTAAATATGGTCAGTGTTGCTAATTTAAGTCATTCCAGAGAGTGGATAACAGTATCTCATGTGGCTTTAATTTACACTTTCCTAAATAATAAATAATAATGATATAACTGTCTTCAAGTCGTTGTCTTCTTTGGTGAACTGTCTGCTCCAATTCTTGCCATTTAAAATTGAGTTGTTTACCTCTCCATTAAAGTTTTCAACTTTCTTTATACATTCTACATACCAATCCTTTGTTGAAACATATTTTGAAAATATTTACTTCCAGTTTGGGGGTTGCATTTTTATATTTGAAATGGGCAATTTGCACAGGAAACAATTCACATTCCAATGAAGTCCAATGTATTGTTTTCTCTTCTTTTCTAGCTCAAGATTTATGTCTTACTAAATATTTTCCAAACCAAGATGACTAGACCTTTCACCCGTTCTCTTTCCAGAAGCTCGATGACTATAGTTCCTACATTTTGCTCTGGAATTTCATTCTGCATTGCCATTCATACATGGTGTAGAATGAAAGCTGGGATGCATTCACTGGCCAACAGTTACCCAACTTCTCCAGCAATATTGACTGACAAATATCCCTTCACAGTGGAATTTGCCTTGACATCTTTATTTAAAACATCAATTGCCCACACACATGATATGTTCCTATTCTGTTCCACTGCTCTATACCCTCTTCACACCACTATTGCTCATACTGATTACCATGGCTTTTAAAGTCAGGCAGTCAGGCAAGCCACGTTCATCTAGTTCTTAACTTTTCAAAGTTCTTTGGGAAGTTCTAGGTTAGTTGCATTTCCATATGAGTTTGACATTAAGCCTGTCAATTTCTCTCCTAAATGACCCGATTGAGAATTCTTCTTGGTATCACAATGAATATAGAGATGAATGTGGGAAAATGGATCCTCCTGCTTCGGCCTCCCAAGTACTGAGATTAAAGGCATCTGCCACAACCGCCCAGCCAACTTCTTCCTTTCTTATCTATATCCCTTGTTCTACTGTCTCTTTGCTTTAGCAAAAGCATCATATAAAGCAGCAAGCATGGATACATACCATTGACTTTGCCCTGTTTTTAGAGGAACCACCTTCAGGTATAATGGCTATAGTATGATTACATATAGTCTGTTGTTTGTTGAAGTGTGTTCCTTCTATTCTGATTTTCTTTGGGACTTTATCATTAAAAGACGTGGAAATTTATTAATGGCTTATTCTGATTTTCTTCGGGACTTTATCATTAAGAGACCTGGAAATTTATTAATGGCTTGTCAGCATCTATTAGATGAACCACCTTAAGTGTATTTATGTGTTGTTTTGTATCTATTGTTTTTCATATAATGAGCTACTTTTGAATTGATATAGTGGATGAGTCTTTTTTTTTTGCCTGATTTTTTAAATTGAGAATTTCATGTATTCATAGAATGCATTTTTATCAAACTCACCCCTTCTCTCCCTTCAAATCCCTCCACTATCCCCCCACCTCTTTTCCCTCCCAACTTCATGCACTCTAAATTTTTAAATCCACCGAGTCCACATGGTACTTCCTGTATGCATGTGGGGGTGAAACTACATGTTCTTGAATTTGGCATGCAAGTACTTGATCAAAAATTTTTGTGTTCATGTTCATCATGTAAACCAATCTACACTTGTCTTCCTAGTTCTGTCTCTATTGAATTTTTGAATCCTGGTGAGGCTGGCTTCGCAGAATGCATTTGGTAGTATTACTTCCTTATTGTTTTATGGAACAGTTTAAGGGGTTTTAGTATTAGCTTCTCTTTAAAGTTTTGGTAGAATTCAGTAGCAGATCCATCCAGTTCTGAACTTTTCTTTGTTGTATGATTCTTCAATACCGTTTAGATACCACTGCTTACTGTGATTTGTAAACTCTTGACTGAATTTTGGTAGATTTAATGTGTCTAGGAATTTCCTGTTTTCTTCTGGACTTCCCATTTATAAGTTTTCTCATGGGTTCTCGAATGGTAGTCCTGTGGACTAATTTGGAAGCTGTTGTAATAACCCTTTTTACAAGTAATTTTATTAATTTGGCCTTTTTATTTCTCTTGTTTAAATTAAGAAGTTTTGCCAATTTTTGATATTCCAAACAAACCAATACTTTGATTGGTTGCATGTATTGTTCTTTCGGTCTCCATTTCACTTTTTCTGCCCTGCCCTTCATCACTCTTTGATGCCTGATGCTTTCTGGCTTTTACTTTCTCTTCTAAAACCCTGAGATTTTACTATATTATTTATTTGGAACCTCTCTGGAATTTTAATGTATGTACTGATAGCTATAAACTTCACTCTTTGAAATGTCTTTGTTAAATCCCAATGTTCTCATAAGTTGTGCCTTCTAAGACTGAAAAATTGACCCCCCCCCACCATTTCTTCTGTGACTCACTTCACATTCAAGAAATTACTTTTCAGGCTCCAAGCATTTATGTTGTTTTTGAGATTTCTCTTTATCTTGGGGTTACTATTGTTGTGACAAAACATCACAACCAAAAGCATCTTGGGGAGGAAAAGGTTTATTTGGCTTATGCTTCCACATTACTGGTCATCATGGAAGGAAGCCAGGATATGAAGCCAAGTACAGCAGTGGCTGATTCAGAAGCCATAGAGGACTGCTGCTTACTGGCTTGCTCCTAATGGCTTGCTCAGCCTGCTGTCTTCTAGAACCCAGACCAGTAGCCCAGTGGTGGTCTCACTCACAACGGGCTCCACACTCCATTAACCACTCATTAAGAAAATGTTCTGCAGGCTTGTCTACAGCCTGATCCTGAGGAGAAATTTTCTTGGATTTATGGAGGCATTTTCTTGATGGAGGTTCCTTTCCCTTTGAAAGACTCTAGCTTGTTTATACAAACCTAGTCAGCCTAGCTTGCTACTGATTCTCGTTTATTTTGCCTTGATAAGATAAAATACAAATAATTTCTTTGGTCATTTTGAATCAGCTATGACTTGCATTATAGCCTAGAATATGATCTATTTTAGAAAAAGTCCCATGAACTGCCTAGAAAACTGAGCTATTATAGAATGTCCTGTGGCTATATACAGAGAAATTTAACTCTGAAGCTTACTTTTAGTTTTGATAACATATCTAAATATAAGACTGTCATCTGACATCACACTACAGGGTCTATATGACCCTTTATGCCTATTAAACATGAACTCCAATATTTAGTTCTTTCCAAGCATCAATTATACTTTTTTCTTCCAGGCAGGGTCCCATATAACCAACCCAGGCTGGCCTCAAACTCACTATACAGCTGTGGATGACCTTGAAATCCAAATCCTTCTATCTCTAACTTCCAATTGCTAGGATTAGTCATGAGCTACCACACCTAGTTTATATGATGCTGAGCATTGAACCCAGGCCCTCCTGCATGTTAAGCAAGCCATTTACAACTAAGCTACATCTCTAGCCCCATCTGTTATAAATTTTTGATGAATTATTTCATTTGCTGTTGCATAGTTGCCTCCTTTATATTTTCTAATTTTGAAGCTTCCTTTGTCAGGTATCTGAATAGCTAGATCTGCCAGCTTGTTTCCAGATTCTATTTGTTTGATAAATCCACTCCATCCTTTGAACCTTAGTCTGAGTGTCTTTGCCAATGAGGTGGATTGCTTAGAGTCAAAACCTCATCTTGTTCTTAATCTTGTCTGCCTCTTTTTAATGATGAAGTGAGGCCATTTGCATTCAATCTTTTCTCGTTCTTCCCCCTTTAGCATTAGAAAATGACTGATTTACTGTATTGGGGATGATGGATTGATTCTTAGCTTTCCCTTGTGTATTCTTTTCTTGAAATTAAAAGGCAGTTTATCTGCACCTAACCATCTTGGTTAGCAGTTATTTACTTCCAATGTTTGAAACAGATTGCTCCTTATTTTCCCAGCTTTTTAGGGTTATTGATGAGAGGCCTGATGTTATCCTGATTGATGTATTTGTCTTTTTAATCATAATTTCTTGTACATTTTAATATTATTTGTCTCATATATTTGACATTTTGACTACAATCTGTTGTGGTGAAGTACTTCTCTGGGCCTTTCTGCTTGGGATTCTAAATATGTCTTGTGTTTGGATATATATTTCTGTATATTTGGGAAAATTTCTGCTATTTCATTTATGAGATAGTCTCACTATGCCTTTAGTTTTTAATCTCAGCTCCTTTTATCCAGAGATCCTTAGGCTGGTTCTTTTGATTGTATTCTAGAGTTCTTGGAATTGTGATTATACTCTTTTCTTAGAAAAAAATTTATATTTGAATGTCATATTTCATCGACTGTGTTCTCCACTGTTAGTATTAATTCATCTGCTTGGACAAGTCCATAGGTAATGTTCCCTGCTGGGTTTTTATTGGACTGAGTTTTTCATTTCTAATATATTTTTTAAATACCTCAGATTCTTTGATGGGGGGGTCCTTTTGTATGCTGTGAATATTCTGTTTCTCTTATTGGGTGGTGAATAAATGCTGATTGGCCAGTATCCAGGCAGGAGTATAGGTGAGACCACCAGACTAGGAGAATTCTGGGAGAGGACACAGAGAGGGTGTCATGAGGGAAATGCCATGTAGCTACCGAAGAAGTAACATGTTGGAGCATTATGGGTAAGCCACAGCCTCATGGCAATACATAGTGTAATAGAAATGGTTTAATTTAGAGAGAGCTAGCCTGAGCCATCGGCCAGTTTATAATATAAGCCTCTGTGTTTGTGCTTGGTACTAAACTGATGCATGACCAGGCAGGACAGAAACTCCCTCGACATTTTGATGAATTTATCTCCTATGCCACTGACTTCTCCATTAACACTGTGTATTTTCTCATCCACTTTGCTAACTTTTTCTATATTGCTGCTTTTCATCTGAAGGCCCTGGATTAGTGTCTTTACTTCGTTAACCTAATTTTGTTTTATATTTCATTTAATTTTATGCATGTGTGTTTTGCCTGTATATAAATATCAGTGCATTGCTACTTGTCTAGTACTCACAGAAGTCCAAAGGGGGCTTTGGTCCTCTGGAACTGGAGTTAAGAGATAGTTGTGAGCCATCAGTGGCTAGGAAACAAACCTAAGTCCTCTGCAAAAGCAAAAAGTGAGCTCTCTCTAGCCTTCTTTTATTCCCTTTATCTAATGTGTGTATCCTTTGGATATTAATGATCATTTTTACCAGTAAACTTCTGAAATCTTCATCTGGCATTTATTCATTTCATTTCATTTGAATTCAATAGTTGAGGAGTTGTGGTATTTTCAATGAGTCATGCTACTTTAATTTTTTTCATGCACCTAGTAGTTCTGTGTTACAGCCTGTGTATATTTTGGTTTGAATCTGTCTTTCAACTTTTGGGGGGTCTTCTTAGTGGATACCCTTGTCTTGAGGGTTTAATCCCTAGTACCACTCAGAGAGGAAAAACAATTCTGTGATAGCAATGATACCAAACTATGAAAGATATAAAAATATTCTTTAATTTATTAAACCAATTAATACATCACCAATGACCATAAGATGAAAATGACAGAACTAATGTAGTGTACTATGAAGTTAAAAATCAGTTAAATGTAGAAATAGTAAATGAATGAGATAAACGAAAGTGGCAGGAATATATGAAAAAAAAGAGGTATGAGGTTAAAAAATGAAAGCTAAAACAAAGAGTAGAGGAGAATATTATAAAGGGGAAGAGAAAAGAGTGAGACGACAAAAAGAAAAAAGCACGAGAAAAATTCCCCAATAATGAAAAGGTTTGTGATCAAAAGTATGTAGATGTAAGTAGGTGAATAAAAGCTGGGAAGATAAAAGCTTTAAAACAGCAAGATAAAGTCAAGATATTGCTAATTACAGTAGAAAGGAAAAAATGGAGGGGGAAGCACAGGGAGTAGAAAAAAAGTCTATACAAAAAAGTGTAAACAAAAATGGATAAATGCATGATGGTGAATAAAAGGCTAAAAAAACTTTTATTTTCAAAATTATATCTTGTGACAACACAAGATATAACAAAGAAGAAAGTAGGGCTGGAGTGATGGCTCAGCAGTTAAGAGGGCACCTTGTTGTTAATCATGAAGGCAGGGCAAGAATTTAGATCCCAATACCATGTCGGGTGTCTCACAAACATTTGTAATTCCAGCTCCAAGGGATGAGACTCACTCTTCTGGTCTATAAGGGCAGTGCCACACACATGCCTATATTTACATAGACACAGATACACACACGAACTAAAAGTAAAAATGCTGGAGGTTCTTTCTGGGTCCTTAAAAAATAATTCAGATCTCCAAGTATATGTATGGGGATGTCCATGGGACACTGGAGTCCTGCCCTATGGGTCACATTGTTGCTAGGCCTGTATTGGAAACATGTCTGATGTTTGCCAGAGATATTTCCACTTTTATAATTCCCCCTCTTTTTATACCAAGAACCTCTCCTAGCTACCCTTAGTTTTGTAGTCTGTGGAAGCTTCTCCCACCTTCTTGAGTCCTGTGGTTAACATTCTAGTTGGAAGGTGTATGTTAAGTGCCTTGGAAGTGAGAGAAGCTTCCATAGGACTGATGTCTAGACAGGCAGGCCTATCATTTTCAAAGTCCACTAAATATTAATTATCTGTTGGCGGAATGATGCTGTGGGTGTTAAGTGGTCCAGTGGATTTTTAGGTCTTGGAGTTCACTACCAAAGAGAATGCCAAGGCAGATAAGTGGTTTCAGAAGCTGACCCGCTCGCTAACCTGAGGGTCAGGGTTAGGAAGTTCCACATTCATTTTCAATTTATGAGGCTATCTTCCACATACCACGTGCGCAGCTAGTTGTCTCTCCACACTTTACTGCCCAAGCCAACCCTCCTGCCATCCTATACTTAAGTGTGTCAGTGTCTGGGCCCCTTTGTGCCCTGCAATGGCCTCCTAGGGATTTCTTTTATCCCAGAACTGTGGTGAGCTGATCAGACTTGACTTTTGATTATTGTCTGTGCTCGGCTCCCGGTGGTAGCTCAGTTGTAAACACTACATTTCCTCTCAAGATGGCTGCAAGCCACACCATCTGCATCAAGGACTGCTTCTCCACAGATGACTCATGCCACCAAAAGCCACACACTGTGCAATATTTGCAACTTGATTTGTGGCTTGTGAGGGTTGGACTTATCTGGTGGATGGACTGACAGTGTTTTTTCATCAGGATTACCTATCTTCCGGGCGTGGCTTCTGCTTCCCCTATCACACTGAGGAGCCATGTGGATGAAGCTGTGCTCAGCTTGGCAAACTTCTTTCCACAACATTGTGATTTCCCCTCTGCCCTCAGTTGTGTTATCACTGCTTTTTTAGTCTTTTTGGTGAGAGTGTTGAGAATTGAACTTGGGTTCTCTACAATAGGAGTATCTGTTCTTACCCACTGCAGTCCCTGTTTTCAGGTTTCAAATGGGTTTCCTATAGGCAGCATATACTGGAGTCATATAATTCCTCCCATTCTACCCAATATTAACCATTCTCCCCATTTTCTTTTATTTTTGATAAAACATTAATTGCATAATTTCTTCTTTCCCTTTCCTCCCTCTAAATTGTCCCATATATCCCTCTCCTTGCCCTCTTTCAAATTCATTGGCTCTCTTTTCATCAGCCTGGGCATGGGCATGATTTATATCTATAATCTTTTCCTGTTTCTATTATACTATATCTGAAAATCTTTCTATCTCATGCACACATGATTTTTGAGCTGGATGGGATAAATCCAATTATTTTTTACTCCAACATTGCTGGAAATAAGGCTCTGTTTTCTCATGGTGACTTGCTGTTTCTATTATAGATATTCACCAACCCTTTCTACACGTATGCCACACACTTTTCAGTTGATCTCTAGGGCTTTAATTTTATTGATAATGTAACTTTTTACATTAAGAAACTTTTAAAGTTTAATATTGTAAGCTCTTTTCTTTTCCTTTGAGTTTTTGTCATGTTTAAAAATGCTTTCCCTCACCCTCCCTGGGGAGTGGATGGGGAATGGGATGGGGGGGGTTGGGGAGGGGCATAGGAGGGTGGGAGGGAGAAAGAACTGGGATGGGATTGATAAGAAAAATATTTTTTAAAATTTCACAAAAAAATGCCTTCCCTGGAAGACAGAGGGACACAGGTAGACAAAGGAAAGCGGGCTCCCTGAAATGTCAGTGTCTAGTTCCCATAAGACATTCTGAAGAAAACTGGCAGGAAGTCTGAATGCTGAGATTACAGGCATGAACCACCATACCTGTGCATTTCTTCTGGTGCCCGCTTGGAGAAAGAGACTCCGTTTTCTTAAAGGGTGAGACCAGTGGTAGGCAGTCCAGTCCCCAGGGCTGGACCCACAACCAAGAATATTTGATCACCCCAAATTGGACTTGATAGGCTTTAAAAAGAGCACTAAGATGGGAGGGCAGGGAAGTGGGGATGGGTCTAGAAAGAGTTATGAGAAGACATTATAACTTTGGCTTTGAAGACAGAAGAATGAGCCATCAGCTCAGGAATGAAGCAGCCTATGCAAGCTAGAAAAGCAAGGAAACAGATTGGGGCACACTAATGAGCTATGCCTAAAGAAACCTGCACCCAAAGGGCTGAGGAAGGATGATCACCATTTTGATTGGAGTCTGAACTACAAAGAGTTCAAAAGGAGCTTGGGTTATATAGTGAGAGCTGTTTCAAAAAAAACAAACAAAAAAAACCACAATAAAACAAAAAACAAGACCAGCAAAAGAATTCAGTGACAAGCTGGAGAGATGGCTCAGAGTTTAAGAGTGCTTGCAGCTCTTTCAAAGGATCCAAGCTAGGTTCCTAGCACCCACAATGCATGGTTTATTACTGCCTGTAACTAAAGTTCCAGGGGTCCAATGCCCTCTTCTGGCTTTTAAAGCAATTGTAGTCACATGCACATACTGCCATGAGACATGAACACTTCTAATTAAAAATAAAAATGTAACACAATTTAAGGAGAACAAAGCACGTGGGACTAGGAAGATTGAGTGGGGGGAAGAACAGACAAAAGAAAGAGAGAGAGAGAGAGATTATAAAAGAGGGAGCCATTATAGGTTTGAAGAGAAAACTGACTCTAGATAAATGTCCAGAGACCTACAAGACTGACTCCAACTAACAATTTGAGCAACAGTAGAAAAGCTACCATAAATGCCCTTCCCTGATAATGAGATCAATGACTAACTTATCCACCATCATGGAGCCCTCATCTAGTAGCTGATGGAAACAGAAGCAAACACCCACAACTAAACACTGAGATGAACTGGAATCCAGATGCAGAGAGGGAGGGCAAGACCAGGCTACAGAAACCCACAGAGACAGCTAATGTGAACAAGGAGGAGCTAATGGGCCCCTAGACTGATAGCTGGGAATCCAGCATGGGACTGACTCAGACCCCCTGAACATAGGTCTCAGTTAGAAGGCCTGGGCAGTCTAAGGGACCCCAGACAGTGGAACCAGGATGTATCCCTGGTGCACAAAAGGACTTTGGGAGCACATTCCCCGTGGAGGGAAACTCCCTTAACCTAGAGGCAGGAGGGTGGGCCTAGTCCCTACTCGAAATAACTTGACAAATTTAGATGATCCCTCCTGGAAGGCATCACCCTACATGTGGAGTGGGGGGGGATGGGATGATGGTCAGGGGCCATGGGTGGGTGGGAGGGAGGTAGGGGGAGAGAGAGAGAAGAGGGAGGGAGGGAGGGAGGGGGAGAGAGAGAGGGAGAGAGAGAGGAGGGAGGGAGGGAGGGAGAGAGAGAGAGAGAGAGAGAGAGAGAGAGAGAGAGAGAGAGAGAGAGAGAGAGAAGGGAGGGAGGGGGAGAGAAAGAGAGAGAAGGGAGGGAGGGAGGGGAGAGAGAGAGAGAGAGAGAGAGAGAGAGAGAGAGAGAGAGAGAGAGAGAGAGAGGAGGGAGGGAGGGAGAGGCAACTGGGATCGATATGCAAAATAAGAAAAAAAAAAGAAGGCTAGTCTGGCAGTGGTGGTGCACACCTGCAGAGGCAGGTGGATCTCTGTGGGTTCAAGGCCAGCCTGGTCTACAAAGTTCTAGGACAAGTTCCAAAGCTACATTGAGAAACCCTGTCAAAAACAAACAAACAAACAAACAAAAAATGGTGGTTCTTTGGGTAAATAAGCTTGCTAGGGAGCCTGATGACAAGTCCAAGCCCCATATCAGAAGAGAAACTGTACCCACAACTTGTCCTCTCACTTCCACACATGCACCATGCATGCCTCCCCTAACACACAAATAAGTATATGTAAAAAGAAATTAAGGAAAAAGTATGAGGAAGGGAAGAAGAGGAAGAATAAGGAACAGAAAAAGATTAAGAGGAAGGAGAAGAGAAGGGGGTAAGAAGGAAGACCTCTGCCTCATAGTTGGATTTATGTTTGTTTTATTTCAGTGCTGGGGGTTCAAGCCAAGACTTGCACATGCTATAAAAGTGCTCTGCTACTGAGATAAGTCCCCAGCCTTGACATTTGTTTTTAACTTCAAGTCTATTAATTACAAAGGTAATGGATTCAAATGGCACAAAACACCAAGTAGAACAGAATCCTACAGAAGAAAAGTTCTCTCTACTCCCATACTTGTCAAATTCCCCTAGCCAGGAACACTCTTAGCTGTTTCATAATACATAAATACTTATATCCATGAATTTTGAGGAAAAAATACACAATTTTATAGAAAAAGAGTATATTCACATATACTACATATATACTTTTGAACTTATTCACTTAAATTTTTATCGCTGAGGACTTTTTTTCTAAGACATGGTTTCACATAGGCTAGGCTGTCCTTGAACACACTATGTAACCCAGGCTGGCCGTCCTGCCTTCACCTTTCAAGTGTGGGAGTTACGGACATGTACCACTGTCCTATGCTGTTTGAGTTCTTTAATGTGCCTCATTTTATCAGATGCTTACCAAATGACAAAGGTAGTAACCAGAGAACACAATAGGAGAAATACTCAGAAAAGAGCAAATTCATCTTTGCCAAACGACACAAACCTTGACACATAATAAGTATGTGTTAAGTAATTAAAAGAAACGAAGGACTTCAGGAACGTGAGGCAAACCATAAGAATAATTGTTCTCAGGACAAATGTGGGCTCCTCCCTGAGAATTACCATCTTCCAAGACAGCTGGGAATGAAGCACAGTGCTGGATAAGGATGAATGCAATGTCTTACAGAAGCTTATTGCCTCCAGCACAGAAGATTATTGCCTCCAATACGCACACTTGAGTTTAGTGGCACAGTAATACCACCTCTAAAATGGCAAGAAAATCTAGGAGTTCTGAGACTCAAGTACTGCAGGAGGGCAGCAAGTGGGGAAAAATGCCTTACAAGGTTAATGTCACAAACCTGAGGTCCCAGGAATCCAAAGTGACTTGATCATGGTCACAGATTTTCCTTTTCTTAGAGCACACTTGTTATTCACTGTTTTGTATATAGTTTTGTATCAAGCTTAAATCTTTTCTTTAGACTAAAAGGGGAATTGTAGTGGGATATTCACTGTGTCTGCTTCTGTGGCACTGACTACACCCATTGAGGGGTGGAGCCAGGGGCGGAAGTGACCTGTGGGGCTTGGTCTCGGAAGGAAGCGGAAAAACGCTCTCTTTCTGGCGGGACACGGAGAGAGGAGCATCCAGTTTTAACTGCTGTGTTCATCTGTCTGTGTTGTGAGTTGTTTCTCCCTTAATAAATATCTATTCGGCCTATTTGTTTATCCTGACCCTTATTAAACTGCAATAAGAAACTGAGTTATAAAGACCGATACTGGGCTGAGTAAAATGCTGTCAAGAATGAACCAGTCTTGGGAATCCATGTACAAACACAATCATACTTGAAGGTAATTAAAAATTCAGAAAGGTTGTTGATATGGAGAACTGAAGAGCTCTTCTAAGGGGTCTGGAGTGGACTGTGACAGTTGATGAAATTATGTCAATATTTCTCTCTGCTTACTGTTTTGGGGGAGCTAATTTAATACATCCCTATAATCCTATGTATGAACATGTGCATACATGTGAATGTATGCATGCATTTTGGAAGGGGGAAAAATCTACCACCTTGAACATACCAGTCAAGCACTCTAACACTGAGCCATATCTCCAGCCCACCACTAGCCATTATATCTTCACCAGTCACAAGCCTATTCATTCTATAAGGACCCATCCAATACCGCCTCTTTCATAAAACCTTTTATTTATGAATTACAAAAAATTACTTAAAATCATCACCATAATATATAACGTGTACATGTATATTCTAATTTTGTGTGTGTGTGTGTGTGTGTGTGTGTGTGTGTGTGAGAGAGAGAGAGAGAGAGAGAGAGAGAGAGAGAGAGAGAGAGAGAGAGAGAGAGAGAGAGAGATTGAGTCTGTTTTTTTGCTGCATGGTTTGGGTGTTGAAAAGCCTGGCTAAATTCCAGTGTAGCTAATTATAATTTCCCTAGATAGCGTATTTCCAGCCTAAAAGGCCCATATGATAGCAGAAAAACATACTGTACTACATGCATGGAATATTGCTGGGATGTTTACATTAAGGTGCCTCTGCCTGCTGCATCCTACCTAGTGGATGTATTTATATAATTCATATTTGTATTCTCCACAAAGTTTAACAGATTTGGGAAAATATTACTGTTTTTAGGGATGATAAAAGATAGATAAACTCTATATGCAATCAGCTCTGGGCTCTCCTTGAAAAATACCAGTTGAGTCGAGGCTGACTCATTTTTAAAGCTTCTGTCTTACTAAATGTATGTTCATGCAAATGATCTGTGTCATTGCCACGAAAGAAAAAGAATCTTCTGTTAAGCTAAGGCAACAGATGTCTGCAGGAGCTTTCCTTTTCTTAAGTATTCTGATTAAGATCCCCATTCTGATTCAATCCATGTTATGACTCAGTAAACCCATCCATCCACTTATATAATGTTTCCCCACTTACTTTGAATCTCAAAAGATAAAATGGTTTGAGGAGGCTCCCATATACACCCCTTCCCCAGATAATGCAAGCTATTGTTCTTTGCTGTCCAGCAGAATTTGATGTATAAGACCTTGCTGCTGAAGACACCACACACTGGTACTGACTTGGAGGTTTCCTCCTTGCTGGCTAGCTTTTGCAGCGCTGGAAGGTTCTATGCAGGCTGCTGGTAGAGAAAGGCCATCAACAGTTCTATACAGCCATAAACAATGCAAGCTACAATAATGATCCATCTGGCAAGATATGTCCATTGTTTCAATAGTGGCATGGCTGTTACAGGAGCAACCATATATTTCATGATTAATTTAAGGCACAATCCACAGGTGGAGATGATGGTATTGTAAACCTGGCTAAGAACACATGATTGGGGAGATCATAGGCCCTAGGGAAGAACATACTAATATGGGTTTGTTAAACTGACATAGTATCACACTGTCATCTAAGTATATGTTTTCATACCTATAGATAACTGTAGCTCTTAGTCTTTAACAGAAAGAAAAAAGCTTCTCTTTGCAGTTAATGGCAGGTAATAAAAAGACACACACTGGGTCTGATCAAAGTGCAAAAATTAAGAGACTGTAGAATACTAGACTGTAAATGGGACATGGACACACACACACCACCACCACCACCACCACCACCACCACCACCACCACCATACTGCAAGGATCAGAGACTATCACAGAAGAGAAGGTAGGGAAATTATCATGGCCAGAAGTCATAGTGTGAGGATGAATGCTGTGAAACAGTGTTGTGAGCACATGGAATGACCAATGCACCCATGAGCTCACTGCAGCTATGGTTACCTATACAAGGATACCATACTATTAGCCCTGTTAACGTTTCATCGTGTGAAGGGGAAGGGGTCATGAGGCCACCACTCTTCTCTGAGGGACTACTGATAGGGAAAGGTGGCAGAGGCAGAGTGTTATTTCATAAGCAGCTGTGGGGTCTTGGCAGGCGAGAGAGACACTGGTCCAGTGGGACTGGGCGAGACAGAGGAAAATATCCAACTACACTCATGCAGGCAATCCTATTTAAACTCAGTCACACATAAGTAATGAAAATGGGAAGCCAATTTTTAAAGAAGGCTTTTAGTGGGAAGATGGAAGATGAGACAGTTTAATGGGATGAGGAAGACTAAAATTCATTATACACATGCATAAAAATGACAAATAAAAATTAATTTTTAAAATGACAAAATGGTTGTATCTTCCTGCCTTGCCTAATGACCTGGGCCACTAGCCCATTTGATTTGATTTACAAAACTGCCACATTTCTACTTTCTCTACAAATATAGCTAGCTTAAAATAGGGCAAAAAGATTTTTAAAAATCACCTGCTTTCTCCAATCCTACATATTCTACAGCTATGACATCATGCATCTTTTTTCCCCTATAAACTTCTAGGCAAATTACCTTATAACTTGGTATGGTAGCTCACCACTCTAATTCAAACACTTGAGAGGCTGCAGCAGAGGACTGGAATGAGTTCCAGGGTAACCTCGACTACTGGGATATAGTGTAAAACCATTTCAAATTAAAAAAATGACCCATGTCACATCCAACCTCTCTTACCCAACCACGTCCTGCACATCCTTCTCCAGGATCTAGCCCAGTGACTCTGATCCTCCCTCAATGTCCCTTCCCCAACCCATCAGAGACTCAGCCTTGGTCCCACATCCAGTGCCTTAGCCTAGTCTGACTACAGCTGCCTATATAGAGACTAACCTCTAGGCCTTGTCAGGCCCTTCTCATACCACATCCAGCCTTTCTACCCAACCAGAACTACTCCTACACTCCAGGCTTAGACCAGGACACACATCCTGTAATGGTTCAGCCACCTGTGCCCACCATTTCCAATCTCTAGACCCAACCTACCCACACATCCTCTCTTCTGTCCCAACCTGCTCTGGCTACATCAGACACAGAACATAAAAAGTCCACACACTGAGATCTCATCACAAATATACCAACAATATGAAAAATTAAGTCAGTGTCTTTTCTCCCAAACCAGTAAGTCCTATAGAAATGTTGGCTTAGGAAGTGACTTAACTTGAGCTTTGTCATTAGAAGGATACAATCTGTTATGTTCCCTTAACCTTGTAAGCAGCCTGTCTTTTAAATTTTTCCTAATTTTAGTTTTTTAATAATTTCATATGTGAACATAATGTATTTTTTGCCATACCTTCCCTTCCTTCCCCACTCCAGCTCCTCCTTACACCCCCCAACCCTCTTGAATTCACATTCTCAGTCTCCATATGTGTATATAGGGCAGACTACTTGGGCATGGGCAACCCATGTGAGAGCTTGTCTCTGAAGCAATAGTGACTCTCCCTCTCCTTTAGCAGTCTTTGACTCCTGTGGCTCTTCAACTAGGCATAGGGGCTTGTAGCCCTTCCCCCCATCCATGCTGGAATGTTGACTACATACCTAACCTTTTTATGACAGTTAGAGACTCACTATGTAGCCTACGCTAGGCTTGAACTTGCAATCTTCCTGCCTATGCTTCTAAGTGCTGTGATTACAGGTGTGAGCCACTTTGACTAGCTTAGACAGTTAATATTTACTGAACACCATCTTTCTTCTTGTCTTTCTCCTAGATACCCTAATTACTAACGAACCTCTTATATGTACTTCTGTGTGCTAGGATACTTCACAGAGCAAAATACAGTTTAAATAAGATTCAGATCCTGGTAAACTGCTCAAAGAAAATACCTCTCCTCTAATCTTTACAATTTCCATAAAATTGTCCTCTAGGATTGGTACTTCTAGATTGACTCCAGCCCACCATTTTAAATAATCCATATCTTTCATCTATTTTAATAATTATGTATTTTTCTACTGATTTCAGCCCCGATATATATATATTCTAATGCTAAAAATTTGAGGTCAGAAAATTATAGCTACTGTGCAATCCTTCATTTTTTATTCAATGTTATTGCACACTGCTATGACCTTGCTGTGTGCCTAATTATAGAGGTTTAAAAGTTGGCCTGAAAATACAGTAGAGGCATGCTAGTTAAAAGACTAAACACAAGTGAAATGAGAAATGGCACCACAATTTACATAAAAACACATAATGCCATTCCATTCCAACAAAACAATTTCTCCTTGCCGTTATTGAGAACCTTTATTGTAGCACACAAGCTGTTGGGTGATGTCACTATTAAGCTACTTACAGAAACCCTTAGGTTTATATCAATACCGACAATAAAGACCTACATCTTTCTGTGAATACTACTATGGGGTACCTAACCTTCAATAATTAATCATGTTATGCATAATTCCCTGTTTTGTTGGTAGTAAACACTCTTGAGCTTTTGAAACCAAACGAGGCCACTTTGTTATTAGAGCAGCAATTTCTGTCGCAGCCTTGCAATCAGTTCTTCACGCTGAGTTCACTCTTATCAAATTGGCTTTCAACTGTGGAATTTTCACACTAAGCTCTCACTTTGATTATGTGCTTTAGTTCTGTGCAAGAAACAAATGGCCACCTGGCCACAGGTTAGTTGCCAAGAGAGCATAGTTGTACTGTAATTAAAAATTACTCTGTGTGTCATCATGTCAGCCTGCTGAGCTGACAGATGGACACTGATCACAGAAGGCTGAGATCTCTACCACCTGAAACCATACCATTACAGTCTCATTCCCTTTGAGTTTCAAGGGCACTCACAATGTTCACATTAGCACACCAGCAGGTAGAAGATGTAGAAATGCAATTGGCTTAACATGTAGTGCCTCCTGTGTGCTACAGATACATTTACTAGGGACAGTTACAATTCAGTTCTCAATTCAAACCTCATATTGACTTCAAGTAGTCACTAAGCAGCAGTCTCTCCATTTAACAGTCAAGGATACTGAACCTCAGAGAGATTAAGTTATTTTGATCACATAGTTAGTAGCTAACAGATCCAGGATTTGAGCCAAACCTAGCAAGACTCAGGTCCCGTGTTCTTTTTCTGCTATAAGGTTTCTCTTGGCAATGAGAAAAGAGCCGCCTGTTATCTGCCTCTGCTCCTGTGTCTATTATATCCAAGGAGAACAGGGGTCTTTTAGTAATTTCATTTACTTTGCCATTTTTCTAGGTTTGTCCTGCCCTCAGTTTCTTCTTACCAAACACAACATGCCTATTCTGTCGCCTTTCTTCCCACTTTCCCATAACAGTGAATTACTAGAATGTCTCAAGTTTTCACATTGGACAAACCAGGGCATCACATAGAATTTTTACTCCAAAATCCTTGACGTCATTTTCACTTAAGTCTAGGAGCATTTGGTTCTCATTTCTGTTGAGATCAGAGATAAGAGCACCACTGCATGTATCTGCAAGGTGACCATCTACCAACCTGTAGAAGATCAGAGATTTAAGGAAATCAAAGTAGGATGACAACCACACTCACCTGATGCAGTTCCACTCAGACAGGGACTAGCCAGCCAGGGTCCTTAGGCCCCAGCTGATGGGAAGTCAGCTATGGGCCAGTCCATGCCGGGCATATAGAGAAATGGGAGTGGTAGAGAAGGAGAATGGTTCATGCGCTGTTCAAAAGACACAGAAATGAAGACAGTGAGCAGTGTGCAAATGTTGGAGGCCTGCTTGCCACCTGGGGCCATGGTGAGCACTCTGTGTTCCTATCAAACACAGGACATATTTTCACAGGAGAATATTCAAGATTCTATCCAGAAGTTGGTACCTGGAATACTTCACGACCACATGCAAGAGAAGCATTATGTAAGCAATCAAAATGAAGAGCAACCCCACAACTATAAGGGATGTGCAGTGATTCAACAGATGTTCATACCTCACTAGGCATAAGAGAACCCATCCCAAAGAGAAGGCATCCAAATGTAAAGAATAGGGCAAGTCATTTTCCCATCACGCAAATCTTCAAGCTACTGGTGAGAAATCTTACAAATGTCAAGTATGAGGCAAGTCCTTTACCCAAGTCCTTTACTCTTCACACTCATCCCAGAATCCATGCTGATGAGAAGCCATACAGATGTCAAGAATGTGGCAAGCCCTTTACCACATGCTCAACTCTTAGAATGCATGAGAAAATTCATTAATGAGTACACTTCCTAAAATTTCTTAGTATAGTTTCACATACATTGACCAAGTTATTACACAGATTCAAATACTTCAATTAATTTTTAAAGCTTAGTCAATACTTATAAATTCCTAGAGTTCTCACAAATTTAGTCCTGATTTGAACTTTATAGTCAAACATTTATTATAAACTGAATTATTTATGGACTAATGTTGGAGACATAACTAGATAAACATCAAATATTGCAAATATATAAATATTCCTAGTAGGAATTATTTAAACAGTAACATTTCTTGACAGAATGTCAGGGTATTGTGTAAAGAACTAGACATCAAACTATTTCAGATTTTGATGCATATTTTAGTTTCTTGGCATATGGTTGTTTATGTAATATGATTTTATTCTATATAAACATTATTTCCCTGCAATCATTTGTGATTACACATAGATAACAGCTTGTTTTGAAGTTCAAATATTTTCCTTCTGTGTCTTTGCAATAAAAATGTTAAACATTGAAGCTGGAGAGATGGCACAGCAGTTAAGAGCACTAGTTGTTCTTCCAGAGGTCCTGAGTTCAATTCCCAGCAACCATATGGTAGCTCACAGCCATCTGTAATGAGACCTAGTACCCTCTTCTGGCCTGCAGGCAGAACACTGTATACATAATAACTCTTTTAACAATGTTAAATATTAAAAAGAGAAAAGAAATCAACTTCACTAGACATGTAGATATATATCTTAATACCAGCACTCAGGAAGTGGAGGCAGATGGATTGATGCCAAGTCCAAAGTCAGCTTGCTGTACGTGGCAAATTGTCTCAAATGACCTCCCCAATCCTGGAGAAAAAAAAAGAACTTAATTTTATCCAAAGTTTCCTATTGGTCAAATCTTTCACATGCAGCCTAGAACAAAAGCTTCCTAAACACACACTCCCCTAGTACTCACCACAAGGTCTGTAGTTTGCAGCAGAGGATCTGCATACCCTCATTACCTAAAGCATTACCACTGAGGTCAAGGTGTCTCCAATGTTGGTTTAATATTAAATGTGATACACAAATCCCAACAACACAGTCTGATCGGGTGACAGGTCCACAATCTGCCAAAAAAAACAGTAAGGAAAATCATCTCGCCTGCTCTAGGACACCTTAGGAATCATTTACAAACAGACACTAGAGAATCTGAGTGCCATGCAGGGATAACAGAGATTTTGGGTCATGGATGTTTTATTCACTCCACATAAGCTGGTTCTTCCCCCACTCCGATACTTCCTTCCAAGATTCAATCACCAGGATTATCCCACCCTCAAAAACCCACAAAACAAACAGAAAAAAACTTAATTTTAGGGGCTTCTGTAACATCATGAACTCTGTGCCTAGAGTTCAAGATACTCTTGTCAAATCCATTAACTGACAGGCTGCTTTAATCCTTCACATATCAATTTCCGTCCCAAATCTCCAATTGTATTATGAATCAGCAGCAGTAGCAGTCTAATCAGGCTCTGGGTAGAGCTGAGGAATTGTGCAAGAGGCTTACAACAAGCTTCAGAAAGGGGACACTCAGGGGCTGGAGAGGTGGCTCAGCAGTTAAGATCCCTGGCTGCTCTTCCCAGAGGACTAGGTCCAAATTCCAGCACCCACATGGCAGCTCACAACTGTAACTCCAGCTCCAGTAGAGCCAACACAACACTCACAAAGATATACATGCAGGCAAAACACCAACACATAATTAAAAAAAACCAAACCAACAAACAAAAACCAGAAAGGGACACTCAGAAAGCCTGGAGGAATGGGACATCGGGCAGCTATTAAGTTAGCAGAGAATCCAACTAATTCCCAAATGTTAAAGCTCAGAAAAAAGAGCAAGACAAGAACTCACACAGGATTCTCAATGACATCCTTTCTGTGCAGCAGACCTTCACAAAGATGCTGGACTCCTGTGTCCCAAAGTCTGACTCACTTGTAAGAGAGAGCTCTACCCAGCTAGCATTTGTGAGATAGCAGGTGCTCAAGCTAACCAGGGAAAAGGAAAGAAATCAGTCATTACAGTTATTTTGAATATTTGAGAACCTCTTACCAAACTCCTGGCTTCTTCGCTTGACTTTCAGTTCCTACCTCACCTTCCCAGAGAAACCTCCTGAGGTCTTCAGTGTGCAGGGGCCTCATCCTTGTTTCAGCCGAGGTTTGTTACAGAACTTGTAATAACATAATTCACATCTAGCTCCATATCCAGCATATGTAGCTATTCCATTATTTAAAAGAATTTTAAATTTAAATATACGTTGACCATATTCTTCTCCCAAGTCATCCCAGAGCCTCCTCTCCCATCCCTCCCTATCTACATAACTTCAAGTTCTTTCTTTTAAAAATGACCAGGGGCTGGAGAGATGGCTCAGTGGTTAAAAACACCAGCTGCTCTTCCAGAGGTCATAAGTTCAATTCCCAGCAACCACATAGTGGTTCACAGCCATCTGTCATGAGATCCGGCGCCCTCTTTTGGCCTGCAGGCAGATGTGTAGACAGAACATTACATATGTAATAAAAAATAAGTAAATACATTTTTTAAAAAATGGCCAAACACAAATCCCCCAAAACCAAAAAATAAAATTAAAAACACACACACACACACACAAAAAAAAAACCTGTAACCAAATAAAAGCACACAAAAAAACTGTTGGGTCCAACTATATGTTGGCTAACTACTCCTGAACATGAAGTCTGCCCTGGAGTAGCTGATATGCCCAGTGTCATTGTACTGGAGAAACTGATTTTTCCAGCAGGCATCAGTTCAGTTGTTAACCTTTACTGCTGCAGGTCAAAACTGATGTCTGCATGTAGAAGAATCAAAATAGATTCACATTTTATCACCCTGCACTAAAATGAAGTCTAAATGGACAAATGACCAAATAAAACCAGATACACTGAACCTGATAGAAGAGAAAGTGGAGAATGGCCTTGAATTCAGTGCCACAGGAAAAGACTTTCTGAAGAGAATGTCAATAGTGCAGACACTAAGATCAACAATTACTAAATGGGACTTCATGAAACTGAAAAGCTTCTGTAAGGCAAAAGACACCATGAGTTAGACAAAGCAGCAGCCTACAGAATGGGAAAAGATTTTTACCAAGTCTATGTCTGATACAGGACTAATATCTAAAATCTATAAAGGACTCAAGAAACTATGTATTAAGAGCATAACACAATTTAAAACTGGGATACAGATCGAAACAGAATTCTCAACAGAAGAATCTCAAATGGCCAAGAAACACTTAATGGAGATGTTCAATGTCCTTAGACATCAGGGAAATACAAATCAAAATGACTCTGAGATACCATCTTACACATGTCAGAATGGCTAAGATCAAAAACACAAGCGACAGCTCATGCTGACAAAGGTGTGGAACAAGAGGAACATTCATATATAGCTAATAGGAGTGCAAATTCAGACAGTCACTACAGAAATCAGTGTGGTGGTTCCTCAGGAAGCTGGGCACCACTTTACCTCAAGATGCAACTATACCACTCTTAGGCATATACCTAAAGGACACTTCTTTCTACCACACTTGCTCAATCATGTTCACTGCTGCTCTATTAAAAATACAAAGGAACTGGGAACAACCTAGATGTCCTGTAAACAACAGATGAATGGATGAAGAGAATGTGGTACATTTACACAATGGAGAGTTACTCAGCTATTATAAAAATAACATTATGAAACTTGCAGACAAATGGATGGATCTAGAAATAACATGTGCTATGTATTCAGTTATATGTGGATATTAGCTGTGAGACAATCACAATCAATAGAACCAGAGAGTTCTAGAAGGAACAGATAAATCTTGTTTTTTTTTAATAGGATAGATAGCTATGGACAGATTGAGGGGGGTCTAGAATGGGAAGATCACAAAGGGGAGAGAAGGGGAGAGGAGGAGGATAGGGGGGAATATGGGGAGGGACCACTGAAACTAAGGGGCATTTGGGAGCAGTATGGAAACAATACAGTAGAAAATTCCTAAAATATATACATATATGAAGGTGATCTAGATGAAACTGCCAACTAATGGAGGGGGACAGAACCCAACTGGACATCTCCTGTCACATGTAGCTATTCTTTCTACAGTTAGTATGTGTAGTTGGTTGTTTGTACTCTTTAGTCTTTGGGGGCCTACCACCCCCCTACCAATAACTTCATTGAGACTTAATTTTGCTTATGAAAGCCCTTCCTTAGCTTGGCTTTTATCTAGCTAGCTTTTCTTAAATTATCCCATCTATTTTTTATCTCTGGACTTTTATCTTTCCCTATTCTGTATTCCTTTCTTTACTTCTTACTTTGCTGCTGGCTATGTGCCTGGATGACTGGCCCCTGGTGTCCTCTCTACTTTTCTCTCTCTTTTCCTCTCTCTCTTATTTATTCTCTCTGCCTGCCAGCCATGCCTATTTCTCTATCCTGTCTAGCTCTAGGCCATTCAGCTCTTTATTAGACCAATCAGGTATTTAAGACAGGCAAAGTGACACAGCTTTACAGAGTTAAATAAATACATCATAAAAAATGCAACACATCTTCGCATCATTAGTCTAGAGCATAAAAGAATATAGCACATCTTAAAATAATATTCCACAATATTTCCCCCTTTTGTCTACATAAAAATGAAAGGTTTTAACTTTAACATAGTAAAACAATACAACAAAGACAGTTATCAAGTAAGAATTACTTTTACAATATTCAGTCCATTTGTATTTAGCAACTTTAAAGGAAATGCTTCATTATCTATCTTTTCTTGGTGATTCTAAAGTTTTATACCTAATTTACCTTTTAACCTATTTACTTTTAACTGAGGAAAATCATAACTATTTAGTCTTTAATTCTATCAAAGGCACCAGAGGGATGTAGTATTACCTGACATCTGGCTGCTTGGACAGTCACCCAAAGCTACTCTGCAAAGTTGAGGCATCCATCTTCAGCCTAGAATATCTGGCAGACTTTTCAGTGAAGCAGGAAATTTCAAAGCATCTCCTGCCGTGTCCTGGCAAACTTCAAGTCTTTTTCCTTTGTGTCCTGATTGTCCAGTTTTTACAGCCTCCTTTAAGCAGTCAAGCCAGGAGCAGTTACTTGCCCAAATGGCTAGCCTTGCCACATTGAAAGCAAACTCCATATGGAATCTCTTCTATGCCCATCATCCTTTTATGCAATACTTTGGTGCTTCCAGAACAGATGTGTCTAATTGTCATGAAAAACCTTAGGTTATTAAGCATCTTAACTGCTATATTTTGTAAGTCTTTGAAGTGTTTGAAATCCTCTGTCTAAAATATACATTTAAACCTTGAAAGCATACCCAATATGACTACAAGTTTGATTATTATAGATTAACACTAAACCTCATTTCTTAATTTTACATTGCATTTTTAAATAAGATACATAACCACAACTTGACACTAAACAAGAGTAGAAACATATAAATAGTAGAACACAAATAACTTTAAATTTGTACCAATATACCAAATTGCTCGCTGATGCAAAATACCTGAGATTAATAATTGTCTTTTTATCCTATATTCACCTAAATGATAACAAACACTTATAACTCACTGAATAACCGAAGACCACCTCCTGGAAATGTGGGTTTTGTCTTCTCTAGACTGTTTCCTGTTGTCTGTGGGCAGAGGCATCTTTTATGGGTCCCTGAGAAAATTGAGATAATGGCCAACACTGGGAAGACCAGATACAACCTTTACACACACACACACACACACACACACACACACACACACACACTCACACACACACACACACATTCTCTCTCTCTCTCTCTCTCTCTCTCTCTCTCTCTCTCTCTCTCTCTCTCTCTCTCTCTCTCTCTCTCTCTCACCTGTCAAGATTCAAGATGTCTCTCTTGATCAAACCTGATCCATAATAACCTGGAAGGAATCCACTGCCTCTTGTTCCCGTAGAAATAAAAGCAAAGCCTCTTCTACAAAGCAATTCATACATTTGAGTTTCATTTTAAAGTTAAGGCATTCTTAAAATATCTAGATGGGTTTATTTCAGCAGTCCCTCTTTCAATCCCAAGTGTTTCAGCAGCTGATGTTTGCTTATCAAAACATTCAAAATCAACACAACAACATACATGATCCAGACTCTCTGTGTATTTCCCATCTTATTACTTTTACTCTCTCTTTAAAGACCACTACCTCCTCCTCTTCCTCCTTTGGTTTTGGTTTTTGAGACAGGGTTTCTTTGTATTGTTTTTGATCTTGTCCTAGCACTCACTCTGTAAACCAGGCTGGCTTTGAACTCACAAAGATCCATTTGCCTCTGCCTCCCGAGTACTAGGATTAAAGCATGTGCCACCACCACCAGGCTGACCTTATTATTCTTAAACTATTTCTATGACTGTCTATACCCTTTTTCTTTCTTTCTTGAGCCTATACACACTGGAAACTGTTGAGCTTTGTGTGTGTTTTCGTTTCTTTGTTTCCTTCTGTATCTGTCTTTACTGTGTATCTCTAGTCTTTGTGTGTGTGTGTGTGTGTGTGTGTGTGTGTGTGTGTGTGTGTGTGTGCGTGTGCGTACGTGTATGCCTGTGTGTGCTAAGCGTTGTGGCTAGGACCTCCAACTGCAACTCTGACGGCTGGCTCTGCCCACTTCTTGGGTCATGAAAGTGAAACCTAAGCCCTCAGACATCTGGGGGTTGGTTTGACGGGGAACTGCATTCAGTCCCCCAGAGTTCTAGAATGCTGATGCTTACACCGCTGCTGCAGGCATTTTTCACTTTTTCCCCCCATGCTGCTGTTCAAGGGCTTGCTGGAAGCCAGAAACTCTTAAAGGAACCATGTCCAGGTTTGTGTGTTTGGTTTTATTCACCCCCAGCTTTCTCGGGCTCTAGGTAGATATTCGAGCCTCATGTTGGAATGTCAAATCATTGTTTTATCCCCTTTACTCTTTGGGGGCCTACCATCCAGCTCCCAATAGATTCACTGAGACTTATTCTTACTAATGAATGCCCTGCCTTAGCTTGGTTTATATCTAGCCAGCTTTTCTTAACTTTAATTATCCCACCTACCTATTGTCTCTGGGCTTTTTATCTTTCCCTATTCTGTATTCCTTTCTTTACTTCTTACCCTATTGCTGGCTATGTGACTGGCCCCTGGTGACCTCTCTCTTTTTTCCCTCTCTTACTATTCTGCCTGCCAGCCCCACCTATTTCTGTCTCCTGCCTAGCTATTGTTCATTCAGCTGTTTATTGGACCAATCAGGTGTTTTAGACAGGCAAAGTGACACAGCTTCACAGAGTTAAACAAATGCAACACATAAGAATGTAACACATCTTTGCATCGTTAAACAAATATTCCAAAGCATAAATAAATGTAACACTTCTTAAACTAATATTCCACAACAAGTATGGTTATAATTTCTCCAAAATATGGCATGCTGCTGAAAAGCATATCAGATTTGGGGGTAGATTTTGGAATCCTAGTATACCAGTTAGCGATATGAAATGAGAAAGGTCAAATTTCCCCAGATCCTTGGTTTATTTAGTTATACAACAGAGATAATAAAACCTACCATATGGGATTATTATAAGCATTGCATACAATGAGTTAACTTCTGAAAAAAAAACCAGCAGGCATTCTACCCGTTCCATAGTCATTACATGCCACACATTTCATAGAAACTTACTGTAACTCCTTCACTTTACAGTTGGAACATTTGAAAAGACACTTCACCCTTTTGTTACCCAGGGGATTTTAACTATGTAAAGTGTGCATTGAAAATGTATGGACAAGATATTCAGCAAAAAGCCCCTGAGCTTCTGGGGGAGAAGGCTAGACACAAACTGTAGGAAAAGATGTACAGGGATGAACTGGCCATTCAAGCACTACACTACCCACACATCATATCCACAATACCACATTTTGAGTTGAATGAACATCAACAGACACGAGTCCCCATCTCTTGATCATGTCACACCTTTCTGTCCTCATAGAAATGACTTGTGAAATGCAAAACAATGAATCCCACTGTGAGAACTCGGAAAAGTTTGGCTTAATAATAAAAAAAAAAGTGTTGGGAAGAAATACTGATAATCTAATCTTACTTAAATCCTCGTATTAATGTAGAACTGTCTCAGGATTTCTTCTAAATCCCAGACAGCATATTTGATAGACCTACATAATAAGTTTTATATGTTCACTATTAATTTATCATCCTTAGACACTATCACCATCATCCATGTAATACCTCCTCTGCATGGTATAAAGAGTAGTTTTTGCTCACTTCTCTGTATTCTGTCTCTATTTCTCTAGAATAAAGTTTGAATTCCTTGAATCATTTTCCCTTAACATTTTATTCTCTCAACATAAAGGATTTCTAAATATACACTACAATTTTTGAATCTTCAATATTCTTCTGACATATGATTCAAACCCAATTTTCAAGAAAATCCATTCATTTATATACAATTTGGAAATTTCAAATAGAGGCATTTGCATACAATGCTTTCTCAAAGAAGCTCTTAAAAAGCTTTACCATTAAAGTCTTTTTGCACTAAACAGAAATTGCAGACATCATGAGCCTTCACTGTGTCAACAATACCCAGATGTTTGATCAAATATTCTTCTATATATTTCTGTGAAGGTAAGCTTTAAATTTTTTTATCAGGAGACTTGGAATAAAGTATTGTGGGTAGATCTTTTCTAGAAAGTCAAAATAAGTAATACAAAATAATTGACATTTTCCTAAGAAAAAGAGCTTGACCATGAATTGCAACATAGTCTCTTACCTGGGTCTCTCCCCTGTAGATTTTGAACCTGACACCTTCCATAATGACATGAGTTGACCTGTGTGTCATTTATCGTTTGCCCCCCCTCTCTCTCTGTACATGTCTGTCTCTCTGAGAATTCTAATATATACATAACACAATTTGTATTAAAGGGTTAGTTTTTTAATTGTTGTGGTCAAACACCATGAAGAAAAAGCAAGTTGAGGAGGAAAGAGTTTATCTAGCTTACATTTTATGATTGTAGTTCATCATTGATGAAGTTGAGACAGGCACTCAAACTGGGCCAGAACCTGGAGGTAGGCTGATGCAGACGCCACAGAGGGACACTGCTTACTGACTTGCTTCCCATGGCTTGCTCAGCCTGCTTTCTTATAGAACCCAGGGCCATCAGTCCAGGGATGGCACCACCCACCATGGACTGGACCCTGTCCCATAATTCACTAGTTAAGAAAATGCCTCACAGCCATAACTTATGGAAGCCTTTTCTCAATTGAGGTTCTCTCCTTTCAGGTAACTCTAGGTTGGTTCAAGTTGACATAAAACTAGTCAGATACATCTGGATTTTGAATTCTGTCTTGTTTTTCCATAATTTAGCCTAATGACATGAGCCTTCCATTTCCTCCTCTGCTGAAGTTAGAATAATAATCTGGACCTCTCAGAGATATTACAGAGACCAAAGGAAATCATGTATACAAAGCATTTCAGACAACAGTACAAAGTCATTATTAAACAATATGAATTAGGGTATTTCCAGTTCATGTTACATATAGGCACTCTGAGAGACTGTCACTATTGTTGTTCCTTTCTATGACTCCTTGCATGTATTTTGATCAGAAATAGCATCTGTATTAGATTTTATATTTTAAAAATCGTAGCAAAATTATAACTAACAATTAAAACTTCTGTAAATTGAAACTTCTATAATTTGCAATCTGGATCTTTTATCTTTATTTATTCATTATTTATTTATTTTTGGTTTTTGGAGACACGGTTTCTCTGTATTGCTTTGGAGGCTGTCCTGGAACTTGCTCTGTAAACCAGGTTGGCCTCAAACTCACAGCGATGTGCCTGCCTCTGCCTCCTGAGTGCTGGGATTAAAGGCATGTGCCACCAATGCCCGGCAGGTAGGGTGTGTGTGAGTGTGTGTGTGCATTCTTTTTTTGGGGGGGTGTTCGAGACAGGGTTTTTCTGTGGCTTTGGAGCCTCTGTGCGTGTGCGTGCACGTGCGTGCGTGCGTGCGTGCGTGCGTGCGCGCGCGCGCGCGTGCGTGTGTGTGTGTGTGTGTGTGTGTGTGTGCGCGCGCGCGCGCGCTCGCGTTCCACCTGCCTCTAAATCTCGATCTTTTAAACTTTCAAAGAGAAATTGCAAAACGGTGGCTTCCAATTTGGTTTCACAATAGTCACGCCCAGTGAGCCACTGAATAATGATAAGAACCAGAAGAGCACCTGTATACAATTTAGAGAACAAAAGAATTATCCTGTTGCTTTACTCATGTTCCCCTTTCACAGAACTAGAAATTGGCAAGAATGGCATGAATAAAAACACATTATTCTACAATCATTTTCCTCAATGTCTGCAATATACAGCTTTACCGCTTTAATTGTTCACACAGAAGCTTCCTTCTGGAACCTTCCAGAGTACTTATCACAAATTCCACCTCTCAGATACTGGTTGGTTTCAAATACTGAGAGAAGATCCGTTTGCGAGAGAATATTAGTTTCAGGCGTGTGACTTTTGTTTAGGCTCTAGTTGTTTAACTCTGTGAAGCTGTGCTACTGTGCCTGTCTAAAACACCTGGTGGTCCTGATAAAGAGATGAAGGGCCAATAGCAAGGCAGGAGCAAGGATAGGTGGAGCTGGCAGGCAGAGAGTGTAAGCCGAAGAAGAAATGAGGAAGAAGAGAAGCAACAGAGAACAAGGAGAGGAAGACATCAGGGGCCAGCCACGGAACCACCCAGCCAGCCATGGAGTAGCAAGTAAAGTAAGATTTACAGAAGAGGAAGGTAAAAGTCCAGAGGGAAAAGGTAGATGGGATAATTTAAGAAAGCTGGCTAGAAACAAGCCTAGCTAAGGTTAAGACATTCATAACTAAAAATAAGCCTCTGTGTGTGAATTATTTGGGAGGTGAATGGTGGATTGCAAAAAAAATCCAAAAGAGCAAAAACCATAGTCTCCGGCACAAGAAGCTGGGGGGTGGCAGAAAATTAGTCTATGAAGAAAATGACATTTCAGTAAGTAAACTGGTTTTGGTAAAAGGTACTTCCTCATACCTTATTGATGGCATTAATTCTTTCAATTTCTTTAACAATTACTGGATGCTTATCCCTGTGATAGATTCTCAAAACACAGAGATGGTAAAGACATAAACTGTGCACTCAAGGAATGCAAAGTTACCAGGAAACGATTATAACATCACAGATGATAATCTACGGAGAAAAATACCGTAAGACATAAAATGTGTTGTAGGAACACAGAAAGGATACACAATTCAGCCTAATGGGAAAAAGTATCTGAAGGATCAAGAAATATGAAATAGAAATTTTGAGCACCTGTATGAAGGGAAAAGAAACAGGAGTTATGCAGATGCAGAAATGGAAGCAGAAAGAGGAGGGAGTGAAGGTAATCACTCACTTGGAGCAGCCCTGCAAAAGCCAGGTAGCAAGAGAAAAGATGAGGGTCTACATTAGACATACAAGCTGCTGAGACAGCTCAGCAGGTAGAGGTGCTTGCCAAGCCTGACAACTTTATTTTCATCTCGGGAATCCACATGGTAGAAAAAAGGAGTAATTCTTCAAACAATGTCCTCTGACCTCTGATACATGTTTGTGTATCAAACATGTACCTTGATACACAAGGGCACATGCCAACAAGTATATGCATATTAACAATTAAATGTAAAAAATTAAAGTATGTTATCTATCCATCTATTTACCCATCTATCCGTCTATATCACACTTAACCACACTTCCATTGGCCATTGGTGGGATTATAGGAACAATGTGTGCTTTCCAAGTAGTTAGGAGTCTAGCAGATGGTCCCCAGGAGATAATTATGGAACATGGAATGATGGTCAGATATGGACATGCTGAGAACTTTAGACAGCACGAGGCTCAGACATGAAAGGTTTATCTGATAACATAGCCAGACCCCGAGAGGAGGAGGGAGGAGCAACTTCAACTACTTGCTTGACGGTAACAGAGACTGAAAACCCTGAGCCCAGTTAGTGGCAGGAGTGGTCTGTTCTGCTTCTGGAAGCACCTCCCCTGCCATATACGCATGGTTGGACAGAACTGAGAATTTGGGTTTCAAGTCCAGTGAGTGAAATGATTTCTACAGCCTCTTCCCTACAACAGAGTGGTTCACTGCAGATGGGATCTGAAAAGAGACCACTAGGCTGAATTCTGGGTTCCCGTGATTCTCCCACTCTAGGATAGATCTCAGCCCTTTGCTCTCCCTCACTGTCGGATGCATTTAAGGGGTAACACTCAACTGTGCTATTAGCCAACCAGGGTGTATAAACTGGGGTGGTCTTTGAAGCAAGGGAGAACATGCCGGGCCCACAGGCCACAAAGCTGAGTGTAATGAGCAGCAGCTCTGGATACTCAAAGATGGCAAGCTTTTAAAGGGAATCGAGGCCTGACGGGCAGCTGGCTCTTAACTGGCCAGGGCTCAGCACCAGATGAGCTGTAGGAAAGACAAAAAGATTTCAGAATCACCTTACCATACACCTTATCTAGAAGCTATCCCAGTAGTAGAGGACTAAGAAAGAAGTCACACCATTTCTTGTTTTCCCCATTGTTGTCATTGCCCTTCCCCCTTCACCCCCAATCTCTTAAGTGCTGTTTTTACTTTTATGTATTTTTATAGTTGCTGTACTAGTTAGTTTTATGCCAACTTGGCACAAGCTAGAGTCACCAGAAAGGAAGGAGCCTCAATTGAGAAAATGCCTCCATAAGGTCTGGCTGTAAGGTATTTTCTTAATTAGTGATTGATGGGGAAGAGTCCTGTCCATTATGGGATGGGATCACCCCTGGGGGGTTCTACAAGAAAGCAGGCTGAGCAAGCCATAAGGAACAGGCCAGTAAGCAGCACCCCTCCATAGCCTCTGCTTCAGCTCCTGCCTCCACGGTTACTTCCCTGCTTAAATTCCTGCCCTTCCTTCCTTCAGTGATGAATAGTGATATGGAACCTTAAGCAAAATAACCCTTTCCTCCCCAAGTTGATTTTGATAATGGTGTTTCATCATAGCAACAGTAACCCTAACAAAGAGAGTTGCCTTACGTTTTTTAAATTTTTATTCTTGTTATTCCCTTCATCAAATTTTATCTACGTATTTCCTCCCTTTTCCTCACATTCTTCCATTTTTCTATTTCCTTTAAGTTTTCTTCATTTTCACTTTCCAGTTCTCTTTTGTTTAATTCACTTACTACTTTTCTTATTTAATAATATTATTTTTATCTTATTTAATTTCTAACTTTATAACTTACTGTGTTGCTTTGAATGATAATGGCCCCCATAGGCTCACATATTTACAGGCTTAGTTCCCCATTGGCAAACTGTTTGAGAAGGATTAGGTGTGTCCTTGTTGAAGGTAGTATGTCCTTATTGGAGGAGGTATGTCACTAGGAGTGAGCTTTTGAAACACACCCTCTCCCTCTCTCTCCCTTTCTCCCTCTCTCCCCCCACCTCTCTCTCTCCCCCCTCTTCCTCTCTCCCTCCCTCCCTCTCTCTCTCTCTCTCTCTCTCTCTCTCTCTCTCTCTCTCTGTGTGTGTGTGTGTGTGTGTGTGTGTGTGTATGCACGCGTGCATCGCGCATGCCTGCTGCCTATGGATCAGGATATAAAGTCCTCAGTTTCTGTTCTAGTGCCATGCCTGTCTGCATCCTGCCATGATAATAGACTAATCATCTGAGAGGGAAAGCAGGTCCCCAATGAAATGCTTTTCTTTTTTTAAGAGCTGCCTTGCTCATGGTGTCTTCTTCATAGCAATAGTTGTTAGTATTTAGGCATTCTACTGGCCCACATTTGGAGTTCTGACAGGATATGCCCACAGCTGCTGCCACTAAGAGTAACACCTGTGCATACTATGTTCCCTTTTAAAGGGGCCCTGCCCACCTCCGATTCTTCCCTCTCCCTCTCCCCCTCCCTCCCGCTCGCCCTTCCTCTTTCCCTCTGCCAATTCCTTTCTCTCCCCCCTCTCTCTGCCTCTCTTTCTCGATGCTCCTGTCTCTGGGGGCTGGTCTCCCCCATCCCCTTTTTATGATCCTTTTCCCTTAATAAAAAAACCTCTGCCTCTTGAACTCTGTTGCAAGGCAACTTTCTCAAACTTTTTTTTTTAAATTACAATAGTAGCGTAACTAAGACTTATACTACAGTTGTTACTATTTCTTTGAATATAGTTATTGGTGGTATTGCTATTGCAGTTGGCTTAATTGTATTTCTATATCTGGATTGATTTATTATTGTTACTGTTATATTATTTTCTCTTCTGTGACTACTCTTGGGAAGTGATACCTTCAAGAAAACCATGCTCATTAAGATGATCCCTAAATCAAACTAGAACAAACACCAGTGCTAACACCTATGCAAATCACAAAGCCCCCAGGGAAAAAAAAAAGGTAATACGACTCCTCCAGAAGATTGCAACTTCCTAATTACTGAATCCAAACATTCTGAAATGATTGGAATGTCAGCAAAGAATTCAGAAGTCTCATGGCATAAATTGATCAACGAATTTGATTCAAGCAAATAGATAAATGAAATAAGGAAAATCAATTCAGGACCTGGCCAGGACATTCATCAAGGAAATTGAAATTTATAAAAAGAAAAAAAGAAAAAAATACCTAGTGGAAATGAAAAAGTCAGATTGTCCAATAAAACAACAACAATTGAATAACATCACCAATAGAACAGACCAAACAGTTGAAGAAGGAGTATCAGGGATTGCGGATGGAGAGAACTCACTGCTCTTCCAGAGGACCCACGTTTGACTCCCAGCACCTACATGGTGTCAAACAACCAGCTGTAAACCAAGTCCTGGGGGGGATAAAACACCATTTTCTAGCCTCTGCTCATATAGCATGCACATAGTGCACAAGACATATATGCAGAAAAACACTCATGCACATGAAAAATGTAGTTTTAATTAAAAAAAGGCAAATAATATAAAAAGGAATCAGCACATATCTCAATAATATTCCTAAATGTAAATGCCTTTAATTCTCTGCTTAGAAAATACAGACTACTTGAATAAATTTAAAAATAAAGATTCAAATGTTTATTGCCTATAAGAAATGCAGCTTACTGGTAAAAGCATTAAAGCAAGAAGATGGAAAAGCATTTATAAATTTAGCAAGTTAAAGCTGAAAACAAGCAGGAGTAACTATAGTTCTAATAAAGTAGTCTTATGCAAAAATTAGATGACACAAATATACAAACATGATCACTATGAATTTGTCTGAATCTGGATACCTCAGGGTGATTTTTTTCTAGCTTCATTCATTTCCTACATGTTTCATGATGTCATTTTTAAATGTCAGAGTAATACTACATTGTCTAAATGTAGCACATTTTCTTCATCCATTCTTGTGTTGAGTGGCATCTAGGTTGTTTCAAATTTGTGGCTCTTATGAATAAAGAAGCAATAAACAAGGAGCAAGTGTCTCTGTGGTAAAATGAAGCATCCTTTGGATATATGCTGAAGAGTGGTGTGGCTGGATCTTAAGATAGATTGATTCCCAAATGAGGAACTGGCACTTTGGCTTCTATAGTGTTTGTATGAGTTTGCACTCATGTTTCATGGATTCAGCCAAAGGATGGATCCTATTTTTACATCCATTCTTTTACTCTGTGTCTTTTGTCCGGGAATTAACACAATTGGTGTTGAGAGAGATCAACAGTGTCTATATAGATACTAGCTGTGAAGCCAAGGATAACCAAGCTACAATCCATAGAACCACAAAGGGTAAGTATATAAATAGCTAGAGGGAATAGATATCATTAGGAAATGGGAACAGAATAGATATTATGCATATGTGGGGGGAGAGGCTGGAATGAGAGGACCAAGAGGGAAGGAGAAGGAAAAAAGAGGTTAAAGGAAGGAATACAGGGAGAGATAGTGGGTGCCTATAAAGACAGCTGCACTCCATCTTGGCACAAGGGCAGAGAGTTCAAAACTGTCCTACAGGTCAAAGGTTTGGCTGCAGTAGGGTGTTTGATCTTGGCCTTAGCTGTCTTATTCTAAATAACAACAGACCTGATCAGACCCTCAAGACTAGGGAACAAGAAATTGAATCTAAGGTGTGGTTACTGAATCCTTAAAGGAAGAAAAGTCTGTTTGTTCCGTATACATTATACCATCTTCCCCTTTTTGGTTAAGCTATATAAAAGTGGTGAAAAATAAACTCGTGGTGATTAAGTACTAACTGAATCTGCACTCCTGGTTTAATTCTTTGTCACTGTCTTCTCATCTATATCTAGCCTTTCCCTCATCCACACACCCTTACTCAGGTACGAACTTGGGGCCGTGAGGCTGGTTCCAATTGCAGCCCCACTAAGACAGTGTGTGTGTGTGTGTGTGTGTGTATGTGTGTGTGTGTGTGTGTGTGTGTGTGTGTGTGTGTGTGTGTTTATTTATTTATTTTCACATTCTGGATTCTGGTTTAGTGTTCTTATGAGATTCCTATGGGTGTTAACAGATGTATCTCTACATTTATGTGTTTCTTATGCTTTTGCTCTAGCTCTTTTTTTCCCCTGAAACAGCGTCCCTGGCGATCCAACATTCAAAACAGTTGGGACAAGGCAGCCTTGCAGAATACAGCCAGAAATTGTGTCTTCTAATGATCCCCATGACAGCGCCCCCTACCAGCAGGAAACAGTTTGGAAAGAAAGATGCCCAAATTCCCAAATATTGTTTATAAATGTTTGTTTTCATTTAAATGGTTAATGGTTATAAATGGTTAATGAAGAATTAATATTTAAGACAGACCTAGCCAATAAGAAACTAGTAACTGGCCAACAGCTTTATACCAAATACAGCGTCTCTTTATATCAAATACAGCATGGCACTGGACCAGACCAGCAGGGAAAAAACCTTACTCTTAACAGGCTGGACCTTTGAACCATGAGCTAAAATAAACATTACTTTCATAAGTTGCTTTTGTTATCACAGTAAGAAAAAATAACATTCCTGAAGACTCCATTAAAATTATTGAATCTGATCACCAATTTTAGTTTAATGATAAGATACAAAAATAAAAATATAAAAATTAGTGTTTCTAAATATTACAGAGAAAGAAATCAAGAAAAGAATTTTATTCACAGTAACATCCAAAAAGGGGAAGCGTTTCTATCTAGGAACAAATGTAACCACGAAGTTTTTTAAAAAGTGTAAAAAGCTGAAGAAATTGAAGAGATGCTAGAAGAAAGATTCCGTATGAACACTGCTTGATAGAACTGATATTATGAAAATGGTTAATGACCAAAAGTGATCTACAGAATCAATGCAAGCTCCATTACATTTCCAATCACATTTTTCACAAAAACAGACAACACAATGATAAGATATATTATGGAAGCACAAGACCCAAATATACAAACAGCAGAAAAGAGCAATGTCAAAGGAATCATAGCACCTGGTTTCAAATGACACTACAGAGCCATGCTAACAAAAACAGAATGTTCCTAACACAGAACAGGCATATAGACCAATGAAATAAAAAATAAATACAATTAAATGCACATAGCTTCCTGGTTTTCAACAAATATATCCAAAACAAATAATGGAGAAAAGACAGCCTCTTCAACAAATGGTACTGGAAAATCCATATATCCACATGTAGGAAACTGAAAATAAATCTATTATCTCTCTCTCATCCTGCATGAAAATGGATTCAAAACTGAGCCAAGACCTTAATACTTTGAAAACTTGAACCTTCTTAAAAAAAAAAAAACAGGAAAAATATTTCAAGGTATATCCACAGGAAAGAACTTTCTGAAGAGCATTCCAATAGCTCAGGATATAAGAACACGTACAAACAAATGGTATTACAAGAAATCAGAAAGCTTATTATGCAGAGCAAATGAGACAACACAGTAAAGAAAACCAATAAAACTTTTAACATCTATATGTCTGATTGTGGTTAATTTATATGATATATAAAAATCTCAGAATGTCAAACATCAAAGTTTTTATTCAATCAACCAATGGGCAAGTTAACTCGACAGTTCTCAAAGTAAAAATTACAAATAGATGAGAAAAATATTCACCATCTTTAGCCATCAGCAAATGCAATCAAAGCTACACTGAGGTATCAGATGAGGGGGCAGTAACAAACACAAACTTTGTGCAAACAACTACAGAAATTAGCATACAGGTTCCTCAAACACTGAAAATAGAAGTACCATTTGGCAGAGCTAACACTGAAGTTAGTATACAACAGAGATACCTGCACATCCATGATCACTGTGCCACTATTTACAACAGCAAGTTGTGGAGTTAGATGTCCAACAACAACAAAAAATGCATAAAGAAAAAAATATACACACATATATATATAATGAAGTTTTATTCATCCATAAAGAAAAACAAAAAAGTGGGCTGAAGAGACTGCTAAATGTATAAAGTACTTGCAATACAAACATTAGAACTTAAATTCTGCTCCCTCAGCACCCACACACAAAGATGAAGGTGGTAGCAGGCTTCTGTAATGAAAGTGCTGAGAGCCTGAGACAGTAAAACCCAGGGGCTCACTGGCCAGCCAATGTACACAAAACCACCAGTTCTAGACCCAATAAAAGACTATATCAAGAAATTGAAGATTATCAGAAGATAGATCTCCCATGCTCATGGATAGGTAAGATTAAAAGTAGTAAAAATGGCCATCTTACCAAAAGCAATCTACAGATTCAAAGCAATCCCCATTAAAATCCCAACACAATTCTTTACAGACCTTGTAAAGAACAATACTTAACCTCAAATAGAAAAGGAAAAACCACAGAATAGACAAAACAATTCTGTATAATAAAAACTTCTGGATATCACCACCACAAATATAAAGCTCTACTACAGAGCTATGGTTAAAAAAACACACATGGTATTGGCATATAAACAGACACACAGATAAATGGAATTAAGATCCAGACATAAATCCACACACCTATGGAACCTGATTTTCGACAAAGAAGCCAAAATTATCCAATGGCAAAAAAGAAAGCATCTTCAATAAATGGTGCTCGCATAACTGGATGTTGACATGTAGAAGAATTCAAATAGATCTGTATCTATCACACCCTGCACAAAACTCAAGTCCAAGTAGGTCAAAGATCTCAACATAAATCTAGACTGAACTTAACAGAAGGGAAAGTGGGAAATAGCCTTGAATGAATTGTCTCAGGAGATAACTTCCTGAACAGAACACCAATAGCACAGGCACTAAGATTGACATGGGACCTCATGAAACTTAAAAGTTTCTGTAAGGCAAAGGACACTGTCAATAGGACAAAACTATAGCCTACAGAATGGGAAAACAACTTCACCAAACTAACATCTAACAAGGGGCTGATTTCCAAAATAACTAAGTTAGTTCCAATAAACTAAGTATCAACAAATCAAACAATCCAATTTAAAACAGGGTTCAGATCTAAACAAAGAATTCTCAACAGAAGAATCTCAAATGGCTAAGAAACACTTTAGGAATTGTTCAATATCCTTGGTCATCAGGGAAATGCAAACCGAAATTACTCTGAGATTTGATTTTACACCCATCAGAATGGCTAAGATCAAAACTACAAGAAACAGCTCATGCTGGAGAGGATGTGGAACAAAAGGAACACTTCTCCATTTCTGGTAGGAGTGCAAATTTGTACAGATACTTTGAAAGTCAATGTGGCGGTTTCTCAGAAAACTGGAAATCAACCTACCACAAGATCCAGCTATACTGCTCTTGGGCATACACCCAAAGAAGGCTCAGTCATGCCACAAGGACATTTTCTTAACTACATACATAGCAGCTTTATTTGTAATAGCCAGAACCTGGAAATAATGAATGGATAAAAAAATGTGGCACATTTACACAATGGATTATTACTCAGCTGGTAAAAACAAGGACATCAAAAACAAAACCAGAAAAACACACGGAATTGCCAGCAGTGCCTAACACCCTTAATCCCAACCAGGAGGCAGAGGCAGGTGGATCTCTCTGAGTTTGAGGCTAGCCTGGTCTACAGAGCTAGTTACAGGACAGGCTCCAAAGCAATACAGAGAAACCTTGTCTCGAAAAAAAAAAATAAAAATTTTAAAAAATCATATAAAATACCCTCAAAATGTACATACATTTTTGTCATTTGGTCCTTAACGTAGGCCCTTGGAAAGAAACTAAAATTTAGTTAAGGTCATATAATGAATGGCAAAATTGGACTCAGCCTGTGACTTGGTTTCTCAGGTATAAATCTCAAAAAGTTACTCAGCATATTTTCCTATGTTTAAGTTTTATTTAAATGTATGGGTGTTTTGTCTGCATGTACATCTTCACACCAAAAGAGTACACTGGATCCACAGAACTATGGCTAGAGGCTGTGAGCCACCATGTGGGTATTGGGACTTGAACTCAGGACCTCTGCAAGAGCAGCCTGTGGTCTTAAAAATGTGCCATTTCTCCAGTCCCCCTCACTGAGCATTTTAACAGACATATCAGATATGCCATAACAGTGATTCCTGCATAATCTTAGAACAAAAGAAATGAAAAGGGATCCGATTATGAATTGCCACATGAGGTGGTGCTTGAAGTGGCAGTGGCAGCAGGTGGAACTTACAGGTACTTCATTTGGGGGCAGAGAAATGACTACTAATTCATAGTGAACTATGGCACTACACCCTCTTCCTTCAGTTACATCAGAAAAACTGTTTGGCGGTTCCAATTCTGGAACATTCCATACAAAAGAGCGGGCTTTTCGGGGCTCGGGACAAACCATTACACTTGGGGGTGCAACTTTTGAAACTTACTTAAGTTATTTATTTATTCATTTATGTATAGATTTTTTTGGTCTGTTTTCACTCGTGTTTGGTTCTGTCTTCAAGGGGTTTTCAATCCTACCAACAGTTGACTCCCATTTTTTTCTGGCAAGCAGAGGGCACTCCCTAACCTCCCCCTGCCAGTCCTGGAAATTGGTACAGTCCAAGAGCAAAACTCGCGAGATGTTCAAACGAGACTTGGTTCTCGCCAGTCCTTTTGTCTGGAGCTGTCTACCTGAGAGCAAGGACTGAAGTTTGGCTTGTTCTCTGTCCCCTTTGGTTGGCAGGCTGGTCTTGTGGCAGGTGTGTTGGACATCCTCTGGCCACTACTAGCCAGAGAGGTGAGTCAGACGGGGGTGGGGGGGTGTCCTCGAGAGATATAAAACCTTCCAAGGATTCACTTTTTTTTTTTTTTTTTTTGGTTTTTTCAAGACAGGGTTTCTCTGTGTATCTCTGGCTGTCCAGGCTGACCTCAAACTCAAGAGTTCCGCCTGGCTCTGCCTCTCCAGTGCTGGGATTAAAGGCATGTGCCACCACTGGAATGCTCCACGGAGTTACTTTTAAATAAACGTGGCTAGTAGGTCGCAGAGGAAGGGAGAGCTAAGGATCTGATGGGAGGCTTAAGGCATGAAGTTGTGCCAACAAAGACCTACGACAGATGTTTCTGTTCTTGCAGTGTTATTGAAGTCGTCATGAATCCCGAGGATCCCGCTAGTGGGTTCCGGCATGGCAAGGTGTTACTGTTCATCAATGAGCAAATGTCCAAGCACACAAAAGGCCCCGAGTTCTACCTTGAGAACTTGTCCCTCTCCTGGGAGGAGGTGGAAGAAAAGCTGAGACTCCTGCTGGAGGATAGTGAGATGCCTAAGGAGGCTCAGGAAGCCTGTGCCTGGGGCTGCCTGGCCTTGAGTGTTCGCTTTGCTTGGAGGCAAGGCCACCTGCAGGGGCGCCGAGTGCAATGGCTGCACGACTTCGCCTGCCTGCACAGGTCAGCGGCACATGCCTTGGCATCAGACCTGAAGAAACTCACAGACCAGCAAGAGATGGAACGCAAGGAGGCGGCCTTCCAGCTTCAGCTGGCCCACACCAAACTGGCAGAGGTGCAGAGAGAGCGGGACCTGATGAGACTGAAGCTACTCCATGCAGTAAGATTACCTCCTAACCCAGTCTTCCCCTCACCCTATGCCCATTTCCCAAGTCCCCGAGTTTGTCTCAACCCTGCCCATTTCTCTCCAGGAGCTGAGGGCCTTTCCAGTTGGACAGATGCCAGGACTGACTACAGCCCCTGTTCCCGCTGGAGAGGCAAAGACAGAGACAAAAACTGGAGGAGGGGAAAAAGAGGCAACATCTAGCGATAGAGCAGAGTCTGAACCAGAGAAGCAGATGGAGGGGGATACAGCCATGGCAGACACAGGACAGCTAGACGGAAGCATCCTGGATCATTTTGGAGCTGAGGAATGGAAAAACTATCCCTTGGGCTTGGAGGGGGAGGAGGGAGAGGAGGGAACACAAGGGAAGGAAGGGGAGAAGGGGGAGGAGGATAAGGAGGGGAAGGAGGGGGACGGGGGAGACAAATCTATGGAAACACCTACATGTTCTGATTCTGGGTCCGTAGATCTCACGTCCACAACCTCCCCACAACTTGTCACTGTCCAACTCCCTGCCTCATTCACATACTCCTATGAAAGCCCCTTTCCTGTCAGCCCCACCCCATCACCACCACCAAGCAGTCTCACAGAACCGCAGATGCCTCCTTACTTCATGGCCACTGATATGAATATGTCTGACACTGAAGGCCCAACAGTATACCTCCAAGAACCCCCAAAAGACAGCCAAGACAGCGGAGCCCAGCAGCAGAGCAATATGGTACTCCGCAGACCTGGCAACTGGGATTGCTCTTGGTGTAAAACTGTGAACTTTTCACAGCCGGAAAGCTGCTTTCTCTGTAGGAGGCGAATATGGCTGACAAACCCTCAGTGAGTTCAGAAATGTGATACAGAAATTTCCCATAAGGAAATCTTTTCAGAGGTGGGAAAATAGGAGCGGGGGTTCCTGGTAATGGGGAAATGGGATGAGTACAAATGGTGTGGGGAGGGACAAGCTTTCATGATTTTTTTTTCTCGTGTGTGTGTGTGTGTGTGTGTGTGTGTGTGTGTGTGTGTGTCCCAACTCCCTAGTGTTTAGTGAGCCTAGGCAGCTAAAAATAGTCCTTAAAAGATGGAGCCTGAGTGGCTATCTGATCCATTCTGAGCCAAAGATTTTTCAGGCTGGAAGATATAAATGAGAACATTCAATTGTCAGGATAGTTTGAGGTAAACAGCCAGTGAATCACTGCCGTTGGGACCAGGGGCACAGGCAGTGATCCTGGAGGTTATAATCCATCCCTGGCCCTGGCTAAGGTAGGGAACAGAACTGGCTGCTTTGCGAACAGTTTTAGATGGATGCTAGACACTCTGAGGAGCTGACAAATAGGAAGAGGCGCAGAGGAGTGGACCAGCTGACCACAGAGAACTCTGCTAGCTTTTATCTCTCTGCAGTTGTTACACGAGGTTCCATTTTACCTGGATCCCTTTAAGCTAAGAAGTAGGTTCCTTTGAGCAACTACATCATTCCATCATCAGGCAATTTTTCTTTTATACCTTGACTTTTCAACAACCAAGGTCTCATGTAGCCCAGAGTGGTCTCAAACTTAAGATGTAGCTGAGGATGACTGACTCCAGATCCTCCTGTTCTACTTCATAAGCTTATAGGTGTGGATTGCCATGCCTGGTTCAGAAAAGTCGTTTAAAACAATGGACCATTAAAGAAATGTAATGGAATTGGCAGGGATGTTGAAGAAGTGAGTAAGGTGGTGAGGATTCCTTTATCCCAAGTCTCCAGGAATGAATGGGGCAGGATGCCTATGTCCTGAGGCAATTCTATTACTAGAAACAGGTCATTCCTCCAGTAGTTGTTCCCAGGAATGAAATGGCAAGGAGGCCCATGTTCTGTGAGAGTAATACCAAAAAAAAAAAAAAAAAAAAGAATTAATCAAGTGATGACTTAGTCTCAAGTTTATGCTTGACTCAAATTAACCTGGCAGAGATTTGTTACCCCTATGAGAACTCTGAGAGACTATGGAAAAAGCCAGCACCAGATGCAAGCAAGGACTTCTGTGACTGTACAGCCTTTTAACAGAACTCTTTGGTCCCCAGGGCGCACAACCACGGACAGGTCTGAACAGGAAACCCCACTGCTCCAAGGTGAGTCAGCCTCTGGTAGGACACAGAGGGTTTGCCAGTCTATGTGAGCCAAAGACAGTGTGGTCTGGTGGGATTCTCCCTTCTCACCAGGAGAATGTGGATTTTAAAGGCTCTTATGTATTCTGAAATGGAAAGTACAACAGAACCCTATCTCAGTGGGGAAAGGGACTGCAGAGGAAGGTGGGATTTGGGGACAGTAAGAAGTAGGAGGGAGATCAGTCTGCTTCAAATGTGTTGAGAGGAACTATATCTGTGTTTTAGGTAGACGACTGTATCTGGACCAGACTAAGTCTCAACTAGAATGCTGACAATCTCCTAGAGACTATGAACCTGAAGAATAAGAAGCCTTTGTGGCATGGGACACCTGTAACAACAGAAATGTGACTTTGCAGTGTCTATTGTTGGTGACAGTACAGTTAATCTCCTATTGTAGATCTCCAGCTTACACTTTTTTGAACATCCTTTGGGCTTGTTTATCTCAGTCTTCTGCAGGGTTTCCTAACCTCATTGCACTTGACATCTGGATTCGGATAGTTTTTTGCTGTGGGGTAAGAGTTCTGTGCATTGTAAGGAGTCGCCAGATCCCTAGCCTCTACCCACAATATGTCTGTGGGACCCACTCCCGCTACCCCTTCAGTTTTGATAACCAAAACTGCCTTGCATAGCACCGCATGTCCACTAGAGGGCAAAAAAAACAACCTGAGTTGGGAGCTTGTCAGGCAATGAAGTGCTTAGCTTAGCCATGTGAACAGGTGGAGTCAAAAGACAAGGGTACTGGCTGAAAAGTGTCCACTGGGTCTGGTGTTTAATTTGGATCTTTAAGAAAACTGAGGGTGGTGTTAAAGCCAAACTGGCAGGGCTGAGGAGGGCAACTTCTACAACAATGGTCCTCAACTTTCCTAATGCTGCCACCCTTTAATACAGTTCTTCATGTTGTGGTGACCCCTAGCTATAAAATTATTTCGTTGTTACCCCGTAACTAAGTTTGACACTCCTATGAATTGTAATGTAAATATCTGTGTTTTTCAGTGGTCGTAGGTGACCCCTGTGAAAGGGCTGTTTGACTCCACAAAGGGGCTGTGACCCACAGTTTGAGAGCCACTTCTCTACAAGGACTAGGCTGTGAACACAAGTGAGATACAAGGTTAAGAGAGGGCTATTTTGTCACTTAGCAAACATGCTTGGGAAAAGATATTTGGGTGAAATATCTGACAAGCATTTAATAAAGGCAGTACTTTTGTAGAGATTTCCTAAGAGAAAACATTGCTTCCTTCAGGAAAGCTGCTTAATACTCAGATGTTCTAAAGGCAGCCTTGTTGGTAGAAACTTGAGCCATTAAAGGCAGTAACAGAGAAAGCTCTAAATGCAAGAGGAAAAACGAGCTTGTTACTGTAAGGCGCTACGGGAAGCATAGGCAATGGTATTAAAAGAAAAACATTATTATGAAAGGGATCATTTTTGTTTTGTATAAAATAAAAACACATAAAGTTCTTAGGTGTGTGTGTATATATATATATATATATATACATGCTATATGGAACTATGTTATTAACTTTATATTTATGCAGTTTGCATTTCAGTATGAATTTAAAAGGTATGGAAAGACATTCAGCAAGCAAGATCATCAGGCAGGGAACAGAAGGCAGAGTGGTATGAGATATAAGACAGAGGACAGGAAGTTTGAAAGGTTTTTCTTTATGTACCTAAGTTTTGAAAGTAATAAGATGTTCACAGAAATTAAATAAAATTAATTTACTCATTCGAGTTTGGAAAGGCTGTTTCTTCCTTGAGGATGAGAGGAAAAAAGGACAGCAGACCTGGTATCTGTGGCAAAGGGGTGGGACTCCAGGCGGCCAGGCTGCTTGCATGCGTGCGTGCGTGCGTGCGTGCATGTGGGGGTGGGTGGAGCAATGCACCTGCAAATGAGGACAGAAGTCTAGGGCAGTGAGAGGCCATGCCTTGACCATCTTAGGAATAAATGAAGCATAGAGAGGAGGACATGGATGGAGCAAAAAGGATCATCAAGCTGAATGCACTAGCATAGGGCCAAACTGAAAGGGAACTTAGACAATCAGAGTCTGGTAGGAAAAAAATGGATTGCTCTTCTGGGACTAGGAAGGGTATCTAGCACAAAATCTACAAGCATTCCAACCTACCCCACTCTCATTGTAGCAGAAACAAACATCTAAAGGAGAAAAGGAGGGAAGAATGGAGTTCTTAGACTGAACCATTTCTATCCATTCGGGCCTTGTAGTATCTTCCCATGTGCTGTCCCACTGCGGATGGATAAGCTGAGTCCTGGCTAGATTTTGTTATCAGTTCCAATCTTCTGGAATTCTAATGTCTGGGAACCCAGTGTTTATCTTTAATGCCTTAAGAATTTAAAGCAAGATTCAACTTACTTTAAGTCTTTCACAGCATGGACTACAACAGTGCTTGGTAAAACAGGTGTAGCTGACACACTGGCAAATTGTGTAACTGGAAGGACCTAAAAGAGATGAAAAAACAAAAATAGTTTTAATAGTTTGAAGTTTTTTTTTATTCTTTACCCCATGCAAGCATTAATTTACCTCTTAAATTTTACTTCATCTTACACACAAGGAAATTAAAGATTAAAAAAAGGTAATTTGGTCAATGTGCCACACACGGGGCCACATGCTGATCTGGATGGCTGGTGCTGCCATCTGGAGATATGAAAACATCCAAACACAGGGTACTGCCTATGTCCATGTCTGTGTCTGTGGCCCCATGGCAGCTGGGGTCTGGGGTGGACTCTGTGGACGCCCAGGTTCCAGTCAGCCACCTGGGGCCATGTTGGTGGCCCAGAGGCCATGCTGCTACCAGGGCTGTGCTGATTCCAAGGGCCATATCTGGGTCCATGGGCCTTTTGCAGTTGAGGTCTGTGAATGGCCCATGTTAGCTCAGCGGAGGGAGGGGGGTCACTGGACCCATGCTGTGCTGAATACACCCTGCTCTTCATTGGCCCCGGCTTGGCTGGTCCTGCCCCTAGCCGGATACTACAACCAAACAAGCTGGCCCTACCCATGAGGGGAGAGCTCCTCATCCCCTCCCTGCAACCCCATACCCCTGCATTTGGGAAAGATGGCCCCATCCCTCACCACAGCACCTCACCTGGGCAGCATATTAGAACTGACCCTGTGGTCAGGACGAAAGGAGAGCTGACCCCACCTATTCGTCTGCCATATGGTGGCATGAGTAAGACAAAGATGCCCTCCCCCTTCCATCCATTACCACCTGTGGCAAGTAAGGGAGCTGGCCCTTGGATCACAAGAGTTTCTTTTTTAATTTTTCTTTTAAATTTGGTTTTGATTTGGGGAGAAGGATGTTTTGAGGGCAGATGTGAGAGGACAGGGAGATAAGCAGGATCAGAATATATGATGTGAAACCCACAAAGAATAAAAAAAAAAGTTAAAAGTTCAAGGCCAGCCTGGTCTACAGAGCGAGTTCCAGGACAGGCTCCAAAAGAATAGGGAGAAACCCTGTCTCGAAAAATAAACAAAAAAAGTTAAAAATTGATCAAGGTCATGTAAGTAAGTCATCCAGGTCTCACTCCAAGGGCATATTATGTGTCATTGCATTAAGTCATTGAGTTAACTCAATGACAAGTACTGTAATCACTACTATATTCACTAGACAACATTTTAAGCACTTTTGTATGTGGTATATGTGCTCCTATAGGAGGTACACATGCACATAAGTATTCATGCATGTTGAGACTAGAGGTCAGTATCTTCTATTAATGCTCTCTGCCATATTTTAATTTTGTGTGCACAGGCACTTTGCTTGCATATGTATGTCTGTGTGCAGTACCTGAAATGTCCATTAAAAAGGTATTAGATCTCCTGGGACTCAAGTTACAGAGCATTGTGAGCCTCCATGTGGATGCTGAGAATTGAACCTGGGTACTCCAGAGGAGTAGCCAGCACTCTTACCTGCTTAGCCATCTCTGCAGCCTCATGTGCCTTAGTTTTAAGGTACATTCCTTCACTGACCTGGAGCTCACCAATTCAGCAAGAATAGCTGGCCAGAGAGCTCCAGAGATCCTCCTATTTCTGTTTCCCCAGTACTAAAATTACAGGCACATGCCACCATACCTGAATCTTTACATGAATGCTAGCAAATATAAACTCATGTCCTGGTGGTTGTGTGACACGCGCTTCATTAATTATTGGGGCATGTCCCCAACCCTCTAACATGTGTGTGTGTGTGTGTTGTTGTTGTTGTTTATTTATTTATTTATCTATCTATTTACTTATTTATTTATTGGAGACAAGGTTTCTCCATATAGCCCTGACTTTCATGAACTCCCTTTATAGACTACTCTGGCCTCAAACTCAGAGATCCTTATGCCTCTGTCTTCTGAGAGTACTGGGATTTAAGGCATGTGCCACCATACCTGACTATATTAACATTCTTGACTATCAGTATTAGCTATCAATGACAGTGCTTAAAAAACAGTTGAGTAGGCTCCCCTGTCCCTGACCCATCAGCACAAGTTGTCATGGTGGCCTGGCTGTTAAGTTTGTATGTCTGCTGCCTTTCAGCAGCAGTAGTTGATATGTCTCCCAGCTGCCAGTGCTCTCTGGGAATCCTCCAGGGCTGTAATCTCCCCATCTGCTGTGGAATGAAAGCAGCAACAAGAACTGACCATTCTCTGGCAGGAGGATCCAGAACCTGAGGACTTGAAGAACCCAGACTTTCATGGTTATGACCAGTACCCTGTGGTGGATGTCTGGAATATGTGAGCTGCTGTCTTTGGTTTTTCCATCATCCTGGTCTTCTGTACCACCTTTGTGGCACACTCTTGCATCCTGTAGTCAAAATCCTCCCCATCATGGAATCCAACTGTTTTGATCCCAGCGAGATCCAGTTTCCAGTTACCAGAAGATGAGTGAATTGGGCTTAAGAAGCACTATTTTGTCCAACCCCTGTCTGTTATTCCTCTGGTTCCTCAGAGCACCTTATTAAAGGGATTGAAAGGGAAAAAAAACAGTTGAGTAATACATTGTCACATAGATAGTATGTTTGAGAATGGATAGTGGGTGAAGTTTCTGACAAGCAGTTAAACTCTCTGACAAAGGCAGTAAAAGTTGGAGTGAGGTACTTGCGTAGTAATTTCTTGTGAGATAAAACACTCCACCCTACAAGAAAGCTCTTAAGACTCAGATGTTCTAAAAGGAGGCTCATTAAGACTCAGGAAGCATCAGGTGGTAGTGGCACACTCCTTAATCACAGCACTCAGGAGGCAGAGGCAGGCAGATTTATGAGTCTGAGGCTAGCCTGGTCTACAGAAGTGAATTCCAGGACAGGATACAAAGCTACAGAGAAACCCTGTCTTGGAAAACCAGGAAGAGGAGAGCGGGGATAGAGAGAGAGAGAAAGACAGAGACAGGAAGGAAATCACATGTCTGTCTGGTGAGTGGGTTCCACAGACTGAATAAAGAGACACCATAAAATAAAGGTAAGGGTTTAGAGCAAATTATGAGAATAACATGTGGGAAATGAATTTCAACAGGCTAACAAGAGGTTTGTGGATGGCGCTCTCGCTCTCTCTCTCTCTCTCTCTCTCTCTCTCTCTCTCTCTCTCTCTCTCTCTCTCTCTCTCTCTCCCTCTCCCTCTCCCTCTCCCTCTCCCTCTCCCTCTCCCTCTCCCTCTCCCTCTCCCTCTCCCTCTCCCTCTCCCTCTCCCTCTCGATACAGATACAGATATATATGACTGAAATCACAACTTGGTGGAAATTTGCTTCAGTAAGAGAGGCTGAAATAAAGATGCTGTCCTGCTGTTAACAGGATACAAGGAAGAATGAGTGAAGGGACACCAGCCCACTCAAGCATGTGGCTCTGGGAGGCCTTGCCCTTCTCCTCCATTCCCTGTCTTGCTAAAATCCATTAGATTACAGTCTTAAAGCTAACGACACACGTCTAGTCCCTTATTTGGCCACTTCCTCCTCCTGAGGCTGACCACCAAGTTCCAGCTATCAAAATATTGAAGTCCAGCAATCAGAAGTCCCCTTTGACTCACCTAATTGACATGCCCAATCAAAGTCAAACACCTCATCCTAACATGGAGTTTCTGCCCTTTACCATTATAAACCACCATTTTCCTATGTACAACCTTCTGTTTCTCCAGAGGCTGTCTTCTCCCCACCTCCGGGGCAAACCTCTCTGTCCCTTTTCCCTTGTCCCTTTCCCCTTCTCCTTCATCCTCTATCATCCTAGCCTATTCTAACACAGACATCACCTTTCTCTCCTCTTAAAAACCATACCTGCAAGGCCATTTGCTGCCGTTTCTCTGCCTGAGTCAAAAAGCAGTCCATTTAACCTTTCTTCCCCAATTAATAAAGGATCTCTGTGAAAACAGGTGTTTGTGTTCAGGAGGAACCCCCCCCCACGATGTGCTGGAGTCTCTCTTCAATGTATATATTAAAGAGTCCTTCCTCAGGTCCCAAAATCTGGAACCAATAGGAAGATAGAAAAGAGGGGAAAATGTTAAGAATGACAATTTTAAAAAGCTAAAGATTAAGAGAAGCAGTTTTTATCCAAAAACTGAGGAAGAGGCTGATTTAGGAGGGACCTTGAGACTGGGATGGAGCTTCAGTGGCTATGGTGAGTCTCATGATAGGACTTAATCACTGTAAGAGAATCTTTAACACACCCAAATGACTTAGACTACATCTGTAAAGTAATAAAACAAACACAAATTCTGGAGGGGGGGGAGAGGCCAAAAAATGGGTCACTCTGTGTCACTTGGGGGCAAATGTATATAGATTTCCGTCCATCAGGAGTCCCTAGAGAAAAAACTTGATGAGAGACCAAATTTAGTACTGTTGAGGTGAGCCTTTGAAAGGCCTTATGGCCTGATCAAGTAATTCACTACAGTGGGGCGGGGGGGGGGCGGGGGGAAGCAGGTGGTCCCTACTGCACCTCCACTATGGAGAAGGTATATTTTCAAGGGACAGAAACCTCCCCAGGCACTTCCCTAGTGGATGGGTAGGGCACCTGCAGGTGAGGACCAGTCAGGTTTACTGTACGAGCCCTGTCTTAGGGTTTCTATTGCTGTGATGATCATACCACCTTTTGTTTTGTTTTTTGAGACAGGGTTTCTCTGTCTAGGAGCCTGTCCTAGAACTCACTCTGTAGACCAGGCTGGCCTCCAACTCAGAGATTTGCCTGCTTCTGCCTCCTGTGTGCTGGGATTAAAGGCATGTGCCACCAACCCCAGCCGACCATAGCAAGTTTTATAAAAGAAAACATTTAATTGGGTGGTTTACAGTTTTAGACCGTTAGTCCATTATCATCACAGCAGGACATATCAATATATTGGCAGATGTTGTGCTGGAGAAGGAGCTCAGAGTTAATACATCTTGAACTGCAGGCAATAGAAACGTGAACCGAAACACTGAACATAACTTGAGCATGTATAAGATCTCAAAGCCCACCCACATGGGGACACACTTATTCCAACAGGGCCATGCCTACTCCAATGAAGCCACACCTCCATAAGCTCCCTATGAGCTTATGGGCCCATTCACAGTACCATAGGGTCCATTCTGAATTGTGAATTTATTGGTCGATTAATCTTAAATTTTTCTTATACTTGGGTGGATGCTGGAGGTGCCAGACAGTAGTGGGACACACCTTCAATCCCAGCACTCACAAGGCAGAGGCAGGTAGATCCCTGTGAGTCTGAGGTCAGCCTGGTCTACAGAGTGAGTTCCAGGACATCCAGGGCTACAAACAGGAACCCTGTCTTGAAAATCCAAAAGGGGGTTGTGGAAAGGATTAATCTTGATCAAGGATGGGCAGTTGCCTTTCCTGGGTAAACTGTGTACATTTATCTCCTGGTCACAACCAAGGAGGTAGGCAACTATCACCCCACTGGCCTTAGTTCAGACTGAGAAACTAAAGCCAGCCCTACCAAGTTCATGAGAGGTGAGGAAAACGCAGAGGCCTTATGAGAACAGCTGCATGATGAGGCAGCTAGATAAGTGACACAAATGGATTTTAAAAATCCATGTTGTATTAGACCTTGCAAACTATATTACAGTGTCTTCAAAAATTTTATGTCAACTTGACACAAGCTAAAGTCATCTGAGAGAAGGGCACCTCAATGGAGAAAATGCCTCCATAAGATCAGTCTCTAAACAAGCCTGTAGGGCATTTTCTTAATCAGTGATTGATGGGAGAGGGCCCCGCCATTGTGGAGGGGCCATCCCCGGACTGGGATGAAAGCCATGGGAAGAAAGCCAGTAAAGCATCCCTACACGGCCTCTGCCTCAACTCCTGCCTCCAGGTTCCTGCCTTGCTTGAGTTCCTCTCCTGAATTCCTTCAATGACGAAAAGAGAGATATTAGCAAAATAAACCCTCCCCTCCCCAAGTTGCTTTCATTCATGGCATTTCATCACAGCAACAGTTACCCTAAAATGGGTGTGAACTACAATCACCTGACTGACACTTGCTTGGAACAGATTGGAATGGACCTTCAGAGTGCTTCATGAAGGTTTTTCCGTAGCATCACTGTTCATTATGGGATGTTAGTTCAGGGCTTTACATTGTTATCCTGCTCATCCTCTATTAAAAAAAAAGTTTTGTTAGATATGGATAGCATAATTGTATAAACCCTCTAGTATTTTGCAGAACTGGATGAACATTTGAGAAACATAAGGATGTACCTGAGAAAGGACAGACAGACACCCAGTTCAAAAAGGGTATAAGGGCCAGGCACAGCTGTGAACTATTGAGGAGCTTTATGGCTGTGTAAGGCACAGCTGGTGACTGAAAATGTTCTGCAAACAGCCTGGGCCTGTAACTGCTACAAAGATATCTTGTGAGTGGAAATACATGTGCCATAAAAGTCACACAATTGTTATGAATCCTGGAGTTAAGGCTGGGTCATCCCCTAGGAGTTGTTGGCCTTGAAGATGCCAGAGGCCCCTAAAACAATAAACAATATTGCTACTATTGCTTGCCTTCCAGAACTAGATGGCAAGACTCTATTACTAAAGACAGCATATTGCTGTGGAACAATCCTTTTGTATACTGTATGTTTTGCTCTCATTAGTTAATAAAGAGCTGAGTGGCCAATATCTAGGCAGGAAAGGTTAAGCAGGACTTGTGGACAAAAAAGAAAACTCAGGGAAGAAGAGGGCAGAGTTGCCCAACTAATAACAAGCCTAAGCTGTAAGCTGAGCATTTATAATTAATTCTGTGTGGTTATTTGAGAGTGAGGTGGTGGGACAGAAAAGTATGCCAACAGTACATGGTTTGGGTTGCCAGACTTGGAGAAATAAAGCTAGGACTAGGCGAGAAGTGTCCTCTTCACTCTAGGACAGCTCTTGTAGTGCACCAGAAGGTGCTACTAAGGTTGCTTGGGAGAATTATGGACCAGTACTCTACCAATGATTAGCCATGCTTCATGATGGAAGTGCTGGGCAAGACATGTCAGAGCAACAGTGGCACAAGCAGTTATACGCAGCTTTCTGGTTAGATTTATGCCTACTCCACAGATGGAAATTCACATCTAAGAATGGGAGCTTAAGAGAGGAACCTGGCGCCCCAGAAGCCATAGGTCCCAGTGGAGAAACAACTGCTATTACTTTGGTAAATAAATATGATATAATGGCTAAGGGGCTTCCTAAATTTTGCATCTATAGACATAGGTTATTACTGCTGTCAGGGTCTGTTTGGGACATTTTTCTGTTTTCCCTTTTCTTCCTTTTCCTCACTAGTATTTTGCAGAAAAAAAGGAAAAGCCACTGAGACTACCATCAGCCAAGCTCTGGAAATTGAGGATAAATAAGATGACACAAGGATTCAGTACCCTACTAGAATTAGAGGAGGCTAGTCAGACCTCTAAGTCACCCCCTCCAAGGCTCAGAGTCAACTGCAAAAGAGGGTCAAACGGAATTTAAGAACCTGAGAAATAGGAAGGGGTAGTGTAGCAATTTCCTCTGAGATAAAACATTCCATCCTGCAGAGAAGCTCCTTAAGACTTGGGATATTCTAAAGAGAGGCTCATTAAGATTCAGAAAGTAAACAACTCAAAAAAGCTACAGGAAGTCCCTGGAATTGATTAGATGTACTTTTCTCCCTCCTTCTCTGTGCTTCTATAAACAATAAAGTCTCTTAAGAGAAATTGCCATAGCAGTCAAGCTGCCTGAAGAGGCTTAGACCAACTGAGCAGCCCAGAAAAGACACTCTACTACCTACTGAACTGCCAGCAAATTGTGCAGTTGAATTCCAGATTTCCAGCTTTTTGTGAGCTGCCTCCATGCTAGGGTGGTCTTTCGTGAGTCTGCTGTCTTGGGAGTAATTTCTGTTCTTATAAGTAACTCCTCATCCACATTCCTATATGAAACCCCAATAAAACCAAGTTGCAACTCGGTGGTATCCTTAACCTTAGTCTGTCTTTGCTTTCCTATCTGCAGTGAGCAGACATTTATCCATGTCTTCCCAGGAATAAGGTCACACAACAGCACTTCATCTAAAAGCTAGCTTTCTGCAAACTCTGAGTGAGTAAGACTTTATTTTCATCAACATTTTGTACCACTCAAATGTATTAGATTACTGCTTCATTTTGCAATATGCCATTCAATTAAAGATACAACTTAAAGTGATCTTGTAACCAATATCTTTCATAACTCAGAATCCATTTAAACTCACCTGACACTTTCCCCTCTAGTTCCAAACAAAAATTCCTACTGCACCTCCTCCTTTCCCCATTTCCCTCATGTATTACCCCATGTTCCATTTCCAACTCTATACTATTGCCTATTGCAGTTTAATAAGATCAGGATAAACAATTAGGCCGAATAGGTGTTTATTCAGGGAGAAATAACTCACAACATAGGCAGATGAACGTGGCGGGTTCCACAGGATCCTAAGCCTTCCAGCGTCCACCAGCAAGAGAGAGTCTCCGACCTCCTCCTTATCCTTTTCCCCCCTAGGTCACGTCTGGCCCTGTCTCCACCCACAATGGGCGTGGTCTAAGCCACAGGTGTGGACAAGGTGAATATCTCACTACAATTGCCCGCTGAGAAACTATCACTTAAGACAAGTTTAACACACACCTTATGCAGAACCTTCTCACTCCCCTCTTTTTCAAGGTTCCCGGCCCCATTACAAAGAGGAAATTCATTGCAGTACATCTTAACTCAATCTGCTGAGAACAGGCAGGAATAAAAATATCTATCCCTTAAAGTTTCTCAATGCCTGTTAACATATGTAATGCTTCTTTACTTTTATATTATAAAAAAGTCGTTTAACTTTGCTTAAAACACTTTCTGCTCTTCTGCCCCCCCCCACATCTGTTAATGAAGTGTGTCAAAAAATAATGAAAAATGTGTTAAAAAATAAACACAAAATATGGCTATGGGTTTGTTCTCAGGAGGTCCAGGAACAGATCAATGTTACCCTGTGCTGCTGCTTTAGATGCTATTCTGGGTTTGCAAAAGGCTGGTCAGCTAGAATTTTCGCCTGGGGTACCAAAGGCACCAAGAGAGTACACATAGTATTCCTCCCAGTGCCATAAATCATAGCAGACATCTCCACACTCTTATTGCTCAGCAGTACCCCAAGGGCTCAAAGGCCTGCAAAGCTTTCCAAATTGACAAGGCCTGTCATACCATGGTGCAATAGCCCAAATGGCTCAAACAGAAGCAGAAATGGCTGAGCAGGACTCTAAAAGACAAAGCTAGGAAGCAAATGGCAATCGCTAACAATGGCTCGAAAAGAATATATACAGCTCACAGTGTTACTGGTCTCAGGAACAAGCCATGTTCCACCACTATCCTAGATATGCCAATTTAAAGCATTTAATCAATCATGAGAAGAAGCCCAAGATTAACATGAAGGCTAACTGGAAGGTGTAATGACTTGGTAAAGCTTACCAAGAGTTGGAACATAATCCAAACTCTCATCTCCTTCACGAAGAAGAGTGTGGGAAGTTGGGGAAAGTCCTGGGTATTAAATGACTCCAGCAACTGTATGGGACTCTTCGATCTTTCCTCTTCACCTGGGTCAACCTGCTGACAAAATAACACTTTTCTCCCAGCCATGACTTGCCAAAATTGTCATCAGACTTGTTAGAGTCACAGTCCCCCAATAAACCAGCACTGGGCACTCAACCTCAACAGGCCAGTTAAAGACACAAATTCATAGAAGAAAGCAGAAAAAAAGAGGTTTGATCATTGTGGCTACATTGGGAAGAGAAACAAAGAGGTCTGACCAGTGACCCTCCCTCCCTAGTCCACTTTAGGGATCCTGACATGGCGCTTTCTGCACTTAAATGACTATAGAACTTTCTTCCTCACAGTAAAGCTAGTCAAGTATTGGGAAACAAGCATTCCATCTAATTCCTTTTGCAGAAGGTTATTGCAGATAAGGCTTCATAAATAATTTGGGGTTTCTAATATTTTACAATAACTCAACTCTGCCATCTTAGCATAAAAGCAGCCATGTAAATGAATAGTTGTTTCCCAATAACACCTTATTTACAAATATCAGGCAATAGCTGGATTTTTGTTTGGTCCACTGGTTATAGTAGGTCAGCACTACTTTAGATAATTTCTAGAGAGAATTGGTTTTTTCCTGGCCATAACAGTATCTCTGTATGTAGCTCTTGGTGACTAGCGCCAGTGATCCTTCCAACATTTGGATATCTAGTTGAACTTATTCTGTATAACATAGAAAACCTATTTGTTAAAAGTCTGAGCTTCACAGATAGTACCACTAATTAATAATTACTACCCTAGTAAATGTGAAATATAATGAGGCAATGGTAGAGACAAGGTGGTAGTGGGCTCACAGGAGATACTAATCACATAATAAAAAAAAAAGTAAAATCAAAAAAGCATTTACTTGTGAGTTCCTCCCCCGAAGATTAAACCAGAGAACTTGAAGCAACTGTAGGAGGAAGAATTTGGGTAACTAGTATGTCTTTATACTGAAACATGAAACCTGCAGAAATTGAACCACATTTCTACAGCCCATCAAGCTAGTCCTCAAGAAGAAATACCATAAATAAATACTAAGATCCCTATCTTTCCTAATCCAGGACGGACGGACGGACACGGACAGACGGACGGACACACGGACACGGACGGACGGACGGACACGGACGGACGGACACGGACGGACACGGACGGACGGACGGACACACGGACACGGACAGACGGACGGACGGACACGGACGGACACACGGACACGGACAGACGGACGGACGGACACGGACGGACACGGACGCACGGACGCACGCACGCACGCACGCACGCACGCACGCACACAGCCTCTAGATTCAGAACATGTAGAGGAAATTTGCCCAGGCCCCTAACTCTGAAACTATCACCAAACACACACACACACACACTGTTTGGAATTACTGTTTGGCCCTGGAAGTGAAGCCATCTCTGCCCCAACTCAAAACCAGCCAACCCGAGGTAGAAAAACTGACCAATCCCAGGTCAGCGGGCTTGGAATTCTCCAGCTGGGAATCCCACCCCCACCTCCCCTACCCCCCAACATGCCTGCATGTTATGTCTGTGCATGCATGTTTGGTGTTTATAGGGTCAGAATAGGGCATCACATATCCTGGAACTGGACTCACAGACAGCTTTAAGTTGCCATGTAGGGACTGGGAATCAAACCCAGGAAGCAGCCAGTTTCCTTAGCCCCTTGGCTGCCTCTTCAGAGTATTATCCTTTGGGTTTTTTTTGTTTTGTTTTGTTTTTTGTATTTTGAGAAAGGGTTTCTCTATCCCTGGCTAGCCCGGAATTCACAGAGATCCACCTGCCTCTTTTTCCTGAGTACTAAGATTAAAGGTGTACACCACCACAATCCAGATTCATCCTTAAATGTTTAATCTTGACTGAAGACATTAGAGACAGAGGTTCTGCTCCCCAAATGCCTGGAGCTCTCCAATTCCTGACTCTTTTTTTTTTTTAAAGACGTTTCTCTGTGTAACAGCTCTGGCTGTCCTGGTACTCTCTATGTAGACCAGGCTGGCTTCAAACTCAGAGATCTGCCTGTCTCTGACTCCCTAGTAGATCCCCGACTTAAGGCCTTGTTTTTCTAACATCATCAATCTGAATTTCAACAACTCCAGTATCCTTCCCCATATTCTTATGTTTTTCTTGCATTATCAAAATCAATTTCTGCTGCTTAGAATGAAATAATTCTGATTCAACCTACAGATCAAATTGAAGTTGAGATACCTTTGGGAAGTTATGTGGGAAGCATTTCTAGCTAGTTACTAATATACATTAGAATAAAGGCCGTGGAATGGCCAAAATTCCTGGATAGGAAATAAAATGTATTTCATAGATTCCCCAGGGGAGTATATGGAATCTTTGTGAAAAATAATAAAAGGTCCAAGAAGCCAAATTATACTACACTGTCTCCTCTGAGCAGTTAAACTATAAAATGGTAAAATGTCATATAAAAATTTCCATAGTAACAAGAAATGAGGGCAACTACAGCACACAGAGTGAGACTAGTATAATCTAGATACCCAAACTGACAAACATAAGGCAATGACATTACAGGCCCACCTCTCTTATGAACCTAGATACACAAATATAGAATACTGATGTGAAAATTGGAAAAGCACAAGAAAACATTTTTAACATCTTGCAATTTTGTTTTTGGTTTTTGTTTGTTTGTTTGTCTGGTGTGTGTGTGTGTGTGTGTGTGTGTGTGTGTGTGTGTGTGTGTGTGTGTGCGTGTGTGTTTTAGGTAGGGTCTTACTATGTAGCCCTAGATAGCCTGCCACTCACCCCATAGATAAGGCTGACCTCCAACTCAAGAGAAATCCACCTACCTCTATCTTCTGAGTGCCATGATGAAAGACCTGTGCCACCACATCTGGCAACATCTGGTACTTTGAATAGGCCAATTCTCAGTTAGCATTACTAGATTCTTTCTGCTAAATACTAATAATACAGCCCATACAAACACATTCTATTAACTGTAAAAGTGAAAAGCACCTCCAGACATTTCAAAATGCCCTCTAGAGAAGTAGTTTTTCCTCAGATTAAGAATCAATGTTATAGACAGTCACACATAGGAACAAAAAAAATATGCTAAATAAAACACTAGTCACTCAAATACTGCAGTGCATTTACAAGAATGCATCCTAGGTCTCTGGGCCATCCAGCATTTGGGTCCTGGTGCTCCAAGCAGTATCAGGAGTAGGTGTAGACTCCTGGTATGGGTTTTAGGCTAGGCCAGTCATTGGCTGGCCACTCCTTCAATCTCCAGCATGACTGGAGGAGAAAAAAATGCCAATGTAATGATGCCTAATGATATTCTGCTATACTCATAGATTGATGCCTGGCCAACTGTCGTCAAAGAGGCTTCATCCAACCACTGATGGAAATAGATCCAGACCCATAGCTAAACATTAGGCAAACACCTCAGGGAATCCTGCAAAAGGGGGAGAAAAGATTGTAGGCCCAGAGGGGTTAAGGACTCCACAAGAAAACTCACAGAATCAACTAACCTGGACTCATGCGGGCTGACAGAGAATGAACCAACAAGCAGGGAACCTGCATAGGACTGGCCTAGACACTCTTGATATGCCATATTCAAAGCTAACCTGGTCTACATGGTGGGTTCCAGGACAGTAAGGGCTACATAGAAAGACCCTGTCTCAAATATATATATATATATATATATATATAGCCTCTACATTGAATGAAATTCTCAAAGAATAAAATCATATTTTAAACATGACCTCTACACAAAGAAGTGTAAACATGATGACTACATATTCATTTTTAGTTATAAAGTGGTATCACTTTATATATTAGCTGTGCTTATATGTTTACGTGTATTTTTACATATGCATGTTGAGTGCATACATGTATGATAATATACAAACTGGACTTGAACAATTTGTTTCTCAGATATTTTTTATAATTACTAGATACTTTACATACTTAAGAAACAGACAAAGCAAGGCTTGGTGAAATATGCCAATAATCCCAGTACTTGGAAGGCAGAGACCAAAGGATCAAGAGATTAAGACTAGTCTGGGTTAAATGAGACCATGTCCCAAAAACACAAACAGGGCCAGCAAGATGGCTGCATATTTTTAATGTAATAATTACATTTTCCCTTCCCTTTTCTCTCTCCAAACCCTCCCATTTACTCCTCACTTCTCTCTTTCAAATTCATGGCCGCTCTTTACATTAACTGTTATTATGTGTGCACATGTACACACACAGTCTATGAAATATATGTGTGTGTATATATATATATATATATACATATATATATTCATATTCCTAAATAGAACCTCCTCAGTCTGTATAATAAATATTTGTCAGGAGAGCATGATGAACTGTATTTAATTCTCACTAACCAGGGTAAAAGGAGATGACTGAGCCCTAAGAGTTGTCCTCTGATTTCTACAGGCAAATTGTGGTATGTGCATACACACACAAATTTCTTTTAAATGCAGACACAAAAGAAACACACAATTACAGAGAAAATGGATCATGTTACCTCATCATGACCCTTAGATGGGAACATTTCTAACAGTTCCAACAATGGAGCCAAAATCCCTCACCACCTTGCCTGCAGACATGGTACTCTTACTCAGCTACAGCTTAAATGCTTACACTGCTTAAAATGCTCTATTCCTAGGAGACATTTTTTTTGATTCCTTAAATCCACTATATATTGAGCTTCAGGCCTGTGTACAGGTTTATTTCCATGACCTGGAACCCATGATCTACCCACCCATGATCCACCTCTATCTATCACAATTCAGCCTTCAACTCACTTCTTTCTCTCTGAGTATCTCTTTAAATGAACTTTGTTTTATTAACATACAATGGATTTCATCATATTTTCATATACTATATCATTGGACTTTGGCCAGTATCACCTCTTCAGGAGCACCTCTGATGCTCTAGACAGAGTCAGTTCCCCTTCTTATAAGCATCTAGAAACATTTTTACTCCATGGCCGATGCAGGCAGGGTTTGCACTAATGTCTGAGACTCCTGTTGCCATTGAAGGCCCTGCGGATGTCTGAGAGTTGGGCTCATACTGGGGCCATGTGGGTTTTGAGGGCCATGCTGACAGTGGGTCCTTACTGATCTGAGTGAACTGTACTGTCAACCAGGAGCACGGTGACATTGGGGCCCACGACCATGTCTAGGCCCATGGTCCAACTACAGCTGGGATCTTGTATTGATGTCCATGGCTCATAGTGCCACTAAGAGCCATCCAGAAGTCAGTGGCCTAGGATGGCACATTAGTGTCCAAGGATTGAGCCTCTGTTGAGGCTATGCAGATCGGAATAGCCTGCACTACTACCCAGGGTCATGGTGTCATCCAAGTCTAGGCTGCTGCCAGCAGCCGTGTCTGGGTCCATGGACCTGCCACAGCTGCGGTCTATATTGTCTGTGTTGATGTCCACAGCTCTTGTTACCACCAAAAGCAGTGAGGCTAGGGCTGCACAGAGTTGGCCCCACCCCTCACTGGCTGCAGCACTAGAGAATTGGTCCTGTCCCACGCCAGCTGCAGCACAGTGACGCAGGTGATCCGGTGCTCACATAGGTGGTCTAGGCCTACACCTCATCTGCCACCTAGTGCAGTGGGAGAGAGATGACCTTGCCCCACCCCTTGCTGACTGGCAGGTGGGAGAGCCAGGCCTGAGGTCATGAGCGTGGAGAATTGGCAGTGCCCACCCCCCCCCCAGAAACAGCACTTGGGAGGCCAGGCCCTGAGCCTCACTTGGCAGCACAATAGAGCTGACCCTGTTGGCAGGGGTACAGGTGAGCGGGCCTGGGGGCATGAAGGCAGAACTGACCCCACACACACACCCGCCAGGCATGTGGTGGCATGGGTGAGGAAAAAATGCCCTCCCTCATCCCTTTCCATCCACAGCACAGGAGGGAGCTGGACCCAGGATATGGAGAGTGGGAGAGCAGGCCCTGCCCCTCACCAGCTGCAGCACACAGCAGAGCAGGCATGCTACCTCCCCTGGGCAGCAAACTAGAGCTGACTCTGTTGGCAAGGGCACAGGTGTGATAGGCCTGTGGGCGTGAGAGCAGGAGGGCTACCCCTGCCCTCTCCCTCATATGCCATGGGGTGACTAGGGTAAGGGAAATATGCCCACATCCTTGCGATCTGTGACAGGTGGCAGAGCTGGCCTCAGAGGCATGAGAACTGGAGAGCAGGCCCTGTCCCTCACCGACTTCAGCAATTGGGAGAGCAGGCCCTGTAACTTCACCTGGGCAACACACAAGCTGGCCCTGATGGGGTGAGTGCAGGTGAGTTGGACCCAAGGGTGTGGGAGCAGGAGAACTAACCCTGCTCCTTGCTGCCTGCTATATAGGGTGAGCTAGCTGGAGGTGATGGTGTGGGAAAACTGGGAGGCTGACCAATTCAGCTACCACTCAGGCCCCGAACCAGGGCCATGGGCTATGAGTTAGCTCACCCCAACATCCACCTCATCTATGAACTGCTGGTGCAATGTGAAAGACAGGACCTGCAGATCCACGCTACAAGATCTCCATGACACAGGACAAACGGATATGCAAGCGGAGTCCCAGTGAGGGCCCAGTATCCACAGTGTAGCAGAAGCCATGAACACAAGTAAAAATGTGTGGCCTAAAATGGGCCACACTACAGCTTCCATGCTGAGATTTCTGAGTTTTTCTTTTTTGTTTATTTTTGTTCCATTTTTTAAATTTTGTTTTAGGGGAGGTTGCCAGGGCACAAATGAGAAGACAAGGAGATGGGTGGGATCGGGATGCATGATGTGGAATCCACAAGGAATCTATAAAACGTTTAAAAAGAAAGAGACATTTTTATCTCATCATTCTTCTCGTAGCTTGTAGTTTTCAATTTAGAGTACATTCTTTTAAGTTTACAACTGCTCCTCCCAACTCTGAAACTCCATAAACTTAGGAACCTTCTCAGCCTTGTTATACACTGACATCTAGTAAGAGCTCAGCAAACATTTGTTGGAATAAACTGTTCTTTCATTAGTCAGGGCGGACCTTGCCTTTGACACTGCCTCCATTTTCCCTTGCCATTCTAATCCCTAGTGTCACTGTGTAGGCAACTGACCTAACATGCTAACCCTACTGTCTGAACTTCAACAATCTCTAACCACAGGCCACATGTGTCAGCCTTGAAATCTGCCTCGGTAGCAACTGGAGCACACAATACCATTGTATTAGGTATTAGGGTTGGTTTCAATGTCAGCTTGTCACGAATTAGAATCACCTCAGTAGGAAACGTCACAGAAGTGTCCTGACTGCCTTGACTATTGTGGGAAGACTCTGGGAGGCAACTCTTGCTAGCAGTCTAGATAAAAGGGGTATGGCAGACAAAGATTGCCTGCCTCCCACGTTCCCTCTTGCCACCAAGTTAATTTACCCTATTGCTGCTGCTGAGCTGCTGATTCCTTCCCTGATAAGAGATCCAGAATTTCCAGGTGTGCCAGCTACTTTTCTAGCACCCTGACACAAGCTAGAGTCTCCTGAAAAGGGACCTCAACTGAGAAAACGCATCCATAAGATCAGGTTGTAGGCAGGCCTGTGGGACATTTTTCCAGATTGATGGTTGATGTGGAAGGACTCCGGCTCATGGTGAATAGTGCTACTGCTTGGCTAATGGCCCTGGGTGCTAAAAGAAAGCAGGCTGAGTAAGCCAGTAAGCAGTACTCTGCCACCACCACCATCAGCTCCTGCCTCAGGGATCCTGTGCTGTTTGAGTTCCTGCCCTGAATTCCTTTGATGATGAACTGTGATACGGACGCAAATAAACCCTTTCTTCCTCATGTTGCTTTTGGTTGTGGTGTTTCATCACAGTACTAGAAATCCTAACTAACACTACATGCTTCTATTGTGGGTCTCTAGAAACCTTCCAAGTTTTTGCTGCCTGCTGGGCTGAGGACTACCAGGTTGTCAGCACCCTCAATGAGAAACAGCTATGGTGGGGCAACTCCAGCTTCTCAGATCCCCAGCATCAAGGACTGAGAAATTACCAGGCTCTCAGCCTCTTGGGTGACACAGCTGTTGTTGATATTTTAACATAAGCCGACTAAAAGAAATTTATAAATGCATAAAGTTAGATTTTATACCCCTAAAGAACCCTGACTGATAAATACACCAGCCTTACCATCTTTAAGGAGGGGTAGGGGTTGGTTTGGTTTTTCCTGAGTCAAGGTTTTGCTATATAGCCCTAGCTGGCCAAGAACTTAATTCTCCTGCCTCAGCCTCCTAAGTGCTAGGATTACAGGCATGTGTCACAGAGCACTGTTTTTGCTCCTTTTTTGTGAATATTAGTACTGGGGGTTGAACCTAGAGAATCACAAATGCTAAGCATGGGCATCCTCAGTCATGTTTACCATTTCTTTTTGCTTTTCTGACACAGGTCCCTTTATGTAGCTAGAACTTTCTCTGTAGACCAGGCTGGCCTTGAACTCAGAGGTGCTCCTGCCTCTGTTTCCTAAGTGCTGGGATTAAAGGCATGCTCCACCATACCAGGCCTTATATTTACCATTTTTAATCTACCACTTATGCTAACTCTACTTATATGTATCTCTGCTATTTCTCATAAAACCCATATGATATATATATATGTACAAATATGTATACATATAAGCCTCCTTTATCAAATAAGAGATCCTTCTGAGAGAAGATCTCACTGTATAATTTAGGCTGTCCTCAAAATCATTAACCCCCTGCCTCGACCTCCTTGATGCTAGGAGTACCTGCAAGGTAATGTATTGTGAAGTAACCTGTACATGATCACACAAGGGAGAGAGTGGGGGAACAGGGTGTGATCAAGGAGGGAAGGAAAGGAAAGAAGGCAATTGCAAAGCTTGGAGGCCAATGGGGCAATCCAGGTGACCTGAACATTGTAACTCAAAGTGAAGTCCCACTTACTTCCAGTGTATGATGTCACAAGATGGACTCGGACCTTAGATGAGGGCAGCACAACATGATATGCCTAAAAGAAATAAAAAAGAAATCAGCTTAATATCTTCCATCAGAAGGAAATGTTTAATGCCCTTAGATGTACACAGTTATACATTTTATCTATCTGTATATTATAAATATGCACACATATTTATATGTGTGTATTTGCATTAGTCCTTATGGTGGGCTCCATACCTATACACTCAGCTATTGAGAATCAAAAATTGAGAAAACATCGAACTATGTATAGACATTTGCTGGCTATTATTACCTAAACAATGCAGTGTAACAACTATTTATACAGCCTTTACATCAGTGGTTCTCAACCTCTGGGTTTCAAACCCTTTGGGGGGCCAAATGACCCTTCCACAGGGGTCATGAATCAGATATCCTGCATATCAGATATTTCAGTTCATAACAGTAGCAAAATTACAGTTATGAAGTATCAATGATAATAATTGTATGACTGGAGGTCACAACTACATCAATTAATTGTATTAGAGGATTGCAGCATTAAGCAGGGTGGGAACCACTGCTTTATATCGTACTACACATATCTAATATAGGGATGATTTAGGTATATTTCAGAGACAGGTGTGGTGGCACATATCTTTAAATCTTAGCACTTGGAAGGCAGAGACAGGCAGATCTGAGTTTGAAGCCAGCCTATTCTATGTAGTGAGCTCCAGGATAGCCAAGGCTATATACATAGTTAAAGACCTTGCTTCAAAACACAAGCAAGAAGTATATTGTGGTGGTGTCTTGCTTTGCCAGTGAACTTGTGGTGGTGGTCACTCTCTATGGGCATGGTTTCAAGTGTGCAGACCTGACCCCTTATAAGGTAGAGGAGGGGCTAGCCCGCTCTCTTGGGTGTCAGTGAGAGCATCAGAAGAGCAGAGACTGCATCCTCTTGAGCAGAGAGACAGAGGCCATTATTTATTATTATTTGTGTTAAGTACTTCACTAATAAATACCTAATTAACATTTATCTTGGGTCTGGTGGACTCATTAAACCCTGCCTTCAGTATATTGTGAGTATGTACATAGATTATAACTGTAAGTAACACTTTATAAGACTAAATGTGCAAGGAGCTCTGTATCCGTAGGGGTTTCTGAACCACATCCTCCATGACACAGCATCTTACACTAAAGCAATGTTAACTGATTGTGGAGGCCACAGGAAAACTGGTGACAAACATGTTTCCAGATGTACAAAGGCCCAAATTTAATTCAAAATTAAATTCTTAATGAATCTAAGGTGCATCTCCCAATGTTTCCAATAATGCAATGTCACTGTAGCCTTAGCTCCTAACACATGTGAGCACTTGCACTGAGTATGCTGTCATGAGCAAATGCTACCTGGAACACCTCAGCTCAGATTGCAGTTTGCTATATATTAGGGATTGTGGTGCCTTACTGTACAAAGTTTTCTGCTCCTATAGAGACATGATGGCTTAAGTTAAAAAAAAAAAACAAACTTTTACTATCCCCCTACTGTCATTCTTCAGCATATATTGGATACTTTTGGTTTATAGTGTGTTAGGATGTTCCATTTTTTTAAACTATTGTTTCAATTGCTGATTTGAATTTCAAAACAAAATCAAGTAATTTTTGGGTTAGGACTAGGACAGAATTTCTGAGAATTTCTGAAAAGCCCTAAATATATTTGTGTTGTTTTCTACTACACTATTTATATAAAGCAGGGATCTCAATAATGACAAAGTTATCATTCATATCTGAAAACTACAAATGTTACGGATTTTGCAATATCATGATTTAGTTCTGTATGTAAAAACAAAGTACATCCATCTCATTAGTATGCTGATTTCCTTGTCTTTAATAAATGAGAAAATTATATGTATACCAAAGAACCCTCATTCAATAAATTTCTCTAGATTATCCAGAAGAGTTTTGCATTGTGTACTTATCTATATACCTGGAATAGCATCAAATTTCCATGCACAAAAATGTGTCAAAAGTGGGAAAAGGTTTGGGGGGGTAATTTTTTTTTTTAGATTTACTTCTTTTATTTTATGTGTGTTGTTTTACTTGTATATACATCTGTGCACCACATGAACATCCAGTGCTTGCACAGGTCAGAAGACTGTGTGGGACCCCCTGGGACTGGAGTTTACAGATAGTTGGGAACCAACACGTGGGTGCTGAGAATCAAACCTGGGACCTCTGCAAGAGCAACAAGTGCTTTTAACTTCTGAGCCCCCTCCCTTGTCCTCCAAAAAGAAAGTTTAATAAGACCTCATATAGGGCACTTGAATTTCCTTTTGTATAAATGAAGATTCCTAGAATCCATTCTCCTAGGATATAAATGGGCATTGTATACATACATGCATATTTGTAGACATGGTCCTATTTATTAAAGACTTCCTATGTGCTCCAAGTTTATTATACTCTTATTTACACTTGTAATTACTCTGTGAACTCTTACCCAATTTTGTAAGTATAGAAAATGAAGCATAGGAGGCTGCAGAGATGGCTCAGCAGTTAAGAGCACTGACTGCTCTTCCAGAGGGCCTGGGTTCAAATCCCAGTACCCACATGACAATTTTAAAAAAACAGTAAGTCTGGTTCCAGGGTATCTGACACTTTGATACCAATGCACAGAAAATAAAGTTAAATAAATTATTTTTAAAAAAAGAAAAGACAAGAAAACGAAGCACAAGAACATTAAAGAGACCGCTTAGGTTCACACAGAGCTGCTCAGTGGCAAAGATGCGGTCAGAACCCAAGCCAGCTGCTTTCCTTCCAATCACTTATGCAATGAAGTTTCAACCTTGGATTCATGCTCCCCACACTACCAATGTTTCTTTTTTTTTTTTTAAAAAAAAAAAAAAATTGTTGTTGCCTTTTAAGCTATTGTAACTACACTGCTACCAGCAGCCCCTGAACCTCTCGAGCCAGGAGCCTGAGTGAACTCTTTCAAAGCTACTAAGGAAACTTATTTCAATCTCTGCTGCTAAGAACTCAGGATTCAAAGGTTGAGGTAGAATCCTGCTTCCCAGAGAGTCTGAATAGCAAGCAGCTCCCCTAGCTCAACTCCAGTCTTCCAAGAAGTCCTCATGATTTTTCTCACCCCTCTTTATAAACCCTTCTCCATCTGGCTCCTCCCTACAACTTCCTGTCAGCTCTTTGCTGACCCAGCCTCCTGAATGCAGGTGAGTTTTATTTAATCAAACATAGCTTTGCATCATTAAACAAATATTCCAGAGCATAAACAGAAGTAACACGCCTTAAAATAATATTCTACACCAGACCAATCCCCTCCGATACTAATGATATTCCAAGACAGTGGGACAGTGAAATTCTGTAATTGAGGTTCAAAGGCTTCCTCCTGTAAGCTTACTCTGGAGGAGGCGGGGCAGACATCATTATTTTTCACAATCTTCTCATTCTGAGAGTGCCCTATCACTCAGAACAGCATGCCTACCCTCAAGGCTGCACCATGTTAAGGACAGTCGCAAATAAAGATTAGAAAACAGGTTGAGTCACCTGCTCCATTTCATCTCACACATAATCAACAGCAAATAAACTTGGTTCTGTCCCTTTCCTAAGTTACAACCAGGGAACTATGAATAACTACTGCATGAACTCTAAGCTTCTATGCAAACTGTAGGCATTTGGAGGGGGATATCGAATAGTTTCCTCAGATTTACAACAGGTCCTCTGGGTAAGAACCATGTCTTCCTGCAGGTAGCAAAAGCTGCTCCGTTGAGTTCCGCAGGTAAAGATAGCATTGGCCCCAACTCCTGCTTTGGGCTTGCCTTCCGGGTGGGATTCCCCTCCCTAGCACGCATGCGCGTATACAGCCTCTGCACCTCGCTCAAACTCATCTCAGGCTGGCACGCACACTCCTCGTGCAAAACGATACAATTCCCCTCAAGGACACGCCCACACAAACTCCACTTAGATACCACATTCCCCAGCAAACTTTCTGTGGTTGATCGCACCAAAGTCACTAAGCGCACGATTCCAACTCTGCAGTTGTGTAAAACATACATTTGCATCTCCTCCATTCACCACTTCACACACACAAACAAGCTCCGTGACAGGGCAAAAGAGTGCAGGGTCCCTCCATCTTGTACTGTTGCAGAGGCCTTTTCAGGTTTAAAGGGACTTTGATCTCCCTGAAGGAGAATTCCGTGAGAAATCACCAACTTTTTATTCTAGGACCCGAGGCCAAGGTACTCCACCTAACATACCTTAGCTTCTGTTAAACTGCGTACTTATACAAACCTCCCTTTGCAGCCTATAACAGGATGTGGGTTTTGCCTTTAAAGACTCCTTGCTCTAGATGCTCTGGGCTACACTTAAATCTGTAACGCCTGGGTTTAGTCCCAGCTGTATGGAATAAAGATTAAAAAAAAAAAAAAACTTAGTGGTGTGCTCCCCTTAACAGAGCTTCACCACATTTCCACTGTTTTGCACCCTTCAAATGCTTATCCCCACCATCACCACACCCCGCCTGTTGAGAACTTTTTTTATACCAACAACAAACTTTTGAGGATGACTGGACCGACTAGCCCCCTTCTCCAAGGACAGTGAGGTCCTGTCCGCATACACGCAGCCCGAACCCGCTGTCCCTCAGACCCAAGGGACTTCTGCCAGGGCAGTTTCTAAGTCCCAGGGTTAGTGAATGGCACCTCCCACCGGCGGCCACCAGGGCCCTAGAGAGTTAGGGTCGCTAGCCACTCGGCCTAAGGGAACTTACTCTATCTCCTGCCTGCTTGAATCCAGGAAAAACGAGAGACGCATTTTTCAACATCTCGGAGTAAACATCAGGTTTGCAAAGCCAATCTGCATTTCTTCCACTTCCTGCCAGCAGCGAAGAGATTCACCGTGGGAGTCACGGACTCGAAGGCGGGGTCAGGGAAAATGGCTCGGAAAGGAGGCGGTCCAGAGGGGAGGTGCCTGGATGGAAAGTTGAGAAGGCACTACAAAGAGGAAAGGGTTCAGAGAGTAGGAAAACTGTGCCAGGGGCAGTTTTGATTAAGAGAAAAAGCCTTGTGACTATCTGGAAATCATCCTACTCAACCAAGATTCCAGAAGCAACTGGACTAAAACGTTTTCTCAGTGTTGGGCCCTAAATTTGATTACCCCATACTAGGGTTAGCTACGGCTAAGACCCTTTTGGGACAGTTGACAAGGCAGGAATCTGCTGACATTGGCACAGAACCTTCCTGATTTACAGGAGCCTTCATGATCCTCGTGGCATGTGATTGCTGGATGGATTAAATGAGCCACCACATCTCCAAGTGCTTACCATGAGTCAGGCACACTCTGAGAAATCCATCAAGGAGTGGTCTTGTGATTAGGAAAGTGCTCGTTCTTGAAAATCTGCACATCTAGATTATGAATTTCATAAGGACTGGGACTGTGTTTCTTCTATTTGTTGCTGAGCTCCAGCACCTGTCACATAGAAACTACCAGAACATGCTTTGTCGAAAGATGAAAGAATGAGTGAATGAACGGTGTGAACAATAACTTAAACTAGGAGCTAGACTAAGACTCTTGCCTCTGCCATGTAAGAAATGCAGAAGTTCAGAGAGAAGTCCATATAGAAGGTAGTACACAGCACAGGTAGGTTGTCCTACTAAATGACCTAAGAAGTGTAATGTCTTGGGCAATTTCTTATACAAACACAGACATCTGTCAAACAGCTGATCTGAAGTTTAAAATGGAATTTTGCTAGACCAGTATGTGCATCTTGTATAGTTAGTGAGTAAAGAAGGATGGGAAGAGAGATCTGAACAGGAAATCTCAAAAATAATGATGGTACAAATAGCCAGTCCTGATGGTGCATGGCTATAATTCCAGCACTCTGAAAGGTGAAGGAAAGCAGGTACAGAGTTCTAAACCAACCTGGGCAATGCAACAAGACTGCCTCAAATAATATGTAGGGGCTGGAGAGATGGCTCAGCATTTTAGAGTACTGGCTTCTTCTCCAGAGGACCCAGGTTCAATTCCATGGCAGGTCACACCTGTCTATAACTCCAGTTCCAGAGGATCTGACTCCCTCACACAGACACACATGCAGGCAAAACACAAATGCACATAAAACAAAAAGAAAACAACATGTGCAAATATGTGGGGAAGATAGACAGGGGTGCTCTGAGTGAAATAAAATGTCTGGAGGGTTATTACCCTAAAAAAAGAATCTTAGGATGTTCATAAAGTAACAGTAACACCATCTACCTCTATGTTGAATCCATAATTATCTTGATGATTGTACCCCAATATCCAACATTCTTGGTGATAATGCTGATTTGAGTTATATACTTATATTCACTAAATTTTAATTAATGGAAATCCATACTGTTAAGACAAGAAGAGACCTTGAAATTATCTGTAGAAAGTCAGGCATGGTCAAGGCCATACCAATGTGAGTGGCCTGCCCTATCACGTGGGATTATGGTATCATCTGGGCCAGGGCTCCTGCCTAGGGCCTTGTCTGAGTCTGTAACCCAGCAGCAGCCAGGGTCTGAGTTGATGTCCATGGCTCCTTTACCACTAAGGACTGTGCAGATGCCTGGGGTCTGGACAGCCTTCTGAGACCATGTTGGTGTCTCAGGATCTTGCTGACGTCAGAGCCATATTGATCTGGTGGCCTGTGATGCCACAGGGGCATGGTGACATCCAGTACCCAAGCTGATGCCAAGAGCCATGTCTGGGTCCATGTTCCTGCTGCAGCTGGGGTCTATGATGACAAGGCTTGTCTTACCACAGGAAGTCATAAGAATTATGTGTGTTGATATTGGAGGACTGTGCTGACCCAGCCCCACCCCTCACTGGCCCTGGGATAGCTGACCCTGCCCCTCAATGAATGCTGCAGCAGAAAAGCTGGACACTAGCTGGTTCTGGCACTCAGAAGAGATGGCCCCACCCCTCACCATGGGCATGGGAGAGCTGGCCCTGATGGCATGAGCCTGAGAGAGCTGCACTGCCACTCAACTACTGAGGGCAGTCTGAGTGGCCCTGACCAACCAGCTCAGCTGCCATCCAGACTCACATCCTAGGCTCTGGGTTGGCCCACCCTGACATCTACTGTTGGGGCTCGGCAGTCTGTGGACCCCGCCTCTGATGGGCGGGACGCCTATGGTCACGTAATCACTACTTGATTACGTCAGGCTTTACCTAGCTTTTACCTGGCTGGGCAGGACCCGGTTACGCATGCGCAAGCTCCCCTTTTAAAGCAAGCGCGCCAAGCGCACCTCTCTCTCTTGTCCCTCTCTCTCTCGCCTTCCTCTCTCTTGCTTCTCTCTCTCTCTCTCTCTCTCTCTCTCTCTCTCTCTCTCTCTCTCTCTCTCTCTCTCTCTCTCTCTCTCTCTCTCTCGCCTCCCTCTCTCTTGCCCCTCTCTCTTGCTTCTTGCCCCTTCTGTCTTTCTCACTCCCCGCTTTTGGTTGGCCACCAGCTACCCCCCTCTTTTCCTCTCCCCTCTCTCAATAAACTCCACATGGGCGCTGAATCTTGTGTTTGTGTTTCTTAGGCCATAGTAGCTGCAGCAAAAAGAACAACATCTACCCCATCTATGACTGATGGGAAGGGACTGGCCCTGCCGAACGATAACAGCAGGATCTCCATGATTCAGGGAACCATCAGAATATCCCAGAGGAGTTTCAGTTAGAGTCCAGTGATGATGGTGTGTCAGAGGCCTTGAACCAGTCTGGTGGCTCACTGCAATGCACATTCTTTGGGTGGGGCTGATTGAACAAAAGGGTACACTGAATTTCCCAATGCCACCAGTATGAATGAAGAGAGGTTGGAAAAATGGAGGACCGAGGTGGGTTTGAGCTAAGCCTGGCCTAGATAGTGATACATTGCCTCAAAAACAAAATTTATCCATGGGCAGGTAAGATGGCTTAATGGGTAAAGATGCCTGTCACCAAGCCTAAGGACCTGACTTCAGTCCATGGGACTCACATGGTGGAAGGAGAAAACAGACTCCTGCAACTTGTCCTCTGACTCACATGTACACAACACACACACATACATTGTGATTTAAAAAACAATATTTAAAGAAATTATTCATGCAGAAACTGAAAAGATCCCTCAGTTGAGAGCATTTACTGCTCTTCCAGAGGAACAGAGTTCAGTTCCCAGCACCCAGGTCAGGCAGCTCACCTGTAACTCCAGTTCCAGGGAATCTGAGACTGCCTTCTCTTCGCCACAGGAACCTTTACACTCTTCTCTGTCTCTGTCTCTGTCTCTGCCCCCCTCTCTCTCACTCACACATATAATAAATAAATAATATTTATGCAATACAACTTATACTCTAGAGGACAGAACATTTGGCCCTGTGATTTTTCTGGCCTTGGTAGTGAATCTTTCGGGCCCTCAATTTTGGTACATTTGGATATTCCTTTAATTCTCAGTCCTTTCCAAAGTGCTGTTCTATAGGGACTTGCAATAACAAAAGATCAAGTGTGAAGATCAGCGGAAGGGAAAAAAAAATTCCTCAACACACCCCAACTTTACTTCCTTTTGCTTTCTTCCCGTGGCTCCACCCTTCACCTCAGGAAAATCAAACCTCCGTAGAAGAAAGGCTTTACTCCATCATTCTGTCTTCCTTGCACTATCCAAGTAAGCCCTGTATGCAAACTTGGCCCACAGCTAGTCTGCATCTTAGAAGAATACCTAGGATTCTCTTCCCAGAGCACAGTACAATGGGAGTCTGGGAGGGACTGCTTCAAGGCCATATGGCACTTGCCAATTTATCTCTCCATAGGGACCATGTCATCAGTCAGTTTCACTTTGCCTCAAATCATGTGGATTCTGATGGAACCCAAAGCTTTCTAATCATTTTCTTCAGAATATATAAAGCCAACCCATAGTGTCAGTAGACTTGGCTTCTGAGTAATGGAACATTCTCCATCATACACAAGCATCTTCATGTCTTTTTCAGGGAGAGCATTCTTCTTGGTATTTGGAATAAGAGACTACCAGAAACTTTACTTTTTAAACTGTATTTTCCTTTCACTGAATCATTCATTGTATTTTTACCAGTGCATCAGTCAGGCCTTGGACTTAGACTTGCCTTGTGTTTGTGACAGCTGCTTGCTATAAATTTCACATTTCTGGTATATTATAGCACCTTCCTTTATTCCTGAAGGAGCTAAGCTGAACAAAAACATGTAAATTACAATGGGCTGTTTCCTGCCAGTTTACATCTCAGGGAATGTTCCATTTTCTAAGCTTCCTAATTTAGCTGGACAAGTAGCAGTTCCCTTCTGCAGTGTGATATGAGGCCAGTTTCACAGACAGAAGAGTTTATATCTACATTCCATCATCTGAAAGATCCTTTTTGTTCCAAAATATGTCTACTATAAGTCTGTCACCACATTACCAGCTGATAGATTTGATTGATTATTTACTATTTTTTTCAGGCTGATTTCAAGATTCCCTATGTATCAGAGACTAATAACATTGAGCTCTTGATTCTCCTGCCTCCACCTCCCAAGTACTGAGATGACCAGTATGTGCCACCACCATCTGACTTCAGCTGACCCTTTAAAACCTTAAAATTCAAAATTTCCTTCCTCACCTTGACACCCCTGAATTATATAATGAATTATCTCTAGAAGGTCCTTGTTAATGTTTTCTTGCTGAGAAGGAAAAAATTGTTGTTGATAAGAGTATTACCTTTCTCACTGTTGCGATAAAATACCTGATAAAAACTCAGGAAAGGATACATCCTGGTGCACAAAAGGACTTTGGGAGCACATTCCCCATGGAGGGACACTCCCTTAACCTAGAGGAAGGAGAGAAGGCCTAGTCCCTACTCCAAATGACTTGACAGATTTTGTTGACCCCTCCTGGAAGGCACCACCCTCCTTGTGGAGTGGGGGAGGGGATGAGAGAGTGGTTGGGGGCATTAGAGGACTGGAGGGAGGGAGGGAGGAAAGGAGGGAGGGAGGGAGGAAGGGAGGGAACTGGGATGGATATGTAAAATAAGAAAATAAATAAACTCAGGAAAGGGCTTCTTCTGACTCACCACTTGATGGCATAGTCTGTGATGATGGGGAGTCAGGTCAGCAGCATTTGGAGGCAGTTGTTTGCATCCACAATGAGAAAGCAGAAAGATAAAGGTTTTCCTCTGCTTTCCCTCCTTTTTATTCAGTCTGAGACCGCAGCTTACTACAGAATGATGCTGCCCAGATTTATTTGGCTTCTCCCACTTCAATTGGCCCCACCTAGGAACTTCCATAGACATATCCAGATGTTTGTTATTCCAGATCCCATTAAGTTGGCAATATTAATACACAGAGTAGGCATATATAATTTGCCAACTTCTTCCATTAGCACATTATTGGTGACTAATTTATCAATCCATCTAATTAGTCCCTGAAGTTAAAGAGCCCAGTTTTCAATAGCAATGTTAAGAAGACACTGCGGAAGTGTTGGACCAGAAGTGAGGGCCTGATAAAGAGTACATATATGGTGGTGCTGAAGTTACCAAAACAAACCTTGAAGTGGACAAGTAGGGTGGCCTACTTGTCTGTTTGAAGATCAGGTCCTATTCTAATTTTACTTAGTAGACACAAGTGTCTATAATACATCTTGGTAAGAGTTTCTACTCTCATCTGTGTGTGTCCAAGAAATATTTTCTTTCTCAATTACCAATAATTCACCAAAGCCAGATGTGGAGTAATCATTGAATTACACACTCTATTATAAATATTAGCAATACTTTTTCATCTTAATATCTTTCTCCCCCTACACACACACACACACACACACACACACACACACACACACACACACAGTAATGAAAAGAATGCTAGGAACATAATTTCTCTATTGATTTCTTGGAAATTCTATATCATGCATCCCAATTCTACCCACTTCCCAGTCCTTCTGTATCTTCCCTTCACCCCTGCAGCACCCTTTCCCCCAAATTAAAAACAAAACAAAACAAAAAAAACCCCACCCCACTCCTCCATCTTTCCTTCCTCTCCAACCCCCCCCCATTCATCCCAGTGGCATTGGGAGCCCAGTTGTACCGTGGCGCATACCATCCTGTCCCATCAGCTTTACTTGCAAATGTTCACTGCAATGAGTTATTGGTCTGATCCAAAGCCTCAGGCATCCTCACTGGACCATCTCTGAAACTCCTTAAGACGTGGAGATCCTGCTGGTATAGCTCCACACACTCCTGCTGGTATAGCTCCACACACTCCAGCAGGTCATAGATGGGAAAGATGTCAGGGTGGGCCAAACCAAGTCCCTGAGTGTGGGCCTGAGTGGCAGTTGAGCTGGTCAGACCCTGCCACTGGGGCCAGCCACTTTGATCCTACGTGCCTAGAAATTCATGAAGAGCCATTCTCAGTAGCTACCTTTTGCTCAAGCATGTGTGGTACAACTTCACTGACACTCTGGGACTGATTCTGTTCTTAAGTAGGGGGACATGAAGGACCCTTGCTTTTTCTACTATCACACTGAATGAAGCTGGCCTTTCTAAAAATTAATCAATCTCTCTCTCTCTCTCTCTCATGCCTTATCAAAACCTTAGTTGTGGACAACTACACCTTCATATTTGGGAGTCACTCAGGCACTAACAGGCCATTAAATCCATAGTGTTTCGAGTCTTGTCCTTTGTAGAGCAACTCCCTTGCCTTTGCATCTTTGGTCTGGTCGTGTTCTTCAAGCCATTTCTTTACAACCCTTCATGTTCAGTACACGTTGCATGACCCTTTAGTCTCAGTGCAATGGCAACTCAAAATAGGATATATCCAATGGGGCCCAAGGAACCTTTTAACTCTCCCAGGTCCTCCTATAGGCCAAATGTTTAACAGTAAGTCAATCATCTCACTTAATTGTGATCATGTTCTGGTCTTAACTAAGGGATTTGAGCAGTGGGAGAGCAGCTGTTCTTTGATTATTGTCTTCTACCACAATATCTGAAGCTAGATAAATCACATTCCCTTGTACCTTCAACCTTCATTTCTTTAGATATTTTGGCTACATCCTTATCCTAAACCCAAAGTCTTCATGATTGGACCTCAAATTTAAAACATCCTCAATCTTTACTTGCTGAGATCTCTACCAATTACACACACACACACACACACACACACACACACACACACACACACACACCTACCTCCCTCAGCCACTTACCCAATTCTGGCAACTCATTTTCCATTTTGTCTTTTCCCCAGTTAAACTCCAATGAGAGACAATCAACAATTCATGAATACATATATATTTATTTAATTCATAATATAGCATTTTTGATGGGTTGGGATTTTAGAGAGGAGTGAGACTGTGTAATCCACAGATGCTCATATTTCGTTACTAGGAGAGACACTATTAGTCCAGGGCTCCCAGTACAAACAAGCCTGGGGTAAAGCATTTGATAAAAAATAGTCCAACAATAGTCTAATAAATATTCTAGCCAATAACAATAACACAGCATATTTCTGAAGCTGGCAGACCACATCATAAACGGCAGTTTTGCCTAACCTGATGGCAATAAATCTGGCCAACTTGTAATGCACAGCCAAATACAGCCCAAGGCTCTCAGGCTGAAATTGGCTTCAGGAGCTACAAATAATTGTGGGAATGGTTCATGTCTACCTGCCTCACATTCTCCATCCCTTGAAAGAAGGGGTTTCAGCATCTGAGCTTATTTAAAAGTCCATCGATAAATTGATCCATCCAGGTAGTCATATACAAATATGTAAACCATGGAAGCTGAGAAAAATTCACCTAGAATGCTTGAGCTGAAAAGCATATATAAGTGATTTTTGTTACAATATGAACTTCACTGCATCCAAAGACACACAATGGGATTACATAATAAAACACAGCCAGATGCAGTTACTCTTACAAGTAGCAAGAACATCAATGTGGCATTAAAATTTCTTTTGTATTCTCAAAACAAGCTTAGTTTTATTTTGTGCTTTCTTCAACAAGACAATATAAAAAGTGGAAACAAGCATAAAATGCAGACAGAAAATAATTTTCTAGGAGAAAAAAGTTCTGAATAGTTAGATCGAGTAAAGCAACAACAATCACATATATTGAATCACATTTCTTGATGATGTTAAATGTAGGTCATGTTCCGTTTGTGCAACTGGCTTTAGCTAGAGGTAGCCTCTGGTCCCTGCCATTGCCAGTATTTTATGAACGTCCTTAAGTTTACTGAAGTAAATATCCGGAAGCCATCATAGCCCTCTGAGTGATTTGCCACCGTATTGTTCCTTGGAAGGCATTTCAATTACGTGCCTCAGAAATTGGGATTTCAGAGTCAAGCCTCATTGCTTACCACAAACCCTATTTAATTTCCCAGTTTATATCTCACTAGCCTATTTCAGTAGGCTTAGCTCTGCCTATAATGAAAACTTAAATCCACCTTCAAAGAACAACAAGGATCATGAAAACATGAAAGATTATTGGGAGAATGGTACCACATGCTCCAAAGACAATTCTCCATGATAAGTGCCAATTTGGAACAGTGTTCATTTGTATGTATAAGCCTTACATTTACAAACTAATATAAATACAGACTAAATAAGAAACCAGCTTGCCCAAGAATAACAAATACCACTAATAGACGTCACAGTCAAACAAAGCAATTTTCGTTACTCATTTGTTCATTCACACATTCTTTCAACAAACATTAGCTAAGCAACTACTTTGTTTTAGACACTATGCTGGGTATTAAAAATACAACAACAAAAGCCACAGTCCTTACCCTCAAGGTATTCCCACTCTAGTCAGGAAGAGAATTATTAAACATTAAACTTTTGTGTGAATCAGAATCACCTAAGAAGCTTGTCACAAATGTAAGTTTTTTTATGTTCCCAGGTAGCCTAATTAAGGTAGCCTATCAGGATTATGGGCCAAGAATCAAATGCTTCAAGGAACAAATCACTAAGGATGGTTCTAAAAAGGGCCTTCTGAAGATGGCATTCTGAAAATGACATTCTGAAAAATACTACCATACAATGTGATTATTGCTGAGAGGGGGTGTTCAGTGTGCTGGGGGAGTGCCACAGAGTGCCACATAAGCCAGTTTGAGAGGTCACTAGTTAACTGAGAGAAGGGACAAGGAAAGGTAGTCCCAGGGTGCAGTCCAAAGCAGAATGGGGAATAAAGCTTTGCTCCTAGAACTGAAACTTCAAAGGGCACAAAAAATAAATGAATAGTGTTGGAGAAGAAATGAATGCTGGTGGCACATAGAGTGAATGCCAGGTGCTGTGCTAGGCAACGGATAGACACTACATTTAAAAACCTTTGCTCCAGCCTTATAAAATAAGAATCATTTTACAGAAGCGAGAACAGGCTTGGGCAAGTGCTTTCCTGAGGTCACACTGCTAGGTAAATGGCAAATAAGCTAGGACTATCTCAATCTCCAGGCTGGGAGCTTTTCTAATACCACATGCTTGTTACCAGCACTTCTGAGCTTTACTGAGCTGCTCATTCCCTGATGAGCTGTAAGGTACAGATAATATTGAAAGCCAAAGAAACTGACGTTGCCTTTCTTTTGCTCGGCACTGATCTCAATTTTCCTGGTAGATAAGCAAACAATCCATAAGTGTTACTTGGTGGGGTTTATAGAGATATGTTGTCTCTTGAGAATAAAAGTGAGTAGTTTGACAACAAGGACTATATTTTAGTAATATGTGCACTCTTGAACCAGTAGTGTGGCATCTAATAATTCATTGAACAAATTAATAAGTAAGAATCCACCATGCTGGTAGAAAGAGGGGGACACGCTTGACACTGCATCAAGGCTACATACAATCCAGGTAATGCTACTATTATCACTTTACAATTACATAGTAGTAGTCATTTTACAACTACCAAGGAATGAACTTTGTTCTTTGGAGAAGGCTCTATTTGTCCTGCATTTCCAATCTCTGCAAAATAATTGGTAAAATCACAGACCATGAAGCTCAATTTCCTTTAACTAGTGTGATGAAAAGTAGGATGGAATTTATGTTGTCATGAAGGGGATGCTAAGTGGATGAATAATGTAAACAAAATCATACAAGAATGAGTATTGATCCTATTGAGGAAAATAGCATTTCAGGAGTGCTTCATCTGAAAATACAAGTACATTTGTATTCATAAAGTTGTTGAACCTGTAACACTATTCTTACTGATCAAGTAAGGCGAATTCTGAGGAAACTCCATTATGCAACTCTGGGTTTTTTTTTTTTTTGTTTTTTGTTTTTTTTTTTTTGCTTAAGCTAGTAATTATGTATTTGAGAGTAACAAAACTATATTTCTTTGAAATATTCTATGACAATTTTTAATAATTCAAATAAATCTCCTCTATTAGATAATATCAATGAAATTATGCTACACAGCACACTTCTACCAGAATCAATTTTCAATGTAGCAGTAGCATCTCTTATGCAATCTTGTCCACAGATCTCTCTTAATCTAACCAAGAGCTCTTCCCACTTCCCTGTGACTTGATTGCATGTGTTTTTTATGTGTGACAGGAGGAGGGGAGGCTAAAAGGGAAGAAGAGAAAAACACCAGTCTACTCTGATGTTTCATCTAGGGGGATAAGAATGGTCAGTATAATTTATTTTCCTTTTCAATATATTTTACTTAAATGAACAAATTAAGGTTTATTGTATATATGTAATAGATAAAATGATCTATGCCATTTTGCTCATAAATGAATTCAGTCATTTTATATATTATATATACACCTGTATGATATTCTCATAACACCTTGATTGTTAGTTTATTAAAAAGTGACATATATGATAATTTGACACTGTGCAAATTCTATCTGGTCAAACTAGCCACTGCTAGAAAGGCTAATTCCTTCCAGTTTCATTTATACTCCCAAACCACTGGGAATTTTTATTTTTCCAATGATGATAGCAACATTCTCTAAAATTCTTCCCCAATGGCATGAACCCAGAATATTCAGATAATTTGTTCTGAGTAACTCAATACATGAATCCAAATAGAGGCTTTAATGCATAAAAATGAAATCTATGCTCTCTAGTTACTTAGGGTGCTTCCAATGAACTTTATTTTGTATCTCCCATACAGAACACTAATGGAAGCTTAAGAGAGGAAAAATACTGAAGTGGAGAGCCAGTGAATTACATGCTCTCTTGACACTTAATGGCAAGCTTTCATCCCAGACACATAGGGGGATTCCTTAGGCCTGCAGTTGCATTCCTGCTGCTCAGGGTAATCAATAAAATCTGGGGCAGGCAAGCCAGACATGATCATTAGGGATTTGTTCCAAATTGTGAATGTTGGACAAACTGGAAGAATGAAAGTCACATCAAAAGTATGGAGATGGAGAGAGTTAGCTGGGTCATAGAAAGATAGCATGTTGTTGTCATAATCCAAGAGGACACCTAGACGCTTCAGCTGTGGGGGCACATCCACCAGCATTTCCTTGTTGTTATGTCTCACCACGAAGTTACTATTGCATCGAGAGAAGACCCAGGATGAGGCATTCTTGCCAATCCACTCATTCTTTGGAGCTGATTTGTAGGCAATACCAATTGCATACCTGAGACAGTGGAGAAGACAGAAAACTATTTACAGATGATATGAGTTTTGTTAGACATTATTTAGGACCTATCAGTGACTCACCGTGTGTGTGCTTCTCTCTTAAAACATTTATTTACATTTACATAATAACGTTAATATCATCAGATCTTGTAAAGCCAGCAATCAGAGTGCTACAGCACTTCCCACCTTCCAACCCACTATATTTCCCATGATTTTATTTTTTAAAAGCTGGCCAAGTTTTCTAGCACTAGTTCTTATGTATCTCTTAACCTTGACTTATTGGTATTTTAGCTGTTCTATAGACTTGAATCTCCTAGGAACTTAACAGCAGAGAAGAGGGGAAAAGGAAAAGAACCAATAGCCACTCACCATGTTGAAGAACCCATGACCACCTCCCAGTAGTGGCAGCCACTGTCAATGAATATATTTCCTGCTGCCCCATAACACCCAGTTCCACTAAATCTCTCTGGGGTATGGCTTTTCTTCAGAGAGCTTTCATCCTTCTCCATCTGCAATCCATCATTGGAGATCTTCAACTTCTTGTGAGTCATTTTGGGATCTAGTTTAAAGGGTTGGCCTGAAAAAAAAGTAAAAGAAAGGGAGAAAAGCACGATCACGGCTTTAAGAACTGTGCCTTTCCCTCCAGGACCATCAATCATTAGCAGAGAATGCTCAACATGACATTGATCCTTGGCTAAATGCAGGTCAGCTGGAATGTGGATTACATTAAGGAAGCAGATAAGATGACACAATTTGTATTAAGTAAGAATTCCAGTCACCCCCTCCAAAAATAATTTTCATTCAGGCATTATTTTCCATCTGCATGAAAAAATGTGGGGCTCTCTTATGCTTCTTTTGCTAGAAGCAATAGCCTAAGCACATGGGAGCTACTAGTGTTCCCATCATATATTAAGAACCTAAAAGGGACCACTCAAAGTCACATCCTCAAATATGTTTGCTGCTTTGGTTTATTTCAGTGAGTGGGCGGGGTTGTGGGTAGATTTTACAGAGTGCTACATTGTTTGAGGTAGAAAAGTCTTGTGTTAATGAGGCAATTGCTCACTAAAGAAAAACTGTGAAGAGCTGAGGAACAGGAGATGTTCGCTTTCTCAAAATTAGAGTGTGCATGTCATTAAGTGACTTTGTTACAGTGACTGCTCCATCATCAAAGATTTGCTGCAGAAACTCATAACTCTATGACAAAAACACTGTCCCAGGGCCCAGGTGCTGTGTAGGGCAAGAGCTTTAGTGTACAATATGCCTCTGTGACAGACATTGTGTGCTAATACAGTGTCTACTCCTTATTTTCTCTCTCTCTCACTCGGTCTTCCAGGCTTCCTTGCTGCTAGGGATAGCTAATAAGAAAGACACTGATGTCAAACAGATTAGAAGAAATTTCCAGTTAAGCTTCTGTTTCCTGATTAAAAGATTACCAACTTTTCCCTTCTTCTTCCTATCTCAAGAAAAATATGACATCTGCAGTTGCACTGGTCATCTGGAGGTCTTGTGAATAAACCAATGCACAAAGAAGGAGCTCCAACCTTCCATGAGATCTCAAAGCTGCTATACTAGCCACAAACAGGCTGCCCTCAAACTTCTTGCTGTGTATGTTAAAAACAAACTAATTTAAACCACTATTCACTTAAGCTACTTGGAAATACTTGTCAAACTGTATCAGTTGTGATCCAGAACACTCCTGAGCTGGAGAGAGAGCTCAGAGATTAAGAGCGCTGTCTGCTCTTCCAGAAGACCCAGGTACAACTCCCAGCACATGGTGGCTCAAACCATCTATAATAATGAGATATGGTGCCCTGTTCTGGCATGCAGGTATATAGAATAAATAAACCTTTTTAAGAAGAAGAAGGAGAATGAGGAGGAGGAAGAGGAGGAGGTGGAGGAGGAGAAGGAGAAGGAGAAGAAGAAGAAGAAGAAGAAGAAGAAGAAGAAGAAGAAGAAGAAGAAGAAGAAGAAGAAGAAGAAGAAGAAGACTCCTAACAGATAGTGCTTCTCTGCGGTAGAGCTTTGTAGATTGTAATAAGTAATACTCTTTAACTGACTTTTTCTCCCAAGCATGGGACACAGGGATGGAAGGCAGAGAAAAACTCTTCCCTAACCTCTTTCTAGGCCACATGCTATTCTATATATCTTAGCCCACAAACATCCATGGGTACCAACAAATCTCATACACAAAGCACAATAGTAAGGCTCCTCTACTCAGTACCACTACTCTCACACATTATGATGGGAGTCTCTCAGGCTAATTTTCCTCCTTGGCACAGAGAGGAAAATGGGTCTTTCCTCTCAGAATCTCCACAACGTACTGTTTGTTTTTAGTCTGGTGGGTTCGCTGCTCCGGCTGCCAGCTTGATTTATGGCTTTCACAATAAAGATGTAGCGTGTCCCACTCTGGAGTCCATGAACTGTGTAATGGTTCTGTTTAATGTTGGGCACAATCATCCAGCTATCCACTGAATTGTACAGGCCTGTGAAGTGGAGAAAGACAAAGGCATCAATTAACAGGTTAAAAAAAAATGCCAAGATTAGTTGCAGAGTGGGAGGAGTGATGAGCAAAGGGGTCAAGACCAGGCTGGAAAAACCCATAGAAACTGCTGACCTGAACAAGTGCAAGCTCATGGACCCCAGACTGATAGCTGGGAAATCAGCATAGGACCGACCCAGACTCCCTGAATGTGGGTGTTAGTGAGGAGGACTGGGCAGCCTATGGGGCTTCTTGTAGTGGATCAGTATTTATCCCTAGTATATGAATGGACTTTGGGAGCCCATTCCACATAGAGGGATACTCCCTCAGCCTAGACACTTGGAGGAGGGCCTGGGCCCTGCTCCAAATGATCTGACAGAGTTTGAAAACTCCCCATGGAAGGCCTCACCCTCCCTGGGGAGCAGAAAGGGGATGGCATGAGGATTGGTGGGGGGAACAGGGGAGGACAGGAAAGTGAGGGAATGGGGATTGGCATGTAAAACAAGCTTATTTCAAATTTAAATAAAAATTATCATAAAAGCCAGGACTAAAAGAAAAACACTGAAAATCAATTATAACCCACCCATGTGAATTCATTTTGTTTTCTTCTGTGCCTTGAAACACACAATGAGATTAACCAGCACTTACAATTCTATTCTTTATTTATTTGTCTTACACTTAGATGTGTGCCAGGCTTCTGGCACCTAGCAACCACTGACCAAAGCCAATTTTTACCATTTTTCTGCCTAAGAACACAAGAATGGTCACTATTTCAAATGGTGGAATCCTCACAGTTACGGACTCTCTGGATCTTTACTACTGAAGTCCGTTTCTGTGTGAACTCAGCCTGCTCTTGCATGGACCGAAAAGTTTCTGTACAGAGCTCAGCAACATGAAAGCTCAGAGCAGAAAGGCCACCTAGGCATGAATGTCAGAAAGGCCACCTAGGTATGAATGTCCTTCATTTCACAGGGCAAACACGATGGAAGGAAAATGACTTGCCCATACTCATAGATGGTGCTCAAAGTAGAACCCTGTGATCTTTGTATCCTGCTGGCATGTGTGTGTGTGTGTGTGTGTGTGTGTGTGTGTGTGTGTGTGTATGTGTGTGTGTGTGTGCACACATGCATGCATTACCATATATAGTCCTTTCTCCCTAATAAGATAGTGAGACTTTCAGAGCTATATTACTGTGCATTTGCACCTCACATGCACCCTTACTGTCCTAATCTGCTGGACTCAAAAAGGAATCAAGATGACATGACAAAGCAGGACAGAATCTGCTTGCTCTGATAGGACATGTTTTTAGCTCTTCCTCACTATACATATTTACATGTGGTGGCTTTAATGAGAATGCTTCCCATAGGCTCAGATGCTTGAATACTTAATCTCCCTTTGGTAGCACTGTGTGGATAGGTTTAGGAGGTATGGTTGGAAGAAGTGTGTCACTGAGGTTTTTAAAAGCCATGTGCCATTCATAGTTCATTCTTTCTGTTTCTGGTTTCAGTTCAATATGTGAGTTATCAGCCTGATGTTCCTGCTGCCATACCTTAGCTATGCTGTCATAGACTCTAAGCCACTAGAACCATAAGTCCAAATAAACTCTTCTTCTATAAGTTGTTATTGTCATGATACTTTATCACAACAGAAGAATAACTATTTAGTTGTGTGTGTGTGTTTGTGTGTGTACACTAAGGCTTTAGTTTCCAATATCACTGTCCTACTAAAAGTAACCCAGACTTGAAGGTTTGGGCAGGATACTGTTAAAATGAGTCTGCAATTTTTTATTTATTTATTTATTTATTTATTTATTTATTTATTTATTTGTTTATTTGTTTATTTATTTATTTTGGGTTTGGCCAGAAATGAAAAACAAAAAGGCTCACTCAAACCCTGGAGTTGCCTTGAAAGGCTTTCGCTGACTACATCTGGGGCATTTACACAAGAAAAATTAAGGTACTAAAAAAATCTAAATCACTGATGAAAATGCATCCATATGTCTCTACTGATGAATAAATAAAAAAGATGAAATGGGGAGAGACTCTTGCTACACAGAGTAATATTGAGTGACAATTTGTAAGCATGGGAAAGAGTGGTCAGCTGGAAAACTGTCATTTCACAATCATCATATAAAGACTGTATAGAACAAAAATCATCAGTTGATGCCCAATTGGGGGTGAGAGTGAGGTGAGGTGGGTTTGATGAAGAAGCAGGGTATTTTTAAGGGTTTTAAACATCACCATACAGATTGCTTCTTGGTAACAGAAATACACAATTTTAAAAAGTTAGGTCAGGTAATCAAAATTAGCACCAAAAATGTAATGTAAATGGGCATTGCATACATCCAGATATGATATCCTAAGAAGTATACTGTTACTGTTACATTCTATCATCTATGCACTATTGCAGTGAGAAATGCATGAAAGGAATATAACTGTGAGGAAGTATCAGATAAACCCTAACTAAAAAATAATACAGAGTCTTCCTATATAGCCTAGGCTGGCCGCAGGCTGTAATCCTCCTGCCTGGAATTACTGATGTGTACCACCACACCTAGAAAATAGGCATTGTTGCCCTTCCCTGATAATGAGATTGATGACTAACTTATCCAACATCATCTAGTAGCTGATGGAAATAGAAGCAGACATGCACAACTAAACACTGAGCCAAATTGGAATACAGATACAGAGAGGGAGGACAAGACCAGGTTACAGAAACCCGTAGAGACAGCTGACCTGAACAAGGAGGAGCTAATGGACCCCAGAGACAGATAGCGTGGAATCCAGCATGGGACTGACTCAGACACCCTGAACATGGGTCTCAGTTAGAAGGCCTGAGCAGTCTAAGGGGCCTCTGAAGTGAAACCAGGATGTATCCCTGGTGCACACAAGGATTGTGGGAGCATATTCCCCATGGAGGGTTACTCCCTTAACCTAGAGGCAGAAAGGAGGGCCTAGTCCCTACTTCAAATGACTTGACAGATTTAGATGACCCCCCTGGAAGGCATCATCCTACATGTAGAGTTGGGGGGGTGGGATGGGAGGGTGGTTGGAGGGCACAGGAGGGTGAGAGGGAGGAAAGGACGGAGGGAGGGAGAGAGGGAAGGAGGGAGGGAGGGAGGGAGGAAGAGAGAGGGTACTGGGATTGATATGTAAAATAAGAAAAATAAATTTAAAAAATAAAGAAAAGAAAATAAGCATTGTTTTAAATGACAAAGATTCTGAGGAAGTCTACTGGGATAAAGAAAGCCAAATATACGATAATTAAATGTAACACTAAAGCCTAGATTATCAAGGTCAATGCTGGGCTCTTTATATATTATAATGAAAATTAATGAATTAATTGTGAAACCTGGAATACAAATGGAAAGTTATATAAAAGTATTATGTGTTTGTTAATTTTTTTGAGACAGAATTTCACTATGCAGCCTAGGATGGCTTTTAACTCACGGAGAGCCACATGTCTCTGATATTAAATTTCTTAAAGTTGACAGATGTATAAAGGATTAGGAACTTTGGAGAAGAAAGGACAGAAATAATGTAAGAGTCAGAAGATAGACAGCGGAGCTGTGACTTGCCATCTTCTCAACTACGCTCAACCAGTGTAATGAGAACTTATAGTTAAGTGTGGATGCTGGCTCTGAGTCTGCATAAGAATGGGTCTGTGAGAGCTCAGGACTTTCTGTAACACCATTTCTAGGTGGTTCTATGCCTTCTTCTGGCCTCACAAACACCCCAGATGGTGCATATGTATATATTCAGGCTACCACTCATATACATAAAATAAACATATATAAATAAACAAACACAAAAACAAAAAAAGAGTGGGACTATCACAAGTCAGGCATGGATGGAAGAAAGGTTCAGGAACATTACCTTCCACTGATAAAAGGATTTGATACTGCTAGATTCAGAGAGAGGTAATCACTGCCTTAAGGTGTATACCCATTAATGCCCCTGCAGGGCTTAGATGGACAGTTCCAATCTGTATGATCTAATGGTCATACAGATAGCTCTCATTAAACAAAATCAAAGTTATTATTCTGTGAAAGGCCCTCAACAAGATGAGGGGAGTTAATAGAGATATGAGATAGAGAGGGTGTCAGGGAGAGCAATCACAATACTCTTGTTACATATATGAAATTGTCAAACACAAAAAACAATTTCCTTATAGAAAATCTACATTGAAGAATATAGGGTTGAAAAAAAAAAGTAATGGATGCAAATTATCCTCAAACGGTTCCAAAAATACAGAGATAATGGTAACAGATAAAAAAGTAAAATAATAACAGCATGCAAATATGGGTAAAAAGTACAGGGTGTTCTTTGTACAGGGATTGCAATTTTTCTTTAATTTTGAAATCATTCTCTCTCTCTCTCTCTCTCTCTCTCTCTCTCTCTCTCTCTCTCTCTTGTGTGTGTGTGTGTGTGTGTGTGTGTGTGTGTGTGTGTGTGTGTATGTGTGTGTGTCTAGGATGGAAGACAGGCCTGGGTGTCATTCCTCAGGCACTATTTTTTTTTCTGACATAGAGTCCCTCACTGGCTTGGAACTAATCCAGTAGGCTAGCTTGTCTGGGCAGCAAGCCCCTGAGACCTACCCATTTCTACCTTCCCAGCACTGGAATTACAAGTGTGTTAACCATACTAAGATGTATTTTCATAGGTTCTGGGGACTGAAGTTAGGTGCTCACACTTTACCACTGAACTATCTCCCTCAATAGCATTCCTAAGTTTATAAAGGAAAATAAACAATTTTGTGGGTATCAGTAAGACTTGGTATGATGGTCCCTACAAGTGAATTATGGTAATGAAAGCATACCTCTTATTCAAAGGGAAATGCCTAAACATGAAAATTTAAGAGACAAGGTGTACATGTGTGATGGAGATAACTGTATCAGGGAAAAGACAGTAATGAAGTTTTTTCTTTGTATCAAAGTGATACAGACTGCCTGACCAGATAGAGATTATGCCCAATGTTCTAGGAATGCAAACAAACAAACAAAGCAGGCTGGAGAGATGGGTCAGGGGTTAAGAGCACTCGGCTGTCTTCCAGAGGTGCTGAGTTCAATTCCCAGCAACCACATGATGGCTCACAACCATCCATAATGAGATCTGGTGCCCTCTGCTGTCATGCAGGGATACATGCAGGGGGAACACTGTATACATAGTAAATGAATCTTTAAAAATATTAAAAAAATTAAAAAAAAGCAAAAAACACTGAACCAGAAAGATAATGTAGCAACCAGGAAGACAGACAACTGTTGGAGTTCTCATTTGAGAGTATGGGCTGAAACCTTACTGATTGTAGTCATTTAAATCTTACAAGAGGTAGTAGGAAAGCTCAAGTCGATGGAGAAAGTGAAAACGGGGAAACAGAGCCACCTCTTTCAGCTTCACCTCAACCAACAAGAAAATTTTGACAGGGTAGGGGAGCACATTCCTATTATCCTTGTATTGTAGGAGTCTGAGGCAGGAGGATTGAGAGGAAAATAAAATGTACTGCAAAGTAGAAACAAGATCTAAGGGGGTCTGGGCATGATGGGATGCAGAGTCAAGTGTAACAAGATAAAATGTAATAGGCATAAATTCAAAGGTTTGAGTTCAATGGAGATAGAACTTATCATACATAGGAATCTCAGTTAAGTATATGCTTGGGAACATTCAGTAGTCAATGTAGCTGCCAAAAACATACAGACAGAACAAGAAGGAAGTGGCTCATGACAAGAAATATGTCTGGTGACACACCTGAGTTTATAGAGTGCTTACCCAGTATGAAGAGAGCTCTAGATTCCTTCTCCAGCACTACATAAAACCAGATGTGGTAGGTAGTACATGCCTGCAATCCTAGCACTCAGGGAGTGCTGAGAAGAATCAGAAGTTCAAAGTCACTCTCTGCTACACAGCAAATTCAAGGCCAACCTGAACTACAAGAGACCCTGGTCTCAGAAGAGGAAAAAAAAAGATACAATTCATCTATCCTCTGGGAAAGTCAAACCACTTTTGGAGTACTTCACTTATGACAGAAAGCACATTTTAAAAGCCCTTTGACCAACAGAAGATTGTTCATAAAAAGAATACTATGCTAATAGGATCTGAAAAGCATATTGTACAAAGAACATCAAAAGAACTAAACGATTGAGTCATAAAAATGTAACTTTAATAGTTACATATGAGTTACCTAAAATACCTGAGCAACTGTTATGTGAAAGGTGGGAAAGTTTGTTAATGACACACAAAAAGATTCATTAAGGTACAACAAACTTGAAGTCTGGCAGTCACAGGTTTGGATCTTGACCCCATCATTTTGGAGTTCTATGTCCTTGGGAAACTCACTTGACTTGAGTACCAATTTCTTCACATATAAAATTTGAATCAATATAATCTCTTTTAGAAGGCTAAGAGCACATGAGGACTAAATGAGAGAGACTATTTGTAAAAATGGCAAAGCAGAATGCACACACAGCTTTACTTCTGTCCTTATTATTTACAAAGAGAAACAGGCCTCTTCCAAGGAAGTACTGGAAATAATGTATAGCTGTTCAACAATCAAATGGACTGTTTTCATGAAAATGAACATGCACTAGCATTAGTAGCAACTTCTTTAGGCCTTATTACTAAGGATTCTATAGCTTTGAGACAGAGGTGATAATTTCTAGCTTGTCAGTTCTCATTCCTGGTCTCACTTTGGGAGATGTTTATACTTCTCCTTTCAGGAAGGTAAGGACAGTTCCTATCTTTGACACTGCCTCCCAGAGCTTACTGAGTTATAGCAAGGCCTTAGAGCTTGTGACCTCTGAAGGTGTGCCCAGGAACATAGGGCTACATGATCCAAGTGGCTGAGATTGGAGCTGGATGAGGCATGGATTTTTTTTTATGTTTTACTCGCAAATATCCACTTCTCTGTCCTCCCCAGTGTCACAAAACAGAATTATGCCCATGAATTGTCACCAAATAAGGAAAGAAAGCCCATAAGGAGGATTTATTGGAATAAAGTCTATTCATATTGGTCTGTGAAGTTAAATATAAATGCAAAGTGCAAAGTAAAAGAAAATATCAATTTGTAGCTTTGCAAAAGTAACTGCTTGAATTCAGCTTTGATGCTGCTTTGTTCCTGTTGTGGGATATTTGTACACTGTGTGAAGATATATTTTTGTAATTGGCTTAATAAATAGCTGAATGGACACTAGTTAGGTAGGAGGTATACAGGTGGGACTTCTGGGCAGAAAGAGGAAGGAGGAAGAGATAGTAGAGGTTCCAGAGACACAGAGAAAACAGGGGTTCAAGATGGAAGAGAGGTAATGTCACGTAATAGAACATAGATTAATAAAATATGGATTAATTTAAGTTATTAAGAGCTAGAACAAGCCTAAGCTAAAGGCCAAGCTTTCATAATTAATAATAAGTCTCCATGTCATTATTTGGGAGCTGGCTGGTGGGACAAAAAAAAAGACTCATTTTAGTTTCCATTGTTTCCTCTTCCTCCATCCCCTCCTTCCTGTGAACTGAGGGGGCCTTTCTGCGTAATGCCTACCGAAAGCAGTCAATCAGTTAAGTTCCTACCATGGCTGGTTTTGCTCCAGTTCAGCAGAAGGTGAAAGCATCTTAACACATGCACTGAAAAACAGCCTTTTAAACATCTCTAACTATGATGTTTGTTTTGATACAGCTTTTTGTTTTACTTCATGACACAGCTCCTGAAATTGCAATTCTACTACCTCAGCCTCCTTTTTGTTGGGATTTTCAGCATGAGCCACTGTACCTGGCTCTGTCATGGTTTTATATTTACTGGAATTATTTGTGGAAATGCAGAAGCACTAAAGAGATGAATAAACACAAATAGGCATAATAAAGGAAATAATGGTCTTTGGACATAATTTTATCATGATAATGAAGTGTAAGGAGACTCAGAGAGAGAGGTTCACACACATGGAATCATGGTGACTTAGCTACCCAGGAACAGATATTAAGCAGCACTTTGGATCAAAGTTGTGGTATGGACTGAGAAAAGGCTAAGGATTACATAAACCATTATGGCTTATCCCAGTGACTCCCCAGCAAGAAAATACACAAGTGCCATCAGTAATGTTTTGCAATACCCTGGGGAGCTTACACTGTCTATGAAAGTCTATACTAAACAACCTCACATGTCTTACAAACACTTGCCTCGTGGCGCACCGGCCAATCTTGAGCAGCTTACTGCTTCCTTACATTTCCTTATCTCTGGCCACAGGCCCCAACTACACCATGACTTACTGATGAAGTTAGCCTGGCCAGTGAATATGGTGTACTGAAGCTCATAGGAGCTGATGCTGAACTCATCGTCTGAGATCCAGTGCACTGTAATGGTGTCATCGGAGGCAGTACAGAGTTCTTCTCGGATAGATGGTGGGTTTGGGGCTGAAAAAAAAAGTAGAGAAAATGGTAAGGAAATGCCTTGTCTCTTCAGAAGAGGTAGGAGTTTTTTTGTTTTTTGTATTTGTTACAGTCATGGGGATTAAGCCAGTGCTAGACTGAGCAACATCCCCAGCTCCAGAGAAAATGTCTTAGTAGACAAACTTTGGCAAGAATCATGCAGACTGAAGCAAAGTGCTAAGACCACAAGCTCTCCCCAGTCACTTTTGTGGCAAATATATAAGACTAAGTAATTGTGATTGTTTCTCCGCTTTTCTAGAATGCCCATAAAACACATAAATAGATAGCTGAGCAAAATACTGTTTTCTTGTTACATGAACTTTATCATATTTTTATTTCCAAATAATCTTTTCCTAGACATTTGGCAGTATTTAAAATGCAAATTAATAAGAATTCCACACTGTAAAAATGAGTATTATCACATAGATTTGTCATGAAGAATAATGATACAAAATGAATATATAGAGTCTGGAATGAAGTAGATAACAAGTAACAGCTGCATTGGATAATAACAACACAGCTAAAATAATAAGGTTACTGTGCATAGATTGTTCTCAAGAAATGACCATTGAGTAAACGTGAAGTAGCTAGAATTCTTAACAAGCTGGCTACATCCTTTACTTTCTTTGTATTCTTCTTCATGGATATCTATTAGTCTTTATTTCAATCAGTTCAACAATTATAGGCTGTCACTTCTGACACCTATTTATTACATAAAATCTTTATCTGGAAAACAAAACCTGAGTCCTAATAGCTCAGGGAAATAACATGATATTTTATAAGAAACGAATTTGACAAATTGGTTTTGATAAAAGTATTCCTTTTTAGTGCTACTGAGGACTGAACTACATAAAATACCGGTCAAGCTCTCTGCCAATGAGCCACAGTGCCCCAGATGTCCACTTTTTTTTATGTAACATGAACTAAAATGTATTGTTTCTAAAACGGTACATGTGGTCCATAACCATATCACCCTGAACATACCTGATCTTTTCTGAAAAGGTACATGTGTTATGTAAAGGCTTATTTAAAACTTCTAATTGTAAATCTTTTCCTTTTCTTATTAGACTAAAAAGGTACAGAAAGAAAAAAATAAAAAGGAAAGCACAGTTCATTCACACCTGTTAAATAATCTAGCCCCTCCAATAGTTTCTTTTCTTTAGAAAAATCTAAAGCAAAATTTTCAAAGGCATCATTAAAATTGATGTCTGGAATCAGAACTTGAGAAGATGCAGTTGCCATAGCGACCCTGAAAAGGAAAAAAAAATACATCAATATACATCAAAATGGGCTTGGAGCCTTCATCTAGTGTTTGATTTCTGGTTTAAAAAGGTAAAAATAAATCACTTGTAAGTGAAAATACCATATCTCTGCCTTTCCAAAGGAAACAGTTTCAATTTTAATCATAAGGAACCAATTAAGACTTATACCATATTTATACACATATGTTCACCCCTCAAACACACTCCTCCATCATGTCTTAATTTTGAGAAGTAAATACAGGATTTTTTCCCCTCTGCATCATTTTCCATCTGGCAGGCAGCATCAAAGTAGACCTCTGCTGGCTTAGTAAGAGCAGTTTAAGATTGTTTTTCTACATCTCTTTTTTCATGCTAATTAACATACCAACATGCTGGATTAATGCCTTCCCATTAATACTATTCATTATTTTATCTTTTACAATATTTATATTTCATTATATTATTCTGATTGCATAATTTGTGGTAATTTTAGGCCCCAAACTAGTATTTACTTCTTTCCCATTTATTTATTTATTTATTTGTTTGTTTGTTTGTTTATTTATTTATTTAAGATAAGGTTTCTTGTATCTCAGGCAAGTCTTGAACTTGCTACATAGCCAAGAATAATCTTCAACTCCTGGTTCTCCCGCTTCTATCTCTTGAAGGTTGGGAAGATGGGCATGTGCCGATTTAAGAAGTGCTGGGGATTCAACCCAAGGCTTTGTGAATAGATACTAGGTAAACACTCTGACAACCGAATTACAACCTTGGGCTCATCTCCCCAACTACTTTTAAGAGGCACAGCAATAAGGATCCTATTTGGTACCACATATCTTCTATAGTTCCTAAAACAATGTTAGACACATAATGAATAAAAATATGTTGAATGAGAAACGGAATGACTTACACACAACAACAACAACATGATGCTAATGTTTATGGAATGCTTAGTGTATATATAAGGCACTAGGCATGAAAATGAAAATTTACATAAATTATCTAATTTTCTCCTTACCACAATGTTATGTAGTAGATGTTATTTCCATTTTGTAAGTGAGGAAGCATGCACATTTAAAACCTAAGCAAGCTGCCAAGATCAAACACAATAGTAAAAGTCAAAATGTAATTGAATCCATATCCATTTGATTCTAACTCTGCTTTCACAAGCATTTATTTACTCCTAAGTTTAAGTGTACATTTATGTATGTCAGCAATTCTTATGATTCCATAACTAATCAGACTTATCTGGGAGAGCTTTTACAAAAAGTCAGGTTTTCAGACATGTATCAGACCTTCTGAATTAGACTCCTTGTGCATACAAATAAATGGCAAAATGGAGGGAAACATTACCTTGGAAGCATTATGCAATTTCTAGTGGACAGAAGAAGCACGGAGTAAAATCAGAACAGATTTTTGGTTTGTTTGGTTGTTTTTTGGTTTTTTTGGTTTGTTTGTTTTTTGTTAGTTAGTTAGTTTGTTTGTTTGTTTGTTTTTGTTTTTGGGGGGTGGATTCTCTGTAGCTTTGGAGCCTGTAGGCCAGGCTGGCCTCGAACTCACAGAGATTCACCTGCTTCTGCTTCCTGAGTGTTGGGGTCAACGGTGTGTGCCACCATGCTTGGCTGGAAGTTACTCTTAAGCCATGACCTACATGATGATACTTAATAAAGGCTAAATGTGTTCCCTCTTGCTAAAATGATACAGCATGAGGCAAAATCATGTAGGGTAGGTATTTTATGCTGTGTTTTAGCTTAAACCTTTAATCTAAGAATAATGGGAGCCACTGGAGCAATTTAGATAAAGGAGTGTTGTGCATACATTTATGTTTGAACAGTTTTAAAGCTGTAGTGGAGGGAAGTCAGATTTTTGAATCCCCTAGGATAGCAGGGTAGGAAAATTAAGGGGATGTCTGCCATAAGCCTTCAACTATTAAGGAATCTTACAATAACTTCCACATTTACTATAAAAGGCATTTCTTAACACCCTTGAATAACCTGTAGAACCCCTGGTTTTGCCTTGTCAAGTTGCAATCTTACCCAAGGCTCCGACAAAGCTATTCTATTATTATACTTATCAACAAGGAGGTAAGAGACAGAAGAGAGGTGTTTCAAGAAACATCTCAAGGTATGTAATTACAAAGGCCTCTAAAATCTTATATTCAGCCACTGCTAAGGCATTCAAGGGGGATGTTTTCTTGAGAAGCCCAAACTCATGCGTTTGGGTGTGTTGTATCCTTTCCCAGAGCACCTTTCTTTCTGTTAACACCCATGTTCAAATCTATGCTGACTTTTCTTCCTAATACACTCCAATTCTGCCTCATACTGATTCAGCCAAAAAATTCCTTTTGTAGTTAAGAAGCTTGTTTTCACTTGAGTGGAAGTCCCTGAAAAGAATTCCTCAGGCTGCTGAAGGTGAGAGTAGTGCTGTGTCTCCTGCCAGTGGCCATTGTTTATGACAGGCACAAGAGTGTACACAAACAGAAAGGGGGCAAAGGACTTATTAGGCAATCAAAATTCCTTAGGTTCAGTCCTCTAATTTACTGTGTACACACACACACCTCACACCTGAAAAAAGTGACTCAAAAAAACAAGACAAAAATCTAGCCAGTGAAATGGTCAGTGGGTTAAGGTGCTTGTTACTAAGCCTGACTTCCTGAGTTTGATCTCCAGAACTCACATCGTGAAAGGAAGGAATTGACTCTCATAAGTTGCTGATTTCACACATGTGAGTTCACATACACTCACACACACACACACACACACACACACACACACACACACACAAATAAATGAATGGAAGATGGATGGATGAATAGATGGATGGATGAATAGATGGATGGATGAATAGATGGATGGATGGATGGATGAATAGATGGATGGAGGATGGATAAATAGATGGATGGGGGATGGATGGATGGATGGATGGATGGATGGATGGATGGATGGATGGATGGATGGATGGGAAACAAGACCAACAACATGAAATCAAGCTGAATGTACTGGTGCAAACCTGTCATCTCAGAACTCAAGAGGCAGCAGCAGGAGGATTTCTAGTATTTGAGGCTACAAAAGGAGGTCTAGGTCACCAGGACTATACACTGATACGCTGTCTCAAAAATAACAGCAGCAGCAGCAGCAGCAGCAGCAGCAGCTGTAATAACAGTGCCCAATGGAAATAAAAAGCCAACAAGTTTCAAAAAGAGCAAGTGGCACACACCAGGAATCACAGGCCAGCCTGGGCTCTATACCAACATCCTGCCTCCAACAAATACAGGAGAAATTGAAGAAATGTCAATTAAGACTAGAAAGCACGTAGATTACAAGTAAAGATAATATAGGAGGTTTTATATCTATACTAAACAATACCTACATGAGGCAAGATAAAAAGACAGGAAAATTTTGGGACATGAGAAAGACAGAGCCTCTCACTCAGAAATCAGAAGCCTCTTGCTAGAAATGAAGGAAGAATGTTAGCACAATTAACAACTCCTTAACTTTCTCTCTTCCCAGGTATAAACCTATATTTTTCTAGAATCTCACCTCATTTTCAGAAAAAAAAGGCATGTACTAAGACCCTTGTGAGGCCACAGTAGTATCTTATGGTTATATCTACCAGATTAGCATTCATCAAAGGCCACCATATAATCTCAATTCTCAAAAGAGAAAGAGGGAGGGAAAAGTTTCTTAGCTAGCAACCATTTAAGCTGTAAAATGAGAGCCACCACAAGGGTATACATGGCTAATGCTAAGACCATTAATTGAATGTCTACCTTGGAGTCCTTATCCACAACTTTGGGACGTCTCATTTTCTGTGATTCTATACTCTGTGTATGTCTTATTTTCTGTGACTCCCTTGAGGAGTCCATATCCATGCATGGATGTGTTTTACTCTCTGTAAATCATTAAGGCAAAGCCACATTCATGCTGTTGGGTGTGCCTTTCTTTCCATGGGTGCCTCTTTCTCTCAATCCTTGTGTTTAATGTCCTATTAAAATATCTTTAACAAAATTTCCACCCTTGCCTAGTCATACTGCCTAGTTTCAAAATTCTATTCTGCATCAAAGCCATGAATCCTGGTTTGGTCTGGATAGGGGTCTCTGATTTAGGAGAATTCCTCAGGAAGATGAGAATAAGCGTGTGGAAGTGCATCTCAGTGCTGACGGGCATAATCTTACTAGAACTGAAATAGGTATGTTGACGAGTAACATTGCATTTCAAAACGGCTTATACTTACATATTTGTTGATACTACTTCATATAAATTTTAAAAGATTTAGTCATCTGTTTGTGGGCACATGTGTTTGTAGGTGTATGAGCCTATGCATACATGCAGAAACCAGAAGAGGGTGTAGACTCCTCATCTATCACTATGCACTTATTCCTTTGAGACAAGATCTCTCTACAAGCTGAAGCCCATGTTTTTCATGCGTACTCGAAGCTAGACAATTTCAGCAATCCTCCTGTCTCTATATCCCTCAGAGCTGGGGTTACAGGCATGGGTAGGACACTTGTATGTGGTGTGGATGGTAGGACCTTTATTTTAGTCTTCCTGATTACACAGCAAGTGCTCTTAACTTATGAACCATCTCATAAAATCCTTACACAGCAAATAAATGACATGCATGTAATAGTAACTCCAAATGCACTCAGCATACCATACATAACCCAGTTCTCTAACATTAGAGACTAAATTTAGTAATATATGTATATGAAATTTCATAAGCCATTGAAAATAAAGATTTCATATAGGAGAAAGTGTAATCTACTATTTCAAACATTAGCTATAATAGAGTATGTACAGTTCCATCTTACATTTGTAAAGAGAGAGTGTGTGTGAGTGTGTGTGTGTGTGTGTGTGTGTCACACGTGTGTGTGTGAGCGTGTGTGTTACAATACTATATTCCTAAATGTTAGTGGTGGCTGAAAGGTTAAGAATGTGTTAAAAGTGACAATATGGGGTGTTGGACCTTGCTGTGGTCTCACTGTAATCTTTCAAAACCTTGACCATTATACAAAATAATATAGAAAGTGTTGGAGGGGCATGTCTCCCAGCTAAAATTTCATTTTTTTCTGAAGTGATAGCACCTTAATACAACACAATAAATATGGATGAATTTCAGATCCTATGAGAGACCACAGAAAAAAACCTACTTATATTGGATAGATGATTCTCATGTGGTATCATATAGATAGCTATCTATTCCATGCACTGGAGCCCATACAAAGATTAACATAGTGATGTGGAAATTATCTATACAACATTTGATCATAACTAATTGGTAATTGAAGCCCTAAAAGCTAATGGATTTGTAAGGAAAAGTGTGTGCAGAGAGAAGAGACTCCCCTAATATTGAATATGGAAGAACAGTGTAATTAAGGAATAGATCAAGGAACAGCCACTCTCAATGGCAAAAAAGAAAAGACAATAAAAAAAATAAAGGACAAAAAAGAAAACAAGACAGGTAATGAGGATTTTTATTAGAGACAAAACAGGGAGATTGCAGGTAATGGTCAGTCCAGACACATGCTACTGAGAAACCAGCAAGATGAAAGGGAAAGATGGAACAAAGGAGCATCTTTTATATTTAGCAACAAGGTCTTCTCTTGGTGACCTTGAAAAAAAAAACACTTTCAATAATGTTAACGAGGAGAAAACATTTCAGAGGCCTGCAGGGTAAGGACAGTTAAATATAGTGGCTCAAATAGATATTTCTTCTCTGTTTTCTCAACATCGCACTGGAAGGAAAAGGAATAAAAATGGGCCAAACCCACAAAGACAAAGAGAATGAAACAAATGGATGCCAGCAACTAAGAGATTGTCAACAAATGTTTGGAAGCTAGAAAGGGGCAGATGTGCAGTAACCAACAACAGACCGGAGAAAGCTGGATTAGGAAGCCAACATCAAGCTGATTTACTGACACAAAGTTGAAAGTTTGCATGAACAATAGCAAGAGCACACAGATCCAGTCAGCCTGCCCTTTCTTCAGCCTGGCAGGAGATGTGAGGTTCACGTTGGCAGAGTTTTAACATTAAAAAAAAGTCTGGAATGTCTCATGTCTCCTTCCCTGCGTGGCCCCTAGAATGCCGACTGCCAGGCCTATAAGCCTGCCCACCTTATATGCACTGCCCACCAGCAGGAGGGTGTGGGGTTCCTTTCAAGGGAAATGGTCCCAAAAATGAATACCTACAGTACTGAGAGTTGAGATCCAACAATCAAAAAAAGAAAAAAGAAAAAAGAAAAAAAACTGGCACTCTGTCTTATAATCCTACAGCTAAGTTCACCAAGCAACAAATTGCCCCCGCCCCCTCATAGCTTCCTAGCACCTTTCAGAGCTGAAATTTAAAAGTGAAGTCAAAAGTTTACCAGGTATTCTGGGAAGTACAGAAGACAATGTAACGGGTCTAGCAGGAGAGGAGATGTTATACAGACACTTGTGTCTCTTCCTCTGGCTATCAGAGGACTGAAACAATGAATCCCAAAGAATTATCATTTCTCCAAGAATCCCATAATGGCGATAGGGAAAAGCTTAAAAAAGGGTGGCTGAAGTGATAAATCACAAAGTCCAAATAAGCATAGAGCAAAGTAGAGATAGATAAGAGGTCAGTTGTAGACAACAGAGAATTATATGATTCGGATCTTGGAGGTCTCAATAAAGTTGAAGAAAAGATGTATTTGAATTTAAAAACATGTTGTGGTTAGAAAATGTGATGCTTTAGCTTATGATTGTGCGATTCTGCATGATGAGAATGAAATGTGGTCCAGGAAGTGAGTAGATGAAGTGAATCCCTGATGGGAGTCTCTGGAGAAGAAGGTATCAGAGAAGGTGGAGAGCTAGGTGGTTAGAGCATTACATGGGTTAGTTGTCTGAGTGAACTTATCCAGAATGATGACAGTACCAAGATCAGGAGCTTGAAAGCCAAAGTCCTCAATGAATGAGAGGGAAATGTGTAAAAGAGATTATATCTGGTCTAATGGTCTCCTGTAGACCCTTGAAGAATTGGTGCTGAACTGGACCAATTTACTGAATGATTTACTTTAGAGCATTGTCTCTAATAGATACACTATTAATAGATAGACTATTAATGATCCATAGATGAATGATCCATGAGTTCTCTGATACTCTGGAACAATATTCATGGCATTAATTTTCAAAGGGCCAAATGACTAAACAAAAGCCAAAGAATTACTGTTCTAAGGAATTTATGCAAGAAAAACCTAAATGAAACAATAAAAACCCATGCACATACAGACAACCATAAAAGAACTCAATGGTTTTGGGGGAAAAAAAGAGAACACATGGAGTAGGGGGAAATGGAGCATGAGGGAATAGGAGGCAAGGGAGTAGGGGTGATTTTGAATTTGAAAAAAGGGCATAGACTTAGCAAAGGCACATCCTATCAATGTAGTCCAGAGTTTCTATTCCCATATACCACAACTATAACAGATTGCTCAAGACCTAACAGGAAGCTTAAGGCAGTAGGTATCTCTACACTTGGTCATGTATTAAAAGAACCAGCAGGCAGCAAAGACAGAGAAAAGGGTTCAAATATCTGAAGGGTAATTTAACACAGAGGCTCAATAATTACCTAGCTGGTAAAAATCTTTGGGTGGCAGCTACTATAAAATGGCTGGAGAGAATTAAGTGACTTTGAGCCAGCCCCTTTTCACAAGGTCAGGCATTTGAAAAGAATACAAGAAGAGCATATACCTCTCAGCGATATTTCTTGCAGATTGAAGAAACCGCGCTTGGTCATTTTCTTTCAGGATATTCTCAGCTTGGTTGATGAGGACTGTTGACCGTTCAAGACACTGGCGGCAATTAGCAACCTGCTGTGCCAATTTTCTCAGTTTCATAACCTTAAAAGATTGGTAAGAGAAAGGGCGAGATAAAACATACTGTGCTTAATTAAAAACAATAAAATAACATGAAGGAGATCTACCCCAGTGTTTCTAAAAGTACGGGTTATTAAAATACCATGGCCCCTGCAACAACTGCTCACCTCATCCTGGCTGCCAAGTCTCTTGCCCAATCTATTACTTGATTACTTACTTTGCACTCAGCCATTTCTCTCTTATCTGCCTCCTCTTTGTATTAATAACATTGTTCTGATTGTAAAAGCAATGCATGTTAATTATTTTAAAAATTTAAATACAAATATAACAAGACATTCTATCACTGACACTGTTGTTTACATTTTATTGACGATGTATTTTCTGCACACATTTAACAAAAGTACCTGATTGATATTTATGACTAGCTATATTTACATGTATATATTTCTCTAAGTATCTTACACCTACCACAATGTATTCTTGGAACCAATTCATGTTAGCTGGAAACACCCAGCATGGCACAAAGTATTGGTCATCAAATGAGGTACTTGAAACTTTTCCCATTGTACCCACAGCATGGGCTTATAATCATTATTACCTACCAGCAGGCCAACAAGCCTAAAAACATAAAGAAACTGAAATGGAGACTCTCACCTGACCTCTTTAACCCTTACTCTTCCATTCCCTGCTTCAAAATCTAAAGTTATTTGACTCTTCTCTCTCTCTTTCCTCTATTAAGTTAAATGACACCATTTTCTCTCTAGCAATTACTATGCTTTTCCTTTCCAGATGTTCTGTCCCTAGTCTGGTTTCCATCTTGCAAAACTCATATCAGAAATCACTGTATGCCTCCTAACTTGCTTTCCTGGCTTCAGCATCATCATGCTCTGATCTACTATGCACACATCTACCATAGCAGATTACATCCTTCATACAGAATCACTATAGTTTCCCAACACATTTGTAAGTTCCAAGCGGTCAAGATGGCAGTCACATTTCTTCTATTATCCCAACCCATGTTTCTTCCATTATTTCTTTGTTTTTATTACCTTAAATTACGGGGGAGGGAAGGGCTGGAGATCCAGAAGATCTGCGTTCCAGTCTCAGAACCCACATGCTGGCCCACAATTGACCTTAACTCCATTGCCAAGAGATCCACTGGCCTCTTCTGGCTTCCAAGGGGACAGCATGCGCGCGCGCACGTGCGCGCGCGCACACACACACACACACACACACACACACACACACACACACACACACGTACCAACATCCAGATCAAAGTACAGAATGTTTGCAGCACCCAGAGATGCCATGTTTTTGTTTTTGTTTTTTTATCAGACTCAGCAAAGTACAAACATGACTTCGTGATATCTTTCCCTATAACCTCATTTCTTTGATTTTATGATTCAATTTCAAACTACAATCATCAGGAATGAACTCCAACTCTTGTAAAAAAAAAAAAAAGTCAACTGCACCTTAGCTTCACTGAAGCCCTGTGGTTTACCTTTGTCTCTTTGATTTTGACAGCAATCATTTGCTTCCTCTGTTGAATGATCTCTACCAGCTCGTCACATTCTTCCATAAGTTTTGCCTCATGCATAGCAGTATTCACCTGCCAAGAAAGTGCAAAGGATTATACAGTGAGTGTTGCCTTTGCCCCCTGCTGGTTCTAAAAGGTTCGGACTGACAGCTAAACATGCACAACTTCTTCCATACCTCCCTCGATAAGATCCACTCCTAGAAATAAAGGAGAGATGATGCTATTAATGATGCAAGGGTATTGAAGCACCAGATAGGAAGCTCCCCACGCCTTCAGGTCACGATGGTTAATGAAAGGCTGAGCAGCAGAACAGATGAGATGGAGGCATGTCATTCCCGCTGTACAAATCCCTTTACTCTAGCACCCTGTTCTCCTACTGTTCTTTCCAAAAGAAAGCAAGACTCATGTGTCTCAAGGAAAGAAGATCCTCTTCCACAGGCACAATAATGTTAAGATTACAGAGCAGCAACATGTTTCTGCTGGCTTAAAGTGTTTTTTGTTTTCCTTTTTCCCTTCTGATTTTAAATATATGAATTTGCAGATCTATTTTCACATGAAGCATATGAATGTGTAGATATTTTTTCACATACTTGTCACAATGTTTTACTCATATTTCTTGGCTTAGAAGGAAATTCTTATCCAATATCTAAATACTTTTCCTATTTTGAGATACTGTCTAAATCAAAATCTCTGCTGCAAAGTCAGGATGGAGTTGAATACATTCGTCTTTCGATGGACAGATCTCTTCATCTTCTCTTCTCTATTACTATTGATAATGGATGAAATGAAGTTCCCAGAAGGTGATAAAATGAATGTAGGACATCACGGGACTCCCCAGATACAATGGGGAAAGAAGAGAGAAGGGACTGACATCTTTGAAGCATTCAATATGCCAAACACTACATAGAAAACCAGTCCATGCCTTGAATTACAATTATAACTGTCTAATGTAGATGCTTTTTTTTTTTTTTTTACTCACTTCACAAATGCAGAAACGGGGGTTTTGGGAATTTTGCTAACTTGTTCCATATTGCAGTGCTAATTAAGTGTCAAAACCGTATTTCACATTGAGCTCTTTTAAATGAATGCCTGGGCTAGCTGAAGAGGAACCCTGGCTGGGGCTGGCAAACAAGGTTCAGTTGCATTTCATCAGCACACAGAGCAGTGACACAAAGAAGCACCATTATCCCAACAGTCTATTCGAGGACCACTTGAGCAGAGCTCTGGAAAGATGAGAAATAGACAATAGCTTCCTTGAAAGCATCAGAACCCAAGGAGCTAGATTGCTGTGTTAGCTGGAGAGGAGGGGGGTGTGGTATCAGTCACTCTCTCTTACAAATTCAGCAATATCCCTGGACCCTATTATCTCCTCTCGCCTTCAGGTCCCTGCTGGATATTTTTAAATGGTTTTACTAATTATTTTAGAATTCCATATAATATATTTTGAACATATTCACCCTCAACTACTTTCCCTAACTCCTCCCAGATCCACACCTATCTTCTGCAAATTCCTGTCTTCTTTTCAAAACAAAACAAAAAAAAAAAAACCTGGTGAGTCTAATTTGTTCTGCCCAGATACTCTGAGGTGGAGGCAATCCCCTGGAGTGTGGTCAACTTACCAGGGCCCACATCTTTAAAAAAAAAAAAGATACTGACTCTTTCTGAGAAGCAATCAACTGAACAGAGTTTCTCGGTTCCTACTGGATAATTAGATATTTCTTTTTTAAAGATTTTTTTAATGTTATGTGCATGAGTGTTTTGTCTTCATGTATGTATATGTACCATGTATGTGCCTGATGTCCTCAGAGGTCAGAAGAGAGTGATGGTTCCTTTGGAACTAGACTTATGGATGGTTGTGAGCTACCATGTGGCAGCTGGTAACTGAACCCAAGTTCTGACTATTAGCAGTCAGTTAACCACTGAGCCCCCATATCGAGGGGGAGTACAATGGCAGCTTTTATTTATTCTAAGTAAACAGTCCCTCTGGCCCTTGTCCATTGTTTTTCCCCCAAACTCCTTTTTCTTAAGTTAGATCTACTTCTCCAAGGTAGACATCATACCATATCAAGGAACTCTCATTCTTCTGAGAATAAGAGATATGTCTAGTACTCCCAGGGTCATTGCTTAGAGATCTGGAAACATAGCTGCTTCCCATTACAATTTCTTTTTCAGACTACTGCTGTATAGAAGAAAATGGCACAGTGCCTTGTTACTTGTGATTGAGTCCTTAGGCTAACCTTTACAGAACACTCATGATATGCGAGGCACAACTGTAATCGTTTATATTTAGCACCTTTCAATCCTCCTAAACAATCACTCATGGTAGGATATAACTTTTCCCATTGGGGAGATAAGGAAACATGAGCCCAAAGAGATTCAGTGACTTGTTCAAACCTATACAATTAAGAGATGGGATTTGGATGCAGGAAGTTCAGCTCTAGAGTGCACATTTTTAACCATTACACATCCTTCCTCTTCAGCCCACTGTAACAACATCTGTCTTCGGTTTCTGAAAAATCATTATCCCCTTTGTACTACCCATCTTTATTCTGACATCCCTTTTTCTTTAATCACTTCAGACTTCTTATTGTTCCTTTATAATGCCATGAATTTGTAGGACCTATATGTTTTCCTGAGGTTATTTTTATTTGAAAAAGGCATGTTGTAGTGAGATATCCACCCTGCCCATACCTGTTATACTGACGATGCCCATTGGGGCGTGGGGACAGGTGTGGGCTTACTTCCTGGTCGGAGATGAGAGAAGATCAGTGGACATCCTTGAAGCGGAACCCGTAGTAGTCTTCCGTTTCTTGTGTAAGTGAATTCTCCCTGAATAAACCTCAATCAGCCTGTTTTGTGTCCCAGAATCTTATTACCCGCTTCAGCATGTCCTCCTTTATTGAACAATCTTCTATTTATCTTCCAAGGCCAAACTCAATAACCATCTCTTCTGTAACTCATTCTTATTGGTAACTATATAACCTATCACTATTCCACTTATATTTACATAATACTTTCCATAATAGGTAATTCTGCTTACTATTTCATACCACTGCAATGGTATTAGAGTGTTTTCCCCACTTCATCATTAAGTCTGGAGGCACAGACTGTGTTTTGTCTATCTCAGAACAGAGAATGGTAGATATTACACACTCTGTCAGTATCTGTTGGAGTGAATTGAAAGGTAATCCCCCCACACACACACACACAAAGAATCTTTTACAGCTTCTTTGATACGCCCAGTTGGTTCTCGGTGTTACTACAAATTCTATATATGCTATCTGAAGTTTTCCTTCTATGTCTACTCTCTACTTCTGATTTACTATATTTTGTTAATAATCACATTATAGTTACTTGGGTTTAGAAAGTTTTTCCTTTATTTTAATTTTTATATTATAATTATATCATTTCACCCTTCCCTTTCTTTGCTCCTACCTCCTTCATATACCCCTCCCTACTTGCCTTCAAATTCCTGGCCTCTTTTTTACTAATTGTTGTTACATGCATATATGTATATGCATATACAATCTTAAATATAACCTGGTCAGTCTGTATACTGGTATTGTATGGATATTTTCAGGATTCATCGTGTAGAATTAGACAAACTGGTCTGTTCTTCCTTGGGGAAGACTATTTCTCCCACTCTCCACATTCCTTAGTTGCCTGCAGTGTTTTGTGTAGTGTTAAGACCTCATGGCCTTTCACCTATCCACCTTGGCATGTCTACTGTTGTCCTTGCTCAACTCATGTCTAGGCAGCCATGTTGGTGAGACTTTATGGGTCTGAGATCACTAGGAAACCGTCTCATAGCCAACTTGTCACTCATAGTCCATTCAACAGTCCCAAAGTCCTTCTCTATTGTCATCTCAATCTTTCTAATGTTCCTCTAGTAATGAAATGAGGATTTGAGTCAAGTTGACAGTACCCCGAGTCCTTTATTATCCTTTCCACACTTTTTCAAAAGCATCTTTAACTAAGCTCTCTGTTCTCAGAATCATTCTCATTGCCATGCAGCCCCATAACTCTTCCTTTGACTTCTTCAAACTTTTACTAAGCACCTTATTGTGGGATGCATTCTGCAAAATGCCCTGTCTTCAAACAATAAGAAATCTAGATGAGGAAGAAAGCTGTGTGCATGTTTGTGTGTGTGCGCGCGCACGTGCGTGTTTTTGTGTGGAACCAATCAAGGTAGGATAAGCTAAATACCAACAGAGCCATGGCAACTATAAACACAGAAAGCAAACACAACAGTCTTAGTGAAAAAGTAAAAAAGATACTAGGATGAGATGGGACATATTAAACATTGAAGGAATGTGGAGATTTAACAATTAATAAGGAAGGAAATTTCAAACAAAACAATAAGGCCTGAATGAGATACTATGTCGATAATGTTATTCTTTATGAAATATGATATTCGTGAAAATATTCTTTTTTAAGATCTTTTTTTCTTTTTATGTATGTGTATGTGGCTGTGCCTATATGTTGGTGGGATACCCAGAAGCCCGAAGAGAATGTAGGACTCTCTGGAGCTGGAGTCACAGCTGCCTAACATGAATGCTTAAGAAATAAACTCCAGTCTTCTCAAAGAGCAGTAAGCTCTCCTAACCACTGAGAAATCTCTCTACCAAGTATTCTTGAGGAGAAGGAAAGTAAGACGATGGATGTCCTCAGTTAGCTTTTTTAATGAAGAGAAAGTATCACTGGTTCTGTTGGGCTAATAACAAACTTAAGGAAGACTTAGGAAGCTATTGGAGTGTGAACAGGACATATAAAAGATAAGAAACCATCTCATGATGGTTAATCTTCATTGTCAACAAGACTGGGTTCAGAATCACCAAGGAAACACAGCTCTCATTGTATTTCTGAGGGTGTTTCCAGTAAGGCTTTACTAAGGAAGAAAAACTCAGCCTGAGTGCAGGCAGCATCACCCCATAGTCTGGGGTCTTAGATTAAATAAGAAAGAGAAAGTAAGCTGACCAGCATTCATCTCTCTCTGCTTCTGGACTTATGACATAATGTGGCTATCTGGTTCACATTCCTGCTGCCATTCCGTCTCGTCTCGTCTCGTCAATAAACACTATATCCTCAAAACATCAACCAAAATAAACCCTTCTTTACTTAAACTGCTTTTCTCAGGCATTTTGTCACAGTAACAAGACAAATAACTAATACACTTTCTTTACTCAAAACTCTCCAATTAAACAACAACTTGCGGAGAGATTTTTCCACTTTGTTCCTTCCACTGTACTTGGAATAATGCCTTGAACAAAATGAATACTTACAGAGCATTTGTTGATAGAATTGGCTGAGTAAAACAGAAAACAAGGAGGCCAAACTTCAGAAAACATGCCACAGTAAATATATTTTGTTCAGAAAATTTAGGTTGAAGTGTGGGAGCTAGGATGGGATTTGAAGCCATTACATCAGGAGAGATTAAAAAAAAAAAAAAAAGCACAGCTAGTAGAGCAGAAAGTTGGCTGAAAAGGCAAAATTCCAAATCAAGGCTAAAGCAATGACATTAAAATGTTTCCATGTCAAGAAACAGGCCAGAAGAACAAGGTCTTGAAATGTTTTCCGAACAGGAAAAACTCCAGGGTAAATCTGTCTTCATGATGTGAATAAAACAACTCAAATTACTTGGAAGGCATTTGAAAGCCCAATGTTTTGTTGGCAGTTTTATTTGAATATGCAGTAAGGCTATTTCAGTTATCTATGAACCCTTAGTTGAAAAGAACTCCAGTTATCTCATTAAATGTCTTTGAGAGGTTGGTTGGTATGTGGAAGACTCCAGCTCTGTATTTGAACTTGGTTCTTTGTTTTGAGTTAATGGGCTTGGCTAAATGATTTTATATGAAGTCTTCACTACATTTTATGTATGACAATTTATCCCCCTTGGGAATCATTCTACCTCAAGACCCAGCAATTCCACTCTTGGGCATATACCCAAAGGATGCACATTCATACAAGAACATCTGTTCAACTATGTTCATAGCAGCATTGTTTGTAATAGGCAACCTAGATGCCCCTCAGCCCAAGAATGGATGGAGAAAATGTGGTACATTTTCCACAGAAAAAACAATGGAAGCTTGAAATTCGCAGGCAAATTGATGGAACTAGAAGAAACCATCCTGAATGAGGTAACCCAGTCGCAAAAAGACAAACAAGGTATGTACTCACTCATATATGGATTTTAGACATATAGCAAAGGGCTACCAGCCTACAATTCACAACAGCAGAGAAGATAGGGAACAAGGAGGACCCTAAGTGAGACATACCGGAAGAAGGGGAATGGAACAAGATGTCCTGAGCAAATTGGGAGCATGGGGGGGAGGGAGGTAGGAAAAAGAGAAGCAGAGAAGAGGGGTGGGGGGAAGAGAACAAAAGGGATCAGGAAGATTGAATCAGGGGAGGAATAGAGGAGAGCAAGAAAAGAGTTACCTTAATAAAAGGAGCCAGTATAGGTTTAAAGAGAAATCTGGCACTAGGGAAATATTTAGAGATCCACAAAGATGGCTCCAATTAAGAATCTAGGCAGTAATGGAGAGGCTACTTTAAATACCCTTCCCCTGTAATTAGATTGACAACTCCCTTATATGCCATCTAGTAGCTGATAGAAGCAGAAGCAGACACCCACAGCTAAACACTGAGCCGAACTCCTGGAATCCTGTTGCAGAGAGGGAGGAGTGATGAGTAAAAGGGTCAAGACCAGGCTGGAGAAACCCACAGAGACAGCTGACCTGAACAAGGGGGAGCTCATCCACCCCAGTCTGATAGCTGAGAAAACAGCATAGGACTGACCCAGACTCCCTGAATGTGGGTGTCAGTTAGGAAGACTGGGCAGTCTATGGGGCCTCTGGTTGCGGGTTAGTATTTATCCCTAGTATACAAATAGACTTTGGGAGCCCATTCCACATAGAGGGATACTCTCTCAGCCTAGACACATGGGGAGGGCGTAGGGCCTGCTCCCAATGATGTGACAGACTTTAAAGATCACCCCCATGGAAGGCCTCACCCTCCATGGGGAGCAAAAAGGGGATGGGATAGGGGTTTGTTGGGGGGAGGGACCTCCTAGCAGTGAGGCCAGGATCTGTCCCTGGTGCATGAGCTGGCCTTTTGAAACTTTTGAAGCTGGGGTGACTCAATCAACCTCGATGCAGGGGGAAGAGCTTGGTCCTGCCTCAACTTGATATGACATGCTTTTTTGACTCCCTTGGGAGACCTGCCCTTTTCTGAATAGAAGAGGAATGGATAGGGAGATGTAGGCAGGAGATAGGGGGAGGGAACGGGAAGAGAGGAAGAAGGGGAAACTGGCTGTTAGGTAAAATAAATTTTAAAAATTAATTAAAAAAGAAAAATTTATGAGGCAATATATTATCATGGAAAGAAAACAAGGACTAATGAGCCCACAGAGACGGGGACAGAAGTGAGTCACCGCGATGAGGACAGATGTGAGTCACAAAGAGGACACCTCACTGTTCTGTATTGTTTAGGCCACACTCATTCTTCATAGAGAAATTCAAGGATTTGTATTTCTTTATGCTTTAATTTATCCTTAAATTTTACAGATATTATTTTAGAACAAATGAGATTTGTAGTGAATGAACAAAAGAAGATGTTGATATGTTGATAGATATTAGATTGATATGCTGATAGATTTTAGATAGATTCAAAATAATTTGCTAGTGTCTCATACAGAATTGTTTTCAATGATCTTGAGGCCTCTAAAAGAAATAAAAATACTATTTTGTTTTGAAATAATTTGAAAAATTATGATGATTTGAAAAAAATATCCCCCTTGAAGATATCATTGGAGCAATTCTGCAAACCTATTTGTGTGGATCCACCTACCTCAAAAGGACTTTGATGAGCAATTTGTTATATTTAAGACAAAGGATCCCAGCATCACTCTTTCAAAGACTAAGTACTAGGTACCCAAGCAAGTACCCAGGTCATCTTCTTGGTTCCATGGTGGCTTACTTTCTCTCAATTGAAGCAAGAACTTGACTTGCATATTTTTCCAGCTGTACACCACTCATCTTTTTTTTTGAACAGTAAGGATTAAACCTAAGGCCTCATACATGCTAAGCAAACCATCTACTACAGAGAATTTCCAAGCTGCAAGACTGATTGTAAAGTGAGATCTAGTCTTGCCAAATGTCCACCCTTCTCTAGTACAAATTCACAAATTCCTTTGTTGAGAGGATTTTGACTGATGCAAGGAAACAAATATATAATGGGTTTACAATGTCATGGGTTACAAAGATCTTTTTTAGTGTAAGTAGTTATTTTGGCAAGTGCTTAAACTCTGTCTGTCATGAAACGTAAGTGGGCTAGATCCTTGGCTCCTTTCAGAGATGTTGTATTAACTGCTTTCCTTATTGCTACCTTAGTACACCTGACCCAAGCAACTTAAAGAGCATACTTTGCTCAGGGTCCAAGTGTGCATCATGGTGGGGAACTCCTAGAAGGTAGAGCTTAAGAGTGCAGTTACGCTTCATCCACAGTCAGAAGCAAAGGATGCTATATGCTAGTGCTTAGCTGCCTGTCTTCTTTGTATTCACTCTAAGACTCCACATAAAATGCCTCCCACAGTTCAAGTGGATCTTCCCACCTTAATGAACCCAATCCAGATAATCCCTCCCAGGCACGCCCAGAGGCTTATCTCCTCACCGTTCCTAAACCTTCTTAGCTGACAATCAATAAACCATCACAAATGCATCTGACAATTTTAGGAGGAACCCTCTCAGGTGCTCATTCTCCAAGTCTTTGTTTTATCCCGGTGTTTAAAGTTCATCAGCCTTCTCTCTGCCTCCGTGAGAAATGTCCTCACCCACGTGCTCCTCTACTGTCACATCATGAGTCCTGTAGAGAGCTGTGCAGGAGTTCAGATTTCTGGTCCAGGTGCAACAATACACCTATGTAGTGGCGAATTATCCCACATACCCAGACTCGAAGGAATTTTGTTTTTTATATCTGTGTCCACACTCAACAAGTCACAGCCAACCAAGAAATCATCTACTCAAACAGAGCTCAACTTCCAGCTTTAAAGATCATTTGGAGAACTTTTTGTTTCAGCAAACAATGTGTGTCTGCCATTTACAAGGAGTGGAATGTAATGATGAAAGCCACGGCTTCTGCCTTTGCGGAACTCAATGATTAGTAGAAATAATGAAGTGTAACTACAACTAATTATCATTTAAGGAACACTCAATATAATGCAATACAACAAAGTCCTAATGGGAACATAGCAGGAGGCATCAACTTTTGCCAGTGGAAAAGGACCATCATGGAAGAGTATGCAAGGTTTCCCTAGCTGATCTGGCTTAAGTGAATAAGCAATGGCTGAGCATGAAGAAGTGGGGTTAAAGGGAGAAGAATCCAGGCACTGAATGGTATGAATAGAGTAAGCAAAGGCACTAGGAGGAACAGTAGAGAATGAGTTGGTGAAACAGATCAGATTGTAGATGCAACAGAGTGAAGTAACATTGGAAGTGGTGGTGCAGGGCTTGGGAGACAGTCCGGTGGGTAAACTGCTTGTTTCACAAGCATGAGAACCAGAGTTCAGATGCCTAACATACACAAAGAAAGGCAGGTGCAGCCACAAGCACCTGTAACCCCAATGCAGTTTGAGAAAAGACAGACAGAGATCCTGGGACTCACTGACGAACAAAAAGTCTAGGCAAAATATCAAGTTCCAGGTTCAGCAATGAGACCATGGTCACAAAAAATTAATTGCAAAGGGATTGAAAAGGCATTCAAATGCTTTCCGCTGACCTCCACAGGCACATGTACATGCAGGCACACACACACACACACACACACACACACACACACACACACACACACACACACACACACATGTTTAACAAGGAGATTTCGAATCAGGCAAAGTGGCTTGCACCCATATATTTACCATGCTCAAGAGGCAGGTTTCTGAGATCAAGGCCACCGTGAAGTACAAAGCAAGACAGTTAAGACAGTATTTCTTAAAGAAGAGAAAGAAATGGAGCTGGGGTAATGACTCTGTGGGGAAGGCGCCTGCCATGCAAGCATGAGTACCCCAGGTAAGAGCTCTAAGACATGCATAAAAAGCCATGCATATGGTGTGCACCTGCGCTGCTAGTGTTGAAGAAAAATAAAAAACGAGATGGTGCCTGGAACTCACTGGCCTGCTAGTCCTGCTGAATTACTAAGTTCCAGAGTCAGTGAGAGACCCTGACTTGGCAAATAAGGCAGGGAGGAGTAGAGGGAGTCGCCCTCTTCTCCAATATCAGCCCCTTACTACCACATGTGCACACACACATGCTTATACACAAAAGAAGAAAAGCATGGTGGTTGCAGACATACTGTGGAAAGACGTGCTGCCCTTTTGAACCAGGATCTTGGTGCTATAATTATTAACAGTACAGAGAATGCAGGCATAGGACTCAAAGATGTGGGAGGGAATGCAGGCATAGGACTCAAAGATGTGGGAGGGAATGCAACAATCCCCCCACCTCCTGTTTTTCCATACTGTTCTGTCCCACCTTCTCAGACTCCATAACATCACAGAAAAGAGCCCAAGTTGGAAATCATTCAACATGCAGTTGCTTTCTGTACAAGAGAGATAGATGAGAAGGAAAAGCGAGAGGTAAATTGGACAGCTGATGAATTACCAAGAAGCTATTATGAACATCTTTGCCATTTTACAAAGCTGCAAAGCAATCATTGCTTTTTACAATGATGCCTTCAAGAAAATGCGATGTTTATGAAGCAGACATAGTGCTGTCTGTGGCAGCATCAAAGCTAAGGTGTTAAGCCAGATCACACTTTAAGGACATACACATACAGGCCCCATCATCATCACCAGCGCCTCCAGCAGACAGCTGCTAGGTTCAAATGAATAAAGGGAAAGAAAGAAATCTTTCATGTTATTTTCAAAACACCACAACATTTCAAAGACACTACTGAAGCTTTAAATAAAAATAACCAAAGGAAGCAGGACTTCCTCCCATATGTCTGATCTGTTCCTTTAGATTTGGGGGAAGGTGTCCACCTTAAGAGCCAAGGGGCAGGTTGTGGTGGCACACGCGGGTAGGATTTACTGAAGGAGGCAGAGGCAGGAGGATCACAAGGTCGAGACCAACCTGGGCTACAGAGCTAGTTCCAGGTCAGGCTCCAAAGCAATGCAGAGAAACAGAGAGAGAGAGAGAGAGAGAGAGAGAGAGAGAGAGAGAGAGAGAGAGAGAGAGAGAGAGAGAGAGAGAGAGAGAGAGAGAGAGAGAGAACTAAAGGATATATGGAACTATTAATATGATTTCTTTTAGCTCCCTGAACGTGGGTGACTAGGAAAGGAAGCCAAGGGCTACAAGGGCTACAAGGGCATAGTTAAGCAATTAACAATCTCAGCACCTAAGTTGCTTTTCCTGGTAAAGCAGGGGCATGAGAGATTGGTGTGTGGATGGGGGATGGCTGTTGGAGCCAGACAAGGGGGAAATGGACGCTAAGCCATCTCTAGCGGTGAGAGAATGCTAATGAGTTGGGTACCAGACAGATATTGACTAAGAGACAAATTTCCTGTCAGCTTATGGCATAGGTACACAATACTTAACACTTTCTGCTGTTTATCACTTTTCTAATTACTTCATGCATTTTAGCTACTTTATTTCCCCCACAAGCCCTCTGCAGAACAAAGTAGCATTCATTACTCTTTCTGAAGAATTAGGAAACACAGAGGTTGTAGAACTTGCACAAGGTCATATAGCTAAAGTCAAAACCAAGATTTTAAACTAGGTAGTCTGTTCATGTCTATAATCTCTCTCTCTGTCTCTGTCTCTCTCTGTCTCTGTCTCTGTCTCTCTCTCTCTCTCTCTCTCTCTCTCTCTGTGTGTGTGTGTGTGTGTGTGTGTGTGTGTGTGTGTGTGTGTATGACAGACAGGCACATAGAGGTAGAGAAAATAGGCTTCTCTTCCTCTCAAGATAACTACATTTCATAGACTTATTCTCGGGAAATGCTTTGTGTATTTATTTTCTGAGTTTTGTGGGAAAATACAACAAACACATATTGTAACATAAGTAGAAATGTGAGCAATGTACACACGTGCATTTTTACATATATATCCCATGCTTATTTTACCCTTGCCTAGCTACCAAAAACCTTGACAAGGTAAAGAAGGGACAATTTGCTCTTTGACATAGTCTTAGAAATGGCTTTTCTAACATAAGTGTGTATGGCAATTCTGTGCTGGATTTGGAGAACTTTCTCTCCAGCGATCAGACCATCAAACCTCTATAACCTTCAGGTTCTCTGTTTTCCTCAACACACTCATTTTATACAAGGCAATTCCTTAGGACATGAGAGAAAAAAAGCAGGACAGTTAGAATCTAGGTTTGTTTATGAACGCAGTTAAAATTTTCTATGTGAAATGAAGGAGAGAACTACTTTCTTAAAAATCTCTTTCAGAATCATGGGCAGATTAGATTTGAAAAAGATTGGCAAAAAACTATAGTTTTCCATCTCATCACTTACTAAAATATGAGTCCCGGGAAAGAGGATGGAATCATCCAATGTCATATTACTAATAAGTGACAGAGCTAGGTCTTTTAACTCCTTATCTGGTGTGCCCCTCTATCAATCGTCTACTACACAGCAATTCGTTAGACACCATTTAAGAGATAAAAAAGTCTCTAGCTCATACTTATATACATTTACTCCACAAATCTGAACATTGTGCAAGTGAGCAATACAACTTATATGAACTATTATAATAGCCCCAAACTGGAAACATCTGAAACATCCCTTGGTGCTAGAAAGGATAAGCAAACAGTGGAACAAACATGCAACAGAATACCCTTCCAACCATATCAAATCATAAGGAAAAAAAAACTATTGATACAAGTTGAATGGATCACATAGACATTATGAGTGACATACAAAATCATAATATTTTGAATACTGTATGATTCCATTTACAAAACATTACAGAAATGACAAAATTATAATGATGAACAGACCAAGAATTGTAAGGAAGGCAGATGTGACTACACTACAAATTGTTAGCACATGAGGTTGAAAGATGACTCAGTGGTTAAGAACATTGGCTGCTCTCGCAAAAGACCTGGATTTGGTTCCCAGCACCCACATCCAGTGACTCACAAGCATCTGTAATGTCAGATCCAGGGATTCTAACACTCTTCTGACCTCCATGAGAATAGGCATGCAGGCAGTACACGTCATACATGCAGGCGAAACAATACATAAAGAAAGAAATCTATTAAAACACACACACACAAGAGAAGGGGAGATAATGAAACGATGCTGTTCCAATTATAGTGGTGATTATAAGACTGTATATGACAAAATAAACATACTCCTCCTCAGAAACAAAAATGTCAACAAAGAAAGAAAACTCCCTCAAGTCCCTGTAAGGATTTAGCGAGGTCTGGGGAGGCAACATTTCTGCAACATTTCTGCAATTCTAACAATTACACATATTTGATAAAATAGTTGGATCCAATATAATCTCTGTCTCTTTTTATATTTCTTCCTCTCTTCCTGACATACACAAAACATTCTATACCCCCACTTAGTAAAAATATTGGGTTTTTAATTTTGTGTCCCCCGCCTCCAATTTTCATGCAAGCTCCTTAAGGGTGAGGGCAATGCTTTGTTCACTCCTATATTTACAACATGCAGCCTAACATACTGTAAATGAACTATAAATATCTGTTGAAAGGCCGGATGTAGTAGTGCATGCCTTTATTCCCAGCTTTCAGGAGGTAGAGGCAGGCAGATCTCTGAATCTGTTTTTTTTTTTTAAATCAGTGAATATGACTGTGCTTGCCCTGCAATAAGGTATAATGGAAAATTCTATACAGTTAACTCCTCACATACATAAGTCCCATACCTGTGGATTTAGTCAACTTCATATTTAAAATATCTGGACAAATTTTATTCTGGACTGGGTATGTACATATATTTGGTCATATTCCCAAGCAACATAGTACAACAGATACTGATATAGCATCTACACTGTACTATTCTAAGTAATCTACAAATATTTAAAGTATATAGAAGGATATATTTAGATGATATGCAAATACTAAACCATGCTATACAAGGGATTTGAGCATCTGCGAATTCTGGTATCTGAGCCAATCCTCCATGGACACCAAGGGAGAACTGTGCTGTTTTACATACAGTACTTTACTACGAGATAAACAGCTCTTTGATTGTCTTTTTACACAATTGCTCAAAATTGTTTTCTTTTATCTGTTTTTTCCTCTCAATATTATTTACTGAAATACAAGAAATTGGAGAAATGTCTGAATAACAACATAGGTTCCAGGAGACCATATATTTTAAAATATTTCCTTTCTTTATGTTGAAAACCAAAAATGACCTTACCTGGGTATTGACTAATCCTGCTGAGGCATTAATAGTGCACTTCTAAAAGATAGCCACCAGAGGGCACTATTTACTTAATTATCATTTCTCAATATAACCAGTACCAAGCTATGTGCTGGGTATAAAAAAAGAAGTACATGTGTCTCATATTCTTTACCCATTCTTCTGTTCAGGGATATCTAGGTTGTTTCCAGGTTCTGGCTAATATGACAAAGTTGCAATAAACATGGCTGCACAAGTGTCTTTGTGATAGAATGGAGTGTCCTCTGGGTGGGAATATGGCCAGGAGTGGTATATCTGGATCTTGATTAAGGTAGATCAATTCCCAACTTTCTGAGGAACAGCCATATTGACTTCCATAGTGGCTTTACAGGTTTGCACTCTGACCAGCAATGGAGGAGTGTTCCCCTTGCTCCACATTCCAGCATGAGCTATCACTTACGATTTTGGTTTTAGCCAGTCTGACAAGTGTTAAAATGGAATCTCAGAGTCATTTTGATTTGCATTTCCCTAATGACTAAGGATGATGAACATTTCTTTAAGTGTTTCTCGGTCATTTCATATTCCTGTTGAGAAATCTCTGTTTAGATCTGTACTTCATTTTTCAATTGGATTGCTTGTTTTGTTGGTCCTGTATCAGATGTGGAGTTGGTGAAAATCTTTTCCCACATTTATACAATGGAGTATTACTCTGCAGTTTTAAAATGGCATAATGAAATTTGCAGGTAAATGGATGGATCTAGAAAAAAGTCATCCTTAATGTGGTTACCAAGACCTAGAAAGACAAACATGCTATGTACTCACATTTAGGTGGATATTAGCTGGATAACCAGGCTACAATCCACAGAGCCAGAGAGGCTAAGTAACAATGATGGCTGGTGCATGGATCTCTCTGGGAAGGGGAAATATATTTTGCAAGTGGACTGGGAATGGGTGAGGATGGAAATAGGAGAGATTGGGGGGATAGGAAGAGAGTATTGGGAGGGACAACTGGCATTTGGGGCATTTGGGAGCTGATGTGTAAACCTAGTGCAGTAGAAACTCCCTGAAATCTATGATGGTGTCCCTAGTGAGGACTCCTAATAATGAAGGATATGGAGACTGAGCTGGCTATCTCCTGTAACCAAGCAAGTCTTCTTCCTATTGGTGGGACTGGGACACCAAACCAGCCACAAAACCTTTGACCTACAATCTGTCCTGTAAGATGTGCTGGGGCAATGGTGGCACAGTACTTGTGGGAGTGACCAACCAATGACTGCTCTAACTTGAGGCTGCTGCCAGGATAGGGAGGCCATGCCTGATACTGCCTGGATGGCCAAGAACTGGAAGTTGGATGGCCCAGAGACCTAGGGTGGATCCAAATACGACTTAAAAGAAAAAAACAAAATCAATGATCCCTAATGGTGTTCTGTTATACTCACAGATCTATGCCTAGTACACTCATCGTTAGAGAGGCTGCCTCCAGCAGCTAAGCAGATGCAGAGACCTACAGCTAAACACTGGGCAACTAGAGAGCCCAGGTTGGAGGTCTCCACTGGGTCCCTCCCCTTGGAGCTTTGGGAGGAGAAATGGGGAGCCAGAAGGGGTGAGGGGTACACCAGGAGAACAAGGTTAAAAGTTATCCACCAAGCAAGGCTCAGGGGGCTCTCAATGTGAAGCAGCAATCTCAGAGTCTGCATGGGCCCATACTAGGTCCTCTGCATACAAGTTATGGTTGTTAGCTTGGGATTTTTGTGGGACTCCTAACAGTTGGAATGGGTGACGTCTTTTGCTTGGTCTTTTCATCCTACTGGGTTGCCTCACCCAGCCTTGATGTGAGGGTTTGGGCCTGGTCTTACTGTATCTTGTGCTATGTTCAGTCAATGTTCCTGGGAGGTCTGCTCTTCTCTTGGGCAAGGTGGGGAGCACAGTGGAGTTGGGGGAGAGAGGAAGTGGGGGGAACTGGGAGAAGTGGAGGGAGGGGAAGCTACAGTCCGGATGTATTGTATGAGAAGAATTTTAAAGTTTTGAAGGAGTACAGAATACCTTTCTCTTAGAGTTTTGTATAATGGAGAGTAAAAAAAAAATAGTACCCAGAGGTTCTGAGATGAAAGTGTGTTTAGGATACTCTGGGCACAAAAATGGAGGAACCTGAACTAGGAAGATCCATGGGGAATGGCTTCTTTAGGAGAAAGACCCTTGAACAGAGCCTTATGGAACAAACTGTCAACCAGAAGAAAAGAAAAACAGGTTATCTCCTTTGGGGACAAGTTCTATGCCCATCGTCATACTTCAAGTGCCTAGCCAAAGGTAAACATACGCTTAAGTATGTGTGAAATTGGTGACCAAAACACAAAGTGCAGATGCTAAAAGAACAACTAGTAACACAAATTAGGGAAACAAAGTCCGCATCATGATGGGTGTTATACATCTTTATTCGAAATGCAATGAGGGACCCGTCTTTGTGGGAGGGAAGCCACATGATGCCTTTGCATTTTAGAAAGCCCAGTCCTTCCGACAGTGTGGAAAATGGATTGTAGAGGGGTGACAGAATAGATCAGAAAGAAACCATTAGCAATCTTGGTTTTCAAAATGACTATAGCAAAGCTGTGGCCACCGCCTTCAGGAAGCTGGCAGTTCAATACACATAATATGTATGCTCAGGAAATTACAGCACAACAGATCGTAGAGGCATGCATATGTTGCTCTATCTGAGTTCATGAAGCTTATATATAGGTGGCAGTGGCAGAGCCAAGCTTTATAAAAGCTGTTGTGCGTTTGATTTTCAGATCTAAAAGGGGGGAAAGGCATGGCAGGTGAAGAGAAATTTATACCTTCTGTACCTTCTTTAGTCTCAGGTTGAACTGCGGGGGGAAAAGCGAGACGCTCTTTGCACTCACATCTGTCATAAGCATTCTCCCACAAGACCTTTGTCTCAGGAAGATGGATACAACATCCAAATATTCCCTACACACATTCAGAGCCAGCGATCTCTACTGGAAGGTCCAGGTAAATTCCAAGTCTTACCACCTAAGGGCAAGAAGGGAATTACTCTGAGAAATTTCAGGATCAGCGAATTTCAGAAGACAAAACCCAAAGTCCTCGTTCCATGTTCAGAAGAGGCAGATGATCACTAGGTTAAAAAAAAAAAAAAAGCCAAGCAGGAAATGAAATCAGCTAAAGCAGGGAGCACATTCCCCTAGGCTTCATGGGTCAGTCAGGTCAAGAGTAAGGGGAGAGATAAAGAAGTACCAGAACAGTGTCCCAAGGGCAAGAAAGAGCCTGAGCAGACACGTCTGAGCACATCCCTGACATAGGAAGTCCCAGAATAGTCTCCAAGTCTGTGACAAAAGACAAATGTCTTGAGGGTATATTTGCAAAGGTCTCAACTACTTCATATGGAACTTGATGGGGATGAGGTAACAAAAAGAACCAGATCTATATTAATATATCGATGTCTGTCCATATATGCATACATACATATGTGAACATCATTCAGAACATGTTTTAAGTGCAAATTTCTAAGGACAATGTAAAAGAAGAAAGGTTCCCTGGAACTCCTAGGGTGACAAACTAAAAAACAAAATTCAATTAAAATTGTAAATGGATTTTTATAAATGGCCAATAGAGAAAAACATACTCCTAGGTAAGCTTCCTTAACAAAAAGTGGTCCCAATTTCTTCTCCTCTATAGAGGACAATACTAATATCTAGTCTCAGAGGGTTTGTACATGTTTACTATGACATAATTAAATCATCTCATACATTTTCTAATGTATGTTGTGTCGGTTTTCTTTCACTTTGTTTTGTGTTTGTTTTTTACCACTGTGTCATGATGACAAGTGTGACTCCTACTGCTGTAGATTTTATAACATCTGCAGAAACAAGCAAGTACTATTTCATCGTGCAAATTCATTTTATTCAGTTTAAAAATAAAATCTGCTTTGTTTTCTGGAACATACTGGGCCATATGTGATTTGTCCCTGAGATTACTTAGGCCACTTCTCTTACACTTTCTTCTACTTTACACCCCTTGATCCCATTCTCAAATGCAGTGACCTCCAAATTGTAGGACAGAGTTAGCTCTGCCTCTAAAAGTAAGATAGACTCCCTCCCTACTGCCACACTGTCATATTTCTTATCAACATTCAGAACAAAAGGTCAATGCCAAAAGAGATTGGCTCTCTCCCTACTAGGAACCACACCATTACCTATTTACTATCACCATTCAGAGCAAAAGGGCTATGCCAGGAGGGAGGTCAAAGACCAATTTCTGACAAAACACCAATTACATTTCATATGGTTAGCTAGAAAGGAATCTGGCTGGCCCATACCTGTTTTTCTGCTCTGGGCTACCCCATAATTATCACAATCCCCAGGCTCTGAGGCCAAAAGATATTAGCTGGAGTCTAGAAGAAATAGGTGTCAAAAAAGAAAGGTAACTAACATAGTCACTCCCCCCCACACACACACACAAAAAAAGTAATACGGTAATTGCATTCAGCTTTAGTATCCTCTATAGCGCTTCTGGAAGGAGGGGAGTCCATCTGTTCTGAACTCTCAGATCCAAGCAGAGTACATCTCTATATACAGGAGGCTCATTAAAATACTTGGTAACACATCAATGAATGAATACCTTCCCCCATTCAATCTCCATTCTGTGTAGCATAGCAAAATCAACCTATTAGCCTGCCTGGCATTGGGGTAGCAAGGAAGACTGGTTATCAAAATAACAGCAATTCTGGGACTACTGGAGTCACAGGGTAACATAGGCTTACCCAGGGATCCCAATAGTTGTTGCCCTGTTGTTCAAAACCAAGTGTGTATTTGTGTCCCTATATTTGTGTACAATGCCCCAGATGACATAACTCTTAACCATCAGTAGGGTAAGGAAAGGAAACCTGTTTTCCCACCCCAACAGTTGCTAAACAAAAGGCTACCTTTCTAGAGCTTCTTCCCCATACAAATTTGCCCATAGTGACATCCTTAACCTTATTCACCTGTATCTATCTAGTGACAGCATGGGGAGACAGACAGTGCTGTGGAGTCATCATGGAGATATTTCGTGTCTCTATCTTCACAAGACCCATGAGATATATGGAACAGATACTAATGTCTGCATTTTATAGATGAGAAAACCAAGATCTCAAGGGTCAAGTGAACTATCAGAATCACATAAGCTAGCAAGTGTTGGCTCCAACTCAAGTTGGGCTGCCTAACTCCAAAGTAGTTATCTATGTTATCTATATTCCCTTTCTCTTTTTTTCATATATATATATTTTTCATATATATATATATATATATATATATATATATATATATATATATATATATATATATTGAGACAAAGGCACTCAAATGCATTATGTACATAAACTTCTAAACTAAACTTCTGATCCGGTTGCCTCTACCTCCCAAGTACTAGGATCTTATTCAGTGCTGGACATTGAACTCAAGAATTCGCACACATTTCTAGCAATGGAGCTACATTCCCAGCTCACCCATGTACCATTGGAACCATCAAAGTCACCCTGCCCTTTGATCATGCCCTTTGTAGCTAAAACTATTCTTTGAGAAAATTGCCCCTCTTTCTTTTGAGGATTTTCATGTGCTGTTTCTGTGTTTTATTAGTACTTTTTTTTTTTCTACCCCAGGAGGCAGCAGAGTCAAGTCAAAAGAGCTCCGTATTTAAAGTCAAGTCAGCTTGTCTGGATTGCAGCTTTGAAACTAACAAGACCAGTGACCTTGAACAAGTCACTTATCTCTGAACTTATCTTTCTGACCTGTAAAACAGAAATAACACTATCTCAGAAGCAGTTGTGAAAAACAAATGAACTAACAGAGATAGGGATGTCACAGTGCTTAGTACAAAGTAGGAGTTAAATAAATATGGACTGCCTTCCTGGTGCTCTCCCACTCCATCTTGCTGTACTGGATTGAAAACAGGCAACACTTCTTTTGCCAAAGCAGAAATTCAGGCTTTGATTCATGATCCTACTTGTCTTACTGTAACATAGGGTGGCTCACATTTCAGCTTTTGCTTTATCATTTAAAATGGTGTGTTATTACACATGTGTGTGTTCATGTTGTTCACATGTGTGCATGCATTCTTATATGTGTATGGGTGCACATAGGTGTGCGTGTGCGAGCGTGCAAATACACACACACACACACACACACACACACACACATGTAAAGGTCTGAAATTCATATGGGATGCCCTCCTCAATTGCTTGCTATGTTTTTTGTTTTGTTTTGTTTTTTTAATTGAGACAAGATCTCTCATTGAGCCAAGAGTTTGGCAATTCTGGCAAGTCTAGTTAGCCAGCTTGTTCCAAAGATCCTCTTTCTTTGCCTCCTGAGTGCTGAGATTACAGTTGACTACCATGATGTCTTACCTTTTATGTGGGTTCTGGCGTTCTGAATTCCATCTCTCACATTTGCACAGCAATCACTTTATTCAGTGAACTATATCCCAGCTCTCCATAATCTTTTGGTAGTTATTTGGCACATAGTGGGAGCCTATATCTATCTGGTGTATATACGCATGGGGGGGTGCACACATACACACACTCATGTGCTTAAACATGAGAAATTCTTTCTAAGTAACTGAAAAGTTTAAGTTATTACTCAGATGGTACTGTCAGGCTATAAAACCAGATAGACAAATCAGTCTTCTTCCACTTATTAAGGTAGAATCAGGAAGTCTGGGTTGACCGTATTTGAGAAAGAAACTAACTTAGGCACTTACTTTGATTTGAATAAATGATGTTTGTGACTTCTTACCAAGTTCAGATCTCTGTCCTCAGACCTAGATTCCAAATAGACTTTCTAGCAAAGGAAGGAGCAACTATTATTCAGTTTTAGACAGTCAGTGTGGGTTAGCTTATACCTAGCTATTTCTCCTTAATGAGCATGTCAAACAATGGGCATAACAGAAAACTGGGCTAGTACTGGGGTGATGATATAGGACTTTGATTTCAAAACTAGTAAGCTCTGCGGAGTTTAACTGCCAAGAGGGTAGGGGAAGCTTTGAAATGCTTTCCTTATTATACATTGTGACAGTTTTTAACTGGTTGCAGTGCAAATATTACTGCCATCTTAAACAGTTTAGTTGTGAAATTGTCTAAGCATATTTAAAGCTAGACAGCATGGTAAAACCCCAATGTGCTCATCCTTCAGCTTCAAAAGCCATGCACATTTCTGTGTGTTTGATCTGTGCTTTGCCTTCTCTGCTGCAGTATTTCAAAGCAAGAAATTATTTCATTCTCTGATACTTTAGTTTACATCTCAAAAAGATGTTTTATTGCATCATGATTGACACAATTTCCTAATGCCAAAATCTATTGCCTGTTCCATATTTTAACTTTACTGGTTATATAAAGAAGTACCTTTGCAGTTGATTTATTTGAATCTGGTACTTTATGAAGAAGAATTTGATTCTGGTTTCTCAAAGGCCATTTATAGTTGAATCCACGTTTTCAAGTGAAAAACTAGAAGCCCTCATTTGTACTATTCACCCTTTCCATCGTCCTTTAAAATTTTTGATCTAGGCATGGTGGATTGTTCCCATCATCCCAGCATTTGGGAGGCAATGGCAGGAGGGTCAGGAGCTCAGGCTAGGCTAGGCTAAAATTGAGCTCCAGGTCAGTCTGGGCTATATGAGTCTGTTTCAAATACTAATTGAAACTGGGGCATGGTGGTGTACACCGGTAATCCCAGCACTCAGTTGGCTGAAGCAGGATGATTTTGAATTAGAGGCTAACCTGAGCTACCCAGCATGATAAAAGACAGCCATAACTACACAGACTAGAGATGCTGGAGTCTGCTGCAGGAGAGAGACCGATGGTGGTAATAGCATTTATCTTGACCTTTATAAAATGCAGGCACCTGTAAAATGATATTTAATTCATTCACACAGCATTGTGAATTTCAGGTCACTGAAAAGTTGCGAAGCAAACATCGAACAGACAACTAGAAAATCACAGGATAGAACAGAAAAGGAGATACTCGGGAGTGAAGGGCTATTCAATCAAAATTATTTCTTATTTCACTGATTTCTCTCTGTACTGAAGCAACTCGAGTCTGGAAATAAAACTATCTCATTTATAACAGGATGCTAGTCTTATGGGATAACACATATTTATCAGTACACACCCTCAACGAAGTGGTAGTTCCTCTTCTCAACTTTAGTTGGCATCTGATAGCTATTATTCTACTAGAGAGCTGACAAAAGTTCAGTATAAATGACTGAACTTGATCTCATTCTGCAACTGCATGGTAAAGGAAAACATGAAATAAAGTCCCACCTGCTTGCTGGTATATTTTTGGTATTGAGAGTATGAATTATCTCAATAATTTGAGGTTGTTTACAACACAACTCAATAACTCTAAACTAAAAGTTACTCATATAGGAAATAAATTTTTCTCAAAACCCTAGGGCAACTAAATGATAGAACACTTGTCTAGGATTCAAGAGGCCCAGGCTTCTGTTCTCAGACTGCAGAGAATAAAAGAAAGGATAAAGAGAAATATAATAAGTGGAAAATGGGGCTACAGTATAAAACAGATGGAGTAAAAAATAAATAAAAGGGCTGAAGAGATGCTCAAGAGATAAGAGCACTTCCTGCATAAGTGCAGGGACCTGAGTTTGAAGCACCAGCACCAACATAAAATCTAAGCTGGGCAATGAACAGTTGCAGCCCCAGCTCTGGGGAGGGAAAGGACATAGTTGGTTCTCCAGAGCTCAGTGGCAAGCCAGCCTAGCTGAGCCAAGGCAAGCTTCAGTTTCACAAAGAGATCTTGTCTCAAAGGGATAAGGCAAAGAGTGACATAGCAGGAAACCTACATCCTCCTCTGACCTCCATCCCCACACATATCCACATGCACACGCACACAAGCAAATAAGAATTAAAATACTTGAATAAAACTATCAATGTATATAATAGCTGTGTATAGAAGTTTGTAGCTTACATAAATTTTATGTTTTCTCTTATATTCAGTCACAAAGAACAAAACAGTAAACATTAAAACAGTAAAACAGTAAAGAATTGATTCTCTATTCTGCAATAGAGAAAGAAAAATCACAAAAAGATAAATCTCCAAATACTTAGCTACTTGTAAATGAATAGGCTCTTAAATAACTCTGAAAATATAAAAAGACAAATTGTTAATTATATAGAAAATAATGAAAGAACACAGTCTTGTTTTAAATGTTATGTGTTTGGGTGTTTTGCCTGCACCTGTATCTGTGCACCATGTCTGTTTGAGGCCCGGAGAAGCCAGAAGAAGAAGTCACATCCTCTGGAACTAGATGGTTACAGGTGGTTGTTGGCTGCCATGTAGGTGCTGGGAACTGAACCTGGATCCTGAAAAGCAACTGGTGCCCTTAACAACTAAGCCATCTGTCTAGCCCCAGGAATACAGTCTTAATACCAAACATCTATTGTATACTCAAGAGCCTGTAAAATGATAAATATGCAATTTAACTAAAAAAACTGGAAAAGGAAATCAAAGTAAATAAGGAGAGAAAATTCACTTTTAGAAACGTGATATTAATGAAGTCACCACAGATAACTATAATCATAACTAAAATCAAAAGTGGTTCTTTCAAAGCTCAATGAAAAAGGAAAGAAAAAAAAATAAACAAGAACCCAGCACTTCAGAAACAGAGGCAAGTAAATCTCTGTGAGTTCAAGGCCATGCTGGTATACAGAGAATTCTAGGATAGCCTTTGCTACATAGTGAAATCTTGTCTCAAAAATGCATACACACACACACACACACACATGAAATGCAATAATGACAATGAAAAGAGAGAAGCCCATAGCTTAGACAATGATTAGTGGGTAAAGATACAACAATTGGCCACAACTTACAGCACTTACTTGTTTTGATAGTATAAAATTTCCACTATGGTGGATTTTAAGCAGCAGTTTGTAGCTATTAAGCTCCAAACGGGAAGGAATGACATAAAACAGGCAATCCAGTTCCCACACACTACTGGAAGGATACTAATATAATCACAAGGGAATGTGACATATACCTTTATGACACATAGTTGAAAAATTATTGAAATACTATATAATTTTACCAAAGAAGAAGTGAAAAAATATGGAGACTAATAATTTTACTCAAGATTAGAAAGTTACTTAAAAGTCTTTTCTTGCCGAGTATTGGTGGACATGCCTTTATTCCCAGCACTTGGGAGACAGAGGCAGAGGGATCTCTGTGAGGTCTAGGCCAGACTGGTCTACAGAGTAAGTTCCAGGACAGTCTCCAAAACTACAAAAAAAAATCCTATCTCAAAAAACATAAACAAAAATAAAACCTTTTCTTAAATGGCTCCATGTCCAGATGGTTGTAGTGATGAATGCTATAGTCTTTTGAAAGAACAGATTAGTTCCATATCACTGAATTCATTTAAAAACAGAGAAATATTTAAAAGATATCAAATGCATCTGGAGAATCTAGTATATAGAATAATATCACAATACCCAAAGCAAAAAAAAAAACCCAGAAACAATAAGACTATAGGGTTATTTCACTTCTGAATATATTAAAAATTCTAAATACATTTTAAAATGAATTTTAACATGGCAACAAAGGGATAAAATATCACTCTAGAAAAGAATAACTTAACATTAGAAGATTTACCAACATATAGAATTATAGTAACACATTTATAAAATAAAAAAATCAGTAGCCAAACCAAATGAAAATTCTAAATTACAAAAAAAGTTGTTTGAAGATGCTGAAAACAAACAGCCAACATCATACTAGACAGTGACATGCTATGGCCCTTTCCAGTAAAATCACAGAAAGTGGGAAGAGCTGACATCATAGCTCTTGATGTTTGGTTGAGGCAAAAGAAAATGAAGTAATTGGTGTATTTTTGTAAAGAAGATAAAAGCATCTTGGATAATCCAAGAGACTACTTTACTATAGATCAAAACTTATCAGCATAGTAAGAAAACACACAAAATCGAAACCTTTTCTCCACATGCTTTTTAAAAGTGAAAATGGAAAAGTAACACATTCTCAATAGGTCTATAAAACACCTAGGGAGGAAAGGAGCAAAGGAGGGAGGAAGGGAGAAAGAAGGAACTGGGATCGATGTGTAAAATTAAAAAATGAAATAAAACACCTAGGATTTGATTTAACAAAGGGATACAGTATCTATTTGGGAAAAATATCAAAAATAAAAAGCTGAAAAATAGAGATGTACTATCATCAGGTTTCTTGATGAAAAACCTCATGTTATAAAAATATATTTCCTCCAAAATTAATATGTAATTGTAATAATAATTATACATAAACTGAATATGTTTTATAACTGGATAAAAGTACTTTAAAATTCATATAAAAAACAAGTATCTAAAACAATTGGAAAACAGATACCAGATGTTAAATGTGATTTGTTTTGTTCTGGTTTGTTTTGTGAGAAGCTTTCCCTTTATAGGCCTGGCTGGCCTGGAATATGTTGCCTAGGCTGCTGTTACAGTCATGATGCTCCTGCCTTAGCCTCCCAAGTACAAAGATTACAGTTATGTGCCACCATGCCTAGTCTACTATAAAACCAGTATATAAAACCACCATAATCAAAGTAATGAATTATTGAGAGATGATTAGAAAGTTAAATCAATGGGACAGAAAACAGTCTAGAACAGAATTAAGTTCACATGAAGATTTGATATATGGCTTTTAAAATTTTAACAAATGGCCTTTACACAGTAACTATCTCTCTGAAAGTAAATTTCAAGACCTCATATATTCTAAAATAATATCAGGTGTATTAATGTCTTAACCATAGAAAGTAAATTTACTTAAAATGTGGTAAGAAGTTTATGGAGGGGCCACATGTAGCTCTGTTGGTAGAGTGCTTGTGTAGCTTGCATGAGACCATGGGTTATAGCCCTACCATCATATAAACTGGTATGGTGGCACACACCTGCAATCCTAGCATTTGGGAGGCAGAGGCAGAAGTTAAGCCTTGGCTGCATACCAATCCAAACTACAGAAGGGCCCTATCTCAGATATGGAAGGAGGGAGGGAGGGAGGGAGGGAGGGAGGGAGGGAGGGAGGGAGGGTGATAAAGCTCATTGTGGAGAAAATTCCACAAGCTCCTGAACTTGGCTCACCTTCTCAGTGCCCCCTCCCTTGGGAAACATTCACTCCCATGGGCTTTTGCATATTACCTATGATGAGACTAACTTCACTTTAATTTCGTGATGCCCAGTTATAAGCACAGCAGTCCACTCCTCAAACCTCAAGTACCACCACCACCATGCTCATTTGCAGCAAAATCATAGCACAAAACACCCAACAGACATACCTCTTCTGTCTTTTAGGGGTATGTCTCTTTCTCCAGGAAGCTCCTCCCTCTTCCTGGACTCTGGATCCCATTTCCCCCTCTTGTGGTGCCCTCATTTATTCAGTTAATGTTCTTCCTTGTTCCTGTCATTCAGTCTCTCTCTGACACTTGGTTAATTTCCACTGGCATTTAAAGATACCTGTCTTTCATATCATTACAAAAACTGAAATCCCATTTACTTCTTCTAGAGATACTGTCTTCCCAGCTACCATGATGCCAATCTTTTTCTTTCTTTCTTTTTTTCTCATACTCCAGCTCCTTTAAATGCCAGTATTCGCACGTTTCTAGCACTCTTGCAGCTTTTGGTGTTTTGATGGTTGGGACTTTTCCTTGTTTTGGTGTGGGCGGTTGGTTTTTCTCTTTATTTCTCTTGTATTAAGAATTGATCTTGGGTTTTCCCATATTAGGCAAGCAACCTACCACAAAGCTATACTATTTTTTTTTACTTTATTTTTGAGACAATGTCTCATCAAACTACCCGGACTGACCTCAGTCTCTTTATGGGTAGGATTGCAAATGCATGTCACCATACCCAACATGATCTCATCTATTTCTGAGGCTTCAATTATCACTATATTCTAGTTTCTTGTCTATTTTTATTGATATGTTGCATCCCAAGCAATCAATACATTTTAAGTCAACAATCCACGGCTTTGAGTAAGTTTAAAGCCGTATGCAACCATTAGCACAATCCAAAATTTTAAAGATTTAAAAAATATTTAGTTGTATGTGTTCATGCATGTACATGTAGATACCCATGGACACCAGAAGAGGGCATTGGGTGACTTGGAGTTGGGAGTTACAGGAAGTTCTGAACCCCCCCCCCCCCCATGTGGTTGTCGGGAATTGAACTCTGCTCCTTTGCAAGAACAGCAAAGTGCTCTTAACTACTGAGCCATCTGCAGCTCAGGAAATCCAACTTGATAACAATCCTATTACATCAAAAAGAGCCTTATTTTGCCTTATCTATATTTCCATCCTAAATCTCTCCTAAAATCTGGAGCCATATACTTAATTACTTCCTGGAGTTTTTTGTTTATCTAAAAATGGTCGCTCACTGTAAGTTGTGTTTCCCAAGTTGAGCTCATCTCCTTCCCGTGAAATCTAAATCTTCCCTAATGTCCTTAAATGTAATGAATGAAGTGCCACATGAACTCCTCAGAAACACTGGCATTCATTGTTCCAAACTGTCTCTTCTTGTCTGTACATCCAATGAGTCATCACATTCCACATATTTCACTTACTAAGTTTAACTCCAATTCATTCCTTTCTCTGTCCTTTCTAATTATTACCCCACTAAATCTAACAAAACAGCTTTGTTTAATTAATCTACCCACACCCAAGAAATGTGTACTGAGGGCATCACGTGCCAAGCAGTATACCACAACATTCCAGTTTTTATCTTCATGGTTCCTTCTCCCCCTGACCCAATACTGGGTTTGAATTTATGGTTTTGTGCATGCTAAGCAAGCAGTCCACCACTGAGATATATCCCTACTTCTCCTGCAGGATTCTGAATCCAATCTCACACAGAATAATTTAAAATACACACAAACACTAATTCCAAGCTTAAAATGCCTTCATTCTAATTATCAGTTGCGCTCTCTCTGACCTTAAGGTAAATCCAAACTGAATATGATTTTACAATCCTTTGTGACCAGGTCCTTCCATGTCCCTCTAGTCTCAGCTTTTATTGCTCTCCTTGAGAAAGTGCCATATCTCAGCTGAATTGTTTCAAATGAAAACTAAGGACAATAAAAGTGCCTATCTCAGAGGTATGAGAGGATTAAATGAAATAATACATGTAAAGCATTTAGCACACTACCTGGTGCATATTAAATATTAATAAGTGTTATCTACTGGAGATAGTAATAAGAATGGTAGCCTTTCTCAATCACCCTGGCAGGAACTCCTGTTTTTAGTGCTCACTGTTGTTTTATATTGTAGGCTCTGCTAATTAGACTAGAAACTCTTTAAAGTAGAGCATCTTGACTGAAGACACCTGTTACAATCCCCAGTAGCCTTAGCACAATGCTAAACACACAATGGAGCTTAGTGTTTCTTGTTTATTTATTTTTTTGATAAAAGTCCACAGAGGGAAAAGTGGTGGAAGTTTTACTGACTCATTGAAGAAGTTTATCTTTTAAGTATAAGGTACAAAGTGGTGCCTCAATCTTGTAATCTCAGCACTTGGAAGGCGAAGGTAGGAGGATTGCTGTGAAATTGAGGCCAGCCTGAGCTATATTGTAAACTCCAGGCTAATCTGGATTATGTAGTGAGATCCTGTCTTAAAAATAAAAGAAAAGCAACCCACCCCCATCCCCATCCCCATCCCCTGAGAGCATCATTTGTTTTTACCTTCCAGCCTAATGTGCCACTAGGTTAGCATGGAACTTGGCAATACTCACAGTAAGTCAGTGGGCTCTTTTCAGATGGGTTGCTGCCAATATCCTGTTTTTGACAGAAATGGAGTGTGAAAGCATGAAGGTGCTTAATTCTATTCTCTGGCAAACAGACAGTATGCAATTTGCTTACTCATCTGTGATATCAGATGTTTGCTTCTTAAATATCGGCATCCAATCTAGGCTATCAAAAACAACATAAATTTCATTCCATTAGAAAGCCAATTGAACCTTCCTGAATTGGTTTGGAGCTATTGGCTGGTGACCAGGCAGCAATCAGAAACCCCGAAGAGCCCCCAGAGGGCTAAAAGACTCAGGGCTCTTCACTTGCTAAAACAGCCCCCAGGAACTTGGCAAGAACTTGGCAGAATGTTCAGTAGAAAGTAAATGAACGCCTGGCTTTGTTTCCTCTTCCTTTACATATTCCGTCACTCCATCTACTACTGTTACCCTTCCCTGCCTAGTGCTGTCACTTCATGTCCTGAGATTATCATTGTCCCTGGACTTGAGATTTTACTATTAAGACATCTTTGAACATTCAGATGTCTGCTGCCCCATGCCAATGCATGATTGATTACTTGTGTACAGATTGAGTTTGAAAAGCAAAGAGTGGAACAGTGTGGTTCTATGTAATATGGACTCCAACTGGTACAATGACATCTTTGAGCTAAAATTTTACAGACTTAAGATTATTCCAAAACCAATTTTGGCCTTTGATTTTATGGAAGAGAAGGTGAAATTGGCATGGTATATGTAAAAGAATGAGGAACTGTGAGGGGCAAGTCAGCACCCCAAAGGAGAGACAATATTTTGTAATAGAAGGAACAAAGTTTAAGTTCTCTGTTGTTCCTGTTTTCCCCTTATATGGAGAAAACCCCAAGGAGTTGACACAATGAATCTAAAAACACTTTCCAGGGAAAGAAAACACAGGAGCGGGGAGGTGATGACACATGCCTTTAATCCAGCACTGGGGAGGCAGAGACAGGCAGATCTCTGTGAGTTTGAAGCCAGCCTGGTATACAAGAGCAAGTTCCAGGATAGCTTCCAAAGCAACAGAGAAACCCTGTCTTAAAAACCAAAAAAGAAAAGAAAAAGAAAATACAGGGCTCAAAGCAATACCCATGACCCAGTTGAAACACAAACATCTCAACTGCCTTTTTCCACATACATCTTCTTTCCATATACCCCGTTTTCCTCTAAAAGCACAAAAGTCATTTCTTTTTTAACACAAACAGGTATAGCACAATGCAAGGGTTCATGGTCTTAGAGAGATGACCAAGACAGTGACAGCATGCCTAAATACTGTTCAACTATCACACAGGCTGAGATGCAGGCTTGCCTTTCTGTGCTAAAGAAGTAAGTAGCTAATGTCCTGAGTGTACATGTGTTTCTCAGTTAACATTCCATCAAACAAGACCTCACCACTCTGAAACACACACACACACACACACACACACACACACACACACACACACACACACACACACACGAAATGAAATGCTTTCACTGTGGTGGTGTGTTTATTTTTAGAGTCTGTTTTCAAGGTGATAATATTAAGTATACTTGAGGTAACACCTCTTTACTGCCAAATTCTTTGAAACTGTTTAGAAAACTTGTGTCTCAAAGACATTCCTTTTACCCTGTGCTGTTGTGACACTCTGCCTTCAGAAAAAGGCAATTTTAGCAAGCAGCCTAGGTCTCATAACAGACTGACTGAAGATAGGTTGGATAGGGCTAATACCTTGAGCTGACTACCTTATTTTCAGTAGGACCAAAATAATCTAAGCAAGAAGAAGTTTGATCATGAGGCCTCCTTTATTCTTCTTCTCCTTCCTCCCCCAAAACAGTCTCTTAGGACATGGAGGCCTACCCTGGGCTGCCAAAGATTGGCCAAAGGCAAGAATATGTGCATGTGAGGCTCAGGTTAAGGAATGCCAAATCCTCAAACAGACCATCTATTCTTCTAGAGATTCAGAGAGTTAGTGAAGAAAAAAGTGGGCTTTCCAGGGCTGTCCCCTTATACGAATCAGTGAACAGTGAACAAACGGGCTTTCTAAGCCGCACGGTACAGTACGAAGAACAGAAGAATGGAGCCAGAGATTTCAAACTGCATCTCAGCTTATTGTATAAGTCAGGCATCACATCCTCGGGTTCATTGCTTGAAAATGGGGATATTCCCCCAGGGAGGGGCCTTGACCCCTCTGAGGAGGGGATGGGGAGTGGGAAAGGTTCAATGTGGAGGGGAGTGGAGGGAGGGGGAACTAGGGTTGGTATGTAATATGAAAAATATTTTTTTGAAAAAGGTCGACATTCAGTTTAAGAAATAGTCAATCAGAAAATATTTTTAAAAAAAGAAAATGGGGATTTCACCTACTCTATCACAAAATTGTCTCAAACACTGAGAATATAAACAAGAATTCCTTTAGCACAATGCCAAGAATAAATCATTCAAAAATTATTCTCCTTCCAGTCCCTGCTAAGCATACCATGCAGCTGGACTTCTCGCGAAAGACAGAGATAAAAATGGATGTCTCAACAGATGTGTGTGCCTGGTGGTTGTCATAATGGTTGTTTTTGTTTTAGGTCAAAGTAATTTTTTCCTTTTGGCTGAGATGATATAAGAGAAACGGGAGGTAAGAAAAGAGCTAGAATTATTCAAGGGTACAAGACAGTTTGGATGGGTCTTTAGCTGAATTGCTAGTGTTCTAAGAGAAAATGGAGAGTTGGGGCAAACCGTGAAGAGTTAAGCAAACAGGAAGAGTTAAAACTAGGTAAACATTTTAGTCATTTAGTGAATTCTGGGATTTTGATACTGAGTAATGGGAAATGGAGGAGAATGTTAAGCCAATGGGAAATGGGGCTACATATGAGGCTTGCCATATGAAGAAGTATATTAGAATGGAATGACAATGTATGCCTATATGTACCATTTTGGCTAAGAAAACATGACCACACTTGAAATCTTACATGTCTTATAGATATGGGAGTAGGGGAATAACATTAACCTGAATTCATTTTATCCTTAAACCTCATCATGTATCTATATACCCTCTAAATATTCCCACTGCAACAGTTAACATTCTCAAAAATGTTATTTTACTCCAATATGTCAAGAATTGTCACAAAGTAGCTTTGAAGAAGGATTGAATGCATTGTGTGTCTGAGAAATTATAAAGTGTTTTCTTTTGTAGTATAAAAATAGGTTGTGCCCACACTTCAGACTGCACAATAGATTCAGATTCTCCCTCTATATTAAATGTCAATTGGTATATACTTAATAAGATTGAATGTAACACTCTGAATTAGTCACTGCTGAATAGACGACTAGGTCAGTATGTACTTATTTTCCATTGTTCATGGAAACTATTTTCTCCACCTGCAATTCCACCATGGCTTCAAAATGGGTATTTTATTCTCGCAAGGCACTGGTCCTTCTTGGGAGCTATCAAGTATGCTTTTCTTGCTCTTCCATGTTTTATAAAAATGTTTACTGAACATTTTCCCTAACAAACACTGTATCCCAAAGAACTCCCTGTCTCTTTAAACTACTCAAGCTGAAACTATGTGTTCTTCTCTAAAACTTTCCTTTTGCCTTTCCTTAGAGGCGGTACGTGATCAGGGTAATTGACAACTTAAGTATCAATTGAAAGAATCCTTTAGTTATTCTGGTAGAATGGCAATGAACTTCCACCTACTAAATAAAAGCAGAAAAGTATGAGTGCACTGAACATAACATGAAAAAGCTACTTGCAGTTCATTAAAAGAGCCATGGGGCTGAGCCCTCCAGGTTTCAGGTGTTACAATGTTATTACTACTGTGCCCTCCCAAAGTGAAGCTATGGCATGAATTTGCTGAGCTTGAAATTGATTGTAAGCATTTTGGAATGACTGACATTATCCTGTGCCTCATAGTGATAAATACTTCTGCAAGTCCTAAGGTCAAGTGTGGCACCCTAAGGTGATTATTACTACTGCTGGCAATCGGTCCTACCTGCTTCTCTCCCTGCACCACCTCTCTCTTCCTCTTCCTTCACTATATGGTGATATAATGTTTATGATCTAATAAAGCCACTGAGGATCAGAATGAAAGCCAGCCACACTAGTTAGCTATAGAAGCTGGGTAGTGGTGGCACACACCTTTAATCCCAGGACTCAGGAGATAAAGGCAGATGGATTTCTGTGAGTTCAAGGCCACCCAGGGCTATGTTAGAGTGAATCAGTCTAAAAAAAAAAAATTAGAGCTCACGCCTTTAATTCCCACCCTAGAGAGGTAGTATAAAAGACAGGAGCCCAGTGAGGACCACACTGAGGAGAGGCAGCAGTCTGAGGCTTGGTGGAGAGCTCCTGGAGACAGGATCAACCCTTACGGGCAGAGGTAGAGTTAAGAGTCAATGGCTGGCTGCTTTGCTTTTCTGATTTTCAGCTTGAAATTTGAACCGCAATATCTGTCTCTGGGTCTTTTATTTTTCGTGTCACACACTACCCATTATGGGGCTTTGGCCTTAAACCAGGCACCATCATGGGTGCTTTCCTTGAAATACCTTACCTTTCAAGGCACCAGTACAAATAGTATAGATGATGAAACAGAGGCTCAAAGAAGCTATCTGTCCTAACATTATGCTGCTACTGCAACTACTGCCTATTCAGCTCCAAAGCTAGCATAGCACACTGCAATCCAGAACCTACACATCTGTTTCTAGGAGAAGCAAGTTGTACAAATCAAGGCTTTGGAGTTGGGCAAGATAGTCCTGTGTTGGAAGGGTGGCTGGATGCTGTCGGGAAGGAAAGTGGAAGATGTGTGGTTGGAGGCAGTAAATCTAGTAATTCTTATTATTTACTCAGAAAAAGAACAATAAACAGCTAGAAAATTGCATATGTGTATGCATCCAACTGCTCTGCATGTCAAAAGGATAATGACTACCTGCCCATTTCTTCCTTCATCTTCATGATCATGCTTCTTGCAACTTGCATTCCCTTTCTTTCCCCTTGGCCTCTCTACATCTATCTTCCATCCTCTTTTTTGCACACAGCCTTCTCCCTCAAAGGCCATTAGTATCTTCTTTGATGTCTCTGTAGCAGTTGACTCTGTCAAATCTTCCACATGACGAAGGCTTCTTTTCCCCTGACATTTTGAGTCTCTGTTTCTGATGGCTTTCTTCCTCTCTCCTGATACCCATATTCAGCCAGCAGCTGCTTACCAGGCATTTCCTATCTGACTTTCTAATCCAAGCACCACAAAGCACTAATATCTAAAAAGAACTCCTTCACATTTCCTCCCCTAGTTAAAAGCAAAAGATGTGTTCATTCCTTCAGGCAAGGACAAAATAAATCTGTGGACTATCCTAGTACTCCCATACACAGTCATCACCCATAGCATCACCAAGGAATATTAACTCTACCTTCTAGAAATGTTTTGATTTTATCCCTTTCTCCCTAACCTTATTGTCACTACTATCCGAAGGCCCGTCATCTTTCCCTGTATCAAATGAGATCTGCAGATTGAAGGTGGTAGAGTGATACTTTCCCTGTATCAGTAAAAATCTAAGTAGTCTTTTTGTCTTCAATTGTGACCTGTGACTCCTGCTCCATTTACCATCTCACAGTCTTGACTGTTTTTCTAAGCACATATTTTATCAAGTTAGTCATCTGCTTAAAGTCATCCCATAGATCCTTAGACTCCGTAGAATAAAGTCTAGATGTTATCTGCCCATGGCGGGGGGTGGGGGGAAGCCCATCGTTTTCTTGGTTTAAGCTACTTCTTGGTGGAATCAAATTTCTTCTATTTCCCTGAATACCTCTATGCTGATCACCTCTTTATATTCCTGCACGCAGCCCCTTCAATCTTTTATCACATTTTTGTTGGCAAAAGTTTATTCACTTTCGAGATAACTGCACTTTCATTTCATTCTGCATTCTTTTCTAAGTCCCCTGAGCACATGTAGATGTTTCTTCCCCCGTGCCAGTCTGTCATCTTGCATTTGTCTTCATTACAACAATGATTCCTTTGCATCGATTTGCCACTTTGTCTAACAGGTTCTCAGCCAATCTGCATGTTCCTTGGAGGCGGGAGCCAGTTTTTATTTATTGTTATACACCCAAAGCATGGGGTACCACTTTTCCCCTGCAAGCTGACATTTGCACCTTCATTAATATCTCTGTTGCCTGCCTCTCTAGAGGTTATTTTTCCTCCTTCAGCACTTAGCTAAAATGCATTTTCTCATTTAAAAAAACTTCCCTGATTGGGCTCACTTCTCTGTAATTACTCGTTCATTTTTATTATGTCCTCGGCATATGTTCTCAAATGGTTTAGATTCTATTCTTAATTCTAGCTCAAGCACCTTATGTATTTAAGGGTCACTGCTGAAATCGTGACAGCAGTGCCTTTAAAAATTAATTTCCTTTGAAATATCCATTTTCTTTGCAGTCAGAGACATGGTTAGACTCCTGTTAAACCAACACTTGCCAACACTAAACCAACTACCTAAGTAACAGAAATACAGACGAAGAACATAAAGCCGCCGAAACTTTCAACACCAAAGACGGATTTTGAAAAGGAATTGGAACTGGGAACTGGTAAGAGGCACAAAGCTTAAATTCCTCAATGCAAAGGAGGTGCTTGCCCCCTTCCCCAGAGGCTTTCTCTCCATTGCCGTTGTTTCTTCATTGTCCAGACACTGCAGTGCTACTCAGCCCCATGAAAGGCTTGAGAAGAGCCAGATGGTTATCAACCTGCCCACAGAGCTTCTGGGGTGGATTGGCCCCTAGTATGGTAGCAATTTGGGAGAGGAGTAAAAGAAAGTGGTGCACAGCATATTCAGAAAAGTGTGGTTTGCTTGCTTGTTTGTTTAATGTGCTCAGGGTCTAAAAGCTCAGAGCAAACCTAAACAAAGGGAGAGGGGATAAGCGACCTTCATGTGTACTCCCCACACTACATGCTGCTCTTCTTGCTAGAGGCTGTGTTTTCCTTGCCAGACTATAAGTTCCTGGAGCTCATCAGCCACATGTTTCTTTTGTATTCTCCAAACCTTTCAGCACACCGAGTACATAGTGTATGCTCAAGAAGCACCGTTGACGCACTGATTACTACGTACTTAACTATTTTTCTTCCCTGGCAAATTTTCAGGAATGCCTATTATTCACAAGACTGTGGCGCCTTGGAAGCCAAAAGGAAGCAACCATCTGTTGGTATACATTTTCCCTTAGCTATGCGTTATACAGAGATTTCCTTTGGAAAAATAAACAAAGGATGCTTGATGAGCCAGGACAAAGAACTAAATATAGAGTACGAGTGGCCAGAGTATCAAGGTCAAAGCATGCCCTTCCTTAGCCAGATTAAAGGAGAGCATTGGATCTACATCTACATCTTTACCGTGGTCTCCAACCCCAAATGACATGATTTCCAAGCACCTCTTTTGGGGGTTCTGGAAGCTGAGCCTCAAGTATAAGCTACAATTCAGCTAATACATCTGTGCTGATCTTAACCTCTGTCTCTGTAATAATAGGAAGAGTCCAGCTTTGTTTACTTTCTGAGGAGAATAGGGAACAGAGAAAAGGCAGGATGGGGAGGCAGTATTTATGGACTCTTTATGAAAAGTCAATCTGTGCGACAAAAACACTCTCAAACAATAAGGAAGGGGAACAGGTTTGGCAGGAATATAACCTATTCCTGTTCTTACCAAAGTGTTGTGTTGTAGCTGGCATCCTCCACCACCGCCCAATGTGAAGTGCTTGAATTACACTGTGAATATAGAAGTCATTCTCTACAGACAAATCTAGATGAGATACAATGAGGGTGGGGGAGATCCAGACACCATTCAGTGTCTGACTCTCATAATTAGCATTATCCTACTATTTACTTCATCGTATGAAGTACTTACACATATTTCTGAAATCTCAAGTCCCTTTTTTAACTGCAATACTAATCCTGGGCTTGTCCTGAAGCCTTTTGGACATACAGGCTCTGTGTTGAATGAGTATAATAGGTAGTCTGAATGCACCCTATTATTAAAGGGGAAGGTAAGGGCATATATCTTTAAGCTTTCAGAAGGGATGATGTCATAAAGAACAGTCATGGACTTTCATAAACCATCCTGGAGGGGCCCTGTCCACAATAGACTCTTAAAAACATGAACTCTTTGAGAATTTTATACAATGTATTTTAATCACATTCACCTGCAAATCCTTTCCCCTTAACTTCTGTCAGATTCCCTGTAACTTCCTTACCACTCCTCCCAACTTCATTCAGGACAGATCCCTAAACCGGACAAACTATACATTATTAACTCCTACAATAGAGAAGCATGTTCAACACTATTGTATTGTCTCACTGTTCTTTGTTGGTTTCCAGTTAATGCTTTTATTCCACTATCTATAGCCCCTGTACAGGTGTAACCACATCAGAGTGGATTTTTATAGTGTGTACGCCATTCTGTGTGTAGATAGTATGCCTAAGATCTTCTCCTTTACTTAGCTTGATGCCATACATAAAAAGCTGATCTTTTGTGTAGCCAGAGAAGACAGTAGCTCACATAATGGGATTTAACAAGCATCCCTAAGGGTGCTATTTAAATAGGTGCTTTACTAGATCACCATGGGATTCCCTCTTACTTACACATGGTACTGCTAGCACTACTTCTTTAAGGCACAGGTTAACTTCTGAATGCTAACTTCAGAAAGCCACTTTTGAACTTATTACTTCTTGGGCTATGATATTGCACCATGGTATAACACTTGCCTAGCACTTGCTCAGTACCCAGAGAAAGAAAAATCACCTGTTAACCAAAGGCCAGAGGGCATCCTACCCTATAAACACAATGGATTATTTTATGAGGCCTGCTGCTACCACTTCAAAGGAACAGAACAAATATTAAGAAGAACCGGTTCCCAGAATAGCCTGTGAAAGGTTGGAAGAAGGCTGTGCTTAGGCAAGGCTGGCTAGGATGATAAATTGCCCAGATATCAGGAACAGAGATTTTAGAGAGATTCTAACTTGTAAGAGCAATAGGACAAACTGAAGCTTTGCTCTTTTCACGATTACCTTCTCTATATTTACTAGTCCTTTGAGTAGAATGAATATAAGGATAGTTTCATTTCTAACCATATTTTACTCACTATTATCTATTACTCCCCTGCTAATCATGTAAATTCTAAGCTGAGGTATCCCTTATCCAATTTTCTGCTTAGGATACTCTCTTCCCTTTGACACTCTAGATTCCTTACACTATACCCTGACGGCATAATCAAAAGCTTTGATAAAATAGAGGACAGAGGGATTTTGATTGGTTAAACACTGCTCAGAGATAACACCTTTCTGCTTTGTTTGTTCCTTCTCGGAAAAGATGAGACAGTAGAAGAAAAGAACAAAATAAAGAAAGCAACCATTGACAGAGCCATGACTCGTGAAATCTGGAAAAGGGCAGTGAAAAGCACAGTGTCAGTCCTACTTCATATTTTACAGGTAAGGGCACTGAAGCAGAGGTCTTAACCTATTTAACCTCATGTAACCAGTTAGTTCATACTAAAGGCAAGTCAGGAATCTAGTTTTTCAACACTGCAATGCTCCTTTTCATTCTTTATGCTTTCTCCCTACACCCACAGCATCCCATTCTACCATTTCACATGTGAGTTTAACCAGGACACCATGTACTTTGTACAGATCAGTGCCCAGTAGGGATTATATTACCAGCATATGTTCATCATTTAAGTATGTTCACTCCACTAGAAGAAACCAAAAACTTTAAGACCAATTAGTTGGGTGATGTGTAATTACTTATGCATAAGGATTTATTGCCTTAAGAGATAACTCTTCAGTCTTAAAGAGGAATCCTGAACTGGGATCATGATGGAATGATTTATTTCATCATTTAAAACAAAACAAACTTGATCTCTTTCACTTATCTGTTATACAAGTAAGATTAAGGTTAAGAGTGGATTATAAGACTCTATAAAGAATTAGAAAAAAATACTCAATCATTGCCTATGAGACATCCTATATTTTATTGGTCCATATTTAGATTTTAAGTATTATTATCAGTTATTACATAAACCCACACAAAACAAAATGATATATGTGGAGTTTATTATATGCTTTTAAGAGAAAGAAGAAAGAATAACACCTTTCTTTTATTCTGTCCTGCCAAGGAGCACTGAACTTCCCTTCTAAGCTCCTTTGTTTGTCTGTTTGTTGGTTTTTTGAGACAGGGTTTCTCTGTGTGGCTTTGGAGCCTCTCCTGGCACTCTGTAGACCAGGCTGACCTTTGCCTCCTGAATGCTGGGATTACAAGCCTGTGCCACCAACGCCCAGCCCTTCTAAGTTCTTTTAATATTCGACATTGGTAATATTTTTAAACCTTATACTTGCAGTTCATATATAAGCAGTTCATAATTCAGGCAATTGAACCATAGGCATTATTTGTCGATTACAAAAAGACTAGGTAAAGGAATCAAAAATAAGTGAAAAGATGATGAGTGAGAATATAGTTAGGACCTGGGCTGTGGGATGAAGGGAAGATAAGCTAGGATGGAAGGAAGCAATGATGATCAGAAAGAACGTTGCGCTGAATGAATACCACCCTACCCTAAAGATTCATGATTCCCAAATTGTCCAGTAATGACTTTATAAGTGATAACATTCATTTTGGTGAAGGGTCACTTCCTTTATGATTCTCATACCATCTACTGTTTGAAAAGAAGTTCATCTGTTGTTCCCCACAAACCATCACCATTACCTAATTTTAAAAAGCATCTGTATATGTGACCTTCCTTAAAGCAAAATTTATAAAGGCATGCGATCCTCTACATTACAATTCAGTCCTTCACCCCAAATGGCTGAGCTATAGTCTGGCAAAATTGAAGTCCCTCCAAAGAAAAACATGCAAATATTACTGTTACATACCTCAACTTGCTGGCAGATCTGTATTAGTTTGGCCATTTGATTTTCTAGTTCACTGTTGCGTTTAACCAGGTTGGTGAGGTTCATCTCCAGAGTTTTCTGCCATCCACAGAGGGTATGAAGCCAGCAAGAAACAAGAGAAAGGGGGGAAAACAATGAACAATGAACATGAGAACCAAGGTAATATGGAAATTATTCAGGCAAAAGACAGTGCTCTCCCACTTTTTGTTGGGGGAGGGTAGTTATGTCACAAAAGTATCATAGAGCCTCACACTATATGTTTGCCCTGACCAGCAGGGCAGCAATGAAGGCCTGAACCCCAAAGGACCTGGAATGAATGAAAAACAGGAGACACAAGAAACCTGGCAGCAAGACAGGCTTTCTCTACCTGTCAGGAAATTGGGGAGAGGGAGAAGGTAGATTGGGACCAAAGGTAGCAATCTTCTAATTCAATGGGCTATTCTAAGAAAAAGGCTAGCAATCTCTAAGGCTTATGCCACGATCACTCCCGGCACATGTTGACTTCACACTTACAGTGATTCTCCTGCCTCAGCCCACAAATTCCTAGTATTGTAGGTGTACACCCCCTAATGGATATAGAACTAAGGTCCTTGCACAGGCTAAGCAAATGCTACACTACTGAGCCATACCACCAGCTCGGTAGATTCATAGTTCACAAGTTTGCCAAGTCTGCTACAGACCAAGAATTTTGGAAATATGCCCTGATTGAGGGAGAGGCGGCATTCATGACTTTGTAGGCTTGTACAGGAATTTGCGGACATTAAGGCAACCTAAAGTTTTCATAATTTTATATTATCTTTAACTTTTCAAACCATCTCATGGTCATCTCCTTTTGCTCTCCAAGAAAGTCCAGCCACATAAGAGAACTAAGGTGTAATATCAACTTTTTATTCATAAACAGACTAAGAAAACTATAATATGCACGTGTATGTGCATGGCAGGTACATACTGGATGGTGCACATGTATGAAAGTGCACATACATGTATATGCACACACTTGTGGAGACCAACAGCCAACTTTGAATTTTGTTCATCAGGAGCGATCCACCTTGCATTTTAAGAAAGGACACTCATTTGCCTGTTGCTCACCAATCAGGCCAGGCTGGCTAACTAGTGAGCCCCAGAAACCTGCCTGTCTCTGTCTCCCCAGCACTGGGATTACAAGTTTACACCACCATAGCCAGCTTTTCTACATGGGTTCTGGGGATCAAACTCGTCTTCATGCTTGCACAGCAGTTTACCAAATGAATTCTTTCCCCAGCCCCATTATTTATTGAATGAGTGCTTCTTACCAGACATTTTTGTGTTAGTACTCTAACAATCTCACAAAGAAGAATATGCTAGCATTTTAATGAGGAAGAAGTGAAGTACAGGGTGAGGGTAGTGTATGCAGCAAAAGCCTGGGCTGAAACCTGGATTTCTAATTACTCCAGTTTCCAATCAATATTGTGTAATGTTTTGCATTTTTGTTTATAGCATTATATACCTACTAGTAGGCCTATTCATGAAAAATATATTGTACCTTGAACGTGACATCCATCAAAATCAAACTTTGTATCTCACAGTTTTCCTTTTTATAGACCCAAAGTTTCAAACACAAAGCCTGATTCTATCTGGAAAATAGCTACTATTTACAATCACTTACTAGTACATAGCTCCTTTTAGGTTCACATGAGAATTATTTTGTACACATTTTGAACATAACATTTAGTTGTACCAGTACCTAGAACTCCAACATATTTCCAGTTGAACAAGATATTCTCTCCTATTTTTGTGTGAAAACTAAAACACCATGTCTTTCTATATTGATCATGGATGGTCATTCTTCCCTATCTCCAAATTTTAGCTTTGATGTCTGCTTCCCCTCCAGAACTAGTCTCAATATATACTACTCTCTTACCAATATCTCAATACTCCACCAAATCTGCCCCAATTTCCTGACCCTCATTCTGGTAGTTTTCTTTCCCTGGGTCATACTCATTGTTACATTGCTATCTGCATGGTTGTTATGATTTATAGCTGTTCAAAGCTCATGCTATTGAAAGAGAGGATGGGAAGGACACTGAGGAGTAAGGAAATTTAGACAAAGAGAGCAGACACATGCTCTTGGATCCTTTCCTGTCTAGGAAGTAGCGGTGACTTCTTAATAACCTTGGCACTGTTTTTATGAGTGTGTCACAAAGCATGTATTCATATAGATATATGTATAGCTAGGCTGGCTAATCTGGTTGAGAACAAGTGAACAATGGAATTTTGAAGACCAGCTTCATGTCACATTGTGATGGTTGAAATGAGAACTCTTCTCCATAGACTCAGGTATTTGAACATTTTGGCACTGTTTGGAGAGGTGATGGGGAGGTGCAGCCTTGCTAGAAGATGTGTATTATTGGGGGTGGGCTTTGAAAGTCCATAGCCTTGCACCATCTCCAGTTCACTCTCTGCGGTGCTTGTTAGCAGATGAAGGAGTGATAACTCAGCTTCCTACTCCTGTGGCCATGCCTGCTGCTTGCTGCCATGCTCCCCCACCATGATGGACTCTTATCCCTCTGGAACTGTAAACAAAAACAAACGCTTTCTTCTATAAGTTGGTCTTGACCTTGGTGTTTTATCATAGCGACAGAGAAATCACAGGCACACAGATCTTTCTTGGTTTCTTTAGCTTTAGTCCATGGAGTGACCCGTGCCGCCTCTGTTTGCTTTATTCATTTCTTGAGGGCTCTCTCTCAGCTTTCTTTAAGTCTGCTACCATCTAAATCTGTGTTCTCAAGAGAAAGGAGTGGGAGTAGGAGCAGAAATCACTGAATTAGGCATAATCACTAAACTAAATGGATGTCAAAGAGAAAAAGAAGAAATGACAGTTCAGAGATTTGCCACAACAAAAACATATTAAGCATCTATTCTGCTCAGGGTGCAGTAATGGATCTTGAAAGATGAGCAGGAATTTAACAGAGATGATGAAAAGCTGGGTGTTTCAGGCTTGAGGAATAAGATGAGCAAAGTTAAAAGTAAAGCAGGTAGGAGCCCAGCTACTCAGACAGCTGAGGCAGGAGAACAGCTTGCGCTTAAGAGTTTGAACTTTTGTTCAGTTCCTGTGTTCTGAACAACATTGTAAGACTCCTTTTCTCAATAAAAATAAATATTCATATTCAGGGATCAAGAAACAGTTTAGTTTGATTAGAATTCGGGGTACCAGGATGAAAATGGAGATCAAAGCCCTGTTTTGCTGGGTGTGGTTGTACACATCATTAGTTCACACACTTGGGAAACAAGGACATGCAAATATCTGTGTGTTTCAGGTTAGTCAGAGCTATAGAGCAAGTTCCAGGCCAACCAATGCTACATGGTGAAAACCCATCTGGGGGAGGGGGAAGAGTCCTGTTTTGAGGGTCTTGATTATGCAAATGGGTTTGTACCTATTTGTTTTAGTACTATGGGGTTTACTAGGGGCTGTTGAATAAGGAAATGACACAATAATGGCTACATTTAGTATATTAACCTCGCATCAATTTGGGGAACAGAACAAAACAGGAAAGCCTGGAAGGCAGAGACATTGCTTGTGAAGATACTGCAATATTCAAGGCAGTTGCAGATGCCGGCCTGGGCCAAGCTCGGAGGACAATCACGAGAAACATGTTTCAGGAAAAGATTCATCACTGTCAAATATGAAAAGACCAAGAGAAATGTGAGAATTTATTTTTAAAAGTGGGTGGGTGGGCTAGGTTGGGTAATCAGAGGTAAAAGCTAAGATTTGTAAAAGGAATTTTAGCGGGGCTTTGAAAGTAGATGCTAAAGCATACAGGGTTAGAGTACATCAGAAGGCTGCAAGCCTAGACTCCTTGCCAGAAGTCCAACCATAAAGTGAACAGAATAGATATCAGCTTGATCAAAGGTTCTCGTATAAATGAGAGGGGAAATTACTAATGGAGTCAAAAATTTCCTCTCGAAGAGTAGTCCACATTCCCAGATCAATGGAAATTCTATGTATCAAATATCATTATATTGACCTATTTGATAAATAGCCCATTCATTGATAAACCCAGAAAAGAAAAATGATTTCAAATTCTATGTTTCCCACCACAATGTGTGTGTTTCCATTCAGACATGTGATTCCACTGGGAGAATGTTTTTTTTTTTAACAAGTACATGAGACCTGTTGTAACACTGGCCTTGAAATTGATATATCATAAATAATTCATACTGTAGAGCAGGATTAAGATCCCTGCTGTGTGTTCCTCATTTATGTCCCTGAACTGAGGGTCATGGCTTGTATAAAGCTACGGAAAACAAAAATTAGGGCTGAACACATAATTTCGGGTCTGGTTTGATTACAGGCCTTGGGTTACCATCACAAAATTATGGCAAATGGTTAGTTTGCTCTGGCCCCCTAGCAATTTGCAGAATGTCAGTCCATTTGAACAACACGGTTCTAGAACTGACAAGATGACTCTAATTTCAACCTTGCTTCATTAATATGAAAAATGCTTTGAAAAATAAATCTTTGGCTAATGAAAACACCATCTGTTAATGGCTTTTTGCCACTGTTTTCTTACATTTGAAACGTAATTTGGGGGGAAACACTGAACATTTACTTACTTCCTATTCATTTGTAAGGAATAAAAGCCTCCGTTCAAATTGGGATCGATCCTCAATAATGAACACATGCGAAGGGAAGCAGTGTATCTCCTCACCCTTCCCAACAAGATCACCACTCTCAAATCCTTTAGAACCAAATTCCTGGGCCCCTCTAGGTTTGAATGACTTGGATTGATTTGGCCAAGTAATTATCTTGTCTATACCATGTCTGAGTAAACAAAGTTGATGTGTGTGTTTGTGTGTGCACTCACACAAAATCTTTTCATGTCAAAATAAACATGCCTCTTTGTGATTGTCATTAAGTTTTAAGGAATCACTTTGTTTTGCTCCTTTCTATGTACCCCCATTTAATAACTGGGCTAGGTTCCCTCTGTCCAGGCCCAGTCAGTGTAACTTTCTCAAAACAGTTGAACCATGACAGCAAGAGAGCCAAAGTGGCAGGGGAGATTGGAATGGAGATATCTGCTGGGAGGAAACAGGGACAGGAGGTTGGCAGAGAGAGCAGGATGAAGTTCCCATTTCCTGCTGCAGGAGGTTACCTCTGAGTTTTTCTGCATTTCCCTTTTGTGAGGGTGAGAAGCCATTTTAGCTTATGAAGCTCTGAGCCCTGTTCACCTTCTAATGACTACATTCTAGCTCTCACAAAACTGTACATGTGTCTAAATAGCACAAGAAGATGGGAAGATTTGGCTGCCTTCCATAATTGAGATTGTAAGAGGCCTGTGTTAGCTAAATTGGCAGTCTATACTGATTCCATTTGCACCCTAATTCCATTCCATTTGTGTTGCATAGACTTGGCCTCTTTGTGCTCTGTAGTTCCCTTTCCTAAAGAACATGATTTTCTATCCAGGAAGCCAGGCACAGTCCACTCTTCCTTCAAAATGCCCTCTCTGACTCACCTAAATAATCCCTGCTTTTTTTAATTCTCACAACCTTAGACACAGGTTACTTAAGGTAACATTCTTCTTTTCTTCTTATTGGATCTCTCAATAAATTTAGTCATAGATTTAAAAAAGAAAAAAACAGCTCTTCATTAAAGAGCCCTACTCTCTATTTGCCATGCTCCATTCCATGGAGGCATATGTAATCACAAACACATGAACACTTATACACACTGACCTGACACAGTCTTAAGACATAGAAAGGGGTCCAGATTTTCTGTTTGTTCTATTAAGACATCTAGCCAAAGTCCTATATTCTATTTAGCTTTCCAAAAGATAGAGGGAGAATATTGTCTAAATGTGGGCAACATTAGAACTTTGGGTTTTGATATGGGAATTGAACCTTGGGGCAGGAGGTTGAAGTGAGAAAGAAAAAAAAATTCAACCGCAAAGTTAAGCTTTTTAACGACGAATACAACATCCATGGATACCCACATCATGTAATTCAGTTGTGGAAAACAGGAGAAGGGAGGGAATAGAGAGGATCAGAGTCAGGTAGATGAGGAACAAAGACCAAACAAAAATCATCATCATCTGAGGTCTAGGGATATAACTCAGTGGTACAGCAATTGATAAGGCCCTATATTCAAACCTCAGTGTGTTGGGAGGAAGCCAATTGACAAATTAATCCATAATCACAGCACTCAAGAGGCTGAGGCAAGAAGATTATCCATAAGTTCCTGCCAGTAGAGTGAAGATCTGTCTATACAAGCAAAACAAATATCTGAGTCAGTGCTATGATGCCCATTCTTCAGCATCCCTTTTTTTTCTTTTCATTTTTGCATCCTATCCATACATGGACATTACCTGCTTTTCTAAAAACCAGAAGCCATAATCTTAATAATGTTTTCTGATTATGTTCTACCTTCTTCTTCCCCACCAACACCCCCCCCAAGTATTTGTCTTAGGAACACATAGCTTTTGCTTCAGTCTGTCACTTTATATATCAATTACATATGGCCTTTCAACAACAGAACACCATCTGGTCGACAAACTGAAGCCCACACCCTTATGCCAGAGTTTGTTCTTTCCCCCAACATTTATTTGCTGTTGTAAGACACAAGCAAGCTATGTCCTACAATGAGATGTAGATGCTGTACTAGTTGTGTATCCCACAGGCCAACTCTCAAGTTTGTTAGAAAATAGCCAGACTCTCAAAAGCCAGGTGAAATATGTTGTCAACACCTCCCTCACTTTTGTTCAGATGTCTCTACAAACATTGAACACAGATCCACACCACCACTTATGTCATGACCAGGAATGTTGCTGAAACCATTCTGCCTGCTTCCATTCCTCTTTGGATGCATATGAGAATTAAATAGTTTACATGAGTAAATTTTACTTAGAGCTTCTTTAAAAATTCTAAACATAGCACTTATTTTGATAACATTCATCATAGTGACTAAAAGCCAACTGTACTCTCCCAGAAGCTTCGGGATCCCATTCTACTTGCACTGTCCCTCATCACTGCCAATATTTTGGCTAAAATCTTTTCTCTTTCATCTGTTCTTCCTTCATATATAACTTCTGACCATAAGTGTACTATGAAAGTCAACCCTTGACCCCCTTTCAGTTTGCTTTTGCATGACTGTACCTCCATTCTAAAGCCAACTAAATCTACTCCTCTAGCCATGACTTCTTAGCCACTGGTAAAATTTGAATTTCAATTCCTTCTAGAATCTTGGCCCTCTCAAGTCTTATAACATTCCATGAGTTTCACCTGCCAGATGTTTGAACACATTCTGTTCTCTTAATCAGAACATCCTCATTCCCTGACTTTGACCCCACTCCCCAATAAGGAGGTCAAAAGTCTCACCTACTATTCCTCCAAGACTCTCATAATGTCTCATGCTTGCACTTCCTAATAACCGTGTTCTTAACTGTCTGTCCTTGTCCCACCAGTTTCCGAGATTAAGCTGTGTTTATTACAGCAGCATCAACACCGTTTTTAATGTCTGGCACCTAATAGGTGGTCAGCAAATGTTTGATGCATGAATGTTGAATAACCCATAATTACAAGTTGCCTGTTACTAACTTCTTTATTTCCATCTTCATGTCTCCATTTTTAAAATATCCAACTCAGACACCCTTCTTTAACCCTAAAACCACAGCAGTCATTCATCAAGCCCTGGCAATCCTTTTCTCATGGAGTCTTTCCAGGTTTGACCCTTCTTTGGTCATAAATCCATCTCCAATTCTCAGTTCTGAACCTGATGACATCTTTTCCTGACTCTGGGCTTCAGAGCATCCTGTGCAATTTTCTATCATGTTACCAATCAAACTGAATTGTGTTTTTCAATTGCTGTGTCTATCTTCCCTACTAAGCTCAAAGCTGCACTGTAGCAGAGACTGTGCTTTATTTCTTGTAATGCCTGCTCCTGACACAATGTCCAAAATGTTCATTAATTTTCTTAAGTGAAAAAAGGGTTCTCTAGCCCAAATCCCTGATGCTACAGTTTGCTAATGGCTCTTCTATCTTCAGGTGAAACAAAGAAAAAAGGCATGCTCTTATTACATCATATGTTCATATTACACCATATGTTCATGATCTTAAGAGACATTACCATACTTTCATCTTGAAACATCATTCCTTTAACTTCAATACTTCTTGTTTCCTTAATTTCTCCTTACTTAACCTATGCTTATGTATAAGTTCCTGTGCCCAATAGAAGCAGACAAGATTCTCATCAACCTAAGAGTAATCTGAATCAACCATCATCTTTTGAAGTACTCTCAGAGTGTGATGTAGCTCAGACACTGTTGACTAAAAGTCCAGGGACAAAACAATCTCAAAACAGAAAGATGAGAACACAAATAATTGGAGTTCCTATTTGCTAAACTTGTTCTTAAAGCAGAGAGACATCAGAAAATATCTTCCAGCACAGATTCTATTAATACTACATAAGTGCAGAGCCAGAGAAATCGATGAAATCTTGGAAGAAAACAACAAGGATTCAGATGAGTCTCAGAAAACACTTTTTGTAGAGATGAAATTAAAATACACTTACTCAGACACCCACATAATCCATTTATGGAATTATTCTGATTTTTTGTTTTGTTTTAGAATCATGTTCTGTTTTCTTATTTTTTGAGATTTAGTCTTGCTATGTAGTCCTGGCTAGTTCAGAACTCAATATATACAGCAGGCAGACCTCAAATTTAACAGTGACCCTCCCATCTACTGCTACCAAGTGCTGAGATTACAGGCTTGTGCTAACATGCCCTTGCCTGTGTTTCTCTCTCTCTCTCTCTCTCTCTCTCTCTCTCTCTCTCTCTCTCTCTCTCTCTCTCTCTCTCTCTCCCTCCCTCCCTCTCTTTCTCTCTCTCCCTCTCTCTCCCTCCGTGTGAGTGTGTGTGTGTGTGTGTGTGTGTGTGTGTGTTTGAGACACATTCTCATGTAGTCTATGGTGTACTCAAACACACTATAAGCCAAGAATGACCTTGAACTCCTCCTGATCCTCCTTCCTCCACCTCCCAAGTACTAAGATTGTAGGCATTTAACACCGCACATGGTTCTGGATTTATATATATATATATATATATATATATATATATATATATATATATATATATATGGTGAGGGAGAAGTCTTGAACAGTTAAGAAACAACAGAGAAGCCATCTTTACAAGCAATAGTGACTTTATGGTCTTGAATTGAAACCTGAAGACAGGGTTAGCCAAAAAATCCCTTGACAGATATTAGCCTTCCCATCCACACAATTCATTACAATCATCACCACACCTCAGAGAGCACAAATCCCAACACAATTATTTTTTCTTTCTTTCTTTAACTTTAGTAGAAAAATATATTGAGTATTGTTTTTCTTTTGTGATTCTATTGTGATTCTAGACCCAAGTGAGCAAGATATAAAAACAACTTTTTCGTCTACCATTATTTATGCTAACCCACTCTGGCCTCTACTGAAGATTTTGCAATTAAGCTTAGATGTCTGGCTTATTTATTAGTGACCCCTAGCCTTGGGATAGATTCTTTTGAGAAACTGCCTAAGGTGTCTACAGAAAGTCTGTTTTATACTCCTGATCCCTACCTGCCCAACTTAGCAGTAGATATCACATTCTCTCATCATCACACATAGTGACACATATGTATAGATACATGATGCAATGCCACACAGCCATTCTCAGTCACCAATTCATGCAAGAATGTACACACTCACAGATGATGGTGCATACATATTTATGGAAATATACCCTCTTACAAACCCAGGCTCTCATAAAGATATGTATCTTCTCATGTTTATATTCATGCTCACATTGGTTCAGGTATAATCAAGTGCTCACTGGTGGGGTATCTGACAATAGAAGAAGGTGCCAAGTGTGTGAACAGACAATTGATTGGGGAAAGGTGGTGGTGGGATGAGAATAGGTGAGAGGGCAGCAGAGTAACTGAGTAGTAAAAGGATAGTGATCAAAGTGACAAAATTCTAGAATATCTTATTTTTTCCAACTTTTAACTCTTACTGTAGCTTTCCTTTGGACATTCTCCAAAACTTAAAGCTCCCTTTTCTTTATCTGAGAACCTTTACTCTCTCTCTCTCTCTCTCTCTCTCTCTCTCTCTCTCTCTCTCTCTCTCTCTCTCTCTCTCTCCTCCCTCTCCCTCTCCCTCTCCTTCTCCCTCTCCCTCTCCCTCTCCGTCTCCCTCTCCCTCTGTGTGTGTGTGTGTGTGTGTGTGTGTGTGTGTGTGTGTGTATGTGTGTGTGTGTTTTACTTTTCCATGGAAAAAGCTTACTCTAATTCCAGGTAATATATTGTAACAACAAGCCTCTTGATATGTAAATGTGGCATCATTGAAGAATTATTTGTAGTGATGAATTAGAGGAAATGAAATGAATAAAAGAAAATGCACTTGTTTATCCCTTTCAGGAAATTTCTCTATTCCCCTTGGTTTTCATCAGCTTTATTTTTGGCAGGCTGTGGTCATGGAAATGTGAAGACATCACTCTCAAAGCGAATTATAATAATCACATCTGATTTATACAGATGTCACCATAGGGTTAGGCAGTTGGAAAATCTAGTAATCAAAATGAATAGGCACTTAAAATTAAGAACATGTCATACTTTTGCTCACGTTCTGGGCTTGAAAATTACCAGTAGTTCACAGAAGGCATTTTCAGATTTCCAAGGTGTACCTAATGGTTTGTATCCACTATCAAGCTATGGGCACTAGTCTACTTCCTACAAAATAATTATAATGCTGGGCATTGGGCTCTTGCCTATAAATCCTAGCACCCAGGAATCAGATTGAGGAAGATTGTGAAGTCAAGGTCAGCCTGTGTTACATAACAAAACGTTGTCTCAAAAAAAAAAAACCCAAAATAGACCAAACAAACAAACAAAAAAATCCATGCCATTATGAATATATAACTTATTTGGATTTCTTAAGGAGATATCATGTTCATGTGTGGGATAGACACTAAAGAGGATCCTGAAGAAACAAAGACTTTGTATCTGGCCTCAAGGAATTATGATGTCTCTGTAGTATGTTGCAGCAGACTTGTGGCTTTGGCTCAAGCTCTAAAATAACCAGTGGAGTTCCTAAGCTGTCCAAGGGAAGAACTGATGAAAAAAAGGGCTGGATGTTCAGTGAAGAAGCTCAGAGTATATGAAGCTAGCAAATTTGAGAGTTGTGAGGAGCAAATGATAAAAAGCAGATTTTAGAAAATCAAGTTGAAGTCAATCAGCAAGAGAGAGCCACTGAAATTGGCCTCTATATGTAACATTAGATAATATAATAATATCGGCCTTTTATAAGGGGAGGAACTGTTATAAATGTTAATTCTGAAATGTGAAGCAGTTTTATAAAAATATAGCATATATCATGAGCTAAGGTATGTGTAACTGCCAGGATCATGACTATTGTCTAAATTAATTAAACCACTGGTAGTCTTCTAAGGGTTGTATGTCCTGAATCTTAACCCTATAGGCAGACTAAACAAATAAGATCATAAATATACAATCCTCAACTCCATTTTGAGAACATGTTCAAAACATCAAGCTAGCTTCTGATTACTTTGGCCTTTCTTCTATACCATATTGGTTTGCATGCTTTTTTGCTGACAACATTACAGGTCAAGGTCAAGGAGGTTGTACATAAAAGGTAGTTATAAAAGGCCAAAAGTGAAGCCCCAGAGTCAAAAGTGAAAATAAACAACAGTTATTGACCATAAGTCAACTGGTGTGTGTGTGTGTGTGTGTGTGTGTGTGTGTGTGTGTGTGTGTGTGTGTGTGTAGTGAGTTAGTGTATATGAGGGGTACACACTACCATTCTTGACCCTTTCTGACAGAACTGCCTGTTTCTCTCAGGACCAGGGGAATGTGCTTACGTCATCTACCACATAGCCTTTGCCAGCTAGCTGGCTTTCTCCATTCTACTTAGGAAGGAACCAAGTGAATAATAACAAATGTTTTCTAATTTTAAATTAGCACAAAGTATTACATATGACATTAAAAGTCATACTTCTCTGTTTCATATGAAGAAATAATATCCTTTCCCACTTGGCATTGGATGGAGTAAATTCTCCAAGGCCCCCCACCCCGAGTCCCTCTGCCCCTATTTCTACCTCTCTCTGCTTCTTTTCCACCTTCCGTTCTCTCAAACCCTCTCTTCGACACACATACATGCTCAAACTCACACACACATGCATGCGCGCGCGCACACACACACACACACACACACACACACACACACACACACACACACACACACTCGTGCACGTACATACACATACAGAGAACCTCCTTCTCCTTTCCAAGATGTTCCAGACGGCATAACAAACCACACACTTGGGAATGATTCAGATGTCTCCACTCTCCTTCCAAAAATGAGCAAAAATAGTTTCCACTTAATTTATAAACAGACTTTTCTGCACATTTCCTAAAAATTAAAGAAAAACTATCAAAAATATAGCCACTCATTCACCAAAAATTACTTATTAGTCACAGGCTAAGGCATCTTTTTATAAAATACACTCTGTTTCTCCAATTCTGGAGACAGGGACTATAGCTGTATGTTGCCAAATGTCTGATCAACAACCCCATGTTATTCAGCTATTTTCAAGTAGCCAGTGTTCTGTAGATACAGGCTGACTATTCAGTCTCTTTGTTATCTCGGCAGTACATATGGATGCTGGTATTTCTGTCCGGAATATTTTTCAAGGCCAATGCCTTATTATTATCCTAACACCTGAAAATATTTGGCAGTGATCACTCCATCCTCTCCATATCCCCCACTCTTCTCACAGCCCGCCTCATCTTTTGCCATTGTGAAGCTGAATGTTATGTAATTATATCCTTTTCCTGATTGTATTAACTGTGTATCATGACCTATGGGGTGTGTAGTTGTTGGGAGCATAGAGATAAGTTTTTAAGTCACATTTCAAAGGCAGAAACAGCAGTGTAACAGTGTAAAAGACGACAACAGCGGGGGAGGGGGGTGTAGTAGGGGGGTAGGTATTTGACCCTGCCTGGAGACTGGTTTTCAGTTCCAGCCCAATTGCTTAACAGCTCTGCTAACATTAACCAAATGACTTTATGTAACAAAATCTTGGTTTATGAAATTTCAATATGTATGGCTTTGACTAGACCAGGAACATGGCCTAACAATTTGTTGACTCTTAAGAATTTAAGTCAATAACATTCCCCTTTGCAGCACTACAAGAATGAACGTTTTATCCGCTGAAATCAAAAGTTTGACATTGACTTTTATACACATTAGATACACACTTACTCTTAACCAAAAAGCTGAGGAGAGGATACATATTGGAAGCAAATAATTATCCAAAGAGACAATATTTAGAGTTTCATACTCTAAATATTGTACGCAGTAAATTACAGACAAAAAAAATGCATCTTATTCTGAGTGCTGTTACCCTCACAAACACTTATTTTAATGTAAAATTGGATAATAAATGTACCAGAATAGGACAGAAGGAAAACTTCCATTGCCTCTTGCCCTCCTTGCATGTAATCTGGGACTCTGTTCTAGCTTCGCTTATATGTACAGGCTCTGTTCGGGGTACTGCTCTTACTATCCATTTAAACATTTTATTTGTTAGATTTCCTTTTATTTTATAATACATAATTAAATTGTGATTACAATAATATTCATTGGAGAAATAACAATTGTTTTAAATTATACAGCAATGTAGGGAGTTGCACATTTAATTTTTATAAAACAACATCTAATGTACACTACAGGTTTAGTCCTCTGGAAATCCTTAGACATTACCAAATTTAAACTTTTTTAAACTGAAAATAATCTTTTCCATACCATATATTCCAATCATGGAACATATGGAATGCTTCACATCATTCTTGTACCTGGGGCCATGCTAATCAATCTTATCTATATCACTTCAATTTTACTATATGTGCTGCCAAAGCTAGCACTAAACATTTTATTTTGTCTGGAACCTATGTTAAGTGACTTCCTTCTTGAGAAAAATTATACCACATATCAGGAAAACAATAGTAATAGAACAGTTTGCTAGATCTGACATTTGTGAACATCAAAGTGAAGTAAGAGGACTTTTAGAACTAGGCACTCAGACTTGAAAACAAATATTATTTTAACCTAACTTCACAAAACTGCCCACTGAACACAAGTCAAAGACTTGAAACTTCTAAGATGGAAACTGAAGATGAATGTTTGAGCCTGGGCCTACCATAACAAACATGGCTACAAACTGGAATACTAGGTTAATAGTCATTGCTTTCAGATTAAATTTTTAGTCCAGGTGTTTGACCACACCTCCTGACTTGGTGATACATTGGTATAAGTATTAGCTTTAAGTTAAACGCTCAATAGTAATTTACAATGGCTAATGCCAAGTATTATTTACTTTGCTGTACTGACTAGGTATTTTTTGTTGTTTTTGTAGAGCTGGAAATAGAACCCAGGGATTTTGCACTTGCTAGGCAAGCACTCTACCAAACCACATCCTCAGCTCTTGCAAACACATGTACTAATGTCCTTCACAAATCTCTCATCTACATGGATACACTCAGACACTTCCACCCACATCTCCACAGAGACCCACCCAAATGTATGCAAATTAGCACATATGCTAATTGCAGTACACCTACACAGGTAGTCAGATACTGAAAAGAAGAGGTGGAAAGATCATAGCAAAGATAGGTAATGTTTGATGTGTCTCAGAGGAGAGAGACTGCTGTTTTAACCTTGGTTAAGTGGACAATGGGCTTACTTTCCCAGAACTGCACAGAAATACATAGATGCAAGCAGGCTTATGCAAAAGATAAGTTCCAGGGAAAACTTGCAGTGAGTCGGTTATTCCCCATGAAAACAACCTGAAGTTGACTTACTTAACCTATAGAAAACGTGTCCCAGTTTTTTTGGGGGCTTGCTAACTATGTGTTAAATCAAAACTGTGGGGGGGGGAGGGGATACTGCTTACCTTTAGTTTCTCAAATCGATCATTCAGGGAAGCGACCTGATGGTCTCGGTGACGACCCACCAGCTTGCATAAGGCACAGATCAATTGGTCATCAGATACACAGTACATGTTCACTTTCTCATTCTCATGGTCCAGGCAGGTAATCCCTCGAAGATTCATGTCTGAAACTGGCTCCACCAGGCGATGGCTGGTGAAAGGTTTCTTGTTGGGGTGTGTGGCCCGAAGGCAACGGTCACAGTAGGAGACCTCACAGGTGATACACGTCTTCACAGCATCTCTTGGAGGGTCCTGCTCACAGAATTGGCAAGCAATTCGCTCACTAGACATGGCGGAGCTTGGCCTGTAAGTCCTCTCCCGGCGGCTCTCACTTGGAGAATTGGACCCACTGACTGAAGCCTTCTGGAAGCGATCAATAATGTTCTGCAGGGTCACATTCCTCTTGAGGCCATCCAGGCCCCGGTGATTCAGCGAGATAACATACCTGCATGTAGGACACTGAAAAGCAGTAATGGGCTCAATGGATTCACCGGAGCTGCAGCTCGAGACCAAGATGCGATGGGCACAGCTGAAACACAGGCTATGAGCACAAGGGAGCAGAAGGGGGTCTTCAAACAACTCGAGGCAGATTGGACAGGTCAATTCAGACTCCAGTGTTTCCATCTTTAGTGAAAATAATCCTGCTGAGGCATTAAGAACCGCAGAGGCTGGGCTTTCACCTGCAAGTAACACAAAGTAAGAGTCATTAAGCATTTCCAAAGGAAAAGTGATTGTAGAATAATTATATTGTAACCAATGGGGACTTTCGGCCTGATAGACTCCCCAGGGATGCTTAAGCAATAGGAGTTACTTGGAAATTAATCAAGGAGCCTTTCTGTACCCCACTCTCCTTCAAACCAAGCGGCCACCTCTGTGTCTTGGTTTCCTGATTAACATTACATCTCACACAATTAGCATGGATCATTCACTCCTAAATTCTCCATTGACATCTCTTCTCTGAGACTGTGATGAGTTGGAGGCCCTACAAATATTTATCAATCCCTATTCTCCAATATTGTTCTCTATTTCACGTCAAGGCAAGATATAAGGGCTGTTCCTATTTTATATCCAGTGGAAGAAAAACAAGGCTATATTTCAAACCAGTTCTCTCCTTCCTGAAATGATCCCATTCTAAGCATCTATGTGGGGGGGGGGGAGTCAGACAGCTTTGAAGAAATGCAGTTTTCAGTGCAGGGTAATACGTTTGTTTCTTCAGAACTTGAATTACTTCATATGACCACACATGCAAATTTGTTTAATCCTATTTGTTTAATCATTAAAGACAAACGATGGTAGTTTTCCCTTTCACTTTCTCAAACCCTCACCTTCAAAGACTCTTTAAATCTGTCAAGTTCAGTAGTGAAGAATTTCAACTGTTGACTTAGTAACAACTGCCATCAATGATGACTTCAGTTTGGTTTCATTGTTAAATACTTTTCAACTAGCACCAGCCTGTTGCAAAGCTCACCTCCCACGGGTGTTTTCACATATACAAAACATGATCAGATGCAAATCAATATCTAGATGACAATTGGCAAGTTGAACAGCCAGAACTCTTCAGATCTGGTAACCTTCATTTTAGTGTGGACCAGAGACTAAAAGAAATCTCCTAACTGACAGAACAAACCAGTTTGTCACATTATCCATTATCTCACAGGCATTTCAGAGTTGGACGTACAGATATTGCTAACTTAACTTTCTAAGTTAGCCCTCACTAAGGACAAATAGAAAATATGTCTAAATTACTGAAACCATTGCTTCTATTACTAGGCGAAAGAAGGACATCTTTTGATTTTGAGTAGTCTTGTTCATCCTACTAGCATTAGACATCTTCATCAGGACCTGAGATTTTTGATTCTTGCACAGGTACTTGTTCAAATATTGTCATTGATTAGTTATATGTACATAGTCCTCTGACAGTAATCACCAAATACTGAGTACAATTATATCTAGCACTTACGTACAAAAAATGTACACACAAAAGATGTTTCTAAATTAAACCTGTTTGATGCACTGAACTAACCAGCTATTTAATGGCACATCCTACAGTAAATGGGGCTGTAAATGGGAAGGGTTTTCTTTATAAGGCAGACACTCCCAGTTACTTTAATAGGTTCAAAGGTTTGTTTAGCTACATTTTAAAAACAGATATGTGATATTTTCATTTTACAATTTTCAGGTAAACATATATTCACATATGTATGTCTAGAAATCTTATAATTGGATGTCTTTAGAGAAGAAAGATTACAACATCCACACAAGGTAAGATTATTTCCTTAGATAACTTCAACTGATACCCCTCAGTTGTTCAAACTGAACGTGACCACAGATGAACTTATACTCTCTGACAACCCTTGCAAAAAGCACAATTGCTTCCTTTTTCGAGTTTCCCTAAATGATGGATGTTATCATCCAAGCCTAGGAAGTGTCTATTACTTCAAATACTGAGGGTCTCTAGCACATTTTCATTAACATATCTGTATTTCCAACCAATTCCCTCCTCTCCTGGAGAGCATCAACAATTTTGTATTTTTGTTCAGAGCATTTTGACTGGTACAAAATAGTTATTCAATAATGACCAATAAAGCATTACTCAAACCAAAAGTAAAAAGGTACATAGTGTTTCTTGATTATTTATTTAACTGTGTTCTGAGTGCTATGTTAAGCACTTCATGTACATTATTCATGAAATTCTTTCAGGACTGTGAATATGGAATTATTACTAGACCCATCACATACTTAGGAAAATGAGGCTGAGAGTCATTAGTAAATCAACCAGAAACACAAACCAAGAGCAGAAGCCAGTCTCATGCCAAGGCCTGTGCTTTTTCCCCCACACCTTTGCTCTTATCATCTCACCTCCTTCACTGAAGCTATCTAGACTACTTACAAGAGTTTCTAAATGCCCTGCTTCCGCTTCTATTTTTGGTCCTCTGTGTCCCCTGAACCTGTCTGCTTCTCTGACTCCTTCCTCTAGGACTATCTTCATCTGACACTACACTTCCATTACAGGGCTTTAAGCATTCCATAATATCTGTGTTGAAAAGTACCTAGGTCGGTCAGAAGCAATGCTGAAAGTCACTTCTACATGTTGACACCTACATAAAATCAGTTAAGAGTACCACAGTTCCTCTGCCTTAAGAAAGTGCCATAGAAACTATTCTATATAGAGAAATACCTCTTAAATTTCACATAAACCCCTAAAATGTGTTCCTAAATCAATATGACCCTTGAACCTCACTATGAAATTAAGCTTGGAGAAATACATTCTGGGGGCACAATTGCCTTATATAAGGTCAAAATTTTAACTAGGGCTTTCTGAACTTCCTAGAAATGTCTGCAGAGTGTGTGAACGTCATATGCACTTATTACCTGAGGAGGATTATTCATAGCTTTCAAGACTCTCAGAGGTGTCCTTAACAGTAAAGTCTAGCATCAAGAACAAACAAGCAAAAGAATACAACAGAAAGGATAGACAAAGTACAGAGAACTACTTAAACATGCTACACCTTATCTTTACAGAAGTGCAATCAGTTAAGACGGTTGTAAAATCCCTGACCTTAGACTAAGGATGCCCTCTAACACCTGATCTTCCTGCTTCTGCCTCCCAAGTGATGGGATGGTAGGTGTGCTCTACCATGCATGGCACTCCATTCTGTTTCATTTCATTAAGACATGCCATTAACCAGTGCGAGGGACTGAATAAATTTTGCAAGTTCCTCAAACATTTGTTTATTCATTTCTCATTTATTAAGGCTCCAAATTCTCCGTACTCCTGTTTCAGCATGTCTGCAACTCTCCTCCATTTTCCCTACCTCCATTACTATCTAAGCATCATTATATAGCAATTACCTTTTTCAGTTTTCTTAAAAAAATAAGTACTATCATTACAAAAATCAGTAATTTGTCCAAGATCATACTTCCTTGCAAATAGCACAATAAATGTTCAAACTTAGAAAATAAATCCCTCTAGAAATAAACCAGAATATTTACAACCAACTTATCTTTGACAAAGGTTCCAAGATAATTCAGCAAAGAAAGAATAACTTCAACAAATAGTTCTGGGAGAACTTCATCTCCGTGTGCACAAGAAATAAAGTTAGAAAACTACCTTACAACAAACAAAAATAATTCAAACTAGACATGGTGGTGGGTGCCTATAATCCCAGCACTAGCGAGGTGGGCTGAAAGGATCACAGTGAGTTCAAGGCCACTCTGGACTACATAGGGAGATCGTGAGCTACACACAAAAAAAATTTCCGTCTATAAGATGAATAAATGAAGATGGATCAATCATCTAAGTATAAGAATCAAAAGAGTAGAAATCTTAGAAGAAAAGATTCCTATAAATCTGAAATGACTTAGATTAGACAACGTGATTCTTTTGATCACAGCAAAGGCACAAGTAACCAATACAGATAAATGTTCTTCATCCAAATTTAAACTTTTAGGGCTATAAACAACACCATCGGCAGAATGAAAAGGCAATAAACAAATAGCCAGTAAACACATGGAAAGAGACTCAACATCATTAGCCATTAGGGGAAAGCAAACCAAACAAACCCACTAGAATAGCTATAATAATACAAAGCAAACAAACAAAAATGGAAAGTAGCAAGTGTCTACCAGGATATGAAGAAATTAAATCCCTCATATATATCTTGTTGGCACGAATGTAAAATGGTGCAGCTGCCTTGAGAAATAGTTTGGCATTTCCTCTAGAATTAAATGTAAAAGTTAACATCTGATCAAGCAATTCCACTCTTAGATATATACTGAATAAAGTAAAAAAAAGTGCTCATTCAAAACTCATGCACAGTAATGTTCACAGAAGCAATATTCACAGTAGCCAAGAAGGAAACAACCAAAGCCCATCATCTAATATGTGAATGATCAAAACATGGTTCATCCATATGACAGAATTTTAATTCTACAAAAATGAATGGAATATTGATAGATGCTGCAATAAAGATAGTTCTTTAAACTATAGTTCCAAATGAAAGAAGAAAGTACAGAAATGTAGCATATTGTGTGAGTCCCTTTATACGAAATGCCTAGAATGGGGAAACTCGGGAATAGAAAGCATAACAGTAATCAAGGCGTAGAAGAGGGAAGGAGTGGGTGTAACTATGAATATGTACTGGCGTTCTTTCTGGGATCTTTACAATGTTCTGGAGTGAGATAGTGGTGATGGTTACAGAAGAATTTTTTGTACTATATTCAGAACCATTCAGTTGTATACTTTAAACTGGTGACTATTATGGTATGTAAACCATATCTCAGTTTTTAAAAAGATATTCAAAGTCAAATCAAACATGAAAGTCACATAGCTAACTACTATGTAGTATTAATGTATTGCAAATCATGTGGTTATGTAGTACCTATAAACTCTACTGGATGACTTCTATTTTTTCATGTGTATCTCAGTAGGCCTTGAGCTCACTATGTAGCTAAGGGTGACCTTGAGCTCCTGATTCTCCTGCTTCATCTACTTAGTGCTGGAACTTCAGGCCTGCATCACCACTCCCAGCTTGAATCAATAACTTCTTCAAGTTGCTTTTCTAGGTCAGTGAGTCCATGTCTAGCTCTTGCAATGCCCTGAGACATCTACAATGTGTCAACAAGTGTCAGAAAATTCTGAAACCACGACTACTTACTCACTGAAAAATATTTAAATGGCTGCTAAAAAACACTTAATTCCTACCTACATCACAAAATACTTTTAGCAGAGGCAGGTTTACAACACAAACAAATCAATAAAAAACTGCTGCAACTTCAAAAAGGTTTTGAGTCACTGATCTGTTTGGAATCAGAAGGTGCTAAAGACAACAAAAGAATGGAAATCTCAGAGTATGAGCCAATGACAGGTAATCTAAAGCTTTCTCCAGAAAGCACAATTGTTGGTCATAAAATGTATTAATGAAATATATGAAATGGTAGAATCAATTGATATTTTAAGAATTAAATACCAGGCTGATTAGATGGCTCAGAGGTTAAGAGCACTCACTGACTGCCCTTTCAAAGGTTCTGAGTTCAATTCCCAGCAACCACATGGTGGCTCACAACCATCTATAATGAGGTCTGGTGCCCTCTTCTGGCATGCAGGCACACATGCAGGCAGAACACTGTATATATAATTAAACCTTTAAAAACAAAAGAAAGAAGAAACAAATACACATGTGCCTACAACCTCGAGTTCCCTTCCAGATAATTTAAGTGCCACTATATAAACAAATGTGCATGTTTTTGTTCCTTCTGCTAGAAAATTGTTCCAGCAGTTAATCTATCTATTAAACTATCTTCTTCAGTTTGAGCTTTGTTAAGAAGTACGAAGAGGCGAAGGGAAAATGGGGTACCAATGAAAGTATACTTACTGGTGAGTTAATGACCTGTATAGAAACACAAAGAGTTTGGCTTTCTGTCTCTCTGTCTCTGTCTCTCTGTCTCTGTCTCTGTTTCTCTGTCTCTGTCTCTCTGTCTCTGTCTCTCTGTCTCTGTCTCTGTCTCTCTCTCTCTCTCTCCCTTTCTTCCTCCCTCCCTCCCCTCTTTCTCTTTCTTTTGAGACAGGGTCTCAATGGTAACCTAGGCTAGGCTCAAACATTTCTCTTGCCCCAGTCTTCCAAATGCTGAAATTACTGTCATGTACCATCACTCCTACCTAAAAGGAAGAGAAAAATGCTTCGATAAAAGTGATTAAAGTTTCAAAACATAACACAATTTATACACTTACATGAAGAAAAATTGATTTAAGTATTGCTCTCCAAATCTAGCATTAGCTGGCCCTGATCAAGAGTTATGATCAAGCAGCTGGGATCTGCACTTGACAGAATTCTATTATTTCCAATGCTGTTTGAACATAACTAAATACCTACTTATCCCAACAGCTAACAGCCTATGTAGTTGTCATCTTCCAGCTCTTCTGAGTATGGCTCTAGATTCTTATTTTCTTCCTGGGAGAGACAGCCAACCCTTCTTCTTAGAAAAGCCATAAATGTGAAACTAAGCTTCACCACTGGACTGTAGCTTGAGAAAGGAGATAGAGTTTTCTTTTTTAGAAAACAGCATTGCAAAAACTACCCTTCAAGATATTACTTTTAACCTTTCAGGATATTAGCATTAACTACCCATGAGACTTCCGTGAACATACTAAAAACTATCCCTCTTCCCTGGAGGATGAACAAATACATCCAGGCTTAGTCTGTTTCATCAAGTGCAAACTGCTGCTCAAGTTGAACTAGAATCACCAGTTGATCCTTTAAGATGCTTTCTAGATTACATATCCTATTATTATGGAGTTCTTTCTACTTATCATTATGCAAAACAAATATCTTGGATGCAATAAACTAGCTCCTACAAACATGACTCTTATTTATAAGCATAAATAGGCTAAGAAGTAAAAACCATTATCACCAAAGGAACAAAAGATGGACAAGGTGTATGACTGTCCCTTGGCTAAGCTAATGTGAAATATAGTATATGTATTTACCCACTGAACCTCAAGGAAGACATAATGAATGTTTCAGTAAACAACTAAAGGGGAGGGGAAACCCGTGTGACTATCAACCAATGAAAACATTATCTAGAACTGAAAAAAGAAAACAACCAAATATAAGAATTTTATGATTAGCAAATGACTCATTCAAGTTCAGAAAAGATTATTTGGACCCCTGTGAATGTTGGAACATGGCTGAAGCAGGATGATCACAAGTTAGTTCAAGGACAGCTTGATCTATAAAATTATTTCAAAGCCAGCCTGGGTTACAAAGTAACTATCAAAAAATATTCTAACATAAAAAAGTGGGGGAAGAGGGGGCTGGAGGGGCTGGAGAGATGGCTCAGAGGTAAAAAGCACTGTCTGTTCTTCCAGAGGTCCTGAGTTCAATTCCCAGCAACCACATGGTGGCTCACAGCCATCTGTAATGAGATCTGGTGCCCTCTTCTGGCCTGCCCAAGATACATGTATGCAGAATAAACAAATAAATCTTTTTTAAAAAAAACAGCCAAGGCATAAAATTCTCTATATTCTATATGATGAGGACTCGAAATAGAAGAAAAAATGAAGGTTAGGTCGGTTGTCAATGGCCATAATTAATTATAATAATATTTACATAGTAGTTTTAGTTTTAGAAAACATTATTTCATTCTTATAATAGAATCTGCTTAAAGTCTTATACCTAAACAGTGCTAACTTAGAGGTGCTAGGTAAAACATTTAAATTCTTTAGACCATAGCTTCCTTATCTCTTTAATTAAAAGCAAATGCCATATGCATAGCATAGGCTCTTTTGATGATCCAGTGAGGATAAAATAAAACAACCAGCTTTTAAATTACATTTATTTGCATCACACATTCACACATGATACACCCAGAACACTTTTTTACAAGCCAATAAATAACATTTGGAAATTCATCCCAAACAAAAAATTGACATGATAGAGAACAATTGTTGTTGGAAACTGGCATTCTGCTGACCCCGCCCCCTTACGATAGGAGGGCCAGGCATGGAAATGTCATTGCTAAGTCACTCCTTATGGGACTTCGGGCTTAGTAAGGGATTCAAGTCATGCGTGCGAATTTCCCTTTAAAAGCTAGCGCCCCCCCCCTGCTTTCAGTTGGCTACCAGCTACCCTCTTCTTCTCTCCTGACTCTTTCTCTCTCCCCCTCTCTCCTCTTCTGTTCCCGGTGCCTCTATGTCTCTTCCCTTTTCCCTCACTCCCCTTTCTAAATAAACTCATTTAAGCTCTATCTGCCTGGTGTGTTATTCCCTAGCCTGGCCACCTTGGTCACACTCACCTGCTATGGAACCTGCTATGCTCTCCCACGTGGTCCCTTACCTTGGGACCCCACTCACTTGCAACCCTCACTCGGGACTCCCCCCCCCTTCTCCACCTTTTATTCTTATTATATCTATAACTAAAGAACAACAATTATACTTCTCCACAAAATCCCAGGAAAACCATGAGTTTAACTGGAGTGTTTGTGATGCTCATGTCTTCCCATTCAGGTTAGGAGTCCTCCTTCGAGAAGAATTATCTCTAGTGCTTTCATTTAGGCTTCCTTCACTCATTGAGACCTCAGAACTGGAGGTTAATTACTGACCAGTACAGAGAACCCAATCTAGTTCCTACATAATGGGTATTAAAGCATACTTAGCATTTTATAGTACATGAATTTAATGATATTTCCTTCCAATAATTAGCTCCTAACCCTAACACTTTGGGTATTTTATATAATTCAGTCAGCATTAAAATGAATATCAAAACCAAAAGTCCTAAGTCTGCCACAAATACAAAAGATTAATCAAAGTATGATTGAAATACATTTTATAAATATGAAATGTTCAAAGAATAAAAATAATATTTAAGAAATGATTAATCAAAGTAACCAAAATGGATTTGCTGAGGTAACTTATAATGTTTGACAAGAATTATAAGTATGATTCATAACACCATTATCCTAATGCAGATTACACTGGCAAAATTAGAAGGTTGGGAACAAATGGAGAACAAACTTATTTACCTATGCTACTAGGACAGATTTTCATCCATTTTAAGACTCAAAATCTAATCCTCTCTATTTCAATGACATATTTTTAAGTATTCAGTGATTTTTTTTAAAGTACTTAATGGTCTACAAGAATGAGCAGTCATTTCCACATAATAAAACTTGGATGTATGTAGGGCAATTCTATTGAATGTTAGGCTTGCAATGACCCCAAGTTCTGGTTAGTAACAAGGGACAGAAAACAGAGGCCTATTTTAAATCAAGCTTCTACTCTCCAGGGAACCACACGGATCCTAGCAACACGGAACAAAAGGCTATAGACAAAGTGATAGAGGATTCTAGACTACAAACAATTTTTCTATCTCTGGGCAGTACACACACACACACATTTTGTTCTCCTGAATTAATGTTGTCTTCCATACCTATATATTATGTTCTTATTACAGCAAATCACAAATATTGGAATTTTATATTTCCGGAAGAGTTTTCATTATATAATGGGTTTGTTATCGGATCATCTGGTCTCTGTAAGAGGATGATCCAGGGCCAGAGGATACTGTTCATCATCAACCAGAGGACTCTGACCTGAAGAAAGAGGCTGAGACAAAGCCCAAGCAAGGTCAGGCCATCAGCGTGCTGAGGAGAGACAAGAACCCACACTTTTCTAACACATTTAGGCTGAACCAACATCACAGTGCATATTCTATTCAGGCAAACCTCACATGGAGCAAGTGATGGTGGGATGAAGTCACTTTTTTTTTCAAAATACCTCTGCCATGTTTACTTGAAGCATCTTATGTCATCTAGTAACCTCACCAGTTTATAGGCGTTCTAGGGGAAAATACAAGATCTGAAGTTTGACTACCAAAAATGTTACGTGATTATGGCCATGAAGAATAAAAAGATGAAAAAAGCAGCAGACAGAAAAAGCCACAGAACACAAACCTCTTCAGCCCACAGAAAACTTTCAGTCAAGTTTTAGTACATGAAAATGGAAATCTGAGACACATATACTGACTCTTGAAGGCAAGGAGAGAGTTGGTAAAGAGGACTAGCAGTCTACACAGGGCAGATAATTAAGGAGAGTTTTCTTCTTTCATGACACTCATCTAAACTTCTCTCTCACTTGATGCTGACTCAACACACAGATATTGTGGTTTAATAAGGATCAGGAGGAACAAATAGGCTGAATAGATGTTTATTCTATTCTCCCTGTAAGTTATTCAGGGAGAAATAACTTACAACATAGACAGATGAACACCAGCAGGTTGCTGGTCCCAAAGATGCCTCCAGATGCTCTCCTGTCCCCGTGCTGCAAGCAAAAGAATGCTCCCAGGCCCCTCCTCAGACCTAGTTCCCCCAGGTAATGTCTGGCTCTGTCCCCACCCCCCAATGGTCGTGGTCAGTGCCACAGGTGGAGACAAAGTGAATATCTCACTACACACAGAGAAGCAATTTTCTAGCCTCCTCTGTGTACTACTCAGTGATGAACACAGTATTTTTTGAGGATCCAAAAGCAGAGAAGTAAGCACAATACAGACTTTGTACCAAAAAATTTCAAAAAGTGACTATGTCTAGGGCCAGTGAGATGGTTCAGCAAGTACCATTGTTGGCCACCAAGACTTATGACCTGAATTTGATCATGAGAACCCATATGGTGGGAGGAAGAAACACAAGTTTTCCTCTAACCTCCACATGTTCACTATGGCACACATGCATGTTGATATGCACACAAATAAATAAAGGAAAAAATTTAGGTGGCTGTTTTTAAAACCTCTTGAACTGTGTTATTTCCTTCAGAATCTGTTAAACCTCATATTTTGACAATACACTGCTTCAGGTCAGGACATTCAGCTTAAGAAGGCATGCCACAGACACAAATCTTTCTTTGCACAGAAGACAGAACAAAAACTCAACAGTAAATGGAGTTGGAGCACCCTTGAGCCTCTTCTAGCAGCTGAATCCCATGGCTAATATCTAGAAATTTAGCAAGATCTATAAAGATTGAATGACTGGCACACAAAGACAAGCAATTATCTCTAAAAACAGTCATCTGAGACATCATTTTCTACCTCATCCCTGTCTTCACCTTTCAGGGTTCCTGTTAAGAAAGAGCAATTTTAGATTTAAGGGACCTAATAATCAAAGACAGTGTTCTTTCCTCTTCATCAAGCCAATAAGGTTTGCTGATTTAAAACACTCACACACACACACACACACACACACACACACCAAAAACAATTTTCTGTAGTTTCCTTCTTAATTGTTGTGGTGTCAGCAGATTTTATGGGAGGAGGGAATGGAAAGGTTCACTACTCAGAACACTAGTTGGACTCCACCAGCACTATTTTAAGATCTGCAAGTTGGAGCAAGTTGCCCTGTTCTTAGAGAAAGGATTAACCAATTTTATCTAAGTCAATTTGCACTGTTCAGATGATCTGTTTGTGAAGCAACCATGTCACTCCTGTTTGCAGCAGTACCTCTCAGAAGTGGTCTTGCAAGGTACAACATGCTAGGTAGGAATCTTAGTAGTTAAGAAAGTAAATAAATAGGAGAGAAACAGCCCTTCGTGGCCCATAACCTCTCTTTCTACTCCCCACATCACACTCGCCTATCTCATCCTAGCCATGGGGACCTAAGCAGAGTTTAGCATAGGACAAATATGAGCCCAAAATACTGAGTCAAGTCTGGGGCCTTAACACAGCCAGCAGAGGTTGTATCAACGTCTGTATATTAAAGGTTCTTTAAAAAATATTGACTCACTGCTGTAAGGTGCTAATCATGCTTGCATAGCCAGACCTAAAACTATGCCACTTTTTATTGGTCATTAACTAACTGCCCCCATGTTAGCTAAAAATGGGTGAGGCTGTGTATTCAAATGAGTCTGATTCAGATTGTTAGGTTAGAGTGCAATCAATATGATTTATGACTTGACTTAAAATCATCACCATTACTTTCTATGCCTAATTGTATACGTTTCCATTCATTAAACATACATTTGGTAAAACAAATTGCTAAATTACAATAATGATTTGAATCCCAGGGGGACTAATAATGGCAACGTAAGGTTTCTGTAAATTAGTGTTCTCGTTTATACCCAGTCAACCCAGTAACCCAATAAAGGATAAATGAAGTGCTTTCATTGGAAAATATAATGCTGAGGTTTATAGAATTCTTTCATCTTCAAAGGACCAAGCCAATACTCACAATAGTTCATTTTTATGCATTTCACTTTTATGCAAGTACAGCAACTGTGACAGAAAGGTCATACAAATGTCCAAAGGCCATAAAGCCAATGCAACATCACATTTGGAATGGACTCTCTGATCTTCTTGGCTCCAAGACTTATGTTTCAACCACATGAATCAAGTTTTGTAAGGAACAATCAAGAGAAATTTAATTCACATTATGAGTCTGTATCAAGTTAATTGATTGAGCAGGAATATATAAAAACAGCAAAAACTGATTCTCCCTCAGGGCAGTGATGGTCGGGGGTATAAAAAGTGTGTGTGTGGGGGTTGGTAAGCCAGGGTATAGCAAAACTCCATAAGCAGAAGTGAGGAATATGAACTTTCTATTTGGCAACCCCATCTCTGTTGGAATATTGCCAGAGAACTAAGATTCGATTTTGGAGAGGAAGTAGAATGGAATTAAAGCCAGCCCTTATGGTCCAATTTGAAAATCGGATTAATTAATCCCCACACAACAGTTATCTATTATTACAGCTTCCAGTGTTTTCCTTCATAAATACTCCCCCTCGGAGACACACTGCCATTCACCAGCCCCACCCTCCAAAATCTTAAAAAAAAAAAAAAAAAAAGCAAGCAAAGTGATTGAGACACAAGAAGCTGCCTTGTTGGATGTGCACAGGTTGGCAGAGAAAAGCTGAGAGTGCAGGGACTGTGTTGAGGAATCTGGGTGGGCAAATGTTGTGAAGGAGGAATAAGAGGCATAATAGTGACCGTGCATAAGGAGTGCAGAAGAGAGAGCAAAAAGTGAGGAGTCCGATCATCTCAGGATCCCAGTTTCCTGCACGAAACAGAAATGCCTCCAAAATAAATAAATAAATAATGTGCTGCACGTGAAGTGCGAAATAACCTAAGCCAGCTCATGACCAGTAAATCTGCTCTGCCGTTATTTACTTAGTTCTTACGAGCCCGAAATGGGGGGGGGGGGGGGACCTCCCATGTTCCTGCTTCAGTTGCAGTGTGTCCTGTGGACACACTCAAGTTTTCCCTCTCCCCCACGGCGCTGCTTTCACAGCTAGGCCAGAAATAAGGAACCACCCAGACAGAGACTTGAAGATCCCTAGCTTCCCTGGCGAAAAGCAGGGATTAAGTTCCTCCCGGGCTCCCGCCGGCTGGGAGTCCGCAGCATCACAGGCTGCTGCACCAACACCGCTGAGCAAACCGCCGACCTCGGGGCGCCGCCCGGGCCGAGGACGCCTTGGATTGCGGGAGCGTGGGAAGGCGGCTGCGCCCTTTCCCAGACTTGCGCCTCGGCGCCAGGAGAGCCGCTCCACTGCTTTCTCCCGGCTCGGCCTGGCCAAGCGGGAGGCCTCGGGCCGTTCCCTGCCTGGGATCTAGGAGTGCAAACTCCTTCCCGTGACGGCAGCGGCGGCGGGCACCCGGGTCATCACAGTGTGACACACACCGCGGGCCCCGCTACTGCCTCCTGGAGCCTCGCGGACCCCGTCTCCACCCCTCCCCTTCCCGCGGAGCCCGAGTGTCCTCAGCCAGCGCCGGTCCCAGTGGCACCTGAAGAGCAGCCAGAGCTGGGGCCGAGCCCTACGCGGGCGGCGACACTCAACCCCCGCCCCGGGCCACGGCGAGGGGACGCATTTTTACCCATATTGTTCCCGGGTGCCAGCCATGTCCTACGCGCGCCCGGGAGCGTCGGCTGCTCGCCGGCCTCCGCAGCAAGCTGGCTTGGGCTCCCGTGCGAGCTCCCGGGCTGCTGTCGCTGCCGCCGCCGCCACCACCACTCTAGGCCGCCGCCTGCCTTCGCCGCTGCGGTCGCCGCCGCCACCGCCGCGCAACAGCCGGGATCCGCCAGCCCGCGCGCCCCACGGGGGACAGCACGGAGACCGCGACGTTCCCGCGTCTGGGTCTCCCGGGCGAAACTTGAGAGTTTTCGCCTCTCAGTCCAGAGGCAGCACCATGACACCACCGCAGCACCACACTGTCATTTCCGCCGCCGCAGAGGAGGAAAAAAAAAAAAAAAAAGGCAATCCCTTCGAAAGGAGGGTGGAGTGGGGGCAAGCGGAGCCGAAGCTGACACCCCCAAGGGAGCACTGGGAGGGACCCGGGCAGAAGGGGCGCAGGGCCACCTTCCTAGGCTCACCTTCCTCCTCCGCCGCCACTCCCAGCTCCCCGAGCCCCTCCTCTGGAGGCGCGCTTACATGTCTTACATGTTTTCTCCCTGGCAGGAGTGACCGGAGAAACCTGAGCAAGCAAAGGCAGCGGGTGGGTGGGGTTCAGATTACTACTGTACCTACCAGCTGATTCCAGCAGCCTTTTCTCCAGCGCCCTGTCATCTTGATGGAAGACACAGGGAAAAGGGGCCTGAGCAGGCAGGCGTGTGTGTGTGAGTGCGTGTGTGTGTGTGTGTGTGTGTGTATGTGTGTGAGTGCGTGTGTGTGTGCGTGTGTGTGTGTGTGTGTGTGTGTGTGTGTGTGTGTGTGTGTGTGTACGCGCGCACGCGCGCGCGTTTGCGAGCGGGTTGTGTGTGTGAAGTGCAGAAGGAAGACTATGGCCAAACTCTTCTCCCACCCACTACCCACTACCTCCACAAACCCTCAGATTAGCAAGGAAAAGACCGTTGCACACGCCAATGAGAAGAGTCTGCCTGGATCCTCTGCACAGGTCCTACTGGTGAAGCTGTTCTATGCAAAGTTAACTAGAGAGTAAAACAAAAATAGTGGAGGAGATAGAGAAGGGCAGACAATTGAAGGAAACCCAACCCCTTTCTCTTTTTACAAAGGGAGAATGGCTGTGTTCTATTGGCCTTGGCCACAAGTTGTTCGGGTGGATTAATGCCACTGAAAGTGTATGGGTAGGTAAGGTTTCTTTTGCACCTTCAGATACTTGACCAACAAGACAAGACGATCATTAAGAGGAGGCCAATGAGGCAGAAGCTAGCCATCCAGGAATTCTATGTCCCTAGTAAGATGAAGCCAGGAGCCTCCCATTGGTCTGGAGTCAGCCTGCCTACTATTTATTGACTTATCATTGGCTCAGAGACCACTGCCCCTCTTGAGGTGGATGAGAGAAGGAAGCTGACCCAGAGGGATACTGTTTTGAGCTCCACTCAAAATGAGAAGAGGAAAGCACTTAGAAAACAGCCCTGCTCATGTGAGCCTCCTATTACTGTGTTTGGGAACAAATCCAGAAAAAAAAAATGAAGGTAGCTGGGCATGTCACAATAGCAGTGAGCCAACAGCACTGTTAAACCGTGTGCTAGAGAACTCTGGGGTGGAAATGAAGGGGAAAAAACCAACCATGCTACATTAAGGGAAGTACAGCACTGAGAGATGTAAAAGTTAATGTGTCATGCCCAAAGCACAGACAAACAAAGCAAATGACATATGAGACTACATAGCACCAAACACCTACACAGTGGAGTGCACAATCAACACAGATGGGAATAGAAGAAAATATTTTAAAGGGCATATATGATAAAGGCTTAATATCTAGAATATACAAAGAGGGGGTAGAATCTGCTCCCCTATATGCATGCCCTCAGGGTAGGTTCACCCTGGCCTGTGGTGAAGAGTGGGGGCCATCTCACCAGCATCCAGGGGCCAGCTCTTGCTGTAGTGTCCAGTGACAGGCAAGGCCAACTTTTCCAGGCCCAGTGAAGGGTGTGGCCAGCTCAGCATGGCACTCTGATTTCAGCTTGCATGGTTCCTAGGGTGTCATGAGATGACACAGGCCACAGACTCCAATTGTAGCTAGACCACAGACCCAGACATGGACCTAGGCTGCAGCTTGGGCCCAGACTACATCTTGGCTCTGGGTGGAGGGACTGGCCACTCAGATGGGAATGATTGAGTTTTTAGAAATAATTTTAAAGACTAAAGGTCATAGAGATAGAAAGTAGAATGAAAGTTACTAGGGGCCAAGGGCAGGAGGGAATGAGGAGTTGTTTTAAAACATACATGATTTCTGCGTAGGATTCTGGAAATGTTTTTTTTATAAAATATTTTGTTTCATGAAAGTACTTAATTGTAAATACTGAAAAGTGGTTAAAGTGATAAATTGTATGATATATATATATATATATATTCAACCACAGAAAACAATATAAAAAGTAAAAAGAAGTATACTGAACAAGTATAGATCATCCCATTTGTGTAAGCAAACTATATATGTATCAGCACATGTATAGAAGAGCCTAGTACACCCTGTATACAATATGAACCTAGAACTGACCTTGGTATGTATGGAGATCTTTTGATAACTGGATATTCTGCATTAAGACTTTGTTCTGAGCCAGGCATTGGTGGTGCATGCCTTTAATCCCAGCACTCAGGAAGCAGAGGCAGGTGGATCTCTGTGAGTTCAAGGCCAGCCTCGTCTACAGAGCTAGTTCCAGGACAGGCTCCAAAGGTACACAGCAAAACCCTGTCTCAAAAAACCAAAAGAAAAAAGAAAAAAAGACTTTGTTTTTAAGCAGAGCATAGTGGCCCACACCTTCAATCCCAGCAACTGAGAGGCAGAGGCAGGCAGATCTCTGTAAGTTCAAGGTCAATTTAGTCTACTGTACTAAGCAAGTTCCAAGACAGCCAGACTTGTTACACAGTAAAACCCTGTCTCTAAAATCCAAAAGAGACTGCTCTTTGATATTTTAAATCAAAACAGAAAAAGAATATCTACAAAAAAATACCCAAGTTGAGTCACGAATTGAAGAGAGAAATTGGTTGAGCCCTGTGAATTGTCCTTCCAGTCTTACTCAGTGAGATGCTCACAGGGCAATGATTGTTAACAATGTAAAAGAATGACCACTTGCTTTTGAGTTTATCTGTATAAAGCTAGCTCACTCCTGGTGGTGCTGACAGTAAAGGGCTTTTCTCACCTTTTAGAAATGATTCCATCCTTTGCATTTTAGACATCTCCCCTGTACCCGAGTTTCTGGTGCTTCAGAAAGAGTCCCTGAGCTCTGTATAGAGCTTCCCTAACCCTGTCTTTTCTCCCAAGAGAATATTCTGGACCTTTCCTTTCCCTCCTCAAAACTTAACTGCTGGGTCCCTTTCACAAAAGACCTTGCTAAGTGATTAAGGAATTCAATCAACTAACTCAAGCTAAATGTTAATAGCTTCATTTGTCTCTCTATTAGGAGATAATATTTTAATTTTAACAGAGGCCTTCAATGTATTAATTCAAAGGAATGACTAATGGCTTGTGTGGGTGGGGATGGAGGATGGGGGGATTTTGCTAATCACATCACATAAGCAGCTGCTTTGAAAATATCCCCACTTTCGACAGCTTTATGCAAATTTCTCACTGTAAATTTATTAAAGTAAATGTTTTGTATCTGGCAGGAGATGTAAAATTGGCTGGGAATGTGTGGTGAAATTATTTGTTTATAATAATTTAATGGTTACCTTTGTATATAACATATGTTGATCCTATTAACAAAATAAATCTGGCCCATAAAAAACGATGTCTGACAGATGCAGCTGGAGGTGTTTAATTGAATTAATCTGAAGCAGACTTACCACACCACGGGCCCGCAGTATGAAAAGGACAGCTCATGGGCTATTTTTTTCCAGCTGAGAATGTAAGGGGGAGGGAGTGGCCCCAGATACTTTCTTCAGAGAACAGCACAGAGGCCAGTCTGTTCCAGAAGGGAAAAAAATCACAGAAGGGGGATTTTGTTGTACAAGACCATCATTGCCTCTGCAGAAGGGGACCTTATACTGTTCTCAAAAGAAGCAGCTACTTGTCTGAAATCCAGAGGTTGACCAAAGGCTTTTCTAACCAAGCAGCTCTTAACAGGATGGTGAGAAGAAAAGCACTTTTGGCATAGTCTCGTCAATAGGACACTGTTCTAAAACTAGTGGTGAACCAGCCAACTGGCTCCACAGGCTGCTTGAGAGACAGTGGTTCAAAATAATTATGTTCCTAATGTGGAGAAGCAGTGTGTGCCTGGTGCATTGTATTATTTTATTTCTACTCTGCTGCTGCTTTTATAGCTATTCTGAATTGTTATAGTAAACATGCATGTTTGTTATCTCCATTGCATTCCTGGAGTTTTAATGTGCCATCAGGTTCAAGCTTAACCCTTACTGCTAGCCAGGCCTTCCCAGTCAGGAGTATCGGTTACTTACTCTCTGCCTTCCACAGCATCACACCTTTCATGGTTTTCCTACCATCTCACTACCAATTCCTCAGATTCTTCCTGCTCTCTTATTGCTCCTGAAGACTGTATACCCTAGAGCCCAGACCTTGGCTCTCCTTTCTATAAATACTCCTATGGGACATCCTCCAGTCCTATAATTTCTAGTGTGATCCATACACTTATGGACCCCAGTTTTATCTTCAACTCAGACCTCTCCCCTGGGTCCAAGTTTGCATATTCTTCTGAGTAGTTTACATCTCCATCGGGATGCCTTATAGGCAATACTAACAGTTTGGCCAAAAAATAACTCTTAACTTTCTATCCCTCCTCATTTAGCTTTGTGGCATCATCCAACTACTTAAATCAGACTGGATTGTCATCCTTGACACTTTCCATGCCCCAGTGCCCAACATCTAACTTATAATCGAGTCAGAGTTTCATTTTCTCACTTCCACTTACACTAATAACTCTCGCCAGTGATCCTTTCAAAATGGAAATCTTATCATTTAAAGCCTCATTCCCTGCTTAAAACTCTTCAGACGCCTCTATTGCCACTAAAAGAACTTTCAAATTGCACAAGGTATGCAAGACAGGGCATTAACTATTGTGATGGCTATTCTTGGTTGTCAACTTGACTATATCTGGAATGAAATGGTCCAGAAATGGAGGGCACACCTGTGATCTAGATCTTGGGGTGGTATAATGTAAACCTTTAATCCAGATTTTGTGGCGGGAAGGCACACTTTTAATCTGGACCACATCTTCTTCTGGGAGCCTATGTAAGGACAATGGAAGAAGGGTTTGCTCATCTTTTGCCCTTGATTTGTTAGCACACCCATTCCTTCACTGGCATTGCAGCCTTTTTCCTTGGGATTCTAACATATATAGAAGAATAACTGAGACACCCAACCTCCTGGGTTTGAGCGATTACTAGATTCTTGGACTTGCCATTCACAGCTAGCCATTGCTGAACTGCAGCCTATAAATTATTCCAATAAATTCCCATGTATACAGATAGATGATAGATAGATAGATAGATAGATAGATAGATAGATAGATAGATAGATAGATAGATGATAGAGAGATGGGAGACAGAGAGATTCATTCCATACGTTCTGTGACTCTAGAGAACCCTAACTAATACAGCTGTTCTCTGCCAAAGTCTCCAACTTCATTTTATCCAACTCTCATCCTTGCCCATGGCGATCTAAGCACACTGACCTTCTGACACCTCTGGAACTACACACTGCTTTTAGATACCAAGAACTTCATGTGCTCTTTTCCTTCTTCTGCAGTGTTTCTCCTTGCACTCTCCACATGCTGTCCAATGTCTTCTCTCAGAATACATAGCACCGCATCAGAGAATCCTTTCTGACCACTCTAAAGTAGCCCCTTCTCTTTATCTTCATCATCCTCTAACATAGTGTCCTGGTGCAATTTTTGTGGAAATTTATCACCAGATTAGAAAAACTACATGTGTTTATTTTATATACGCACATATCCATGCACAAACACAAATATGCATTCCACGAGAGCAGGAGTTTTGCTTATCTCTATCACCGGTGTATCTCTAACACTTCAAACAGTACCTGGATCATAGTAATTGCTAAGATTTGCCACATAATATAAGTAAACTGATGGCCCAGAGATGACTTTTGCAACCTGACCTAGGTTTACCCTGATTTTCAATACATAAGGAGAATATGGAGAATCTCTCTTGGCAGAACTAATACAATCATAACCCACCTTCCTCAGTCTGAAAAGCTAAGAAAAATCCCAAATATCACTCCCCTCACTTTAGGCATCGATCACTGGAAGGAGCAGAGCTTAGAGTGAGTGAGAATAAGATACATGACATGGGGGCTGGAGAGATGGCTCAGAGGTTAAGAGCACTGGCTGTTCTTCCAGAGGTTCTGATTTCAACTTCCAACAACCACATGGTAGCTCACAACCTCCTGTAATGAGAGCTGGTTCCTGCTTCTGGCCTGCAGGTTTACATGGAGGTGGAACACTGCATACATAATAAATAAATAAATAAAATCTTTTTTTAAAAAAAAAAAAAAGATACATGACATGAACAGTAACAGAACCACAAAGATTTGCTTGGAGAGGAGGGCACAGGTAGCAACAATATGTCTGAAAGACATCAGCCATAAGACAGGGGGACCATTTTAGGGTTTCAATAAATAAGAATAAAAACCCAACAACCTTCTGGACTTTCCTTTTGGGAGATGTTGGTCATTGACAGATGTAGGGGATCTGGTGGGAGGCCATGCAAGTCATAACAGGCTCATTATGGGAGGGCAGACAAATGACTCAGATAACTCAACTGCCTATATTCTAATTCTTAAACTGGCTCTATAAACTTTAGTGTTCCTTAAGATATTAACTGGTAGCCAGGTGGTGGTAGCAAATGCCTTTAAATCCCAGCACTTAGGAGGCAGAGGCAGGCGGATGTTAGTGAGCTGGGCTACAGAGTGAGTGCCAGGATAGGCTTGAAAACTACACAGAGAAACCTGTCTCGAAAAACAAACAAACAAAAAAAAACAAAAACAAAAACAAAAGATATTAACTCGTATTATGAGAAAAGGGGGATTTGCAGCAAACACTACAGCCTCTTTCAAGACATAGCACACATTAGCATACTAAGACTCTAAGAAGTTCTGCCAGAAATAAAATCTAGTTGTACTTTGTTTAACATTTCCCCCAACATGTTTGACCATGAAACATTTATGGTCCATCCACTTATTAACATCTCACAGTGGGCTGGAACTGTAGCTCACAGTTGAATACTTGTTTAGCGAGTGTAAGGCACTGGATTTCATCTCTAACACCACAGTAAAACAGTATTTTACAATGTCCTAAAATATTCCAAATACAATTTTGGAAGCTCTGTCATAGATATTTAGATAAACTCTGTGTACACACACACACACACACACACACACACACACACACACACACACGTGCAGGCACCAGCATGTATCATGGATATTGGTCAATATTAGATTTAGACTTGTAGCAATAAGTCCTAATCAAAAGATTCACTTGTGAAATGAAATAGATCAGGATGCAACTTTAAAATAAGATGAAGGGGGGCTGAAGAGATGGCTCCGTGGTTAAGAGCACTGATTGCTCTTCCAGAGGTCCCGAATTCAATTCCCAGAACCATATGGCAGCTCACAACCTTCTATGGAATCCAGTACCCTTTTCTGGTCTGCAGGTATATGTGCAAACAAAGCACCAATATACATAAAATAAATGAATCTCTAAAATACAGTAACAATTGAGGGCAGTGCATCCTGTTAATATAAACCTATGTGGTGGTTTGAATAAGAATGCCCCCCATAGAATCACGTGTTTGAATGCTTGGCACACAGGGAGTAGCACTATTAGGAAATGTGGCTTTGTTGGAGAAAGGGTGTCACTATGGGGGCCTGCTTTGTGGTCTCAGAAGTTAGTGACTCTCATCTCCTTCTACTGCCTGCAGATCAAGATGTAGAATTCCCAGTTCCTTCTCCAGTACCATGTCTGTCTGCATGCTGCCATGATGATAATGGACTAAATCGCTGAAAATGTAAGCTACTCCTAATTAAATGTTTTCCTTTATAAGAGTGCTATGATCCACAGTGAGTGAACAGTATTGCTTTAAATTAGTTCAAATGTTATTGCCTCATAGAGTTATTACTACATCACTGATAATCTGGAAAAGATTTATGTAAGGACTATGGAGATAGTCCAGTTGGTAAGATGCTTGTCATCCAAGTATGACATCTTGAATTTGATCCCTGTATGTACATAGAATCTGAACAAAGTGGTGAATCCTTCTCATCCCAGTACTGGAGAGATAGACACAGGTGGATCCCTATGGATTCACTGGCCAGCCAGTCTAGCCTAATTAGGAGCCAAAGGTTCTAACGAGACTCTGTCTCAAAGAAATAAGGTGGATGGCCCATAAGCACTAGCACCTAAGGGTTAGGTAACCGTAGCCACCATGTGGATACAAGTGTACACATGTATATATACACCTGAACACACATGAACATGCATACACATATGAATACACACAGATATCAATTACACACTGTAAGTTATCCTTATGATTACAGAAACAGGGGAAAGTATTATTATCAAATTAAAAGACTAGAGATGAAGCGCTATTATAAGGGAAGGGTATGACAAAATTTGGTAGTACCTGTCCAATCCCAGGACATGAAAGACAAGGACAGGTAGATCTCTGTGAGTTTGAGGCTTGATGTTGGATGAACGCTCTTGTTCACTGTAAAGATTTGTCATTCATATTGGTTTAATAAAACACTGATTGCCAGTAGCCAGGCAAGAAATATAGGCAGGGCAACCAGACTAGGAGAATTCTGGGAAGAGAAAAGGCAGCCAGCCAGACACAGAGGAAGCAAGATGAGAATACCATACTGAGAAAAGTTACCAAGCCACGTGGCTAAACATAGATAAGAATTATGGGTTAATGTAAGTTGTAGGAGTTTGTTAGTATAAAGCCTGAGAAATAGGTCAAACAGTTTATAATAAGTAGTGTGTGTTTACTTGGGACTGAAAGGCTTCAGGACAAAGCAGGACAGAAGCTTCAGTCTACAGAGGCTTGTTGTATTTAGTGTGTTGGTGTTCATTCATGTGGGTCTTCATTAACATGGGTCTAGAAAAGAAGTATAGAGGCACCTCAAGGATGATTTTAGCCTTTTTTAGCTGCAGGGTGGATTCGTCTCTATGGACTTAACCCTGGACTGAGCTAGCCAGGCTTGTTCATTGCTCTCCAATTTACACTTTTAGCAAGTTGATTTCCATATCCTGCAAATATCCCGATGAAGCTTCCAAAGGAACAAGGCCAAATGCAAATTCTTGAATAAGGATTATCACAGTGTTCAGGATTTTTCCCAACCAAGTTTTGCATTGGCTTTGTACCTTTGGGAAACTCTCAGGCAAGATTCATGTGAAGGGCAACAAGAAAAACAAAGGGAAACTGCTGAACAAAAGGTGTATTTAAGGCTAGGTACAACTTAGTGGGAATTCTCCCATCAGAGGCTAGCCTAATCCACAAAGCAAGTTGAAGACCAGACAGAGCTCCATAGTGAGAGTCCTTGTCTGACAAAAAGTAGAAGGGGAGGGGGAAGAGAGGGATTTGCAAGGCAATGGCCAGAGAAAATGAAAGTCAGGTACATTGTTGTTGTTTTTCCCCATTTCAGTATTTCTTTTGTTCTGTGAGTACTCAACGTTGGCTCATGCTTATGGCGTCTGCAGTCACTGTTAGGCTTTGTGGGCCAACTACTCTGCCCTACTGTTACTGCTAAGGTAACCATAGCGAGACATGAGCAATAAAACTTCACTTTCAGAATGAGAATGTAGATCAGATTTGGACCAAGGGATAAAGTTATTCAATCCGGAGAAAACACTGTAAAAAATCCTTATGAATATTTTTATTCAAAATTTAACATAAACATTATTGTCTCCAATGACTCTATCCAATCTAAAGTAGCCAGACTAATTTGCTTTAAAATCTAGCTGTTTTAATTCTTTCTCTTGAACCTATTCCAAAATGGTATTTTCTTTTTTATTGATTTCCTCCACCTTCTACACATACCAAAATAATAACTAATATTTATTAAGCTTTGTTGTCTATTTGGCAGTGTTCTGAATACTTCACATGCATTAACTCTTTTACTTTTCAAAATAACATATTGAAAATAATCCTTAATTGGCACAATTTGTAAGTGAGGAAATGAAGACTGAAACATTAAGTAATTTATTCTCAGTCACATAGCTGAGGTGGTGATAGTTTCAGGATTTAGACCCTGGCCTCTAAGCAGTATGCTACATTAAAGCTCAGTGATAAGCTCTATGTTGCGTATATCCTGTCTGTCCTGTTCAGTGATGGCCCTTGAACAGTGTCTAGCATCTGGTCAATAAATGCACATCAACAGAATAAAAACTCTAAGATTCTCTGTTTAAGGGAGTCAGTATTCAACAAACTTGAAATGTATTTCTTTTTAATGAAGCTACTAGATGAGACAAGAAAAAAAGAAGCACAATGTTGTGCGTGACGGTTTGAATGAGACTGCCCCCTGTAAGCTCATATCTTTGAATGCTTGGTCCCCAGCTGGTGGAACTGTTTGGGAAAGATTAGGAGATATGGCCTTCTCAGAGGAGGTATGTCACTGGGAGCTGGCTTTGAGGTTTTCAAATTTCATGCCATTCCCAGTTAGCTCTCTTTCTCTGCCTCCTGGCTGTGGATCAGGATGCAAGTTCTTAACTAATGCACCAGCATCATGCCTGCCTACCTGCTGCCATGCTCCCAGCCATGAACTCTACCCCTCTGAAACTGTAAGCAAGCCCAAATAAACTCCTCCATATATAAGTTGCCTTGGTAATGGCAATAGAAAAGTAACTAAGACATTGTGTTTTTTGCATTGTAACAAATCATTAAACATGACTTTCTATTTTACAAAACCTTTCCATGTCATTTGATGCTTTCTCTTTCCCTTTTTGTTTGGTTTCCATGGAATTTTTTGGTTTCCTAGTTCCCTGTACACCTTAATAGTTTTACTTTGTCCTTTGTAACATCTTCTTCCCCATCAATCATTCCCTAAACTGTGAGTATTAACCAGGATTCCACCCTCAGCCCTTGGCTCCTTCCATTTCCCTAATGCTCTTCTGTAGTCCCCTCTATTATCCCTATTTCCAAGTTTGCTGCATCCTAATAACACCTCAGTCAAATACCTGGGCATATATTTATTCAATCCTGAAAAGGTCCCACGGGCACATTGAGCTAACATGTCCAAAATGAAATTCCCATTCTTTTTCTTAAACCAACTCCCCAATTACTGACATCATCTGTAACCTCCACATTAGAAACCTACATGCCATTTTTGCCCCTACTCTGCTTTCACTCTACCCATGTCTAAGCAGCAACTCCATCTCAATGATTTTTCTCCTTAAGATTTCTCAGTTTATCTCACAGCAATAATCAACTCCTTTGGTCTCTTTTCAAGTTTTTAATCTATTCCATTCTCCACACACCTTCCAGAAATAAACTTTTTTTTATTTGCTTTACTATTTGTGCTGTGTGTGTGTGTGAGAGAGAGAGAGGGGGGGGGGAGGGAGAGAGAGAGAGAGAGAGTATATACTTGTAGAGGTCAGAGGACACATTTCAGAGGTCAGAAGTCAGTTTTTTCCTTCCTCTTCCTCTGTGGAACTAAAATAAGGTCAATAGACTTTTATGGTAGGTGCTTTTACCCACAGTTATTTCACTGACCCCAGAATTGGCCTTTCATAAGTGAAAGTTTGAGAACCAGTTACGATGGCACAGGTCTGTAGTATCAGCACTAAGGAGGCTGGGGCAGGAGGATAGCGAGTTTGAGGCCAGCTTAAAATACATGGTGATGTACACTGTACAACCTTGTCTCAAAGAGAATAAATATTGTCTTGTGGAATGACACATTGCCTACAATATAAATATTCTCAAAATTGTAAGCCACTGTATCACTCACAGCTAATGTTTTAGGAATTATAAACCGCTTTAATCATTGCAGCTCTTTATTGTTTCGTTTTGTTTTGTTTAGATTTGCTTTGGAGGGCAATTTTTGGGAAATACATTCGTGAGCAGTGAATCTATACATCGCACACACACATTTTTATATACTACTAAGTTAATTTAGCTTTGCTCTTATGTGTAGGAGTTCAGAGCTGAACACGTGGAATTGGGCAACTTAAGCAAGAGCTCCCCAAAGAAACTGATTCTCTCTCTCAGCAGCCACTGACCACCTGGAATTCTTAATCTAGTCTTTGTCTTTCACCTGTCCATGTTGGCAAGCCAACTGCTGTTGACATTATGTCATTCTTGTTCAGGCAATTATACTATTGAGATTTCATGGGTACATTTTCCTTGTCACGTCTTGGAAACAGTAGGAGGAATACAGGAGTCTCCCAAAACAATATGGGCTATTACCACTGCCTTTTGTTACCTTCCAGAACTTGAAGGAAAGATACTATAGCTGAAGATACCACACACTTTGAACATGGGGTATGGAAAAATTGATCTGAAACTCACCTGGGAACACTTTCCCTGAGGACTGGTTCACATGGCATCAAAAGGTGATATGCAAGCTGGGGGGTGGGACAGAGCAATTGCTAGTCTTACTCAGCTATAAAGCCTGTGAACCACAACAATGACTATTGAGAATGTCCCCAGTGGTGCAAAAGTAACAATTTTATCTTGTGGGTGCACAAGAGGACTGTGGGAGCACATTCCCCATGGAGGGATGCTCCCTTAACCCAGAGGCAGGAAGGAGGGCCTAATCCATACTCCAAATGACTTGACAGATTTTGTCAAGTCTCTGAAGGGTCCCCTTCGGCCCACAAAGGCAAGACCCATGAGGCTTTAGGAGTGGTGCCTCCTCTGCTGTGTGTCGCCTATGTTAGGCCTGGGGCTGGTTCAGGGTCCACTTGGCTTGAAGGGGCAGAGGGTATCATCTTCTCTTGGGCCTCTGCCATGATCGGTTGTGGAGGCAGGGTTGGCGGATATGGGGGGGGGGTGGATACGGAGGATAAATCTTCTGTGGAGGAGACAGTCGGGAAGGCTACAAACATAGTTGAACACCAGTCTTTGTAGCATAGATGTGGATCATTTGAGTATATGCCTAAGAGGGGGATTGCTGGAACCTGTGGTAGACTGATTCCAATTTTCCTGAGGAACCACCATACTGATCTCCAAAATGGCTGTACAAGTTTGCACTCCCACCAGCAGTGGAGGAGTGTTCCCCTTTCTCCACATCCTCTCCAGCATAAGCTGTCATTGGTGTTGCTAATTTTAGCCATCTGGCAGGAGTAAGATGGTATCTCAAAGTTGTTTTGATTTGCATTTCCCTGATAGGATGTTGAGCACTTTCTTAAGTGTCTTTCAGCCTTTTTGATTTCCTCTATTAAGAATTCTCTAGTCAGTTCTGTACTCCATTTTTTAATAGGGTTATTTGGTGTTTTGGTGAATAGTGTCTTGAGTTCTTTGTATATTTTGGAGATCAGCCCTCTGTCAGATGTAGGATTGGTGAAGACCTTTTCCCAGTCTGTGGGCTGCTGTTCAGTCTTTTGGTTAACTGTGTCCTTTGCCTTACAGAAGCTTCTCAGTTTGAGGAAGTCCCATTTACTAATCGTCGATCTCAGTGTCTGTGCTACTGGAGTTATGTTCAGGAAGCAGTCTCCTGTACCAATTTGTTCAAGGCTACCTCCCACTTTCTCTTCTAAGAGGTTCAGTGTGGCTGGATTTATGTTGAGGTCTTTGATCCATTTGGACTTGAGTTTTGTGTATGCCGATAGACATGCCTTTATATGTTACCTGTCCTTTTTTTCTTCGCTGCTCTTAATATTCTTTCTTTATTCTGTATGTTAGGTGTTTTGATTATTATATGTTGAGGGGTCTTTTTTCTTTGGTCCAGTCTATTTGGTGTTCGGTATGCTTCTTGTACTTTCATGGGCATGTCCTTCTTCAGACTGGGAAAGTTTTCTTCAATGATTTTGTTGAAAATGTTTTCTGCACCTTAGAGCTGGGGTTCTTTGCCTTCCATGCCTATTATTCCTAGGTTTGGCCTTTTCACAGTGTCCCACATTTCCTGGATGTTTTGTGTTAAGGATTTATTGGACTTAAGATTTTCTTGGGTTGATATCTATTTCCTCTAGTGTATCTTCAGCGCCTGAGATTCTCTCTTCCATCTCTTGAATTCTGTTGGTTATGCTTCCATCTATAGTTCCCGATCATTTGCCCACTCAGTTTGTGTTTTCTTTATTGTCTCTATTTCAGTTTTCAAGTCTTGAACTGTTTCCTTCACCTGTTTGATTGTTTTTTTCTTGGCTTTCCTTACTTTCTTTCAGAGATTTGTTCACTTCTTGTATTATTTTTTTTTTTTGTGTGGTCTTTTCCTCTATTTCTTCCAATTATTTGTTTTTTTCTTCATTTTCTTTAAGGGATTTCTCACATCATCTTTGAAGGCCTCTATCATTTTTATGAAGATTTTTTTTAAGTTATTCTCTTCTGCTTCACCTGCTTTGGGGTGTTCAGGTCTAGTTGGTGTAGGGTCCCTAAATTCTGGTGGTTTCATGCTTGTCTTTCTATTGTTAGGTGTTTTCATTTATTGCTGTCTTCCCATCACTTCTTCCAGTGGGAGCAGGTAGAGTCTCTCTCTCTCTATGCTACTCCCTCGGTTGGCTTAGTGGGTCTGAAGTTCGCTGTATGTAGCTCTGGGCGGTCCAAGCTCTCGAGGAGCTCTGTCTTCTGGCAGGGACCCCACGATGGGGGACAAAGATCAAGTTGGTGGGGATTCAGGGTGGTCCTCCAGCAGAGGCCTGGCAATCGGATCAAATACCGGGCAGGCAGGGTGGTCCCTTGTGGATAGACAGGTCTAGTGTGCTGAGAGCAGATCTAGGAAGTTCCCTCCTGCAGAGGCCTGGCGATGGGGGGTCAGAGATCATGCAGGCAGAGCCTCAGGGTGGTCCTGCATGGATAGGCAGGTCTTTGGCAGAGACCTGGTGCTCCAGCAGAGGCCTGGCGATGAGGGTCTCCAGCAATGGGGGTCAAAGATCAGGCAGGCGGGGACGCAGGATGGTCCGGCGGGGATAGGCAGATCTCTGGCAGGAGCCCCGGAGCACCGGCAGAGGACCGGTGGTGGTGGTGGTGGTGGTGGTCAGAGATCAGCCAGGCCCAGACTAAGCAGATTGTACTTGGTTTTGTTTGTTTCTTTACTTGTATTTGTTTTTGTTTTTTTGAGACAAGGTTTCTCTGTATTGCTTTGGGAGCTGTCCTGAAACTCGCTCTGTAGACCAGGCTGTCCTAGCACTCACAGAAATCCACCTGCCTCTGCCTCCCGAGTGCTGGGATTAAAGGCATGTGCCACCAACACCCAGCTCAGATTGTATTTGTCTATTTAGGAATGTGTGTGTGTGTGAGCATGTCTATAAAATGACAAAAGAAAAGGAGACTGTGAATAAGAATGGCTCCCATATGCTCCTGTATTTGAATGCTTACTCATCAGGGAGTGTCACTACTTAGAAGGATAAGGAGATGTGGCCTTGTTGGAGTAGGTGTGGCCTTATTGATGGAAGTGTGTCACAGAGGGTGGGCTTTGAGGTTACAGAAGCACAGGCCAAGCCCAGTGGCTCTTCTCTCCCTGCTGCATTCACATTCAGTTCCTTCTCTAGCACCATGTCTGTCTGCATGCCACCATTCTCCCTGCCATGACGATAATGGACTAAATCTCTGAAACTATAAGCCAGCCACAATTAAATGCTTTCCATTAAAAGCTGTTGTAGTCATGGTGTCTCTTCACAGTAATAGAAACCCTAAGACACACACATCCTGAGGGATGGTCTACAAAACAGCTGGACTGTGCTTTTCTGAGTTGTCAATGTCATGAAACACATCCAAACTAAAGGACATGTGAAAATCAAGTACAGATAAACTAAGATTTTCTTCTTCTTCCAGGGACATTATTGGAATAACAAATGGAGTAAAATCTGAATTAGACCTGTACATTAGCTAAACATTGTTAATTTCCTAATTCCGAGTAGGCAATGTTGCCATCAGGAGCATAGATAGGGTGGGAGAATGGAGATTATCCATTCCTCGTGAAATCATAAAAATATGTCTATGCAGGAAATAGTAGAGGGTTGGTAGAAGAGCTTTCCCTCCCACTAGGGCAGCGGTTCTCAGCCTGTGGGTTGAGACCCTTAAAGGGGTCAAACAACCCTTTCACAGACCATCTGCATATCAGAAAATTACATTGTGAGTCATAACAATAGCAAAATTACAGGTATGGAGTAGCAATGAAAAGAATTTAATGGCTGGGGTCACCATGACATACATACATACATACATACGTACGTACGTACGTACATTCGTTTTTTGAGACAGGGTTTCTCTGTATTGTCTGTATTGTTTTGGAACCTATCCTGAAACTAACTCTGTAGACCAGGCTGGCCTCGAACTCACAGAGATCCGATCCATCTGCCTTTGCCTCTCAAGTGCTGGGACTAAAGGAGTGTGCCACCAACACCTGGCTATGAAGAACTATATTAAGGGGTCAAAGTATTATGAAGGTTGAGAACAATTGTACTATAGTATTTATGGAATCTTAGCAAAGTCATCTAAAAAATGTAAGGAGAGTGGTAGTAAAGTGCATTATTTGGAAAGTGGTATACAATCAAAATATCTGCTCTAAGGAATGGGGATGGAAAAAAGAGAAAATCCTGACTTATCTGGTGTTATTTAGGATACAGCTGAGACTCAAGGGAGTTAAAATCCAATTACAAAAAACTAATTTGAAACTGGCTGCATGGTCAACAAACAGGAGGTAGAAGAAAACCTGGAGTTCAAGGTCATCTTTAGTAGTGAGTTCAAGGCCAGCCTGGGCCACATGACGTGTTTGCAAAAGAGCAAACACATTTGTTGACTCACCCTATATTATAGCTTTACCTCCTACTCCACAGTTTGTACTTCAGTATTCATGTGGGTGTACCACATAATTTTCAGTCCCTTTACCTGTTTGTCTCCCATGATCTTTATCTTAAGTCTAATAACTCAGCCACCTACTTCCATGCTAATACTCTGGACCCTACTATCATAAAAAAAATTATACCACTTCTATCTACCATTTTTATTTGAAATACCCAGTCCTTTACCACCCACCATCGCTGATAACACACATTCCATAACTACTTCATAGCCTCTATAAGATCTCAAATCTACTCTTTCTTGATGCCCTACATATTCATCAGTCTGCCTCCTGACTTCATTTCTTAGCCAATCCCAAATGCATGTCTCATCCTTACAAATACATTCAACTTTCTTGGCTACTTACTCTCAGTCCACTGAAAAATCCTAACCCAAATGCACACTACCAATTTCTTTCTTGGAGTCTGACCCAAGCTACTGAAGAGTACAGGAAAATATCACACAACTGAGTTGACAGGCAGGTCTCGCTTTAATAATTATGAACTTAGACCTCACAAGTAACTCAGTCCCTCCCCTATACTTTGAAGCACATCCTACTAATCCCTAAGGATCTCTTCCTTTGTGACTTTTCTCTTTTTCTTCTGTGATATTAATCTTTTCCTCTTCCTTGGACCATTTCCATCAGTTTCATTCATACCCCAATACTCCTTAACAACTAATTTCCCCTGACCATACATCCAATTCCATTCTTTCATACTATTCATCTAGTCCACTTTATCATTAATTTCTCATATATGGAATAGAGTTATCTGCATCTTCTTTCTCCACTTCCTGCCTTTGCAGTCAATTCTCAGTTCATTATAATCAGACCTCCCCACCAAAATAGCTGTTGTCATTAATAACCTGCATGTTACCAAATCTAATGGGTACTTATATGCCCTCATTTTTTCCATCTTGTCAGCAGTATTCAGCACTGCTGAACACTCCTTCCATTTTGAAAACACATCACTGTTGCCTTTCTGGACTCTATAGTTTCATGGTTTTTTTCTTAAATATTCAGCTATTGTTTCTTCTCCTTTGATATCTGATCTTCCTTTACCTTCTTTAAAAGCACTGGTATTCTGAAGCAGTCTTTCCTATAGCCTATTCTCTTTTCATTTTATATTCTTACAGTTGGTGAATTTATCCATTACTGTGGAGAACAAAGCCTTTTATTTTGCAGCAATCCAAAATGATACCTCATGTGCATTAGTGGTCACTCTTATCCTACCTGTCTTCAGGTTTGATTCATTAACCAGTTTCATCTCAAAAGTCTCATCTTTGCAGATACATTCAATTCCTTGATCCATTTCCTACTTTTTGGTGCCATACCTAAGAAACCACTGCCTATTCCAAACTTTTAAAAGTCATACTTAGGTTTTCCCCAATAACTGAAGACTGTTTTCTCTTAAATTTGTGTTTTTGATCTATTTCAGACTATCTTCTGTTGATGGTGTTAAGTAAGGGTCTAATTCCATTTTTTTTAAAAAATTCTTTTGCATGATTATATCCAGCTGTATATCATTTGTTTGAAAGGCTTCTCCTAGTCAGATGTGGAGACACATACTTCTTTTAGTACCAGGTACTTTGAAGGCTGAGGCAGAAGGATCATTTTACTCAGGTGTTCCAAGTAAAGAAACAAGACCTTGTCTCAAAATTAAATACAATTTTCTTAATTGGATACTCTTGTCAAAACCTTGTCAAAAGTCTGTTATCAGGGACTAGAGAGATGCTTTAGTAGTTAAAGAACCAGTTGATCTTCAAGAGAACCCAGAGTTGATTCCCAACATTCATATGGTGGCTCACAATGACTGATCACTCCAGTCCCAGAGGATCTGATACCTTTTTCTGTTCTCCACAGACACTAGGCACACAAGTGGTACAGATATACACACAGGTAAAACACGCATATGCATAAAATAGTAATATAAATAACAAACAAACAAACAAAAATCACGATGGTCCATTGCCCTCACTACTCTTCTGCTGTTAATTACCCTAGGGCTTTATTCCATAGCATGATTTTTCTTCATTCCAGGGTCCAACCTAGTGGTATAACCATTCTCTGGAATGATGGCAACAGAGGGCAAAAAGTAGCTCTTTAAGCTCCCACCTCTAAATGACACATTTGCTAAAATTTTAGTTCTCGAACCATTTTGCCAAAACCAACTTCTGGGGCGGGGGGATGGAGAAATACCTGGAGGAAGAGGCCTTGAATGCAAGTAATGTTCTTGAAACCTCTCCTGAAAATCTTAAATGAAATTCCCCCACTTTTGTCCCGACAATCTTACCTGTTCTTGTGCTTCTGTCTAATTTGGTTACTCTTGTACAGAACTTCTTACCTTTACACTACTAATCTTTGGTCCAGATGATTCTTTATTGTGAGTGACTATTCAATACACTGCAGGGTGTTTTACAGCATCCTTTACCTCATACCTATACCTGTTGTATGTAGTAATTATGTTTTTGCACAACTGCATACACAGACATATACTCATACTTCAAATTATGATGACTAAAATATCTCCAGTTATTACCAATTGCTCCTGGAAAGCCAATGCAGAGGCAAAACTGGTTGAAAATTGGTGCCTTTCTTTAGGTACTAGTTGCCATCCAGGTGTTTTTCATCAGTACAGTCTTGGCTATGATTGGCAGTTTCACAAACTGTGTTCTTATAGTTGTTTTTCATTTTCTTTTTTACTTACTGTGATGGTCTTTCAAGGGAAAAATTCAATCTAGATATTTGTGTTCTATTTGGAATAAATTTTCATTATATTATTTATATCTATAATTTCTTCCTCTACCTTTTCTCTGCTGTGTGTGTGATCTCTGTTAGAGTGTGGGCATCTTGTGTTAAATTTTTAGTTTTCATTGACCTGATTTCTGTAAATCAGCTATAGTTTTCCTCTTGCTGATGATCAGTTTAGGAACACCGGCACAAGACAATCAGAGTTGGTAATCTTATGATGATAGTTACTCAAAATTCAAGGTGGGCAATAACCAATGAGGATCCCAGAGAGACTAAAATAAAATAAAGGATGTTGCCTTATTCTTAGAGGAGGGACAAGTAATGGAAGCAAGTATACATACAGTAATTATGGTAAGCTGGGCATGGTGGTGCATGCCTTAAATCCCAGCATGGGAGGGAGAGGCAAACAGATCTTGGTGAGTTTGAGGCCACCCAGGTCTACATAACGAATCCCAGGACAATTAGAACTATATAGTGAAACCCTGTCTCAAAAACCAAAAGAAAATGAAAAAAAGGTACTTCCTACAAACAGCTTTCTTATGAATAGGAAAAACAAGACCTAAGATGATGGGGGATATTTTAGATAGAAATAAGAGGGATCAAAAAATCTTGTGTCCTTCTGAGATTATCTAGCTGATGAATTAACAAACCCTATTGCACATAGTATGTCTGGATGTACATTATGTTAGCTGATGCATTATACTCTATTGTTGTTATTGTTATTTAAATTATTTTTCTTATTTACAAACTTTATTATAGAAATAAAAACAAACACACTGAAACTTAACTAGACCCAACAATCTGTAGATCTCAATGAAATTTTATACAGTTGAACAGCTATTTGGAATGGAAGTTTATTTTGAATTTTTCACTTCCACTCTGGAATATATTTTTTACACACTTATCCACCACCAAAGCAAAAAATCCATGACAGAACTAGAAAAACAAGTAGCTCTACATCACCTTTCATATGTGGAATCTAGTCCTGTGTGTGTGTGTGTGTGTGTGTGTGTGTGTGTGTGTGTGTGTAAAAATGTACAGTTGGGTGCCATATAACATGTAGAATGGGGAGCAAAAAGGTTAAATGTCAGAAGATAAGGAAGGGTTGAATTCAGGTAATGTGTATAAGTTATGAAAGATGATATACTTTATTATTTAAAGTTGCAAGTGACAGGATCTTCTGCTGTCCAAGCACTCAGATAACTTCCTACACTTCATCTTTAATTTTACCCTTCTCTTTTGTTTCACTTTTGAGACAGGATTTCATGTAGCCCCAGATGGCCTTGAACTCACTATATATTGAAAGATAACCTTGATCTCCTGATCCTCCTGCTTCTATTTCCCAAGTGCTGGGATCACAGTTGTGTTATAGTTCTGCATTAGCCTGTCAGGAAAATTTTATTCTTGCATAAAGGAATTGAATAAGTCTTTCATTAATTCAAGCATACATATTCAGGGTTTATGATCTTTCAACTGGAAAGTTGGGTAAAATTACTTTCTTAGTCCTAACTTCAACTTGTGACATGAAGTCATTGTTTCTCATCAATATCACTCTTTACTGAATCAGGGAGAAAAGGAATATCTATCTGAGCTTGTAAAAATTTATTATTGTGTGCATATGAGCTTGTGTGGGCCACAGCATTCCTGGGGCAGGGAGAGGGTAATTCTGTGTAGTCAGTTGATGGGAGATGTTATTCTGTAAATATGTTTCACATACTGGTTAATGAATAAAGCACTGTTGGCCAATAGGAAAGCAAGATAGGCGGGGCTAGGATACAAGGAGGAAAGAGGAAGTAGGAAGGAGGAGTCAGCATGTAGAGCCTGGAGAGAGCAGCATGTGGGCCTGCCGCTCTCTGATAAGATGGCCGCGTGGAAATACTTAGATAAGTAGAAATGGGTTAATCATTAAGACAGAGCTAGCCGGTAAGAAACTAGTATCTGGCCAACAGCAGTATATCAAATACAGAGTTTCTATGTATTAATTGGGGCTGACGTGGCCGCATGACCAGACCTTCGGCCAGGAGGAAAAACCTACTGGTAACAAAATGGTTACATAATGGCGCCCAACGTGGCTAATAAGAACTTCCACTTAAAACTAAGAAAAGCTTAAGAAATGTTTTAGAAACAAAGAAACAATGACAAGCAAGACTTCTTGGTAGTAGCATTTTTCTGTGTTGGACTCTGTTTTGCTAGAGACTCCTTTTTTGTGTGGCTCCTGACTCAGCATAAGCTGCAAAAAACCGCATTGCTTTTAAAGAGCTCTGCTAACAATTCATTCGTGTGTAGAGAGCTGGCAATGAAGGTTTACAGTGTGTTTTAAAATATATGTTGGCTTGGGAGAGAGAAAGAAACAGGATACAATGGTTTAAAAAATGAAAAAAGTAGTAGAATAACTGGGTGTGGTGGCATATGCCTTTAATCCCAGCACTCGAAAGACAGAGGCAAGCAGATCTCTGTGATTCCAGGACAGATAAAAGTTACACAGAGAAATCCTGTCTCAAACAATGAAAAAATAAAAGTAAAAGAAACAGAGTAATAAAAAAGCCACATAAAGATGAAAAGCACAGAGAAACTTTGGATATTGTATGCTGTTCTGTTATCTTTAAATTGTTTGACTGCTGAGGAAATAACAACTACTGATAAAAGAAATGTTCCTGGATTAATCCAATTTATATATTTTTACAATGCTTTGACTCCAAAATTTAAGTCTAAGGACAAGTTACTTGGAAAAGGATTTCTAATTTTGTTTTCACAGAATGTGGTTTGATCAAGCCAGACCCCCTGAAACAGAGTCCCAGGTGATCCACTATTCAAAACAGTTGGGACAAAGCAGCCTTGCAGACTACAGCCAAGATTTATGTGTCTTCTTAGGATCCCCATGACAGTGCCCCATACCAGCCGAAAGTAGTTTGGAAAGAACAATGCCCAAATTCCCAAATATTGTTTATAAATGTTTGTTTTCATTTAAATGGTTAATGGTTATAAATGGTTAATGACCACAACCAATCTTTTTAAAGGTAAAAGGGGGATTATGGTATAGATATGAATACTTTGTTTTGGAATGGATTTTCATTTATTGATACAATTTAAGGTCAATTTGTGATATGTATATTTCTCCTCTTGTGTAGGTATTGTGTTTATATAGCTCAGTTAGAAATGTAATGTATAATTTACTGCAGATTATAGATAGTTACCTATAAGAGTCAAAACTTAGAGTTAGGTGAGTTAGGTTTTTTAGATATATAGAGATGTATTTGAGATGGATAGGCATTCTTCAAACCTTTCAAAAACCTACAGAATATGGCATTTAAAATGGTTTAGGGATTTTCTTGACAGTGAGGCATAACTGCTCCTGGCAACACCACTTTCATCAGAAAGGAAGATGGACCTTGAAGAAAGATGTTATGGAATTTGCCTCCAATATGGCAAGATTAGCCATTTGGAAAAGATACTGCTCTTGTCTGTACTGTTTGACTTTATGCTGTATAAACTGGACATGCAGGGCCCACAGGAAAGTGACTGCTGAAACAAGATGGACAGTGCTACAGGGTTCCTGCTTCATGGAAGAGTCTGCCAGACAGTCTGCAGGACACAGAGAAAAGTGACTGACAAACTGCCAATACAGATGGACAGCTTAAAGTTTCCTGCTTTGCTGAGGAGTCTGCCAGACACACTATGGCCTATGGGCTGAAGATGGAACATTACAGAAGAACTTCGGGTGACTGACCAGGCAGTGAGTTCTCTCTGTCATTTCTAGAGTTTATATATTATCCTTCTGTGGTCTTTGAAGGAGTTGAAGACAGATAGTTTTTGTTATAGTTTTACTTAGTTAGGATTAAAGACAAGTTACATATAGGACTTTAGACTCACAAAGATAGGATAGATGATGGAATATGTTCTTAAATCTTACTAAATGTTAATGGACAAAATATCGTTAACTGTGATTCTTATTTGATAACTGTTGTATAATATATTTTGATCTGCTAAGGTTAAAACCCTGCTTTTATTTTAGCTAGAAAAGAGGAGATGATCGGAGATGTTATTCTGTAAATATGTTTCACATACTGGTTAATGAATAAAGCACTGTTGGCCAATAGGAAAGCAAGATAGGCGGGGCTAGGATACAAGGAGGAAAGAGGAAGTAGGAAGGAGGAGTCAGCATGTAGAGCCTGGAGAGAGCAGCATGTGGGCCTGCCGCTCTCTGATAAGATGGCCACGTGGAAATACTTAGATAAGTAGAAATGGGTTAATCATTAAGACAGAGCTAGCCGGTAAGAAACTAGTATCTGGCCAACAACAGTATATCAAATACAGAGTTTCTGTGTATTAATTGGGGCTGGCGTGGTGGCAGGACCAGACCGGTGGTGGGGAAAAACCACCTACTCGTAACAGTCAGTTCTCTCTTTTCACCTTCACTTGTGTCCCACATATCAAATTCAAGTCATCAGACTCTCAAGGGCAGGGCTTCTGCCCACTGAACACTCTCACCAGCCTAGAACATCTCTTTTAAAAGAACGATTACTGTATACTAGGCACTTGGTATTAAAGCACAATTTCATTTTGTTTTTAGCAACTCTGTGCTTATTGCAATAGGTTAAAAAATCAGAAGGGCTGGTAAGGGAAAATACTTAAGATCATTAACTTTAACAAGAGTTCTAATAGATCTTAATAGTAAAAGCCCAGAGTCAGATATTAGGGGGTGAAAGCTGAAAGATAAGAGAAGCAGAACAACCAGCCACTAGAACTCTTACCTCTATGAAATCCTCAGACTGAAAAGAGACAGAGTTCTTGTCTCATCCTGCCTATGTTCCTCTCTCTGTCTATCCATCTCACTTCCTGTCAGTCTGTACAGAACTCTGTCTCTTCAGAACTCTGTAGTTAACTCAGTCTCTTCAGAACTCTGTAGTTAACTAGTGGCTGGGTCTATCCTCTGATCTTTAGGCAAACTTGATTTGTTGGACTATAAACAAGATATCATCACAATCAACCAGTAATTGGCAGACTTCAATTCCAACCACAAGAATTTATTTTAAAATTGGTACCCTTAAATGGGGTACATTATCCTATCTTTCTTGCAATTAGGTTGCTAGAAGTAAACTTCTGAATTTCCCTTTCCCCAGAGAATCAAACAATGCTGGCTACTTCACAATGGAATTCTCTCTCACACAAGCAAATGTCTCCAGTATGTTCTCTTTTCTGACTTGCCTTCTGGGAACTCTCACACTCCATATCTCCTGCCATCCAGCCATACTCATCCTCTCTTTTGGGGAGAAAGAAGACTGTCAGGTTTTTGGGGCCAGTTTAGCATACTCTACATTCACCAATGGAGTTTACTGATTTTTTTTTCAGCATCTCCCTCCAGTACCTTCTTTAAAATAGTAAAAAGATTTTAAAATTACAGAATTAAAGGATTTGTTAATCACAAGGTGTTTCTAAATGGGTTCTTTTGGGGGTATCTCTCAAACTCTCCCTTTAATGGCTTCCCGAACATATTGAATCTAAGTGTATTTTCCTAGGTTCAGAAAAGCTTTTGACAAGGTCTTGTGAAGGATGCTTTTGGAGAAGTTAAGGAACTTTCTCACTGTGTGGCTAGAAGGCTCCTCTAGCAGTTCTCACAATGTACTCTTCAAACTCATGCTGAGTACATCAATGGAGTAAAGAATAAAAACCACATGATCATCTCAACAGACTCAGAAAAAGCATTTGAAAAAATTCAATACCCTTTTTCCTGATGAAAACCTCTCAGCAAGCTATAAATAGAACAGAACTTTTGTGCCATGATTAAGGGCATCTCTGAAAGTCCCACACCTACTATCAATAGTGAAGATTGAAAATTTTGCTCTGAGATCAGGGACAAAATGTTTATATACAACATTGTACTGGAGGTTCTAATCAGAGCAGTTAGGCAAGTTAATGCAATAAAACGAATTCAGATTGGGAAATAATCAACACGATTGTCTTTGGTTATAAGTGTCATCTTGTGTATATGTGTGTGTGTCCCTAAGGAGTCCACAAAAAAAGGACTATGAGGATTAATAGGTTAGCAAAACTACAGAATAGAAAGTCAATACCCATAATTGTATCATTAAATACTAATGATAAAAAAATCCAAGATAAAATTAAGAAAACAACTATGGAGGGCTTTAAATGGGGAGACAGAAAGGAGGATAATACACGAGGGGAAGGGAGATAAATAACACTAATTATGCTTGAAAAAGACATAGGGGAGCATCATTTTATATTTACCTAAAATTAAATTTAAGTATATATGTATATATTACACTTACATGTAATATATATTTAAATGAAGTTACATCACTTGGGGAGATATAAATACTTCCCCAAGAGCCATTAACTATCTAATAAAAACTCCAGTACCAGGCATGAAATATGTCTTTATGAGTTGTTGCTCAGCAGAGACCAAAAAACTCCCAAAGCAATATAGACTATTGCTATTATCTTTGTTGTCTCCCAGAAGTTGATGGTCTGTCTCTATTGCTGAAGATACCACACACTTTGGAGATGTAACTTCAGTGATTTGACCCTGGAAAAACACCTCCCTGACTAGTATCTTCATGGTACTAGAAGGTGATATGCAAGCTGTTAAAAGAGTAAAACAACCAACAGTCCTAGCCAGCTGGGGTGCAGTTGTGATAAGACATTTCCTGGGGAAATGCCACACTTGTGTCTCCTCAGACAGGAAGTCCATGATGAACCTAAGTATGAATATAACTAAGTTCAACTTGGTGAACCAATGAGTTTTACTGGGGTTAGTTACAGCAATGGGTGATGGGTTACTTACAGGAGCTGAAAGAACTCAAAGATAGCTGTGTCATCAAAGCCCATCCCAGCACAGATGACAGTTCACCAGGGCTGGGAACTTGGAGCATACTGCACATCTGGCAGGCAATTCAACAAGGTGGAGAATGTCCTTTCCAAGTGATATGGTTGGTTAGTCTAAACCTCTTTCAGGCATCTCAGCTGGTTTTAGTCTTTTTGTAGCTGATTCAGCAGCTTGACCTGTTTACTCTTAGGAAGAATTGATCTAGTGAATCTGTTCAGTTTCAGGGACTTCCTGCATCTATTTTTAATTGTTTATCTTTCTGCTCAAAAATACTTGCCTGCAGGATGGAATTTTTCAATATCAGAGGAAACTGTTACACAGCTATGAACCACAACTATTAGCAACACAGCAAGAACTATCTAAAGGTACAATAGTGGCATTTATATCTTGGTGATAACCAACAGCTATCTAATTGGAATCAAGGCCCTTTTAACAGGAGGAAAATCATGTCAGGTACTGTAAACCTAATCAATAGCAAATGGCTAGTCATGAGTCTTAGAAGAGAACCTACCTCTGCCACATTCCTAAACTAGTATACTTCCTAATTACATTCTAAATGTGTGTGTGTGTGTGTGTGTGTGTGTGTGTGTGTGTGTGTAGCTCTCCTTCTTCATCAAATAAGTTTGTTTTTGTAGGCAATAGAGATCATCACAGAAAGTCACGACTGGTCAAATGCAGAGAACAACTGACATAAGGTGCCTGGCACTGATTGATAACATCTATAACACAATTCCTATACACAAGATTCAGGGAATATCATGGAAGAGGGGAAGGACAGGTTGTTAGAACCAGAGGGTCAGGAAGTTTGGTTGTGAGATTATAACCTTCTAGCTATAACAGGTAAAGCTGCATCCATGAACTCTCCAAAGTATACCTGTCCAAAGAAGATTTGAAAAATTCCAACACCAAACTACATCCCAGTGTAGATGGAAGAAATCTCATGTGGCTCCATTTCTACATGAAGAGCTACAAGAATTAGCAATATCTGAGAGGAAGAGAATTAGTTTTCCTCAAGGATGAGGAGCCTGATAGGTTACTCAGTACTAAGTGGTCAGCTCTAGAGGCATATACATTCAGGCAACACTGAATGAACTCCATAAATTGTATTTATGCTTATTAACTTATGTGTTTAAGTAATAGCACTGGCTAAAAGAGAGAGGAAGAGACAGAAATGTGAGTTTGAAAAGGACCAGGAAGGGAGGAGGACAAGGGGACAGGAAGAAGAAGAAGAAGGGAGAAATGATATAATTATATTTTAATTAAATTTAAAGTTTTTTTTAAGATGGCAACTCTGTTCACAATAACATCATGTTTTTCCAAAACCAAATCATTAGCCTTAAAAACTTTTACATGCAATCAGCATTACACAGACTCAGTGGGATATATTTATATGTTTATTTATATATATGTAACAATAATAATTGAAGAAAAAGAGGCCCTGGGATTTGAGAAGGAGCTGGCTTGAGAAATCATTGAAAGGTTGGCAGGAGAGGTAAACTGAAGTGATTATATTTAAATTAAATGTAAAAAGCAATACTTACAACAATTTAAAATGTTAAGAGGACAATATCATTCATAGTGAACTATAGGTTTGAAGAAATTTCTATAAAAATTCAAGTTTGCTTTTTTAAAGAAGAAACTGACAAAATGATCTTAAAACTTATGTGAAAATGCAATGGAATTTCAAAAAAATTAAAAAAGAGAAAAGTCAGAGGATTCACACTTCCACATTACACACTTACTATGAAACATAATTAACAACCCAGAAGTAACTTTCACATTTGTAGGCAACTGACCTTTAAATTGATTTTATAATTTAAATAATTTATATAATTTATGTATTCAGTTTATTTTATGAATATTTCCAGGTCCAGCCTAGGGTATTTTTAAGCCACTGGTGTTTTGAAGATTGTGACAGAGACCATGAAACAACAGAAAAGAAAATGTTGTCAACCATATAGACAGAATGAAGAGTATAGAAGTACAAATAGGAACACTATGTAAGCAAATTCTCAACAGATAATATTTCAAATTAACATAAACATTCATGTTATTTAGAGATAAAAAACAAACTCCCCCAATTAAAATTTATTTGAAGATTAAATTATCGTGGGGAGGGGGGGAAGAAATAGGACAGGAAGGAGTAAGGCCGAAGGATTTCTTCATTCGTCATAATCTCTTCTGGATATTATGGTCCAAATTAGTGTTTCCATGTTCCTTTTATGACTACTGAAAATTTCCATCTATTCAACTTTGTTTTGCACAAGCTCTTAAAAGGGGATCATTTTGGGTCCCAAGAACACAGGCATAGAATCCAAATGAAGTCTTCCTAAAAGGAAGTTGTGCTTTGAAGGACATTTCACTTTTGACCTCCCGATATTTTAACTGGTAATCTGGCAACTGGCTTTGAAATTAAGATGAGAACAAATGGATTTCGTTTTTGTTCATTATTTAATGGCTTTTCAGAAAGAAAGGGACATCAAAAGGATTTCTGCTCAATAAGGAATATAATTTACAGTTGTTGAAGAATGGACTATTTGCAAACCCAATGTTGTTGTTCTGTAATAGACTTTTCAAGAAGCACGATGTGCTGCACAATTTCTCTCATGGATTCCTTTCCTACTGTGATTGCAAACTTCATTCCAAAGCATTACTCTACCAGTGTCAAAATCTTTGTGAAAGTCTTTTTCTTTCTTCTAGATTGCCACAAGATGTACTTTATACCTTCTCTAATACTTACATTCCAATTTGTGCCGATGACATGGCTATCTAGGCAGGCCTCAATAAGGAACTATATGGCATTTTTAGCGTGTTATACATGGTATTCTGTGAAACAAAAAAGATCTGGTGTTTTTTTCTAAATATTATTCCATCCAGTCCATAAATACATTCTTTTTGTTTTCCATAATCATTACTATTTTATTTTTCTTTTTGAGCCAGGGCCACACTATGTAGCCCAAGTTGGCCTGGGATTCACTAAGCTCTAACAGGCCTCCAGCTTAAATTCCTCCTGTCTCAACTTTATGAGTACTGGAATTTCTAACATGGACCACCATACCCAGATGCTCATAACTACACTCTTGCTGTCTCCAAATGTATTAAAGACATCATATATTTACTCTTTGATCATATAAAGTGTAAGCCTGCCCACACTACCATGTAGAGATTTCTTTCAGTATGTTTTCATGCTCACTGTTATCTCCATGAGATGTCTAGTGCTCACTCAGCTCCAGAAAGGACTCACTACACACTCCTCAAGCCACTGGATGTGTTGTGGGATAGGTAGCAAGTAGACATCTTTTCTCAATCTGGTTTGGAAACAGTGACATGACCACCAAGACTTTAAATTAAATTTAAAATACAGAAAGAAGCTACAGTAAGGGGGAAAGTACACATGGGAATATTTAGGAGATTTATGTCCAACTGCAAGGACAATCTCAGTTGTTCTAAGAAAAAAAAATGATCCTAAAATCTGGCTTTTAAAGTCTTCCTGGAGAAGTAAATGCCTCAGTGTTTGATTTTGGCTGACTTAGATTATATTTAATATTTCACAGAGGACACTTTTCCCCCTATGGTTATGATGGAACCCAAGGCCTCACACATATTTAGCAAGTTCTTTACCACTCTTCCTCATCCCCCAACCCAAAGAACACTTTCCTAACAACGTGCACTTGGAAAAATATGGCACAAAACTTTTAAATGTATAACTGCTCTCAGAGAATGAGCCAACCTATCCCTGATCAAGAAGAGTAGGTGTCACATAGGGCCTGCAAGATGGCTCAGTGGACAAAGGCATCTTCTACTAAGCCAAATGACTTTAGAGAAAACTGACTCCTAAAAGTTGTCCTCTGCCCTCCCCACACTCATCTTGATACACATGTGCTCCACACATATGTGCACATGCACACAAAAATTAATCAATAAAAATACAATGAAAACAACTTCAAAGAGTAGGTTATCAGATAAATCATGTATGTGATCGGTATGAAAGTACAAAACTTTTGAACCATATCCTAATAATTTACAGTTCACACCTATGATATGTTGTGTTGTCAGGTTACACAAAGTGTCCCTGTATATATTATCCCTTACCCTTTCCTATCTTGTAGTGGTTCCCAAATTCTTGTACAAAAGAAATGCCTGTTGAACTTGATTGAAATGCAGATTCATGCATTCTACTCTTAGAGTATTCTCAGTGGATTTACAGTTAGAAGTCTACAATATGGGGATCAATATATTGTATTGTTAAGTCACACAAAGGATCCCTATATACTAGATATCAAGTATTCAAGTAGCTCTATAAAAATGAGGACTCTCTAGTATTATGAATTTGACCTGAATTAAGATGAGATTTTACTAGCAATAATTCTACTTGTCATCTTAGACTTTAGAGACAGTTTTGTCTAATTACCTTAATATTCAAAGTCTATTTTAGAAAACGTCACAGAGAATTTTAAATAATTCTCCTTTTTTAAACTTTCTAACAGGACTAACAGCCACTAAAATGATTTCATTGGAGCTAGTGGCACATGCCTGAAATCTCAGCACAGGAGAAGCAGAGGCAGAATGAGTACAATTTCAAGGCCAGCCTGAGTCAAACTGCATATAGTCAAACTTTATCTCAAACAAACAAGAATGCAATTGTTGTCAGACACACTTTTCACCAAAGTCATTATCTCCCTTCCCCTCTCTTATTTTCAGTGACCCCAATAAATGTAATGAGCTATGCCAAGGGCTTAAAAAAAGTAAAAATTGCACATGCAAGGGATAAGCTAGGCCTGCCTTAAAAATCATCCAATGAGGGACTCACGACCATGTGTTAACATTATACTCAAGCTGGAGAATATACAGATAATATGTACAGGATTCATAAGTTTATTTTCAAAAAGTGGATGTCATGTTTTTGTGTGTGACATGCTAACATTTCATAGAATTGTATTTAAAGGAACTGGAGATTCATATTCTTGAGGTGTACATGAAGATTATGTTTTTTTATATTTTGTGTAGGTTTTAATAAATTATAAGATATCAAAAGAAAATAATTAAAATGAAAGAAATACATGAAGAAGTAAAGGAAAGTGTAGATTGTTGCAGCACACCTTTAAAAAAATTCTTACTGGAGATGTGAAGAAGGAAACAGGAATTGATGTTGTAATGTGCACTTCTCATTGATCCAGCTGCAAGTGGTCCAAGAAACACAGTATGAGAAACTTTGCTGAAGTACAGCACCCCCTTAACAAATACTAAATAAACACTCTATTTTCTGGAAATTTATGATAGACACTATGAGTACAATAATGAAAAGACTCAATGAATGGAAATATTTTAGCAGTCATCTCTGGTACCTACATGATATGACTTGTACACACAGTAGACATGAAATAAATGTCTGTTGAATGAACAAATGAATAGATGAATGAATGAGTTCTCAGATGAGGTCAGACACAAAAAAAACCCATAATGCATCATGAGTAATACTATTTTAGAGATATTTATGAAAGAAGAGAAAGGAGGTCACATTTATTTGGGATGTATTTTGTGGCAGGCACTATGTCAACTTCCTACTGTGACACCCAGGAGGAGAAGCAGTTAACTCAGCTTAGGAACAACAGAGAACGTGTCTAGAAGGAAAGCTGCATCCATTGATTCTCAGAGGGTCAGGAATGTGTGTGAGGAGTCAGAGGGATTGGCTATCAGTCCATAGAGGGATGTAGGAATTTTAAAAATTAGCCAGGCAGAGGAAATACATCAAAACACAGAGACACAGCATAGAAATACAAGCACAGAAAACTGGAGTGTAATCCTGAAGAACCCAGGTGTCTTGGTTATTTTTAAATTGTTGTGATGAGTCCATACAGCAGGTATTGTGCTGGAGCAGTAGCTGAGACAACAGCCAGAGGCAGAGAGAGAGAGAGAGAGAGAGAGAGAGAGAGAGAGAGAGAGAGAGAGAGAGAGAGAGAGAGAGAGACAGAGAGAGAGAGAGAGACAGAGAGAGAGAGAGAGAGAGAGAGAGAGAGAGAGAGAGAGTGTTAGTTAACTGGAAATTTCAAAGCCCACCCTCAGTGGAACACTTCCTCCAACAACACCTCTTAAGTCCTCCCAAACAGTTCTACCAACTGGGGACAAAGCATTCAAATGTATGAGCCTATAGGGTCATTGTCATTTAGACAAGTGTCACACCAACTGTCAACAATAGAATAATTTATAGTTTTAATTTAAATTGAATTAATTTAAATGTGATTTATAAGTAAATGTGATACCCTTCCTTTTTAGACGATATTTGGTAAAGAAGTAGAAGTGTGTGTGTGTATGTGTGTGTGTGTGTGTGTTATCACAGGTTATCATTGATGTCTAAAACTGTGGCACTGGAAATTTATTACTTTGAGTTACTGATAAATGGCATTGTGAAAAAACAAATATCTCTTTCAGATTGTATGTCCTTTTGCTGTTGCTGTTCATAAATTATCAAATCAGATCATGTGACAGTTATAGATCTCATTTTATACAGAGATTGTACATAGTTTCCAGTAATTCCCTTGCACATGAGTTGGTAAAATATAAGTTGAATGCATAAGCTGTTTGTCAAGATAATTCTGTAACTAGTTGAGTAACTCTAGTCAAAGAAGAAAAAGAATGATTTGATCAGACTGGAAAGAAAGTTCTAATAGAAAACCAAAATCCTCTCGCTCATCTTTGGCTAAGTGATATTTTTGGATCACTGTAATAATAGCTTTAAAGATGCTTACAGAAGTCCAAAGATGGAGCGCCTACCTTCAAAAGTAATGAGTACTAGACACTAAGGGATTCAAGCCAACCATAGAGATCCTGTTGTCTGGTAGCCAAATAGTAGATGGGGCCCTTTTAATTAGTGTGGTACTTCAAATCAAGCATGAACTTGCAGGAAAAAAATCACAGCTCAAGGATGAACATGATGAAGCATGCCTGAAATTCTTGTCCTAAGGAGACTGAGGAAGGAGCATTGCTAGGAATCTGAGGTCACCCTGGGCTACATAGTGAGTACTAGATCATCCTAGGCTACAGAGGGAAATCCTACCACAAACAAGCAAACAAATGAGACTGTAGTTCACATTTCAGCTTTGCTATTTACTGAGAACAGGGCTCTGAGCAGGGTGGGTAACTAAAATCATGCTAGTTTCCTCAGCTGTAAGTGAGGGATCAGAATACTTAACCTGTAGCAAATACTTTAGGAACTTTTATGTAAAAACACAAAACACAAGGCTTGGAACATTGTTGGTATTTAGTAAATGGGACATCTTATAACAATATTTTTGTTCAGTGACTCAGAGGACATGCAAACACATCTCAAATCTACCTATGACATAAAGATGCGAGAGACTTTGAATTGAATTGATTAATCCTAGACTACCTTTCCCCCAATTTTTAAAGGCAGATGAGATGGATCATCAGGTAAAGGTGCTTACCACCTAGTCAGATGATATGAGTTCGAACCCCAGGCCCTAAATGGTGGAGAAAACCAACTCCTAAAAGTTATTCTCTGACTTCTACATACACACTGTGGAACCTACCACCACCAACCAAAATTAATAATATAAAATGTATTAGATGATGCCATACTCAAACTGACAAAGTAATGATAATACTTAACAAGAATACGTATAAAGTATCATTTCTAGGAGCAACATATAACTAAATGGCAGCGTATAGGTAATCTGACATGATTGCAGGCTTGCTTAGAAGCTCTGTTTTAGAAATAGAACACTCAGTAATTTGTTTCTCCTTGTTTCTTCATTTTGTACAATAAGTATTTGTTGAGCATACTTCTGGATTCTGGGGAAACCATGCAAAGCAATATCCTTGGGATGGAGAGATAGCTACGTGGTTAAGAGCACTTATTGCTCTTCCAAAGGGCCCAGGTCTGATAACCTGTGCCCATGTGGCAGCCCACTCCCTTCTGTAACTCCAGTCTGAGAGCATTTGATGCCCTCTTCTGGCCTGCTTAGGCACTTCATGCATGTGGTGCACAGACATTTATGCAGGCAAAACGCCCTTACACATAAAAACACAATTTTAAACATTGAAAGCAATAATATGCTTCCCCTTTCCTCAAGGAGTTCGTAATCTGGATCAATAACAGAGTGTGATTATTCCAATTATAGATGCAGTTAGAGGTCCAGAGGAAGAACAATGAAGGGAGTACAAAAGTATAGCACTGGAGGTTAAGGGGGAAACAACTTTCTACAGGCCATGACTCCTGAGCTCTTTTAACTTATTTTTCCCTTTTATTTATTCCTTGAGAATTAAATACAGTATGTTTTATCATATTTTCCCATCCTCCAGCTTCTCCAACTTGATGCTCTTTCTCTTTTTTTACAACAAAAACAGAAACAGAAGTCACTAAAAAAAAATCTAGTTTGTGTTGACCATCACCTCCGGATCATTGGGATGCATGAGAGTGTGGTTGATATAGAATGTCACTCCACTGGAAAATACTAATTTTGCCTTCTCCCAGCAGTTATCAATTGCAAGTAGCGTCTTAGTTAGGAGTGGGATTTTGTGCCCCTCCTCCATATTGGGAATTTTGTCTAGTTTGGGTTTCTGTAGGTCTCACATGCACTGTCAGTTTCTGTGACTTCATACTTGCATCTGCCCTATTGTGTCTGGAGAATTGTCTAAAACCTCTGGATCTTAGAGTAATCTTTCTGCCCCTCTTCCACATAGATCCCTGAACCTTGATGGGAGCAGTGCGATCAGAATATTCCTGTCAGGGCTAAGTACTTCACAGTCTCAGTTATGGGTCTTTGTGTTAATTACCATTGACTGCAAGACCCTCTAGTGAGGGTTGAGTGAGGCCCTGATCTATATGTATAGCAATATGGCATCAGGAGTCATTGTACTGCTATGCTAAGTTAGCAGAAATAGTACTAATAGGTTTTCCTCTAGGCCCATGATTTATACAATCTCAGGCTCATGGACACTTTAGCAGTGTCTTATATGGGTTCCACCTTATGGAATGGACCTTAGATCCAATCAAAAAATGATTGGTTATTTCCCTAATATTCAGTTAATTATTGCACCACAGTATGTATCTTGTAGGTAGATTGATATTAGAGTTCACAGGGTTCATAACTAACTGAGATGATGATTACTTTTCTCCTCTGGTGGCGTGCAGAGTATATCCCAGCACCATGGACACTAGTCAGTAGAGGTGAAGCTTCTAATCAGTCACCAGCTCAATTTCTACATATTTGATAACATAAGAGATATCTTCAGCAATATGACCTTACCATCAGTTTGTGGAGGGTATCCAACAGCCTCAGCAATAGTCTATGATGTCTGGATGGGTCTGTGGGGCTCCTTTGGACAGATGCAACCCATTTGCTGCATCTGGGTTTTTATCTAGTTAGAGTATTGTCTCTACCGTAAGTTTCTTTTTTATATGTATATATTTTAGGAAGCTTCTACAGTAGTAGGTTTCCATGTGCCTTTTAAAAGGAACTTTAGTGTTTTTAGTTATCCCTCCCCATAACCTCTCCTCTACCTTGCCTCTCATCCCACACCCCCTTTTATCCTCCTGTCCTATTTTCCCCTTCATCCCCTTAAAACATTGTATTCTGTATCTCCTTCCTTGGGACATCTCCTGGTCCCTTACTAGTTACATAACCTCTGTGGATATTCTAAACAAAATACACATATCTGAAGCTTAAAAGCTAACATCTATATAATGAAAAAAAACATGCAATATTTGTCTTTCTGGATCTGGGTTCCCTCTCTGGGGATAATTGTTTCTAGTTCCATCCATTTATTCACAAATTACCTAATTTCACTTTTCTTAACAGCTGATAGACATCTTGGGATGTTTACAATTTCTGGACGTTGTGAATAGAACAGAAATGAACATGGATGAGCAAGCAAGCGTCTCTGTAGTAGGATGCAGAGTGCTTTGGATATATGTCCAAGAGTGGTGTAACTGGATATTTGGTAAACCAATTTCCAGCTTTTTGAGGAAGCTCCACATTGATTTCCATAGTGGCTGTACCAGTTTGCACTCCAAAGAGGAATGAGTAAGTGTTCTCATTTCCCCACATCCTCACCAGTGTGTTTTATTGATCTGGACCACTCCTGCTGAGGTAAGTTGGAATCTCAAAGTTGTTTTAGTTTCTATTTCTCAGATGACTAAGGATGTTGAATATTTTTAATATTCCACACCATTTGTGCTTCATCTTTTTAGAAAACCTGTGTTAGTTTTGTGTCCCATTTTTAATTGTGTTACTTGTATTCTTAGGTGTGTGTAAGTTCTTTGTGTATTTTAGATACTGACCCTCTGTCATATGTATAACAATTTTTCTTCCATGCTATAGATTGGCTCTTTGCTCAAATAATTGTGTTATTTGCTGTAGAGAAGATTTTGTTTGTTTCATGAAGTCCCATTTATTAATTGTTGATCTTAATGCCTGTGCTATTGGGATCCTGTTCAAAAAGTCCTTTCTTGTGCCATTGGGTTCAAGCATATTCCCCATTTTTCCCTTACATTAGATTCAGTGTAACGAATCTTATTTTAAAGGTCTTTGATCCATTTGGAGTTGAGTTTCCAATTTGACCAGCACCATTTGTTGACCAAGCTGTCTTTTCTCCAGTGTGAAATTTTGACAGGGATTGCACTGAATCTGTAGATTGCTTTTGGTGGGATGCCCATTTACACAATATTAATTGTGGTGATATTTTGTTTATGATCTAATAAAGCCACTGGGGATCAAAATGCAAAGATAGCCACAGCCATAGAGCCAGGCAGTGGTAATACACACCTTTAATCCCAGCAGCCATACTGGCTAGCCATAGAGACCAGGCAGTGATGGTACACACCTTTAATCCCAGGACTCAGGAGACAGAGGCAGATGGATCTCTGTGAGTCCAAGACCACCCTAGGCTACACAAGAGTGAATGAGTCCAAAAGAGTAACAGAACTCATGCCTTTAATCCCAACACTTGGGATCACATGCCTTTAATCCCAGCACTAGGGAGGAGGAAACAAGAGTGACATGGCTGGGCAGAAAAAGGAATATAAAGTTGGAGGAGACGGGAACTTGGGAGCATTTGCTTCTGAGGATTCATGGAGAGAATTGTCTCTGAGGATTTGTGGAGATAGCATAGCCATATCAGCTTCATAGAGGTAGAAGAGCTACTGGCTTGGCTGCTTTGCTTTTCTGATCTTCAGCTTGAACCCTAATATCTGTCTCTTGGTTTTTATTATTCATGTTACAATCAATCCTACCAATCCTTGTGCATGGGAGGTCTTGCCAACTTCTAATACATTCTTCAATGTCTTAAATTTTTTATTATGTAAATCTTTTACTTGCTTGGTAAGAATTATTTCAAGATATGTTTGAGGCTATTATTAAAGGTATTGTTTAGCTTATTTTCTTCCCAGTCCATTTTTTCATGTGTATATAAGAGGGCTACTAATTTGTGTGTTAACTTTATGTCCTGCTACTTTGATGAAAACATTAATCAGCAGTAGGAGTTTCCTGGTGGATTATTAAGGGTCTTTCATATATATAATCATATAATCTTCAAATAAGAACATTTTGACTTCTTCCTTTCCTATTTGTACCCTTGATCTCTTTCAATTGTCTTATTGCTCTAGCTAAAACTTCAAACATTGAATAAGTATGAAGAAAATGGACATCTTTGTCTTATTCCTGATTTAGTGGAAATGCTTTGACTTTTTCTCCATTTAGTATATCAGCTATAGGATTGCTGTAAACTGCCTTTATTACATGAAGATGTCCCTCATATCCTCTCTCTCTCTCTCTCTCTCTCTCTCTCTCTCTCTCTCTCTCTCTCTCTCTGACTTTCATTATGAAGGGATGTTGAATTTCTGTCAAAGGCCTTTTCTGTAACTAATAAGATGGTTATGCGGTTTCTATCCTTTAGACTGTTCATGTGGTGGATTAAGTTTATTGATTACATATGTAATACCACTTAACCTCTCTGAGATGAACCCAACTTGATCATGGTAGATAAACTCTGTGATGTGCTCTTGAATTGAATTTGCAAATGACTTATTGAGAAATCTTGTATCTATGTTCTTAAGGGATATTGATCAATAATTTTCTTTTTTGTTGAGACTTTGTGTGATTTTTGTACCTGCAATAGTGGCTTCATAAAAAGAATCTGGAAATGTTCCTTCAGTTTGTATATTGCAGAATAATTTGAAGCTAATTGGCTCTAGTTGTTTTTAAGGTCAGGTAGAATTATGCACTTAATCCATCTTTTTAAGTGCTGTTTCTATTTCATTGGTGGATATGGGTGTGCTTAAATTATTTCTTTAATCTATATTCAGTATCAATATGTCATATATCAAGAAATGTATCCATAACTTTAGGTTTTCTAGTTTGGAAGAATACAGATTTTTGAAGCATGTCCTTATGATTATCTGAATTTCCTCGGTGTCTTTCATACTATCTCCCCTTTCATCTCTAGTTTATTCATAAAATTTTCTTTATTTTTTATTTTTAATGAAATTTTCTTGTGGAATATTAGTTAAAATGTATTACATCTTTTATGCTGTGGAGTATTTGTTTAATGATACAAAGATATGTTACATTCTTTTATGTTGCATTTGTTTAACTCTATAAAGCTGCATTACTTTGCCTATCTAAAAAACCTGATTGGTCTAATAAAGAGCTGACCATCCAATAACTAGGCAGGAGAGGGATGGGTGGTGCTGCCAGGCAGAAATAATAAATAGGAGAAGAAAAAGGGAAGAGGGGGAGTGAGAAAAGGAGGAGAGGAGGACGCCAGGGACCAGCCACCCTGCCACACAACCAGCCATGGAGTAAGAAGGAAAGAAAGGCGATGGAAGATGTCATTCTGTAAATATGTTTCTTGTATTGGTTAATGAAAAAAGCACTGTTGGCCAATAGGAAAGCAAGATAGGCTGGACTAGGAGACAAGGAGGAAAGAGGAAGAGGGTGGAGGAGTCAGCATGTAGAGTCTGGAGAGAACAGATGTCTGGGCCCTCTCGCAAGTAAGATGAGACCACGTGGAAATACTTAGATTAATAGAAACGGGTTAATATTTAAGGCAGAGCTAGCCGATAAGAAACTAGTAACTAGCTAACAGAATTATATCAAATACAAAGTCTCAGTGTTATTTGGGGCTGGTGTGGCGGTGGGCCAGGGTGGGCAGGGAAAAACAACATACTCGTTACATATGACACCCAGTGTGGCTAATAAGAACTTCCACTTAAAACTAAGAAAATCTTAACAAATATTTTAGAAACAAAGTAACAAAGACTAGCAAGACTTCTTGCTAACAGCATTTTTCCAGTTGGACTCTGTTTTGCTGGAGACAAACAGAAATGCCCGGCTCCTTTAAGGGAAGTTTCCTGACTCAGCATAAGCGGCAAAAAACCTAATGGCTTTTAAAGAACTCTGCTAACAATTCATTGGTGAGAACTGGCAGTGGCAGTGACCATATCTCCAAGCCGGCAGCATGCTGCTGGATGGCAGCAGCGTAAAACAAGGCAGTGAGTACAGCTCTCAGTGCTGGAGGTAAAATAATAGCTTTCATTTTAGCAACGTTGTTGTTTACCAAATAAAAGACTCATGGACAGAAAAAGATAAAGATTTACAGTAAAGACAGATTCACATTAAGAAAAACTGCTAAAGGTTTACAGTGTGTTTTAAAATATATGTAGGCTTGGGAGAGAAAAAGAATAAAATGGTTTTACAGAGAGTTGCTGGGTGTGGTGGCACACGCCTTTAATCCCAGCACTTGTGAGGCAGAGGCAAGAAGATCTCTGTGATTTCAAACGAAACCTGGTATGCAGAGTGATTTCCAGGACAGATAAAAGTTACACAGAGAAACCCTGTCTCAAAATATGTAAAAATAGAAGTAGAAGAAATAGAGTAATAAAGAAACCATGTAAAGATGGAAAGCACAAAGAAACTTTGGATACTATACGCGATTCTGTTGTCTTTAAATTGTTTGACTGCTGAGAAAATAACAACAACTGTTAAAACAAATGCTGCTGGATTAATTCAAAATATTTTAAAAATGTTTTGACTCCAAAATTTAATTCCAAGGACAAGTTACTGGGAAAAGGATTTCTATTTTTGTTTCCACAGAAAATGAAAAGCTGTGGATTCCTTCCAGACTAATGTGGTTTGATCAACCAGACCCCCAGAAACAGCACCCCAGGTGATCCAACATTCAATGCAGTTGGGACAAAGCAGCCTTGCAGACTACAGCCAAGATTTATGTGTCTTCTTAGGATTCCCCATGACAGCGCCCCCTACCAGCAGGAAGCAGTTTGGAAAGAATGCCCAAATTCCCAAATATTGTTTATAAATGTTTGTTTTCATTTAAATGGTTAATGGTTATAAATGGTTAATGGCCACAACCAATCTTTTTAAAGGTAAAAGGGGGATTATGGTATAGATATGAATACTTTGATTTGGAATGGATTTTCATTTATTGATACAATTTAAGGTCAATTTGTGATATGTATATTTTTCCTCTTGTTTAGGTATTGTGTTTATACAGCTCATTTAGAATGTAATGTATAATTTAACACAGATTATAGATAATTACCTATGATACTAAAAACTTAGAGTTAAGTTAGTTAGGTTTTCTAGATATACAGAGATTTATTTCAGATGAATAAGCATTCTTCAAACATTTCAAAGACCTACAGAATATGGCATTTAAAATGGTTTGGGGGTTTTCTTGACAATGAGACAACACCACCTTCATCAGAAAGGAAGATGTACCTTGAAGAAATGTGTTATGAAGTTTGCTTTCAATATGGCAAAACTAGCCATATGGGAAGACACTGCTCTTGTCTGAACTGTTTGACTTTATGCTATATAAACTGGAAATACAGGACCCACAGAAAAGTGACTGATGATTCAAGATGGACATTGCTACAGAGTTCCTCCTTCATGGAAGAGTCTGCCAGACATTCTGCAGGACACAGAGAAAAGTGACTGACAAACTGCCAATACAGGTGGACAGTTTAAAGTTTCCTGCTTTGCTGAGGAGTCTGCCAGACACACTATGGCCTATAGGCTGGAGATGGAACATTACAGAAGAACTTCGAGTGACTGACCAGGCAGTGAGTTGCCTCTGTCATTCTAGAGTTTATGTATTATCCTTCTGTGGTCTTTGATGAAGTTAAAGACAAATAGTTATGGTTATAGTTTTCCTTAGTTAGGATTAAAGAAAAAGTTACATATAGGACTTTAGACTCACAAAGATAGGATAGATGATGGAATATGTTCTTAAATCTTACTAAATGTTAATGGACTAAATATTAACTCTGATTCTTATTTGATAACTGTTGTGTGATATATTTTGCTATGCTAAAGTTAAAACCATTCTTTTTATTTTAGATAGAAAATAGGAGATGATGGGTGATGTCATTCCGTAAATATGTTTCTCATATTGGTTAATGAATGAACGAATCCCTGTTGGCCAATAGGAAAGGAAGATAGGAGGGGCTAGGAATCAAGGAGGAAAGAGGAAGTAGTAAGGAGGAGTCAACATGGAGAGTCTGGAGAGTACAGAGGTCTGGGCCCTCTCTCCAGTAAGATGGACCACGTGGAAATACTTAGATTAATAGAAATGGGTTAATAATTAAGACAGAGCTAGCAGATAAGAAACTAGTAACTGGCCAACAGAATTATATCTAATACAGTGTGTTAGTGTGTTATTAGGGGCTGGCGTGGTGGTGGGACCAACCGGCAGGGAAAACATATATATATATATATGTATATATATACATATATATACATATATATATATATGTGTGTGTGTGTGTGTGTGTGTGTGTGTGTGTGTGTGTGTGTGATATAGAAAGATAAAAGCCCAAAGGCAAAAGGTAGATGGCATAATTTAAGTTAAGAAATACTGGCTAGAAATAAGCCAACTAAGGTGGGGCATTCAAATAATAATAAGTCTCTGTGTATTTATGTGGGAGCTGAGTAGCAGCCCTCCCCCAAAGAGCAAAGAGTACAAAGAAAAAAACAACTACATTTTCTTCTGTGAGTTTGTTTCAAAATATTTTCTATGCGCTTAACCTGGGTTTATTCTCCTTTCTCACTACCTACTCATATGTCTGATCTTTTTATACTGTCCCAAGTTTTCTGGATGTTTTGTTCCTGGTATGTCTAGGGGTACCATATGGAGACTGGGAGGAGGGGCTGAGTTGGAAGCAGCATATCTAAGGGTACCATAGGGAGACCAGAGTGGAATACAGTAAAGAGGGCAAAGGTAGCCTACCTGGGTCCCCACAAGGTGTGACCTGATTCTTTTTAAAAGTCGTATTTATTTTTAATAACTTATATTTATAGTACAAAATGTGTGGAAGGATTAGCAACACAATTCTCCCACTAATTCCTGTGCCTTATCCACTTGGTTCTCTGAAGAAGAAAAACAATTAATAGTTTCTTATGATATACTCAGAATCAATTTTCGAAAATAGAATAAGAGTTTGACTGGAAGACGTGATGGCATGTTCATGGTGACATTATTTGGACAAAGAAGATAACAAGTGGTAAGGGAAAGATTGGAAAGCAAGGTTAGGCTGTAAAGGGTGTTATAGGGCATGTGAAGCATCTTGGACTCTAGTAGTGGGAAGCCATGGTAAGGCTTAAATTAGAAGTGGGTGGACTTCATTTACATTAGAGTAAACCCATTCATGGAACCAATGTGGTTAAAAGAGCAGGTGAAGAGAAGGAAAGACAGCTATTTAAATAATTCAGAAAAGAAATGATGGGGAACCAGGACAGTTAATGATATAGCACCACAAATGACAGGTGTATCTGATACTTAGAAGATAGACTTAATAGGTCACGGTGACTGACTAAAGGAATTATTATGACTCTAAAGTTTCAGGGCTGGACAACTATGAAGATAGAGGTGAGTCACCAAATTGGTTGCAGTGAAATGGATAAGAGGGATGAGTAGAAAAACAGGAGGAGTGGGTATGTATAAGGAACATGAAGTTAAGACATGGTGTTTTGTCTGTAGACATCTGTGAGATATATTGTAAAATACATGGTTGGTATCAATTGAGTACATATGGTTTGAAGCTCAAAGAGAAAGGCCTGGGGATACAGATATGGATTTATGCTCTATAAAGTAATTGGAGTAGATGAGGTGGGTGATCAATTAGAAAGATACACATTGAGAAAAGCTAGCCTTTATGGGATGCAGACAAAGCATCTACAAAGTAACATGAGAGGAATGAGGAGCACCAGGAAAGAACTATAATCATAAAACTCAAGGGGTGGGCAGTTCCAAGAGAGGCATGAAACTAGAAGTTGGGTAAGACCATCAATCACAGTTCACACAGTGGAGAAACTTTAATTTGTTCATTGGGTTTGGCAAAGAGGACACCATAAGTTTTTCTTTTAACAGGAACCGTAATGGTGCTGTTCTGTGAATAGAAACACAAGGTTGGAAACTGAGGCCTTTTGGTTTGGTTTGGTTTTTCAAGACAGGGTTTCTTTGTGTAATAGTGTTGTCTGTCCTGGAACTAGTTTTATAGATCAGACTGGCCCTGAACTCACATTGATCTACCTGCCTCTGCTTCCCAAATGCTGGGATTAAAGTTGTGCACCACCACCCAGCTAGGAACAGAGTGTTTTTTTTTCTATTTTTAAATTTCATTATACATTCAAACCACAATTCTCCCTCCCATCCCTCCTCCTGCTCCCCACCTCTTCCCTCTCCCCCCTAGGCCACCCCCAGATCACTTCTCCTCATGAGTAAGGGCTGGGGCATGGCTAGGCCATTCTCCCATGCATTAAGACTGAGCATGGCATCCCACCATAGGGAATGGGCTCCAACAAGCAAGTTCATGTACCAGGTTTGTATCTTGGTCCTACTGCCAGGGGCACCTCAGCTAGTCCAAGCTTCACTACTGTCTCCCACATAGGGAGGGCCTAGTTCAGCCTCCTGGAGTCTCCACAGTTGTAGGTCTAGATTTCATTAGTTTCCATGAGCTTGGTTCAGCTGTCTCTGTAGATTTCTCCATCATGATCTTGACCTCCCTTGCTCATATATTCCCTCTTCCTTCTTTTAAACTGCATTCCCAGAGCTCAGCCTGATTCTTAGATGTGGATCTCTGCATCTGGTTCCTGTTAGGGTATTCACCAATCTGATTACAGGAGAAGACCAGTTCAGGTACCCTCTCTACTACTGCTAGGAGTCTTAGCTGGAGTCCTCCTAGTGGATTCTTGGGAGTTACCCTAGCACCAGCCATTTTGAAAATCAGTATGGTGGTTTCTAAGAAAATTTGGAATCAATCTACCTCAAGACCCAGAAATATCATTCTTAGACATATACCCAAAGGTTACACAATCATAGCACAAGGACATTTGTACAACTATGTTCATAGCAGTATTATTCATAATTGAAAACAACCTAGATGCCCTTCAACTGAAGGATGGATAAGAAAAATGTGGTACATGTACACAATGGAGTACTATTCAGCTACAAAAAAAGATGACCTCATGAAATTTTCAGACAAATGGAACTAGAAAAAAAATCCTCAGTGAGGTAATGAAGACTCAGAAAGACACAGTGGATATTCACTCATAAGTGGATATTAGCTGTAAAGCAAAGAATAACCAGACTACAATCCACAGCTCCAGAGGAGCTAGGTAACAAGGAAAACACTAAGAGGGACACATGAACCCCACATGAAGGGAAATTAGATGAGATCTGTAGGGCAAATTGGGGGTAGGGGGCCTGTCAAGGGGGAGGGGAGGGTGAGAACAAGTGGGAACAAGATGGCCAAACTGGGAAAGGATACAATGGGAGAGCAATGCCAGAGATATCTTAATAGAGAGAGCCACTAGGAACAGAGTGTTTAAAGGAAGTGAGGAAATAGAACAAGCATGTAAGAAAACCATCCATTTGTAGGAGCCAGAGGGGTCAAGGACACCACAAGAAAACCCACAGATCCAATGAATATGGGCTCATAGGGGCTCACAGAGACTGAACTGACAACCAGAGAGCCTGCATGTGACTGACCTAGGCACTCAGCATATATGTGACAATTGTGTAGCTTGGTCATCATGTGGGACTCCTAGCAGTGGGAGCAGGGGCTGTCTGTCTCTGACTCTGTTGTCTGCTTTTAGGACCCTTTTCCTCCCACGTAGTCATCTCGTCTAGCCTTAATAGGACAGGAGTTGTCTAGTCTTACCGCAACTTGAAATGTCATGTTTGGTTGCTATCCATGGGAGGCCTGCCCTTTTCTGAAAAGAAACCAAAGAGAAGTAAGTGCATTGGAAAGAAGGGAAGTGTAGGGACTGGGAGGAGATGAGGAAGGGGAAACTATGGTCAAGATATAAAAAAAATAACAAAATAATTCTCAAAAAAATTAAAGTAAAAACAAATTACAAAAAAGAAAAGCAACACACGTTGGTGGTATAGTGGTGAGCATAGTTGCCTTCCAAAAAAGAAAAGCATCCATGACTATTGGAGAAAATATTCAAAGGGGTATAGTTGGAGGAAAGTTGTGTTTACTTATTTTTAAAGGAATGACAGCTAAATATATTTAGGGAACCAACGATATGGCTCAGCTGGTAAAGATGAGGTACTTGGCTGCCAAGCCTGCTGAGTTCCATTCCTGGTAACCCCCCCCACACACACACACTAAATCAATCAATCAATGTACATATGTTAGAAAGATCTTAATTGGGTCAGGTGTGTGGTAGATCACAGGAAAATAAGAAGAAAGTGGAACATAACTAAATGCTAATGGAAAGATTCCAGTAAAAGTTGTGGTTCAAGAAACAGAAAAGAGGCTAACATGGTGGCTCATAACCTTCTGTAACTCCAGTTCCAGAAGATCAGATGCTCTCTTTTGGTCTAATTGGGTGCTGTGTGCTCACAGTGCACAGATGCACATGCAGGCAAAACACAAAATAAAAATAAACCAATCCTCCATTTTAAAAATCCCTGGATAAGCTGAGCAGTGGTGGCACACACCTTCAATCCCAGCACTTGGAAGGCAGAGGCAGATGGATCTTTTTGAATTCCAGGCTAACCTAGTCTACAGAGTGAGCTCCAGGAAAGGCAAGTTTACAAAGAGAAACCCTGTCTCTAAAAACAACAACAACAAAAATTCCCTGGATATATTCTTTCAAAAAAGAAAGAAACCATTTTCCAAGAAAGTGAGAGGCCATGGGCTCCAAAGCATTTAGATGGATGGATTACATTTGAATTAGAGAAGTAAAGGCTTTTCTTTTTTCAAGATAAAAGATTTTTCAGGATAATAGAACATGTGAAGATGAAATTGTATGACAGTGTGAAATGAAAACAGGAAAATCAGCATTTTCAACTAATTACCTACATGTCCATAATATACTAAGAGATGCTGTGTAATATACTAAGAGATGCTGTCTTCTGCTTGGAATAAAGTAAATAATAAAAATAAGCTAGGGAATGGAAGTGGGGTGAAAATAATTGAAAAGATGATTGGTATATAAAGGAACGTTGTGAGAGAAGTAGAGAGTAGAAAACAGTAGAAATGGCCTGGAAAGAGAGACCATACTGTATTATGGGATAAGAAATCCTCTAAACATTGATCATTTGAGAAAGTTGGTTTCTTGGTAAATGTTAAGAATCAGACAAAATTTGGTGCCCAATGAATATGAAGTGACTCATTCTTATTTAAGCTCATGTGATCATAAAACTATATCTGAAGATCACAGGAAGTTACAGTTCCAGTGTACACAGCACTGAACAAAACACAGAGAGCACCACATGCATTCCTGAAGGCTTTATTTTACAGTGGATATTTAGAACACATGGTGTATCCAGAGACCAGCCAACAAATCCCCCAGGAGTGATAGAGCACTTGCTTAGCCAGTAAAAGGCTCTGGGTTTGATCAGCAGTACTGCAGAGATACAAAGACAGAGAGATGGCAGGGTGGGGCAGGGCAGTGCTAGAGGGAGCCAAAAACTGACAAAGGAAATGAGTATGCCTGGTTATAGGGGGGATATGACAGCTACTGTGAGACACTTGAAAAGCTATTCCTGTTCCATATGGTAGAAGCAAGATTACTGCACGGAAGTCAGAGAAAGATTGCAATTCGTTCCTTTAGCCTCATTTTTTAGTAAACACTCAATAAAGAGCTACCTTTTAAGGATGTTAGAAAGGCTACCCTCCAAGACTAACCTCCCAACATGTTAAAGAGAAGAGAGAAAAGTTGTTAAAGGCCACAGACTACCGAGTGGATTTGTAGACACTTATGGAAGATTCCTTCCTCCCTAAACGGTATAGCTTGGCTGGAGTAGAAGGCCCTCTCCCTGACTCATGCTATTGGGGAAGAGTTAGTCATAGTCTCTAAAAATAGAAGGGAGCTTGAAGAACCGTTTAAAACGATCACATTCAAAACCCTAAAGGGAGGAAGGTGGCAAGAAAAACCAAATAACCTTCCAGGAAACAAATTTTACTGGGCTTCTGGAATTGCTGAGAGGGCTCTGCAGAGAATCTTTCCAGTGACTGCCTTAGACTAACACTTGGTATTGTTTCAACTATGTGAAAAGAATACAGATTTGAATACTTTAAAAGGCTATGCTGTTTCCAGCTGCAAATGAAGGCAGTGGCTCTGAGAAAGAAAATTTGAAGGAGCTTTCCCTTTATAAGACTGCTGGAGGGAGGGGCTAAGGAATGCTGTGAGCAGCTATTGAGACCTGAAAACCTTGTGACCAGCAGTCTAGCTTGTGCTAAGAAAAAAACAATGCAGGATTGAAATGACCTGGAGCTCACAATGGGAGAATATGCTCATATCTATTTAACACCTGTATTTATATGAACAGTTAAACATAAACTGAAAGAGATTGGCAGATCCAAAGCAGAGACAGTGGCCTTGAACAGCTTGCAGGAGAGTAGAGAATAAGTGACTGTAGGTGATTTCAAGAAACTTAATAAGAAACATAGTAAAGGATGTTTGTCATTTATGCTGTATGGCCTTGGTCTTCAAAGTGTTGTCCTTGGACCCAGAAACACAGCATCAGCAGAGAGTTCATTAAAAAAGGCAAGATCTCAGGCTTCTTCCCAGACCTGCTGAACACTCATCTGCCTTTGCATAAACCCTGGGTGATTTGCATGTCACAGCACCATTTGAGAAGTATTGTTGCATGGAGCTTCTTAGTTAACACATTTGAAAACATAGATCACTATATGCTTTTCCTCATAGTGTTGGGAAGTTGAAATGCGGGAGTTATATCAGGGGCCTACTAGTACAATGGCTGGCATGCAGAGGTGCTCATGCCTTAAATCCCAGCCCTCTGAAGGCAGAGGCGGGCAGATCTCTGAGTTTGAGGCCAGCCTGGTCTACAGAATGAGTTCCAGGACAGCCAGGACTGTTACACAGAGAAACCCTGTCTGGAAAAGCCAAAAACAAACAAAAAACAAAACCCATTCATTTTAACGCAAAATTAAAAATAAGAACTAGGCCATGGTCCTCTTCAGCCTGTCAGAATCCTTGTCTTTCTGGATATCTTTGGAACTCTGTCTGCCTCCTTGACCACAATGCCAGCAGTTAAGCTAAAATATTTCTTGTTCCATTGGGTTGTCTTCTGAGTCTTGTGGAATTACCAAGATTTCCTACTTTTTCATTGCAAATGGACCATGTTTCTAGTGTATTGGAGCTTAGGAAACATTCTTCTGTGGGCTGGCCTGGAAATGAAATTCCATTTATCACATTTTTTTTTCTCCTATGGAAAAATGCATGTCACCTTCCAAACAATTGACTTCAGAATGAACTTGGAGAACTTAGCCTGCTGTAGGGTAGAGGCTGCCTGTATTTTAACGGATAAAGTGGCCACAAAGGAAACCAAATCTAGAATTTCAGAGATGCCTGTGAGGCAAATAAATACTACAAGGAGGGCTAAAGAGACCTCTCCATTGGCAAAGTGCTTCATAGGCAAGCCTGAGGGTCTGTGTTTGATATACAGCAGCCATATAAATAGTTAGTTGTATTAAGAGGTGCTTGTAATCAAAACACTGGGAAGAGGCAGAGATAGGTGGATCTTTGGGGCCAGCCAGCCTAGCCTAATCTGTGAGCCTCAGGTCCCAGTGAGTCATCCTGTCTCAAAACTCAAGATGGGCTCTCCCTATACTCTCTCTCCATCCCTCCCCTGATCTCTCCTGATCCCCCCCCCCCCCGTTCCCATCACCACTTGCCCCCAGTCTACCTGCAAAAAATCTATTCTATTTCTCTTTCCCAGGGAGATCTAAGCATCCCTGCTTGAGACTTCATTGTTACTTAGCCTTTCTTGGGCTGTGGATTGTAGCATGATTATCCATTACTTTACAGCTAATATCCACTTATAAGTAAGTACACACCATGTCTGTCTTTCTGGGTCTGAGTTACCTCACTCAGGATGATTTTTTCCTAGTTCTTCTTACATTTGCCTTCAGATTTCTGGTGTCTTGTTTTCAACAGCTGAGTAATACTTCGTTGTGTAAATGTTTCACATTGTCTTCACCTAGTGTTTGGTTGAGGGACATCTAGGTTGTTTTCCAGGTTCTGGCTATTATGAATAAAGCTGCTATAAACATATTTGAGCAATTGTTGTGGTAAGATGGAATGTCCTTTGGGTATATGCCCCAGAGTGGTATAGCTTGGGTCTTGAGGTATATTGAGTCCCAATTTTAAGTGACAATCAGGAGGCCTGCATGAGTCTTTGCTAGGTCCTCTGTGTATTTGTTATAGGTGTATAGCTTGGTGGTCTTAGGGACTCTGAACAATGGGAGTGGAGATGTCTCTAACTCTTTCACCTGTTCTTGGAACCTTTTTCCTCCTTCTGCGTTGCCTCATCCAGCCTTGCTATGAGGGTTTGTACCTAGTCTTATTTTAACTTGTTATGCTGTGTTCACTTGATATCCCTGGGGTGGGGGAAGTGCTTTTCTTTTCTGAAGGGAAATGGGAGGAGTAGATATGGTGGAAGAAGGGAGGAAGGGAGGTGGGGTAACAGGGAGGAGGGAAACTTCAGTTGGGATGTAATGTATTAGAGAAGAATAAAATAAATAAGATCAAGGTGAGTGACTCTTGAGAGAACAACTCCTGAGGTTGACCTTTGGCCTTCCTATTAGTGCTCACACACAGATGCACCCATATACACTAGAGCAGGTATACATGTGCGCACAAACATCCACTACTAAAAGAAGTGGAAAATAAGGCAAACAGATCAATCTGAGTTCATAGTATTAAGATTCAGAGAGCTAATAGAAAGGGAGCTATAGATCAGGGTGCATTTTTTGAAAACAGCAATAGTGACAAGCAAAGTATTTTCTACTGTATTGGGTAAAAGACCACTAATTAGTAGCTCAGAATTTACAAACAGTACTAGAGCGTTTGCAAGTTAAACCTCTAAAGTAGTTACCCTCTTCCTGCCACACAATTAGCAACCTGTACGGGCAGCTGCCTCCAGTCCTATTCACCTACATGCTCTAGCATCCAACCTTCAACTGAATTTAATTTCTTTCTGCCCTTAGCCTGTCTTTTTATGGCATGCAGGAACAGGGGAGGGAGGGAGACTGTAGCTTCACTATATGCAAAGGAAGAAGACTCCTATACTGAGTAAAATGAACTGGCCAGTAAAAATGTGGTCCCAGGATGACAAGAAATGGAAAGCTAGTATGAAAGGCCATGAAAAAAAAAATCAAAGAAGTTCTGTATCTTCTCATCAAAATTGGTAGCGGTAAAATGAATTGTATCCAAAGGGTTAATGTGGCAGCAAGCTAGCATTGTCTGATGACCACTATTTGTGAATGCCCATTAAAAGAGCCGTGGAGGTCTAGAAAGACACTAAGAGTTGTACTAGCTTAAGAAACATGGGTAAAGTAACCACTACGTGCTAGTGAGGATGGAGTTTCTGGCAGCTGTTGTAGGGAGATGGTGTAGAATTGAAGAACATAGTTCTGGCCTTCTTAGACTCTCTCATTGGATCAGAACATCAAAAAGTACTCAAGAAAAAAGAAGAAAGCTTTTGAGCCACTTCTATTGATCGACATTCTTCAGCTTTGTGATGCAGAAAATAGGCTGATAAGAATAACCTGAGTCATGTCCTAACAGAAAATATTCTCGAAGGCAACCAGAGTTCTGGTCCCCTTCTTCAATCATCAGCCTCTCTGTTTTCTAAATGCACTTTTAGTAACTGCTATTTGAGCATTCCATATAGCTGGTATCAGTGGTGCGGGCCAGAAGTTGTTGTCAGGAAAAGCTGGAACTATAAGTACACTTGAAGGCATCATATCTGAAATAATGTAACATGACAAACTGCAGAGTCAGACAATCCAGAAGATCAAAGAGAAATCTCAATCCAGGAGAACCTAAAAATAACAACACTGTTAACTGTCAGCATTTGGTATGTAATTATCACACTCTAAATACTGCATTAAATACTTTACACATTATGCATGATCTTATTTATTTCTCCTATCAATTAGAAGTTGTCATGAACTTTAACATTTTCAGGTAGTTATAATGACGTCTACCATTTACTGAACACTTAACTATGCTCTGGGCACCTAGTTTTATATACCTATTAGCTGATTACATGAATGTTTAAGAGGGATTATGAAAGGGGGTGGAAATCTAAGAACAGTGATAAATACCTGTAATCTCAGTTACTTGGGAGGTAGGAAAAGAAGGTTTTCAAGTTCAAGAACAGTTTGGACAACTTAATGAGGCTCCACCTCAAACAAACGAAAAACAGAAAGCTGCCAATAATTAACAAATGGAACTACATGGAATTTAAAAGTTTCTGTACAGCAAAGCAAACTATTGGCAGGGTGAGCAGACAGCCTATGGGACAGGAGAGAATTTTTGCAAGCTATACCTCAGGTTAATATCTAAATTATATGAAGAATGGCAAAAATTACACACACACACACACACACATACAAATGGCCAATAAGTTTTTTTTTAAGTGTTCAAGAGCCTTAGACATCAAGGGAATTCAAATTCAAACTACTTTTCAAATTCCATTTCATGAGGTCAGAATGGTTATCATGGGAAAAAAAAGTACAAACAAGTGCTAGCAAGTGCTAGTAAGGTTGTGGGCAAAGAAGAACATTTATTCATTGCTAGTGATGATGTAACCTAGTACAGCCACTATCACAATCTAAAGTGTGTTCCAACAAACTTAAAAATAGATCTATGTCATATGACCCAGCTATAGCACTTTTGAGAATGGACCCAAAGAACTCTCTATCCTACCACAGAGATACTTGCACATCCACCCATGCCTATTGCTTCACACTTCACAACAGGGAGGCTATAGGACCAGTATAGATGCCTAGCAAGAATAATGAGAACGTGATATATAGAGATATATAATTTTTCCTTATTTTACATATCGATCACAGTTCCCTCTCCCTCCCATGCCCCCTGACCCACCCACCCTCCATCCATCCCACCCACCCCCACTCCACATGTAGAGTGATGCCTTCCCGGAGGGGTCATCTAAATCTGTCAAGTCATTTGGAGTAGGGACTAGGCCCTCCCTCCTGCCTCTAGGTTAAGGGAATATCCCTCCATGGGGAATGTGCTCCCAAAGTCCTTTTGTGCACCAGGGATACATCCTGGTTCCATTGTCAGAGGTCCCAGGCCTTCCAACTGAGTCCAAATGTTGTATTTATACATAATGGCATTTTATTCTGCTGTACAGAGAAATGAAATCATCAAAACACACAGAGAAATCACGCATTCTCTCTCATACATGCATCCTAATGTATAATGTTTGTATTATGGAAATAAGTGGGGGAATGAGTGTGAATATAGAGTGTGAAAGTAGAAGGGAGACTACAAGAGAGGAAAAAGGTATTGAGGAAGTAGCAAAGGCAATAGATACATGTGACTTGAAGACACAAAGAAAGCAGTGGAGTGCCCACAGTGGCTCAGGAGGGAGAAGCACTGAAGGGAATCAACAGCAAAAACAAAACCGTTTTGCTTGAAAATGCCTTAATTAGCCAGGTGGTGGTGGTCACAGTGGCATACGCCTTTAATCCCAGCACAGATCCCTGAGTTCAAGGCCACCCTGGCCTATAGAGCAAGTTCCAGGACAGCCAGAGCTACATACAGAAACCTGTCTCAAAAACAAAAGCAAAAAAAAAAAAAAAAAAAAAAAAAAAAAAACAAGAGAGTGTCATAATTAACCCTAATGTGGCACAGCTAATTCAAATTTTAGAGAGAAAACCCAGAGTGTTGGCAATGTAGCTCAGGAATACAAGACTTGTACCTGGCTTTGAGTCCCCAGTTGAGGATATTTCTAAATTGGTAGAGTGCTTGCTCAGGGTACATGAAACTCTTGAGTTCAATGCCCAGCACCATATAAAAGCAGGTATGATGAGGCACATCTGTGTAATACTCATGAAATGAGAGACAGCAAATTAATGAGTTCAAGATCATCCTAGGCTACTTAGTGAAATGGAGGCCAGTCTGAGTGACGTAAGAGTCTCTTGGGAGAAAGAAGAGGAAGGAAAGAAAAAAGAAAGAAAACAGATTCAAAACTTATTATTCTTCTCAACTTGTTATTTCTTCCAGAAAGCGTTCCTTGAATCTGCCTATGTAAATTTGGTATGCCCACGCTGTGCCCCTTCTACCTACTCCTGTGTGTCTTTCACAACTCTTTTGTTTTGAGACAGGGTTTCTCTGTATTGCTTTGGAGCCTGCCCTGGAACTATCCCTGTAGATCAGGCTGGTCTCAAACTCACAGAGATCTGCCTGCCTCTGCCTCCTGAGTGCCAGGATTAACAGTGGGCCACCACAGGCCGGCTGTCACAACTTTCATTAAATGTATGCTGTGAATGACTCTTTACTTGCCTTTGTTCCCACCCTGAAAACACACAGACACACACACACACACACACACACACACACACACACACACACACACACACACACACGCACACACACACACACACCAGGATGCAATAATAGATAACCTCTGAAAAACAGATCTGTAGAGAGCATGATAGATATGTTAATTTGCTTCATTGAAGAAAATAATTTCATGCTTTGTAGCACGAGTTCTTATAGGTCTTAATAATAAAAGCCCAGAGTCAGATATTAGGGGGTGAAAGCTCAAAGATCAGAGAAGCAGAGCAGCCAGTCACTAGAGCTCTTACCTCTACAAAATCCTTAGACTGAAAGGAGACAGAGTTCCTGTTTCCTCCTGCCTATGTTCCTCACTCTGCCCAGCCATCAAACTTCCTGTTGGTCTGTATAGACCTCCAGACCACTATGGTCAGCTAGTGGCTAGCTCTGCCCTCTGATCTTCAGGCAAGCTTTATTTGTCACAGTATTAAAAAGATATCACCACAACATTTTATATATATATATATATATATATATATATATATATATATATATATATATATAAACAACATCACTTTGTATACTAGTGTACATGCATTTTCGTCAACTGTACCAAAATAAAGCATGGGAAAATAAATAAAAGCAACTATGAAAAGGGAAAAATACACACAAAAAATTTACTGGTTCCTATCCTGTAGACACATAATTACAAGCTCTGAACCCACAGGGGACATAGACATCCTAAGTGTCCAAGTGTGTGGGCTGCTTTCTTCAAGCGGCTGACTCTGAAGTCCTGCACTTGTGTCTCTGCAGTGTTCATCATGAAAAGGATGTGCACACTCCCTGGTACCCATCCTGTACTTAATAAAAGGCAGAAGCCTCAGGTATTGGAACTAAAGATCAGGGGTGACCCGAGTGTACTGACTTACTTGTGCAGCCTCAGCAAGAGGGCTTTGTCATCAAAGGATTTGCTTCTTCACAATGCCTGGAGAAAGGGAGCTGAGAGCAGAGACACCGGGATGTCAACAAAAGCTGCCCTGGGGTGGGAGGAAACGCTGTTAAGTTTGTGTCGTGAAAATGCACATGTAGAAAGGGAAAGCTGAGAGAAAACTTGCTCTTGGATGGCAAAGTCGTGGGTGAGCTGTGAGAATTCATCATACCATCCCACGCCATCAGTTTTCTAAAATCATCTTGTATTGCCATTACAATAAAACATTTCTTTTATACAGGCAAACCATGATAACTCTGGCCAATGAGAAAAGTGGGAAACCTCCTTCCTTTCATTCCTTTCCCCTGGCACCCAGTTTCCCCTCTAGAGGTAAACACTGTCAACACTTTAGTTGGAAGCCTTCCACAGATGATCTATGTAAACTTAAGCAACAAAAATATGTGAGAATTCTGAGTGGCACAAACCTGTGGTTGAAAGTTGAAAAACCAACATTAGAGTAAAATAAAGGAGTATTTAAAGAAGATCCCACTTGCTGGCTAGAAGGGAGCTGACCTCTCTGAGTTGTTGCTATTTCTCTGAAGTCTGCTGTCCCGAGAAGTAAAAAGAAAGGGGAGAAAAAGAAAGGTGGGTATAAAAAATAGAAATTCTTAAGACAAGGACTTGATACCAGTATCACACTCTGACTACTGTTGCTACTTTGTACTTTTACGATTTTAAACTGTCACAATAGTAGCCATTTGCTTTACTCAACGAGGAAAGGAAAGCAGCCCTCAGTAGAAAACAAGAATTCTAGTACACATGCATATTTACGCATTTTTCATAAGTTCCTTCTCACCTATACATGGCCCTATGCAAATGTCATTCCCCACATACATAATATCAACAAATGCATATCAGAAATTGGTGATAGACATGTATCCACAATAATAATGCAAATATTTTGTATATATTGAATTTTACCATTCTCATGTATTTTTCCTGTGTTGTTTTGCTGTGTGAGAATGTGTGTGTGTGTGTGTGTGTGTGAGAGAGAGAGAGAGAGAGAGAGAGAGAGAGAGAGAGAGAGAGAGAGAGAGAGAGAGAGAGATAGGGGAAGAGGAGGAAAGAGAGAGAGATGTGCGAAAGTCACATGTTTGTGTGTGGGTCAACTTCAAGTGTCACTCACTACTGAGCACCCACCTTATCTGAGGCAGGGTCATGTGATTCACTGAAGTATGTGCTGGGCTAGCAGGCTTGTGGGCTCCTGGGCCTTCTCTAGTACATGACTGACTTAGTTAGGGTTCTTGTTGATGTGATTTTAAAACACCGCAGCTGAGGAGGGAAAAGGTTATCTAGTACTTCCAGGTAACAGTCCATCGAGAAATGAGCAGGGACTCAGTTCAAGAATCGGGAGGCAGGAACTGAAGCAGAAGGCACAGAGGAGTGCTGCTTACTGGCTTGTTCTGTCTGTTTTCTTACACACCCGTGATGCTTTAAAAACCTCTCGCTGGCACAGACTCTCATCTTCCTATAGGGTGCAGGAATGGCAGAGGCATGCAGTTCTGTGTTAGGCTTTTGTGGTTTCTGGAGATCTGACTTTCTGCAGTCAAGCTTATGTGCTTTCCTAACTCCCCAACCCCTCTATCCCTTTAGAAGCAACTTCTTAGCTTGGCCCTTTCCAGGCCTGAGCCAGCAGAAGACACCAATGGCTTCCGCCAGACTTCTTAGTGTTGGAGGGTGGGGCACAACCAACCCAGAGTCCCAGCCCAGGTGGTACAGCACCATCATACCAAGTGCTGCCCAAGGTTTCTAGGCCCAGGCTTTCAAGAGAAGTAAAATGATCGTTATGTGCCGTGCTGTGAGGCTGGGGTGGGTAGGACTCAACCAAGTGTCACCTGTGACCTAACCAAAGTCCCTGGTGCCAGGCAGACTGGCATTATTATAGTAAGTGAGCACAGAGTGGGAAGAGAAGAGAGAGGCTCTTGGCCTGGAAGAGAGGCAGATCTGAAGAGGTGATGGTGGTGAGAAATAAGCTGAAGTGAAGGACCTGCTAGCCACCCGCGTCTAAGGCGATGTCCAGTCGTGGACTATTACCAAGGGCCAGGCCTTGATCCAAGACCCTAAAGCAGGTGAGGGGGCCTGTGTTGATAGCTGTGGCTTCGGTCGCCACCAAGGGCCATGTTGGTATCTGAGGGCCATGCTGCCATGGGGTGTGTGTCAGTTTGAGTGGCCTGTGATGCCATGATGACATCCTGGCCTGGGCTCCTGCCAAGGACCGTGTCTGGGTCCATGATGCTACTACAGCCAGGGTCGTTGTTACCACCAAAGGGCAAATGGATATACAGGGTCTAGACCATAACCTGTGACCATGAGGGTGTCTGAGGATCATGCTACTGTCCAGGGCTTACTGATCTGGGTAACCTGTGCTGCCACCAGAGCCATGATGACATCAGGGCCAGAGCTGATGCTGAGGGCCATGTCTGTGATGGGGTCTGTAATGGTGTCCTTGGCCCATGTTAGTCCATTGGAACCATGCTGTGCTGAGCCAGGCCCCTCCCCTCACTGGCTCTGGGGTACATGAGCCTGCCCCTCACTGGATACTTCAGCAGGAGAGCTGGCCCAGCCCTTCTGGGGAGAGCTGGGCCCCTGGACTCAGGAAAGATGGCCCCATCCCTCACCATAGGCTTGCACTTCACCTGAGTAGCACACTACAGCTGACCCCCAGGATGCAGGGGGCTGGTCCTGATGGGAGTGAGAGCAGGGGTGCTGACTCCAACCCCCCTTGTCTGCCATTGTGGGATGGGTGAGAGAAAGATGCCTCCCCCTTCACCCATTATTACCACCTGCGGCAGGTGACAGAGCTGGCTCCAGGGTCATAAGAGCGGGAGAGCAGGCCCTGTCCCTCACCTGCTGCAACACACAGCAGAGCAGGCCCTGCACCCTGCCTGGGCAGCACACTAGAGCTGATCGTGTTGTCAGGGCACAGGTGAGCCAGCCCTGAGGGTATCAGAGAAGGGGAGCTGATCCTGCTCCTCCCGCCCTCCACCTTCCTACTATAGCAACCAGGAGAGAGGGCCTTCCCCTTCACCTGGGAAAAACAGAACAGCACTTGCTGTATGAGTGTGGGTGACAGGGCTCTGAGGATCTGAGAGCAGGAGGAGGCCCTGCTCCTTGCTGTAGCTTGCATTGGGTGAGTTAACCAAGGCAGTGCTAAAGAGCTCACCCAGGTAGGGACAATGAGGGGAAAACCGGCAGATTGAGCAACACAGCTACCACCCAGGCCCAGAACCAGGGTTGTAAGTTCATTCACCCCAACATCCACCTCATCTGCTGGAGCAGATCCAAAGCTGCAGGATCTCCATGACACAGGCCACGACACAGGCTCCAAGAGGAGCTCCAGTGAGAGCCCAGTCTCAAGGGTATAGCAGAAAGCAGAAAGCCAGACCAATGACTTGTGGCAATGAACAGTTGCAAGTAAAAATGAACGGACTAAAGGGTATCTGTGTGACTTGACAGGCCACACCGCAGCTTCCACAAGATTCTCCTTTTTTGTTTTTTAGTGTTTTTGTTTGTTCGTTTTTTTGTTTTTTCATTTAAATCTGGTTTTGATTTGGGGGAGGTTGCAAGGGCAGAGGGCAGATGCAAGGGGATGAGTGGGATCAGGATACATGATGTGACATTCACAGAGAATCAATAAAAGTTTTTTTAAAAAAGCAGCTCCTTATATTCACTCTTTTAAAAAATTAATTTTGGTAATTTCCTACATGTTTACAATGTATTGTTTTACCTGCATTTTATGTCTGTGGACCACATGTGTGCAGTGTCCTCTGAGGCCAGAAGAGGGCATGAGATTCCCCTGGGACTGGAATTACAGAAGGTTACTTGCACCCTTGTGGGTATTGGGAATCAAACCTCTGTCTTATGGAAAAGCAGTCAGCGCTCTTAAACAGTGATCAATCTCTCCAGCATCCTGTTACTGTCTCATTTCTCTACACATGTATTTTCCTCTTAACACATGCATGCATGTTGTACCTTTAATTTTTTATGTATAGAACAGGGGTTTTTAGAAATCTTCAGACTAAATGTACTTAGATGAAAAAATATTAAATCTTGATTTTCATCAGTCTCCAACTTAAATTCATGTTTTTTCAACTATAAAGGCAAAGAGCAAGTCATAGTACTACAAATGTCTATGGTTTTTCAATAGGAATCAATAACAGTTTTGTGTGTGTACATCCATGTATGTGTAGTCTTTGTGGGTATGTGTATGGCGGCTAGAGAAAGAGGTATTTGCATAAGTGTGTGTGTGTGTGTGTGTGTGTGTGTGTGTGTGTGTGTGTGTGTGTGTAGGCCAGAAGTTGTTTTCAAGACCACTTACTGCCTTATCTCTGCAAACAGGGTTCCCTCACTGAACACGTGCCTAGAATGGCTGACCAGAAGCTCTGGGGATCCACCCTGTGTGTCCCCTACGCACACCTGGGTGCTGGCTTCCAGACTCTAGTCACCTTCTTCCTAGGATTATAATCGTGTGGGACCTGCTTGTTTGTTATTATTTTTTTTTAACATGGGTGCTACCATGCCTGTTTTTATTGTTTTTTTAATTCTTTTTTCATATATTGCATCCCAACTGCAGTTTCCCCTCCCTCCTCTGTTTTATCTTCACCACAGTGGCTATGCCTTAATCTACTGCTATTTCAGTCAGCAATTATGACTCTGAAGTTACCGGCCTGCTTCTCTGGCAGGGGCCTGGCCACTCAGGCCTGGTGGGGGAATTCTTTTCCCCAGAGGCACTGACAGGCTCTGCCATTGAAGCTAAAGGTAGCTTTACCAAAATCTCTATTGCTCTACTTATGAATAAAACTCCAGACTCAAAGGCTGGGGTGAAACCTGCTGGCTCAGAGAGGTTGAGTAGCACCTAACCTTCTCTCCTTGCTGCCGTTTCTCAAAAGCCTGTCTTTCCACTCTGATAAAATAGAAAGGGCCACTGAAAATCCTTCCTTATTACTTCGTGTGTCTCTTTATCTCTTCTAGATGCCCTCTGATGCTCTTTGATTACAGTCAACCAGTTGCTAACTGTCTCCTGACCCAAGGTTAATTTTAGTTAATTAATGTAAATGCAAACTCAGGTTTACAGTGTGATGGAATATCCCCCAACACTTCTCTCCTCCCATTCTCTCCCCTCACTTCCCCTTTCTCCCAAATCCACCTTCCCTCTGTTTCCCCTCAGAAAAGAGCAGGTCTCCCAAGGACATCAACCAAACACTGGATAATAAGCCACCTACTGTAGCTGATGGAAACAGAAGCAGACACCCACAGCTAAACACTGAGCCAAACTGGAATCCAGATGCAGAGAGAGGACAAGACCAGGTTACAGAAACCCACAGAGACAGCTGACCTGAACAAGGAGGAGCTAATGGACCCTCAGACTGATAGCTGGGAATCCAGCATGGGACTGACTCAGACCCCCTGAACATAGGTCTCAGTTAGAAGGCCTGGGCAGTCTAAGGGACCTCTGACAGTGGAACCAGGATGTATCCCTGGTGCACAAAAGGACTTTGGGAGCACATTCCCCATGGAGGGATACTCCCTTAACCTAGAGGCAGGAGAGAGGGCCTAGTCCCTACTCTAAATGACTTGACAGATTTTGTTGACTCCTCCTGGAAGGCGTCACCCTACCTGTGGAGTTGGGGTGGAATGGGATTGGAGGGTGGTAGGGGTGCATGGGAGGGTGGGAGAGATGGAAAGAGGGAGAGAGGGATGGAGGGAGGGAGAGGGAACTGTGATTGATATGTAAAATAAGAAAATAAATAAATAAATAAATAAATAAATAAATAAATAAATAAATAAATAAAGTGCATGCTGGCCAGGGAGTGGTGGCACATGCTTTTAATCCCAGAACTTGGGAGGCAGACAGAGTTCAAGGCCAGCCTGCTCTACAGAGAAAGTTCCAGGACAGACTCCAAAGCTACACATAGAAACCCTGTCTCAAAAAACAAAAACAAAAAAATTGTCAGCCACTACCCCCCACTGTTAGGAATCCTACAAGAACATAAAGCTATTCACCCATAACATATATGACCCCTACAGGCTCCCTGATCTCTCTGAGTCCCCAGAAGGGCCCTATCTTATGGTGTCCCTAACCCATCTGATTCTGCTTACCTTTCCTTCCCCTCCTCTGCAGGACTCCCCTAACTCTGACTGACGTTTGGCTGTGGGACTCTGAATTTGCTCCCATCAGTTGCTGGATGAAGTCTCTCTAGTCTCTTTGATGAACACTCTGCTGACAGGACAAACTGTAGGTTGAAGGTTTTGTGACTGGGTTGGTGTCCCAATCCCTCCACTTGAAGCCTTACCTGATTACAGAAGGTGGCCTATTCGGGCTCAGTATCCCACCCCACTCCCTTACTAGGATTAGATTCCATGGAGTTTCCTCTGCACTAGCTTTTCATCTCGCCACTGAAATGCATCCCCCCCCCCAATTCCAGTTGTTTCTCCCAGTATTTACTCCCCCACCACCAATTGATCCCTCCTGTTCCAAACCCCACCTGTCCTCAGTCCACCCGCAAAATCTATTTTATTTTTATATAGGTGCTGGAGACCTGAACTCAGGTCCTCAGGCAGCAGACACATTACTGACTGAGGCATTTCTCCTGACCAAAAAATAATTAACAGTTCTCTGTCACATTACTGTTATTTTGGGTATCTTGAAATGTATTCACAGCAATTATACTGAAGTTATCACAGTTATCAAAGCTGCATCTAGAATCTTGCTTTTACTGTACTAACAAGCACTTACATAATTTTCTATCTTGTGTATTTTGAAAGCTTGACTTCAGTACAATTGATTTCCTTTGCAACCCTATTTATTTTATTTTGTGTTATCTAAGAACACTATTTTGAGAAGAGGTTCATAAGCGTCCTTTTACTGTCATAAGGATGTGTGGTACAAAACAGGGAAAAAAAAGTTATGAACACCCTGATCTAGATTTTACACCATTACCAGCTTTTACAAATCTGTGATACAAAAGTGTGTGGGTTTTAATGAATTTGATTCCCTCTGTGAGGAGAAGCTAACAAAATTGAGTATTGATGATATGAAATGAACTTTCCTACAGCTCCCTTGGGTATATTGATTTGAACCTAACTAGACTAGTTTAAAGGGAAGGCACTTCTAATCCAGGTGTGGTATATCTTTTCTCTGTAGCTCAGTTTCCTGATATATTAAATGAGAATGATGGTAGCATCTAACTCAGAAGGTTGTTGGGATAATTAATTTGTATGATGGCATATAAAGCACTTAATGTAATGCCTGGCTCATGATGGCCCTTCAAAAATTCAGCTATTACAATATTATACCAAGGTCATCAATTTTCTTCATGGTACTCCACAGTGTAAATAAAAATCTTTCATGTAAATAAAAATCTTTCAATATATAAGTCAGTAAATCATTGGATGCACATATGCTTCTGTGAATGCACAGTCTTCTTAAAACAGATGTTACACTTTGTAAATATTTGATAAGCCTTCATTTAAAAAGTCACTTAATGGGTAAGAACACGAAGCTAGGAAATTATAAGTTCAAACCCTGACTCCATCATGTATTCCTTGTATAAGCAAATAGCTTCTTTAACTTATCCAAGGTCACATCATCACTGAAATCATACCTATTTCACAGGATTGTTGTGATGTGCGTGTGTGTGTGTGTGTGTGTGTGTGTGTGTGTGTGTGTGTGTGTGATATGTGCATTTGTGTCATATAGTAAGGACTCAGTAAATGATATTTATCTCTTTTCTTAATAATTATCTAAAGCAAGGCAATCTGTGACATGGAAAGATTTATGGTTGACTGATTTTGAACCAGGGTCTTTTATGTAGCTCAAAAATCACTTTGAGCATTGGGATTGTAGGTGTAAGTCACCACACTAGGCTCAGTGCAAAATTTTCTTTAATGCTTTACATCGGATCCCCTAAGACATGAACTCTGAGTCCCTTTCCAACTCTCAACTTCTATCTTTTCCATTTTCTTCTCTAGTAACACAGAACTCTTTTGTAATTCACACAGGATCCAAACATACCCACTATTCTCACCCACAGGCCTCTCTCTGCTAGTCCCTGATTTTCAATGATTCTACTTACAAATTCTGTGTTTTATGATGGTGCAAAAATCAATGTGTATTCAGTAGAAATGCTCCTTCAATTTAAGATTTGAATGATGGGCATCTCCCAGTAAGCCACAATACTAGGAGGGTCATATAGACTATTGTGTTTGCTAAGCTACGGTGCTCAGTGGACTAAGTGTAGCAATTCCATTTTTTAAATTTATGATGCTTTCAGTTCACGGTAGAATCACTGGGATGTATTGTTACTATAATTCAACCAAGGAACATGTGTGGATTGCCCTTCAACCCCATAGTAAGCTCTCCCCCACCTTCTCCAGGATATGCTGTTGTCTGTCCAAAAATCACCACTTGTAGTGTTTGTTTTGTTTTGTTTTTGGTGCTGGAGTGAATCTAGTGTCTTATGCATGTCACACAAATATTTTACCACTGAGCTATAGCCTCAACCCTTAACACACATGCTTGTGCACATATGAGGGGTGGTCACTAAGTTGTCCAAGCTGGCCTTGAACTTGTGACTCTCCTGCCTTTGCCTCCCAAAAGACCAGGGTTTCAAGCCAGTGCCACCAGACTCAGCTTGACTTGTAGTATTTTGTTTGTCTGTACTTCTGGTTTTCCAGCTAGACCAGGAATTCTTTTGGGGAGCTTTGGAGTGATCTTATTTACCTTTGGATTTCCATTAATGCTGTACCTGGCACAGGACAAGTGCACAGTAAATGGCTATTGAATGACTACATCCAACAAGTAGGTGTTTCTTCTACTCTCTTTTTTCCCCACCCAAAACCACCATCTTTGTCGCTAGCACCTCAGATTCCAGCTTTCTGAGTTTATGCAAGAAAGTTTGTTTGAAATCTCTGCACCCAACTGTATGTCCGTAAAGCACGGCTTCAGAGGACAGCCGAGGGGGCCCTGTCCAGTCAGCCTTCCCTCACAAAGGTATGCAGTCTGTCAACACAAGCTGGACTTATGTGCACACAAATGCCGACTCTCTGAACTCTATCTCTGTACTATCGAGATTTTTTTGGTATCTCAATTATATTTGCTCTTGATCAGCCTTGATATGGTGTGCAAAGCTGTGCTGAATTATTAACAATGATTCTTGAGAACAAGGACTACAACAGGGAAATGTCAAGGGGACAAAAATCTTGAATTTAACAGTGCCAAATGCCAAGGAGGAAATACTTCCACTAGGGCCTCATCCCAAGGTTATACACAAAGATAAGAGGGTTCAGGCAAACATAGAAGCAAAAGGCCTAGCTGATCCCAAAACGCAAATAAACATTCATGGAACTAATATATTTTATTATAACATTTAACATAAAATAATTATAAACAAGAAGGAAAATAATAAACACTGTAATTAAAAAACAATTCAGTAGGCTATAAGTCTACACAATGCAGATGAAATTTTATATTCTACTACCTCCTCTGGCATTTATCCAAGAAAATTTAAAAAGGAGAAGAAAAAAGTAGGAAATGCAGTAAAATGATGTGACGGGCTTTTAAGGGAAAATTATAGACATTTTTTAGTCTGTGAGGATGCAGGGGTTATACACTCAGGTGTACTACTTTGTTATAGCCACCATGGCCTCGTTCACCCTGGGCTCGGGATCCTCTCAGGAAGCAGAAATATAGTAAGATTTTCTAGTCACTACAGCACATAGTACTGCCTTCCCCATTATTCACATTTTGGGCCCTATGTAACAGCCAAAAGGACTGGGAAACCGGGATTAGTTGGCTGCAGCACACTCCTAATTAATTACAGGTCTGGCTTGTGGGTGGGTTTTATGTGGGCTGGATTGGGTTTTGTTGTTGCTTAGCGGGGTTTTTTTTGTTTGTTTGCTTTTATTTGTTTGGTTTTCTGTTTATTTATTTTTTGCTTTTTGTTTTCTGATATTTTTGTGGTTGGTATTCATATATTTATATTTATATCTACATCTATATCTATATTTATTTATATTTATATATGTATATATGTATATATTTATACATTTACATATTTACATATTTACACATTTACATATTTATATATATATTTATTTATTTTTATATTTATATATTTATGTATTTATATTTATATATTTATATATTTATATATTTATATTTATATATATTCATATTTATATATTTATATATTTAGATATCTATATATTTATATTTTTATATTTATATTTATTTATATTTATATATTTATATATATTTATATATTTATATATTTATATATATTTATATTTATATATATTTATATTTATATGTATTTTTATATATTTATATATTTATATATTCATATATTTATATATATTTATATTTATGTATTTATATATTTATATATATTTATATTTATGTATTTATATATTTATATATATTTATATATTTATATACTTATATACTTATATATTTATATAGATTTATATTTATATATTTATATATTTACATACTCACATATTTATATATTTATATTTATATATTTATATATTTATATTTATATTTATATTTATATATTTATATACTTATATACTTATACTTATATACTATATATACTTATATACTTATATACTTGTATATATTTATATATATTTATATATATTTATATATTTATATACTTATATATTTTTATATTTATGTATTTATATTTATATATTTATATATTTATATATTTATATATTTATATTTATTTATGTTTATATATTTTTATATTTATATATTTATATTTATTTATATTTATATATTTATATTTATATATATTTATATTCATATTTATATTTATATTTATAGGGTTTTTCTTTTGACATTCTCACTATTTAGTTCAGGCAGGCCCGGAACTAGCAAGCCCCATGCTTCTGCTTTGTGAGTGGCTGGGATCTAAGGTGTGCTCCACCGCGTTAGGCTAGGAAATCTCAAATGTATTTAAGCCAAAAATACCAGGGTTCGGGCAACTGGAACTTCACTTGTGTTGAAGTACAGCGACTCTTGTAATGTCTCACAGTGCTGACTCTTATGCACGGACAGAAAATAGTTCAGGTTTTGGACAGCAGATGGCAGTATACACTGCTCTATTTCAAATGCCCTGGGTTCTTGAATGAAGCGAATGAAGGGGGCGGAGGGGGGAGCGTTGTAAATGAGTAGGACCAAAGAGAAATTTGTGTTTTATGGAAAAACTGAATTTTGCGGATGCTTATTTGTTTTTTTCCAAGAATCAATACTTGCTCAGTCTTTCCCGTTCAAGCTATTGTAAGTTCGCAGACAGCCTCAAAGCCGCCCTACTTGATCAGCTCGCGCGCCCCTGGAGCTCATGTGGACAGCCCCGGGGCGCCAGGCTGACCCCTATATGTGCCCTTTTGCTATACCTCCGCTGGAGCGTTAGTCTCCCAGATCCCTCCGCCGCCATTACCGGACTCATCACTCCTTTTCTGGCTCTGCCGGCGGGTGGCTGAACAGAAGTCTCTGGAAGGAGCGAAGGAGACAGAACACCTGAAGCAGCAGGTAAGGGGCCTCTGAAGAGCGGGAGGACAAGTTCTGAAGGGAAAAACCCCCAGAGCCCAGAAGAGATGAGTGAGGAGCCAGAGGGAGTGCCGACGTGAGACGGGGGCTAAAGTGAAGGCCATGGGAGGGGAGCGGGGGCCACGGAAAAAGAGGAGGGGGCGGCGGGCAATAAGACAGGCGGCCGGGGAAAGGCGGAAGCCGGGAGAGAGGCGAAGGAGCGGGAAAGTTGGGGAGAGGAGACGTTAAATGGGACAGACATAGCGGAAAGAGCGGGAGCAGAAACGGGCGACGGAGCCGGGCGGGGGGGGGGGGACCCGCGGGACAGCGGAACCCGAGGGAGGTGGCGTCGAGTGGCGGCGGGGCCGGAGCGTTAGACGGGCTGACAAGTGACGAGACCCGGGCTGGCGGCGTGTGCGGCGCGCCTCTGGGAGTTTGGAGCGGGCCATTTCTTAGGTAGTCTTGGTGTTTTCTGTCACTTTCCCGATCTCGCGTGCCCGTCGAGGCCCGGGGGGGGGGCGACTCTTAGGCTGACACCTTCAGTCCAGCCCAAAGCCGGGCTGCGCGGCGCGGCCCTTTAAAGGCCCGGTCACGTCAGGCGGGGAGCGCGTCCGGCCCGGCTGTCACAGGACTGTCCCCGGGCGGCGGGACAGGCACCATTTGCCCTCGCTGCGAGCTGGAGACCTGCGCGGCCGGGGCGTCTCGCTCCCCCCCCCTCCCAGCGCCCCCCCCCCGGCCCCGGAGAGCGGCGCGCGCGCTCCTAGAGGTCTGGACGTTAAAGCGAGCGGCCAGGCACTGGGCGCTGAGGCGCGCGCCGCGAGGAGACGCCGACAGGAGCGCGGCCGCCCCGGGGACCGCGCGGGGCAGGGGCGCCTCAGGCCCCGGCACGGCACCGGAGCGGCGGGGGACGCCTGCCACGGCGGGCTCATTTCCATGCTGTCACAGCCCGCTGTGGACTCCTGGGCTCTGGCTCCCCCGGCCGCTCGCTCGCTCTGGGCTCGCTCAGTCAGCGCAGCCCCGTCAGCCCTGACGAGAGAGGCGGTGAGGGCGCGCCACAGTGCCACTCGCCCTTCCTGCCCGCTGCAGGTCCGCCCGGAGCCGTGCTCACGCTTCGGAAACTTAGGAGAGCGCTGGGGGCCGCGTGTGCAGGCGAGAGGTGGCGGCGCGGGGCGGGGGTGGCTGGGAGGGGGAGCGGCCCTGCCTTCCAGACCACGGAGAGGAGGAGGAGGAGGAAGTGAGCCCGAGGGATCCGCTGGGAGCTGTTTGTCCAGCTGTTTCTATTCGCACCCTGAGCGCTACAGCCAGAAGGGGGCCCCGAACTGAAGGTGTCCGCCCTGCTTTGGGCGCTAATTTCCAACTCTTCTCACAGCTTGTCATTTCCAGGCACCCTGGAGTCCCAACAGGCCAGCTCGGCGGGTGCGCACCTGCCAGCCACCCCTGACACCGCTGATCAGGCAGCCACCAAGCCTGAGGAGATGGCCCAGTCCAAGACCAAGACCGACTGCCGCTCACCTGTCGGCCTCGACTGCTGCAACTGCTGTCTGGATCTGGCCAACCGGAGCAATCTCGAGAGAGGCAGCAGCGGGGACAACCCGGGCAGCCCCACCGTGAGCAACTTTAAGCAGCTGCAGGAGAAGCTGATCTTCGAGAACCTCAACACTGACAAGCTCAACAACATAATGCGGCAGGATTCCCTGGAGCCCGTGCTGCGGGACCCCTGCTACCTGATCAACGAGGGCATCTGCAACCGCAACATCGACCAGACCATGCTCTCCATTCTGCTCTTCTTCCACAGGTGGGTAGCTGCCTAGAGTGGGTGGGAACATGGCCCTGCTGCCACCAGCCTCTCTGCTGGATCTTCACCTCTGACAGGGGGGCAAACCAGGAAGTTCCCGAGGGTCACTGGGTGGGTGAGGGGAGTTGGGTTCGTAGGCTGCCATGACTGAACCTTTTGGCTAGCTAGAGCCCCCTGCCCCCCGCCCCGCAGAGCGTAGGGAATTCTAGCAGGTGCAAGTGTATTTTGAATAGTGCCTGGAAAGGCTTGCAAACTAGGACTTAGAAGATGAGATGACTCTATATGGGCTGGAAGTAGTTGTAGGTGCCCCCTCTTGGAATTTCTATAGTCCTTCAGACAATTCTGCCCTGAGGTTCTCTTGGAATTGGAGTTCCACCCTACTCAGTGGAACTGAAACTGGGAGGACTTTTAAATTACTGGGTAGCATTGACAATGAGGACAAGCAAAATGTCACTAATAAATTGGGCTTCTGATAGGGGTAAAAATCAAGGGTGAGAGATGGGAAAAGTAGAAACCTGTAAGAATTTTTGAAACTTGGGATGGGGAGGACTGGCCTGCTCTGTAAATTACAGCCTTCCATTCTGAATGCTGGTGAAAAGCAAACCCAGGAAAAAATGGTTTAAGATTATCACTTTCAGTGCTTCAAGACCTCTGTATGGCAGGAGAGTGGATGAAGCCACCTCCACGTAGAACTGTCTGAGGTGTATCAGATTTTCTGGAAAGAACGAGAGAAGGGAGGAGATAAACGCAATGGTAATGCCCTCAGCATCTGCTATCTCCAACAAGTAGATACTCCGGTATTAACTTAAAACTCAGATAATTTAAAGGCAGAAACTTAAGGAAACCCTTCTATAGATTTTGTGTTCTTAGAGACATTGTGTATGTGTGTGTGCGTGCATGCGCACATGCATGTGTGTGCATGTGTGCACACTGGGGTGGATTTTATTCTTGCTCAATGACACAGGTTATGTAAGAGCGACATTTTCTGCTGTAGGAGACTTGGATTATGCTTCTACCTTTTTGTATGAGCCTGAGCTAGTTATCTGACCTCCCTGCTTTCTGTATGGAACTTTCTATCTTTGGGCAGATGGTGTGGTGTGCCCAAAGTGATGAAATGCCCAAAGAAATGCTGAACACTCATGCATTACTTGCATGGCAGTGGAACTCAAATAGGGCACCTAGCTATTAAGAAATGCAGGAGATACTCCTATTAACCGCTAAGAATGTGTTTACCTCCTTTGTCCCAATACAAATCAGCCCCAGTGGTTCCTGCTGGGGACAACGAAGGCTTGACGTTGTTATGTCAATTTGTTTTTCTGAGGCATTTTCAGTGCCATTGAGTAATTTTCTCGCTTATTTCACATTAGGCATTAAATTATGTCGTGATCTAAAATAAAGCCAAGCTATAGACAGAATAGGTTTCAAAAAATAAAATCTTCATTTCTGATGATATGCTACAAGTGTATTCAGTCACAGACACTGAAACCCTGTAGAGCACAATGCTTAACTGACTCATAATGGTCATGGTGATCTGCTTACTGGCATAGCTCAGTTAGAGAGCGGCAAAGGTGAAGGTGTGGGGGAGGAAACCTGGAGAGAGCACTTGCATTTGCTTCAACTGGGAAAGCAAGGACTCCTCTAGGTCTTTGGTGAAGTGAGAAGGTTTCTTCTGTTTCTAGGCCTTAGGGAGGGTCTGACCTGGGTGAGTGAAGTGTGAGGCTGAGATTTGCAGAGTGCACTTTGTGTCACACCTCTATAGTGTCCTGATTGCTTGGGTTTCTTGAAAGTCCTCCTTTGTCATCTACTTCACTAACAACAGTTTTTGGTACTTGGTTCTTGGCAAAACCTGGAAATACCACTGAATATGGCTATTATTAAAGAAACTATATAAGGGGAAAGAACAAACTAAGGGAATATGCATCTGACCATAATGCCTTCTGGGACCACAGCAACTCAGTCAGTGTCATATGCTGCTATCTCAGAGAAGTCTACCAGGCTTTTTTGAAGTTTGGCAATGATTGACAGAATCTTTTGGTAAGAACCTAATAATTTTAGCAGGATAAATTACTCTCTTTCGTTAATGACTGGTATTGGAGATCCCAGATTGAGTCGAGGCTTTGCACAGAATGACATGTCCTTTGCAAACTAGAAGAGCTATATTGCTGGTTATCGGTCTCCCCTAATGTCTTGGCTGGACAGCCTGCTATATAAACGTTTCCTTTCTTGATTCATTTGATTCCCTGGGGTTCTACCTGTATAATCCAGCCATAATTGTTACTCCTGTTTTAATTCACAAGAATACATGTTAGGTCCATGTCTGAGTGTGTTTTCCATTAGCATTTTTTAAGGCCACATTTCCTACCAGAGAAGCCAATCTCCACCTATTATCATTTAGCCTATTCTCCTAGTTCAAGGCCTTCAACATTCTTGTAAAGACACCATGGCACATTCTTGATTTATATCTGTTTCGTTGGTTTTGATCTGTCCCACCTCACAGTTTAGGCCTTGGTTTTCTTTCTTTCTTTTTCTTTTTCCTTTTCTTTTTCTCTTTCTTTTTCTTTTTCTTTTTATTATTATTATTATTATTATTATTATTATTTTGGTTTGGTTTGGTTTGGTTTTTCAAGACATGGTTTCTCTGTATTGTTTTGGAACCTGTCCTGGAACTAGCTCTGTAGACCTGGCTGGCCTCAAATTCACAGAGATCTGCCTGCCTCTGCTTCCCAAGTGCTGGGACTAAAGGCATGTCCACCAATGCCCAGCGGCCTTGATTTTCTTGGAACAAAGAGTATAAGCAATCTGAGGGTAGGTCTGTGTTTTGCTTGCTTGGTTTCTCCTTGGCTTCTACTTATGCAGCCAGTGTTTTGTTTTGTTTTGTTCTAGTGATTATGGATAACTATTTAATTGTTGGAGTACTCTGAGATAAAGATTTCAAACTTTAACTTGGTAAAAAAATTAATTGATGGTGTGTGTGTGTGTGTGCGCGCGCGCGTGTGTATGTATGCGCGCACGTGAGCGTGTACGTGTGCAATTGTGCAGGTACCCATGGAAGCCAAAAGAAAGTATCAGAAGCCCTGGAGCTGAAGTTACAGGTGGTTGTGCACTACCTGATGTCTGTTCCTCTACAAGAGCGCCAAGCACTCTTAACCACGGAACCATCTATATAGCCCTACAACTAATCATGTACTAGAAAATCCTTATTAGTGTTTAAATGTGGATTTTTCTTCAGTTTTATTCACATGTGGTAACTAATAGTATAGTAGAAGTTCTTTTTTGTTTTGTTTTGTTTTGTTTTTTCGAGACAGTATCCTCTGTGGCTTTGGAGCCTGTCCTAGTACTCGATGTGTAGATCAGGCTGGCCTCAAACTCACAGAGATCCACCTGCCTCTGCCTCCCAAGTGCTGGGATTAAAGGTGTTCACCACCACCGCCTCGCTATGGTAGAAGTTCTGATGGAGTGTTTGTACTTACAGGAATCAGTAAGAATGAGTGTGCAGCCTTTGGTATATAAGTGGTACCTTGAGACTGGTAGGGAGAAGAAATGTATTTTAAACACCATCCCTGAAATCTTGTTTAATGTAATGAATAACTATAAAGGATTAGTAGCTTACAATTATTGTTCATTTATAATACATACCAAATAGCATAGCATCTGTATATAATCTCATTTAGTATCTATGCCAATGCAACAAAACTGGTATTATTAGCACCTTCTTTGACTTTTAAAAGAAGGAAATTGATGCTTGAAAATTTTAAGTTGCCCTATGTCTCACAATGAAGAGCAATGCCAAAACTCCAACTGAAAGCATTGATTCTGGAGACTGCTGAATGTCTTAGAACACTAATTTTTTTCTGTGAAGCAAAGGAAAATGTTATTCCAAATTATCAAAATGTCCAACTGTCTTAATCTTCCATGGGACACAGGACTCTGATGATCAAACTGGAACAGTCTCAGGGAAACTATGATGGTTTGGTCACACTATTATTAGATTTCACTTTATCATTTGACTATGCTTTTGAATACTAGAAAGTTTAGGAGGAAAATAGAGTACACCAGACAGCTGAATTTTCCAGTTTAAATGCAGTATGTAAACAAACAAAATAGCCTTCTTAAATGAAAATTTTGAATGAATTTAGTTGACATGGTAATTGGAAATATTCTGTTCTATGATTTCTCTTTTTATAACCTGAAATTTATTTGCAAGATTTGTTTTTGAGATAGAGTCTCACACTGCAGCTGAAGGTGGCTTGGAACTCACACTGATCTTGCTTGGCCTGGAACTCAGCATAGTCCAGGTTTGTCTTGAACTCAGTACAATCCTTTTGACTCTGACTCTCAAGTGCTTGGATGAGCCACCACACCCAGCTAGATCAACCGTTTGCTGCTTTTGGCCCCAAAGCATACATGCTCAGTGTCATCTCTTAATTCCCTCAGCTTCAACATTCCTAGAATTTTACCTGTAAACTGATCTGCTAACAACCAGTTCTCAAAAGTGAATCTGAGAAAATAATAGCAGATATTTCTGATTGTTTGATGTATGCTAATTCATTTAATTTTCTCTGTTGAGCTGTTATATATTAGCATAGAAGAAGAGTTAGATGTAGAGATCAGTGGGTTTTTTTTTTCAAGAAATTTTTCATACTATTTAAGATTCCACTCTGTCCTTACACCATCTGAAACTCCTCCTATAGCATCAGTGGTATGTAGACTACACCGTGAGAAACCCTGAACTAGAAATTGCAACCCTTTGTCAATTAATTTACCATTTGATTTCAAGGACAGAATTCTTTGTCATAGAGAGGTTTTGAGTTTCTATGTGGTTAAGCCTGTCCTTCTTTGCCTTTGTGATTTTTGCTTCTGGTATCACACTTTAAAAGTCCTTCCTTGGCCCAAAGCAATTTAAAATAACTATTTCTTCAGTGTGTAGTAGTCTGACACAAAATAGGCACTCTTGGATTAAGGGGCAGCCTCCATTAAAAATACAAATGCATTTGTCAACTTAACATTAAGGGTTTGGATACCTCATGAGAACTTTACCATATATGAAATTGTCATTTTGCCAAGGCACAGATGTGAATTGCATGTGCTGGCAGGATAATACATGGAAACCAGTCCATATGCTGATGAGTAAGCTCAATGCCCTGCTACCACCACCCACTATTGCATGAGTATCACTGTATGGTATATATTGTGTGCATACACATTATATTTTTTATGTGTTTAGTGATCCAATATTTGCAGTGTACATTTTGCCATTTTAACCATTGTACTCACTAAGTGGTAACATGTCCTCTCCCCATCCCTGGTAACCTTGTACTTTCTGTTTCTATAGCTTTGCCTATTCTTGTTATTTCATATGAGTGGAATTGTGCAATATATGATCATTTGTGTTTGTCTTCTTTCATCCTCGTGATGTTTTCAAGATTTATTCATGTTGTAACATGTAACAGTACTTCACTTTTCGTGGCTGAATAATATACCATTTTATTGCTATAACACATTTTGTTTATGCTTTCGTCTGTCAACAGCCACATGAGTTGTTTCTACTTTATGTTGCCATTATGAAGAATTCTGCTATTAACACTATACAAGTATGTGCTTCAGTAGCTATTTGCAATTATTTGGGGTATATACCTGGGAATGGCACTGTTCACCTATTTTTCATCAATAATATTGACCAATTATTCATAGCCATTACTTGTCATTTATTTCTTTATGTGGAATAGTTTTTCATCTCTTAGGACAGGGTGACAGCTCATAGGAAGTAGAATTCAATGTGAATGGGACATGGAAAAACCAAGTTTAGAGACTAGAAGTAGAGAGAGGGTGCAGGATTTATGAAAGGCCAGTGTGGTGGGCCTCTGTTGTGGAGCACTGAGAAACAAGAGAGCACAAGAAGTTTGCCTGGAAGGTTTAGCTCTTAAAAAGGGTCAGAATGGGGCATTAATTTTATCTTCTTGTCAGCTTAGCCCAGAGAGGATCTATGTGAGTTAGAAAATAACTCTTTCCAGGGTGACCTTATTTTCCCTCCTTGAGTGAAGTTAACACCCTTGCTTATATTTGTACTTCCAGATAAACTAGTAGACTCTCAATTCCAGGTAGTATTGGCTTCTTTCCAGACTTATTCCTGAAGGCCAAGATGTCTAGATAAATGGAGATGGATGTGTCTGGCCAAGGTTTCCAGGGTCTCTGGGCCCCCTTAATGATGGAGCGCAACCAAATATTAACCCCCAACTGTGAATTTCTTAAGAGGGATGAGGTAGGCTATGTCTGTACATGATGGTAGCCATTGCACTGTGTTTGCTCATCATGATTCTGCTCCTACCTGAACTTTCTCCTCTTATGTAAGGGCATCCCTCAAGATAACTGCAAAGCTGTAATCTGCTATGGCTGGCTGAGTTTACATAACAAATTGGTTGGTGTCATGCAATAGTCTTTTGAGCCCTTGAGAAACCAGTGTGCTGAAAGAGGCCAAAGCTTGGGCTCATTTGGAGGGGCACTTTGTGTGCTTGTTGTACTCAGGGGAGAGCATTCCATGATCACAAGGGTCAGAAAAATGAAATTTCCTTTTTAGATGTAGAGAATAATGATGACTCAGGACATACTGTACTGTCCCAATGCCTGCAATAATCGGGCAAGGGTTAGGGCTTCATTTTATGCCAGAGCTTTGGCAGACAAAGCCACCCATGGAATTGCCTAGGTTAGTGGGAGCCCCATGAAGGACTGAAGGCAAAACCCCACTTTAGCAACCTCCATCTAGTGAAGGGTCAGCCTGGGGAAAATGGCTTCTGGAAGTTACTGCCTTCCATGCTGAAGTCCAGCTTAATTGAGTTGGAATAGGAATAAACTAGGAGCAAAACCCAAGCTTTTCCAAATTCTGTTCTGGGAAGGAGATGCTTATATCAGCAAGCAAGGTAAATTCATATGTACCTTCTGGCTAGGAATCTTCCCCAAAGTAGCTATTGAACTTTTGGAAATGCTGTTAAGAGGTGTAAGGTTCTAACCAATACAAGAAACTAAATGAGAAACTTCCCAATGTGCTGACTAGTCTAAGAGAAAAAAAAAAGGACTGCAAGCAGGTTCAGTCAGTGATGACCAAAGCATGCTATTGCCTTCCTTTCTTGGAAGTAACACTTATTAGATAGATCAAGCCTGAAACCAGCCCCCCTGCCTATGAAACCATCACAGTGACCTTCCTCAAAGGAAGAATTTACTCACAATATAGCTTTGAGAATTCAACCTACTTTCTTTTGTCTTCAGAGAAGATGAAGAGCAGCTGCTTACAATGTAGGGGTCTGGTAGGGATTCCCACTTCTCTGAGCTGTGCATGCCAGAAATTGGCTCAAATTACCCCTGAGCAAAAGAAAGTGAGAAGTAAGAGGAGGGAAGTGGATCCAGTGGCTTCTAGTTTAGTCCCCTTAGCACCTCTCCTACACTGCTGTTTAGCCTCACTTTCCAAACTAGGCTGGGCCTATGCCAGCCTCAGGGCCCTGACTCATATCTCATGCAGTGCCTTATGTAACAGTGCCAGGTTACTGAGACATCAAGCTTCTGCTTGCTCAGTGGTGGGCTTTCCCCCAAGGCCAGGCACTCAGAAGCCTGCTTCAGGTTTAAATGGAGCTCACTCATACTTCCCAAGGAAAAGCTTGCTATTCCCTATGTGAGGCAAACAGCTTGCTCAGAGGTAAATGGCAGACTTCAAGGTGTGAGTTGCTTTAGTCCCACACTTAGAAGTAGATGTAAACAGACAGGCAAGCTGGAATGGATTTGGTTTGACTGAAGTCATTTTGCAGGGGTACTGCTACTTTTTCCTAATAATGCACTACTACTAAAAGGAATGGTCTGTGAAGGGACTTCTGAACAGGTCTCAGAAAGCCCCTCTTCCTTTTTCATCTGATTGTCAGATCAGGAACTTCTCTGGGTTGATAGACATTAGGCAGAAAGGTGTATCTGAAGCTAGAGGAACCATTTAAAGAAAAGCCCTTCACATGCCAATCTCTAGTCCATTTCCCATGAAGTCTCTTAGTTCCCAAGCCTCCCTAAATTCACAATGATTTTTAGGTTTGTTTGGTTTTGTTTGGTGTTTTTCTCTTTGCCTGCTCAGAAGAATTACATTACCAGCTTGGTAGAACTGAGCCCTAGTAAAGTTAGGATTGCTAGATTCTGACATTCTTCTCTAATAAACAAGTGTATAGCCCTATCAATATAATACTCTGTTGGCTCAAAGTTTGTGACTAAGTCAGTAACTCCTCCTCTTTTCTTCCCTTGTGTTTGCCCCAGCCTGTTCCACTATGTTGCCACCAGGTAAGTGGCTTGCCGAATGAGGTTAGCTGAGGAGACTGAATGCTCTCTAGTCCAAGAAAAAGAGAGAGAAGAGTAAAACAAAACCAAAAAAAAATGACTTGGAAATTACTAGCAGGCCTCCTCTTCATCCAGAGATTGTACTCATGAGTTCTTGGACAAGCCCATGACCATTATCTCAGGACTCAAGAGAGCTGGGCATTCCAAGTTTTGAAGACACATCACAGCCAGAATCAAGGAAAACTGTAAACCCCTAAAACGATTTTTGCACTTAATTTGTCACTCCTCCCTCCCCCCTAGTTTGTAGTTGTAGGGGGAAAGGAAAGGAATTAAAATGGGAAAAAGGAAGCATAAGAACTGTTCAGTACCTAATCTGCCTGCTCAGGTACACAAAGAAATGAATAATGGCAGCATCTCATTTGGCTTTGTACTAAGCCACCAAATACTTCAATTAATCAATCCATCATTTTTTTTTTTACCAAAGGCCTGCTACCTATTGAACTCTGATTGTAGATTTATTGAATGTCTAACTTTCCTGAAAGTCACTGTAAAGGACACAGGGATGTCAGAGGTCAAAATCAGTGTCTAAAGAGTTGAAGGTGTGGCCCTGGGGAGTAGAACAGCTGCCACCAAGGACTGGGGGTAAGGGGTAAGGAAGTGTTGCAGGCTTTGGGCCTCTGAAGGCTGAATTGAGGCTGTGCTCCTTGAGAGAAAAAGTCTTAAGCTTAGTGGAGCTTGGGCTGTGCCAAAGCAAACTAGGAAGGGAGAGTCTCTTTATGGCGGCAGCTTCCAGCAGAGCCTTAACGAATGGGTTGGCTTTGGCAGGTGTTTTAGTGGCTGGCTGGCTGCAAGACTTTTTGGTTGGGAGAGGAGAGGAGAAGCTTGCCAGCCCTGCAGGGATCCTGGTAGGAAGGGGCTGGGCTGGAGTGGGAACATTTTTTATTCTTCCTGGACTGGAACCCAGAGTTACCAAGCTTCAGGAGCAAGAGAGAACGGTTTACTTTAGCACTATCCCTCACTGTTCCATTTTGACTCAGAACAAGCTAGACCCTGATGCCCTCCGTTCAGGACCTTGGAATATCCCTTCATATAGGGAGGCAACTAGAGGATGGGAGAAGGAAAATACCTCTGTCTTATAACCACTGAACCCAAGAAAGGTGAGCTTAGGTATACAGTAAAGGGTAAGCCCCAGAAGAGCCTGGGGTACAGCTTCATATCTGGATCTCATAAAGGATCTCCAAGGATCCTTTAGAAGTAGATAATAGAAGCAGAGTAGTCTCAGGGTGCTGCTGCTGCTGCTGCTGCTGCTGCTGCTGCTGTGTGTGTGTGTGTGTGTGTGTGTGTGTGTGTGTGTGTGTGTGTGTGTGTGTGAGACAGAGAGAGAGACAGAGACAAAGAGAAAGAGAATAAAATTTCTTCATGTCTTTCTGGGAAAAAGAGGCTGGTATCCCTCTATGGTGTCATTTTAGGTTTGTTTACACAGCAGAAAACTCTGTCTTAGATGCTTTCTAAAAGAAGGCCTTTAGGTAGGGTTAAGAAAGGTGGGAAGCCTCAAGATTGCAGAAATGGAGAGGAAACTAGAATAGCAAAAGAAGCAGCCCCAGAGCAACTGAGCAAGGAAGGTATTGAGGTATTGTTTAATGTCAGTATTCTGTCTTTATTTTATATTGCTCTCTACCCCAGTCAATGTCCTGAACACCTGTGCCCATAATCCTTTCTTACAAGTGGTCTGAAAAATTCACATTTAAGTTCATGAACTGATTCAGTCAATAAGAAATGTTCATTGCATGACTTTCATGTTCTTAGTTCAGTGTCAGCCACTGAGGGTACAATGGGAAATGCACAAAAGGCATGCATGATCTTATCTGAGAAAGTCAGGCAGAAACCAGACTGGTAATGAATATATAAATTCCAAACTACCAAGAGGGAAGAGTAAAACAAAGAGACTTCGTAAGGAATGGTAACTGTGCTAAAGAAATGAATATTATTTAAATTCTAATTATTAGACATAGGCCAAAGGAAGACATTTCCAGACAAAAAGGCTTTCTAGGAACTCTTAAAGTAATACCATGTAGATAGTTTCCACATCCCTAGAAATATGTCTAGGCCACGAATAGCCAGCAGGTCCAAAGCAGGAAGAAGAAGAACATTGACAAGTGGAAGAGATAAGTTTGAAGTCCATGAGGCCACTAGCACTTAATGTCATCCTTTGCTAAAAATAACCCCTGACAGTATGGAAATTTATAAAGGCTATCCTAGGACCAGTGATAAAGTGGGTATAACCTGTGGAGAGGAAAATTTGGTTTTGTAAATAATTTACTGAATTACAGCAACAAAACAAAAAACAACTGAGAGGAGGGCTCTTTTTGCTTGTTTTTCTCATTTGAGATCCTTCTTCTGAACTATGAATGATTCTTACTGTACAGTGGCAACTGGGCACAGCCCTTCAGGTTTCACTCCTTTCTAGGGCCCAAGGTAATGCTAGATATTTGTCTAAGCTGAAAAAAGACCAGGATATAGAAAAGGAGGGAGACTATACCATTGAGGAGGGCACAAAAATAGATCAGAGGGCCTCATGTAGCTTTACTACTAGAGAAGTGACCTCATCAGAATGGAAAGGAGGTGACAGCTGAAAGCTCAATGGGATCCAAGGGAAATTGGATTGTGAAGGATCAGGATTGGGAAATAGATCTTTCAGAGCCAACGCGGCTTGGAGGTACCTGTTTGTCAAAACTAAGGAACTAAGATTATTGATTTAAGAGGGGTTTAAGTGTGGGAAAGTGGAGGGTAATCAAGAAACAGAAGTTGGTTTTCAAATAGAAGAAAAGTCACAGCTCAGATATGATGACTAGCTGTTTCCCAACCACACTAAGGACAGAACAAGAGAAAACAGGCCTATACTATATCACAAATAACTTGAGATTAGATAGCAGAAACAACTTCCTGACCATAAGCATCCAGAGAAACTAGACAAAATTACCAAAGAGTATTATTTATAACTTTAAAGTATGGGACAGATGTGATACTGTCAATGGATAACTGGGTAAAAGAGTGAGAGGGCTGGTTTAATAAAGGCTGTGCCAGGAGGGGACAAACAGTTGGAGAAAGCAAAGAGTTGAGGAACAAGAATTTAGGAAGAAAAGGAAATCACGTGATACAAGATGAAAATGTGTGGCAATTTTATAATAAGAATGCTGTTGTGGCGCAGGAGTGATGGTTTGGCTATTTAAAGTATGTACTGCTTTTGTAGAGGACCCAATTTCCAGCACTCATGTGGGGTAGTTTACAATGTCCCATGTCTCCAGTTTCAGGGGATATGACACCTCTGGGCTCCACAGGCCCCTGCACTCACATACACATACATAATTAAAAATAGTAAAAAATAAATCTTTGAAAGAGCATCCATTAAATTTCCACTGGAGGTAAGTCATTACAGCTAGCATATGTTCTTATATGACTGAGTGTATGGAAATGAACTAAGGAACTGTTAAGGACCCTTCCAGCATCCTCCAGCTTTCTTGGCTCTTAGCTACCAATGGGGCACTCCCATCCCCTACACTTAATGATTTGGCTGTTCACTCTATTCTGGAGACAGTGAAACAAGATTGCCTATTCCAGGTGTTTATGGGAAGGACTTCTTCCTCATGCATATAACAAAGTTTAGATGCAGAGGACAGAACAAATCATGCCTGTTTTCCTGCCCCAGGAAACTTAAATTTCAGTAGTATAGATAGGTATCAAATAATAAGTATACAAAGATATTGTTTCACTTGATCACAGAAATGGGGCAGGAAGCTGGAGAGCACAGCACAAGAAGGTGTCACTTGGGGCTAGAGAATCTGCAAAAGAAAATCCCTTCTTAGGACCGTAGGAATTGCCTGTGACTCACTGTGAGTGTGTCTTGCTCAAAATCAGTAGCAAGAAAAATTTTTTTTAAATGAGCCTACTCACTGTTAATGTCCTCAAAAGTGGATTATGAATCTCCTGCAGCTGACTGAAGCCCTGTCAAATAAGAGGAACACACCCCAAGGAAATTTTCTCACTGTTAAGCTCACAATAATTCTCTATGTCACAATGGCCTGTCCGCTGAGAAATCTGTGTCTTGAAGACTTTGAAGATTTCATTGAACAGGCTGGAGGTCAATTAATGAATAAAGGACTAACATGAAGAAAGTTATACTAAAAGGCTATACATGCCTATAATCCCAGTACTTGGGAGGTGACAGCCTGAAGATCAGGAGTTCAAGGTCATGCTTATCTGTAGCAGATTCAAGGCCAGTTTGGATTACATGAGACACTTTCAAAAGAAATAAAATAAAAGGAAATTGCACTTCAAACTTCCTGCTACACACACACCAGAAATAATCCTGTCTCCAATACCTTCATTTTACTCTTTAAACGTGAGAAGCTTTGATGCCATGTTTGGGTAGCAGGTTAGGTCCAGTGCTGAAAAGCAAGTAGCTTAGTCCTTGGGAATCTAAGGTTCCAGAGAAATAGTACCCTGTTTTTCTGTTTTATCTCTTTCTCGGGAAACTTTGGTTCTGGCCCTTCGAGAAACTGATGGACTTGGTAGTGGCTCAGAGGTCATCAGGCATGGTGTGTACGTGAGACATAGGGACTTCCCATTCAATGGACAATCACCTAATATAGTGAGAGCTTGTCAGTTTTGGAGTAAACACTGGTGTCATCATTTAGAAATTAGTGGCACTATGATTAGGAAAATTAAGAGAGAGGTCACTCCTAGAAAGCACTAGTATCCCAGTATCCTTTCATTAGCATTAAGCACATCTTTTGCGGTACAAAACCAAAACATTATCTGGCTATCCTTGACTCCCTTTCTCCCTAAATCCTTCTCTGCCTGACTCCTCCCCATCTGCTGTCAATCACAAACCTTCTCCTGCCCAGAAAGAACCACAAATGAAATCCTATCTGGAAAGCCTTGTCTGTATCAAGGCTAGCTGTCTCTGCCTTCATTCACCTTTAGGTATAATAAAGGAATAAGACTACTTCTGGTTTCTCTCCTGCTGCTGGTGGTGTGGGGTTGGGAGTGAGTGAGCCATGGCTTTGACGTTTATATCAGAAATTGAAACATACATAATCAGAGGGATGCCTTCCTGTCATTACTAGACAATATATGAAGGAGTTCAGAGCACTGTGGGGCTGGGGATAGCATCTTTTGAGATTTGAACTTCCTTCCCAAGATTGGCTGATATTATCTTCTGTACCTTGAACAGAACATAGAGGCTTAGAACTTTAGATACACTCTCAATAATCTGGTCTGACCCCTCCCACTACCAAGGAGAAAACTGAGGCCCCAAGTGGGGTGGGTGCCCGCTTCAAACTGAACAGCCAATTAGTGAGCAGCTGGATAAAGAAATCATGTCTCCTGATTCTATGATCCAATGATTTTCCAACTTTTCATTTCTAGATGGCTGTGCACATAACGTCCCAGTAGGTACACAACATTTCCATGCCAGAAAACCAGCTTTTGGCCCACTGAATGCCAAAAACGTGTTTTTAAAATTTGATTTTATTTAATGGAATTGACCAGTGGTTTTGGTGTTAGGGAGCCCCAGCCCTAGAATCCTACTTCTGTTCAGGCTGGGGTTGCATGCCACAGCCACAGTCATGCAAAAGGGACAGAAAACCTTGCTGTTCGGGTTGGAAAAGAAATCAGTTGCTGAAACATTGGTCTTTTTGAAAGTTCCAACCACAGGGGCTGGCTGGCAGAGCCTCTGTCTGGGTTCCCCCGGGAGGATCCGGCCCTCCCCTTTAGTCTGGGAGTTAGTTTAGGAAGCTGGCCCAGCCTCCACAGAAGATCCTGAGGGCAGCACTTGCCTCAGGAGCTCCAGTCTTCCCTAAGAGCACAAGAGCCCCCAAAGGCACTCAGGACTCAGGGCAGGGAACATCTTGCTGCCTCCACAGCAAAGCCAGGCTCGGCTGGCCATGAGGCTCCTTGGGCACTTTTTCTTTGGTGTCTGTTAAAGAGTTTCCAATTGTTCCCGCCCTAGCCAGGAAGCTACAGGGAGAGAGTGAGAGTAGAAAGAGCAAGAGGAGACAGAGAAAAAAAAACAAAACGATTCTAGCCAGGCAACCAAAGTTTTCCTGTAAAACTGGGAAATGAAGGTGGAAAGGCTGGAGGAACCCCCAGCTCATGGAGGAGCCTCAGCTCGGGGAGGACCCAGAGCCTGGGGAGGAGGCACAGTTCCTGGAGGAGTTACAGCTGGAAGTGGTAGAGAGTGGGTCAGATTTGGATCCAGAAGATCTGGGTTCGAGTCCAGACTTTGCCACCAATCTGATGCTTGAGCTTGAGTAAGTAACTCCCTTTCTTTGGACTGCTTTCCCTCATTATACAATGGGGGAGGGGGAGATGAGATGGTTTCTAGGGTCTCTTCCAGTTCAGATATTTGGGAAGAATATGTCTGTAAATTTGTCTGTGTAGGGTTGGATTGCAGAAAAAGTTGACTCAGTTGTTGCACATCTTAATGTCAGAATGATGTTTTAAGGGGCACAAGAGATTCATGTGAGTAAGACAAATAAAAAAAATGTGAATGTGGGGGTTATGACCCCCCAAACTACAGGCTTAACAGAATATTAGCTTTGATTTTTTTTCTTAAAGTCTAAGCTTGAAGCAAGCTTATAAGTAATGGGAAATGGAACGTTTGGGGTCTTGTTGACATATAGTTTATAATAAATTCCTTAACCAAATGTCCCCTAGTGGCACCGTCCATCCTAAAAGGTAGATACTGAACCAAGATTGTGTTTCTTGTGTTTTTCATATGTAGCTTTGGAGGAATTCTCAATTGAACAAGAGGGAGGTAACATCAGATAACTCTTCACATCTAGAACTCCTGGCAAACCACAACTCTCACTAGATTCACTGTTGCAGGACTCAAGGCAGACCCTTTAGAAAATCTGAAGAGCTCTCTATATATGGTTTCCCCCTCCATAACATGTGGATGAGCTGCCAAAACCTTATCTGCTTCATGTGTGGTAGTGTTTGGGACATAGTACTGCATTCAGAATCCTTCAGTACTGGCAATCTTTCCCTGGGATATCTGGCATGTGTCTACAGGGCATAAGAGGAGACATTTATCTAGCAACCAAAGAGCTCCTCATCATGACAAGCATGATACCATGAAGTTTCTCATAAGGCAAGTTATTTACATTGTTGTCTGCTATCCTTATGCACACCATCTCTACTGCTGGAGAAACTGCAATGGGAGCAGTGAGTAGAAAGGGAGCCTCCCTCAACTTGTATATACATTTGCCCAAATCCTTAGAACCATTAATCACACATTCTTTGTCCTCACCCTCACCTTTACATTTGCCCATAATTCTGCCCGTCTCGGCTGAATTCATTTCTTCAATAATTTCTTGGCTGATTTCTGGCCACTTAGATTGATTTTAATAGGTTTATAAGATTGGAAAGGATCTTCTTATTTCCACAGAGCAACATTTTTTTGAATAGCTGCAAGATGTAAAATTCTTTCTGGCAACTGTAGGAAGGAGAGGAAAAGGAAGGGAGAATGCTTTACTGAGGGGAGGAGAAATGAATTTAAGGGAGAGAAGGGGAAAAGGAAAATAAGGGACAAATAGAAGAGAGGTATATTTTGTTAACACTCCCCCTAAGCAGAAATTATACTTCTAAATAAAGTCACAAATAAGAATCTGAATGTGTCGAGCGGGGCATTGGTGGTGCATGCCTATAGTCTCAGCACTCAGGAGGCAGAGGCAGGCAGATCTCTTGTGAGTTGGAGGTTAGCCTGGTCTACAGAGCTAGTTCCACGACAAGCTCCAAAACAATACAGAGAAACCCTGTCTCAAACAACAAAAACAAAACAAACAAACAAAAAATCTACAAGTGTCTTTAATGCTTGTAGAGCTTTGGTCCTCAATTAGACTGTTTTTCTTTGCGAAAGGAATTACATGCTTTCTACATGTACTAAAAGGGTAGTGCATTTAGGAAGGCCTGGGACACAGGGGAACCAGGTGTCTAGAACTCCCAGCCTCCCATAGAGTAGCTCTTTTCTTCTAAGAACGAGCATCCAGAGGCCTTGAAAGCTTTTAGGTTAGATTAGGGGGTAGGGGAGGGATGGAGTGTGATTATTGTTTAGCAACCACAAAGAGGCTTGTAAACCACTGAAGGACCTTAACAATCTAACCAAACAAGAATCTCTCACAAATAAATAATCTATACGAGGTGGAGACCCTGCCTGGATTTAGACAAATAGCAGGAGCACAAGCCATTTCTCTTGTTGTTAGACAGCCTATCTGTTTAATCCAAATCAAATCAGCATACATCCTTCTTGAACACAGAACAGTTTGGCCTTCCAGTAGTGTTCCTGCTGCGGGCCTCCTTTGTTTCTTTACCACCCAGGTAGCAGGCTAGTGGCCAGAGCTGTTGCTGGCTGCAGTGTTCACAACTAGGGGCATCTTGTGCTTCGTGGGACCTCTATAAGCACCACATATGGAACTTGGGTGGGCAGACTAGTCACTGATGTGGGCTTGAGGCACTCTGGGGCCTCTGGGGCCAAGGTGCAGGAAGTCCACTCCACAGAGTGTACTGGTTAAGTGAAGTCTAGTGTGGCATTCTGGGCAGGGGAAATAGCTCGAGGGAACGAACACTTGACCAGGAATAAGGGCCCTGTGTTCTATAGCAAACTCCAGCTTTGGCCGAGGCTGTCACCTGAAAGAAGAAAAATAATAACTGGCTCTGAGAGGAAGGAGGGAGGGAGCCAGGTCCAGGATAGTATCCTGGCCATTTGGGGCAGTCTAAAGCCCCATCGGCTTTACATTTGGAGCAAGAAATAAAGCAGTGCTTGTTGACTGTGGGAACCATCTGTGTGCATGATACAAAAAGCACTGTTTCTCCAAGTGTGGTAAACACACACTGGTGGTGTGCAAGATGATTTTAGGTGGTATAAGGATTAACTTTGTTTTTTCTATTTTTATAACTATTTATTGATTTAACACATATTGGGGTAAATTGACTAGCACATGCACTCTGATTTCAGAAATATTTCAAAAAAGGATGAGGCATTTTTAAAAGGTTAATCTGTTTAAAGTTGATTTTGAGAAACTTTCTTGGCAATTAAGTCAAGGACGTGGCACTACCACCCTATCTTTAACAGCCACAAGGCAAGAAAACCCAAGGGAAAACAGGAGCCATACAGTAAGGCCTGAGGTTTTCTTTTTCATGTGAGCCTGGCTGGAAAGCATTCTCTGCCAACCTTATTCCAAACATAAGATCAACCTGCTATTTTTATATCTTTGGTGTCCTGCTCTGCCCCATTACACTCAGCACTCCAGATTAGAGATAGGTTTTTCAATCATGGTGAACACTGTCTTGACCACACTTTGGTAAACATCAACTAATAAGTGTTAAAGAGCTGGTGAGACTGTCCCCACCTGCCTCCATTGATTTCATTGATTTCCTCACAGCATTGTCCATTGGCTCATTCAACTCTGGGGTAGGTATCTCCAGGAAGCAAGATGAGAGATTAGTCTTTCTTTAAAACTATAGGAGGACAGGAACTGTCACTGAGGCAATTTTGCCTGGGTTTGCACTGATCTTTGGACAGATTAGAACAAGATTTTGTGGGAAATGTGTATTAAATCAAACTGAACAAGAGTCTTCTCACTTCTGCTGGGATTTCATAATGGACTCTGTGTATATAAATTTAGTTCACTTCCTCCTTCCATTAACCTGAGACTGATAACATGATGCTTATAGAACCTGATGTTTAATCCTGCTTTCTCGCAGAGTTCTTCCTGGCAGATTATGAGGGTAAACCCTAAGCAGAAGCAATGAAAGTTGTGGGCTTGGTATATATTTCTTTATGACTAGGCTGTATGCAGGAGAATTGTGTGTCTTTGCTGCATGTCTGGTCTCTTGAACTAGCTCAAGTAAAGTTACTGATCTTCAAATACCTCCAAGAAAGGAAATACTACAATTTTCTTTGGTCATACATTCTAGTGGTTAAATACCCATGCTATGAAATCCTTACCCCCAGTTCTAGAATTTTTAAAATTCTCTTATATATCACTTGATGTTTAAATTATACTTATGTTCTTTGTTAGCTTTCTTTCAAAATTTGGTGAAATATATTTTTCATATTTTAAATTAATTCTTTGATAGTTCATGCACTGTATTTTCATCAAGATGACCCCCATCTCCTCCCCTTAACTCCTCCCAGATTCACCTCACCTTCTTACTCTCCCCCCATATTTGTGTCCTTTAAAAAGAAAAGAACCTATCCACTCCAGTTTGTGCTGCTACTAATATACTCCTGGGGTGCGGCCATCTACTGAAGTATGGTCCACCTACCAGGAGCCACAAACTTAAGGAAGACTGGTCTTTATAATCCCAGAAGACATCCATTGTCTATAGCTACTAAGTTAGGTGTAGGAAGTAAAGTACCCCATCCCACTCTATGCTAGAATGTTAACTGGCTGGAACTCATGTCAGTCTTGTGCAGGCAACCACACCTGCTATGAGTTCATAAGTGCAGTGGTCCTGTCATGTCCAAATGACACTGTTTCAGTCTAGTCATTTCTGATCTCTGCCTCTTGCAGTCTTTCCACAATGATCCCTAACCATTGGAGAGGGGTGTGATATGCATGTCCCATTTATGGCTGAATACTCCATTGAATCTTATTCTCTGTACTTTTACCAGTTATTACTTTCTGTGTTTGCCACCATCCATTGCACAAAGAAACACTGATGAAGTCTGAGAGCTGCACTAATCTACAGGTAGAGAAATATTAATTTAGACAGCAGTTTGATATGTCCATTTAGCCAAAAAAAATAGTAATAGGTTCTCCTGCTGGAGCCTCTGAGCTCCCAAGCATGGGTTCTTGACCAAATTGATAGTATACATTTTTTTAAATAAAAAAAGTTAGCTAGGCTGTGATGGTACACACCATTAATCTCAGCATTCAGAAGGTAGAGACAGGTGAATATCTCTGAGTTCAAGGTCAACCTAGTCTACAAAGTGAAATTTAAATTTTAGAACAGCCAGAGATATTATTATAGGTAAACCCTGTCTCAAAAAAAACAATAAATAAATAAATAAATTTGAACCAGCTCACATTTCTCCACCCTTAATATAGTTTTCAGATTCTCCAATAGAGATTTCATTCTGCCTTTTAAAAAGGCTAGAGATTACAGCATGAATGCCTTTACTTTTAGCTAGTTACTCCAATCCCATTTTAATCAGTGACTTGCATTTATAGGATGCCAGGTTTGGAAAGGATCAAAAATAACTGGACTGTGGAAGGCCCAATCACCTGCCCTAAGCCCTTTTGCTAGATGTCCTTCTGGTAACTGGAGCTGTGTAGGATTTTATTGGTAGCTTAATAGGCATGGAATAGAGAAGGAAAATGACCTCAAAGAGTCTACATACTGCTTTCACATTCAGCTCATCCATGATGATGCTCTTTCTTTTAATACTAAATCATGTAGTAACCTTTAGCTACTCGCCCATATGGTCCCATTTTGTATGGGTAGAGCCACATCTGAACTATCCCTGTTTTTATTCATTTTGTGAATTATCCATAGCAATCCCAAAGTCTCATGTAGCCCAATTCCACACTGTCTAACTAGTTTCTGGGAGTTTAGCGGTGCTTTGATACCAGTCCAAGCAGAGTATAAATTAAGAAGGATTTTTAAAAACAATATTACCTACTTACACTTGGATTCCATACTGAAGCATGGTTGAATTTCCCATGGCAGGATCACTAAGGTAGTATGTATGACAAAGGATTAACATGGAAGGAAAATATGTATAGTAAACTTTAAAGGTGCAGTGTGGGTAGCATATATTTTAGTAGCTGTGCCTTTCTACTTATTTGAGCTGATGTGAAAATGAGTTTGCATCCTTGGAGTGAATAAAAACTAGTAGAAGAACCTGGATGTAGGAAGAAACTAAGTTGAGAGCAAGTATGTGTCACAGACTACCATGAAACACACTTGAGGTTGACTTTCAGGCACACAGAAATAATTTCTGTTTGTCTTTGGAATGTGTTATATGGCCATTTGCCCCATGGATTTGTCCAGAAAGATCTAAGGGAGTTACCCACTGAGACTTAGTTTGCCTTGGAGAGATAGAACCAAGCAGTTCTCAGGAAATCAATAGACCCCTTCACTATCCTCATCATAGTCCAGTAGCTGTATCCCTATGCCTGGCCTGTTCATTTGACCCCTGTGAGTCTGCAAAAGGTGGTGTAAGCCATCTAAGGAAAATCACATCAGAGACAGGAAGGGGCACGGCAGCCTCTTTGGCCAGGGATTTATGTATCTGTCATGGGAGGGAAGTGTGAGCTGAGAAATGACTCCCAGAAGTGTAAGAATTGGCCAGGGCAGCACTGCTACCTTTAGCAGTCATTGGTGCATTCATTGGGAATCAGTGGTACTTCTTATGGCCAGCATACTGACTCTTTCTCTCTTTCTTCCTTGAATCCATTCTCCCTGCCCTCTCCTCTTTCATCCCTCTTGCTCAGCACACACTGAATAAAGCAACTGAACTGGCTAAGTGAATCCTGCCAGTGGCCAAGAAATGGGTGAAGAAAGGATAGCAAGGCCTTGGACTGCTTTTTCTGTGGCAATTAGAGGATGTGGGGACAGACACAGATGCTTGGGTCAGCCACAGCAGGCTTGCAGCTGATGCCATGTCACCATGGCTGGCACTAATGGCAACTAATGGGGTCCTGACAGTCCCCACAGTCTACAGAAACCAGCCAGTCGCTCAGTTGGACTCTATCTAGTCTTAATTCTTGCTGTCTTTGTGAATAGGTTTCTGCATTTTCACCAGCCATGCATATCATTGCTTTGGGCTCTCTGCTGAGCCTGGGACTAAGTCTTTGCTTTACATACCTTCCCCTGCTGTGAGCCTGCCAGACTGGCTCCCTTGGCAACCTCATTAGGCATTAGTAGTGTCCATGGGAATCTAAGCTGGGCAGCAGGACTCATCTTTAGTGCTCTTATCCTCCGTGATGGCTTGTAACATCCCCAATGCAAAGGGGTCCCAGCTAAAAATTGTATCCAGCTAACCTGAGAAACATCCACTCTGCTCACACCTAGTCCAGCACTTACTAAGACACACTAGAAAAATCCCAGACCTCTAGATTAAGCTATTTGTTTAACTCTTCTTTATTCTTTGTTTCCTAATGACTGTTGGCATTTTCTTCTCTCAAGAAACATGAGGTGAGCCTTGACAAGCCTTGAATCTCAGTAAGGAACACCTAGACTCTAGACCTACTCTCTTCTCTGCAGCACACGTTCCCTGTATTATGTGGGAAGAGATGAAGTAGCATGATTTGAGGGAGAATTCCTCAGTGTGAAAGCAGATTTTTACCTCTTTGATGCTATATAGAAATAATTTTCACTCTCGAAAATCAGCAAATCATGTAGGATTTGATTTTAACACCATCCCTTCCTCCCTCTTTTTTCCTTCTGGCAAATGATTCCTCAAACAATCAGCATCTGCTCAAAATTGTCAACAATAGGGTTATAGCTTATGTTATAGAACTTCTTTGATCTCCTGGCCTCTTAACTATCCATGGCTTTCTACATCTTGCTGTCTGTCAATATTCATATGATACAATGATGCCAGGTAAGCTATAAAGCCCAGTAGAAGATGCAGGCTCAGCAGGGGTCAGGTAAACTGAGATTTGGGGGACACTGTCCAATCTATATCCTCTCAAATGAAACTATGCAGGCAGCCACCCTCTCCATTTGTGTGTGAGGCCATCCCTGGCCATGGTCTTACATAGCCATAGTGGTTTGCTCTAGCAGAAGTATCTGGGAAAATCTAGGTAAACTCCCCACTTGAGCCTGCAAAACTCTTCCTAGGTCTCTAGACCCTCTTTCCACCAGTCAGGCAGGCACACATAAGAGATGCAGACAAGAAATTGCAACTCTTCCTCTTGGTGTACCTCTTTTAGTTGACTTTTTAACTATCTGAGAATGCAAGTGTGAGGCAGTTACTTGAAATGGTAAGCCCACCTTTGTTTGAGGGAGGAGCTCTTACCACTTACAGAGTAAGGGTTATAGTCCTTCAGAAAGGTCTGCTACAAAGCTATTTTTGGCTCATTTGCTCTTCTTTTCTATTTGAGTTCTGTTCCCTTTCAGGCTCCTCAAGAGAGCCTCTCTCTCCACCTCCTTCTCAATGTCTGTGCTCACACAGCTTACGCAGGGGAAGTAACCCCTAGCCAAGCAATTCTCTCATCCAACTCATTTTCCAAGATGGTCCCACCGGTCCTTCTAGAAGAGCAGGGACAAAGACTGTCTGGGTCAACATAATGACCTCTTCCCCTCCGCCCAAGCACACCGGAATTCCAAATGTTCTCGTTTCCTCCAAGCTTAAATGGTTTTTGCTGCTGATCCTTTGCTCTGGGTTACCCATTTCCTGCTCAACCCTGGCACAGCAAATGTGTCTCTTGTAGCAGCTACCTCAGGGTAATTTGAGAAGCAGCTCTAGGCCAACATGTGGAAAAGGAATCAGGGGAAGACACATGTGGAATAAGAATCTCCTAGAGAAAGATGCTGGGCCTTTGCAAACAGTTTAATAATGTAGAAATGCCAGCACCGGATGTTTCTAGAATGCCAGCATAATTTACTCTAGGATGATTTTTAAATGATTATTATATCCTTCCCTAGGTTTATTGATGTTACCAAAATCTCTGACACTCTTCCATCTGCCTTGGGGAATCGGCTACTACCCATCTTCTGACTGTGTGAACATCTTGGGCACACATACCCCTATGCTTCTTGGAGCCTCTAAATTGTTCCTGCAGTATCTGATCAGTTTCTGCCTAGTCAGTCAGATATGCCCTGTTGCTGAGCCTGTTTGGGTGGGGAGAGTGGGAAAATGGAGCAAGCATTTAGCAGGAAGCTGTTCTCAGTTTCCCCACCCCCACTTTCCAGGTCTCTAAACTTGTTCTGTGTCTCCTGTTTCTGGGCCCCCATCCTGATCAGACTCAACTCCCTTGCCTATAACACTGGGTTTGCATATGTATTCAATATATTACTTTGGTGCTTCCACCACTCTTTGGCTTAGCTCCTAGGGCTTGTTGCTGATATCTGCCTGCCTGGCCCACTGAGCTCACCTAAAGACACTCTCTTGGTCCTCATCATGGCAGGGTTGCTTATTTGTGATAGGGCCACAAGTTGAAAGCTGCTTCTTCAATAGACTTATCCTAGAAATCAGATATGTAACTCTCATTCCATCTGGGTCCTGGCTTTTTAAAAAATCCATTTGGGGGTCTACATTACTAATAGACTATTTACATGGATTTCCAAAGCTGTATCTTCATTGTAGAATGATTGGATATTTATGATTGAGATCTAGAAAAAGCTGTTGACTAAACAAAAGATGTTCCACTCAGCTCTGCCTTTCTATAGCATTCTCTCACTCATTTTCCTGTGTCTCATCTTCCAACTCCTCCAATACTCTCTCTGAATGACTGGGAGGACCATGTGTTAAGCAATGGTTCCTGCTTTACACTATCAATTGGCAGGAGTACTTCTTTGGAGCCTGAGGTATAGGGATCCACTGGAGGGATCTCAGGGACAAGTTAGTCTAGCCCATGAGTCTACATAACCCTTCCACTTGCTCCAACCAAGTAGCCCTGCTTTTGTCTATTTTATACATAGGGCTTTACATATGAGGCTAACTGAAAGAAGTTTACTTTTTTAAAATCACTGCTCTAGCCATTCTTTATGCCATGGTCAACCTATGTCTTGCCTTCTCCCTGATTTGGAACTCTGCTAGCAGATGGTGAAATGGATGTAGTGCTAGTCAAATAATGATCCCTAAGATGTGATTAGTGTCTCAAGCTGGAAATGCCAGTTTCTTCACCCAGTTATGGTGGTGAGGAGAACAGACATATTGACACTCTGCTTTTCACTTTATGTAACTGTCTTCCCACCCATCATTAATAATCTCTCATATTTGCATAGTACTTGAAATTTTCCAAAGTACTTTCACAGATTTTATCTTATTTGATCCTCTGGAAGGTTATGAGTGCTGCCAGGGTAGGGGCTATTATTTGTCTTTTACAGACTGGGAGGCTTAAGACCATTTAATCCACCTCACTGAAGAGCTTGCTAAGGGCAACTAGTCAGGGTGAGATGAAAGGCTAGATAAAGGGAACAAGAGTTGGAACAAGAGTTATGAAAGGAATGGCAAAGAAGAGAAATAAAATAGAGGGGATGAAAGATCTATAGTACTCCAGATCACCAGCCCTGTTTGGGGAATCATTTCAAAAGCACTGTAGAATGTTGGGATTGGCCCATCTAAGGAGGCAGAGATATATCCCATTCTTCATGATGGTGGCTTCCAAGGCTAGTGAGCCACTGTTCTACCTTGTCTCAGTTCTGCTCCAAAAAACTGATCTTTCACATGACTTTCTTGAAACTCCTGGAGCTACAGTCAAGTCCTAGAACTGGAAAGATCCAGCCCCTCATTTTTCCAGGACAGGAAACAGAATCCCAGAGACAGAAAAAGTTTTACTCGAAATGACACAAAGAAGGTGAAACAAATATGTTGAAGCGTGCATGTGTGCGTGTGCATGGTGTAGGAATATTAAGGACTGTGAACAGTGCTGAGAATACTTGTCTGGTAAATTGCTGTAGCCTGGGCCATGTACACATATGCACTGGCTGGGGTTAAAGCCATTTATAGGGCCTGGGGTATGACAGGGTGTGAGAAAGACAGGGTTCAGGGTTTCTCTCCCAAGGGGATTCACCCATATAAACTGCTCCAGGTAATTAAGATCCCAGAAGAATTGGCAGCTGCTTGCTGAACAAATTAGGCTCTGCCTTTATGGGCATGTTCTGTGCTGGAGATCAGAGGGCCCTCCCTGATGTTTGGTTCATTAGTCATTGTTCCCTGTCAGAGCAAGCACTCAGAAAATTGGATGTCTGGCAACAGTCTGTATTCAGAAATTCAATAGCAGGAGCGGCAACAGCAACAGCCGAGTGTCTGGGACAGTGCTCCATGCACAGTAGGTGCTTGAAAAATGCTTGTTAGCTAACTAATGAACTGAGTAAAGAAAGCCTTTAGTCTTCTGTGCTATTCAGAATGAAACAGTGTCAATAACAGATCTGATTGCTTTTCAGCAGAGGCACAGTTGAACTTTTTAACAGGCAGGCTGATGGAACCTGGGGGGGGGTTCACTGGAGGTTTGATTTCCTATGCTGACTATACGTCATGAATCATAGTGCCTACCACTTAGATGTTGTACTACATTGTTTGGGATGTATAAACTCACTGATCCCTCTAAACTAGCTTGTGATTTTCTTCTATTTGAATCCAAAAGCATTTTTCCTAGTTTTAAGCTTCTTTGGTCAGAACAGACTATGCTTGGCAGTGAACAAAATAAGACCTGATTGCATGTATGAGGAGAAGTGAGCAATCTCCAAGTGACATATAGAGCCAGTGAGATTTAAAATCACTTCTTCCTTTTATCACTGGCTTGCCATAGGTCAGGCCTGCCTGGCTTGTTTAGTCAGGCAGTTAGATATTGTTCTTAAATGTCAGGGAAAGTTTTTTATTTTTGTTTTGTTTTATACTAAATGTTCCTAGTTCAAAATACCCAGGATTCCTTGCAAAGGTCAGCTTGCATAGCAGGACCAAGAGAAACTTAGAAGCTTTTGGCAGTCACTAAAGGTTACCACTGGTGTCTTGTCTATAGGCCAAGAGAGTGAACTCTGTGAGGGATTTCAAATGTCCTTGATGGACTTTTCCACCATGCTAATAAACTATCAGAGAAAATACTTCAATTCACCAAGCATTAAGTCACTGTTTTAAATCTTACTCATCAAAGAAGAAAGCACTAAGAATTTATTTAACACAGACTCTTTTAGACTTTGTTAGGAAGGAGGGTTGTGTGTGTGTGTGTGTTTGAGAGAGAGAGAGAGAGAGAGAGAGAGAGAGAGAGAGAGAGAGAGAGAGAGAGAGAGAGAGAGAGAGAGAGAGAGTACTTGAGCTTATAGGAGTGGCTGTGGTAGTAATTTAGATGTATATAAAGAATGTTTATACCATATGCATAACAGGTACAGAAAGATAGGTGCTGGGCATATTTATGTGGTACCTGTGTTTGATAAAAGATGCCTGGAAGGTTTGCACTTGGTAGGGCTGACGTTCCTATGTGTGTGACTTCTGTAACTACAGTTACAGTTACTGAGTTTCTTTGTGAATATGGGATTCAAGAGTCATGGTGACAAAGGTATATGTGTCTTCCTATGTGGGTATATGAATAAACCCCCTATATGTGTGCATATGTGTGTGCATTGCCCAGTGAGGTTGTGCATGTCTGAACAATCCCAAAGTCTTCTGCTTTGAGGAGAACTATCTTGGCTCCTCTTCCTTTTCTGTTATGCATCCAAGACCTCCTTTCTCTGTTTCTTCCTTTTAGAGAGATATTTCCTATCATGGAGTCTCTCTCTCCCACATTTCTGTTTTTACCTCTCTCAAAGGCTACCTGCAGTCTTCTAACAAAGTGGGGGTGAGTCTACCAGTAAGAAAGACAGCATTAATGATTGAGAAACAATCTCCAAGCCAATGAAATGTCTGCCTGAAGATTGTTCTTGGATCAATTGAAATCCTGTGGGTCACCGTTGGACTAACATTGTCAAGAAATGTAATATAGATATTCAATCCTTGAGTTTTGATGAATTAGTTAAAACCTTGTTTTTAGTTCTATTGAGAAGAAAAATCATTTATTATCTTTAGTCTGACCCCTTGCCTTCATTCTATGAAAATAAAGGCTGAAGTAGGCAATTCACACATACTTGTGAAATCTAAGCACATTATCTCACCAGTGGCTATAACTGTAATAAACCAGTGACCTGGGTTTAAATAAACAAATGTTTGAAGCTGGCAATTGAAGTGCAAACATGACCCTAATTAATGGTTTGGTTAATAGAGAGTAGATCTGTCTTTAGAGATAGTAAAAAAAAAAATCTGTCTTTAGTTATAACATGGGTCTTTAGACTTCTCTTAGATTCTTCCTGTTAGAAACTAGAAACATCTATCCATTTGATCTATCTTACTCTCCTGCTTCTGAAGCAGGTGATAAGTAAAACTCAACTCTCCTTTGAAGAAGGAGAGTTTTAGGAAAAGTATTCCTAAATACTCATCTTTCATTTGAAGAGTCATCAAAACCAGTCTCGTATGTGAATTCAAAAGAGAGTATATCTTATTAAACATTCATATACCTAATTTTGAATGGTTTCCTATCTGTAACTCATTTTGCAGGCAATGTAGTTACATGGGTACATTAAAAGGAGCTACAACTTCTAGAAAGCAACCTAAAACTTTGCTATTCATGCTATAGATGCAACAGAGTAGAGGATGCTAGAGTGGAATGTCCACCAGCTGCTGGGCTTAATGGCTGCCTGGTGTGAGGTAATCTACCCTTGTCCCAATTGCTTATTTGTTATTTCATGAAGATAAGATGGGGAGGAGCTAGTTAAGTCAACTGAAATGGCTCGGGTGTCAAGAATAGCTCTTTATTTGCTGCAAGGGATTCATCCAGCTGCAGATTTCTGTCATCACTGGACAGACTTGCAGATGAATTCAGAAATTATACTGGCCTCTCCAGTTGTTGATGAATTGAACAATCACTATTGAGACCATCCACTAACCCATGCCACTGTACTGGGTGCCGCAAGAGGAGGGGGAGGGGAGAAAACTAAAGAAGGCTTGCTTCCCACCCTTCAGGAGTTTTAGATTAGTTTGAGAAGATGAGATGCACAGGCAAACCTCAGGAAAAATGACAAGGATATATTGTCCACAGACACAACATTTGTGCAAACCAAAATGATGTCTCTGGCATCAGGAGAAATTATGTGATAGATACTATCTACAGTCTTGATGAAGATCATCATGTATGTAAAGTCAAAGAAGACTTTGTTCTGGGGCATGTGTACCACTAAACCTACTATATGATATGTTTTATGGTATGTGTTTAAGTGTTCAGAGTAGTAGGCATGATTATCTTCTATGCTGGGTTCTTTATTTTAACGGATCTTATGGGAAATATCCAGATTACCTTACCTCAGAACACAATGTGTACTATTTTTCCACTGGTCACAATGAAGGATTGGCAGCTTATAAGAGTAGAAAGTTGGTCATACCACAGAGGACAGGGTGTGGAGTGACCTCTGCTTCAGCCCCTGCTCATAGCTTGAGCACAGACCTGTTTGATTATAATGTTGGCCTAGGCACACTGGAGTCAATATTGTGAACCTTTCTGTCTGCCTGTCATCTGACCCCAGAACTTGCTCAAAGTTTAGAAAATTCCCAACAACTCATCACCCTGAAGCTAGTAGGTATTCCTGCCTATCTGCTTCCTCTTCTATGCTCCATTTCAGGCTACACACACACAGGCTTCAACTAGAGTATGTGTGTGTGTGGGGGGGGGGTGGAATGCACAAATTGGGTCTGAATTCCCCCAAAACTGTTAAGGTTTAAAACTAGTCCAGGAAGGATGAAAGAAGGAAATTCTTTACCATTCAGGTTTGATTTTGAGTCCCAAATGTGCTTCTCATCTGACAAAACAGTGTTACCAAGCATGCCAATTGACAAACAAAGGGGTCTTGAGTACTCCAGCTCTACAATGCCATTCTAGCTAGCTTCAGTTCACACTGAGTTGCACTATCCACTCTATATATGGGTCTTGTGCTTCTGGGTCCTCATATTCCTACTTGTTCTTGAGTTAGTATATCTTCCAGATTTTCTGAAAACGAGCAGAAATCTCATTTCCACTGTGAACTCAGTCTCCCCATATGGAAGATGCAAAGGTTGGAATACATTATCCCCAAGGTAGCCTTCTAGTTCTGACATCTGCCCTGTTTATTTATATGCCCTCTTTGTTTTCTTTTTCTTTGTCTTTCTTTTTTGTTTTTGAGACAGGCTTTCTCTGTGGCATTGGAGCTTGTCGGTCTGGGACTCAGAAATCTGCCTGCCTCTGCCTTCTGAGTGCTGGGATTAAAGGTGTATACCATCACCACCTGGCTCCTCTTTGTTTTCATGAGGTAAACATTTCAGTGGGGAGGGAGTAGCAAGGGATGTTTGAGAACTTCCAGTTTGGAAGCTGGGGCAAAGTTCCCAGACTGGGTTTGTTTTATGTCATGTTTGCTTCTTCCTAACTGATTTATCTCACTTCTAAGGACCAAGGGCCACTCTGGCTTGGGCTGCAGGTGGACAAGATAGGGCAGCAGGTCCACCAGATCAGTGGTTCAGGGCCACTCTGAGAGCATGGGCTTGTAGAAAAAAATATCACCTCTGCTGGGATCAGCTGTTAGAGTAGAGCCCCTTATCTCAGAATCAATGCCGCTGACCTGTGAGTTTACCTGAAATCCCTGATGGCCAGGCAGACAACGTTGTGGGGTCAACCACATTTGGGAACAGAAGCTGTTTTAAGGGTTCCTAAGAAGTGACGACTTCTGTAGAAGATCCCATGCTGATCCCAGGGTGGGATCAAATTCATGTCAAGAATCTGGGAAACTTGTATGTAGTGGCCCTGAGGGAACCAAACTATGGGCCTGGGGAAGATTCTTGTCAGTAGACTATAAATGGGAGTGGGCAAGGGCTGTGCAACATTATACGCTGTTTTTTTTTTCCAAGGGACCTTGAAGCCAGGCCTTCCAGCCTGGGTTTTCATTTTTGGAGAGATGAGGAAAGGAAGGAAGAGAGACCTTCATAAAGCCAGGGCCAGGGTTGGAGAGAGGATTTGTTCTGTGTGACCATGTGGTGACACTAGGACTCTCCCTATATTGTACTATATTGTAGTCCTTTTGAGGGAAGCATTAGTAATCAGAAAAAGAAACAAACAACAACAAAAAACTAGTCAGGGAGAACAGGGATAATATGCCAAACAGAAAGTAGTATCATCTCCAACAAATAAGCACAGCCTCCCAGACAAATACACACAGTCTTCTTTACAAACACTTTCTTATTATGTATACACATGCACACACTTAAATACATGTGCCAACAAATATATACAGAGGCTTCACTGCATACTCATCCCAGACCCTGAACATGGTTCCATCACACTAATTTGCTGCGAAGATGCTAGTGACCCAGGCAACATCAACTACAGGTAGAATTTCATTTTGGACAGGTGTTCCTTGGGAGGGGAGGGACATTTTCTAATACTTAAAAAAAAGTAAGGGAGAAAGAAAAAAAAAACAAAGAAAAGCTGAAGTCCTCCCACAGGCAGGCTTGTGCTCCGGGTATGCTTTCGCAGGCCAGAAACTACAGAACTGGGAGTACTGCCAAGTGCTTTATCAAAGGAAACAGCCTGCCCAACAGCTGGAGATGGGCTCCTGCCAGCTGTGTGTGCCTCTTGGTCTCCTTTTTGTTCTTCTCCTATCTCCATCTATCCATCTCCTACAGCCTTGCACTTTGCATTGGGAAAGACCATATACAGATATCCTTGGATCAGAGAGAAATCTTCATGCTAAGTAGCTAAGTAGATCACAACCCCAGCTGGTCTAGAAGAGGCTGCCTTGAGAGGTAATGTGTTGCTCAAAAGCTGGTCTGCAGGAATTGAGCAATGGGTGTGCACTATAGAAGCTCTTTGCTCCATCTCTAGTCTTGGGAAGGAACAATCCATTGCCTCCCTATCAACTCACAGTGGGAGGTAGGTACCTAGCCAGACTATGTGTGCTGGCAGCAACAGGGTGTTTTCCAGCAACCTCAGCAACTTTATCATCCATATTAATTAATTAGTTAATTACTTGGATTGACTTCTCTGAGCTTTAGGCTTCTGATCCAGAAAAGAGACAACAATGTTGGACACAGAGAGAGAGCTCAGAAGAAAGATGTTCTCCTCTGGGGGTGACAGGACTATTGCCAGACACTAAGAAGGATCAAGTGGACCTCCTATGGCTTTGCTTTTTTCCTCACACTGCACCCTCTTCAGATTTCTGGTTTTTCAGCTGAAGTGGCCAGTATCAAATGTTATATATTGAGATGCATATGTGGAAACAACTTCATGAAAATGAAATCCACTGGGGCTGCTAAGTTCAAAGACAGTACTGATCTTTGTGCTGAAGGAAACAGCCACATTCTCAGGGAGACCTAGAGAATTCATTCTATTCTCTGGTCATACAACCTGTACCTCTTGCTTCAGTTGAGCCTGAAAATGGCTCAAGAAAAACCCAATAACCCACCCCAGAAATTTGGAAACAGCCCCAAGAGCAGGATCCCTGTTAATCATCTCTTATATCCCCAGTGGTTTCCATATTCTGCCTGCTTAAGCAATTGATGGCCTAAACACTGGAGAAATTACTTTAAAGCTTGGATCTGACTCTTTGAGAATCAGTGTGTATTGCTCATAGTTACCATGTTGGGTTTAGCTTAATTTTACTTAAGTGAGTACTAATGAACAAAAAATGTGGATGGTCTTAGCTCTAGCATCTCAGAGACATTCTGCTGCCCATCATCCCTGTCTTTTACTTAACATTGTAGTTCTTCTACCCTGGCCAAGATCTTAACTCTTCCTCTTCCATCTTTACTTCCATGAAGCTTCTACAAATGAGATCACTCTTATGCTTAGTCACAAAAGACTCTGAATCCTTAGTCTCTTCCTAACTTTGAGTTAGTGATTCACTTCTCTGAGCCTCTGCTTTTCTCTGTGTGAAAATGGTACCTATAATACTAACCACATGACTTTGGGAAAGTCTGATTGTGCTTATGTGTATATTGTATGTGAAGTGCTTTGGACATTATTCAGTACAAAGTAAGCACTCAGTGATTGTTTGTGGATGATAAAGGCTACTTGACCCACACAGATGGACTCATAGAGCTGACTTTATGAAAAACCAGATACCCTGGCTGGGGCACTCTGAAGACCTTTCAGCAATTCTATTTGTCCGGCCCTGGCAACTACAATCTTAAATGGAGTAAGGTGCAAAAAACCAAGGGCCTAAGATTCAATTCAACACCTGCCTGATTATGTCTGCCCCAAGCAATTAAACCTTGGGCCACACAGGCTACACTAGTTCCTGAGTAAGGGATGAAATATCTTCTGTAAAGTTCTGACTTCCCCCACAACATTTCTAATCTGACTTCCTTTCTTCTATCATTTAGGATTGCATCTGTTTCACCTCTCCATCTTGTCATATGTACTAATAATATACTATCCCTTGCCACGTTTTTCCCAGCATGTGGCCAAGGTTTAGTACCTCTAAAAGACTGCTAGTTCTATCACAGCTTGTTTATTACTGTCTCCCCAAGGTTGTATGTGTATACAACCTAGGAGTACCAGTTACTCTGCATGGTAAACTTTATGAAAGCAAGATTTCTTGTCCTAACCCAACTGTAAATTGTTCATCCCACTATTAGCAGTAGCTTTTATAGTGCTGGACAGTCAGAAGGAGGCTGACATAGCACTGACGTGATTTGTCATCTAGGTCTTCACAAATGAAGTTTGAAGGGCTTGACTCCTCCAGTTACCTCAAAGAGCACTTCCAATGGTTGGCACTAGCAGTATGTCAGCTGTGAAGAGCAAGTGGCAAGAAGGGAGAGAGTCTAGGTCTGCTTTGGCTACCACTGACTCGTTATTTCCTTTCCTTTCCTAGTTTGAAAACATTTGTTGCTGTCTGAAGGGCTGGGCAGTGCCAACACCACAATAAACAGCTTGTTCAGTACACACAAGCTCTTTGGACCCTGAAATGTTAGCTAGCCAACTGGCTCACAGCTAGACCCTGCTGCGTGCTGTTTGCATCCGGCCCCAACAATACCACTCAGCACTTGTAGAGCCATGTGTCACAGCAACAAGGCTAGGAATAGGGTACTCACAGGGACCTGGCCCTAGCTCTGGAAAGCCAAGCTCTGGGACCACACTTAAGGCCCCAGATAAAAATAACTGCCTTAAAGATCCAGATCTGCTGGTCTTAGACCAGCAATGTGGCTGGTCCTTCTCCATCCTGTCTCAGGCTAGACTCCAAGGGTAGCAGCCAGACATACTCCCTATGCCCCATATGGCTGGACTGCTGACTGGTGTTGGACAGAAATATCTCACCTAGTGAAAGCTTGTGGGATGTAGGATATGTGCCTCCAGGGGGTGGAGACTGAGCATAAAGGGCAAGAGAGGAAAGAGAGCAGCAATGGACTTTGGTGGCAACAGTGCTAGGCCAGGATCCAGAAAGCCTGGGCTGTGCTCCCAGCCTCTGCCACTAACTCCCTTGGTGTCCTTGAGCAAGATCACCCAGAGAGCAGGGTTGGGGGAATAGGCACAGGGCCAAGGCCTTGCCTAGGAGAAGATGAGCTGCAAAATCTTGTTCATACATCTGAGAGGTGGAGATTGGTGTTTAATCAAGAAGTTTTATACTGGCTTTAAGTATCTTGGATACATTTTGACCACCAAGATAACCAAGCTAAGGTCCCCAGAGGACATATCAGAAAAGATAGGTTTATTTCTTTCCAAATGCTTGTCCTTTGGTTTCCTTCGTAAGTCAACAGACAGATCCATGCTGCCAGAACTTAGGGCTCCTTAGCCAAGCAAATCTTTGATATTGTCCTAACTTCTTCACCTCACAACCACAGAGGACAGCTTCTTTGGGACAAGAGTTTACATAAAAGGAACATCACAGGTAACTCTGTTCCAAAACTCAAGGATTCATCCATAGCATGGGAGATACTTAGTTCCAAGACTCATTTTACATCTTATCTCTTGAGTTTCCTCTCAAGCAACAGATGCTATTTATCAAGTTTTGTGGGTGTTCAGTGATGAACTCATTGGGTGCTCTAGTGTTCAATTGCACAAAACACAGTTGACAGAAGCTATCAGTGTCTGTCATTCAGTAGGTGCTCAATGCATATTTGTCAAATGAATACAGTCTAGAATAGATGTATAATACTCTCATATAAAAGGCTGCATCTATTGGTACATATACCAGGCAGACAGGCTTCTCTCTATGGCAAGAGTAGTTCAGTTGGGGGGAGGGGCAGGAAGAAGAAACCTGCCAGAAAATAATATGGAGGTATGCACTTTCTGTACATGTAGAGAAAAAGTAGAATATACCTATGGTATGATGTGGAGAATGTCTGGACAAAGGACTCACTGCAGTCTGAGAAACTGATATTTCATATCACAAGAAGGACCACCATGGTGGTGTTTAACAGGGTTTGGGGCTCTCTTAGTGATTGAAAGTCCCAGTGTGACAAAGCTATGTAAAAGCTGAGGTTTAGCATCTCTCCTAGTGCTTTGGAGGCAACTCATTACTACTATTTCCAACCAGATGCAATGTTCAGGAAGTGCCTTGGAGTTAGGAACCACTTCCTGGGGGAATAAGAAAGGTTTAGATCAGGATTGTCAGCAGTTACTGATAACTCAACATGGCTGGTCTTGACAGCTGCAAGAACTCTGAAAGCTGTGTTTTGGCATTTGTAGCTTCTTATACTAGATTTCTGTGCTGTCCAAAGCTCTGCACATAATCAGTGAGAAAGAATGACGCAAAAGGGGGAGGAGGTTGGGGACAGAAAAGAGGTCTCCAGGTCTTTTGACATTATGACTGCTATTGATTTTACAAGATTTTTCCATTGAGAGGACAGTGAACTGATCTCATTTTGAAGCCAGCTTGGGCCTTGACACCACTGTTTAGGCCATAAACTGAGAATCACAGAGGCTGTGCCTTTATTTCAACACAGTAGATAGTCACCACTCTCTGCAAGGCCAAACTGGGCCTCCCATGGTAGGATATACTATGTGTGTTGATTCCAGGCATTCCCCACTCCTTTGTTTCCCCCAGAGATGTCATATGAACCTAGGCCCATATGCTCTAAGCTCTTATCAGTGGAAGGAGGCTTTCTATTGTGAAGGAACAGAAAAAAATGATGTTGAGACAGCAGAAGGATGTCTTGAAAGAGCACAGATCTTGAATTGATGACTTGGGCTCATGTCACAGAATTAACCATCTGAATTTAGGCAAACAGCTTCTCTTTTCCTTGTCCATTTTTTTCTCATTTGTTTTTGTTTGTTTGTTTGGTTGGTTGGTTAGTTTTATTTGCTTTATTTTTAATATGTTAATGAATAGGTAAAGAGATTTTATCTCTAAAATCCTATAGACTCATGAAAAAGAGATTCAGCATCAGGAAGGAAAAAAAGTATAAAGAAGAGAGAAAGGGACTCAGATTGAAAAATTCTAGGACAGTACAAAAAGGGGGGAAGTGGGGAAGAAAATGAGGTGTTGTGGTGGAGTGGGAGTGGTCCTGAATGGAAACTCCATGACATAGATGGTCTTCTCAATTATATCACTAATGAGCTATATGACAATAGGCAGGTCACTTCCTGGTTTTGTATTTTTATCTCATGCTTGTGATCCTCTACTACCTAGGCCATTTTGTTGTTAAGGCAAAAAATAGATATATACCTACAAACATTTAAGAAATAGAATCATTGTTCAGTTATATACATTTAGAGATGGGAGGCACTGTCAATGTCAGGCTAAAATCTGACACATAGGGCAAGGGAAAATAGCAAAAGAACAGTGGTTCCAGAATTAGGCAAATCTGGCTGTGTGACCCTGAGCAAGTCATTTTCTCTAGCCAAATTTAAATTTCTTCACCATAAATGGAGGGAGTTAATCTAGTTGACCTTGAAGGCTCCTCTAATATCTGAATATGTAAGAAACAAAACATAATAAAGAGAAGCCAGAAGATGCCAAGTAAGCCAAATGCGGTCATTGTGCATTCAAGGAAGCCACTGTGGATCATTTATGTCAGGAGTTTTTCTTTTTTAAAATGGCATTTTCAAAGCAAAAGTTGGAGGAGGGGAAAGACAAGGCAAGGTCATGTTAAAGGAATTGTTGGAAGAGATATTACCACATGTTTAGTGAGAGAAGACTTGGTTGGAAACCATTTTGGTGACGAGCCACCACCTGGCATAGAGATCTGAAATGGGTTCCAGAATAAGTTGTTGAAGCGGGTGGTGAGTGCTACAGCAGACTCATCAAAAATTGAACCTCAAATGGAAAGTAGGGGAGGTGGAACACTTTCAAATTGGCAAGCTCTCTTCTGTGGCAGGGTGAAGGAGTGTAGAACTTGGTCAAGGGCCCTTCATCAAATATCTGACACTCTTGGATTTTATTCTCCTTCTTACTCACTTATTTATTTGGTTGGTTGGTTTGTGTTTTGGTTTTTTTAGGCAGGGTCTCATGTAGCCCATGCTGACCTTGAAATTGGCTATATAGCCAAGGCTACATCCCATTTATGCAGTGCTGGGGGTTGAAGCCAGGTCTTCATGAATGATAGGCAAGCACTCTAAAGTGAGGTACATTATCAGCCCACTCTTAGATTTTATCCATGTAGAGGCAAAGTCTGCGTGGCTATGGATTCAACCTACCAAGAACACTGTAACAGTTTCATGGCAGAACCAGGAGCAAAAGTTGTTAGTCTTCTTGTTATTCCTCTTCCATTATTGGATTTTCTTAAACAACCCCTAAGCTGAATTGTTAGCCTATTAGAGAAAAAAGCAGTAAAGAAAAGCCAATTCCAGGTAACTGGTCTCTTAGGGCCTTAGGAGGCCAATCTACAAAGGATGGAACTTGATGGGGTTTTTTGTTTGCAAAACTTGAGCCTGGCACAGGCAGGCTAGATGAAGGGGAAAACTATGAGTCCACAGTTAACTGGATCTTCAAATCTAAGCTGTCTGTGTAATCTTAGGCTAGTTACAACCTCTCTGGGTTTCTGATTCCTTATCTATCATCTACATTTTTATTATTATAAATGAATAGAATAATGCATGAAAAGCACTTAGCATAATGGTACATTACAGACTTTCAATAGCAGTAGCTATAATCATCATTATTACCATCATTATTTTTTTATTATTACTACTACTACTACCACTACTGGTAGTAAATATGATAGTCTAGCATTAACCTTATTAACCTCATTCCTTGATTTCTTTGGAGATCTGTCCTGCTATACAGGTCTAACAGTTTTCTCAGGACCACCTTAACTCCATTATGACACCAGCATTCCCTGGCAGCTTCTCCAGAGTGTTCTACCTCCTCCCAACCTGCCTGTACATGTAAGCCCCAGAAGAAGGTAAAATATGGGGGACAGGTGACAGGACAACCAAATGAGGTCATGTGTTGCCATCCTGTCATCAGTTTTCTGGCAAGGCCTAGCAAGGTCACCTTTTGCTTCAAATTTCCTCCTTTGGGGAGAGGAAGGTTGAAATGCAGCCCAGAGGGAGCATAGGTAAAAGCAAGGGCTTTGTCCCCACAAGGAAGGAAAAGAGTGGGACAACTATCCATTATTTTCTAGTCCAAGAGATATTCCAGACCAAGGCAATGCCATCACCTTGGATAGGAGCAGAACTGTCATGTCTCTGTTGTGATGAGACTCATTCCCATATCTACCCCTAGGCCAAAATCTAGGAGCTCTCAATGCTAGGTGAGAGGTCCAGATTGCTTCAGGTGAGAAAGATTTGTAGGTGTGATTATACAGAGGTAGCTGATTGCTTGTGCTGAGGAAACTCAAGAGTGTGTTCCATACTTCCTCAGCCTCTCAGATCCCTGGAGGAAAGTTCAACCCAGAAAAACTCAGTGGCACTAGACCAGATAGAACTGAAATCATATTGTAATATGCAGGTCCTGGAAATTAAGTAAATTGTCCCATTCTCTGGGTTGAGAAGTGAAGGGGAAGGTAGATGGGAAGAACAGATAGGCAGGAATGTAATGGTGGAGAATGCAGTTGCATAGCTGGCAAAATTTCAGGGGAACCAAAGCAGACTCCACCAAAATGTATCCCCTAGCCTATGTAACCAAACAATGATGTCTTTCTTGAGCACATGCTGGGTGTTCCCCCATTGTGCTAAGCTTTTATAGCTAATTCTCCGGTCTAATCTAGTCATTACATTCTAGAGTCCTTTCCTTTTTAATGCTTTGATAGGAAGAGCCTTAGATTAGTGCTAGGAAAGCAGGGCCACAGACAAAGTGGATAGGTAGAAAGCATGGCAAGGGGCTCTTGCATGAATAAAAGCCTGAAAGGACATGATGGGTGGTAAAGGGGGTTAGATTTGAGCAGGAGATGCTCTTAAATAGGATCCAGGGCCTGGAAAAGAGAGGAAAGTTACGAGAGAGGGAAGGAAATAAGCTTAGACATGTGTGGATTTTTAGTGTGTTTTTTTTTTTTTTTTTGTTTAAGATACTATCATGGACCATGGGCAAGAGGAAGCAGCATAATTAATATCTGATACTCATCCAAGGCCTTGCCCTTTACAAAGTCTCCACATCACTTGTTCTTTAGCTGCTGTTCTCTCTCTCTCTCTCTCTCTCTCTCTCTCTCTCTCTCTCTCTCTCTCTCTCTCTCTCTCTCTCACTCACACACACACACACACACACACACACACACACACACACACACACCTTGATTTTCAGTATAGCCCTGCCAAAGTGGATAGAGCAGAGATAATTATCTCCATTTCACAGATGAGGAAACAGACACAGATTAAAACACAGGGATCACATAGGCCATAATGAAAGAGATGGGACCATAACTTTGGTCAAAGCAAAGGTCAGAATTAGTCTAATGAGTTGCCTCCTTCATGGTTTAATTTCAAGGATTCTGGAAAGGACATTTGTCTAATCAAAATATCTCTCTCTCTCATTCTCTCTCATTCATTGAAGATACTTACTTTCACTCCTAGATGCTATTTCTGTTTGGATTTAAACTGTAGTCCATTAGAAAGGAAAGCGGCTACTGACTTCAAGAGTAGAGAGAGCAAAGAGAATATCTCAGCACCGCAGAATCAGGGGATGTTCCTAGGAGTGGACTTGAGCTATGATTCCAGTGGAGTGGAGTAAGAGGTATTTTGGGGAGGGAAGGAACCTAGTGGTGGCTGACAAGCTTCCACCATTTGCATAAGCAATGGAAGAGAAGTTGTGTCTAAGTAAATACAGGCAATACTGGGAGGGAGCAAACCTGACCAAAACCAAAGCTGGTTTCAGACAGCTCTAAAGGGTGACTGCACCAATCAGCTAAGTCCTTGGAAAGAGGTTTGGGGAAGATGTTCGTGTAACCTTTGTATGAGGAAGGAAAAAACCCTTGGCAGTGACTAGAGAAAGAAGCAGATTGGCCTAAGAAGCTGGAATTACGGAGGGGCAGAGTCGGGAGCTATTCAAGGAGCTGGCTTGAAGCCATGGGCCAGTCCCAACGGGGTGAGCAGAGGCTTGAGAGCTCTGGGACCCTGTCCAACTCCTGACCTTGAGTCACCATGCAACTCGGCATTTTTCCTACCTCAGCCTAGACACCCATCAGGTCTCTCTTATTTTGGCTTCTCTTTTTACAGAAAACTATATAGAAGCTACTCCCCTGGCTTCGCCTCCTGACTGACCCCAACTTTCCTACAACCCTCATACAACCCCTTCCACCTAATCCAATATCCTCCAAACTTCTTGGGCCTCTAGAAGTTCATTATTGCTCCTTTGGTTCCCAGAAAATATTCCTGCACAATGCAGACTATTTGTGAACCAAATGGTACAGACATAACCTAGTCCTGCATGGGCCTGACCATCTCACCTGGTTTAGGGCCTCCTGACCCAAAAGTATATACCTGAAAACCACTGCATCTGAGACCATGGCAGAAAGTTTAGAACTGGTGTCAAATACAAATGCCACTTTTGCTATTTATTTGATCACAGTTTGTTGAGCATATACAATGTGCCAGACTGTGGGTACTGAGGATGGATATTCTGCCTGAATGTATGGATCCCAGTCTACATTAGGTGTGCCATGTATGAAAGAAGCACCCAAACTGCATAAATTTGCAGCCTTGGCCCTCTCATCTTACAGTTTAAGGGAATTTGGACCTGAAATATTTATAGGACTTTTCAAAGTTGTTTTGGTAGCAAGAGACACAGGCCCAAACTCACCTTTCCTCACTGCTATTCCAGCACTATTAGTACTGTGTTCTGGAAAGAATATGGTGCAACTCTAGGAGAATAGTAGTATTGCTCCCTATACATATACTCAGACTTACCTTCTGTGAGAGTATAACATGGTCTTCTTGGCAATATTTAAAAATAGCTGATATTCAGTCTCCTCCAGCACTGCCACCCTCACCTAAATTTATACTATTGACTAACCTCTTTGGACTGAAGCACCTGTGATCTGACCTGGAAAACACAAATTAATTTGTCCTTTAGGGCTATCCTAAATGCTAGGTAAACTTGGTTTATGGAAGGTAGACCTGAAGTTTTCCTGAAAGCAGCCTTGCAGTGGAGAGGCCAATGCCCAACCAACCCTGAAATTCCCAGGCAGTGGGAGGACAAGGACACAGGTCACCTAAGGACAAAACCAAGAGGAAGGTACCTGAAAAGGAAGCAGGAAAGTTCTAAACACTGGCTCCTACTTGAGTTTAGCCCAAGGGACCAGCCCTGTAAAAGAGACTGTGATGAGTGACACTTTGTTTCAAAGTACATGTTTACTTTTTCTCTTTCCTTATACTGAGTTTATAGTAGGTCTTTTGTCCCTTATACCTGGCCTTCTGGGTAGTTTGCACCTGTTTGCCATTACCAAGGGCTAGCCACTGTATTGAAATGCAGAGCTATCCCATCCTAACATCCTAGAGGGGGTCACCTGTCCTGGGATTCCTTCCTGATCTTGATAAGAATCTCTTCCCAATTCTCATGCAGCTGTGATGAAAGGAATTCCCCAAGAAGTGACATTGGGTGTAAGTTACAGTTAGTCACTGCCAAGAATACAATTGTACTGGAACACTGTTCAAAAAAAGATACAAGGGACTGAGGTATAATAAGTTAGTGATATACTGCTTTACTACAAACAAGCCACCACAAACACAGTGCACAATTAGAGTCAAGCCAGTGCTTTGAAATAAAATACCAAAGATTATTATCTAGCCTGTGCCACTAGTGCTCCATGCAATAGGCCTAAGATCATATAGTAACACCTAGCTTCTAAGACTGTTGACAAGATTCAAAATGCTGAGGGGGATAAACCAAAACCAAAAGTAGAATCTGCTCTTAGAATAGGTTATCAGAATTTGAAAGCTGTTGTTTTTATGGTTGGGACCAGGTGAGGCTTGTGGGGGTGGGGTCTCCCATTAGGTCAAGGCCTTATAGATCCTTACTCCCACAGTTTTATGTCTTATTTTGCTTTAAACAAGGCCCCACCTGCAGGCAATCCCTTTGATGGTGATTCAGGGGTGAGAAACATTCCACTCACCTATTTTAAGCTGTTCTACATTTTCTACCCCTGAGGTAGATGTGTTTGTACTGGGGAAGACAGTCCCAGTCAAAACAAGATGAAAATACATGCTGGCTGGGAGCCCCAGGCTAACTGGTTTCAGGTCCTCTCCCAGCTGTCAGCACCTCACAGCAGGGCCCTAGGGGTTGTGAGAACATCCTAACTACTTTCTTGCCTCCTTCAGGGGGTTCATCTGGGTCTGGTGTCCTCTGAGTTATGTCCAAGTTAGCCTCAGAGACCATAAAGTTTATTGTGTTTACAGTTGCCCCTCACACCTAGCTTGGTTTGTTGACCACTAGTCTTTAATGCCAGCTCACTTCCACCTGTGTTAGGTAAGCAGTATTCTTCCCAATTCAGACCATTATCTTCCTTCCTTGAGAAAAAGAGTTTTCTTTTGGAATGACTTTTCATTTTAACAGAATGCTTGAAGGTTTCAAAACCAAGGGTGACATTGATAGAACTCTTAGTGGATGTTAGGATATTTTTATCTAGATGGGTTTTGTCGTTCCCTCCCATTCCATCATTCAAGTTACACTGCTGTCACTCAGTCCTCCTAACCCTAAATCTCTCTTTGATATTGGTGCCAGTTGAAATTTGGCTGCCCTGATCCTGGACTTTTATCACCCTCTGCTGCTCCCTGTGGGTGACCTGTTCCCAAATGACTTGGCCCCTTTAGCTGAAAATGGAAACTGACCAGAGAATCAAGAGTACATACTCAGGTGACCTACCCCTTTTATTTTAAGTAGTTAGGCCTTAAAATTTATCAGTGGCTACTTACTCAGTATTTGGGTTTGCATGTTTTTCATGTATTAACTGTAGAATTATTTTCAAACAATGAGTATTCTAAAGTTTAAATGTTAATGAAAGGCCAACAAATTAATTTTCTTATAGTTCTTCCTTACTGAAACTGTTAGAAAAAAAATCTTTTAATTTCTCAGCAGTTAAAATAGTCATTTGGAACTGAAGCTGTGGGGCTTCACATTAAAGTTTACACTTTCATTATTAGATATATTTTATGCACTTATACACCAACAGAAACAAAAGATCCACGACCTAATTAGAACTAGGAAAACAGCTTTACATCCTGTTTCATGACTTGGCTATTACATTTCATAACAGACATTACCTACATTCAGTCCTTCCTCACCCCCTTGTTTTTTGTCTTTCTTGTTTTCTTTTCTTCATGATATATTGTTTTCATGTGTACATTTGTTTTCATAGGTACATATATTATTAGCTAGATTCTGCATGTGAGAGAGAACATGTGGGGTTTTTTTTGAGATTGTGTGACCTTGGTTAATATTAGGTATTCTAATTTGCATATTGGTGACATGTCCATATCAATTCCTCAAACTACCCTCCAGCACATAATCAGTGTAAATAACTTCTGAAACCATTAGGAAAAATATACTAGACAAAAAGTTTGAAACAGTTTGAAAGGCTTGCATAATTAGCCATTTTTTTTCTAACCATTCTTTAGGATCATAGAGTATATCACATTCACATGTTCCCTTTTCACTCTCCAACAAATTAAGGAATGTGACTACCTACAGGTTATCAATAAAGTCTAAAAGTATAATACATATACACATACATACATTATATATAACATATATAATCATCTAGAATATCTTCTGTTAAAAAATAAAGTGAAGTAATTTCCAGACTTTAAGGTGTCCATAACATATACACCCTGTGAGGCATTATATGAGGGGAAAACATAGTTCCATTTTTTATGGGTGAGGATCTAACAACATAGGGTGTTTAGAAACCATCTATGCTGTCTCCCAGCTGGTCAGTAATCAACATGAGAAAAATACTCTTGTCTCCTGACATAGTTTTCTTCTTGCTAGACAAAGTTTATTTAGGACAGATATTAGAGTATCTCTCAAAAAAAGTATGTTAGGGGAATACCTTTCTACTCTTCTGTCATTACCATCTGTCTGAGGGATTAGTATCTGTATGTGGACCAAACCCATTGTTGTAGCTGCCTATAGAGGAATCGCTGATAACATAACAGATACCTTTTGGGTTATCTCCTAACTCTGCTCAGGCCCTGGTTTCCCAGGAAGTCAAAGAGGTATCTTTAAAAAAAAATCCCTTCTTAGCCATAGTGGTAATAACTGCCTATACTTGGCTATTCCTCAGTTTCCATATTTACTTAGTTCTCTTGCAAGTCTGTCAACAAACCCCACAGTATTATTAGTTTCAGCAAATAACAGGATGTCAGAACGGTTGGCCAGGATTCATTAAGTTGTTGTTAGAGCTCTATCCCAGGATAGTGGGGCTAGTGTTCATCTTACTTTCAAGGTGTGTGAGCTTTGGCAAGAAGCTTTTCCTGGTCAGGCCCACCAACTCTGTTGTCTGTGGGTCTTAAAGGCTTCTTATACCCAAAAAACCTCCACCCATCATGATCCAGGCACTTCTGTCTTTGCTTTTGGCACAAAGACAAGCTATAAGTTGTTTTTTGTTTTTTTAAATCTATGATGGCATTTTGAATTTTTCATTTCTGTGCTTCATCCTTACAGTCTACTTCTGGTCTTTAAAATAAGTCTGTTCTTAAAAAGGTGACTTCACTACTTCACATACATGTTGGCAGAAAGAGTTGAGAGCTGCTTATAATAGTAATTCTACAAGTTCATTGTCTTTGGTTTTATTGATTCTGGAACTATGGTTAGTCAGAACAACATGGTGGCAGGGGCATGTGACAGAGGCTACTCACCTAGTGGTAGACAGAAAACAGTGGGGGGGGGGAAAGGATTGGGTATAATCTTCAAGGGCAGGTTAACTTTAACCTCCTTCCTTCCAGTTCAACCCCAACTCCTGAAATAGTGACACCAATTGGGAACCAAATATTTAGCACATGAATTTATTGGGGATAATTTCATATTCAAGCCATAATAACTGATGTTTTAGACTGGCACTAAGATTTTCCAGGTTTTTGACCCAAAGTATCTCTTTTTAAAAACCTCACCTACAGCACTGTCTCAAGAAGCAACAGACGAGAAAAGGTTAAAAAGATAGTTATGTTGCTGGTGGGCAACCAGGAAGTCCAGGCCTTGGAGAAAAGCATAGCCTTTGCTTATTTCTAGGCTTCAGAATTTAGCAGTGTAAAATAAAGATAAAAATGAAATGCATGCCCACATACAGGTCACAGATCAGATGCATATCACAGACAGTTGTGAATTCCCCTCCTGTTACCCCTTGGGAGAGGGGAGTCAGTAAGCAATGGAGGTAGCCTCCTGACCAAAGACAGATTCATAAATCATAGCATAGGGTGATAGTGATGGTAGAAGTAGGTAAATTTCAGCCTTGGATCAGGGTAGGGGTAGGAGTGTATGCAGCAAACAGTCCCCAACTAGTCTTTTGTAGTCTGCCCTAGCAAGTTACTGATGGGGAATGAGTCACATCCCTCTGGCAAACCTAGAAAACAATCCAACTCATATTTGATCGAGTAGATGGCAAGCAAGGACCTTCAGTTGAGCTAGCTTCTGTAAATAGAGTTACAGTCTGTTCATTGGCCAGACTGTGATGTTCAGAAAAGTCAGACCTTTCCTATTCTCTGACCTGAGTTTTCCCTTCCCCGTTGTGATATCCCATTTCTAAACCTTCTCAACTTCACAGGCTGAGAATTCCCAAGAAAACTGTGAAGTGCCTTAGAAAGAATTTATTTCTCATAACAGAGGCAAAATTCTCAATATTTAGATGTAAACCAGAGTATTTCAGAAAGGCTGGCTATGGTGGCACACACCTGGTAATCCCAGAACTCAGAAGGCTGAAACAGATTGATATCCAAGTTCACGGTCAACATGGGCTACTAAGCAGGATCCAGGCCAGTCAAGACTGTATAGCAAGAAGCAATTTCAAAATCTCTCCCTCCCCTCAAAAAAAGACATAAAACAACAAAAAAGAGTAGGTTGTGATTATCCCCCTAATAATAGCTCTCTTGTGGTCTGATCAAGTTTCTAAAAGTGAGAAACATAAAAAATTAGGTAACTGGCCTGGAATATGTTGAACCGCATCATGCAAAGTAGATATCAGTATCTGTAGTACCACAGGGGCTGTTTAGATAGGCCCTTTCGGGTTCTCACCTTTAAGCCACGATTCGAGCACTGACTTGATTTAAAGTGCCATGCCTTGCTATATTGCCACATACTGCAGCCTTATTACCTTACTGAGAGTCATGGGGAATCTGGCAAACAAGGAGAAAGGGAGGATGAGGCCCCTCTTTGTCTGCCTACCTGTAGAAATCAGACTTATGAAAGGCTAGAGAAAGAGGTATTTGCATAAGTGTATGTGTGTGTGTGTGTGTGTGTTGTGTCTTTCTTTTTGATAAGATGTGTGTATTTGTCAGCAGCTCTTAAAAACAGTTGCTTGGACTAGTGTAGAAGAATTGTATCCCAATCACTTAAAAAGTAACCTTCCCTTTCTCCTGACAAGTCTCACTTGCTCACTGGAGTAGCCCATCACTTTCCCTCAATGGCCACTATCAAGATTTATTTTCTGTGAATCTAAATTGTGTTCTAACTTTGATTAGCCACTGACTACAGAAAGTACTTTGATAATTTATCTAATACTGAAGTACTTGAACTATTCATTAGTGGCTGCATGTGGTACCTATTTACTGTTGCTTTCCATTGGCAAGGGAACTTTTCTAGTTCCTCAAAGTATAACTCCAGAAGATATCACAAAACCCAGAGTCATGACTGTGATGGGGTCTTAATAAGCACCACAGTTGAAGGTCTGGAAAACAACTAAGATGAAGTTTTTTTCCTCTGCCCTTCAAATTACATTCCAAGGTAGCCAGTCACAGAAGGCACTTATGCCAGAACTGGCCCTAATTAGAACTGTCCTCAGGAAAAACCTGTGGGAGTCATTCCTTAGGCATCCCATATGATTGATTGTGCACAAATGTCACCTGTCTTTATTTCTCCTTTACTTAAAAGACTCCATTATTTGAAAACTAGCTCTAGGAGTACCAAAGATTTCTTCTTCCCAACATGCAGTTCAGTGGTTTCTCTATCTGAATGCCATTCCAAGTTTCTTCTAAGATCCTGTCACCTGTGACTTCTATATAACACATAGCCAGCTCTGGATGTCAGAATAGAGGCCATGACTTTTGACACTGAATTAAACTCTAGAATTTGTGTTGCCTTGTCATATCTTATCATCTTACTACTCTTTTGGGGACATAAGGAAGCTGAAAACAGCCAAGGAAGAGCAAAGGTATGGAGGGAGAAGGAGACTGTGGAATGGAAGCAGTGTCCTTCTATCCCTAACTATCTCTGGGAACTGAGCTGTGTGAAAGGTTGAGGAAGGTTGAGGCCTTCCTTAACCATTCCCATCACTCCTTTGAGTGTTCTCTGGCACTGTTACCATGGTTGGGATCCCTGTCCAAAGAATAGTTTGATCTATTTCTCACTTTCTGTTTTAAGAGAAATGTACCCCCTACCAATTTCTTTATCCTCAGTATGGCCTCCCTACCCGTCTGGCCTGCCTTCTCACCATCCAGGAAGCCTTGGGGTAGGGTGTGGACAGACCAGACTTTTTGAAATCTGCACAGCCTCTCTCCACAAGTTATAGAATCCCACGAGAGTTCCAAGGATTTGCCTCAAGTGACTGATAAATAGTTCTGCTGTGATATAAATGGGGCTTTACTGAACACAATGTAAGACCCATTGTGGCTTCAAGAGCCAAAAACCCTGAAGGACAGGGCATTATTAACCATCCTTATATTCCTTAGAAACCTTGTATCACTTCAAAGGTAACCTCTTCTATTGTGGGGCAAACAATGGAGACAGGTGTTCCCCCTTAAAGCCCATGCCCTTTTCACAAACCCCTTGTCTGTTGTCTCTGCCACCCTAGCAGAGTCCTCTAGGTTTTTATCCCCTAAGCATTTTTAGTAGCCTAAAGTCCTTGATATACCTATCTATCAAAGTAACCTTGGCAAATGCTATAAAAAATAATTTGGAATTTTGGCTCTCAGGACGGCTTCACAGATCAAAGGGGGTAAATGGGTAAAAAGGTCCTGCCAGTGTCTCCTTGTCCTGGTTAAGCTGGGGCAGATGAACAAACATGCTTATTTGCTATATTGCACTCTTATTTTCCCCAGCCTCTGTAAGGCTACCGTGCACCAAGATTTCCAGAGAGCAGTTCCTTGCCTTGGCCTGGGGGTGGGGTGCAAACAACCCCAGTACCTGCTGTATAAAGAATGTGGAATGAGACTAAGACTGAGCGACTGAACTGGCCAAGGGAGAAAGGTCAAGCACATGGCAGGGAGAAGTGAACCCCATGTTGGTCTTGCACTACAAACCCTTCTGGGCACTGTGAGCCCCCAGTGTTGGAGAAAACATAGGTCCTACAAACACTCCATATTCTGTGACTGCTGTATTACCAGCGCCAGATGGGCAATGACCAAAGAGAGAAGAGAATGGGAATAAGAAAACTTCACTCTTAACTTTGAAATTATGCCCAGTGGGAATGGTATGGTCCCCATGAACTCCAAGCTACACTCCCTGTGCCGAACCCTAGTTTTTTGTTTTATGTTTTGTTTTCTTTACATAAGCCTTTCACCATGTCTAACAGTAGGGAGAACTTCTGAAATTGCCGCAAAATTAAGATATTCTAGAAGAAAGCATAATTTATGTCTTTATTACCTGTTTGTTTTTACTTTGGTTAATTTTACAAACCTCTTTATCAGGAAATTTACAGATAGATATTGGTAAAGGTGAAAATGAGACTTGGAAAAATTATGGAGGTTTATTGTGCCAGCCACAAGGCATAAAGGGAAAGGAGATAGGCATAAAAACTGACACAGGTTCATGAAATTTAAGATCCATTGAGGTTAAACTGCATTCCTGAGTAAGTTATCGATATTTCCAGTCCTGCTGAGACTCCAATACAAGACCTCCCCATAGTTAGCCATCAAATTTAAGGTAGTAAAGGTGATTTGACAAGAACAGTGTTTACTTATGTGAATGACGGCAGTTGGGGAGGGGGCAGAATGCCTTGTTTAAATGGAGTTCAGTTCTGCCTCCTATCCTGAGTGTCACTCAGAGATTGTTTGTGAGGCTCACACTGTCCAGGAGGGAGCTGAAAGGCACAATTCATTGTTCTTGTTATCACCCAGTGCCAGGGTGTGTCCCAAATCATTTGCTAGAGCTACTTCTTCAAGAGAGTATCCTTCAGCAGGAATCTCTTTGCCCCCCTCAACACCACCACCTTTTGCATTTGCATCTATATCCTCCCCACTTTTCTGCCCAACAAATTTAAGGCTCTGGGTTCTGGCCATGCAAGGCAATTCACATGATCTACAGAGAACAAGGCACTTTCTCTGTCACCGTCTTTTCTTCTTGCTTCCCTCCTTCTGAACTTTGGGGATTTTCCATGAAGTCAAAATAACTATGTAAGTGGCAGTGGCCTTCCTGTCTATAGTCTCTCACATTGGAGTGGAACCAGAGGGGAAGAGAGAAGATAAGAAACAAGGACAGATTATACCATGACATTTCAGCCTCCTTACTCCCCCAGCCTCTTCAGAAAAGGGGACAAGTAAGTAATCAGCCAGAACTAGTTGGGGCCTCAGAAAGAAGGGGGCTCTGGTGGAGGAGTAAGTGGGGAGGGATGCTTTTTGACCCATCCCATTAACACTGTACTAATGTTCAGTCACTCAATATCCTTTTTGTATTTCCTTTTCTAGCTCCTAACCCAGTGTTTGTTTTGTGGCTGGTCCCACACCTCTCACATCATGTCCTTTTCCGCTTCTCCTGACATAGGACCCTGTGTTTTGCTGGCAATATTGCTGAATCCTTGGGTGGAACATTCCCTGTAGAAAATACGGAAGACTTGCCTATAAATAGGTTCCTTCTGGCTGTGTGGTACACAATGCTTCATGTGTGACAAAAAGGGAAGTAAGATGTTCCCCCTCACTGCCTCCTCCAACCTACCACACCCACCGGAGCCTGCTCTCCACCCTTTTGCAGTCTGCTGATATCCCATTTGAAGCTTCTACTGCTAGGATTTTTCCCAGTTACCTATTTACTGTCTTGTGGGAACACCAAGTAGCAGGCAGGAGCTCTTATCCCAATGACTTTGGCTTTTAAAGTAAAACAGACCAGTGGGAATGTGAACTCAAGCTATAAACTAAATTCCAGGGCCTTCTGAAATGAGGAGAGTTGATCCATTCTCATTTCAACACCCTCTTTCAGGAGGTCACCACTGAGGGAAGTAGTGCCGGTTATGTCTGCTTCATTGCAAAGTACTATAGCATTAGGACTAAAAGTGAATGCCAGTAGAGGACCTAGCTCATCAGCAGGTGCTGTTGGTGCACTGGCTCCAGATCTAGGCTATATTTATAAGTTGTGGGATATAAGAAGAGGCTTATAAATATTTCTGAATGTTGATGTTGCTGGGCTGTTGAAGCCTTAAGTTGCTAGTTCCTGTATGGAATCCACTTGTGCAGGACTGAAGAATAAGATCAGCACTTACTCAGAAGTATTTGATCAGATAATGCATATAATGTACTGTGCCATCTTTCACCCTGTCCAAGGGTTGTTGTAACTGTTTTGAATAGAGGAGTTTTCTTGTGTGCTGAGGGTTAACTAGGAAAACTTTTTTTAAGTTCAACCCTCTCCCCCAATCTCCCTTGTCCTTGTTATTAGACAATCTTTGTATATAGACATTTACATCAATTGTTTTGTTTTCTTTATCTAACCCTGGGATGCAGTCATTCTCAGGAAACTAAGATAAGCCTACTTTTCACATAACAGAACTATGGGCATTTAGCAGAGGAGAAATTGATCTAAGTGTGGGCTGAATCCACAGGATAGTGGGTCAGTCTGAAAAAACAAAACAAAACAAAACACTAAGTTCTTGATATAACCTTACCACTCAGTCTCTTTCCCTTCCCTTCCCTTCCCTTCCCTTCCCTTCCCTTCCTTCCTTCCTTCCCTTCCCTTCCCTTCCCTTCCTTTCCCTTCCCTTCCCTTCCCTCTTTCCTTTCCTTCTTTCCTTTGGGTTCGCTGTGTAGCTCTGACTAACCTGGAACTCACCATGTACAGCAGGCTGACGTTGAACTCACAGAAATCTGCCTGCCTCTACCTCTGCCTCTTGGGATTAAAAACATGTGCTACAATGCCCAGCTAAGCTTGTTTTCTTATTGACCTCATTCTAAAGATTGTGCACAGCAAGAGTAAAAAAAAATGAATGTCAGTAAGTGGGGGCCCAAAAACTTGAGGTTTGCCTAGACTGTAACTACACACTTTATTTGGAATAGTGTGTGCTCTGGGACTATACATTTTCTTTCTGGAACTACCAGGTTAGATTGGTATCTCCCATTTCTTAGACTGACATGACTTTGAAGACTTCTCAACTGTGTTTTAAACTCATCTAAATGAATATGGCCCTTTTTCAAAGCTCTTAGGGACAGTTTGAATATTTTTCACTCTTGTATACCACCAATGTTGCTGGCATCCGACAGGCATTTTCCTTCACCCTTTCTTTCCTCCTTAACCTTCTCCGACTCCTCCAATTCATCCCTCCAACTTCAGCAATCTTTGCTTTTTCAGTAAACTTATTTCCTGACCCACAATTATCTATTTGCTGATATAGTAAAAACAAAACAAAACAAAACAAAAACACCTTTGTTTCTAGGTCAGTAGATTTGTGCTGGAGTCCTAGCTCTGCACTGTATTCATCATCTTGGGCAAGGCAGCTAAACCCTCAGTTTCTTCATTTGTAAATGGAAGTGATAGTGCCTAAAATGTAGGATTTGTGGTATAGCCAGCACAATGTCAGTCCATAGCTAGTTCTCCATTAGTGGTACCTATTACAGTCAGTGATACTCAGACACAGCTTGTGTTTTATTTGAAGTATAATTAGTGAGCAATTCAATTCAAACTTATGAGCAACCCCTATTTTCTCTTTTCTCCTCAAAGTACCTGGATTTCTCTGTCACTGTTTCCAAATGAGAAAATCTGCACCAAAATGGTTGTTTTACTTCTTTTGTACCCCATTTTCCTGATGGTATTTTGCCCCTGCCAACCTGTCTTATCCCCACCCTATTGCCTTCCCACTATCTCCTTTGTAATCTTGGGGTGAGTAGCAGTAGTTTAGGAAAAATTAATGAAACACACACACACACACACACACACACACACACACACACACACACACCCTACCTCAGAAGTTCTTTCAGACCAAGAAAGCTCTAGGTGCAGAGGAAAGGTTAATAAATCAGGGAACTCTGAAAGTAGCTAAGTTGCTAATTTACAAGTTTTTTTTCCTCTTCAGATAACATTCTTAATGACCTATAAATACCATCTATACTTTGTTCTGTCTGTTTCACACCACTTAGTGCAAGAGAGCCTGAAGTTAACAATATGAAGTTGGCATTATCTCCCACCTAAAATGGTATGAAATGGGCTATGCAAAAGATTTGCTTGGAGAGTTTATTGGTCAGCTCTTTGCAACTGCAGTGGGCATTGAATATGTTACCATTGAAATCTACAAGTGGAGGCCCATTTCATAGCTGAAAACAGTGGCTGTTCAGTGGTATAAATGCACTAAAAACCAGGAGAAAGTCAAGGTCTTCAGATTGGGCTTGGCTGGGGCCTTAGCCAGGGTGTCAGTACCAGGTACCTGTCTAAGAGAAATATCCTGAAGCAAATAATTACCTCCTTTGCTGATAAGAGGTCCCAGTACTTTTCCAATAGAATGATTGCACTAGGCTGTTTCATTGGACCATAGCTTGTAGAGCACTGATTTATGTGTACTTGCCTTAACATCATGCAAACCATTGTATATGTTGGTGGAACTTAATGTTCCTCTAGTCCTGGGTTGGTGTAAACAGTATTGGTGATTGCATCACTTACTCCTTTCTCTGCTCACATTGTTTCTTATGTTTGCAGTTCTAATTTTGTCCAGCAGGTGGCCTCTCCTAGGAAGGAATAGGAAGAAAGAACCTCAAGACTTAGGTGCCACCTCCTTTTTCATTCTTTTTCTTTCCTTCCTTCCTTTCATTATAATATTGCAAAGAATGAAAATATATTGATGCAGATGTGTAATTTTATTAGACAACAGAAACTTCATTTCATTATGGCATCATTAAGTACCCATTACTACTAAACACTTAGGTACACAAGGTACCAGCTTAGTTTCCTGTATTCTAAAGTAAACAGAAGTGGGTAAATAAAAGTGGATTTATTTATAGTTTGGCCATATTTCCCCCGGGGATGGAATTTCTCTTTGGATTTACTGTATCATTCATTATTTCATATTTTATAAGGATAAAAGTTGGGGGAAAACAGGAAATATGCACATGTAGATGGAACTATTATCAGCACTTTGAGATTCCTCGAAACAAGTTGCCCTTGGTGTTGATGCTTCAGGATGCTCAGCTTAGGAGCACCTGAAAAAATCCTAAATCTTCCTTTCCTCGGGACTCCTGTTTATACTGTTATATGATCACATGACACTTTTCCTGAGGCAGTTTATATGTAACTTTGGTTTATAGTTTTCTTCTTAAGCTTGCTGTGTATAAGTTTAAAAAATATTTTTAAAATATCGTTAGCCAAGTCATGTTGCTGCAGCCTATGATCCCAGATTTTAGGAGAATTGTGATTAGAGACCATCTTGAGCTACATAGACAGACCCTGTCTGTAAGTAAATAAACATAAAATTAAGGCTGGAGAGATGGCTCAGCAGCAAGAGCACTGGCTTTTCTTCCAGAGTACCCAGTCGATTGCCAGCACCCACATGGCTGCTCACAGTCTTCTGTAACTCCAGTCCTAGAGGATCCACTGTCTTCTTCTGGCCGCAGACACCAGGCACTCAATGTGGTGCACAGCCATACATAATAGCAAAACACCCATAAACATAAAATAAAAATAAATAGGGTCATGAGCTCTCAGGTAATAGTGTTGAATGTATTTTCTTTGCAGAGTAGTGTGTAGAGACCAAAGAGAAAAAAGTTGGCATCTGTGATCACCCCATTGCTGACTCCACTCCCCGTCGTCGTCTTTCTACATCCTCTGTCACCCACCTACTGCTCCCTAGTATGTATCCATCTCATCAGTTCTTGGGTAACCATTCCCCATACTCATGCACTCATAGATTAGTGCAGACCTGAGAGTGTATCACATGCAGAGCACCCATTATTCTCACATTTGTACTTATCAAAGAAGAGATGAGTTGACCAAGTTCTGGAGTTTGGACTGGGCTAGGTAAACATCTGGTTAATACTTGCTGGACATCTGCATTGCTGAGTGAGTGAACATACAGATAGAAAATCTGTGTCCAAGGAAAGAGATTGACTGAGGGGGCAGTCAGCTGGAGAAAGTGGGGGTAGGCATTCACAGAGTGATAGGAGAGCATTGCAAAGCCAGTTAGAGCACATTGACTGTCACCCGGAAAGCTTATGAATTCAGTACCGCCCTCTACTGAATGCTTTTTACCTCCTACTAGAGTATTTCTTCTTTCTCTAGAAATGCGCTCCACTTTGCTTTTTACCAGCCTCCAAAGTCCTCTTTGGAGATGCCAATTGGCACAAGAAAGTGCTGAACTGTTTACACTCCCTGACTAAGGTTCAGGGAGGGGGATGTGGTTTAACTGGGCCACAAAGCCCAATACAGTACTCATTTGCATGGCCCCTGACGCCATGTGACGCAGCCGGCTCCTCCTATATAAAGAACCAGGAGCCGAAATTATCTCTGAGTCTGGGTTGGGCTGGCGGCTGTGGAGTTTGTGACACACTTGGTGACACCCCTCGAGCCACTTCCCTTCAACTCCAGCTTGGAAGTGCCTGACTTGCTCAGGTTCTGCACTGCAGCCTTCCTCCAACTGCTAGCTTCAGGGCCGGACTGCGGCGCCACAGCCTATCCCATAGCAGCGCGCTAGCAGCCAGCCACAGCTTCCCGGCAACTCGAATCATGAACACCGAAATGTATCAGACCCCCATGGAGGTGGCGGTCTATCAGCTGCACAATTTCTCCATCTCCTTCTTCTCTTCCCTGCTTGGAGGGGATGTGGTTTCCGTTAAACTGGATAACAGGTAACTACTAGCCCGAGCTCGAGCGCTGAATCAAGCCTTGGAGCCAACGGGCTGGGCTCCGAGGTGGATCTCAGAGCTAGCTAGTCTTGCACTGGTCCCTGTTCCCCGCGGTGTAGCATCCTGGGAAGGGGCGGGGGTAGGAGACGCGGGGAGGGGGGTCACCTCCGCGCTGGGATCCGCCGGCGGAGCGTCCCTGCGACTGCTGCGCGGTGAGAACCAGCAGCTGCTGCCGAGAAGGCAAGGGGCCGCGACCTAGGCAGGTCTAGGGCAGGCTGTGCACGGTCTGGAAGAAGGCCGGAAGCTCCTGAATCTAGAAGGAATTCCTAGCTGGGTTCAGAGATCAGAAGGTTTGCCGGGAACCTTTGGGGCCCACAGCGGGAGCTTCCCCCCCCCCCCCCGGGCGCGCGCTCTATTGTTTGCAAATCGCCTGAAAGCAGGCCGCCTAGGCCTGGGCACCTCAGAAACCGCGCAGGGCTCCAATCCGTTGGAACTCAGGGCGGGGCCCGAGCTTAGCTAGCGGGGTTAGAGAAGTACAGCTTCCTGCAGGGGTTGGAGAGGGACCTAAACACTAAAGTGCCTGGAACTCAGGCCAGGGAGACAAGAGAGAGGAAGACCCTAGGCAGATGGAGGACTTCGGCCACAGCTGCCTTGAACTTAAAAAGTGAGTAATGGTTAGTTCTGCTTTTTGTCTTGGCAGTGCCTCCGGAGCCAGCGTGGTGGCCCTAGACAACAAGATTGAGCAGGCCATGGTGAGTGGCATCACTGTGTCATTACCGTCCCTGGACTTAGCTGCAGCTTATGTAACTCTGGGCAGGTCTGAGGAGGTGGGCGGGAAAAGCTTTAGTCAGGACCCTATGGACAGTAACTGCCAGCTTCCCATCTTCATTGGAGACTTTAGAGTACAACCATAGGGTTGCCTTTTAGGGCATTCCCAGTTTACCCTTGCTACACTATCATCCTTTTAACTCCTCGATCCCAGGGCTTTGCAGCAGCCTCAGGCTCCCTCCTGAATGGTGCAAGGTGAGAGCTGCTGACTCTTGGTTCTGTCTGTCTCCTGCAGTTGGCAGGGGCCTGAGCTCATTGGACGCAGTTGCACTGCAGTGCCTCTGCAGATCTTGGGCTGGGGTCAGGAGTGGGAGGAAATAGAAAGCAAAGCACCCCACCCTTTTGCTGGCCTGCTTCTTACTAGGTGGAGGTCACCAAACAGCCAAAATGCTGCAAAGGCTTAGGACTTTTGCAGTGATAAGCTCCTCAACTGTGCTGTAGAGCTTAATGTCATAATTCCCAATCCCTCAGTAAATTCAAAGGGTGTAGCAAGCTCTGCCCCTTCCCCAGAACAAGCTTCTTGTGTCTTATTTGAGTCTGCAAGACAACTGTGACTCAATATACTGGGTGTGTGCAGAGGAGAAAATGTCACAATAGGTGGCATCTTTAGGAGATAATTTCATATTATTGTCGAATGTTTATAAAGCAGATCAACAATATGCAGTACACTGTAGGCTTTCCCAAGATTTGTGCCAACGGCAGGACAAACTAAGAGACGTCTTAACCTAGTCAGACTTAAAAGTCATTAGTAATTTGGAGGATCTGGAACAAAGTTAGCCTCCCAACCTTGGCATGGCCCAAGTCCTGCAACTCTCCTGAACAAGAATCTTGAGTGTGTCAGAGCACAGAACATAAAAATTGAGCTTCAGACACAATATGCTGTGTGAGGGTTGCATGATGTTGGCATAAAAGCCAGTGCAGCAGATTGATGGTAGAGTGACAGTTCTGCTGAGTGACCATGATGGCTAACAAATAGATTTGTTCCATGACAGGATCTAGTGAAGAATCATCTGATGTATGCTGTGAGAGAGGAGGTGGAGATCCTAAAGGAGCAGATCCGTGAGCTGGTGGAGAAGAACTCCCAGCTGGAGCGTGAGAACACCCTCCTGAAGACCCTGGCAAGCCCAGAGCAGCTGGAAAAGTTCCAGTCCCGGCTGAGCCCTGAAGAGCCAGCACCTGAAGCCCCAGAAACCCCAGAAGCCCCAGAAGCCCCTGGTGGTTCTGCAGTGTAAGTGGCTCTGTCCTCGGGGTGGGCAGAGCCACAACTTGTTCTACCTAGTTCTTTCCAGTTTGTTTTTTGGTTCCCCAAGCGTCATCTCATGTGGAGAACTTTACACCTAACATAGCTGGTGCCAAGAGATGTACCAAGGACACAGCCATCTGGGTCCACTCCAGTGACAGACCCCTGACAAAGAGCAGGTCTCTGGAAACTGAGTTGCATGGGGCTTAGTAACCCCAAGCCAGTGAGCCTCTCATGGTACGGGGTCCAGGGCCTTCCAGGACCTGGGCAACTTAGTTACAGCTGGCAAAGGAGAAAGTAGTTTGAGATGTAATGCCAGTGTGCTCCAGAAAGTATAAGGGGTCTGTTTTTCATTTCCATGGACATACATCTTCCATAGCTTCATCTGACAACTGTTCTATGAAGAAGCCACTTGTGTTTTAGGCAGAGGCAACATCTCTCTTCTCCTCTGTTTGCTCAGGCAGGGGCAGAGATGGGAGAGATTGAGTCAAGTCAGCCTTCTGTTGGTTAATATGGTATAATGCATGGCTTTGTGCACAGCCCAGTGTGGGATTACAGCTTTGGGATGACCGCTTACAAAGTTCTGTTTGGTTAGTATTGGCATAGTTTTTCTATATAGCCATAAATGTATATATATACCCATAGGGCTAGATCTATATCTTAGTGTAGTGATGTATACATATACACATACACATACATGTTGAAGGGCCTGATCAGCTTTGGGAGTACTGACTGGTCCCTTATCTCTTAAAGCTAATTTTTTGACTGTGCTAATTTACCAAATTGATCCACTTTGTCATTTAGATTAAGAGTCAAGATATAAGGGAGGGAGAGGGGGACCAGCCTCACAATGCGGCCACAGATGCCTTGCTGCTGCAGCCCTCCATCATCTATCCACTGAAGACATGTGAAGTCCTCTTTTGAATGCCAAACCCACCATTCATTGGTGCTGACTACATAGAATGGGGTTGAGAAATGATCAGCTTGGACTTCACCTTTTTGTTTGAGAAAGTTTTTTATTTGTTTTTGTTGTTGGTTTTGTTTTTGTTGTTGTTTTGGTTTTTTGTTTTTATTTTTTATTTTTGTGGGAAACTTTGGGATTAATCAAAGGATGGAGTCCTGTGGTGGACAAGAGGAATAAGTAGTTTTTATCCCTTGTGGGGCTGGGAGATGTACCCAGGAAGTTTGTGTAAGAAGGTTCTGTGACAGTGAACACTTTTCCACTTTCTGACACCTTATCCTGCTGTATGTCTTCAGGATTTGGATTTTGATTTTTCAGATGTAGCTTGAAATTTCAATAAACTTTGCTCTTTTTTCTAAAAATAAACTTGGTGTCTGTATATGTAAACTGGGTTGGCACTTGATAAAGGCAAAATGTTTTGCTAGTGTGTCCAATATTTGTTGAACCAGCCAGTAGGGCCAGACTTTTGCTGTATCCATGAGGGTGTGTCAAACACATATTCTTTATGAAGAATATGCTTGTGCTCTTATAGCTCTCTGTCCACACAAGGAAGCTGAGACTCATGTAACTTGTCCAAAGTCACACAGTTCTTATAAAAATGTGGACTCAACCTTCCTACTCCATCCTGCTCTTTTATATGAAAGCTACAGAATGAATGACTATTAACACCCAACTTGAGCTTGAGGGGAAATTTGGAAAAATAACCTCCAAGAATGCTCTCAAAGAAACAGGTATGGTATATTTCTGTAGGAACAAGAGATGAGCCAAGTTAACACAGGTGGGGCTCTTCCTGCTTCTGAAGTCTGTCACTCTATCGTGCATTCTAAAAATCTACTTGGAACCCTTGACCTTGACAAAGTAAAAGTATTTTAGTGAGAAAAAGGAGACTGTGTGAGATGGCAAAGCTACATTCTTTTAGTCTGCATTCCCCACCCCACCCAAAGAAAGATGCCTTCAATTCCTGCTTCTCCACCAGTCCTAGGAGTTCTCTCACATCATCCACCAGTGGTGTGAGCAAAATCTATTTCAGCTTCCCTCTGCACCTCTTGAGGGTTACTACCGCCCGTCCCTAACCATATTTCTCTGCAGTTTGTCTGACTATTGAAGAACATTTAGTGTCTCTTCTGCCACACCCTCAACTGGACTTAATTCTGGCCCAATTGTAAGTCTACTGTGTTCCCCCTATGTCAGTCATTGCATTTAATCTGGGCTTCCTGTAGAACACACAGCTATTACTATTAGACACATGCAATTGAACAGAATTTCATTTTTCTTAAATCATAAGCCTCAAAAATGACCAAGATGACTTGGCCCAGTTATTACCCAAATTAAATTAAAAGGACATGCCTCCTTCTCTGTCAAATTTATACATACTGGCCTGTTCTTTTCCAATTGTCAAAAACATTTTCCTAACATTGCACATCTCTGTTTGCTGGCCTCCTGAGCCCCATTTTCCCTACCTTTTCAACCTTGCTATTCAGGATGCCACATTCATTGCACACACCTGTCAATTTGCTCATGATGTGCCAAATACACAGCTGCTGGCATAGATACAAACTGAGGGCTGTTGCCCTGTCAGCTCTCAAGCACCCATCCCTCATCTGGCCTGGCTTTCTCAATCCTCATTCCCTAGACCTTTCCCTATAAAACAAGCTGAGGGCCTTTTGGACTATTCAGTACACCTATAGACTTCACACCCCTGTTTTCTAGCTGAAAAATAACAGATGAATAAAGGAAGGTTTGATCCATGGTATTACAAAGACTGGAAGGTGGGGGCAGGTGGGTGATGAGAGTGTGGTATACATATCTGATATAATCTCAATACATGAGAGGTAGAGACAAGAATGTCAGGGACAGCCTAGGCTGCATGAGACCTTGTCTCAAAAAGAAAGAGGAGGGAGCATGAGAAAGGGAAGAAGTCCGAGTGGGAGGGGGAGTGAGGAGGGGCAGAAAGTTGCCCATCAAACCCTCTGGTCAACAAGCACTTTTTGTACAAGAAAGGGGAAAAAACTTGGCCCTCAGTCACTTAGTGGTAAAGAGAACAACTTTGCTCCCTAGGCAACCCGGCCTAAACAGAGACAAACAAGTGCAACCTCGGAGGCCACAGTGGTTACTAGACCAGATAAGAGGAACTTTAGGGGTTTGTTATTCACACACAGGAGCAACTCTTTGTTATTGTTGCTCCATACAAAACCCACCAGGGTGGAGAAAGGCAGAAAAACACCACTGGTGGGCTTTCATGGCTTTTGAAGTTCTAGGTTCAGCTGGTCCCAACAGACCCAGAAGATAACAATGAGACTTGAAGCAGTAATCCTTTGCTTCTGGGCATGCCAACTTGCTGGGTGACCTCTGATCTACTGTCTCATCGATCTTCCTGGCAGTCCTCCTGGTATGATCATAGAGCTCTGCTCTGTAACCCTCCTGGAGGCAAAATTGCATTTCCTGCCCATATAAAAAGGCAGTTGTGGTTTAGCTCCATTAAACAGACCAGAAAACTGAGAGGCACAGGGCTCTGTGTAGCTCTGTGTCCCAGAGGCCTTGGGACACAGCAGTTTCCCCTTGAAATGTCAAAACTATTCTCAGACCTCCCTCAAGTCCATAGTAGTTAAACTTTGAATATTTGCTGAGAACAAGAGAGAAAAGGAGGAGATGAGGGAGGAAGCAAAGAACAAAATTAATGAATTCAGTGTGGCTTTTTAAAGAATTGCTTGTTTTTATCCACAAAAGTAAAGACATTCATTTGAATACTAGAGCAGTACTATATATGCTAGCAAGGTTTAGCTAAACACACACACACACACACACACACACACACACACACACACACACACACACACACACTGAGACCACATGACTTACAGAAAGGGCCTGCCTTGAGTAAGGCCCCCTGGCTCAAGACAAGCACAGAGGAAGCAGCTTGGGAATGGAGGCCTCCTGGAGAGCCAGTGGGGACTGCCTGGAGGAGGAGGCAGGGCCATTTCACCTGGACTATAGAAAGATAGGAGAAAGCACACAGGAAGGAAAGTACAGGGCCCACTGTCTCGTGGGGTGTTTTGAAGTTGTACTAACATCATCATGCTTTTTCTAGAAACCCTTACTTTCAAATCTTACCTTTTCTCCTCCTAGCAGGCCAATTACAGATTGAGAGACAGCCCAGTCCCTGGGAGAGGGATACAGAGAAACATACTCAGACCCAAACACTGAGCATTTAAACACTCCCACCCCTGGGATTTGTCAAAGTCAAGGCTTTTCCAGGGACTCTATGAGTTCGATATTCCAAGAAGAAATGGTTTCTAGAAAGGAGCTGGCTGGACGAGGTAAAGATCACAATCATACTGTCACTTACATGACAGTTTATGTCACACATCACTGTAATCAATTTTATTGACTTTTTAAATTGTCTCCACAAGCCTATGAGGTATGTCTTATTAAAAATCCCTGTTTGGGAAGGGTATGGAGATAGCTCAGTGGTTAAGAACATGGCTGCTCTTCTTGAAGACCTGAGTTCAATACCCAGTACCCACATGGCAGCTCACAATTGCAATGCACATAAAGTTAAATGAATTATTTTTCTTTAAAAAGTCCCTGTTTAGACATGGTGTAGTTCAGTGATAGAGAGCACAGCCAGGACAAAAAAGGCCCTGGGTTTAATCTCCAGCTGAACGCCACCAATAATAAACATTTTCATTTTACCAATGAGAAAATGACAACACTAAGTTAGGTACAAAGAAGTTAGGCCCCTTGGCCAAAGTCATATAGCTTGTGCAAGGCAAATCAGGGATATAGAGGAGGTGAGATGGATGCCTGAAGAAATGGGATGAACCACCTCAATAGTTTTCTTAATTTCTCCCGTGTAGTATAATGTTTCACATCCAATGATGGGTACAACACGGAGAGTTGGAAAGGGAAAGGAAATTCATCCAAACTAGCAGAGGCTACCATATTTTTTAAAAATCAGTGAGGTGGGGAAAGATAGGAGCGCAGAGAGAAAAATAAAAGGGTGGGAAGCTGGCTTGGTGGGCCACAAGCCAAATGCCTTTAAATAGCTTCTAAGAGATCTCAGGGAATTTTTGAGTAGGGAAATGGTATGAGGCAAGAATTATTTGTAGATCATGGGTTCTGGCAGCTAGAGAGGCTGAAACAGGCAAGGGATAATGGTGGGCCAGCTGCTGTACTAATCCAGGTGTTGGTGGGGTGATGAGGGCCAGCCTAGGGAAAGGTGAAAACAGAGGTCACAGAAGGACAAAGCCAATACAAGGCAGTTATTCCTCAAGGGTAGTCTGTAATGCACCTCATCAGGATTCCCCGGAAGTTCAAAATGCAGGTTGCAGCTCCACACACACAGGCTATAGAGCCTGCATATGTCACAAGTCCATGTTGCTGACAAGACACTTTGCTATGGGACACTTTGAGGGTCTTCTAGCAAGTGAAAAGTTGGTGTGACCTAGTAACAAAATGAGTCAGGTAGAGAGGAGATAACAAAGTAGTCTAGCTCAAAGATGACAAGGGGACTGATTTGGGGTGGGTAATTTTTGTTTTGTTTTGGTTTTTTTGAGACAGGGATTCTCTGTATAACAGCCCTGGCTGTCCTGGAACTCACTTTGTAGACCAGACTGGCTTCGAACTCACTGAGATTTGCCTGCCTCTGCCTCCCGAGCTCTAGGATTAAAGGTGTCCACCACCACCACCGCCTCAGGACTTCAACCAATTTTTTAAATTATATAACTCAAGATGATCAAGAAATTGAGATGTGCTGCCTCCACTTTCTGAATACTAGGATCACAGATATGCAACACAAAATCCAAATTTAACCAGTTAAAATTATTTATTCATTTTATGTGAATGGATATGTTGCCTGCATGTATGTCTGTGTACCGTGTGCATTCCTTGTCCCCGAGGAGGCAAGGAGAGGGCATGAAATTCCACGGAACTGGAGTTACAGACAGCTGTGAACTGCAATGTGAATACTACGAATTGAATCTGGGTCCTCTGGAACAGCAGCCAGTATTCTTGTTCCTGTGCCATCTCTCCAGCCCTGTAACCACTTTTCCTTTTAGATGAAGATTTTTCTGATACTCCAGAGCTCAAGGGATTCTCCCTCCTCAGATTCTAAAGCAACCAAGACTACAGGTTTGAGCCACCCAGGCCTTACTTCATTTTAACCAATTTGGAGGATACCAACCATTGGTGGTGAACACTCAGACTGGCATGCAACCACCGACTGTATCCCCAGAATGTAGTCAATATCCTAAGATGGTACTGTGTCGCCAGGAAGCACTCACTCCACCTTTCTCCCACCCCCACCATGAAAGCATTGTGTCTAGTAGATTGAAATGACTTTTCTGAAAGAGCCAGAATTCTAATTTGCATTTCCAGCTGAGCTAAGAATATTTGCATATGGAAAGACCCTCCGCTAACTGTGTGGACAGAGGCCTGTGAAGGCCAGGGCTGCAACACATGATATGTTCATGTCTGCCTGTCATCAGAGCTGAAATGCTGAAGTCATGTGAATAGACATAAAGTCTCCACCCCGGGGAGAAATGGCTGCAGAGGACAAACAGAAAGCCCAGGAGGGAACCAGTCTGGCTGTGACGTAAGAGCTGGGGAAAACACTGCTTGTTGAGCATCTCTCATGTTTACATTTTGCTCCATTCTCTCTTAGTTTCTTCTTCAGCGGCCTTATCACAGCCCTGGCAGCCCATAAAACTGGACATATCCCTAAAGGTCACTTTGAGGAAGACTGACCCAACTGGGTATTCCGGGAAGAGGCAGCCAAGGGTTCTTAGCTGCAGTCCTTTCTTGTCTTTTCACAGGCAGCTATAGCACTGTGGCTTGGCATTGGCTTCTCTAGACCTCAGTTTCACAAGCTGCAAAACAAAGTGCTTCCATCAGGTCCGTTCTAAACCGGCTGCTCAGGAAGTCCAAAGACAAAGGAGCTCTCCGTCTGGCTGGAAGATTTGTAGGGATTACCTCTTTGTTGGGGGGGGTGGTCTCAGTTCCCCTCCAGCCTCTACTTTCTATTTTTCATCATATCAAGTTCTTATCAAGTTGTTCAGTTAGCACACTTGGTGGTGGTGGCACATGCCTTTAATCCCAGCACTTGGGAGGCAGAGGATCTCTGTGAGTTCGAGGCCAGCCTGATCTACAGAGCTAGTCCCAGGACAGAAAAGCTGCTACACAGAGAAACCTTGTCTCAACAACAACAACAACAAAACAAAAAACAAGCCAAAAAGATATCTTTAGGGGTCTTCCCTCCTTTCTATCTTTCCTTTCTTTCCTTCTTCCTTCCTGTTTGTTTTTTAACCTCGGGTTATGCAACAGAGGGCAATCTTGAAATTCTGATCCTCCTGTCTCTACCTGGAGAATGCTGGAATTAGAGGTGTGGTTTACCATGCCTGGTTTATGTTGTTGTGTTGGGGACCACACCCAAGGTTTCCTGCATCCTCTCATCACTTCCCTAGCCCCCCACTGTATTTCCTAACAGCAGACAGGACAACTTTCTGAGCAATTGTTACAGGCTGGATTAACTTTGTACTTTAATCAACTAGGTTCTAAACTACACGGATCAGTGAAGACTATTTTGGGGAGAGTTCGAGATTAAATATATTTTAAACACCTACCCATTATCCAGAAAGTTGGCTGCGCACCTGGATTCTAGGGCTTTTCAGTCTGTGAAAAGCAAGCATGAGCTACAATGTAAACTCTAAACTAGTCTGGGTTACACAACCAGACTCTGTCTCAAAACCAAGCAAACAGTAACAAAAAGGTTACATTACATGGCTCAGCCTCCGTCCCGAGGGGGGGGGGAGGATTAAAGGCATGCACCACCACACCTGGCTAATCTCCTGGTCCTAAGTACCATTACCTTGTCTGTGACTCCAAAATCTCTATGTCTGGATTCAAGAATTCCCCTGAGCTTTTGGACACAAAAAGCTTTCCTTCTCAGTTCCTTTTATGTGTTTCCTAAGGACATTGATACCTATAAGATCCGAATCAAAGTCTTGACTCTCACCTCCACAGTTGTGGATCCTCAACTGCACAGCTGTTCAAGTCTCCATCCTAGCTTCACCACTCACATACATGCATATACAGAGGGGGGAGGGAGCAGGGAGAGAGATTCCCTTCTCTCTAGCACCATAGCCTAAACTACCCTCACACAGCTTGTCACATCCTTACATACTGGGCTCCCTGCTTCCATGCTGGACCCTGTCCAACTCAGGTAGCAGCTACAGCAAGCTGCCTTAATGCCAAATCAAATCATGACCTTCCCTTGCCTTAAGCCTATCAATGGCTTATCTCCAGACTTAGGTTAAAGTCCAAACTCCTCAGAGCACACAGGCGCTGCATGATCTAGCCTCCCCTGACCTCTCGAGTCTCTCTGCATGCCACTTTGCTGCTCTGGCCAAACTCCAGCCCCACAGAACTCCCTCCTTCCCCCACTCCTCACACACTTGGGATATATGCTTCTCTGTGAAGAACCATCCAGCAGTCTATCCGCCCACTCTGCTTATCACGGTTACTTGGTCCTGTCTCATGGCTCCCTGTCTTTGTCTCTCTTAGATCTTGGCTCACTACTCTTTCCGAAGACGTGTCCCCCCATTGCCATTTCTTTCATGGCACTTATCCCAATTGCATGATTTACTGTTTTGTTTGCTTCCCTGGATGGGGCACCTCATCTTCAGGACTTAACACAGTATCTGACCCATGCCAATCAATAAAGAAATGCCTTGGTGTTTTGGATACTGTAGCCAGTGATGGAAGGTTGGGCAAGAAGGTGTGATGGGGGATATGATGTCCAAAACCTTTCAAATGGCACAAGTAAAGCAGTCTGTTGATCATGTCAGTGATGAGACCGATGAACTGCTTGTTCTGTCAATTAATTAAACTGATTGTATGTATCTGTCAAGCAGCAGGCTCAGCACCAGGAATATGCTGTTGTAAACCTAAGAGATACGGTGCACGCTTCGAAATGGGTTACTGCAAAGGGAAACTGTAGATGTCCCCGCCGTTGTCCTTTACGATAACTCTACATGTCTGCTTTTCCTCATCTCCAGGTTTTAACTAAGAAGCCTAGAGGTATTGGTCAAACCGCATCTCTCTTGAAGAAATGCCCATAGCTAGTAGGGTTGGCTCTGCTTGTTATAACAAAATAACACCAGCCCCTATTGCTTATCGCTGTCATTATAGAAGTCTGAAGATAAGGCAGCCTAGGTGGGTGGATACAACATTCCTACAAAGTCACCAGTGACTCAAAGTCCCTCCAAGTTGCTACTCACCATAGTTGCCTAATTGTTTCATTGTCCAGAAGGGCTGTTCATGCTGGTTAGTCTATCTACACCAAAAGCAGGAGAAAGGGTGAAGAAAACTGCTCCTGGCTTCTGAGAACTCTTCTTAGAAGTAATTAATGCACAACACTTTTGCTTCCATCTCACTGGCCAGAAGGTGATCAGCCCACCCTTAGTTGTAAGAGAGGGTTCCCTTGACTGATCACACCATGAGCACTGAACAAATCCACATTTCCACCAGAGAACACAGATACTGGAGAGGCAGCAAGTATTTCTACCCTCAGGTATTTAGATGCACCAAGACATATAATGGGGGAAGGGAGACGGAAAGAGGAGGAGAGCATAGAAAAGAGCTTGACAGGAACGTCTGGAACCGCTAGCTCCCTCACTGCTTACATTAGTGGGCCTCAGCAGGCTTAGAGGCATTGCTATATGCCCGGGCAGCCCAGTAAGCGGCACAGACTCCTGGGAGGAGTAGTCTGTCCTGCTATGGAATAGGTTTCCAGGAGGCTTGTGTAGTAAAAAGGCCTCAGGAGGTGATCAGCGGAACTCTAGAAACAGGGGGCCCAGACTATCCCGTTAAATGTCTTTCCGTAGCCACCTTTAAGATAATCAGCTCTTGCCTGGCAGTGGCGGCACACGCCTTTAATCCCAGCGCTCAGAAGGCAGAGGCAGGTGGATCTCTGTGAATTCGAGCCTGCTCTGCAGAGGGAGTTCCAGGTCAATGGGATATACAGAGAAACCCTGTCTACAAAACAAAACAAAAAATAATCAGCTCTCATCCCAAAGTTAATTATTCAAATCAGGAGTTCCACACACACACATTTCAAGGCCAAGAGAGCCCTGGAGAGTCATCATACCCTATCTTTTTCCATCCCACCCCCACCTTCGCACTGCAGTCTCCTGCAGGACACATGCGTTATGTGGGGTTGTTTCGGGGCAATGGTTTCCCTGGGACTGTAGCCCTTGTGTTTCTGTGCATTAATTTTTGCGATGGGATCTTGCTATGGAACCCAGACTGTCTTTGATCTTGACACTCTTTTTCCCCACTTTCTCAAGTGTTAGGAGCGAAGGCCAAGACGGCCACACCAGACCCATGCCCTGCAGGAATGTAGCTTTCTTTCCGGTCTAAAGGGTTTCCTCTGTGTGTAGACGAACAAATTACGCAATAACACCCAGTTCCCCACACCTAGGAGTACAGATACATCTCAACAGTCTTGGACCTTGCTGAGGAGCAGTCACTACCACATAGAGGAGGACAAAGGAAATGGAGTGCTGTGGAAGGCCTGATTGGCCGCTATCTTCCCCTTATGTCATCCCCTACCTCAGAAGCTTCAACCCTGCAAGAGAGGTGGAGACATATGTTTCTTTCACCTTTAGAAAAAGGCAAGGGGCTACGTGTGATGGTGCACAGCTGTCATCCCAGTGCTTGGAAAAGTGAGGCAGGAGAATCACTGCAGCTCTGATCTGGGCTACATGTGAGTTTTAGGCCTGCTTGGGCTATGCAGTGAGACCTTGTCCCAAAATAGTAGAGGAGATGGGAGAGGAGGAAGTAAGAAAAGGCCAGGGTCAGGCATGGTGGTGAAACCCTGGAACACCAGCACTCTAGAAGGTAAAGCAGGTAGATGGTGGATGGCAGGCCAGTCTGGGCCTCGGAGGGTGTGTGCGTGTGTGTGTGTGTGTGTGTACTCGTCGTGCAAGTACTCAAGTGCACACCCGCGCACACACGCACACAGGTCAGAGGCTCTTCAGTACTTTATCACAAGGGCTCCTTATCTACCTCTTCTACCTCCAATTTCCCCTGCAGGGCCCACAGCTTAGACCTGTCTAACATCCCCACACAGCCTAGGAAATGGCACACACCAGAGCAATGCTACAAAGGGCTGGAGAAACTAGGATTGCAAGAAGGCATTTGTCCTGCCTCTGGGCATGGCCCTTTCTGGTGCCAGGCCTAGCTATGGAAGTTTGTCACCTGACCCTGTCTTTCCAGTGAACAAGAATTACTCAGGCAGAACCCAACTCCCGCCCCTCCCTTGAATGCTGAACATTCTGTTTTTTGCCCTTAGGAAGAAACTGGTAAATAACTACATTCTCTCCTCCCAGTTGCCCCCCCCCCGCCTTCTTTACAAAATCAAGGAACTGGGTCATGTTACATAAGTCTGTGTGGTTTTGTCGGGCTGAACATCAAGCTTCAAATTGTTGTCCCACACACATGTTGGAGCAGAGCCCCTGTTGTCCCGGGTAACATGAAGGGAGGCTACTGAGTTCCAAAGTTTGGTGAGTTGTTTTTCCATACACTTCAGGCCATGTAAGTACCTCAGACAACTCGCCTAGACAGGCACCCCACGGTGGGATGGGCAGGGGAACTTCCCAGAATCTGCCATCAAAGCCTCAAAGCCAAGGCCCTCCTCCTGTGGAGTCAGCCATTCCATCACGCATTTGTTCAGTGCATAAATCCTTAGAGAGAACCTTTTGCGTCTTGCATGCGTGGTTCATGGACAGGTAAGACTCCTGAACTCTTGTGGCTTAATTGTAGTGGCAGGAGGAAGGCAGACGAAAACAGAAACAATTAAGAACAGCATCAAGGGTTAAGGAAACCAAGGCTGGGCAGGAAGAAGTGGTCTCCCCTAGATCAGATAGCCTTGTGATGTCCAGTGTCTTTTTGTCACGGGACATATACTGTGTGTTGAACATTTAGTGTCAGGCCCTGAAGACAGAAAGCGAGTAACCATCAAAGAACCAGGTATAGTGCTGCACAGCTGTGACTATGACACAGAAAAGGCACAGCAGGAAGATTGGGGTTTGTGGGCTGCATGGCGAGACCCTGTTTTTCAGAAAAATAAATATTTTTGTTCTCGCAAAACTATAATACAATCAGGGAGGCAAACTGAATAAACACACACACACCAGGGGCTTCTGGTATGACAAGGAGGAAGTTAGCTCAGTGGGTAAGTGTACTTGCTGCACAAGCACTGAGAACCTGGGTTTGGGCCCCTAAGACTCATGTAAGAAAGCAGGGTGTGGCCATATGCATTCCTGCAAGGCCAGCTCTGTGGGGTGCAGAGACGTGAGAATCATTGGTGCTTGCTGGCCAGCCAGTCTCATGAAAACACTACAAAGCAGCAAGCTCCAGGTCGGTGGCAGACCCTGTCTCCAGGGAGTTGTTGAGAGGGTGCTAGAACAAGACATGATTTTCTCTTCTGGTTTCTGTAGGTGCTAGCATGTGGGCACGCCCCAGATATGGACAGAGTGTCCATATAGTCATAACAAATGCAAGGCTGGCAAAACTGAAATTTTAACACACACACACACACACACACACACACACACACGCCCGGCGGGGGTGGGGAGAGAGAGAGAGAGAGAGAGAGAGAGAGAGAGAGAGAGAGAGAGAGAGAGAGAGAGAGAGAGAGAGAGCCATCTTCCTCTTCTTCCATCTCTGCTTCTTATTCTTCTTTTGTGTTTTGAGACAGGCTCCTGCACACCCCCAGGCCAGACTCAACTCTGTTTGCAGCTGAAGAGCTGAAGATAACCTTTAAAACTCCTGATCTCTTTGTGACTACTCGTACTATTACAGACACATGTCACCAGCCTAGTTAGTCAACAACACTTTTACAATTCACAGGGAAAACTACCTCCAAACTTTACAAGAACGGCAACTTGCTGGAACAACAACAAAACCCTTTGCAGAGGCCAGTGCCAGGTCAGAAAACTCTGGACTGTAACTGACAGATTGCTGGAGGCTGTGGACAAGCCTGCGAGTTAGTTACACATTGCCCGTGCAACCCTGCCCTGAGTAGCAGCAGACATTTGTTTTACCTCCAGGAGTTCCACCAGCTCACAGCCAGTATCAGAAACACCCCACACGGCTTCTGGTAAGGGGGTGGAGGAGAAAAGAAAACATTCTGAAATATGCCAGAGCATTCTGTTCTTCTTTTGAAGGCCTCAGGAAAAGCAATTTTACTAGAACGTAACCTGCTGACGTGACATCAGAGCCCAACCAACCTTGGGGAATGACATACTCAACCCCAGCTCTCCGGGGCCTCCCACATAGATGGGGCATGTGTGTGTGAAGGATGGGGGTGGGTGGGAAGAATGCGGATGGGACAGTCAGTTCCAGCCTCCTCCAGCTAGTCTATCCTGCCAGAGTAGCACAGGGATTGAGGCACACTGGATAAAGTCATAGTTGGGGAGCCCAGTCCCAGATGATAAATCCACAACACAACACCTGCGCCCGAGATCAAGGAATATTGCAGAAGAGAGCAAAAAGAGTATAAGAGCCAAAGGAACAAGGTGTTAGGAATAATATGGAGTGGGTTGGGACCACGAATGCCGGATCCTTGGTCCCGCGCAGGGACCACGAGGATCGAGGTCCCGGGGAGGGTGATGGATGGCGGGTAGATGGGGAAACAAAGACCTATAGACATGATTCATATGGAAAGTTTTATTGGGGGGAGGTGGGAGACAGAAAAAGTCCTGTCTACCCCAGGGGATCAGCGGGAAAGAGACGGTGTGGGGGGGTGTCTGTGTGCACTTGCACACAGGCTACGCAGCTATGGACTCCTAGGCTGACCAGAGTACTGCCTGTGTGCATTCTGCCACATGGCAGGGGCAGGCCAGCATAATGCCTGAATCTTTATACAGGGGGTTTGCTACAAGATTGTGTCTCTTAACGAACTTCTCTTCAACGTGGCTGCCTAAACATGAGGTGAGCAAGGGAGGCACCAATAGGCCAAAAATGGATGGGGGAAGAAAACTCACAAGACCTCATTCCTACATAAAGAACTAAGGCAACTGGGGAATGTTGAGAGCAGGAGAAACAGTCTTCCTCAAGGAAAAACACACCAAGTGGTTATCTAATATCAAATGGTCAGCCCTGAAAACATGCAAACATGTAACATTATACAGACTGAGCAGGGTATGTTTACAAATATACATGTGTGTGCATATGCACAGATGCATGCAATAATGGTTAATGAAAAAAAGAGGCCGTGGATTTGAATGAGAGAAAGGGGGCTAAGCTACATGGGAGGGACTGCATGGAGGGGAAGAGAAGGAGGAACAGGTCTAGGACCCTGAGTTTAATGTATTATATATGGTCTGCCAAGGAGAAATGGGACTCTTCATTCAGCTAAACATTAACATTGTTTGAGAGAATTGTTATCATGAAAAAGTGTGTACAAAAATAAATCCAGGGGGCTGGGGAAATGGCTCAGTGGTTAAGAGCACTGGCTGCTCTTCCAAAGGACCCAGGTTCAATTCCCAGCACCCACATGGCAGCTCACAACTGTTTATAACTTCAGTTCCTGGAGACTGGATGCTCTCACACAGACATACATACAGGCAGAACATCAATGCACATAAAATGAAAACAAATAAAAATTATTAAAAAAAATAAATCCAGGGCAGTGGTGGTGGAAGCCTTTAATCCCAGCACTCGGGAGGCAAAGGCAGGTGGGTCTCTGTGAGTTGGAGGGCAGCCTGGTCTATAGAGCAGATTCCAGGATAGGAGGATTTGTTGTGCAAAGAAACTCTGTATCTAAAAACCAAACAAACAAATCCAGACGCACACCTTGCAACAATAACAAAAATATCTCAAATACGAACTAAGGTTTCGAGGTGTATCCAGTCTCTTGACATTGTGACATGTTATCCATGCTGAAGTTCATGCTGAAGAATTGTACAACAGAGTTACATAACTACTGACAAAATAAATCTCATTTTGCTTTAAGTAACATTATGACTTTTGGGTTGGGCTGTCTCTGTAGCCATCACTATAGGCACAGATTAGGTGTGGTGTTGACTTTTCATATGGAACAGCAAACATATAATCTGTGAAGGAAATAATTGATAAATGAAATTTCATTCAAATGAAGAACTTCCAGGCATGATGGCACATGCCTGTCTCCTCAGAACTGGAGAGGCTGAGGCAGAAGGATCACAAATTCAAGACCGGCCTAGGCTACAGAGTGCGTTCCAGGTCAATTTCATTTGCATAGTGTAAATTTGTCTCATACACAGAGATGTGGGGTGAGTTGTGGAAGGAAAAGAAGAAGGGAGAGGTGGGAAGGGATGCAGAGAGAGAGGAGAGAGGAAGAGAGAATATGAACATAAGAAAAAAATACAGAACACCAAAAAGCAAAACAAAACAAAAAACACCAAAAACAAAAACAAAACAAAAAACAAAAAACAGAACACTGTGCATTCTTAGGGGATTGCAAATTAACAAAAGAGCAAAAGAATGAGGCACCTAATATTGTGGCCCCAATTTAGAAGATTTATGAGCATCAGAAGCTGGTAAAGATGTGGAGCTACAGGAACTTTGATTCTTTGCTGGCTGGGAATGCAAAATGGGGGCACAGTGAGGTTGGAAGAGTTGTAAAACCGAATTTATCACATGATCCAACAATAATACACTTTAGTATTTGCTTAGATGACCTGAAAACTTACACCCATAGGAAAAGACCTTAAACATGTTTGTAACAACTTTATTCATCAGTGCCCAAACATGGAAGCAGCCACGATGTCCTTGAGTAGATGAATGGGCCAATAAGTGCTAGTGGATTTTTTTTTTTTAGGTCTAAAAAGAAGCTCTTGATACTCAAAGACAGAGCAGCAGGTCTCAACCTGTGGGTCTCCACTCCTTTGGGAATTGGATGACCTTTTCACATATCAGATACCCTGCATATCAGTTATTGACATTATGATCCATAACAATAACAAAACATTATAACATACAGTTATAATGTAGCAAAGAAGGAAGTAGTAGGAAGCAGTAGGAAGGCTGAGAACCAGTGATATAGAGCAACTTCAAGTGTGCTATGTAGAAGAAGCCAAAAACTGTATGATCCTAATTATGGGACACTATGGCTACCTTGGAACATCCGAGCTGGTGACAATAGCTAGGATTGCTGGGCGTGGATAGAAAAGAGAAACAATAGGTAGGATACAGATGATTTGAGAGACAATAAAACTATTCAGTGTAATATTGTCATGGAACACACATAGCTCAACCTATGCTGATGCCTGTAGGAGACACACACCAAGTTTGAACCCTAAGGCAAGCTGTAGCCTTTGGGTGATGCGAGTGCATCAGTGCAGGCTCATCAATTTTAATGCATGTCCCATTCTGTAGGGAACATCAACAGTCAGTCGTGGAGAGAGGCTATGAAATCATTAGGACTTTCTGTATTCTCTAATCAACTTTGCTGGGAACCTAACACTGCTGTAAAATGTAATTTAAGTTCATTAACTTGTTCAGAAGTGTGTACAGTTGGAGTTTGCAGGCACCTACAGACCATCTGCCCACTACACTTTATTTGGTGGCTAGAGCAGCTGAGGCTGGATAAATGGAAGGAGCTTGCCCAGAACAAATACAGCAAGTTCGATGTAGAGCCAGGGTTAAAATCACACCATACTGTCTCTCTGTTCTATATACGTCAGACTGCCACAAAGCAAGAATCACTCCATTGTTTTCTGCTAGACAGTGATTAGTGTATGCTCTTATGAAGTAAAAAGACAGAACAATCAGTGCCAGGCTTGGTGGTACACACCTGTAATCCTAGTACTTGAAAGGTTGAGGAAGAATGATTAGGGTTCAAGGTTAGCCTGGGCTACAAAAAATGGGACTGTCTCAAAAACAAAACAAAGGCAAACCACCAGTAAGCCACAACAACCAGGCCTAACTTACACCTCAAGTTCTTTAACCACAGGGCTAGAGACAACTCAGAGGGTAGAACTGGGAAAAGAGCCTACGGCCTGTCCCTGAGGCCTGTTCTCTGCCCCTCTGCTCCCAAGGGAAGGCCAGAGCAGTATACACACTATAAGTACACGCATTTATAAGTCAACCCTTTATAAGATTGTAGTTATTCATCGTAAAGTTCAGAGGGTTTTGTGGGGGAGAGGGGTTGTTGCTGCTTTGGTTGCTATTTCTTAGTTTGACGGAGGGTCTTGGCATGTAGCCAAGACTAGCCAGCATCTTCAGCGCCTTTTGCTTCCACCTTCCAATTGCTGTGGTTACAGATAGAAGCCAATACACTCTCTCAGTTCCTAAAAATGCTGTAAGTAACATACAATAATCCTACATATATGTAGAGGGCAGGGTAGCATCACAGTAAATGTCAGGATATGTAATAAATGATCAAATCGTGTACTGATCATGTCATCGTGATGGGAATGTGCAAAATCTTCTCTAGGGCCAGACCTAACAGCACATGAAAGGATCAAAAATACAAGACCTGTGTGACTGGAGAGTGAATTTAAAGCTAGTCTAGGCGATTTCTTGAGACCTTTTTTTTTTTTTCAAGACAGGGTTTCTCTGTGTAACAGTCTTAGCTGTTCTGGAACCAGGCTGGCCTTGAACTCACAGAGATCCGCCTGCCTCTGCCTCCCAAGGGCTCGGATGAAAGGTGTGCGCCACCACCGCCTGGTTTTTCTCAACTTTTTTTAAACGTCAAAATCTTCTTTACTACTCATTCTGAAATCTACAATTACCGAGAACACCTTTACTTATGTGCAAGGTGCAAGCCACCAGCCTCTCCTGTCTGACAGCAGAGGTCACAGTAGCTTCCTAATGAACCTCACTGCTGTTCCCTCAGCCTGTGCAATCCACACCACACACTTCTAGCCAGAGGAATTGCTGCAACATGAACTTGCTTGGATCTCCCCTCTGCTCAAAATATTCCTATCCTATGGCTTCTCATCTCCAATGAAATTCATCATTGCCTTACAGCATGTCCAGGCCTCAGTCATATCTGTCCCCCTCCGGTGACTCTTCTAAAAAAAAAAAAAAAAAACCTCCCACGCAATGCCCGGGTCACCTTACATGCCAAGCTGTTCTACTTCTGGGCTTTGCTCATAACCATTCCACCTGCCAGTAATAATCTCTCCATTAAGGTCAGCCAACCTGGTGATAGCATACTCATTTTTCAAGACAGCAATAGAAAACACTTTCCCGAAGCTCCTCAGCTGAATCAACTATTCCCTCTAGTGTACCGTATAAATCAACACCAGAAATGCCTCTTTAGTGTTTATTATGTGTTATTTTTCCCTCTTCGTGTAGGCAACGGATTCTATTAGTTTCTGGTTTATTCTTCTGTTTCTTTCTGCATAAATGAACAGATTTGCACATGTATTAGATATAATGTATGTGTGCTGCATACACACATATATAAATATATACATATATATATACATATATTTACTTATACTTCTTAGGAAAAAAAGAATGTCATGCAGACACTTTTTCTTCACTTGTTTTTGCTTTTGTGATGTTAGCTCTAGATTACTGGACCTCATGTGTATGCTGGGCAAATACTCTACCACTGAGCTACCTCAGCTCCATACTTGTTAGTTTATTAACTATATATCCCAGATGGATGTGGTGGCTCACACGTATAATGCAAGCACTTGAGAGGCTGAGACAGGAGGGTTGCAAGTTCTAGGCTTGGGCTCCCTAAGAAGAGCCTATGATCTCAATATTACTTAATTACACGAAGAACAAACCTAGAAGTTACTTCCTCCCAGTTCGTAGGAAGTATGCATATTATTTTCACACAGCTGTACAATACTCCACGCTGGGCATGCTGCAGGCTGTGCAGTAATAACTCTGTCTCTAGATATTAAGGCATTTTCATAGTGTCAGGAATGGAACCCAGGGCCTCAGGAATTCAAGGCAAGCATTCTACCAACTAAAACTACATCTCCAGCCCCCTTTTCTAATATTTCACAATCATAAGCAACACCATAATAATTACCTTTGCATATATGCATTTTTACAGACTATTGGAAATAGATTCCTAGAAATGGAATTGGTGAGTCAAAAGATACATGCACAGATGATTTTGTGAGATATTGTCAAATTCCCCTCCAAAGGGCTGAATCAATTTTCGTTCCCCTCCAGCACCATAAGAAAATCACCTCAGATTTTTTGAGAAGAGATTTTCTTAGAATATCCACCAGCTCCATTTCCCAGGCTGTCCTGTCTTTAAGCTAGTCTACAGGAGTGGCCCAGAAAGCCTCCATGTGTACAGCCCTGCCCCGTCGAGCACTCACAGCATTTCACAAGAGCCATGAACAAAACCAAGTTCCTAAATTTCTAGGAATATGTTTGCATATTTCATCTTTTACATTCCTTATTGCGGAAAAACAAAGAAAAAGCAAATTATAGTGACTTGAAGTGAGACAGGCAATGCATCCAAAGTCCATTAGCTTGGGAAAGATGGAAAGCAGTGCAAGGGAAATTTACTGCTTTTCTACACTCAACAAGTACCAATTTGGTTTGTTCAAAGGGCCATCATAAGCATCCATCTTATAAATAAATAAGCCATTCTATTGGGAAATATAATAAAGTCCTTTACTGTGCTGCAAGGATCACACAGCGCTTTCACACACATATTATCTCATTTGATCCCTTCGGTGGAAACAGCTACATAGGGACAATTGCATTGCTGGCCAATCTTTGATGTATATTAAATGGTTTGTGGGTTTTAAGTATGATAGGTCTACCCAGACTTCAAAGGGTTAACTAACGCTGAACTGGAAACAACCTGGACTTATTAAAGGCACAGTGTTGGAGGAGCTTGGGAGCAGGAAGTGGTCAGGAAGCCAAGTGGGCCCCAGGCTCAAATTTCCCTGACCAGGAGCTTCAGTTGAATGATGGTGGAAAACCCCCAACTGCTCTGGATCCTCTCCCATTAATTTAGGCATTTCATAAACAGATTGTATCGTTATCCAGAAATGAGGAAAGTTAATCATTTCCTTGGATTGAGAGTTCCAAGAGGCCCCTGTGGCTTTGTGTGGACCTTCAAAAGAACTTTATATAGACAGAGTCTGTGAAACTTTTTATATTTGTCTATTAAATATTCACTAGGCTCCCCTGTCCTCGTTAATATCTTTAGAGAAGAGAACCAAGAACCCATCCAAGATGTGTCGGGAGCTGAAGAACCTAAGGAGACATTGCAGGCCACCTTTCTGCCAACTTGCCAGCAGTCCTTGCTTCTCTTTAGGTGCTTAGCGCCCCGTCACCCTCCCTTTCCCCCAGTCTGGCAGCAGATCACCACTGGGAGAGCTTGGGAAGAAGCCATCTATGACAATTCAGCTCATAACATTGATGTTCTGTCCACCTGTTTCCACTGATATGCAACTCCAGCACGACGAAGTTTGGGACAGGCAGACAGGGGTCATTTTCTCTGGAGTTTGAGACAGGATGGGTCATTTTCTCTGGTAGGCCCAGATTGTTAAGATATCAAGAGCAATGTGGACAACCTAAAGTCTTTGCAGACACTGCTTAGGAAAGAAATTGTAACTGCAGGGCGTGCTGTGTTAGACAGAACTGAGTCCTGATCCTGCTTCGACCTTTCATAAGCTATGTGTTCCCTTGCCACAGTTGCTTCACCTTTACAGTACACGAGGGGCATTGCTATGGGCTCTCTGTAATTCTGGCGCCCGGGAGGCAGAGATGGGCGATTGTAATGAGTGTGTTTTAGGCCTGTTCTGAGCTACATAGTTACAGGCTAGTTTGATCTACAAAGTGAGACCCTGTCTCAAAAAATAATTTCCTATCAGTGGATCATCAACAGTACTTAACTCAAAGTAGCGGAGAATACATAAGCTCTTTATCTTTTTTTTTTTTTTTTTTTTTTTTTTGAGACAGGGTTTCTTTTTTGAGACAGGGTTTCTCTGTATTGTTTTGGAGGTTGTCCTGGAACTAGCTCTAGACCAGGTTGGTCTCAAATTCACAGAGATCCATGTGCTTCTGCCTCCCAAGTGCTGGGATTAAAGGCGTGCACCACAAACACAAACACCCGGCTCTTTTACTTTTTTTTTTTTTTTTTTTTTTTTTTTTTTTAAGCAGAGTGTGCAATGAGAATGTAGGTCGGTGGTGAAGTGATCCACATTCGCAAGGTCTGAGTTTGATACCCTACTACCACAAAACCAAAAAACTAAAACCTTGTAGCCTGATATTGGTGTATAAACTATTAGTTTGTCACACCTAAAAAGCATTTACTCTGAACTTGGCAATTTGTAGATAGAGAATAATAAAATGATTTCCCCACTATCTGCAATCCACCAGGTTTTTTCCTCATACCAACGAATTGTTCTGGAAAAGCAGAACCTATGCTGGGGAGGTGGCAACAGTCTGTTTGGCTAGCAGATGCTCACTTGAAGGTGAAGCATCAAGTCTCACGGAAGAAAGGTTTTTAAGGTCACTTTGGGGGTTATGCACAACCAAGATGGTGTCAACTAAACTTTGGTTGAAAATCTATTGCTATTTGTTTTTCTTCCTAATTGCTCCTCAGCCTGGTCTTGCTCCCAAAAAACATTCCTCCCAAGGCCGGAAGGGGCACAGTGTTCATTCTTGAGCGGCTGGTTAGCAGTATGAGTGGTATCACTCACATCCCTACAAAGTTATTTTGGATCGGATGCTGGTGAAGGGTAGAAACCTCTCTTTGGAGCTCCCTTAAGCGGAAGGGAATTCTGAGACGATGCCCACCACCACCACCCCACAAACACAAGTGAGGGAGGGGTGGGAGGAAGCAACAAGGGTGCTGCGCCTCCTGTGGCTGGCGGGCTCCTGAAGTGGTGTGTCAAACAGCAGCCAATCCTATTGTAGCATGGGCTTCCAGGCCCCGCCCCACCTGACCTCACGTGGCCTTGCATGAGGTTTTTGTTTGCTTGCTTTGGGACCCAGAGAGCACTGGGAGTTCTGCCCAGCTCAGCACTTCGTTAGATTCTCCAGGCAGGAAGGAACTGGCCCGCCCTTAAGAACGCAGCTCCTGTCTGAGCAACTGCCAGACTAAACAGGGTTGGGATATAACTGAAGGCTGATGCTGGCTAGTTTCAGTGAGCCTATATGCACTGCAAGGGCAAAGCACTTTGAAGAATGTATACCAGAGTCTGTTTTCCTTCCCTGTCTGGGCATCTCTGCTTTCAGAGCTCCACATTTTCCACAATGCACTAGTGAATTCATCCAACCACAACCTACTTGGCTTTTTTTTTTTTTATTTGTTCTCTGTTAACTTCTCTCTGCACTAGAACCAGAAGTGGGATGACCTTAGACAAGCCACTCCCTGTTTCTCGGCTTCACTTTCCTTGTCTGAAAAATGCGTGGGCTGAACCCTCAGTCCGGTTTTCAATAGCCACCAACTTAAGGTAGGTCGCCATCATAACCTCTTCACATATCTGTCTGCATCTGTTCTTGACAACCAACCCAGCAGCCAAGCTACATCATATTACCCCTGCTCCCAATTTAAAACTCTCCCGTTCCACAATTTGAAAAAGCCAGGTCCCTGACCTGATCCACAAAGTTCCAGGCCAAAGCTGGCTTCTTACTGTCACCTCCTGCCTCTCAAGCCCTTGCAGTCAGGAAAGCTTAGTCCCTGAAAACAACTGGGAACACAGTCGCTCTCAACCCAAGTATAAAAGACTTTGGCCTCATATTTTCTTTCAGAGTAATTCAATTCACACTGTTCGGCCACACCTTGTCTCTTTGACAAGGGTGAAGCTTACAACTGCCTAAGTTCTCCATGGCTCTTCTCTTCCTCAGATGCTTTCTGGTCTATTTAACCCCTGGCTATGCCTGTGGTTTCAGCTCTAAGTCCCTTCCTTGGATCCTTGGATAAACCCTCCATGCAACCCCTCTACTGCCCCAAGCAGAGCCCTCCTGTTCATTAACACGTTCACTGGACATTGCCCTTCTTTCAGAGCACTAATCACAACTGTAGTTGTTTAACATCTGTCTCTCCTGGTAAACTGTAAGCTGTGTTAGTGTGAGTTGAGTCACATGTGTCTTGTTCATGTCTTTTGTCAGGCATGGGGCCGGGGGCAGATCTGGCCTTGAACAGGTCTGATGTAATCCAGGCTGGCCTGGAATTCATTCTTTAGCCAAAACTGGCCTTGAATGCTTGATTCCCCCTGCCTCCACCTCCCACAAGCCCTGAGTATAGGCACGACTCACTGAGCCGAGCTCATTTTTCATGTATGTATCTTTGGTACTTCTTGTAGTGCCTAAAATGAAAGGAATTGGTGCCGTGAATAAATTAACGAATGCTGAACCTTGCCCACTCAGGTAGCCGACTGTGCCAACCACACAGTTCTTGCTTTGGTTGTTGCAGGTCATTGTGTTCCCACCTCTCTGAGCCTATAAAGCTGTGGTATCAGGCAAGCCTTGCAAGAAACTCCAAGCCGACTGCAAAGGTCTGTGGTTTATGTTAGTTCCACATTTTGTCGATTTTGTGACTGATACAATTCATTCAATATCTACTGACTACCTATGGTGGGCCTATGGATACCAAGCCACAAACTTGGTATTCATCCAACCTCTCTCTCTCTCTCTCTCTCTCTCTCTCTCTCTCTCTCTCTCTCTCTCTCTCTCTCTCTCTCTCTCTCTCTCTCCTCCCCCTCAGCCCTGTCTTTCTTATTTTTTTTTTTGAGGGATGGTTCATCTGGTCTTCCCAGACTTCTGAGCATCTCAAAAACTCACATATAAACAAGCAATTCGTAAATGAGACAGACTGTGAGAAGTGCCCAGAAGGACAGCGAAAAGAGCAGTTGAGAACTGATTGTCCTATGGAAATTTAATGGGGGAGGGAGGAAGAGCAGAACATTGTGCAAGACGGTAATCTGATTAGTGGCCAGGCAGGGGTGCATTTCCTGACCAAAAGATGAGCAAGAGGGGAAGATGCCTGTGTTGGGGGAGCATTTCAGGACAAGCTCTCTGTCCACAAGTGGCCAGCAGGACGCATATGTCTGAGTGTCAGAACCACCTAATGCACCAGAACAGATCCTACATTAATGGACACACCAGAATCACCCAGAGAGCCTCTGAAACATGTAAACCCTATGCCTTTCTCTTCCTCAGATTCTTATTCAGAGGTTTAGGTGTGGGGCTCACTGTCTGCATATGGTATCTATCTCCATTCCTCATGGTTCAGGGACAAATGGTCTAAAGAGAACACTTAGAGGCCCGCTGGTGTTGTGGGTTGGCAGGTGGCTGATCTATGTGGGAACCAGCGAAAGCCTAGGACTTTACTGGGTTCAGAGAATTTCCATTGCATCACTGATTGATGCCACGTGTGGCCGAGTATTAGGAAAGGGTGAGATTGGGGTGAGTGCTGAGTCTGTAAGAGGGTGAAGGTTAAATGGGGTAAGAGAGAAACACTGAGCCCAAGACAGGAGTCTCCTAGATTCTGGGGTCAATTAATTTTCAGGTGGCCTCATCCACTGCACCAACAATTCACTTCCATGCTCTCTCGCTCTCTCATTTGACCTTCCACCTGTCTGTACTAGCTGGCTAACTCTTGTCTAGACTGCTGTAGAAATTTCGTGACTGCTCTCTCCACATCCAGGCTAGCCACTCCTATCTACTTCACACACAGTAGCCAAAAACTTAGTATCCATCCAACCTCTCTCTCTCTCTCTCTCTCTCTCTCTCTCTCTCTCTCTCTCTCTCTCTCTCTCTCTCTCTCTCTCTCTCTCTCTCTCTGTCTCTCTCCTCCCCTCAGCCCTGTCTTTCTTATTTTTTTGAGGCATGGTTCATCTTTTATCCTAACAGACCTTGAACTCACAATCCTCATCCCTCTTCTGCATCTTAAGAGCTGGCATTGCTGGCTTTCCTTTAACACTTTTAAACTAGATTTATTATTTTAGTTTATATGTGTAAATGTTTTGCTTGCCTATATGTATATGTACCACTTTTGTGCCTAGTGCCCAAAGAGATTGTAAGAGGGCATTAGGTACCCCCTGAAACTGGAATTATTAGATGGTTGTGAATCACCATGTAGGTTCTGGGAATAGAATCTCGGTTCTATGTAAGAGCAGAAAGTGAGCCAGACTACTGAGCTGTCTCTCCAGCCCCACATCTGCTTTCTTATATGTAAAGAGTTTTATTGGGGTATAGTTTACATATCATATGTAACTGATCCATTTAAGCATAGAGTTTAATCATTTTCAGTATACTCACACAGTTAAAGTTACTCATGCCAATTAAATTTTATTTATTTTAGTGTGTGTGTGAGAATGTGTATATATGTTATATGAATGTGTACACGTATGCATGCCTCCCTAAGTTGGGCGCCATTTTGTTATGGATGGCTCTTCCTGTCAGCCTGGTCCCACATCTGAGTCAGCACCAAATGAACACACAAAGCTATATTAGTTATAAAGCTGTTAGCTGATGACTAGGGCTTCTTATTTGGCTAAATTTGTCCTTTTTTTTTTTTTTTTTGGTTGTCCTGGCACTCACTCTGTAGACCAAGCTGGCCTCGAACTCACAGAGATCAGCCTGCCTCTGCCTTCTGAGTGCTGAGATTAAAGGCGTGCACCATCAATGCTTGGCCTGGCTATCTCTGTCTTAATTACTAATCCATAACTATTAATGTATGTATTTCTACATGGTCTTATCTTACCGGAGAATGCCTGATTCGCATCCTCTCTTGCTGGGCTCACATGATGACTCCTCCTCTGCCTACACCTCCCAGAATTCTCCTCATCTCCTAGACTTGCCTATCTTGCTGACCTATTCAACAGTGTTTTATTAATCAACCAATAAGATAAACATATATAGAAGGACCACTCCACCATGCTCTGTACATGTACATACTGTACATGTGCACACTTGCTGCTGTGGAAGACAGAGAAGGAGATGTGGTGGCTTCTATCACTCTCTGCTTTATACTTTTAAGTCAAGATTTCCCTGAACCTGGAATTCCAACTAGGATGGACGTCAGAAAGCCCCAGTGAGTCTTCTAACCCCATGCTCCCCCCCAGTGCTGGGGTTACTGGTGAATGTAAGACCATGAGCAGTCAGTCTGTTACTTGGGTCCTGGGATCTGAACTCAGATCTTATGGCTGTGCAACAAGCATGATTAACCACTGAGCAATCCCTTTAGACCTTAATTCAATTTCAAAACATTATCAAGCTCGATGATAGGGTCCTTGCCTAGGATGTCTGATGCCCTGAGTTTAATCCTCAGCACAAAAACAAAACAAAACAAAAAACCATCACTCCATCAAAGCCCTTATTCTCATCAGAAGTGAATCGCCATTGCCACTTTCAATCACCTGAAACCACTAAGCCACATTTTTAATCCATGGAATTGCCTTTTCTGGAAATTGCATATTGATTGATTGATTGATTGATTGATTGATTGATTGATTGATTAATTCTTATGTGTATAGATTTTTGCCTGTGTATATGTCTGTGTATCTTAACATGCATGGAGCCCACAAGAGGCCAGAAGAGGATGTCAGATCCCCTGAGACTAGAGTTATAGACAGTTGTGAGCCTTCATGTGGGTACTGGAAATTGAATCCCAGGTCTTCTGGAAATGCAGACCATGCTCTTAGACACTGAGCTATCTCTCCAGCCCCTTGCTTTCCTACTCTTAATGCAGACTTTGCTCAGTTAAAACACTACCTTAATTCACCATCCAAATACCTGTTCAAGGCCTTTCACCCTCAACTGTGCTCTTGAAGTTTTCGTGACTCCTTAACATACATCATGTGCTCCTTCTTGCCTCCATGTCTGTGTCCCCTAACTGGAATTCCCATCTATTCTCTACAGATAGACATTAGCTCTGCTATATCCTCAGCATCCAATTCTGCCCACCACTTCCTTTCTCCATAAGTCCTTTGTCCTCTGCACATGCTTTACTCCATACCCACTTCACACTACATTGTAAGTATACATACACTTTGGTGTCCTAACTAGCCTCAGACTCCAAAGACATGGTCCTAAAGAAAGTCCACAGTCTTATGACTATGGAGCAAGCTACAGTTACTGAAGTTCTGTTATGTGATGCCAGGAGTGGAGAATAAAAGGGAGGAAGCATGGCTCCTACCCTCTTTGAATTCACAATCTAGTCCAGAAGACACATAGACCCACTGGCTGCAATGCAAAACATTACATGACCAAATAATGTCTGGTGTCAACATTCCAGGAAATGAAGAGAGTGAGTAACTGTCATTCAGATGCCCACAGAAAGCATCATACAGGACTAACTGGAGGGTGGAGAGAGGCAGGGAGAATTTGCAATGAGATTTGGAAATATACCATCCAAGACTGGCCTAAATAGCGTCTCAGGATAGAGAGAAGGATAATGTGTGTGTAATGGTTAATCTTCATTGTCAATTTGACTAAATTTAAAATCACCAGGAAACATACCTCTGGGGAGTGTGTGTGTGTGTGTGTGTGTGTGTGTGTGTGTGTGTGTGAAGGTTTAAATGAGAAGGAAGTTCTGCTTTTGAATGTGTGGAGCATTCTTCCATGGGCTGTAGTCCTTGATGAATGGAAAGGAGAAAGCAGTCATCTTTCTTTGTTTCCTGACTGAGAACAGAATGTGACTAGTCATCTCATGTTACCACTGCCATGCATTCCCTGCCATGATGGTCTATAATCTCTTAAACCATGAGTCAAACTAAACCCTCTCTCCATTAACTTGCTTCTTGTCAGGCATGTGGCCACAACAGTGATAAAAATAAATAATACAGATGCTTTGGAAGAAAGAGATTTTGGGGGCTCCAGAGTCACTGTGGATGCTAATGATGTCATCCAATACAGGAACTGAATGTTAAGGTTTAACTGGGGTCTATCGGTAGAAAAGCTTGGACGTGTGGTAGAAACATCGTGAGGAACAACATGGAATATAAGGCAAGGCACACATTTACAGTAAAGAATCCTTTCGTTTTTAATTTGGCATCTTCATGGTGGTAGAAAGCAAAGTCTGGATGAACTGTGAACATTCTGAGCATTACAACCCAGTGTCTACCCTGTGTCCTGGGGTGATGAGAAAGGTCACTGAAAGGTTCTCACTGAGAAACTGACAGGATCAAACATACCTTTCAAACAGATGCCTCAGATGGTATGGAGGGGTATATAAAGTTTGTGGGAGAAAGGGGATGGGAGATGGAATTATAGTAGAGGCAGTGGGCATAGACCGGATGGCAGGATACAGAAGCAATGCATTTCAAATAAGCTGAGGCTGCCTTAAAGGGATTTCATGTGGAGTCAAAGGCATAGAGGGGTTACCTGCTGGAAAGCAACCCCCAAGAAGAGCTGAAGAAGCACCCGATGACAGTCCCCAATGGCCTCCTGCTGCCCAGAGGAAGAAGGCCAGGTTTTGGTGGAAGTGTTTGAGGAGCTGCCATAGTGAACCCCTCCCAGACTTTCCCTTAGCCTGTTAATCTGCACACTTCCCTTTTCCCTTGGGCTCCGGCACCAGTCCAGAGCACACGCTGTTCTCCTGAGCAGATGTGAATGTTCTGGGTCGGGTGAATCACTGCCCTGGCTAGAAGGGCCAGGCCAGATACAAGGCAATCTCAAAGAACACTCCAAAGGCCTCCTGTGGGAATCTGAATAGAAAGGTCTGCACAGTAGAAAGCAACAGGTGTCAAAACAGTGCTGCACAGTTCATGAACTGATGCACTGTCTCAGGCCTAGTTGTTGTCATGAGCCCCTAGCACACCCTTCTAGCTCCAGCTTCATCATCTTAGAGGATTCGAAAGTCAAGAAGGAAGAAACGTCTTCTGTGCCTTGATTTACTGAACAATAGCACAGCTGTTCCAACCTATCACTAGCCCATGGTCCTGTGTTTTGCATAGGGTTGGATCTACACAAGGATTTTGACAGAGAGAGGAGGCTGAAAATAGGAAAATCTTCTCCCCATGGGCTGCATTGGTTAGGCATGGCCCTTCCCAAGACTCCTACATTTCTGCAGATCTGTTGCATGCAATATTTCTCAAGACCTATAATGGAGTTGCTAGCCCCTTCCCTGGTACCTCTGAAGCTCTGCAGGGAAGAGGCTGCTTAAGATTATGTTTCAAAGTAGTGGATCTTTGACACATGTGGGGTCTAGGCTTTACTCTCCCTTTACTGGCTGTAGACCTTAAACAAGGTACTCAAACATCTCTGAGACAGAATTTCCACTACCCAAGAATAACGCAGTGATAATAAAGATACTTAAGAGAATTAAATGAGATCATTCATGTTAAGCATCTGGCTTTGCATCTGACACTAAGCCTTTAATAAGTGTTAGCTATTAAAATTACCCCCCTTTAAATCTTTCATGGAATTCTTTTTCCCAAGGTCCCAACTCAGACCAACCCTTTTTGGCCACTGTTGCCAGGCTACAACCTTCCCCAAAAATTCTTTTGGGAGGTTCCCAGTTCTTGCTAGACAGATGGTGGCTCTCCTGGTGCCTTTCAGCCGAACTCAGAGCCACTTGGCCTGTCCACCTCTGCATGCTGCCTTTCCTCTCTGCTGCCATTGTCTTAGAAGGAGCCAGAGCCAGAAGGCAAAGGGCAGGGTCCAACAGCAAGCTGGCAAGGCTGGGTGGGGCAGCCGAGGTACTAACTGTCTTATCAGCAATTTTTCCTGGTGGGAAGGCAGCCACTGAAGGACTAGAACTTTCTGGGAATGTTCAACTCTGACCCTGTTCAAAGTTGGGCTGCTTCAGGTTCACAGTTCTCTCCAGCAGGCTCTTTGGCCTCTTGTGTGGAAGGAACTCAAAGATCACCACCTTCACAGACCTCCATATAGACTGCCACACGGGAAAGCTTCCTGAGGCACACATGTGCCCCAATTTGCACCAAACACTGAAAACGCAGGGAACAAAGCTAGTCTTGAAAGGAGAAGGGGTCTTGGGTGGAGGCATTTGTTTGCTCTCCAAACTTTTCACTAGGTTCTGGCACTTGCCACTGAACTTAAGAGGAATAATCAAAAGCAAGTGTGAAAATATCCCTGGTGTTAAATCAATTAGGACACCTTCAGCAACCAAGCCCACCGTTTAACTGGAGCTTCCTTCCTCAGCTGTTACTGCACCTTTTAAGTAGACTCTCATTAATTGCTTGCGAAGCTGGAGGAAAAGGGACAAGCCAAAAGAGTAAAGGGGAAGACACGAATAGCTGTGTCCAAGGCGTCTTCATAGAGAAAACCATCGACAGAGACAATAGGAGAGACCCTATGTTTACAAAAACATCTGAGCCGTGGCAGAAGCACTTTCAAAGCAAGGCTGGCTGGGGGCCTTTCCATTGGCCCTGCCCAGCTGTCTTGCTCCCACTCGGTACGAAATGTTCTTTCTTTTTGTGGTTATAACCTCTTTTCCCTTGGAATGACTTGCCCACGTCTGGACCTCAATCAGGGTTGATTGCTCTGAGACACTCTCACGCAATAATAAATTACCCAGGCATCCTCGCTGCAAGCTCTCCTCCTTTGTCCTGCCCACTTTCTTCCCCTCCCTCGGGCCTCTAAAAAGTCTCTGCGGTTGGTTCTTGGTGGCTTCCAAGCCTGCACTCGAGTCGGGCTGCCCCTCCCTGGTGACCGGCAGCACATGGCTCCCCACGAGGTTCAGTGGCTAGCTGGGAGGCAGAAGGCATGTGGTTCTCCATGCGGTCGCCAGACAGGGCGGGCCTGGCAAGCTCTGGGTGGCCCGCCCAGCCTGTGGCTCCTAGATAGTTCTGGATGACTGGGTTGGGGAAGAGAGGCAGCGGGGAGGAGTGAAGTGCCTAAGATTTTTCCAAATGTGTCTAACATGTCCTCACTCAAAGATGCCCAAGGAAACCAAACAAGCTTCATTAATAAGGGACTTTGGGGGCAGGGAAGTAAGGGCCTAAACTCAGAATGTCAGAAATAGGATGGGTAGAGGAGCATTGAGCAGGGAGCCCAACAGAGCCAAGCTGAGAGTTTTGGAGCCTTGCTGGATCAAATGCTCTGCGGCCCAGGCTGGGGCTGGGGAGGGGGGAACAGAAAGTAGGTAGTTCCCAAACTTTGCTGCAAAAATGAGCTCATCTTGGTAGCTTTTCAGGCACCAGTGTGCAGAACCTCCAGCATGCCACCGAAAGTTCTTATGGTCAGAGTCTGGGCCCTCACCTCCCAGACACGCTTGGCTTACCACTGCCATCCCCAACAAGTCAATTAAAAAGACAAGTAATAGCGAAAATCAGGATGAAGATTTATTCACCCTGGCCACACTGGGAACAGGAACAAATAAAGACAACCTCTCCAACTTTTGAAGTTCTTATATGAGGTTTAGGTTTCAGCAGAGTGGAATAGATATGCATAGCTAAGTAGTCAGCCTAGGTATGCTACAAAGTGACCTGGGCTCCAGTTTCTCCACAAAGTGTGCTGTCCGAGCTGTGTGATATCTCTTCCTAGGCAGCAAGTTCCTCCTCCGGCTGCCACCGGGGATTCAGTACTTCTCTTTCCCTAGCCGGACTTCCTGGGGAAACTGTAATTCTTTGGGGTTCTATGTTTCCACAGCCTGGTAGCCAGAGAACGGCACCAGGTCTGTTTGTAAACTGTCTTCTCTCCTGCATGAATGCAAGAGTGCCTTGAGAGAAAACAGACAGCTGGGCGATGGACAGGGAGTTAGGCAAAAGGATTAAAAAAAAAAAAAAAACCGTTCAGGCGGTTTGCATGTGCAGCAAAAGTAGAAACCAGTCCTGCATACCAGCGCCCTGTACCACACCTGAGAGCTCATCAGAAATGCAGGCTCATGTGTGCACCCAGTGTGCCTAAGACACCGGATTTCTTTCATTCCTGAGCACAGGGGAAAGTCAAGGAAGGCTCCAGCTCCAGCTTGGATCTGCTGAATCAATACCTATATTTCAAACAAAGAACAAGAACAAAAATCAGTTTTATTAAGATATAATTCACATACCTTAAATTTCATCTTTTAAAATTACAATGTGCAACCAGTACTTTCATCATGTTCCATTTGTATCCTTCCAGAAAAATAGTTTCATGAGCAGCTGCTCTCCATTCCCCCCCCCCAACCCCTCAGTCAGGCGCTCACTATCACACTTCCTGTTCCAACAGGTTTGTCTCCTTGGCATATTTGCATCTGTATGCATGACAGTGTGGCAACATCAGTACCACCTCACCCCCTTCCTATAATTGATGTCCAATGGACATGAGAGTTCAGCATTACTACATTTTCTGATTTTCCACGAGAAGTTTAAAAATGAACTTTTGTGTAAAATCTTAGATAGATTGAAGGTTTCAGCGGTATACATCAGGCTGGCCTCAAACTGACACAAACTTCCCGTTTCAGCCTTCCCAATGCTGGGACTACAGGCATGCACCACTAAACCTGGGTGGACGTTTTACTAGAGTTTTGGTTTTTTTTTCCCCCTATGGTGAAAGTTCAGGCCCCAGCAAGCACAACAAAGTTAGCACTGCCATCATCCTCCTGAGATGCACAATGAAAAGACAAGTAACAATGGAAGCCAGAGACAGGAGGTTTATCTAATGTAGCCACAACAGGAAGAGGAACAAATAAAGGGGTCCATCCGGTCTTCAGGGTCCTAACAAGATGTTTAGGTTTTCAGTAGAGGGCAAAGGCCATGAATCACCAAGCAGTCCCTAGCAAGGTGTGGTCCTGCCCGCTGTTGACCCATAGCTGTCTGGGCTCCAGGGTCTCTTGCAAGGTGGGCTGACAAGTTGTGGCCACTCTGTGAACTCTCCTTTTTCCTCCTCTGGCTGCCACCAGGCCCCAACCTTTTCTGTCTCTAAAATGTGTCCTCTTTTGCCAGGGCAGTTAGAAAATCTTCCACTTTTTAAAAGGTGGCCAACTAGTTCAAATTTTGGGGACATGCTGTTCAAGCCAAACAAAACCTGCCTGAAGGCTAGTTTCGGCCTCTTCAGTGGCAGTTGGCAAGTTCTGGATTCCTCTAGTGCTCCCTGTAACTGCAGCCATAGTCTGTGTCTTTGTTCTGGTTGTCAAATCCATGGGGGAAGGAGTACTTGGAAGCCTCTTCCTAAAATCTTCTCTCTTCTTGTTTCTTTCCTCCCAAAAGACATACATTGGTCGAGGACCTACTATGAGCTTAGTGCTTTATGTTTTGGAATCGTGTAAATATTAATAATAATCAGAATAGGCCCAAGCGTGGTGGCACACACCTTTAAAATTCCCAGCACTGGAGATACTGCACATGGGGATCTCTGTGAGTCCAAGGCCAGCTTGGTCTACATAGTGAGTTCCAGACCAGAATTACATAGAGAGACCCTGTCTTAAGAAAACCAACAAGCTGGCAGTGCTGTGCATGCCTTTGATGCCAGCCCTCCGGAGGCAGAGACAGGCTAGAGTAAATTCTAGGACAGGCTCCAAATCTACACAGAGAAAACCTGTCAACATCTAGCTGGGCAGAGGTAGTGATGCACACCTTTAATCCCATCACCCTGGAGCAAGAGGTAGGCAGATCTGTGAATTTGAGGCCAGCCTGGGCAGTCAGGGCTACAGAGAGAAAACCTGTCTCAAAAACCTAAACCCAAACAAAACCAACATTATCATCATAGTAATATTTATTATGGTTATGTTTTGATTTTTCGAGACAAGGTTTCTCTGTGTAGCTTTGGCTGTCCTGGAACTAACTCCATAGTGCAAGTTGGCCTCAAACTCACAGAGATCAGCCTGCCACTGCCTCCTGAGTGCTGTGATTAAAGAAATGCGCACCACGGTCTAAATCTCATTCCAGTTTTAAAGACAAAGAAACTAAACGTCCAAGTGGTTAACGTTCCTGATATTACTCGATCACTAAATGACAGAGGCCCAGCTCTTTTTGTCCTACCACATTGCCTCCTCCAGTCTTTACAGAAGCATTGTCTTTCCACCTCTTTCTTCCTGATGTTAATCTCGTCCATTTTCCCCAGATTCTGGACACAGCTCTCTCATGAAGACTAAACTGTCACCAAGCATGACCTCATCAAATCTAGGACCGATAGTGGCTGGGGCTTGTTTCTCCGCATGTACACTCAAGCTTGTCAAATATGTGGCCTGAGATTTGGTGTGGAAAATGTGGTCTACACCAATGAACTGTGCTCTGTTTTGAAGCTGAATCATATTCAGTTGTGGCTACTGACCTTGTTACGGCTACCGACCTTGTTACGTGGTGTCTCCCTTGTTTGTGTGGAGCCCGGCTATGCTGTTGGGTTTTGTCACTAAGAATCTCTTGCAGTAGTCCCCACTGAATTTCATCCTCCTTTCACAGGCCCTCCCTCTGACCCGTCCAACTGGAAGTTTCTCCTATCTCTTGGGCCCCTCCCAACCTTCTCTCATTTCTAAGTCACACTGAGATTAGAGAAACTGTTTCTACCCTCGCCAAAGGTCCTAGCTGGTGCCCTCTCTTCACTGCTCTGGAAACCCCTTATGCCTCGTGGGAGATGATGGGGACAAGTGAAGAGAAGCAATCTCTGTTACCCCTACTTTGGGATTATTGGTAAGCCTGTCTGTACCTTGGGGTGTCCCCTCACAATGGCTTAGGCCAGTCCCAGAGTCTATCTAGTCCCAGGAGGGTGTCAGAGGACCATAGACCTCTTCTCCAGTCAGGGGCATCTCTGGTTCTGGCCAACCCTTTGGCAAACTGTCCTTTGGCTAAATCCTAGCCCTTTGGGATATCCCATTGTTTGAGTACTAAGGAATCCCAAGCTCGTTGCTAGGCACAGCTCTCAAACAATGTAGTGTGACAGTTCCCCAGGCGGCCAGGGCCTCCCCAAGCCACAAGGGTGTGGTTTGTAGTCTGGGTACATTTTGTACCCTAGTTAGGGGGCGGGTTTGTGGTTACTGGTGCTGTGCAGGGGAGTCCCACCCATGCTTTTCCTCGCCAGTCACAAAAACAAGCTTAGACACTGAGCTGGGAGGAATTGAAACAGAACGTGTTACTCTCCAGCTGACACCTGAGGCTCTGAGGTGGAACCACGCCTTCCCCCTCTCCTGAGGCATACCACCAGTCAAAGACCAAGTGTGCCAAAAGCTCCCCTCCCCAGTGCTACCTCCTTCCCTCCCTTTCCTGTCCTTAGAGCACGGCTACCTGAGCCACAGCATGTGGCACAAGAGCAAGGATGCCTGGCGCCCACCCCCCCACCCAAGTCCCCAAATATTGCTTCTTCCTCAGCTTGGTTTCTTGCCTTGGTGCCTCCATAGTTATTGTCTCATTATGACCAACTAGTACCTAACTGAGGGCCCAGAGGCTACTGGATACTTGGAGCTTTTAATCATCACAACAACTTTGCCACGTTATGGGGCATTCCTAGCCGACACATTTCACACTCCTACATGCAGGCACTGAGGTTGGCAATGTACATATCATTTTTTAAACCACACAACTCTAAGATTAAAAAAGATTCTCTGTTCATTTTACGTGTATGAGTGTTTTACCTACATGACTGTATGTGTACCATGTGCATGCCTGGTACCCAGGGAGAACAGTAGAGGCTCCCAAAGATCCAGGGGTCCCTGGATCCCCTAGAATTGGAGTTACTGTTGGTTGGTTGTGAGCTGCCATGTAGGTGCTGGGAATTGAACCGGGGTCCTCTGAAAGAACAGCAAATGCTCTTAACTGCCGACCCATCTTCCCAACCCTTAGATATTTTGGGGAGACAAGGTCTTATGGGCTAGCCTCAAACTCCCTATCGTAGTTAAGAGTAATCCTGACCGATGGACAGTGGAGGCACATACCTTTAATCCCAGCACTTGGGAGGCAGAGGAGCGGATCTCTGAGTTCGAGGTCAACATGGTCTACAAAGCTACACAGAGAAACCCCATCTAGAAAAAACAAAGGGAAAAGAAAAACAAAAAAGAAAAGGAAAAGAATAACCCTCACCTGATTCTCTGGGATTGCAGGCATGCACTCTCACACCCAATTTACGCGGTGCTAGGGACTGAATACAGAATTTGTATGCTAGGCAAACACTCTACCAACTGAGCTACATTCGAAGCCTCCAGTATTTTATTTTTGGTTTTCTAGAGACGGTGTCTCATGTATTCCAGACTGGCCTTGAACTCACTATGTAGCTCAGGATGACTTTGAAATTCTGATCCTCCTGCCTCTTCTCAACAAGTATTGGGATTAATTCTATGCACCACCGTGTCTAGTTTAGGGAACCCAGAACTTTGTGCATGCTAAGGAAACTACCAACTGAGTTACACCACAACCCTTCTTTCAGATTTATGATGCAGAATTTTGCTTCATAGACTAGGCTAGCCTCGAACTCCTGACAACTCTCATACCTCATCTCCTGAGCACTGTGTTTATGATCTGGGACTACTATCTGTCAGCCCTTAGAACGGTTTTGAGATCACCCTCCCTTCTGCTGAAACTGCTACTAACCCTATTTTGCAGACAAGGAAATGGAGAGAGAAAAATTAAATACTGTGTAGAAGGCCATCCACTGTCACTATCATATGGGAGAATCAGGATTTGGATGTGTCTGCTACTCAAGCACATGACCTTTTCTTCAGTTCTGAACTGTCTCTTTACCCCTCAGGCCACCCGTGAGGGCGGAATAGCACGTATTCACAATGTTCACTGGGGAATACAGTACTTGGAGCCTCCATGAGGAGGAGCGCACTCACTGGAGAAGTTAGGAGTAAATTTGCTGTTTCACAGGGATTCCCCAGGACTCCCTGGGAGCTCGGCCACACCCAACAGTTTAAACTGAACTGGCTAGCTGTACTTTGAGTCAGCCTAGGTTACTGGCTCATGCAGACACAGGGCTCACAGAGACTGGGAAGAGGTGGTCGAAGGGAGGGGGCAGAAACTCACTGTCCCAGAGCTCTTTTGCACCATCTTCAGGCAACTTCTGATTACTGCTGTTCTTGTCCAAGCCACAAATGTCTGTTATCTAATAGCGGCCGAGTCTCCGGACTTAAAAGCACACCCGTTCTCTGAAGCAGGCTGCTGTCAAGCGAATTTGTTGTTTTTGTTTTCATTAGTTGTTAGGCCATGTTAAGTGCATAACTCAGGGGTACTGAGCAGTGTATCATGTGCATCCATGCATTCAACCAATATCTGAAAATACCCAGAAAAACTACACATGCATGGAACACATGCAGACTTTCTGCATTATTCCCTAAAAAATACAGTAGAATGTTTTTGTTTTGTTTTTGTTTTTCGAGACAGAGTTTCTCTGTGTAGGTTTAGGGCCTATTTTGGCACTCACTCCGTAGACCAGACTGGACTCGAATTCACAGAGATCTGCCTCCCTCTGCCTCCTGAGTGCTGGGATTAAAAGTATTTGCCGCCACCACCCCAGAAGATTGCCTGCTTTTGAGATAGGGTCTCTCCTGGCTGTCCTGAAACTTGCTATATAGACTAGACTGGCCTCAAACTCATACTCACAGAGACTGTCCTGCTTCTGCCTCCTGAGAGCTAGGATTAAAATCATGCACCACCACTGCTAGGTGATGTACATGGGTTTATATGCAAATGTCATGCCAATTTTAAAAGATTGAGCATTCTTGGGTGCTGGGAATTCTGGAACAATTTCAAGTAGATCCTGAGTGATTAAGGTGTATTACCACAGTCTTTCTACTATTACAACCTCCATCATTAAAATTCACCCTGCAAAACTAAAACTACATATGCTAAATACTATTTTCTCATAGCCCTTCCACATCCCTTATAATTAATTACTACTCCGTTTTCTGTCCCTATGGATTTGACCATTCTAAGTATCATTTATTACCAAAATCACACAGTATTTTCCCCTAGTGTCTGGTTTCTGTCATGTAGCATAGTCTTCATGGTTCATCCATGTTGTTCATGTGTCAAAGCTTCATTCCCTTTGAAGGCTGAGTAATATGCCACTGCATGGTCATAGTACATGCTGTCTGTCCTTCCATCTATCGGTGACCTTTAGGGTTGTTTCCACTTTGGGGCTATTGTGAAAAGTATTGGTGTACAAGCCTATGACCAAGTGTCTTATTTCAATCATTTCAAATATAGCCCTAGGAATGCATGGTGGAACCACTTACCTATTCCCTGAAGTAGCCTCACAGCTTGGCTCTCACAGTTTTCTATTTAGACTTGGCCTTCATCCCCAGAATCAACTGACCAGTGAGCATCTCTGATCTTCATTATTCGTGTTTCTGCCTTGTACGTTCTGGTCATATCATCTCCCCTTGAAGATCATGGCATGCCTGCTTGCTGTCATTGTTGGCTCTCCAATGACCAGGGTAAATAAGAGACAGCGATGCCATGATGGCAGGCATGAGCTCTGGAGCTAGAATATTGGGACCTGGATCCTAGCTCTCTCCTGTGTAAGGCCAGGAAAGACCATTTGGCTTAGTCATATCTTTGGTTCTCTGTTGGTAAGATGAGAATGATAACCCTAAGTAGTTATGAGGACTAAATGACAAGCACGGGGGCACCAGTGAAGGGTCTGGTGCCCAGGAAACTGTAAAGAAATGGGAATGGGCATCTTAAGTTCTCCTGCTCACAAAACTAGGAGCTGTCTCAGGAGAGTCCCAGGGAGGACTGGTGTCCAATATATGGGACCACTTCTCTACTGCCCACCCAGTACTGACGGCTTTCCTATGATAACACCTCTCCCACCGCGGAGCAAAATGCTTTGGTTAAGCTAGTGTAAACAGTAAAAGAACATAGAATGTGGTCTCCCCAGTCACACAGTCAGGACATTGCACTACAGTGCAGTATGTAAAATAACCTGGTAGTCCTATTGGGCTTCCATTAAGGGCCAAACTTGACTCCAGAAAGTTGCCAACTGCAGCTGGCTCTGAGAAACCTCTGTTTCCGCTCAGGAACTTGTTACAGAGAGGATACATTGTTTATGCTAGGAAACAAGAAACCAGGCACAGTGTATTTCATGCTTATCTTTGCAGATAGCCATATCTAGTACGTGTGTCCTGTTGGCTAAAATACCATATTAATAGGGTCTATTAATAGTGTCAGGACCATCTCACTTCAGTCTTACTGGGCTATTCTCCAAGCATTGATTGGGCACCTGTTACAAACTAGGCTCTGTGGTACACAGAGATAAGCAAAATAAGATGGCTGCCCTTGAGGCATTGGGGGGACCAAGATAATGAGACAGCCTGCAGGCTCTGAGAACTTGAAGAAGTCCCCTACTCCACCCCACCCCCAATTCCCGGTGCCCACAAATCCTCCTGGAGGCATCAAGGAAGACTTTCAAGGCTGTTTTGACTTTTATGGTCATGATCTAGGACTAAGTCTTGACAGAGAGGGAACAGGAAGTTTATGGACTGATGGCTAAAACTGGTGTAAAACTGGTGTTGGGGGGGGGTTGTTGAGGGTCATGCCCGTGGATGACTGCAGCTGCAGCTTAAGGAGTTGAGGGAGGTGGTTTAGCAAATACAATGCCGCCACGGAGGGAGGCTGAGACCATGAGAAAGTATCTTGTTATTGTTGTTTTCTTTGTTTTGTAAGAGCTTAAATAAAATGTATCTTGCAGTTTTTCAGCTGTGTTTCCCCTGAAGCACTCAGGTTCAACAGTTAGCTGCCTTAGTGAAACTCCTCTAGTACTGAGAGTGAAGCAGGGGACAAGCAGGGGACAAGGTACTGAACAGACAAGGCTCCAGGATCTGTATGTTTCTTCAACTAGAGAAGTGTCTGCTTTTGTCAGTGTCTAGAAATCAGCCAGGGGGTGGTCATGTCTACCTTTAATCCCAGCACTCAAAAGACAGAGGCAGGTGGATTTCCAGTACTGTAAAATAAAATAAACACAGGAAATGACTCTGGTAGACAATAAGTACACATTAGAGGGTTTGGGGTGGGGGGAGGAGTCGATGTTATTTTGGCTATATGACTGATAGATGAAGATGACAGAGGGGCTGGAGAGTTGTTTCAGCATTTAAGAATACCAGTTGCTCTTACAGAGGACCTAGATTTGATTCCCATGACCCACATGGCAGCTCACAATGATCTGGAACTCTCCAGTTACAAGCATCTGACACCTTGCTCTTACCCCTTCCACCACTGGGCACACATGCGGGGCCCACGTGTACATGCAGGCCAAACACTCATATGTGAAAAATAACAGAATACATCTAGATTTAAAAATGCACAACCCAATTTTTCAAAAAGGAGGCAGAGAAACCAGTTAGGAATCCTTAGAGAATAAGGCAGCTTAGGTAGAAAAGTTGCTCCTGTGCTAAGAAATGACAGGAATGGAACTATGTTTCTTCCATTTTATTTTTGAGATAGAGTCCCGCTATGTATCCCAGACTGATATTGAGTTCACCATGTAGCAGAGGCTAGTCCTGATTTTGTGGCAACCCTCTCGCCTGAGCTCCCTGTGTGTAGGTGGGATTACATGAAGTAGGCACCACACGTGGCTGGAACTGTGTTAAGGAGTAGAACTGGAGGGACCTGGAAATGGATTGGATACTCAAAGTGGGAAGTGTCAAGTATATTTCCACATTTCTCACTAGGGGCATTTGGTGAGTGCCATTTCTTGGGGTGGGAAGTCTAATTTGGGGGTGAACTTAAGTTTGGTTTTGATCTCATGTGGTGACATACCCCAGTGGAAATGGCATGTAAACAGTTGACTCTGTGAGTCTGGGGTTGAGAAAGCAAGTGTGGAGTGGATTCAGCAGGGAGTAGCCTGGCTGAGCTCAACTAAGGTTTGAGTGCAGGGAGGCCCACATCAATGATTTCTATAAATCAGAAATACTAAGAATTCCCAGTGAAGAGCTTTCTGAGTTCAATTCCCAGCGAGCACATGGTGGTTCACAACAATCTGTAATGAGATCTGGTGCCCTCTTCTGGTGGGCAGGCATACATGCAGCCAGATCACAGTATACATAATAAATACCCCAAAGGAACTAATAAGCTTGGTTCTGTTCCAAAATAAATAAATATAGTCCTTGAAAGACAAGTGAGAAGATATCTGAAACTCAAGAAAGAGTGTAAGAAAATTTGCAGCTTTACCAATGAGTTCGGGTGGACCTAATTGTTGACATCCTATCTGGAAACTGACTGTGTGAATGAAGGCACCCGTTACAGGTGGATCTCTGTGAGTTCCAGGCCAGTCTGGTCTACAGAGCGAGTTCCAGGACAACCAGAGCTGTCACACAGAGAAATCCTGTCTTGAAAACCAAAAAACAAAACTAAACTAAAGTAAAAAAAAGAAGATGAGCATTATGACAACACGTGTGTAAACCATGTATTTATTTATATATTTATTTATTTAGCTATTTCAAGACAGGGTTTCTCTGTGTAAAGTCATGGCTATCCTGGAACTTACTTTGTAGATCACACTGGCCTCAAACTCACAGAGATTTGCCTATCTCTGCCTCCCAAGTTTCTCCACTGTGTAATGGAAAAACACTTATGTAATCCCAGCACTTGCTACTCGGGAACAGAACACTCATGACTTTCAGGCTAGCCTGGCATCCATAGTATGACACTGATTTAAAAAAACATAAAATCCCTGGGCACTGGTGTAGCATGCCTTTAATCCCAGCACTCGGGAGGCAGAGGCAGGAGGATCTCTGTGAATTCAAGGCCAGCATGGGCTATAAAGTGAGCTCCAGGACAAAGCCTGTTTTGAAAAAAAAAAAACAAACCAAGCTACAACAAAACCAAACCAAAAATAAAAAACCAGCAAGGAAGCTGAAGAGATATTCACTGGTGCTGAACATATATTACTCTTGCAGAAGACCCAAGTTCAGTTCCCAGCACCCATATTGGGCAGCTCCCAGCTTCTTATAACTCTAACTCCATGGAACTCAACACCCTCCTTCAAACCTGTACTCAACTGTGCATACTGACACACACACATATATATACACACAATTAAAAAATAAATCATGAAAAGCAAAAATGAAACTATATAATATTTACAGGTATTTCATATGGTGTGCTAACAGTATAAAACCATAAGAAGACCTACATAAATTACCAATTTCCTGTTCGCAGTTGCCGATAGGGAGAGGAGGGGACTGTGATGTGGGGGGAGGAGCATTGTTTCTGTAATTGTTTCCTTTCCTTTTTGGAGATGAAATTATCCAAGGAAAATCAAGCAGGTTGTGGAATCTGAAGCAGGGGTTACCTACAGGGGTTATCTACGTGTTTACCTGAATGATTCTAACCCCATCACACCATGGTGAGCAATGGGTTAATCCATCTTCTTGGGAAAGGATTGGCACACTCCTAGAGTTTGTGTATCTGAAAGGTGCTTGCATCCCCAAATACACATTTTGTTTTTATTTTTATTTTTTCCCAAGACAGAGTTTCTCTGTGTAGCTTTGGAGCCTGTCCTGGAACTAGCTCTTTGTAGACCAGGCTGGTCTCAAACTCACAGAGATCTGCCTGCCTCTGCCTCCCAAGTGCTGGGATCAAAGGTGTGTGCCACCACCACCCAGCACATCTTTCTTTCTTTTCTTCCTTCCTTCCTTTCTTCCTTCCTTCCTGCCTGCCTTTCTTTCTTTTTCTTTCTTTCTTTCTTTCTTTCTTTCTTTCTTTCTTTCTTTCTTTCTTTCTTTCTTTCTTTCCATGTATCCCAGGTTAGGCTTGAACTTGTTATTGAGCCCAGGGTTATCTTGAACTCCTGATCCTCCACCTCCTGAGTGCTGGGATTACAAGTGCATGCCATCAAGCCCAGCAAAACATAACAGTTTAAAATCAAAATAGCAGGCTTGTGAGGTGGCACATATTCCTGATGATATGAGTTTGGTCTCTGGAAGCCACATGGTGGAAGGAGAGAACCGACTTCTACAAATTCTCTTCTGACTCTACATGCATGGCTACACACACACACACACACACACACACACACACACACACACACACACACACACAGATTCCCTAGGGAGACAGAGGCATGGGTATTGTGAGGAGTTTGAGGGCAGCCTCAGCTCCACAGCAGGTACAAAGCCAACCAGAGTTGTACAACAAGATTCTGTCTCAAAAAATAGAGCCACTCTGAAGAAAAGGGTGCTGCTATCCTCTGACAACTGAGCACTGTCATCTCTAAAGAGACTGGTGGCTATTAACAGTGGAACAGTGAAATGGCTTCATTTTCAGCTGCTGTTGCTAATGCTGTTGGCACTTCAGAAGGACAAAGCAAATAGTTAAGCAGTATCAGAACATCAGTCTGGGCTTCCCTTAAGCGTCATACAGGAGTCAACTTGAATTTGGATCTAGGAGCATTGTTACCAGTTTGAAAAATTAATAGTTGTGCAAGGCTCTCTTCTGTGATCAAGAAGTAGAATCACCCAGCTGTTTGGAACCTGATCTTGCAGACAGATGAGGCTAGGGGACTCCCTTTCCCCACAGCAGGGCCCAGGCTGGAATGGATAGAGGCCATTGGGGACTGGTAGGGACTACTGGACTTGGGGTGGCATGTTGCAATCTCAGTACATGGGAGGAAGAATCACCAGGTTCAGAAGGTTGTCTTTTATTACACAGAGTTCAAGAGCAGCCAGGGCTATATGAGACTGTCTCAAAAATAAAAAGGATGATAGGGAGTATCTGTTCATAAACTGTCAAAGGTGGAAGGGTCCATTACAGATCGTCTAACTTTCTTTTGTTTTCATTGTTTGTTTGTTCAGGACAGGGTTTCTCTGAGTAGCCCTGGCTGTCCTGGAACTTGTTCAGTAAACCAAGCTGTTGTTTGCTTGTTTATGAATAGAAACCCAAGGCCCCAACAAAAAAAAAAAAGTTAAATGGTTATTGCTTTGCTGCTCAGTGACAGAGCTGGGAGACATAGAAATTCTAATTTTTCTGTAGGATCTTCATGATTTTTTTCCTGCAGAGTACTTTGGCTTTTTGGTCCTCTTAACTTGAAGGGATGGTTTCCATGATATACATACAGCTCCTTTCAAACATTCATTATCATTTGGTTGCTGCTTTGGACAGATTCTTCTTGTGAATTATGGCTGACCTGGAACTTGTGATCCTCCTGCCTCAGTCTTCTGAGAGCTGGTATACCACACTGGACATTAGACACATGTGGGTTAGGAATTTAATAAAGAAGAATTCATCTCATCAGTCCGTGGAAGCCTGGCCCAGCTTCACATATACTGCCTGGCTGGCTACAAGCTGCAATGTTCAACTCTGGACAGATGGTAAATGATAATTAATGTGATGGGGGCTGGAGAGATGGCTCAGCAGTTAAGAACACTTGCTGCTCTTCCAGAGGACCCAGGTTCAATTCCCAGCACTCACATGGCAGCTCATACCCATCCATTAACTCCAGTTCCAGGGATCTGACATTGTCTTCTGACCTCTGGGCACCAGGCTCACGTGGTGCCAGACATACATGCAAGGGGAACACCTCATATACATAAAATAAATAATTCTTTAAACAAATTCCTTTACAAAAGAATCTTAATGTAGACCGAAGCTCCAGAATCTCTGTTCTAGAAGGATGAAAGCAAGCACAACTGTGCACAGAGTGCAAACGGGAGTGAATACAGGGGACAGTGACAAGCTTGATATTGCCATCACAGCCACAAAGCAGTGAAGAACAAGTGAGGTAAAGTTTGGAGAGGAGATATCATAGCTAGGCAACCAGACAGGAGTGTGGAGAAACCGCTAGAAAGATCCACTGGGAGGAAAGGTAGGGGAGCATAGATTCTGCAGGCCCTGAGTGACCCACCAGTCAAGGCAGTCATGTCATTATCCCAACCTCATCGCCTTTCATAAAGGATTTCAGATACCTTATAAGGACACACAAGATAGGGTAAGACGGCATAAATTAAAGGTTGGAAAAACAGGAGGTGGACTCAAAGCACAGCCAAGCACAAGGCTCTAAACGCATACCATGCTGCCACAAAGGGTGGGCCCAAAAGTTGGCTTTAAGCTTTCTAGCAGCCAACAGGAAAGGGGAAACCTTGCTGTTACACAATTCACAATGTCCAGGAGATAAAAAACAAACTAATTGCTCAGAAGGGCAACTGTTCTCAGTACTAAGATCAGACAGGAATTCCTCCCAGGGGCCTCTGAGAGGATGCTGTGGGATACAATGAACAACATCCTTGACAACATCCTTCCAATAGCGGTAGCAACAAGTTTCAAAGGGCTGTTTTTCATAAAGACCCTCAGGATCAACTGCTGGTCAGTAGCCTAGTAAAACCAGGCCGGTAGATGCTAAAAATAGCATGTGAAGGTATGGGACAGGGAATTTAGTGCTCACATGGGTGGGAAAAGGGTTATATATAGGCATATGCACGCACAGAATGTCGCTGAAGGAATAAATTGGTAATAGCAGTTGACTGGAGGGACAGGAAGTGGATAATTGTGGCCTGGGACAGGAGAGAGAGAGACTTCCTTTTTACCCCATACCAGTTCATACTGCCTGGATTTTCATGAACCATGGTTTGTTTTAATGAAAACATCGATTAATTGCTAAAATAACAATGGCATTCAAGGCTCGGAGGATTTAGAGGAGTTTCATCCCTGGGCCAAAGGCAGGGTGAGGATGGCCAATCGTGAGCTTTAATGTTCACATAAGGAACGGGAAGTGAGATGGCTGTCATGCATGCCTCTATTTTCAACTCTGAGGACACCGAAGCAGAATGACTGTGGATTCAAAACCAGTCTGGACTGCATGGGGAGATTTTTGTTGAGTAAGGGGAAGGGAAGAGAGAGGAAGAAGGAGGAAGAGAGATGAGAAAGAGATTCGGTGTCCCAGTGCTGTGGCTCACATCTGTGCTATCTGTGATCCTACCACACTCAGAAGGCTAAGGTGGGATGATCAAAAGTTCCAAAAAAAGATATGGGAGAGGAAATTATGATTAGAATATATTCTATGAATTTTCAATTAAAAACAATGTTCTATGTAAGCCTGGGCTATAATAAGAAAGAAGAAAAAAATCATTTTTTTTTTGAGACAGGGTTTCCCTGTATAGTTTTGGAGCCTCTCCTGGCACTTACTCTGTAGATCAGGCTGGTCTTGAACTCAGAGATCCACCTCCCTCTGCCTCCCAAGTGCTGCGATTAAAGGCATGTGCCACTACCACCTGTTTTTTTTTTTTTAATAACATCTATCGATCAACTCCTGAGTATTAAGGGTCTTCCCCCATGGTCCCCCCCTCCCCGTTTGCTTTATCTCACTCCACATAATAACCCTGCCAGAGACGTTTACCTCAGCAGTCTTCGTTGGAGAATACACATGAATTTAAACTGCTTTGGGTTTTTTGGGTTTTTTTGTTTTGTTTTGTTTTGGGTTTTTTTTTTTTTTGTTCCCATAATTGATCTTTAGGATAGATGAGCAAGAGTGAGCAAAACATGCATTTGCTGAGCATTTTAAAAAGCAGACATCACGGTGGGGAGGGGTGCCCAGGAGCCACCCACTTGATGTTGCCTCTCGAGACCTTCTCTCCATTTTCTTGTCCAGGCTTGGAGTGGTGACAACTTGCTAGACTTCAGTCTCAGGATCAAGATTCGCTTAAAATTAGAGCAAACTCATTAAAATCAGGACATCAGGTGAAATGCATCTCAGGAAAACAAACAAACAAACAAACAGCAAAGAAAATGTTAGTATGGGTGTTGACTAGGCTTGCCACTTATAAGCCACCTCCATACAAGACAATTTTCTGAAAGCTGGTGTGGATGGAAGAACCCAACCAGAGTGGAGATTTAGGTTTGTCACTCGGTGCTTGCCGGTCTGGCTGAGTTCGGGCAGTTTTGCTTTGTGGTATTTGGCCACAGTAGAGCAGCAGTGTTGAAAAGTGTTCTGTCTTGCCAGGCTGCCTCTTTCCTGGTCCCTTGCCCAGAGAAGTTGCATTCTGTTTGTCTTCTGTGTCCATTGGCGTATCTGGCAACCTGTCTGGCACCCAGGTCAGGATATATGAGGTCAAAAGAAAAGCTGGGGTGCCCACGCCCTGAAGTTCCTAGTTAGTCTTCCCTTTTCCCTTGTCTTTAAGACAGTTACATTTAAAAAGGTACATAGTGCTCCGTGTCATTGTCTGTAAGTCCTGTACCTTTATTTCCCAAACCTAGAGATCCTAACCAGGATCCCAATTATTAGCTGAGCTAGTGGAAACAACTGGGGGGAGTTTAGAAGAATTTTCAACAACAAAAAGGGGAACAACAAGAATGCTCTGTCCAACCCACGTTGTCCTTCCCACCCCCCTAAACAGAACTAAGCTGACCAGTCAGCCTTCTTGCCCAGTTCTGTTAAAGTTTTACTGGGCTTCTAGAACCTTGGCTCTTTTCCCTTTATGTGTTTGTCAGGGACACTGAGTTTGTGCTAATGAGGCCCTCTGCTGTCTGCAGAGGGTAGGGCAACTCCGTAAATCACAGGGCTGGAATATTTTTCTCTGCCACGGACCAAGTTCATGACTTATGTCCAATTATTAGAGTAGCTGGCTCCCAAAGTCAGGAGATTTACAATGTCTTAGTGTTACTTAATTTCAAGAAATGATTTCCCTTCTCCTCACAGAAGCATGTAATGACAGAGTTCAAAAATAAGCATTATACTAATATATCTGGGCGGTGATGGTGCATGCTTTCAATCTGAGCATTCAGGAGGCAGAGGCAGGCAAATCTTGTGAGTTCAAGGCCAGCCTGGTCTACAGAGTGAGTTCCAGGACAGCTGGAACTCTGTCTCAAAAATCAAACAAAAACAAAATAAAACAACAACAACAACAACAACCCAGAAAACATCACTTCAAATTACAATTTGGACATTAAGTGACAAGCTCTTCCCTTAACACCAAAACTGTTAGCCTGGAACCTTCTGGGAGTTGGAGGAAGTCAGTGGTAGCTGATGCTGTCAAATCTCAGGAGATCCTAATAAGGACACCAAGATAATGGCTGCTCTTCCATCTAGCCTTCTGCTCACCCGCTACCAGCCAGAAGAACAGAGTTACCATTGATAGGGACTCCTCCTTATTCCTGAATGAGGAGGATGGAAGGGAACTAACACCAGGGGTGAGGACTCTTCTTATCAGGTCCTCCACATTGTTTTATCATTTACAACAGCCCTAATAACAGTACCAATGGCAAAATCTTCCATCAACTCAAAAGCTATCTTCCATACTGGGTTTTGTTCCAAGCGCTTCACCTTAGTCATTGCATTTCATCCTTACAGCCTTGAAAATGTCCTCTTCTCCCACCTCGGGTTTCCAGTATTGAACTTGGGCTTGCACTGCAAATGTTTTTACCTGCTGAGTTATCCTGCTTCCCTGCCAATGAAGTTTTAACGTGTGTCTATTGGTGTTTAATATGTTTATTTGACACTCATATCTTTTTTTTTAGTGAAGTTTCTTTATGGGGAGCTCTTATCTATGTCTTGAATATTATCTGGCTTTCTCTGGTTCAGTAAGGGAAGTAGGAAATGGAGTACTGCCTTATTGCCCTTGGTGATAGTCATAGATGGGGATCGACATAGATTCCCCCACTTAGCCTCTTCTGACAGCAACATTAGAAGCCTCCTCCTTGCTACTGAGTGGGATAGAACTTGTGACTAGGCTTCCCTTGACACCTCCAGAGGGGGAGGAGTAGGAGTCGCTCACAACGGTTCCCACACCGCCTCCATTGGCATAACTGGCTGGAGAGAGTACTGGTCGTATTACCGGTGGGTAATGGCAAAAGCCACAATGATTCAATTGATCATTTGATGTTATCTAAGTGAGGGAAAGAAAGGGTCACCTTATTACTAACTAATAGAGCTGGAAATCTACACTGTAACCTCTATTGTAAGGCTGGAGAGAGACCCTCATTATAATCTGTAAAAGGTTGAAGTGTTATTCTCCCTTTAGCCTCTGCTGATAGAGTTAAGCTACAGCTTTTCCCTGTTTGCCTACAGTGGAATAAACATCTAAAACTTCTTCACATGAGCACAGTGGCACACGTTTATGTGAACACACATGCCATCTACATAATTTTAAAATATTTAGGAGCTGATGGAGAAGGTACTTCTGTATGCTGTGAATATATGTTTCTCTTATTGGTTTAATAAAACACTGATTGGCCAGTAGCCAGACAGGAAGTATAGGTGGAGAATTCTCCAAACTAGGAGAATTCTGGGAAGAGGAAAGCTAGGGAGCCAGGAGCAGTTGCCAGAGTCGTCATGTACCTGCTGAGAAAGCAAGAAGTCTGTGCATCACTGGGTAAGTCAAGAGCTCACGGAGATACACTGATTAATAGAAGTGGGTTAATAATTAAGAGAGAGCTAGCCAATAAGAAGCCTGAGTTATTAGCCATACAGTTTATAATTAAGTTTCTGAATCTTTATTTGGGACTAAACATCTGAGGGACCAGGTGAGACAGAAACTGTCTTCAAGAAGCCGGACAGGGATGGCACACACTTTTATTTGTTTTTTTTTTTTGTTTGTGTTTTGTTTTTTCGAGACAGAGTTTCTCTATATTGCTTTGGAGCCTTTTCTGGAACTAGCTCTGTAGACCAGGCTGGCATCGAACTCACAGAGATCTGCCTGCCTCTGCCTTCCGAGTGCTGGGTTCAAAGGTGTGCACTGTAGTGCCTGCGCTATGATCTTCCCCACTAATCAGGCGAAGACCTAGAGATTGAAATAAGAGACAAGACAATGGGTCATTCGTTCAACAGCAATGTTGGAATGTAGAATGCAGTTTATTGAGGGGATGGAATGGGCTTATATACTGCCTCACAGCACAGCGGAAAACAACAGGGTTTTCAGGCTTTGCTTCTCCCACCAGGTGTGTGTTAGCAAAATGAGAAGAGTACCAATGACAACTGGGGGGGGCAAGATGTTCCAGCAAACAGCTTCAGACTTGCCTAGGGTGCCTCGGGCGTCCATGCAGGGCCCTAGAGGTCCCCCTTTCTTTTAATATAAGCCAACACCTGTCTTAGGTGGCAGAGGATGGCAGCATAATTCCTTAATTGTCATTGGAGAGGTCACCCAGGCCTGTAACCTTCCTGTCTTACCCGCCTCTGGTGATAGTTCATCTGTAAGTTAAGCCATACGTGGTCAGAGGTGTTCTCTTGAGATGAAGACAGTAGAATCTGTCTTGTTTGAAAGTTGGCCTGGGCCTGTCTAATGCTGTGGCAACACAGGCAGATCAGACAGATGGCACCAAGGACAAGGGCTTTGAGCCCCGGTGAGAGAGAGCTTGCCTATTCTCTAATTAATCTGCCTGGGAGCTGAAGTCCTTATAAAAGGTCTTCTGTACTGGCAGGTGGTACTCGGGTTTCATTGATGTTAATGATCTACGTGGCTAAAGCATGTGTGTAATTAACTACAACTGATGCATTCTCAACTTTAGCGGGTGTAACACAGATATGTGTGAAAGACAGAGAACAAGAAGCCATATGGGCCTCTCACAATAAGTCCAATTGTTCCTATAGGAGGCTGGTTTGCAGATTTAGTTTTAAAATGCCAGTTTGTACTAGATACTCGAATGTGTTTTGGGTGGCTAAGGCTTCAGATAATTCACCTGATAGTTGATCCACGTGCTTGCAGTATTTACAGATTGGGAGAGGGCTATCCTTGAAACTGTTGCTGCAGTGGTGGAGCTGGCAACGGTGATAACAATTGCAGCTGTGATCCCAAAATCTCCTTTTCTCTATGCCGCACGAGTTGGTCATCTGTAGAGGAGGCTTCCAGCATAGGTACCACCCTAGGTATGCAGACCACGACAGCTGATACTTCATACATCCAGCAGCTAACCAGTCAGCAGACCTGCTGAGAACAATTGAGACTTCCTCTAAAATTAGTAGCAGCAACAGTGATTTGTGCATAGACCACTGGGTCAAAAAGAATTTGAGCTGCACGGGTAGCATATTGCCCAGCGCCCGTGAGCATATCTAAATTCCTAGCAGGAAATCTGGCAGAGGCATTGCGTTGGGCAGTTTCTTTGCAATATTCTTGAAATTCACCTCTCCAGAGCAAATAATCATCCCCACTCAGTGTGGCTCTACAGAGCTGCATCCGGTTACTCGGGGTGCAATTTAACACTGTGAAAGACTCAAATATTGCCTGAGTGAAAGGAGCATGGGGCCCATAAGCAGTGACAGCCTCCTTCAGTTGTTGCATGTCCTTGAAATTTAATGGGTTGAGCTCCCTAACCCTGTTATCCTGAGGGTCCACTGTCCCAATCACAGGAAAAGCTTGCCTTGCCTTTCCTAATGCTTCTACCTTGGTTATCTTTGATCTCTTCCTTTAATCCTCGAGGTGTGGAGGGCCTACTAAAGGGATCTCAAAAAAAAGGGGTTGGGCCGTGGCGCATGGCATTTGCGTTCATCAGCTTCAGAAATTCTTTGTTTTAATTGTTCAATTTCTGCTTCTGCTTCCAAAGTATCTTCTTCATCAGTTACAGTCGGACTATTATCTCCGAGTTGAGATCCCTCTTGTTCCCTGATAGATGTCACAGATTCTAAATCTTATACTTCCTCAAAAGTCCTGTTCATTGCTGCCATTTGATCTTTTATTTCAACATTGTTGCTCAGGAGTGCATCTTTAACTAGACACCAATGGGAAAAGGTGGCAATAGGGAAATTGTCAGAACCCTCTCCTTTATAAGCCTTTTGGAAATCTCTGAACCTCTTCCCAATCGGGGATGTTGAAGCATCCAGAGTGCATAAGCCAAGGACTATGTTTCTCTAATACGGCAAAGAATTCTTTAGCTGTCTCAATTATAATCCTGGTGCCCTGCCTTTTCAATAGGGCCACTAACTGCCCACAGAGCTTTTCCTTAGAGTTTCTGGTACCCATCCTTCAGTACACCCTCATTCACTTACTTTGCTGGCCAACCTCTGAGGGCGATCTCTTAGGCGATCCTTTCTTCCCAATCTTGGTGGGACCTCCACTTGTAGCACTGGGGCTACGATCTGCTCCACTAATCAGGCGATGACATAGAGATTGAAATAAGAGACAAGACAGCAGGTCATTCATGAAACAGCAATGCCAAATGCCTTTATTGAGGGGAAGGGGTGTGCTTATATACTGCCTCACAGCACAGCTGAAAACAACAGGGTTTTCAGGCTTTGCTCCTCCCACCAGGTGTGTGTTAGCAAAACAGCACAGCACAGCTGAAAACAACAGGGTTTTCAGGCTTTGCTCCTCCCACCAGGTGTGTGTTAGCAAAACAGGAAGAGTACCAATGACAACTCGGGGCAAGATGTTCCAGCCAACAGCTTCAGGTTTGCTCAAGGTGCCTGGAGGGTCCATGCAGGGCCCTGCAGTGTACCACCAACACCTGGCTGGCATGTGCCTTTAATCCCAGCACTCCAGAGGCAGAGTTTGAGGCCAGTCTGGTCTACAGAGTGAATGCCAGACAGGCTCCAAAGCTACAGAGAAACTATGTCTCAAAAAACAAATGTGTAGTACCTCTTTTGCATAGCACACAAACACCTAAAATTCTAACTCCAATAGATCTGATGCCCTCTTCTGGCCTCAGAAGGCACCTGCACACACAAGGCATGCACTCACACAGACACACACATCTACACATTCGTGACGACAATAAAAACAGATTTTATTTTTTTGTCTGTGTGTATGTCTGTGTAAGGGTATTCAGTATCCTGGGACTGTAGTTACAGACAGCTGTGAGCTGCCATGTGGGTGTTGGGAATTGAACCTAGGTCTTCAGAAAGAACAGCCAGTGCTCTTAACTGCTGAGCCATCTCTCCAGCCTTAACAAATATTTTAAAAAATGAGAGAGAGAAGGAGGGAGGAGGAAAGATGGGGGAGCTGAAAAATATCTTGTTGGCTTTGGCAGTTAGATAGAAATAAATAAAAGTCTAGAAACAGATTAGCTGAGGATGTACTCCACTGAGTAAAGTGCTTGCATTGCATACACAAAGGTCCCAGGTTGGATCCTCAGTACCATGTAAATTGGTCAAGGTAGAGTACATCTGCAATACCAGAACATGGAAAGCAAAGGCAGGAGAATCAGAAAAAGAACCCATGCCGGTCCCACACATGGTGAACTATGTCTGTAATCACAACACTCAGCAGGTGGAGGCAGGAGAATCAGGAATACAAGTTCATCCTCTGTTACTTGACAAGTTCAAGGCTGTCCTGGGCAACGGGATACCTTGCCTCAGAAAACCAAACAAAATCAAGCAAACAAGCTAAATTACAACGAACTATCACTATATCCCTGTGGGAATAGTTGAAACAAATACAATTAGTGATCACATCAAATAGAGTAAGAACAGGAAGAAATTGGACCATTCCCTCATAGTTGGTGGGAATGCACAATTGTACTTCTACTTTAGTAAAGTTTGGCAGTTTCTGAAAACATACAAGTACTACATGATTTGGCAGCTTCACTGCTGAGCTTTATTCCCAGGGACACTCATGCAACAACTTGTCAATGAATGCTCTTAGCAAGCTTTGTTTCCTGAGACAAGGTCTTGCCATATAGCTCCTCCAGCTCTCAGCAGTTAGCAGTTCTATTCCCCCAGTCTCCCACCCTGGAGTTCTGGGATTATAGGTGTACCCTTCTGTTTGGCTTCTCTCTCTCTCTCTCTCTCTGTCTCTCTCTCTCTCTCTGTCTCTCTCTTTCTCTCTCTCTCTCTCTCTCTCTCTCTCTGTGTGTATGTGTACATGCACATCTTTCTTGATTCTGTTTTCCTTGCCTCCCATGTTCTGGGATTGCAAGGGTACATTGCCCTAAGTGGTTTTGTACAGTACCGGGGACCAGGGTCTCCTTTATGCTAAGCACTCTACCAAGTGAGCTACATCTCCAACTATTGGGGTTTTAATGTCCAACTCAGGTTTATTCTGTGTGTTGTGGTATGTGTACATATATGAATTCAGAAAGCAGAGGAAGACATGGAAATCCTATTCTGTCACACTCTACCTTATTCTCTTGAGACAGGGTCTCTCACTGAACCTGGAGCTCATTGTCCTGGTTAGGCTGGCTACCCCGGGGGAACTCCAGGATCCACCCCGTTCTGCCCTCCAGTGCTGGAAATACCAATGGGCACAGCATTTCCAGCTTTTGTGGGGTGTTGAGGATCTGAACTCATGTTATTATTGGGCAATCTCTCCAAACCCTTTTATAATTGGCATATATTCTTTGTACACAGTGATGGGTTTTATAGACCTTCATAGATGCTCTTAAAAAACAAACATGAACCATAAAAAAGAAAAAAAAAGTTTAGGAGGCAGAGGCTGGCGGATCTCTTATTTAGAGGCCAGCTTGGTCTACAGAATGATTTCCAGGACAGCCAGGTCTACACAAAGAAATGCTGTCTTGGAAAACAAAACAAAACAAAACCCTAAAAATGGAACTGCCATATGACCCCAGCTATGTAATTTCTGCACATATATAATCAGCTTTCTAAAGAGATATGGGTACACGCATCTTTATTACTGATTACTACACTATTCACAGTAGCCAACATGGAAGCAATCTAGCTACCCTTCTACAGATCAAATAAAGAAACTATAATATGGGGACCGAAAGGATGGCTTAAGTGTTTGAGAGAGCACTTGCTGTTCTTCATCGGACCAGAGTTCAATTCCCAGCTCTCACACTGGGTGGCTCATAATAGCCAGGAACTCCAGGGGATTTGATACCCTCTTCTAGTCTTATGAACATCTGCACATACACATACATAATTTTACACATTAAAATACAGTTTTCATTGTTTTGTTTTTTGAGACAGATTTCTTTGTGTAGCCTTGGCAGCCCTGGAACTCGCTTTGTAGACCAATCTGGCCTTAAACTTGGAGATTTGCCTGCTGCTGCCTCCCCAGTGCTGGGATTAAAGGTGCATGCCACCACTGCCCGGCTAAAATAAACTTTAAGAAGAAAATGTGGTATGTACATAAGAGAGCATTTTTCAACCATAATGAATAAACTGCATTGTTTTTAGGAAAATAGACTTGAGGTCACTGTATTAAGCTGTTTTACTTAGTTTTTGCCAACTCCACACAAATGCAGACAGACTTGGGAAGAAGTAATCTCCATTGAATAATTGTCTCCATCAGCATGGTCTGTGGGGCATTTTCTTGATTGTTGATTTGGAAGGGCCTAGTGCATTGTGGGTGGTGACATCCCTGGGCAAATAGTCCTGGGCTGTACAACAAAGTAGATTGAGCAAGCCATGAGGAGCAAGGCAGTAAACAGCACTCCTCCATGGCCTCTGCATCAGCGCCTGCCTCTAGGTTCCTGCCCTGACATTGCTCAATGATGGACTGCAACCTGTAAACCCATAAGCCCTCTTCCCCCTAAGTTGCTTTTGGTTAGTACTCTATCACAGCAATAGCGAACACAAGTAGAACTGGGCTAAATACGCCAGACTCAAATGCTGTATGCTTTCTCTCACTTGTGAGTCATGGATTTTATAGATACATAATATCCTGCAGATTTATAGACCATAGAAGTTCTATTCTCAATCACCATACCCTGGAAGCACACATGCTGGTGTGGTGTACTTACACTATCCTGATCAGTACAATAAAAGAACAAACTACTGATACATACAACTTCGGTGTCGCTGCAGACAGTCAGGCCAAGCAAAAAGGCCAGAACTGAGCTGGGGATGTAGCAGAGGCAGAGCACTTGCCTTGCATGAGCAAGGCCCTAGACTCAGTCCCAAGCATTAATACAAGACTAGTAATAAAGCCATCCCCAAAGGCTTTGTGCTGCATGATTCAATTCCAGTGACAATATTTAGAAATCAAGGCGTGCTATTGCCAGGAGTTAGAGAAGGGGCAGGGATGGCTATAAAGACCAAGACTGGAGTCTTTGTTCTGTATCTTTTCATTGTTCTTGTGCTTTTTGTTTGTTTTGTTTTTGTTTTTTTGAGCCAGAGTTTCTCTGTGTAGTTCTGGCTGACCTGGCACTGGTTCTGTAGACCAGACTGGCCTCAAACTCAGAAATCCACCTGCCTCTGTCTCCCAAGTGCTGGGATTAAAGGCATTCGCCACCACCTCACAGCAAGTTCCAAAATGTTAAGAAGATACCTACGCTACTACGTTTATTGCTTCACTGTTCACAGTAGCCAGGATATGGACTCAACTGAGATGCTTATTAGCTGAACTGCAAAAAAAAAAAAAAAAAAAAAGTACGGTTTGGTTTGTGAATGAAATGAGGACATGATCATTCCAAGATAGGGATGAGAAGGATTTTATTGTAGCTTGAGGGAGAGTACAGCCAGAGGCATCTGGAAGAATCCAAACTGAACTGGGGCATGATGGGGGGCATAAGAGACAAAGGGCAAGCAAAGAGAGGAATCAAGGACCGACAGAGTAAAGAAAACTAACAGAGTGAATTCAGAGACGGCAGGTTTTTATAGGAAAGAGAAGCTGGGGAAGGGAAGCCCCAGGGCTGGAGAGGTTTAGGGTAAAGGGGGTGGCTGGGGTGTGGTGGCAGAGAGAAGCCACAGGTAAGCATGGTGGCCAGAGTGTGCTTCGGTCTGCTAATAGGCACACAGTTAGCCATTTGTCTTGGGTTTCTTGGGGACCTGGCAGTATGAGTATAAATACTAAAATATGACTCAAGTATAAAAATAATGAAATTCTGTCATTTCCAGCAATAGATGGAATTGACATTGTGTTACTTGAAATAAGTCAGGTACAGAAAGGCAAACACCATATTTTGTATGAAAATTAAAATTTTCATCTTAAAGAATAGAGAATCAGCAGGCATGATGCTGCCTGTGTTTGCAAGGTGCTTTGGAAGCTGGCACAGGAGGATTGTCATTTTGAGGCAAGTCTGAACTACTTTGCAAAGTCTAGCTCAGCCTGGGTTACATGACAAGAAACTGTATCAGAGAAAGAAAGAAAGAAAGAAAGAAAGAAAGAAAGAAAGAAAGAGAGAAAGAAAGAGAGAAAGAAAGAGAGAAAGAAAGAAAACTAGCAGGAACTTAAGCCCTGCACAGTGGTGGCGTATACCTTTCACCAGAGCACTTGGGAGGCAGAAGCAGGCCGATCTCTGTGAGTTCAAGGCCAGCCTGGTCTACAAAGCAAGTTCTAGGGCCGCAAGGGCTACATGGAGAAACCTTGTTTTGAACAGCAAAACCCAAAAATGAACAGGAGAAGGAGATCGAATCAGTGGTTGCCAGAGCCTGGGAAAGGTGTGGGATAGGGAAGGTGGAAAGAGGGTGGTTAATAAAAGAGATAGTACGAGGAATAACTTCTATCATTCTGAAGCAGTGACTCAGGTGACAGCCAGTCGCCGATTATTTTTAAAAAGCCAATAGAGGATTTTAAATGTTCTCAGCATAAAGAGATGCTAAAGCTCTGAGGTGGCAGATACATGAATTACTCTGATTTGACTGACCATTACACTGTATGTGTCACTTTGCACCTGATAACGATGTATGATGATTAAAAGTAAAGATAAATGATAAAAAAAGATAAATGATAAAAAGTAAAGAAAGTCTCTCTTTTGCAATAGGTCCTGTTTGTCCCCATTTGGGTACTGGTGGCACCTTCTAAGTGGCTCTCGACTCTTGTCAAACTGTTACTTTAGATTATCTTTCATTTTCTTGCAGTTGCAATGGCCTCAATCATTCATGGCTCCCACATCTCTGTGAGGTGATGGCAGGTTCTGAGGAAGACTTTAATCTCCTTTCCCAAAATTTCCATGACACTGTCAGCTCCAACATTTTTAAAGAAACACAATTTTTCCTTTAGTGTCTTCTTCACTGGCTTTTTTAAAAATTAATTTTCAATTTAAATTGAAAACAATCTTTTGGGAGGCAGAGACAGGCGGATCTCTGTGAGTTCAAGGCCAGCCTGATCTACAGAGCGAGTTCCAGGACAGGTTCCAAAGCAATACAGAGAAATCCTGTCTCGAAAAACCAAAATAAATAAATAAAATAATCTTATTTTATATACCAATCCCAGTTCCCTCTTCCTCCCGCTGTTTCCCTATCTTCATTGACCTTTTGTTTCTCTTTTTTAAATGTCTCATAACTTAATTTGTTATCTTACACACTTAATATATGTACTTAGACCTGTGCCCCAGATCCCCTTGGGTCCACAACTTCCCTGTCCTTTCCAGACAGTCCTTTTTGAAGCCAGGCATATACACTCATACATTTGGGAGGTAGAGGCAGGAAAATGAGTTCAAATTGATTCTCAGCTACATAGTGTGTTCGAGGGCAGCCTGGCTTACATGAGAGCCTGTCTCTAAAAAGACACAGACATGGTGGGAGTGATGGATGGCTCAGTGGTTAAGTGCACTGGCTGATTTTTCGGCAGACCTGGGCTTGATTCCCAGAACTCAAATGGTGGCTCATGAACATATGTAATTCTACTTCCATGGGATCTGATGCCTTCTTCTGAGAGCATCAGGCATGCATATGATGCACAGACATATATGCAAAAGCAAGATACCCATATGCATAAAATAAAAGAAATATAGAAATGAAAATAAAATAAGCACCCAGGTGGAAAAGGTAAAAACAAACAAAAACGATAGCCACTGTGGATACTTAAGGCTGGCCTCATTCTGTTGCTCAACTTCATGAGGATCTGAAGATGCTATCTGGACAAAAAGATGAAGCTGTAGTTGAAGTTGTCCCAATACCCTAACACATGAGTACATGGGCTTGCTGTCTTTTTTCTCTTGTCCTTGTGTCTTATAGTTTTATTACCAGACTTTAAGTCACAATCCTCTTGTCTCAGTTTCCCAAGTGCTAGGGCTCCATGCTATGGTTAGCTACAGGGTTTGCACCCTCATTTTCAATCAATCTGATTGAAAATATTGCGGGGGGGTTAGAAATTATTCTAGAAAAAATGGCTTCTACACTGAGCATGATGGTGCATACTTAAAATGGCAACACTTGGAAAAAATGAGGCAGAAGGCTTGAGAGTTCAAGATCAGCCTGGGCTACAGGGTGAAAACTTGACCCAAAGCAAAGCAAAGCACCATGCAGGTGAATGTTGTATAGCATTTTTTTCCCTCTGACATGAAACCTTCCATCCTGCAAGGAAGCTCCTTAAGCTCAGGAGACAAGGCACTGAAAGGCATCAGGAAGCCTGGAGGCTGACTGGATACGCTAGGTCCTTCCCTTCCCAAGCATATATAGGCAGTAAGGATTGTTGAGAGTTGCTCTCAGACTAGCCATACTGCCAGAAAGACACTGGCCAACCCCTTGAGCTGCCTGGAGGCTGTGTTCCAGAGTTCTAGATGTCATGAGCCATGATTCATGCTGGTGTGGGCTTTTGTCATGCAGTCATCTTCCAGTCATTTCTGCTCCTGTAACTCCTGACACATATTGTTGTAGGTAACCCCAATAATACTGATTCACCAAGTCAGATTTTGGTGTATACTTAACTTGTTGCCATTGATTTGCTATCTTAGACAAATTTTTTTCATGTCTCTACAGGAATAGTGTCACACAACAGCCAACAAAATGACTCAGCAAGTAAAAGCATTTACTATGTATGCATGCATGCCTGGTGATCTGAGTTTGAACACCTAAACCCACGTGTTTGCCAATTTTATGCCAACTGGGCACTAAGCTAGAGTCACTTTACTTTTTAAAATATTTACTTATTTATTATATACAGTTTTCTGTCTGTGTGTATCCCTGCAGGCCAGAACAAAGCACCAGATCTCATTACACGTGGTTGGGAGCTATCATGTGGTTGCTGGGAATTGAATTAAAGACCTCTGGAAGACCAGCTAGTGTTGTTTGTAACATGAAGAATAAAAGACCCAGAGACAGATATTGGGGTTCAAACTTCAAGCTGAAGATCAGAAAAGCAAAGCAGCTGGCTACTAGCTCTTACTCTACCTGAGACTAAAAGGTGATCCTGGCTTCACCAAACCTCAGATTGCAACCCCAGACTGCTATGCTTTTCTCAATGTGGCTGGAGAAGCCTGAGACTGAATGCCTTCCTATCCTCATGTAGCTGGAAAATAAATGCCAGCTCTGAGACTCTGTTCTTGTCTTAGATACTTCACGTGAGTCCTGGGATTAAAGCACTCTAATTGACTCTCCAGTAACTCAGGGTGGTTTTGGACTCAGAGATATATCTACCCTTCCCTGAGTCTTGGGATTAAAGGTATTTATCAATAGTGGCATTCTCAGCAAGACTAATATAAAATCAGATACCCTACATTCATCTGGGCAGGGGTGGCACACATCTTTAATCCCAGCACTCAGGAGGTAGAGGCAGTTGGATCTCTATGAGTTTGAGGCCAATCTGGTCTACAGAGAGAGTTCCAGGAAAGGCTCAAAGTTACAGATAAACCCTGTCTCAAAAAAAAAAAAAAAAAAAAAAAAAAAAAACCAGCCAACCAACCAAATAAACAAAAAGCCCTACATTCTGTATTATCAAATATTCATCAAAAATTTAATGTAAAATAAGGAAGCAACCCACCTCATTTAGTATTTAATGCTCTTTCATCTTTAATAATAAAATCATATGCAGATCAAATTAAGTTTGAAATAAATTTGACTTATCCTCAGTAAAGGTTTCATTTATATACTTGTTTATTCACCTGCATACCCAGTGACACCTAAAAATATTTCTTGGGCCACCAGTGGGAAAACTTAAGCAGCCTGCTATTAAGTCACTGCATCCCCCATCATGCCCAGCGGATAAAATCGTGGTAGAAGTGCATTTGTCAGTAGGGAAGCTTCTTGCAGTAGTGACTGAACAGAGACCCACAACTGGTCAGGATACAAACACTGAGATTATGTATAGAGTACTCAGCCTTAAATAGGGCACATAGCACACCTCTCCCCAAAGCCTGTGACCCTCATGGGGGCAGGGGACAGAATCCAGACAGAGGTGGTGGGGGTAACTTCAGGGAAACAGGCAGTTGTACATATGTCATTCACAGTGACTGACACCATGCAGATCCTGCATAAGCTCAGGCAGGCCAGACAAAATCCCAGCATAGTAGGGAGAGCAATGAACATGAAACACTGCTACCAACAGGGGAACTGTGGTGTTTTATGACTGCTCAGAGTGAGAAGAGCCACTTCTCACTAATGGTGTGACCCTGGCTAGGTCAATCACCCTCCAGGACATACCCACTCACAGAGTAGTTTGATATGCCAAGTGTTGTTCTGATATTGGACTTGAATTACCTATAAATAACATATTGCTAACTCTAATACAACCACTCAAAAAGTCTTAAAAGAAATACAATTAAGCCAGGCAGACACAGGAGGATCTCTGAGTTCGAGGCCAGCCTGGACTACATAGTGAGTTCTAGGATAGCCAGAGCTATGTAGAGACAGTCTCAATCACTCCTCTCTAGAAAAAGAGAACTTGAAGATGGGTAGGTAATGAAGTGAGAACAAATTTGGGGGAGGGGTAAATATGACTAAAATACATAATATTCTCAAAAAATTAAATATTGCTTAAAAATAGAAACCTCCTGGGGAGTAAGGGCGCCTCAGGGTCTGGGACTTTGTCACACTCATGTGCTTTCTTAACAGCTGGCACAGAGCCTATTTATGACAACACATCAAGTTAATCGCATGGGGGATGCGCACTCACTTGTCTGCCCACAGAATGTGAACTGGTGTTACCATGGATACCGGGGCCCTGGAAAGCTGACAAGACAGGTGTTTGGCTCTCACATCTCACTGCTAAGAGCCTCCAGCCATGGCTACTCCAAGCTGTCTCTTTTTTCTCTAGAACCTGTTGTGCTCCCCCTAGTGGCAGCTGGGTAGCAGTAACAGGCCTTGTGAATGGTTGCAGGAAAGGACTTAACTACTCTAATATATTAGGGGCATATCTTCATCCAGCGATATCACCATTAGGTGTAGGGCAGTTCCCTTGCTTGGATGGGGAGGGGATAGGAGTCCCCAGACTCCTCAGAGGACTTCTCTCTAGATCTTGAAGGACTATGATGCAAGTCGAGCAGCACGACTCTTGGCAGCTTGCATTCAGGAGATGCAAAAAACCTCTGCCTGATATATTGCTTACATTTAAACCCTAAGTCAAAGAGCAAGATGTAGTGAATTCATGGCAAGTGCATGGTGCATAGGGGAAGTATCTTGGTCACTGTTCTATTGCTGTGAAGAGACTGCCAGGAGGGAAACCCTATAAAAGAAAGCAGGCAGGTATGGCACTAGAGAAACAGCCAGAAAAAAAAAAATGCTTGAGCCAGGTGTGGTGGTGCAGGAGGTACAGGATGATCGAGAGATTAAAGCCATCCTCACTACATAGCAAGTTTTAGGCCAGCCTATGCTCCCTGTGATCCTATCTCAAAATAAAACAATACAAATACTTCTTATATATAACAAAGCTTTTTATTCACAATACTCAAGATAGAAAGGCGCTAGGTACCTAATGCAGACAAATGGATGGAGGATGTGGTACACATGCATAAAGGGGTACTATTCGGTTACAGTAAAACCAGGAGACCCTGCCATTTGCTATAGCATGGCTGAAACTAGAGGGCATTATACTAAGTAGAGAAAGATACATACAGAAAACTACTGCCTGGTCTCATTTATATGTGGAATCTAGAACAGATTAAAATATACAGAGGGAGAGCATAAAACACTGTTTGCTGGAGACAGAGTAAGGGGGAGGAAATGAGATGAGGGTAAAAGATATAAAGCATGGGCTGGCAAGATGGCCCAAATGCAGGCACTCCATGCCAAGCTTGATACCTGAGTTCAATCCCCAGGACCTACATAGTGAAAGGACAGACTGGTCCCCTGGAAGTTGCTATGCACTCCTAATATTTTTTAGTTTTTCCAGACAGGGTTTCTCTGTACGGCTTTGGAGGTTGTTCGGCAACTCGCTCTGTAGACCAGGCTGGCCCCAAACTCAGAGATCTGACTGCCTCTGCCTCCCAAGTGCTGGGATCAAAGGTGTGTGCCACTACCACCCGGCCTAAAAATAATTCTTAAAATATATAAACTATTTGCCTGGCCAGGTGGCAGTGGTGCATGCCTTTAATCCTAGCACTTGGGAGGCAGAGGTAGGGGCAGGTAGGTCTCTGGGAGTTTAGGGGCCAGCCTGGTCTACAGAGTGAGTTCCAGGACAGCCAGGGATGTTACACAGAGAAACAAAAACAAAAACAACAACAACAACAAAAAAAAAACTTACCTGATTTGGTGGTTTGTCGCTATAATCCAAACACTAGGGAAGCAAAAGCAAAGTCCTGCAATTCAGGCCAAACTTTGGTACACAGTAAAGTATTAAAAAACAAAAACAATAACCAAACCAAAGTAAACCAAAAACTAAAACTGACAAAGTAGTATTTGTGGTGAACAAGTCTAAAGATTCGGTAAATGTTAGGACCATTGGCAATAATATTGTATCATTTAGGATTTTTTCCTCTTTTTCTCTCTCATATTACATCCCAACCAGTTTGCCCTCCCTTCTCTCCTCCCATATGTGGTAGTCAGAGGACAATTTATGGATACAAGACAGCTTGGGGGCAGGCCCTATTATCTGGTGAGCTCTCTTGTCAGCTCTACAGCATCATTGTAAAAAAGAACACTATTATTTTTTTTGAGACAGGGTTTCTCTGTATTGCTTTGGAGCCTGTCCAGGAACTAGCTCTGTACACCAGGCTAACCTTGATCACAGAGATCCACCTGCCCCTGCCTCCAGAGTGCTGGGATTAAACGTGTGTGCCACCAAGGCCCAGCTAACAATATTTTGAGACAGGATCTAGCTATTGTAGAATTGGATGCCCTTGGACTTGCTATGTAGATCAGGCTAAGTCATAGAGATCTGCCTGTATCTTCCTCCTTAGTGCTTGGATTAAAGGCACGGGCTACTATGGCTGACTTAAAAAATAACTTTTAAAAAGAAAAAAAAATAAACCAAGCATGGTGGTGCATGACTGTAATCCAAACATGTGGAGGTCAGAGGGAGGACCAAGCTCCTGCCTCAAAAAGTCAAAACAAAGGGATTTTTTAAAAAACAATGGAAAAACCACTTTTGTGTGTGTGCATCCCTAGATTATAAAAATCATACATACCTTAGCCAGGTGGCGGTGGTGGACACCTTTAATCCCATCTTGGGAGGCAGAAACAGGCAAATCTGTGAGTTCAAGAAGTCAGCCTGGTGTATAGAGTGAATTCCAGGACAGCCAGGAGTGTTTCAGAGAAACCCTGTCTCTGCCACAAACAAAACAAAAACAAAACGGACTAAAATATTCATGTTGGGAGCTGGATATGGGAGAATACATATTTAATCCCAGCACTCAAGAGGCAGATCTCCAAGTTTACAACTAGCCTGTTTCAGGCCAGTCAGGGCTCCATAATGAGACCTTCCCTCAAACAACATGGTATGACAGAAGCCCCCCACCCCCAAATACTGTTGGGGCTGGTGCCTTGAGTTAGTGGATGTCCTGCAGAGCTTAATTTGAGTTTGATTCCTGATATCCACAGCATTCAAGGACAATTCCTAAGATGTTCTCTCATTTCCACATCCACTAAATAGACGTAATCTAAAAATAAATGAAGAAAAAAACCCCACCCTATAGTTGGGCATGAGTGGTACATTCCTTTAACCCCAGCATTCATGATGTAGAAGCAGGAAGACCTCTGTTAGAGGCCAGCTAGATGAGGGCCTATCTCAAAAATCAAAAACAAACAAAACAAAAGACAATAAACCAATGTCCAAGGCATTAGGGGTCCTCCCACTGTAGGTGCTTGCTGATGGGCACTTTCCTTAATGTCACAGGCCTTGCCCTGCCTGTTGAAGAGTGATGCTTTCTCCTGAATGACCTGAAGCCTCATCCTAGCTTTTAAGATTACGTATTCCCACAGACTAGGTCTTATGTCAAAACCTAGAAATAAAACAATACTTAAATTTTAAATTCTGTTACATGTGATCTAATGCTATTGCACAATCCTGCTTGGGGAATAATCCCTTTGTCCTGAACAGCCGTAGTCTGTAGCCATACTGTATATACTAACAGTCCATTAGTCTGTTATCACATTAGCTGTCCCTTACTTCATTTAATGGCCTCAAGGCACAACAATAATGATGCTGGCAATTTTATTAGTGGAGCCATAATTGCTCAAATATGTTGCTCTTATAGTACCTAGTTTACAAGTAAAACTCTACCATAGGTATGCATGTATAGGGAAAAACTACTATATAATAGGGTATGTAAGACCTATAGCTCCAGGTATCCAATATGGGTCTTAGATATTATCTATAGGTAACTTCTGAAATGATAAACCTTGACATACTGACTAGATACTTCAGGAAGTAGTATAATTAGCTACCTCAACTTCTTTAAAAAAAATGTGTCAAATAGATTACTTTAGTCCCTCTGGAATCACTTTTGTCAAAAGTTTAATACAGATATCCCCCTAGTCAATAAAAGAATAACGAAATAAAAAGTAGATCCAGGGTAAAAAAAAAAAAATGCAACCCAGTAGTAGCACACACCTTTAATCCCAGCGCCCAGGAGGCAGAGGCAGGTGCATTTCTGAGTTCAAGTCCAACCTGGTCTACAGAGCAAGTTCTAGCTATAGAGAAATCGTGTCTCGAAAATGAACAAAGGTGCATTCTCCACCAAGCTCTAAAATCAGGTGGGTCTCAAAGAAAACCTACATCCTTACATAGTCACGCACAAGAAACTCTTGGAATAAGCTGGGCTCTGGTGGTGCACGCCTTTGATCCCAGCACTCAGGAGACAGAGGCAGGCGGGTTTCTGTGAGTTTGAGGCCAGCCTGGTCTAGAGCTAGCTCCAGGGCAGGTTCCAAGGCCACAGAGAAACCTTGTCTCGAAAAACAAATCTTGGAATGAATTATAATTTATGTTTAAGTTCTACATGCTCACAATCCCAAGTTTTATTTAGAAGGGCTGAAATTAAATGGCAAACACTGGTGTAGGAGAAGAATCATCATGCTAGGCAAAACTGGTTCAAAACTAATAGGAATTTGGATCCCAGAAAGTGGCAGGAACCCAGAAGACATATCCTATAATTCGGGTGTACTACACAGAATTAGATTGCTTCTAATTCTCAGTAAAGACTTTCCATTGCTGCTTTGCTTTTTTTCTTAAAAGGGAGGCGAAAATGATTTGGGGGAAAAAAGGCACAGCAGATAGCAAGACACCTGAGACAAACTTTTGGCAGAGAAATCAGTAGATATGACACACACCCAAAATTACACACAGACATTTTATTAAGTTTTCTCTATAAGACACTGTAACACCAAATTGTTTAGCAGAAATCTGTTTAACTGAGAGGCCAAATGGATCCAAGGAAGATGAAAAATTAAATACTTAAATTAATCAAAAGGCACTATGACACCACCTAAAACCTACTACCACAGTGGTAGTAGGCTAAGGAAGAATTGCGCTACACCAAGTTATCTAATATGAATGTTAGCAGTTACATAGCAAGAAGCAGTCTGTCTTACAGAAGATTATGGTACAATGGTACAATGATCACTGAGTCCAAGGTATTTGGCCAGGTAAAGGCCAAGATAGCTGAAGGTCAAGCCAAATGGAAAGCACAGGCGTAGGGAATTCAAGCTATAGAGTTAAACAGATGGCAACGAATCAGGCTTCTTCCTCCCAAAAATTAATTACTGCATTGAGCTACCTGCCCCTGCCTAACAGGGTGCTCAGCTACTAGAATTATGCTTAAGGATGCTCAGGGTTCTTGCTGTAGTATAGCACAGACCTAAAAATGTATCCCATATGGGCTGGCGTTGTTGCTAGTTATTCTGAATGAAGAAAAACCCCAAAGCAGTCGCATGCAATGGAGTGTGAGCTTCGTCAATCACATCCTAAGGACCTTGTAGAATACTCTCAATAGTCTATACATCTTTCAGCAGTTGAGCTCGAGTTAGAGCTGCAAGGCTCACAAAATAGACAAGAAAGCCAGGATGAAACAATGCAAGTAGGACATCCTAGCAGTTAATCACAATGTCTTTTTCCAATTTAGGCTAAATTCTAATGTATCTAATGTGGGATGTAAAAAGCTACACTGGAGCAGGCTGGGCCTTCTGATGAACTCATCAAATACCAAGAAAAACCAGGGGTGGGGGTGGGTTTATGATTCAGAAGTTATTCTATTATAAAGGAACATGGCTGAACAGGTAGGAGACAGACTCTCCATTGTGGGTTCTCCTGATGGCTTCTGCAAGGATCATGGAGATGTCAATCACCTAGAAAAAGGCAAGAAATGTACCAGGTTAGTAGGCAGAGACAGAGTTTGTTGGTCCATCTGCAGCCTAGATGAGCAGCCTGGAAAGCACCCTTATTAAGGACCTAGCACTCAGTTCATCTTTTTTTTTTTTTTCTATAATTACTTAGAGTTAAGATGCTAATATAGGACAAATACAAGATCATCAAAACATTGATGCTATCTATACAGGCCACTTATGTGTGCATACCAGCTGAAGAGATGGCACAGTAGTTAAGAGCATTTACTGTTCTAGAAGATTAGAGTTCAGTTCTTAATACATGTGATGTAGCTTACAACCTCCTGTAACTCTAGATCCAGGGAATCTGATGCCCTCTTTTGGGCGTATGCTCACGCACGCACTCACAGCGGTGGTAGCGCACACCTTTAATCCCAGCACTTGGGATGCAGAAGCAGGTGGATGGATCTCTGTGAGTTTGAGGCCAGCCTGGTCTACAGAGGGAGCTCTAGGACAGCCAGGGCTTCACTGAGAAACGCTATTTTGAAAAACAAAAGTCTAAAAAACAAAATACTAAACCAAAAATGAATATGCCTATAATTGTAGCATTTGGGAAGCTGGGACAAGAGGACTGCAATGAGTCTTAGGCTACCCTAGTCCAGTGTGCCCTGCTTAAAACAAAAACACAAAGTTAACCAGGTGGTGATGCATAGGCCCTTAGCTCCAGCACTTGGGAGGCAGAGGCAGGCAGATCTATTTGAGTTCAAGGCCAGCCTGGTCTACAGAGTGAGTGCCAGGACAGCCAGAGCTACAGAGAAACCCTGTCTCGAAAAGCTCCCCCACCAAACAAACACAGCTTCCAGCACTTAGAGGGAAGCTCAAAACCACCTGTAGCTCCAGTTTCAGAGAATTCAATACCATCTTTAAGGCTCTGAAATTCACAAAAGCATATACATACAAATGATTTAAAAATGTTAATAAAAAAACAGAGTAATAGTACACAAAGCGGGATGTGGTCAGGCACACCCTTAATTCCAGCATTCAGGAGGCAGAGGCAGGTAGATTTGAGTTCAAGGCCCGCCTAGTCTACATACAAGATTATTTATAGGCCAGCTAGGACATGTCTCAAAAAAAAAAAAAAAAAAAAAAAAAAAAACTCCAAAAACAATAAACAACACAAGCAAAAAAAATACCCAAAGGAAGGAAGCTAGGCCCTTAGCTACTTCCGGGACTGAAGCAGAATGAATTCAAGGCCTACCTGAGCAACTTAATGAGAGTACACAGAAAGGCACAAAGATAGGGCTGTGGCGTCCATTCTCAATGCCAAAAGAAAAAGGAACAATGAATGGCTACAGAAACTCAGTGGTAGACTGCTTACTATAGGATCAAGACTCTGGGTTCCACCCCCAAAACAAAACAATAACAAAAAGTTAAGCTTCAGCATTCACATACCCGACTTAACATGTTACTACCTGCAAAACACTGAAGCAAAGTTTTGTTTTGTTTGAATTAATCTCATTTCACCTGTATTTTGGAGCAGTGTTTCATCTTATCCTCCTGAGGTATGGTATTGGTGACTACTACTGCTTCAAAGCATGCATTGTTGATTCGAGAAATGGCTGGACCAGAAAAGATTCCATGAGTCAAGATAGCATAAACTCTAGTAGCTCCCGCTGAAAGAAGTCTAGAAGGAAAAAAAAAGCTGATTAATCTGACATGCAACTACAAAATCTGAATTAGGAAGAAGAAAGAGTATTAGTCTGTCATAACAGGGTATCAGAGTCTCGGTGTTTAAGCACAAGCTCATGCTTCACAGTTCTAGAGTCTGACAAGTCCAAGGTCAAGTATAGACAAGGTAGGTTTCATTTTGAAACTTCGTTTTTTTGGCTTGATTTATAGTATCTAACATTTTGTGTGTTCACATGACTTTCTAGTACACATGTAAAGATAGTGTAGCAAGCATTTTCTTCTAATAAGGTCACTAATAACATGAAGGTTCTTTCTCAAGATCTCATTATTTAAGACTAAATGCCCCCAAAGGTAATCTGTAGAACCATACCTGGGGCTAGATGTCAACAAATTACTTTTAGAGGGGCACAGTACTGGTTACATCAAGAAGTGAAGTCTGAACTAAGCCTTATCTTGATGAACTTAGAAAATTTCTAGGGGTAGTCTGTGTTCTTTTTCTGTTCTGGCTGGTAAAAACACCAATGTCCTTCTATGTAATCTGGAAAACTATATGATAAAGATATGGTACCAGAAATCTGAAAATCTATGACCCTGAAAATAAGCATAACCAGGAATACCAGCATTTGACTGTGCTTGCTGCCCAGCCTGCTGACCTGACTTGATCACTGGGACCTTAGGACAGTGCTGTCCCAGAAGTTGTTCTCTGAGTTCCACATGCTTGTCATGCATGGGGACTTATGTACATGTACAAAATGAATAAATATACATAAAGGCTATCTATAGAATTCTAACTCTTCAAAAAAGTCAACAATGTGTAATATTGTAAATATAATTAATGTCACTGAGTTAGATAGCTAAAAGGACAAATTGTACCATCTAGAAATTGTTTTGACTATGCTTGGACTTAATTTTTAAACTTTATAATGGCACATATTATATATTCAGTAGAAACCAGATGTGGAATTTGGACCTTTCCTTGATCTCTAAATGTGTGTGACCCAAAAACTGTCTCACTGCAGCTTCCAGTCAGCCATGTAATCATGAGGGGAAACAACGCAGTCTGCAGGAGATTATGTTACTAAACAAGGGCTTTGGAAGGTAAAGTATGTGATGGACTTGACTTTTGACTTATAAAAACAGTGTCTCTATAAAAACTAAGAATTTGAAATAAGGAATATTAAGAGCAAGCATGATCAAAATATCCCAAAGCTAATTACCCCTTCAGTTGTGTTTCAAAAAACAAAACAATAGTTAGTTTTTTACTTCTAACTACTAGTCCCAACACCCTGTACTCACTTGTCAGCAGCATGACAGATTGTACCACAAGTGTCAGCCATGTCATCCACAAGGATAGCCACCCGATCCTTCACATCTCCTACTAGCACCATGCGATCCACTTCGTTGGCCTTTTTCCGTTCTTTGTGAATCAAGGCAAAATCCACATTCAATCGGTCTGCAATGGAGGTTACTCTGTAAAATAGGAGAGGTTCAACGATTAGTTAAAGACATGTACATGGCTTCCAAGGCTGGGAGTGTAGTTCAGTGGTAAACAGCTTTGTCTAGCATGCACGAGGCCCTGGGTTCCACCTCTCTTAGCCACCTATACAAAATAATGCATTTTTCCCCTAGGGGAAGAATACTCCTTAAAATTAAAACAGATCCCAGAGCTTCAAGAAAACAACTATTACTGACATCTCAAAAACAAATATTACAAACTAGATTTTATGGATTAATGCCTCTGTAATACCAAACCTAAAAGTACTCAAACTTATTCATTCTGGGGATGGGGTAGACATACCCTTCACCAATCCTGAGAAACAGTGTATGCAAAGGTACATTAATTTAACAGATTAATGAAGGCAGAAGGAAAGAGAGATCTTAAGCTAGTGCAGGGAATACAGATTGTCCCAATTTTCATCAGAAAGATTTGTGATTCTAGAGGTAGTGACTCAAGAATGTGAAGCTAGGTGGAGGGAAGCAGCACGCATCCTTTCAATGCATGTCCATACACTCATCTCTCCCACAATAGTGGTGAGACCACCACCGATGGTAAATGTCAACTGTACCTGGTCACCAAGCTCGATTCCTTCTATAAATGCTAGAAAGAAAATTAAACCAATTAACCAGACAAATAGGGCATGTTACTACAGCCCAAATTATCAAATGCAAAGAGAACTTTTGCCTCTTATTAAAGCCACATTAAAAGGCAGGTTAGAAGACAAATCTGACAATGAAAGACAACATAATCCACTCAAGGAGAAAGTCACTCAGTGTAAATGACAATAGGCTACCCTACCCCTGTGACATGTATACCCACATACCACTGTGCAATCTTTGTCACGAAGAAAAAAGACTTATGCTTCAGGTTTAGTGTTTTTAAATGCAACATCGATCAAACTTTAGCATTATGCTCTGTTTCTCTTGTGAACAGAGTTTTTGCTGAATAGGCCACAAGACCCCTGACCATAAATTTGAACCACAACTCTGGGCACCACTTCTACCTGGATCTAAAGGAACCACACCTTGTGCTCTTTATTACTACTGGTTAGGCACCCACCATCAGAGGTAACCAATTTACACAGAATAATGACACACAAGACAAATGCATGATCAGTTACCAAGTGTTCCACACTATTCATGCTCATTGGCTAACAGACTCAGTCCCCAATAAAGCAGAAAAGGGTTGGAAAGTAATCCATACTTTGGGTGGAGAGCTACTGTGCAAATCACAATCACACTGGAATCCATACCTACTCCCCAACCCTGCCAAGACAGAAGTGAGGATCACTCACTTGGAAAATACTCCATCACTATGAAGTAATTAGAATGAAAAAGAATTACAGACATAAAGTCATTATGTTTAAAAAATTGGCTTGATCATTTCAAATTATTTTTAAGTCCGTGAAAAAGATATAAAGATAATGCTTAAGAAGTTAAGACGTAGTGTGACAACTGTCTATAAAGGGATGGTTTTATACTGTCATTAGATGTCAGAAGACAACTAAATATTAAATGGAATTCAACAAGTGATACATCTGGCTGAATTCAAGTCCTCAGCTTATCTATTCCACTGCAGTTACTGAAATTAAAGAGATAGTTGAGAAAGGCTTGAATTCTTCACGATATGTGTCACTTTTGAGAAGTTCTTTCTACTCCTCTGAGTCTTGCAGCCCTTCACTCTATTTTCACAATGAACATGTGTCATATTTTTGTAAGTAATCCACTAAGAAAATCAAAGGCTCTTAGTCTGCACCATTTGAGCTATAAAGTATTATAACTGTTAATCCCTGGCAATAATAAGTTTGGTTAAAAAAAAACTAATGTCCTGGCTTTAAATTTAAAAACCATACTTTATTTCCCATTTTGCTTAGTAATTTTAACCCTAAGGATCAAATAGTCCAACCAACAGCTTTATAAGAGGCATATAAAGCTTAATTATCCATTAATATGGGGTTTAAGAATAAATTCATTGCAAATGAAATTTCCTATCCTTCCTGAAAAAGTTACAGCAGTGTTGTTAACTCTGCAGTACCAAGTTACTAATATAACAGTCAAGCCAAGAATGTAATGACTACAGGGCCCTGTCTACCCTGTCTTCCAAATGATACAAGCCAGACAGTATAGAATGAAAACTATACCAAAGCTATGTACTAGCCTCTGGCACATCCACTCTGAAGTTGAGAAAGTGGCACTCTGATGGCAGAATGTCACTTTGGGATATTACTATCCCAAATATTACTATCAGGAAGTAGTAATATCCCAATTTTAGTGGTACATTATTTTTTTAAGAACAATAATAATTACAACCATACCTCTTAGCTCCTCCAGCGTCAGGTGAGACAATAGTACAGTTTCTCCACTCAGATATATTCTCCTTGATCCACTTTAAGACAGCTGGCTCCGCATATAAATTGTCCACTGGGATATCAAAAAAGCCCTGGAGAAAGAAGCTGGGTCAGGTTTGGTTTTATTTTTCTCTTCCATTTATGAAAGGTTAACATAAAGTGGATTCAGAAGTTTCATCTATGGTATTTGCTGTCAAGTCTGATAACCTGAGGAGTTTGCTCCCTGGGACTCACATGGGAGAACTGACCACTGAGCGTTGTTGTCTGACCTACATGTTGTCTGACCAATGAACAATCAATGTAATTAAAAAAAGGCTGGTGGGATGACTCAGCAAGTAAAGGAGCCCATGTTGAATCTTGAGAACCTACTTGGTATGAGAACTTCCTTCAAGCTATTCTTTTAGCTCCACACAGAACATAGCATGCATGTATCCATATGCACACACACAGTATTTAAAAGGAACAATAAGTTAATGGAAAATACCTGACTACAATATTCAAAGTATTGGGAAGGTAAGCCCAAGGGGGATAACTATGAAAATAGCTACCTTGACAGGCAAGATCAGCAATACCAGGCCTTAGCCAACCCTCACCTCACTACAGGAACAAATATAAGCTCCTGTAAACACTTAAGTTCAGCCAAGTACTATGAGCTACCAAGCCAACATGTTTACACTCACAGTTTACGTACACTGTGTTATGCCACTTGGCATTTGTGCTGGCCAAACTGGTAAAGCAGCTAGAGACAGTATGACATATAAATTCAGCAGCAACTATTTATAGGAGATGATTATACAGAATAAAGAAATCAGGGGATATGTGTTTTAATTCTAGTTTATACAAACTAGTCGTATTTCTCAATTGTTTCTTTTTCATAAGATGAGTACACTCCTCTGTCCTATGCACTTCATTGTATTGCCAGAATACTCAAATGGTAATAGTTGGGAGTTTATATTTTAAAACAGGGTTTATTCTACAGTACAGGCTGGCTTGGAATTTAATCTCCCTGCCTGCGCCTTCCAGGTGCTGAGATTATAGGTATGCACCACTATTTGTAGCTGAAAGCTTCAGACAGTATAAAATAAATGTAGTAATTGACTTGTCTTGCTCTGGGTTTAAATGAAAAACCTGTAATGTCTGTAGCTCTATATAGTTAAGACTGATTATTTAAGGGGAATAAACTTGATAATAGATACCATTGTTATCAGCTACACCAGTAATCAGCCAAGTATGTTATAGAGAATATTTTAAAACCATAATAATGAACACATATTGTCCTCAGAAGTAACCTGTCAAGGTTATGAAATTAATGTGCTAGTATGTTTAAGTAGAAGCATCCAGGATAGTTCTATTCCTAAAGCCTACATCCTTCCCATAATATCAAACTGTTTCACTAAGCTCTTGTTTCAGATTTCAGCATCCAGAACGCAGATGTGCACCATCATGTCAGGCTGCCCTCCCACCTTTCTAACTCCACTGGTACCTGAATTTGAGATGCATGTAGATCCATGGTGATAATATGATCCGCACCTGCTACAGATAGCATATTTGCAACAAGCTTAGCTGAGATGGGAGCCCGGCTCTGAAAAGAAAGGAGGAAAAGAAAAATAAAAAAAGCCAAGATGAAAACAATTAATTTGCTTGAAAAGAATTTACCAAGTACCTATATTTTAAACACATTTTTATCACCAAGAAATTCAAGATATGTGGCCATAAATATTTGAGTAGATTATAATCTAATACAAAGAGTAAGCAGTGTTCTATTGTTTCAAATAACTGAGGATACAAATCTTAGTAAAGAAAACTCCCTAATATTCTCTTTATCTGATTTCTTTCTTTCTTCTTTTTTTTTTTTTGATAAGGTTTCTTTGTGTAGCCTTAGCTGTCCTGGAACTCAGAGATAGAGATTCACCTACCTTTACCTCACTAGAGCTGAGATTAAAGGCACAACTACCACCATGAGGCTTCTTTTTTTAAGACAGGATCTTTCTATGTAGCTTTGGATGTCCTTGAACTCTCTAGGTAGACCAAACTGGTCTCACAGAGATCTGCCTGATTCTCCCTCCTAGGATCAAAGGCATGAGCCACATAACTAAGCTCTAGCTGTTTTCTTCTTCTTTTTAAGAAATTTATTTAATTACTTTATTTATTTAGGTTTTTTGAGACAGGGTTTCTGTGTATTGCTTTGGAGTCTGTCCTGGAACTCACTCTGTGGACCAGGCTGGTGGATTAGAGATCCGCCTGCCTCTGCTTCCCAAATGCTGGGATCAAAGGTGTGTGCCACCAATGCCTAGCTTAAATTCATTTTTATTTTATGTACATTCATGTTTTGCCACGGGTGCCGGGTCCCCTGGCACTGAAATTACTGAGTTATGAGCTGCCTTGTGGGTGCTGGATTTGAACCCAGGTCTTCTGAAAGAGCAGTTAGTGCTCTTAACCACAGAGCCATAATCTCTCCAGTCCTTGGGCTGTTTTCTTATGCATATATTTTTAGTCTATCCAAATGTTTACTATGGTCAGTCAAATCAAACTCAATCCTTACAATACCTTTAAAATTACTTTTATTAAAATATTTTAATACATACACACTCAATTACCTACATACCACCTAATGTGTCAAAAGTTTATAAATTGTTTAATCTGACTCATCTGAAGATCAACTTTGGTGGGGGAGGTATTTGGAGACCAGGTTGGATAACAGCTCTGCCTGTCCTAGACCTTGATCTGTAGACCAGGCTGGCCTTGACCTCAGAGATCTGCCTGCTTCTGCCTACAGAGTGCTGGGATTAAAGACATGTGCCATCACCATGGCTCAGCTGGAGGTCAATTTTATAGCAACCTCAACATACCTGTGACTACTAACGTCTATGCTTTTACTCTATACTATACTATTCTATACTATACTATACTATACTATACTATACTATACTATACTATACTATATTGGTCATAATAAAAAGCATTTAGTATTCTGCTTAGGTGTCATCTGTACAAATAATTTTCTAGCTTCACTCAGTCTCTTGAAGATCTGTGACCAACTACAGGCAGGTACCACACAATCTGGCTAGATGACAGATTTCCAGTTTTAAAAGCATTCTTCTAGACCCAATGGCAAGGGCATGGATTCCCAGTTACTCTGGAAGCTAAGGCAGGAGGATTGCAAGAAAGACTTGCCTGGACTACACAACGGGTTCAAAGCTAGCCTAGGAAAGTTAGTGAGACTCTGGCAAAAAAAAAAAAAAAAAAAAAAAAAAAAAAAAACAAACAAAAGCCACAAACAAAACCCCAACACATTCTGCTACAAAGAATTGGTGATTAGCCTTTTTCTTGGGGGGGGGGTTATATTTTTTTGAGACAGGGTTTCTCTGTGTAGCCCTGGCTGTCCTCTACATGCTCCTACCTCTGAGTGTTAACATTAAAGGTCTTTGACAACATTGCCTGGCTATTGATTAATCTTAACATAATTAAAAATATTTGTCAGCTAAATGAAAGTTAAAATGACTTAAATAAAACTTACAATATATGCCTATTAATTTAAAGATAGGGCAATACTTAAGGAAATAGTCTTTTGGAAGGCAGCTATGCTCACTACTATACCATTTTTGTTTTTCAAGACATGGTTCTCTGTGGCTTTGGAGGCTGTCCTGGAACTAGCTCTTGTAGACCAGGCTGGACTCAAACTCAGAGATCCACCTACCTCTTCCTCCTGACTGCTGGGATCAAAGACATGTGCCTGGCACATTAAATGCTCTAGTATAACTGATAGTTTGTGACCTTGGTCAATGTTCTTCCCCCACTCCCACCAACATTAAAAATATTTTGAGCTGAAAGTATAACTCAGTGGTAGAGCACTAGCCCAGCATCAAGCTCTACCAACAGTATATTGTATAGATACACATATAATCCGTTCCTACCTTATCCTTCTTATCCTGGCGGGCATAAGGGAAACATGGGATGACTGCAGTAACCCGGCTGGCTGAGGCAATCTTGCAAGCATTAATCATGATTAGAAGCTCCATTAGATTGTCATTTATCTCACCACACCCACTCTGAACAATGTAGACATCCTCTCCACGTACACTTTCTCCAATTTCCACACTAAAATAGAAAAAGAACAAACATAAGCAAATTTTTTTAAGTACCACACTGTATTTCTGCAGACAGTCACAGCATCAGTATTCATATATGCTATGCATGAGTATTGATCACTTCAGAACTGGTTTAACAGAAGCAGCTCATTGCCCAGTTCATTCCAGTTCACTACACAAAAACATTCTGAGTTTATAAATGAGACACAGCATGAAAAAGATTGGTTGACTTTAAAGTACTTATAAAGAAGCAACTGTGTAATGACTTCATATAGTATCAAATCTGTTACCAACGGATGACTATTCTAGTCACATGTAAAGAAAAGTAGGAATATCCCAAAGAATGAATCATCTATGTTCTATACAGATGCTATATAGAGAAGACCATACCTCCTCTACCACAATGACAGTTCACTCAAATATTAAATACTCATGCTAAATTACTAGGAATGTGTAATGGTGAATGAAACAGATGCAGGCCCTGACCTCATTCTGGGCTAATTACTCTGATCTAAGTAGAAAGTCTTGTTTAATAATAACTCCCAGAGTGGTCTGGAGGGATGAGTTATTGTTTAGGAGCATGAACTGCTCTTCCAGAGAACATTAATACAAGGGGATCTGAAACCTTTGGCCTCTGGACATGCACCTGCACTAATATGGACATATTCCCACACAAACACACATGATTACACAAGATAAAATATAAATAAATAAATATTGGGTCTGGAGAGATGGTTCAGTGGGTTAGAACTCTTGTCACCCTTGAAATGGACCTGAGTTCAGTTCCTAGCAAAGGGTAGGTGGCTTGCAATCAGCTATAACTCCAGCTCCAGTAGGGCATCTGACTCCATCTGGCCTACATAGGAAGGAAATATATGCACGTGGTGTGGAAATATACATACAGGCAAACACTCATACACAAAATAAAAATCTTTGTAAAGATAAACATTTTAAAAAATCCAAAAGTAAATTACTCTATTAAGCAGGCAACATTTTACAACATAATGAAATTATGCAGATCCTTGGTTTTCTACCAATAAAAACATCTAAAAATAATTTAAAGGGATGGAGGAATAGCTCATTAAGTAAAGTACTTGTGTGTGACTCCCATGACCCAAGTTCACAAAGTTGTCCTCTGACTTTCACACGTGTATGTGCAAATACATACATACATATATATACACACACACACACACACAATTTTTAATTAAAAATTACAAAATTGGGCTAGTGTTGGTGGTGCACATCTGTAATTCCAGGACTAAGGAACTTAGGAAGGGTTATGTGATTTTAAAGACAGGGTATGAAAAATAAAAAAATTTAAAAGACTTAAGAGAAAAAATGAAAAGGCTAGTTTATATGAGAGAAAAATCAATACCACTGATAAAACCTTTAAAAGGAATAAAAACAGCTTTGTAGGAGGGACATGGGGAAGATCTAGAACTTGGGTGAGGGGGAAATATGATCAAAATACAGTGTATGAAAAAAAATAAATAAAAAATTAGGTAAGAAAACACCAGCTTAACCAGAGAATACTACCAGCATTTAAAGAGAACTGGATGCTAATTTTACAGTCTTTTCTAGAAATGGATAAGGAAACAAATTCCAACTCAATTTTATTGAGGCCAGTATTACTCAGCTACTCAGACCAGATAAAGGCAATTATTAAAAGAAAACTATTGAAAGACAAGAGGAGAAGAGGGGATGTAGTCATTACAGAGCAAATAGAAAGACCCTTTTGGTAATTAATAAGGGTGTTTTGTAATCTTGATGGTTTTCTGTGTCAAAATACTGATTGTTACATTATACCATAGCTTTATAAGAAACTAGTTTGCAGAAAAAAAAAACCCCTATAGTCAGAAAGTTATAAAACAGTGAATAAGATCAATTAACTCAAAATTCATTTTTTGTGACACTGGAGATAAACTCATTATTTTGTACATGCTAGGCAAGTGACCTACCATTGAACTTATACTCTCTGCTCTCAAAATTCAAATTTATTTCGACTCTTTTTTTGTTTTTGAGACAAGGAAGGACTCATGTAATTCAGTGGCCTGTAATTTATTACGCAGCTGAGAATGGCCTCAAACTTCTGATCCTCCTGCCATCACCTCCAAAGGAAGCACCATGCCTGCTTCAAAATTCAGTTTTGATGGCACACACTTATAATCAAGACATAGTATGCTGAGGGCAGCTTAGGATAGACAGTGAGCTTCTGGCTAGTCTGGACCACAGTTTGTGATCCTGTCTCAAAACAACTAACCAAACAAAAAAACAGCAAAGAAAAGAATATAATTGTGCTCCATTATGACTGGGTATACTCACATAAACCATTACTGCATCTCAATTACAGCTGAGGCAACAAAAGCATAAAAAAATGAAGACTGCTGTGGTCAGTCAAAAGAACCTACTTTAATTGTTTCTTTCTGAGATGCTGAGGGAACTTTGAGAGGTCCAATTTCTGTAGTTAGCCTAAACACTGCTCACTTCTGAGCCAGGTTTGATGGTATACACTTACACACCTACCCCTGAGGAAGTTAATGAAAAGACTACACACCTTTTAATAGTTCACCCCAAAATATTTTCTCCCAAGCTTGTCACCTACCAGTTTTTCTTTCGATCTTGGATGTCTTTTTCTACTTCTTAGCCTCTATACTTCTCAATGTCTGGAATGTCCTTATATAAATACATTAGCCATCAGGCAATGGTGGTGGTGAATGCCTCTAATCCCAGTACTTGGGAGGCAGAGGCAGGTAGATTTCTGAGTTCAAGGACAACCAGAACTACACAGAAACCCAGTCGAGGAAAACAAACAAAATCCTTAACTATTATTTAGGTCTCTGATTACAATACCTTCTCTAATAGTATTATTAAATTGTGTTTAGAGAACCATTAAAAGAGCAGCGCTAAGGGTGTGGTTCAATTGGTAATGTTTCCCCAGTGTTTCAGGAAGTCTTGGGTTAGATAGAGCCAAACTAGGTGTGAGTATAGCCTTTAATTCCAGGTTTGAGACAGGAGCATCAGGTTATGTAAGGAATTTGAAGATAGCCTAAAATTCTGTCTCCAAAACAATACAACCCAAAATGTGTGTATCTCAGTGGTTAAGAGCAGTTGTTGCTCTTGCAGAGGAGCCAGGTTCTGTTCCCAGTTCCCACATGGTGGCTCACAATCACCCCTAATTCTACTTAGGATTCTGATGCCTGTAGGCACTGCTGGGCATAACATGTGGTGCATCGGCATACATGCAGGGAAAACACTAATGTGGAAATTTAAGAAAAAATTAAAATTTAAGAAAGAAAAGAATGTTAAACTATCAATTACTTATCCTCAATGATCTTATTTGCATTCTAGGTCAAGCATTTTTAAAAAATATACATTTAGCTGGGTAGGAGATACATAGCAGTAAGCCAAAAACTCTGGAAGCTGCACAAGGAAAACAGAGTTACAGACCAGCCTATGGCACATTTTAATTAAAGACCCTATCTCAAATAGATAAGAAAAACAAAAAAAGTGGGCCAGGCCAGTGAGATGGCTCAGCAGGTGAAAATAGCTGCCTTCAGAGCCTGTCAGTGTGAGTTCAATCTTCAGAACCATACTGTATGAAAACAGTACCAACATCCATTGCAACCCCTCAATAAATAAAATGCAATAAAGGTCTTTAATCCCAGCACTTGGGAGGCAGAGGCAGATGGATCTACAGAGGCCAGCCTGGTCTACAGACTTGAGTGCTAGGACAAGCTCCAAAGCTAGTCTTGAAAAACAAACAAATGAAAGTCATCCTGGACTACATAGCAAGTTTGAGGTTAGTTGAGATAACAGGAGACTTTGTCTGAAAACAAAACAAAGCAATCAGGTTGACCTTGAATCCTGAGGCCATCCTGCTTTAGCCCCCAGAGTCCCAGGATTAAAGGTGTGGGCTTTACTCTCACTTTCATTGAGATTAGATTCCCTGATACAGGGATTCTGTTCTGTGGCTCATGCTTCCTAGACCAAGTTTTTGCAATAATTGAGCAACTTCAAAAATGGTTAACCCTGTCTGTACTTCCTTGCACATCTCACCTCTTTGACCCAGATCTCCATTCTCTTGGGGGACAGAAGAAACTGGGTGCACTGATTTCCAATTTGGTCAGCTTTGCCCTCTATATGTGGTATCAGAGGTCTATCTACAGCTGTGTTTCATTAAAGGACAACACAGGCTACCACGTGCTCTACACATTCACTTACTATTGTCAGGATGTTTGATTAGGAGTTAGAGAACAAACAATTTCACAACTTGACCCTAGACAGCCTGATAGGCTTAAAGGATTCTTCAAAGCATTTAGACCAGGGTGACTTCTTATCACCTTACACAAAGCTTCAAACAGCAATAAAACAAAACAAAACAAAAACCCACAAAATTACATTTTGCACCCTATTCTTTATCATTGCGTAAAAGGACCCATCCATAAAACCTTCAGGTGTTTGTATATGAAGTCTCTAAAGAGCTGCATGAAAATAAAAACAGGTTACTTAGCTTCTATACTTGCAGCTGCCAGAAGCCAAGGGATACACATAAATCTATACTTTACCAATTAATTTTTTGCCAAGTTCTGGGCAAAAATACTACAGTTCTTTGTTCTACAAAACTTCTATTTTAACAAACTCCTTGCTTTTAAAACTATAAAATATACTTCAAGTACTTTACTGGGGTGGGGAGAAGCTGAGAAGGAACAGGGTTTCTCTGTGTAGCTAGGCTGGCCTGGAACTACCTCTGTAGATTAGGCTGGCTACTTGCTTTTGCCTCAGGAGTGTTAAGGTATGCACCACTATTGCCTGGCTTTACATGATTTCTTTAAAGCAGATGAGTTATTATGAAACCTCATTATCTAGACTTTTTCCAGGAGAAGCCCCCCCTTTTTTGGGTTTTTCAAAACAGGGTCTCTCTGTACAGCCTTGACTACCCAGGAACTCACAGAGATCCTCCTGCCTCTGCCTCAGGAATGCTGGAATTAAAAGTGTGTGCCACCACTAGCCCTGCAGAGAAAACATTTTTCTGTGTCAAAACAAAGTCCACCATTTTGTATAAATGTCAACAAAAAGGAAAAGAGCAAAAATTTACAAACAAGAATAATTATTGCCAGTTTAAATTTCTAAAAGCATGGCAAATACCAAAGCATCATTAAAGGTTAGTCCTTAAAATGTATGTGTTCTAGGACTAGAGAAGGTTCAAAGAGCCCTTAACTGAGTGCACAGGTAGATGAAGGAGGATTTATGAATTAATCGGGAGGCCAGTCTGGTCTACAAAGTGAGACCCATCCTAAAAAAGTGCTGTTCTGTTCCTCTAGAAGACCCAGTGCCCAGGTCAGGAGGTAACTACCCATAACTCCAGCTCCAGGGATCTATTGCTCTCTTTGGCAATCTGCAAGCACTCAAAATTATGTGAAACATCCCTCTCCATACATAACTTTTACACAAATAAAATCTTTAAAAAATATAGGCTCAGCCCTACTTTGTGGGGCATACATTTAGCCCAAGCACTCAAGAGGGAGAAGCAGGCAGATCTCTGAATTTGAAGTTAGCCTGGTCCGTAGAGTGAGTTTCAGGACTGCCAGGTCTACAGAGAAACCTTGTCTTGAACAACCAAAACCCAAACAAAAACATTCTGAGATCAGGCATGGTGGTGCAGGCTTGTTCATTAGACCAGAGGAGGCACAGCTTCTGAATTCCAAGGCCAACATGGGCTACACAGCCAAATTCTAAGCCAGCCAGGTATGCTCCATACCCCCCACCCCAGCAAAATAAATAAGTAAAAAACAAGCCACCAGCATCACTTTTAAAAAATAATTTTGCTTAATAACCAACATTTCAGCCATTTTCCAAAGCCAAACTTAAAGCTAAAACTTACATTTAAGAGCACAGACAGGCTACTCTAGCAGAGGATTCCCAGATCCCACATGGTAGCTCACAACCAGTGATCCAGTCCCAAGGCATCTAACTTCAGCAAGCACCAGGCATGCACGACATATATATATATATATATAGGCAAAACACCCATACACATAAATAAAGGCAAAAAGCCATATTATCCAAGTTGGGCTAAATCAAAAAACAGAAGAAAACAATGTTGGCCTCTTCTCCCATGACCACTACCCCAAATAAAACCTCAGGGTCTGATGTGTTAGATTATGTAGAAGATATAAGAACAAAACATTCTTCCTGTTTTTTTGTTTGTTTGTTTTGGTTTTTCTGAAAACAGGGAAGAGTCAATAACCAAAGGGGTTCAATGAAAACATCTAAATGAAAAGTATTTCTTATCTCCTAGCCAAAGTAAGGTTCTCAGTCTGGGGCTGTTTTCTTTACTGAGGATCAGAAGAAGCAGCTTGCACCCCTCTTTTGACTAAGGTATTGCCTGGTTACAGACATGTGTTTGCACTATCATTTGCATCATAATTAACAGCACACTAAGCCAGGAAGAAACCAGATGAACTTTAGCTAGGTCTTAAAAAAAAAAAAAGTTATATTTGGAAATCACTATCAAGTAGAAATACAAAAATATTATTTAGAAAAAAGTCAGAAAATAAATCACATGTAATTTAACTGATAATTAGTTTAAAAGTAAAGACCTCTAAGAGATGACTGTAATACTGTAGGCTGTGGAGGTAGCCTTGGCTCCTGTCCATAATCCCAGTACTAAGCTGGGAGAGAGAGGCACTTTTAAGTGATTCCCTTAAAAAGAAAATCAATATAAGCCAATGAAAACGTGATTATGGCCTGTGCTCTATCTACTATGGGAAAACTACAAAATACAGTGCATGAGATCTAGAAGATTCCATAAGCAGTTGGAAGGGGCACTGAAAGTAGGTAACCTTTCACACGGTCCAATAGTGCACGTGGACGATGAAATTGGGGCTAGGCTAGAGATAGTTTTGTTACTAATTAATATTTGAGACAGGATCTCACTTCTCACTATGTGGTCCCGACCAGTCTAGAATTAACTATATAGACAAGGCTTGCCCCAAGCTTGTAGCTGGCTATCCTTCTGCTTTGTGGTGTGTGACACCACATCAGTGCTGGATGAGCAGTTTTAAGACAAACCATAGAAAAATTCAAATTTCAATTCACTGTTTGAGCTAGCTCTTTCCCTGCATTATTTTGTCTTTAATTAACATTCACGTGTAAGCCATTTTCTAAATCCTCATGCACGTAATAGCAGCCTTAGGAAAGGTCAAAAATTCCAATTCCACAACTGATCTTAAGCACCACTTTATCCCATCACCTGGATTTAACTTACTGGTGGTTCCGATTCCTCGACAGACAGATTGCAAAAATTGGAAAAGCGGACGCTTGGCAATCTAAGGGCAGTGGTAGCATTTTCGCGCACTCAGAACATGCTTCCCTTAAGACCTAAACAGAACGCTACCACTTCGAATCAGAAAGCTTTTCGACTCTAGGAGAAAGACCACGAGGAGGCTCAGAACGCGGTATGTTCTCTGATGTACACCAGTCAATGCGCCTAAAGCCAATGGAACCTAGCCTAGTGGCTCCACAGTGAAGCGACGAGCCACGTGTCCCCATGGCCGAAGCCAAGCGTAGATACCCCAAGCACTCCCGGGAGACAATTACCCCCTGCATTAGGTCCTCCATCCCCAAACCTTCAAACGTAGCAACTCCGCCTGCCCCCTCCATCTTGGCTCCACCTAACCGCGCTGCGAGGATAAATGCGACCCTCCTGCGATGTAAAATAACGGAACAGCCCGCAGGGCATGCTAACCTCCACTACCCCTTTCTGCCCTCCCTGAGAGCCCCGGAAGTCCCACGGCCGCTCCATCTCCCCAAGGTGCCACCGCCTGGGCAGGTGAGGTGCATTCGGGATGCCACATTCGCCCTTACCAGGTCTCCTGGTTGCTGAATTTCTTAGTCACCACCTTGCCTAGCTCCAGGCCCAGGCGGTCAGCAATTTTCTGGGATAAGTCCTGGTGGGAGCTCCCGCTGAAGATTTTGATGTTAGGCATCTTCGGCAACTATACAGACGCGCCCTTCGCTCACTGGTCACGGCCGCTGCGGAGACTGGATCCTAAGTCAGCCGGTAGCCTTTATATCTACAGCACCGCGTTGCTACTCCGCCATCTTACATTCCCGCCCAGCGCGCGGCTCTAAATTATCGAGCACCGAGGGGGCGGGATCACAAAGGAAGTTCCCCACCCAACCTTTCCGAATTGGCTGAACCGGAGTGAGGGGAGGAGTCTTCCGGTAACGTTGCCGCCCAATTACTCTCTCTGGTAATTGGCTAAAATGCATGAAAGGGGCGAGACTAAGAAGTAGCCCCGCCTCCTGGTAGAACCGTGTTAGGGAACCGCTGCCTGGAAAGCGTGGAGATCTCTGGGTGTGAAAGGATGTAGGTGGAGGGATTCTACAGATGTCTTAGGGCTAGATCCGTCCCCGCCCCGATATCATCTGTATTGTTTCTTTCATTTCAGACCAAGGATCCAAATCCATCCCTGGCATTCATTTTCTTTAAGTGTATCTGTCTAAATAGGATTTGTAGTCACGTGAGTGGGCTGATTTATGATCCGGATTTTTATCTCGTTGTAAGTATGGGGTTAAATTAAAGGACTTTTACATCACAAAGACAGCCATAAGGCAGGCGCATACCATCCAAAGGGCTTGTTTACCAGCCCTAATTACCAAGTGTAGTTTTTACCTGGAAGGCAAGTCCCAGGGGAAAATGACATCCTGGAGAGAATTACATTTTGTTTTTAACGCTGGGATTTAGTATGTTCAGCCAGGGAAGGAGTGTGGCTTTTCCCAAACGTGTAAGTGGTAAAATTCTGATGACCTATTTCCCAAATATGTAAGTGGTAAAATTCTGATGACCTAATGCCTGGAAGAAGAAAGAACTGCTTCAAAAACAAACAAATAAATGAATAAGTTTAGATAAAATATGCTCTCAGACCTTTAGAGATGGATACATATGGGTGATGTGTATGAGTGGGTAGACAGAGGATGATGAGTGAGAAGCATGGGTGTGTGTTTGCTTTTTGGTTTTGAGATAGGCTCTCTGTCTATCCCAGTCTGGCTTCTAAATTGGTATGATCTTGAACTCCTACCTCCAGCTCCCTGGTGTGGGATTACAGAAATGCACCAGCATGCCTGGATTGTTCAATGGTAGAGAATCAAACCCAGGGCTTCAAGCATGCTGAGCAAGCACTTTACAAACAGAACTACATGCCTAACCTATTTTTCTTTTGTTTTTGAGGCAGGTTTTTGACTTATGATCCTGTCTGCTTGGTAATTGCTGTGACATTTAGATTGCCTTTGAACTTGAGTCAGTTCTCTCTTGTCAGACTTCCAGTGCCAAGATTACAAGTGCATACCTTCTCTACCGTCTCACCTAGAAGAAATAAGGCTTTGTTCCTTTTCCGTTTTTCTTTCTTTTATTTCTTCTTTTTCCCTTGGTTTTTTGAGACAGGGTTTCCCTGTGTAGCCCTGGCTGTCCTGGAACTTGTTCTGTACACCAGGTTGGCCTCAACCTCAGAGATCCACCTACCTCTGCCTCCACAGTGCTTGGATTAAGGTGGACACCCCAGCAAGTTTATCAAACTACCTATGAGGCTGAAGAGAGGCTCAGTGTTTAAGAACAAGTACTGCTCTTGCAAAGCACCTAAGTTCGGTTCTCAGCACCCACATTCAGGTGGCTCACAACTGCTTGTGATGTCTCTGCCATCCAGGGGCATCTGTATTCATGTGACACAGTGAAATAAAAGGGAATTGTTTCTAAAGAGAGAGAGAGAGTGAGGTTTTGAAAAGTACGACTGAGTTATATGTAAGTTGTGGTGGGTGCTATAAATTTAATATAATTTAGAATAAATGGTCTGATTGCTTGCTTATATATCAGGCCCTCTGGAGGCTGGCACATAAAGAATGAACGATATGCATTCCTTTTCTCCTAGAAGGCACAAAATATAAAAAGAAACTTAATAGCCTGGTGTGGAGGTGCATCCCCATAACCCCAGCTCAGCACTTGGAGGAGGAGAAATGAAATCAAATTGAGGATCTAGAAGTGATTTTTACAGGAAATGGGTCCCCTGAGACCCAGGCTTGCATCCAAGAAAAAAAACACAAAAAAGAGGCTTAGCAAAGGGCAGGCTTGGTGGATGGATGTGTAAAGTGGAAGAGGGAAAGGGAGGGTGTGTTGAGAGCTCAGGCAAGAAGAGTGACAAGAAGCTTGTGTTACCACTTCTCTGTGCTGTGCTTCCTGTTACTAAATCCAATGTAGTCTCAAAACTGAGCATGGTGGCCCATATCTCTAATCCTGCCTCTGTAGGCAAGAGGATTATGAGTTCCAGGCCAGTCTGGGCTATATTTAGTAGTGAGACCCTGTGCCAGAAGGAAGGAAAGGAGGGAAGGAGCAAAAGAGGAAGGGAAGAAAGCAAAGAATAGAACCAAACAAGTTAGGTGCTGTACATGCTTGGAGTCCCAGAGCCTGGTGGATCACAAGTGCAAGGCCAGTTTTGACTTCTAGGAAGTTTAATATCAGCTTGAGTTACACAGGACTTTGTCTCACAAAGAAAAATGGCCAATGAGATGGCCCAGCAATTAAAAGTGTTTGCCATGAAAACCCAATAACCTACATTTTATTCCCAGAGCCCACCCAGCATGGAACTCCCAAAAGTTGTTCTCTGACACTTACCCCAACACAGTCATACATACACATTATGTGTCTGGGTGTGGGTGTGGGCATGTGAGTGCAGTCCCTGTGGAGGAGACCTGGATCCTCCTGGAGCTAGGATCACTGGCAGTTGTTAGCTGCCCAGTGTGGGTTCTGGGAATGGAATTCTGGTCCTTGAAAAAGTGCATGTTATATCTAAGCCATCTCTCTAGTCCCTAAAATAAAAATTAGGAAAACACAGATACGGGTGTCATAAAGGAGGCAATTTGTATGTAGGGTTAATGTCCAGGATGGTTTGGCATTAAGAAAGGATTTTCAAGCCCAGTGTTGGTGGTGCACACCATTGATCCCAGCACACGGGAGGCAGAGGCAGGCGGATCACAGAGAGTTTGAGGCCAGGCTGGTCTACAGAGCCAGGTCCAGGACAGGCTCCAAAGCAATACAGAGAAACCCTGTCTCAAATAACAAAACAAAACAAAACAAAAAAACAAATACAAAAAATAAAAGGAAGAAAGAAAGGTTTTCCTAGTTATTCTGGGTGGGCCCTATTCAAAGGCCATTTAAAACAGAATTAAGCCTTCCTTGAGGGGAAAACCAAAAATTTATGCCAGGATCAGAGATACATGTCCTTAGTTCTGGCACTTGAGACACTAAGCAGAGAGATCTTGAGTTTGAGGTCAGCAAAATATTCTAAAAATATATATTAAAAAAATAAATAAATAAAAATAAAGCTTGGTGGTTGCAGCACATGCCGTTAATTCCAGCACTAGGGAGGCAGATGTAGGCATTTGTCTGAGTTCAAGACCAGCCTGGTCTACCAGTGAGTTCCAGGACAGCCAGGGTTACACAGAGAAACCCTGAAAAACTAAAGAGAAAGAAGAACAAATGAACAAAGCAAGCAAGTTATCAAAAGATGACTCAGGCAGGCAGGCAGACTACAGCCTCAGCTGTTACCCTTCCTGATAGACCAAGACTTTCAGACCAGTTTAGCCAGCCTTACAGTGGTTTAAGTCAATTCCTTACCGTAAATCCCTTAATATACATCTCTGTCTCTGGCTGACAGTAACTAAGTAGTGAAAGAGTTTGGATGATGTTTTGAAGGTAGTGAAAGAATTTGGATGATATTTTGAAGGTGTTGAGGGTAAGAGCTGCCTGTAGTCCTTATGAAGGGAGATTTGGATCTCTGACCTGTAGGGAAAAGGAGCCAGGCAACAGAACTCATTTTGTTCTAGAAAATGCTGAGGGATCCCCTCTAGCCTACATTTCATATTTCCAGCTAACTGCAAAGCACAGGGCCACCAAGAGAATTGTGTAAACAGGCTTCTTTGAGAAATTTCTTCCCACCCCACCCAAAAGGGAGTTTTTGTCTGTTTTGTCTTTCTCTGAGTGGCACGTATTATTGAGGGGTTTAATCCCTCTCTCTATTCAGTCAATTATTTTTAAATCTTTTTTTGTTGTTCTTTTCAAACGGGGTCTCATTGTGTAGTTCCAGCCTGCCTGGAACTTGCTCTATAGACCAGGGTGCCCTTGAACTCACAGGGATCCACCTGCCTCTGCCTCCCCAGTGCTGGGATTAAAGGTGGCACTACTGTGTTTAGCATTTCTTTTTTCAAAAACTATTTATTTATTATTTTTAATAATGTATCTATGTCTTTGTGTGGGTACATCCTGTGGGGGCCAGAGGTGTCAGATCCTCCTGGGGTTGGAGTTACAGATAGTTAACTGAACCCGGGGTCTCTGGAAGTGTTACAAGTTCTCTTAACTAAGCTATTTCTCTAGCCCTCAGTCATTTCTATTTTTTGTCATCTCATGAAGAACTTTGGATAAAGTACAGCTATTAAGCTCTGGATTATAGATATTAATAAAACATGACCTTAAAACTGAGCGTGGTGATACATGGCTGTACTCCCTAAACTCAGAAAGCAGAAGCCAGAAGATCACAGTTTGAAAGCTAATCTGGGCTACATGGTGAGACTTTGTCTAAAAAAAGACAACCGGCCATTCAGTGGTGGCACACACCTTTAATCCCAGCATTTAGGTGACAGAGGAAGGTGGAAATCGGTGAGTTTGAGGCCAACCTGGTTTACAGAGGGAGTTCCAGGACAGACTCCAAAGCTACAGAGAAAGCCTGTCTCGAAAAAATAAAGGAAAAAAAAAAGACACCAGAAAACAGCAAACCTACAACAGGACTGTGGATGTAGCTCACTTGTAGAGCACTTGCCTACCATCTGAAAGGTCTTAAATTCAGTTCCCAGGATTGCAAAATAAAACAACACCAAAGCCTTAAATGCCCCACGCCTTTAATCCTAGCAATCAGGAGGCAGAGGCTGGAGGATCTCTGTGAGTTCGAGGCCAGCCTGGTCTACAGAGTGAGTGCCAGGATAGGCTCCATATAACAAGAAAAAACAAAACAAAACAACAACAACAAAAACATGACCCTAGCGGCTGGGGAGATGGATGAGTAGGGAAGAGTACTTGTTGTACAAACATGAGGGCCTAATTTTTTTGTTTGTATATAATGTCTTTATTCTATTCTTTTTTGTTTGGTTGTTTTTGCTTTTTAATTATTTTATTTTTTAATTTTACATATCAATTCCAGTTCTCCCTCCCTCCCTTCCTTCATCTTCCCTCCCTTCCCCTCACCCCACTTCCCCATCAGCTCCTCAGAGAGGGTATGGCCTTCCATGGGGAGTTAAGGAAGTCTGGAGGTCCTGAATTAAAACCCCCATTTTCCATGCAAATATCTGGATATAGTTGTGTATAACCCTACACCCGATGTGGGGCAAGGGACAGAACTAGGTGAATAATTGGAGCTCATCTGCCACACAGCCAGCCTTACTGGAATGGTGAGATTCCTGTTCAATGAGAGTCTGTGGCTTAAGGCAGCTAGGTAGAGAGAGAAATAAAGACATCTGAAGTTTCCCCTTGGTGTCCATATGTATTCAATGGACATATGCACGCACATTGATGTGCATAACCATACATACAAAACACCACACACACACACACACACACACACACACACACACACACACACACACACACACAGAAAGAGAGAATGTTGACTTTAAAAACAATCCCATCAAATCAAATGAAGATCCTTTCTCTTATGAAGCTCACCAAACATTTTTGTAAATGATGAGCTTCAACAGTGCAGTGAAGAGAGCACTTCTTGTTACACTTTGCAGGATGAGGAGGGTGTTGCAGCCAGCAGAACCTTCCTGTCCTGCTGTTACTGTCTGTGGCACTATGGTAGAGTGCTCATGTAGCATGGATAAGGTCCTGGGTTCCATCTCCCAACACACACACACACAATGATGGCTTACTCTTGCAATCCCAGCATTCCAGTATAGTAGGTAGGAGGACAAGGACTACCTAAAGGCCCAGTTTTGACTATAAGAGACTCTTTAAAAACAAGCAAACAAAACAAAATCTTCCATTTTGGAGTGGCCCTTTGGCTTTAGTATGTTGGCCTTCTTCCAGAATGCACAGTAACTAGCTAGACTTCAGAGTCATCTTCTGGCTCTTTATGGTATTAGCATTCCTCCAAGGTTGTTGCTGTTTCTACATTCTATCTTATGTCTGTTCTGATTTTCCACCCCTGAGGCTGATGTGACCTGTACATTGTTCACCTGGGCCTTCTTAATTCAAAGAGCAAACATGGCAAGTGGATGTTTTACTTTAGTAAATGTGCCAAGCTGGATATAGTGACACACACCTTTAATCCCAGCACTAGGGAGTCAGAGGCAAGTGAATCTCTCGGAATATGAGGCCAGCCTGGTCCACATAGCAAGTTCAAGGTCAGCCAAGGCTATACGGAGAAACCCTGTCTCAAAAAAGTAAGTAAAAACAAAACAAAACAACAACAAAGGTAAACATGCCAGAGAGCTTTCAAGGAACACTACTACAAAGGCCATCACATCTGTAGAAACAAGGGACCTCCAAAGATGCCATTGAATTAATTTTCTGTTGGCCATCTATTCCTGGGTGTGCAGTAGACACTTAGGAGTAGGTTGTTTTCCCAGTGAGACTCCCTAGGAGAAAATGGAATTTTCATTTGCAAGTGGTTATCAATTGGAGATAGCTTCTGGATTAGTGGGTGCATAGGTTAACTTCTTTAAGCTCTAGGACCTATTTTATTTTATTATTATCCCTTAGAAGCCTGTTTATTTTATAATGAGAGGCAGAAAAGGGGTGGAGCCAGATGTGAAGGGAGTTGGGGAGGACCTGGGAGGAGTAGAGGGAGAGAAACCATAATCAGCACATCCCCAGCCTCTTTTCCAGGAATGGAAGCCGAGGTTCCCTCCCTGACAATGGGGTGTGTGGGGAAGTAAAGAACGTTGTCTCTTAGTAACACAAATTATGATTTTACTCCTTTTTTTAACAATATTCTTGTTCTGAAGGATTTGTCTCATACACCTAGGGTTTATTATTTTGTTGTTGTTGTTGTTTTGTTTTGTTTTTCTTTCAAGACAAGGTTTCTCTGTGTTGCTTTGGAGCCTGTCTTGGAGCTCACTCTGTAGACCAGGCTGGCCTTGAACTCACAGAGATCTACCTTCCTCTGCCTCCCCAGTGCTGGGATTAAAGGTGTGTGCCACTAACCCAAACCATCCCCAACCTTGAACATCCCCCAGCATATTGTTACTATTTTTGTCTTAGTTGGGATTTAGCTGAATGCGTTTCATTCTAGGGTTCACGTGAGTTTGTTTCTTCTGTGTATATGTGTCATTGTGTATGGTCAATCAGTATCACAGGGAGGGAGAATCATCTGAGGATTTAAAAGATGACAGCCATCCCATCATTAGATGAAAGCAGCATGAACAAGTGAACTTTGCAGTTTGTGTTGGTGTTGAACTTTTATGAACTGTAGGATAATTACTGACCAATGGAATGACTGAATAATGTTAGAAATACTGACTTGTATCTTAAAGTGCTGAAATGAAACCCATGCTTGCTGGGTGTGGTGGCACAAGCCTTTATTAATTCCAGCTCTTGGGAGCCATGGAAACTGGAAGAGCCCTAGACCAGGATCAGATTTTGGTTCTTTTATTTTATTGTATTTATTTCAAATAGTGTGTATGTGTGGATATGTGCACCCGAGAGCGGTATCTGAGCCAAGCCAGCAACGGCACTACAATAGCTGAATCTAATCAGTCTCTCCCATTGTTCAACAAATGAAATCTGTCATTTTCTACTTCAGTTTTTAGGTGAGGCCTTGTGTATTCCCACTGTGCTAGGCTAGACAGGGGGAAAGAATGCCTGTCCATGATAGCTAAGGCTATCTAGCATTTGGAGCCTGTAGGTCATAACTGCAATCCAGGAATTGCATTTGCTTCTGAGCACTGCAAACAGTTTGTTCATACTGAAAACTGATTCTCAAATATGTACAACAGAGGCCGATAAGAACTTGAAATCATTCTTACTTTTAGGACTTAAAATTTATTTTATCTATGTTTTAATATGTATATGTATATGTATATGTATATGTATATGTATATGTATATGTATATGTATATGTATATGTATATGTATATGTATATGTATATTTCTCTTGCATGTATGTCTGTGTACCATGTATATGCCTGGTACCCTTAGGGGCCAAAAGAAGGCATCAGATTCCTCAGAACTGAAGTTACACAGTTATGAGCTGTCATGTGGGTGCTGGGGAATCAAACCTGTGTCCTCTGGAAGAGTATCTAGTCCTCTTAATCTCTGATCTATCTCTTCAGCTCCTATTTTATTGTTGTTTAATTTTTGAGATATGGTTTTGCTTATTTTCTCTTTCTCTCCCTTCTATTTTTTTTTTTTTTTTTTTTTTTTTTTGCCATTTGGGACAGAGCCTCTTGTGTCCCTCCCAACTCCCAACTCATCTCACACTTGCTACTTGCTCTGTAGCTGAGGCTGGTCTTTTTTTTTTTTTTTTTTTTTTTGGTTTTTAGAGACAGGATTTCTCTGTGGCTTTGGAAGCTGGATGCTGTCCTGGAACTAGCTCTTGTAGATCAGGCTGGACTCACAGAGATCTGCCTGCCTCTCCCTCCCTAGTGCTGGGATTAAAGGTGTGTGCCATCACCTGCTGGCCTGAGGCTAGTCTTTAACATTTTGTCCTCCCACACTCTGGGATTTGAGGCTTGAACCACCACACCAAGATTTTAGGATGGTTTTTGTTGTTGTTTGTTTGTTTTTGTTTTGTTTTGTTTTGTTTTGAGACAGGGTCTTAATGGTGTGTAGCCCTGGGTGACCTGGAACTCTCTATGTAGATCATGCTGGCCTTGGACTCAGAGATCAACCTGTCTCTGCCTCTTGAGTACTGGGATCAGAGGTGGCACTACCATGTCTGGCTCCTTTATTATTTCCTTCTTTCTTTTCTTCCTTGCTTCCTTGCTTCCTTCCTTCCTTCCTTCCTTCCTTCCTTCCTTCCTTCCTTCCTCCCTCCCTCCCTCCCTCCCTCCCTCCCTCCCTCTCTCCCTCCCTCCCTCCCTCCCTCCCTCCCTTTCTTCCTTTGGTTCTTTTGAGACAGGGTTTCTTTGTATAGTCCTGGTTGTCCTGGAACCCAATCTATAGACTAGTCTGGCCTTGAAATCAGAGGCTCCCCCTACATTTGCCTCCCAAATGCTGGGATTAAAGTCATGTGCCACCATGCCTGGCCCCTTTCATTTCATTTCTTTCTTTTCTTCCTTCCTTTCTTTCTTTCTTTTTTTTGAGACAGGATTTCTCTGTGTAGACTTGGCTGTCCTACAACTCATTTTATAGACCAGGCTGGCCTCAAACTTACAGATATGTGCCTGCTTCTGCCTTCTAAGTGCTGGGATTAAAGGTATGGGCCAACACTGCAGCCTACCTTTTGTTTCCTTTAAAAATGTTTTAATTTTTAAAACTTTTGTAGATGTATATATATTGCATGTTAAATATTTCCCTCTCATACCTGCTTCCCTTTCAAGTAAAAGGATTCTAATAGCTCTATTATGAAGATCACAAGGCATGCATATCAGTTAAAAGAATATCAGTTAAAAGATCAGATTCAAAGCTGGGTTTGTTGGTTCAGGCCTTTATCTCAGCATTTGGGAGGCTCAGGTAGTTAGTTGGATCTCGGGGAATGGGAGGTCAGCATAATTTTCACAGTGAGTGCCAGGTGGTCTACATAGCAACTTCCAGGCCAGCCAGGGCTATGTAGTGAGACCTTGTAAAAAAAAAAAAAAAAAAACTAATTGCCCCCTGCACTAAACACAAGTGCATATGTGTGTGACTTTACAGGAAGCTCTTTGTTATATCTCCCAAATGCCTTATTCAATTAATCTGTGGTTCATGGTTTAATGAATATCTCTGATTGGTTTTCTTTTTTGCTCAGAAAGAGGAAATGGAGACATAAATCAGCATGGAGGGAAGACAGCAATAGAAGGTTGCAAGGTATTGAGACGCCAGAGTAATGTCTGAAGACTGTTGGCGTTCTATTGAGGAGGAGTTGAGAGGGCAATCAGTGGTTCTAAACCAAAGCTGAATTGCTTTCTAGGAAACTTGGCAATGATCTTTGGAGCAGAACTCCCCCTTACCCTGTAATTCCGTGAAAACCTTTTATCCTTGGCATAAGGCCATAGGCTGGTGAACTGCCTTGGTGAAAGTGGAAAACATTTGAGGTAAACCCTAACAGAGTGGGCAAAATCAAGAAGCTGCCCCCCTGAGAAGCTGATACTGATTTAGAGTTTAACTGGTCACAGTGCTACATGCCTATAATTGTTGAGGCTAAGGAAGTTTTTAGGCTAGTCTGAGGTACAAAGTGAGACTTTGTTGAAAGAAAGGAAAGCGAAAAGTAAAAGAGGATTTTGAGGCTTCCCTTATCCTTGTGGTTCAACATTTCCCCTTCTGGGTCTTTAGCTAAAGGAAATGATTGAGCGCATTGTAAGGATACCCACATTGCTGTGTTCCATGAAGCCCTGTTAGCAATATTCTACAGATGGAACCAACCTAGACATCTACTAATAGAAAAATGGATAAAAATGCCCTGTATATGTGCACTGGAGTCTTATTCAGCAATAAAGAATAAGGATATTATGTCCGTTATAGGAAAATTAAGACACAAGAGACTACCATGTAAGTGAACAAGCCATATTAACAAAGACATATATCATATAATAACACTCATACTTGGAAGCAGAAACAAAAGACTTTACTATTTGAAGATAAATCCTGAAATACTGGTTGTGTCGGTTGGTGGTGTCACACACCTTTGATCCCAGCACTCAAGAGGCAGAGGCAGATGGAGCTCTTGAGTTCCAGAACAACCTGGTCTACAGAGTGAGTTTCAGGACAGCCTGTCTTGAACAAACCAAACCAAACCAACCAACCAACCAATGAAACAAACAAACAAACAAACAAACAAACAAACAAACAAACAAACACAGTGGTTGCCAGACTTGGGAGAGGAGCAGAACAGGACAGCCTGTCTTGAACAAACCAAACCAAACCAACCAACCAACCAATGAAACAAACAAACAAACAAACAAACAAACAAACACAGTGGTTGCCAGACTTGGGAGAGGAGCAGAACTGGAGAGATGTAGGTTAGAGGTTACATGTAATGATATGTGGGATGAACATGTTTAGGGATCTAATACATAGCATGAAGACCATGTATTTAGTAAAATTATACTGGAGCCAACAAGATGGGTCAGTGGGTAAAGGTACTTACTGTCAACCCTGAAGACCCAAGTTCCGTTCTTGGGGTACACAGGGTAGAAGGAAAGGGTGGACTCCCACAAGTTGTCCTCTGACCTCTACCCATATGCTATGTCATGAACACGCAGGCACACACATTTTTAATGTAATAAAACATACCATATTAGAGATTTTTGTTTAATAAGAAGAATTAATTTGCTTATGACAAAAAAATGTTTTAAAAAGCGAGTATTTGGAGCTGGAGAGGTGGCTTAGAGATTAAGAGCACTGACTGCTCTTCCAGAGGTTCTGAGTTCAGTTCACAGCAACCACATGGTGGCTCACAACCATCTGTAATGGGATCTGCTACCCTCTTCTTGCATGCAGGCAATGTAGGCAGAATGCTGTATACATACGAAATAAATAAACCTTAAAAAAGTGAGTATTTGATGCTGGGCAGTGGGAGTGCACATCTTTACTCTCAGCATTCAGGAGGCAGAGGCAGGTGGAGCTCTGTGAGTTCAAGGCCAGCTTGGTCTACAAAGCTAGTTCCAGGACAACTAGGGCTGTTTCACAGAGAAACTCTGTTTTGAAACTTCCCCCCCTCCCAGTGAGTATTTGGGGCTGGAGAAGTGGCTCAGCAGTTAAGAGCACCTGCTTCGTTATTGTTATGACCCAGGTTTGGATACTAGCACCCACACTGGGCATCTCACCAACACCTGAATGCCAAAGGATCTGACACACTCTTCTGGCTTCCTCAGATGGACACATGCAGACACACACACACACACACACACACACACACCATGAATTTTAAGTGACTATTCTCTTTAAAACCAAATTAACAGCCTCCCCTACTTTGCTTTCTGTGCAGTGCTGAGGGTAGAGCTCGGAGCCTTCTATGTGCTGGCTAGTGCTTTGCTAACTAAGATATACTTCCCAGCCCACCTTTTCCTTTAAGCCTGTATATGTCCAAGTAGGATAGGAAACCCCAGTCTCCTTTAATTAAATCTGTTTCTAGCAAAAGGATGAGAATGAAGACATGAGGGATATGGATGTGAAGGGAACAACAAATCAAGGTTTTGGCCAGAGGACAGGAAGAGCCTTGGGTCTGCCTCCCTGTTCCTGAAAGCCAGCGATCCACCACTGAGCAGCCAGCCCCAGAGCCTCATGGTTTCAAAAGAAAGGCGGGAGGGTGTAGGTTGTGCATGCTCCATTGAAGAGAACTGACAGAAGCTGGCTTTGCCTGACAGGAATAGATATTTGGAGGAAAGGTCCTCAGTCTTGTTTGGGCTAAGTTTCTAGTTGCAGGTGTTCAGTGCAAGCTTAATTAGTTTCTGTGGACCAACTGCAAATGGGGCAGCTTGATTTGCACTTGTTAAGCCTGTACAGCTAGGAGTCAGGATTTTTATAGCTGCTTTTTCAGCACCACCTCATTAATCCTTACAGCACAGAGGGAGGCTGAAGAATCAGTCATCTTCATTTTAGAGAAGAGACCTAAAGGGGTGAAATGACTTGAACCCCATCATCTAGCAAGTAAGCCACTGTGCTGAAAATAGAGCCAAGCTGAGATGCTGGGGTGCACTGCTCGACTTAGCCTACAAGTCGTCCCTGCTTTGTTCACTGCAGATGCAGAAATCTCCCTCTTGCCGGGAGCCTGCTTCACCTTATTCTCTGCTCCAGGCTGACCCTCTGCTTACGTCTATTGTGGAACTAAAGATGATGGGACATATATGTAACTCCAGCATTCAGGAGGCCAAGACAGAAAAGACAAGAATTTCAGGCCACCCTGGGGTGACATATATATGTAGAGAGAGTTCTTGTTTTGAAATAATGAGTGTGTAATAGGCAACACCAGGGAGAAGAGAATGGAGAGAGGGGGGTGTGTGCTTTGTCTTAGTGTCCCTTCCTGGCTCATCTGTCTAGTTTCTGTATCTTTGAGGTGCTTGATCTCTACTTCGGCCCAGATTTATGGAAACGGGTTAGTCCTAGACATTTTGGGGGGTCTGTGCTACCAGCTCATCTCATTCATCTGCTAGAATATATATATATATATATATATATATATATATATATATATATATACACACATATATATATATGTGCGTGTGTGCGTGCGTGTGTGTGTGTGTGTGTGTGTGTGTGTGTGTGTGTGTGTGTGTGTGTGTGTGTATGTGTGTATTCTGTCAAAGCTTGTCTAAGAGTCAGGAAGAATGAAGATGGATGTCATGTAGTTAGTTAAGGAAACATAGCCAGAGGTTTTTTGACAGGTTTGGAGTATATTTGAAATGCTAAGTATTCTTTAAAAGTAGCAAAGTAGCCAATTGAAACAAAAGGAAGAAAGAAGACAACATCAGCTTTATCTTTTTCTCCTGTTGTTTTTGGTATTTGAGGGGTGAGTTGTTAGAGATGGCAGTCTCACATAGTCTAAGCTGGTCTTGAACACTTGCCTCATCCTGAGTACTGGGGTCATTAGCATGAGCCACCAAACCCAGCTTTTTTGTTGTCATGTTACTTTTGGTGTCATGATATCTTTATTAAAAATACTATTGATATCTTTATTTAAAAATACTATGTCATACAAATAGTATTTTCCTTTCAGATCTTCTGAGATAAGCTCATGTGTCAGGAATATGAGCCACACTAACTATGGAGCTTGGATATGTCAGCCAGCACACTGTCACATACCCTGTGAGGATTATAAATGACTCCATAACAACGGGCACATGGGTGAGGCTAAGGGTCTGCCTGGAAACTCACCTGCTATTTTGAGTGTGGCTTTGGAAGACACAACTACTCTAGCCACAAATGACCATGTACATAAGCTTGCATCCTCCCTGGCTCTGTGAAAGGCAACTGGCACAAGCACAGGCTGGTAGAGAGAGGTCAGGGGCAGGCTGGCTCCCAGCATCCTGCATTTCACACTCCATGGTTATCCACACTTGCCTAGGCCTAGATCAATAATTACATGCCATTTACCAAATGAGTATGGCTGCATTCATGACTCTGTATCCATGGGGATGCTCCAAATGTGGGGCCAGGCTGAGCAGTGTGGAACAACATTTGCAAGCATGGGCTGGTTAGAAAAACTGACTGTCTTCTTACCATCGGTGGGACCTTGAGGTAGTGACTAAACTTCTCTGGGCTTCAATTTTCTTCTCTGAGAAATGGAGATATATGGTTATCGTCTTTCTCATAGGAGTGTTGCGAAGATTAAAAGAGATCATGTATGTAAAGTACTTAGGCTGGTGCCTAGCATTTGGCAAACAATCACACATAGTTTTTTAACCTTAAAATTTAAGAGCAGGGGTAATTTTTATTATTATTATTTTTTTACTGTGTGTGTGTAACTGTGGAAACTCCTGTGTCTTGGTGTGTGTGGAGGTAGGAGGGAAACTTAATCTCAGGGATCAAACTCAGGTCACCAGGTGTGGCCTTCATCCACTGTGGCATCTTGCTGTGCCTCATGTGTGTGTGTGTGAGTGTGTGTGTGTGTGTGTGTGTGTGTGTGTGTGTGTGTGTGTGTTGAAGAAACAAGAATAAGCCATCCAGACTTAGGGCATCACAGATAAGACAGCAGGGAAGCTACTTGTGAGCTCACCCTTGAGGGCAAGGTTCAACTGCAAACTACAGGCCCAGCACTAGGGCATGCCTTCCCAGGGGACTTGCTGCATGGATATGAGTGCCTTTGGGAGTCACTGGCAGCACAGATGCCAGTTCAACAAGCAGTTTGTGCACAGGAGAAGGCACATCTCATCTCCTATTTCCACCTAACTGTGGTTTGCAGCAGGATAGGGCTTTCTACCCAACGAATCTTTCTTCATAGACTCAGGACCAAACCCTCAAAACTCACTTTCTCCTGCTCTAGGAAGGATGTCCTCCTTGTTCCAGATGATCACTCCCAGGCTGGCTTTTAGGTTTCAGGATGGGGAAGGGGATAGAGTTATTACTCCCATCCTATTTGTTGCTGGGAGAAATTCGATCCTAAGTTATGAAAGTGCACCCCTTTCCAGACTGGCAATTGATTCTTTCCTATCCTTTTGGCAGCAAAACTTCTGGCTAAAGCAGGTCTTTTCAATTCATAGCTGATGAAATTGCCTATTATCCACAATGTCTTGACAACAGCTTGAAAAAAATGTGACTGTGCCAGCCCCACCAGCACTCTGGGCCCATGCCAACAGTCTGAACACATTTTCACTTAATTGGCTGAAGTCAGAAAGGCAGGAGTCAGGTTCAGAAGGAGTTACCTCCGGTGGTTGGGAAGCATCAGCTCCATGTCCCAGCTCCAGCTGAAGATGACCAGGAAGATGCTGGTGGCAGTGGGACCTCTCCCAGGGAATGCCCTGGGTCCACAGAAAGTGAGAACAACAGTCACCTCAGGAGAGTTTCAGAAGCTTGGCGAAGTGCTTGGTTAAACTCAGCTGAATGGATGGGGCACTGGGTTATAGCTTTAATACCTGCATCGTTTTATTTTCAAACAGGGTCGGCTACAGCATTGGTTGGTTTAGAACTCACCATTTAAACTACGCTAGCCTCAAACTTGGGCTCCCAGCTTCGGATTACAAGCATATGCCACCATACTTGGTTTTTCTGAGACAAAGTCTTATAGATTCCAAGCCTAGCAACACTTACTTTCTTGGGATGTCTCTGAACTGATTCTTCTGTCTCCACCCTAAGTGTTGAGATGACAGCACCACACCCAAGTTTTTAAAAAATGGTTTCTCTCTGTCGCTCTCTCTGTCGCTCTCACTCTCTCTCTCTCTGTCTCTCTCTGTCTCTCTCTGTCTCTGTCTCTCTGTGCATGCATGTACAACCGTGTGTCCATACAAGAGTGTCCACAGAGGCAAGAAGAAGGTGTCAGATCCCCTGGGGCTGGAGTTACAGGTAGTTAGAAGACACCTGATGTGGGTGCCGGGACTATTATACTCCAGTCCTCTGGAAGAGCAGTATGTGCTTTTAACTGCTGAGCCATCTCTCCAGCCCCTATGCCCAGTTTTTATGCAGTGCTGATGATTCATCGAACTTGGGGCTTTGGGCATACTAACAAGTACTCTTATCAGTTAAGCCTCAATCCCAATCCCCACCTCTTCTTTTAATAGGATGCCAGGCTGCACAGCCATGTCTCACTATAGAACCCCGGTCTACTGATTGTCAGGGAGAGTGTGCCTTTTTCACATACAGAAGACTGAAGGGGCTCTTTGATGATTTGCATCTAATTTGACACAACAGACCTTTCGAAGAACTACTATGTGTTAGTTCTATGTACACAAAGACCCCCAGCGTAGAACCAAGTAAGATCACAGGGCCCTGGCAGTGTGATTGGTGCAGGGCCTGGCACTCATTTTGGGTGTCATATAGCTTCACTTTATGTGAACATTTCACTAAACCCAAACCTTGGTGTCTAAGAGGCAGCACCCCGAAAAGCTCTGCTATCAGTGTCCATGATTTCTCCCACATGATCATTGGGGAATCTGTAGAGTGGTCCAAACTGACTGTGTTGCCTCCAGCTCCTTTGCTTATAAGCCTTTTAGCCAGGACCTCTGCAGACCCAACAGAAGTAAATCTTTCTGAGAAAGATTTTTTCTGTGACTTTGGAGGGCCTCTGTACATGATGTCAACAAGGCAGCAGGGCTGGATGGAGTTGATATTAACCAGGTCATGTGCCCTTGGGGTTATCATCCCCCAGAAGGATGATTTTTCTACCTCATCATCGGTAAGTGTGCAGCAGGACAATAAGCCTGCATTTGTGCCAAAACACACTGGAAACTCCTGGGAACCTGTGTTTAATAGAAGGAATGAAGAGGACAGGAGAAAGTAAAGAGTTCTCCATTTTGTTGAGACAGGGTTTCTCTGTATTGCTTTGGAGCCTCTCCTGGAACTTGCTCTGCAGACCAGGCTGTCTTCGAACTCAGAGATCTGCCTGCCTCTGCCTCCTGAGGGCTGAGATTAAAGGTGTGAATCACCACCACCCTGGGTTTTTTGTTTGTTTGCTTGCTTGCTTATCATTTTTGCACACTTTTGCTTTTCTCTAGCCTCAGCCCTTCATTTTTGAGGTCATGGGTATGGGGGCCAGGTAAACCAGAGGTTCCAGGGCCAATAGAAAGTGGGAAACATCTTATATTTGTGGCCATCGGGTATTTTCTAAGAGAAACAAGGAGGCTCTCCTGTGTGTTGGAGGAGCATGGGAGGAGTGGGATCCTCAGCTGTCATCACCCAACTGAGCCCATGTACCAGGGGACGAAGGTGCAGGAGGAACAAAGGAGACAAGGACATTCACAGAAAGGCACTACAAAGACTTATTGGGATCATAAGATGAATAGATTTAATCATTCTTGTTTGAAAAACAAGACATAAATTAGTGTAATATATATAATTTATATATTTATGTAGTATATATATACTATATACAGACATTAGAAAATGTTCCCTCTCCGTGAGGCTGAGGGAGAGGTGGATGGCAGCGATGAAATGAGACAGGCAGGGTCTGAGTGGCAAAGGTGTAGGATCAAGAAGTTGGGAGAAGAGGAAGACCATGCCAGAACTCTGCTGGCAGTGGTCGTGGGGGAAAGGGTTCCCCATTGGCTGCATCTCTGGCCCATTAAACATCTTGGTCCTGTGGGAGGAGAGGCAAGAAAGGGGGGGGCTTCTGTAGAAGGGTGCCCCTCCTCCTTGCTGGGAGACCTTGCCACTCAGGAGGCTTTATTGCGCTGGGATCACCAAGGATAGGCAGGGCTTGGCACAGTGTACATCTTATAAAACTCACATAAGAACGAGAGATTTCACATAGGCCCCTCACACAGTGATGAAAGAGAGACCGACACTGGGTGGGAGGCTGTGGGACACAAGCAGCTATGGAGAAGTGGACAAGAAGCAATCTATACAGAAGAAACATTGGCTTTCTTTGTGCCCTACAGTAGGATAACTGTAGGGACTCCGTGTCTTCACTCCCAGAAGGGCTGGGGAGGGGGGTGGGGTGATGGCAGCAGCGGCAGCAGCGGTGACAGTAGTGGTGGTGGTGGTGGTGGTAGCATCAGCAATAGATGAGTGTCAAGGAGGATGCTAAACAGTGTGAATTCCCTTCCAGATGGTTCCAGAGAGGGAGAGAGAGGTGCAGGACTGCACCGGGTAAGGCGCTCAGCTTCTTTTCTTAGAGAGACAAATCCACAGGGTCAATACACAGCCAAAAGCATATACTCAGGATTAACATATCACGCTAGCTTCCAGAAGTTTAAGATATAGTCATCAACACCCCTCCCCCTCCCCCTCCCCCCACCCCCCCATCCCAATCCATAGCTACGGCAAACTCCTAAGGACAGTCTATCTGGTAGCGATGTTGAGAGAGGAGCCATACGCCTCAGGCAACAGCTCCCGCACATGGCTGGGCTGAGCCTGGCAGGCTCTGATACCTGCGCTGGATCTCCCCAGAGCAGACATTTTCACCAGGTACCTTACCCAAAACAAGTGAGGTGATCTCGGAGGCTTGCTCCCTAGTGGACTGAGCTGCCCTGCCTATCAGTGAGAGGCAGGGCACTTTAGGGATGGCTGGTGTGGAGCTATTGTACCTGGGGGCAAGAGCTCCCAAGGCTGCCAGCCTGATGAGCCAGCCACTAACAGCCCAACATGGCTGTCTTCTGCACATATCCTATCTGGCCACTGGCCCTTGAGGTGGCTCCTGCCAGGTACAGGGGAGCCCATGGTGGGTGGGCACATCTGGAACGAGCGCCCTCTCTCCTTGGCTTGGCGCTATGGCCTACCGCTATTGCCACTGCCCTCTGTAGGGCAGCAGATGCTAGGAGGAACTCCAGGTCCTGGCTCCCCCCGGTGCCCAACTCAGAGCAGAAGGTGAACCTGATGTCACCTATGAGCCCCAGAGAAGAGATAAAATACAGCTCTGTGGTGGACGTAATGGTGGGCGTAATGGCGAGGGGCCTTTGCCCTCACAGTGACGCCCAGAGGCCAGGAAGGGGCAAGGACACCCAGGGCGGCAGCTAAGCCTGCAGCCCTTAATAGAGAGCCTTAGTCTAGGGAATTTTCACTCCGTGGAGACTGATAGATAGGCTCTTGGACCCTGACTGGCCCAGCAGACACACACACTCACCACGAGATGCAAAGACCACAAAGCTCAAACCTGGGGCCGTGGATGGGGAGGGGACAAGACTGGGCAAGTGCCTTACTTAATAAGGGTTTTTAAGGAGTGTGTGAATGTGCTCATAACAGTCGATGATGGGGAGCCTGGTGGGTGCCCTGTGGCTGCTGGCAGCGGTGGCAGCGGCTGCTGCTGCTGCTGTTGCTGCTGCTGTTGCTGCTGTTGTTGCTGCTGCTGGTTAAGGTTCCGGGCTGTGGACTCCTCGGCTGCACGCAGCAGGAAGGTGTAATTCCTCACTACCTCTTCTACTTTGGCCAGCAGCTCCTGGCGCTGGGCCTCAGAGCGCACGATGAACACCAGCCGCACAAAGGTCTCAATGAGGCTGCTCAGCACCTGGAAGCTGCCTGTGATGGCTGCCAGCATGTGAGTTGGGCTCTTGTCCACATTGGCTACTCGGCGGCAGGAGGCCCGGAGCTCCTTGAATTTGAGAGCTAGCTCAAGCTTGTACTCGGAAATTTGAGAGACATAGGGCTTGGGGGCACGAGCCTCGGGGCTGGCCACACACTGCCGCAAGACTGTCAGCAACTCATTGGTGTCCAGACGGGCAGCCAGGAAACCATCAGGGAGGCCATAGGCGTGGGCCCGTAGGGCATTGATTTTAGCCAGGCTCCCTTCAAAGGTGGAAACCCGAAGGTCGATCTCTTGGGTGTGGGGGGCCTCTGGGCTGCTGCTGCAGGTGGCGGCATCCAGTACCTGCAGGGTTCTGCTAACCACAGGTACCACCTGCTCGTCCAGCTTCATGCCAGGCAGAATCTTCATGGGGATGGAATAGGAGAGCTCATCCTTGCCATCACTGGCGTCATCTGCCATGTCACACTTGCGGTAATAGAAGCAGTAGCGGATGGAGCAGCACTTGCTAGTTTCACTGTCCTCATCCAGATCAGCTGGCCTCCGGTATACCTCCTCTGGGAGGGAAAACACAGCCATCTGCCTGGGGCCTTTGCTCTCAGGGGCCACTTGGACATAGGAGGGGTCTCCTAGAGTTGGTGACTCCATACACTTGCCTTTTGGACCTAAGACTAGTGGGAGGCCAGTGTCTACCTCCTTGACCTCTCTAGGTAGCATTCCCAAGGGTGGATGCGGGTAGACATCTGAGGTCAGTGATGCTCTGTCACCCTGGTCCAGCTCACTGATACTGTAGTGGCGTATCAGCTTCCTGTAGTTGGGATCTCCCAAACACTCACCCCCTGAGGCACATGTGGTCAGGCAAGAAACACCACTCTCAGGGTCTGACCTGCACTCACGGGACTCCAGGCTGGTGGAACGGATGCGCTGGTCATTGATGGGACTACCAAGGCTCAAGCCTGGGCCAGCCTCTGGCTGCCTCTGGGTAGGGGGGACCCTCTCCCGGAGGCCAGGCACTGGGGTCTGGGCAGCTTGAGGCCGTCCCCCTCGGCAGATGCGCTTGCAGTCACAGCTGCGTCTCTGTTCACGAGACATGCCAGGTCCCTGCTGCACAGGGCTACTGCGTAGCTGGCAGCTGCAGCGGCCAGGCACTGGAGGTTGCAGGTACTCTGTGCCTGGAAGCTCCCCCTGGCTTGGTGGCTTTAGGAGTTCCTCAAGGAACTCCAATTCATACTGCTTTACCTTCTGCAGCTGGGCCTGTCGCTCATCCGTCTCTTTCTTCTGGCGGGTAGGGAAGGTGGCAGAGAATAAGTTGCGTAGCCGGAAAGGCCCTCGGGATGACTTGGGCTTTGTGGGGCCTTCAGAGGCTGAGTGGGCTCCATCCAGGGTCGTTTCAAGCTTCCTAGAGGGCATGGTGCTGACCTGCCGGCTGGTGGCCAGAGGCCTCAATGGGCTCTGGCCTCTAGGTTGGCAGCTGGGGCTAGGGCCTCGGGACTGGCTGCTGGGGCTGTGGCTTCGAGCCTGGCAGCTAGGGCTGTGGCTTCGAGCCTGGCAGCTTGGGCTGGGCAGAGCCATGGGATAGCCAGCTCTGGGAAGCAGGCTGGTCTCCTCAAGCTTGCTGCTTTTGGATGTGCTCTCCAGCTGCCCTTTCTCCCCATGGCCAGAGACTGTGCTCTGCTTGTTAGGGGGAGGCTTAGCACCCTCTGGCCCACCTTTGCCCACCACCTCCCCAGTAGCTTGCTTGCCCACCGAGTCTCGACTTGCTCTGGATAGATAGCTCTTCGGAGGGAAACTTTGAACAGGAAACCTGTCCTCTTGTGGGGAAAGGTGGAGGCTGTCAGCCCGGCTGCTTGTGGATACTCTGGGGCTGGCAGAAAGCTCTGGGCCCAGCTGCTGCTGAGAATTCCGTATGGTGTCTGGAACGTCAGGGCTCATTTTAAATTTCAGATTCTTGCTGGCGCTGCTGCTCATCAGGCTAACTTCTGGCCTGCTCATGGTGACCTCAGGCCTCCCCATGCCAGCCTCCAGCCTCCTCTCCCCCCTGTTGGAGGGTGTGGCCAAGGCGGTGCCAGGAGTGGCTAGACTCTTGCTGTGTACCACTTGCTGTAGGGCAGCCGAGATGATAGCTGGGGTCACATTGCCTTTTGGGTCCAGGATAAGCTTGGGGCTCAGCCTGACTTCCTTGGGCAAGTTTTCCCTTAGCTCTGAGACCTGCTCTTCACTGAGGGATGGTGTGGCTGCCCTCAGTGACATCTCTAGGCCTGCCCTAGTGTGGCCTGGCCCTTTGTCTTCAGGAACTGGGGGGAGCAAGCTCAGATTCTTCTGCTCACTAAGCTGTGGGGGGCGTGCTGGGTGCACTGCCAGGGAGTATGTTCTCTCTCCCTGCGCCTGGGCTTCTGGCTGTGGCAGCTTTCTCCGAGCGCCAGGGGGGCCAGGACTCTGGCCAGTGACAGCTGGCTGGAGGGACGGGTTGGGATCTGGGGGCCCAAGGGCATAAGGGGCGGTGAGAACGGCCTGAGCCGCACAGCTCTGGATCCTGAAGGGCAGGTCCTTTCGGGCAAGGAGGCTGTCCTTGTTGAGGTGCTGGGCCAGGAAGTAGGTGGTGTTCTGGTGCTGCTTCATGGCCGACATCATCTCCGACATATCTGTGAGCTCTGAAGAGTTGGTTTCATGACCCGAGTCGAGCGATGATTCAGGAGTGATTGTGGCCAGCACAATCAGACCTGAAGGGACACGAATGGGACTTGTTACATTTACTAGCATCAACGTCTTTTCCAACCATGTCTAGAGTGTTCATGGAGAAGTGGTAGGCAGCAGCAGTATTTCGAGCTGGGGAAAACCAGTCAAGCCTGAGAAAACTGTAGGGCTGAGGGGGAGGAGCCAAGAAGAGCACATCAAGAGGAACAAGATGTGAGAAGGGGGTGTGAAAGGTTGGAATCCAAAAAAAGGGATACCAAAAGAGAAGTTCTGGGCAGTTTGGTGGTAAATTAACATGTAAAGCAACATGCCAATCAATGCTATTTTAAGATTCAGCAGCTAGGGAATTTCTGTTAATTGTCCTGAAGAGAGTTGGCAAAGAGAGGTGCTATTCTGTTCCCCCTCATCTGGCCGGGCATGTCTACAGTCCTTGCAGCTGAGGCCATTTAGCCGAGCTTCTCTCTCTGGCACGCCACATGGGCCTTGACCCTGGAAACAACTAGTTTTGGAGCACCTGATGATGAGTGAAGACAAATGTCAGTCTGGGTTGGGGACAAGCATTCAGGGGCTACCCAAAGATAAGGGATCACTCATGTATAGACAAGACAGGCTCTGTTTGATCCCAGTGCCTTCCCTTGCTCTGTCCATACTTGACCTGGACTTACAGGCTTGTTAACATTCTTTATGCCTCTTTATTGATTTTGTCATTATTGTTCCTGTGCTTGTCTCTCTTTTTAAAAGTGTGTGTGTGTGTGTGTGTGTGTGTGTGTGTGTGTGTGTGTGTGTAGGTACATATGTGTGCCTTTCAGAAGATGGATTTGCATGCCCCTCTAATAGAGAATAACAAGCATGTAGCATGGTTCTCCTGCCAATTGATAGTTAACAGAGATAGCCACTGATTACTGAGTCCCTCACTGTGTGTGAGGTAGTGCTTCAGTGTTCGGTCTGAGTGATGATGCCATTTAATCTTCATGCTGTGTGATGCAATTACTGTAGTGATACACAGAAGAGAGTAAGTGCCTTGCCACGAGTTACACTGCCTGTGAGTAAAGAAACTACGACTCTGCTGCTGTAACCACCTCAAGCAAGGTTCATGGTCTCAGATAGGTTAAAGACCCCAGCCCTGAGTAGAGATGGCTGTTGGCTTGTCTTGATCACAGGTCATTTTGGAAATTAGCTAGTCTTTTGGAGAATGCTGCTATTCTTTGTGTGTTTTCTATGTCTCTTCTATATTCCTGTTCCTCAGTCCTGGCCTTGATCTATAGCTGTTGTGGGCTCCATCTGCAATAACTGTTCAGAGATATGGAATCATGAGTTATAGAGGTCTAACTAGAGCCAAATCACATCTCTGCTCCATAGCTTCCTTTTTCTAGAGACCTGAACAATTGCTGCCAATTCATTGCCTTTGATACACTATAGTCACTTAAACAAGTGCTTGAAAAGAGGCAATGCTGCCTACTGGACATTCCTGGACCAGAAGAAGGAAGAGGGCAAGAGCAAGGGGGAATGGGCTATTACCTGCAGTCTGTGGAGGTGGGGGGTGAGGTCCATCCTCTGAAGCAGCTAGGGCTTCCAAAGCCTGCAGAGTAGACACCAGAGCATCATCTAGCTCCTGGGCATGATCTCGTACTGTCCGGGTCTGTACACTGTCGATCAGTGTTACTGGAATCTCATCATACAGGAGCCCACGCAGGTGACGTCCTTGCTCCTGACTTTGAACAGCCCTGCGCTTGGGATCATCCTCATCAGAGCTGTTGTCACGGAAACCAGGGGGTGGGGCCGCAATGGCTGGCAACAGAGAAGTTGTCTCATCTTCCTCTTCCTCCTCTTCCTCACTTCCTGGTGGTGGGAGGGACATTAAATCTACCATATTGTCCCGAGAGGAGCCAGGCCTTCCACTTTTTCGAGGCCCCAGCTGCTCCTGGAGTTTGACTTTGCAAGAGTCACAGTAGAAATTCAGGGCTTCAGCCCCAAGGGAATTGTCCAAAGTGTAGGACCGGGCCCTGCTGGCACAAGGCTCATGGTCTAGGCTGGCTGCATCAAAGTCATCGGGAATCACCTCATAACCTTGGCCGGAGCTTTTGGATGTGGGGTCAGACTTGGTCCGGGGCCTGGTTTCTTCGAAGAAGATTAGGTTCTCGTTGACATTCGTCCTGCTTTCTTGCTCCTTCCTTTGTTCCCGCATGTGGAGGTAGCAGAAGCTGACAAGCTCAGAGTCGGCAGGCGGGGTCGTGCATCGGCTCGACTTCCTAGGGCTGGCGCCCATGCTGCCCACATAACTACTCTCCTTTTTCCCCAGGTGGCCCCCAGTGACAGGGCGATGGGCGCTGTGCATGTGATCTAAATCCAAAAAGAGAATGCACAGGTGAGCCTGCTGCTGAGCATTGTATCTGCTGAGCATCATAGCTGAGCCTTTTCAGCATCTCTGGCCCAGGTGCAGTGTGACTGGGTAACAGATAATGAGCAAGCGAGAGGGGGGGAGGGGGAGGGGGAGGGAGAGGGAGAGGGAGGGAGGGGGAGAGAGAGAGAGAGAGAGAGAGAGAGAGAGAGAGCTTTGCCTGGCTGCTAGAGATTAGGGTAGGGAGAGGGGGGCAGATGGACCATATCACTGCTGATATCAAAAGCAGAGTGAATAGAATGTGAAGGCCAGAGATGCAAAAGCCTCATCAACTCTGAAAAGGAAAAAAGCATGGTTTGATGTCAGGTACCACAGGATTCTTCCACGGATATGGCTGGTTTGAGAGTATGCTGGAAAGATACGTAAGGAGATGAGGTTTGTTATGTGTTGCTTTTAGATCTGTTCTTATTTCTGTCACTGCCTCCATCCCTTTGTGAAACCATAACTACTACCAGTACTTTGTAGGTCTCCTGTGATCTTGGGTGTCTTCTAGCCCAAGAAATTGGTATGAGAACTTATTGTATTTACTGAGAAGGTGTTAAACTAGTACAAGGCTGAGATTGGTGGCTCACACTTAGAAGACTGATGGAGAAGGACAGTCATGTGTTTGAGGCTAGCCTAGGCTACACAGTAAGCTCCAGCCTGGACTATGGTATGAGTCTGTGTCTCAGAAACCAAGCACACAAACAAAATCAAAATTAAACAGACAACCTTTCCCATCCTGGCTAGTACAAGTTTCAAGAGTTTACATTTCAAAAATGCCTATGGCCAGGAGCCCCAGAGGCCTTAAAAGGATAGCTACCTACTGGTCAAATTCTGGCCATCAGAATTTGTAGTGTATAAGAGAGGTAAGGTGGAGTGTGGCATGTGGAATGAGCACGGGGCATGATTCTTATAATCCTTCAAAGCTTATTACTCTCCCGCATCCATGCTAGGTCACTACAGGTGGTAAAATGCTCTTAGCAACAGCTCTTGATAGCAGGTATGTGCATCTGAGCCCTATCCACAGCAAATTCGATCTCTAAGTGGCTTCTCTATCACACTGTTTTGGGAACTCATCTCATATCATCGATGAGACTATACTCAGACAATGACAGCTTGCTCTGCTACCAGCAGACAGATGAAAAGCCATTGCAAAGCTGGGCATGATGGCACATGCCTGCCATCCCAGCTCTTGGGAAGTATAGGAAGAATGATCAAAGTGTTCAAGGCAGTCCTTGGCTACATAGTGAATTTGAAACCAGCCTAGGATTCAAATGACCCTGTCTCAAACAAACAAACTAAAACAACAATAAAAACAGCCAGGATAAATGTCATATAATCCCATTCTGTTTTCATAAACCAGTGAGGCAGGTATCAATATCCTCATTTAACAAAGGAAGAAACAGACTTAAATGGTTATATGGTTTACTTAAGGTCATACGGGTTGTAAGTGGCAACCTGAGATTGAATCTCGGTTGGAGAGACTTCAGAATTTGTATAGCTAATCATCATGGTGGCCAAAGTATTGGAAAACAAAAGTTGAAATTCTTTTCAAACTCCAGTTTGACAAGACCAGATCTATGTGTCAGTGTTACTTTTCACTAAGACTTATAGCTAGGACAGAAACACAGTACAGGCACCCAGCAATTGAGCCCCAAACACATGATGTAGAAACTGTTCTGAATAGAAAGAAGTCCATGCAATTCAACAGTAGTCAGAGTCTCAAGTATACCATTATTTTGAGACATAATCTCACTATATGTCTCTGGCTAGCTTGGAATTCATAATATAGGCAAGGCTGGCCATAAAATAATGGCAATGCTCCTCCCTCTGTTTTCTAAGTGTTGGTATTACAAGTATATACCACCATGCCTGACTCTAATACTGTACCATTTTGAGACAGTCTCCTATAGACTAGGTTAGTCTCTAAGTCACTATGTTTCTGAAACTGGCCTTGAACTCCTCAGAGGACAGCCTAAACTATATAGTGAGTCCTGGGCCAGTCTTGGCTACAGGGAGACACTGTCTTCAAAACAAAAAGGAGAAAAGTAAAAGGAGACAAGGATACCTTTCAGCTCATTCTGAAGCCACTGCCATCTTCATGCAAAAACCAAAGAAAGACATCACAATAAAGTTACAGACCACTATATCTTATGAACAAAATGTCTATTAATAGAGGCACAAAATCCATCAACAAAGCGGTAACAAATGGAACCCAGAAATACATAAAAAGAATCACTTACTAGTATCTGCATACCAGTGGGGATTTACTGCATTAATGCAAAGTTGTTTTGACGTGAAAAAATACATTATTTAAAAATTTTATTTTTTATTTTCTGCATATGGGTGTTTTGCCTGCATACATGTCTGTGTATCACTTGAGTGTATGGTACCCATGGAAGCCAGAAGAGGGTATTAGATCCCCTGGGACTGGAGTTACAGATGCTTGTGAGATGTCACATGGCTGCTGGAAATCAAACTCAGGTTCTCTAGAAGAGTAGTCAGTGGGGCTCTTAACCACTATCCAATCTCTCAAACCTTGAAAAATCAATTATTAATTCCTCCAATATAGCATGATAATGGAGGATAAAATATACATGTTCATCTTGAAAAGCACAAAAATCATTTGGATAAAACCCCCAGGGCCTTATTGGGATAAAGCTCAACAAACTAGAGGCCAAGGGAATTTCTTCAATATAGAAAATGTTATTTATTGAAAAAGCCCTCCCATCTGGACTTGGGGTGTAGCTCATAGGATAGTATAGTTGCTTTGCATGCACCAAACCCTGGGTTTGATTGCCTATACCACATTAAAAACAAAAAAGAACAACAACAACAAAAAGAACTGGTCATAGTGACCATGCCTGTAATCTCAGCAGTTTGGAGATAGAGGCAGGAGGATTAGGAGTTGAAGGTTACCAATCCTGTCATCTTTCACTATCTAGCAAGTTCAAGGTCACCTTAGAATATGTAAGACTATGTTCTTACAGGGGGGAAAGAAAAAAAAGAGAAAATGTGGTACATACAGTGGGATTTGGTTTTTTGTTTTGTTTGTTTGTTTTGAGATAGGGTCTTGTGTTTCTAGAGTTGTTCTTAAACTTCTCATCCTCCTTTCTCTGTTTCAAGAAAGCTGAGATTGCAGTTATTGTGGTGCTAGGGATTGAAGTTAGGGTTTTATGTACCCTAAGCAAGCACGCTACCAATTGAGCTACGTCCTTAACCCTTGTGTGTGTGTGTGTGTGTGTGTGTGTGTGTGTGTGTGTGTGTGTGTGTGTGTGTGTGTGCACATATAAGGGGAGGCCAAAGGTCAATGTTAGGTGTATTCCTCAACCTCTCTTTTCACATTTTGCAATTACCTATTCATTCAAAATATTTTAAATCACACCTCCCTTGTTTGCACACATCATACCCACTTGCTCATGTGCTCACATGCATGCATACATGTCACAGTGTGCTTCTGAGGGACAGAGGTTCTCTCCCTTCATCATTGGGTCCCAGGAATGGAACTCAGGTTTTAGGCTTGGTGGCAGGTATCCTACCCACTGAGCAATCTTGCCAACTACCTATTTTTTGAGATATGATCTCTCACAGAACCCGAAGCTTATTAGTTTAGATAGACTCACTGGCCACCTTGTCCCACAAATCCTCCTGTCCCCACCTCCCCAGTGCTGGGATTATAGATGTATGCCACTGTGCCTAGCTCTTAAATGGGTACTGGGAATGAAATTCAGGTTTTTGTGCTTTCATGCTAAGCAATTTATGGATATCATCTCTCCTTTTCCCCAACACCTTTGGAGGGGTAATAGGGTCCACTGTGTATTTCTGGCTGGCCTGGAATAAAAGAATGAATAAATGATGAGGTGAAGGGATATGGGAGGACAAGGGGGATACTGATTGAGAAAAATATAACAATATATACACATGAAAGTGATGTAATGAAACCCATTATTTTGTATGTTAATTAAAAAAAATGTTTTTTTGGACAAGGTCTTTCAGCATAGTCCTCTCTGTCCTGGATCTCACTATTTAGACCAGACTGTCCTTGAACTCAGAGATTCCCCCTGCCTCTGTCTTCTGAGTGTTGGAATTAAAGGTATGCACCACCAGGCCTGACACTACAACTGTTTTTTGAAAAGTAAAATATTTGAAAATGTTCGCTAAAGTCTTACACATGACCGATTTAATCACAGATGTCACAAACCAATGGACAGGGAAGATGAAGAAGGTTCTTGGGATTTTGTAGGTGAGCAAAGGACCAAAGTTAGGAAATGTGGCCTAGGTCATGAGGTGATCTCAGTGAAGCATGACTTCACTTACCTGGTGTTTCTTTCTCTGTTTTGACACAAGGTCTTGTGTAGCCAACCATGAACTTGCTGTGTAGCACAGGACGGCCTTGAACTCCTAGTTCTGCTTCTGTCTGTCAAGTGTTGTGCTCACTGGCATGCATAGCTCAATTGCTTGGGTTAGGGTTTCACCTCTGTCTGACTCCAAAGCTCCCGTGTGTTTACTGTGCCCCACCCCCATCATCCTAGAATTCTAGATGATGTTATTGTTGCCAGTTTCTTATAGTAATGTTATGAGAGGTGTTAAATCATTATTTTAAAACATGCTTTCTTTTGAGACAGGGTATCACTATGGGGCCCTGGATGACCTGGAACTTGCTGTGTGGCCTTGAACTTATGCAGATTTGCCTGCCTCTGCCTCCTCAGCATTACTATTAAAGGTGTATGTCACCACCATGCTGAACCTAAAATATACTACTTACAAACCCCTATAAGAAAATTCCTTTTGAGCTCAAAAGTTCAGAGAATAATGAAATGACTTACTAGATGTAAAATAGTATCAAACATTAGGTACGAAATTTTAATAAGAAGAGCAAGGCTTATATACTGAAGTCAGTAAGCCATTTGTGAAGCAAATTAAAAACTCAAATAAGTGGAAAGAGTGTATATTCGTGGACTAGCAGGCTTCATCTTGCATCACTGACAAGTTAAGATGGCAATACTTCTCAAACTGATCTACTGACTCAACAAAATACTTATCAGAATCCCCGCTGACTTTGTAGAAAATTGACAAGTCAATTATAGAATTCACATAGACTGTCCAAGTACCCAGAATAACTAAAACAATCTTGAAAAAAAGGAAAAAGTATGGAGATAATCTTGATTTGAAAATCTGCTACAAAGCAATAATAATCAAGATATTGTAGAATTTTTTAAAGATTTATTATGTATACAGTGTTCTCCTTGTATGTACACTTGCTGGCCAGAAGAGGGCAGCAGATCTCATTACAGATGGTTAATTGTCACCATGTAGTTGCTGGGAATTGAACTCAGGGCCACTGGAAGAGCAGTCAGTGCTTTTAACCACTGAGCCACCTCTCCAGCAAAATAATGTAGTATCGACAATCAGTGCAATAGAATTAAATGTGCAGAAATAAACTAACATATTATGGCCAAATGGTTCAACTGTACAAAAGATTTGAATGGGTATTCCACTCAGGGAAAATGTTAAAAGCCAATGAGCACACAAAAGATTCTCAATATCATTGGCCATTTATGAACTGCAAATTAACATCAGGAATTGCCTCTCCTATCTACCATGATGGATGTAACAAGGCAAGTATTAAAAACTATTAATGAAGATCTGATGAAGTATAGTTTTCTACTATTGTTGGTAGGAATGTGACATGGTGGAGTTATTTTGAAAAATAGTCAGTTTCTCTAATAATTCAACATAGTTATCATTTTGACTGTATGTTTTACACCTAGGTTTCTAATGAAGAGAAATAAAACCCTACATCCTCACAAAAAGTTGGACATGAATGTCTAACATCATTATTCATAATAGCCAGAAGGTAAAAACAACCCAAATGTCTATCAATTGATGAACTAATAATATGTATTCTAGATAATAGCATATTATATAATTTGAAGGAGCAATGTACTGCTGTGTGATATAACATGAATGATCCTTGAAAAAATACGCTGAGTGAAAAAGCAAAGCACAAAAGACATAATTACATTTATATTACACACTCAGAACTAGCAACACTATGGAGACAAAGCTACAGGGCAGTGGCTGCTTGGTGTGGGTAGCAGATAGGGCACAATATGGGGAGGGACTGTTATTTTGTGCATTCTGACTTTTCTCTTTAGGAGAGGAGAAAATAATTTTGTTGTACTTAGGATTGAACTTGTGGCATCATGCATGCTCTCTTTTTATTTTGAGAAACGTTAACACCAACTTACTCAGATTGGCCTTGAACTCATTCTATAGCCCATGTTGGCCTTGATACCGACACTCCTCAGCCTAACCAATAGGTGTGATTACAGGACTGTGCTACCAGACCCAGCTCAAGTGGTGACAATATTCTAAAACTAGATGGTTGCATAACACACACACACATGCACGCGCGTGCATGCTCTGGCTGTCCTGGAACTCACTTTGTAGACCAGGCTGGCCTCAAACTCACAGAAATCCACCTGCCTCTGCCTCCCGGTTGTTAGAATTAAAGGCATGTGCCACTGTCACCCAATATACTAAATATATTAAAAAATGGAGCTGTACCCAGGTATGTTGGCATAGGCCTTGAATTTTAGCACTCAGGAAGCAGAGGCAGGGAGATCTTCGTGAGTTTGAGGTCAGGCTGGTCTACACAGCAAGTTCCAAGCAATCCAGGGATACATGGTGAGACCCTGTGGAGCTATGAATTTTAAATGAAAAAGTTTTATGGCTTGGAGATTATATCGGAATAATGCTGCTTATAAAAATAAAACTTCTCAATCAGCAATGGTGGCACATGTCTTTAATCCCAGCAGTTAGAAGTAAAGATAAGTGCATTGTTGTGAGTTCAAGTAGCCTGGTCCATATAGTGAGTTCCAGGCCAGCCAGGATGACATAGGGAGATCATGGCTCAACAAGAACAAAAAAACAAACAAAAACCCAACTCCTCTACAAATCTCTGTGTGTGCCATACTCCTGTAGTTAAAGTACTCTAAAGGCTGGGACAAGAGGATTGCAAGTTCAAGGCCATCTTAGGCTATATAGTGATCTCTAGGACAGCCTTGCTAGGGGGGTTGGAGAGGTTGCTCAACGGTTAAGAGCACTTGCTGCTTTTTCCAAAGGTTCTGAATTCAGTTCCCAGAACCCTCATCAGGTGGCTTACAATTACCTGTAACTCCAATTACAGGGGATCTGACACTCTGTTCTGGCCTCCGTGGGCACCTACACACATGCACACCCATATAGGTACTAAAAAAGTGAATTATCCTTTTCTTTTTTTACATACTCACTTCTATACAATATATTTCGTCCATATTTGTTTCCCTCTCCCAATTCTTTCCAGATCTTCCCCACTTCTTTACCGACCAATAAATCTTTAAAAGCAAAAATAAATAAATAATAGAAAAGCAATGACTTGGCACATGGTGAACTTTGAACTCTTAAGAAAAGATTTTTTAAAAAGTGCTTTGCATTGTGAGAGGGCGTTATGTAGTTTAGCTCACATTATTTTGTCAAATCCCTCGGGAGATATGTACTATATATATTGTTATTATTGCAAGCAAACTGAGGCTGTTTATAGGACTTGTTAATGTTTACACAGTGAGGATATAGCAGAGAAGGAAAGGATTGGAACCCCATAGACCATGTTATTCTCCTCTAGACAGATTCAGTGCAATCACACTGTGTGGGTTCCATTCCTGTCTCACTGGCTGATGTAGGAAATCCTGGGACCAGTTGAGGAATTAGTATTTAGTGATCCATCCCCCCTATCCAGGCCTCTGAGAGTTAAAGAAGTGCTCCAGGGGAACATAAAGCCATAGCCCTTAGTTTATGATCTGTCTACCTGAGGACAGGACTTAAATGCTTCAGGTGATAACTACCTAGGAGACAACTGACTCATCAGGGTAGCCACCTGGCAACATGTTGATATCAGAGGTGACACCCATGTTATATCCAATAATCAAGGGACTACTCTTCTCTCTTATAGCCTGGAAATCTAAAGGCAGTTGCCTTCCCTGCAGGAAGAAGTATTTTCCCATACTATGCCAACATCAAGTGATGTCTAACTCAACACTGGTATTATGACTTCCAGATGTAAGGAGAGAATGTGTCCTGAGTCTCCTCTAGGCAGGTTAGAAGTGCTGGTAAAGTCAGGTGCATTTGGTTGATGGCTGGGACAGCTTGCCTTTCACATTGTAAATCTATGTGAATTGCTCATCAGCTTTCCCTAAGCAGGGGGGTAGGGATGCCCTAGTTTATCCGCCTATACTCAGTCACTCACAAGGTCGACTTAAAAATGCTTGCAAAGAGCATGACAGTGAACTAACTAGAATTATGCTAAAATATATATGCTGTGAATATATATTATATAATATATACATAAGACATATAGACATTTACACTATACATACAGTCAATACAAGACTCAAGCAGCTTTCTAGACTTGGTCCTGGTGAATTTTTATAGTGCTGAGTTAATTGGTCATAATCATGACATAGAAGCCTTGCAAAACCTCATGGGCAGCCAGGCTTTGGTGGCGCACACCTTTAATCCCAGTACTAGGGAGGCAGAGGTAGGCTGATCTCTGTGAGTTCAAGACCAGTCTGGTCTACAGAGCTAGTTCCAGGACAGGCCCCAAAGCAATACAGAGAAACCCTGTCATGAAAAACAAAAATAAACAAAGCAAAACAAGAACCTCATAGGTTTTCTGAATCATAAAAAAGAAAGAAAGAAAAAGAAGAAAAAATAGAAGAGGGTACTATGTTCACTCTCTTTCTTTTTGGCACTCTAACTTTCTATGAATGCTGCTGGGTGTTTTTTGGGGGGTGGGGTGGGACAGGATCTCATTTTGTAGCCTAAGCTGGTTTTGAATGTGTAACCCTCCTACACCAGCCTTCTGGGTGGTGTTGTGATTACAGACACGAATCATCATACTCAGCCTGCTGGGTTATATGTACATGAAAACTGGTAATGTCTGCACATACATATACATGTGTATATACACATATATGTATGTAAAATAAGAATATTCAGTGTAGCAAATCAACTGTTTCTAAATATGTTAGAAATGTAGAGTGAGCTTCTCGGAGGTTCTGAATGGGACCTCCAGAGCTGGGGAGAGATGGCAGCTGCTTCTGGGTCTTTTTTCTTGTCTTCCTTTCCTTATTTCTTTCCACCACTTTCTCTCTCTCTCTCTCTCTCTCTCTCTCTCTCTCTCTCTCTCTCTCTCTCTCTCTCTGTATGTGTATGCGTGTGCATGTGTGCGTGTGTGCATGCCTGTCTGTCTGTCTGTGTGCATTCATGTAGGTACATGGGTACCATCGTGTGCTTGGTGGGAGTTGGCTCTCTCTTTCTGACATGTGGGTCCTGGGAGGTGGAACTCAAGTCTTCAATCTTGGTGGCATGTGCCTGTACTCACTGATTCATCTTGCTGGCCCTGCCTCTGGATTTTTTGCCACTTTAGTGTCTTTTTGGCTCTCAAATGAAGTTGCTATTTAAGACTGCTGCACTCTTTCTATGTAAATGACAAGCTACTTACTGTATTGGCAGCATCTCTGAATCATCTGTCCATATTTTCCTTAGTAGATTGTAAGCTATGTGAAGGCAACCGCCAAAAACATCATAGCGGTTATGCATTCTCAATGTCTGCCATGATGGGTCCTTGAGAAACATCTGTTTACTGAATAAGTGAAATACTTGCTTTGTTCACGTACTCTGTGGGAACGCATTCCTTCCCTGCTGCCCTCCCATGCTCCTGTTTTTCCACGTTTGCAAGACATGGTGCCTCCTTCCCCTGTTGCTGGGTTAACAGCATTCTTTTGGCCTAGTAGACTGAGCACTGGCCTTGGCTAGTTGGTAATCAACAGCTTCTGTAAGGCCAGACTCCTTCCTATTTTCCACAGAGACCATGATCTGAGGGAATTGTGGCTTTGGTCCCTGGGAAGAGCCCAGCTGAAGTTGTGAGGATGCCACTTCTCTGTAGCCCTGATGTTATGGCAGACCTTGCAATATTTGTGCCTCAACCTTCCAAGAAGCTGGCATTGTATGCCTATGCCACTAGGTATGGCTAGATGCCTCTCTGATACAGCCTTTGTTAAAGTACCACAGTGGGTGCTGGAATGTTCTAGAATGAAAGTGAGAGTTGATGAAAGAAAGCCATATCAGCTTTGGACGGTGATATTAAAGGTCTTCAAGACCAGGAAGGAATTATTAATCCACTGTAGTTTGGGCTGAAACTCTTCAGTGGCACCTTTCTCTTAGAGGGCACAAGAAAAAATGTGCATATCAGCCTGTCATTTTGCTGAATTTGGGTCAAGCCAGGAGGGTCACCTTGCACAGCAAGAACGTTCTGTCAGTGACTGATGTCAACCTGGTACCCAACAGTTGAGAAGACCAAGAAGCTGGCCCCCAAACACATCACCAGCCTCCATGGAGGTGATATCGATAGCAAGTTCATATCTCTCTCGACAGAAGAACAAAGAGGAACAAAGGTTTTCTATTTGTTTCTGCCTCTGAGCTAATTGTTTCCATTCTAAACAGAAGCATTATAAATAGCAGAGACACTCCAGTGGTCCGTTTGGCTCCTAAATGGTGATACCTATTTGCTAGGGAAGTCCTAAACTTTGGCCACTCTGTACATGTGCAAGAAGCCTCTCAGCAATTGGAGACTTGGAGATGGAGTGTGAAAGTCATACCTAGCTCCAAGAGAATCCAGTAAAGCATGTGTAACTTTGAAAAAGCAACAAGGAAGCCACAAGGAAAGTATTCAGTGAGGTTTCAGGGACACATGCAGCCCATGTCTTGGACTTGGGGCCACAATCTCCATAGTAAGGGAGATATTTGCAACAAGCATTGGGTAGGGCGCTGATAGCATGGCAGATAATTGTCCCTCAGGGTGGAACTACATAACCACACCACTGCCTCTCAAAGGGGACACCCAAACACCTCTCACTGTTCCACCTGGTCCTATGTTGACTGGCTATAAGTTCATCCTTCTGCCTTCTCCTTTCCTTTCTCCCTTCCCCTCTTGCTCAGTGAGAGGTACAATTTACTTGGATATGATTAGCTAGAGGACCACAGGTGACACTGAGAATGCTAACGATGGTTTTTCCAACACTTGACCATCTGTAAGTTTGAAAAGCACATTTGAGTTAATCTTTCGAGCCATGCAAACTCTCACATCCAGTTTCTTTCTGCTCTGATCCATTTCTTTTCATCTACTATGTGGATACCCCTTCCTTTGGGACCACTGATCCTTTCCCGAGTCTGTATGTGATGAACTGCCTTTCAATTGCTGTGAACAGAGCTATGAGATCTGCTATGCATGTGATAGACTTGTTCGTGATAAAGAACAATGTGAAAATGGATGTCACTCAGCCTGCTAGGTACTGAGTCATCTGCCAGAATGTGTTTCTACTCTCAGATACCATGATCTCCATCAGGTGACCCCAAACTAAGAAGGTCTTGAAGGCTTAATAAAGGTCAAGTGGCAAGGGCGAGTGGATCAAGTGTTCAGTTTATGGCAAGAGTGAACCTGGGTGCTATTTACATTCTGTCTGTGATGCTTGGGCTAGGAAGACTTATGGTGCATAGGTGAGCCTGAGGTCTAAGACAGGGAGGACCCAGCTCTCTGCTCACCCTCTGCTTCTCCCACTTGTTTTGGGCAGGACAGCTTTGTTTGTCTCAAGGCCTCCGTACCATCACCAGAACATTTCTGAGAAGTAGCCATACTAGTTGCCTAACTGGGACACCTTCTGCTTAGAAGCTGCATTTGCTCTTGATGAACCTCCCATTCTATTTCCAGGCTTTCTTTTGGGCATGCCCAGTGACCCCCACTCCGAGCCTTCATATTTCCAACACTTTTGTCAGTCCCCAATATGATGAATGTCTTACTTTCATTTTCAACCTGACTTCAGTGAAGCCAGAACAGGCACAATCTCTCCCAGATTACTAAAGCTCCACCCTAGAGTCTATAATCCTTTTTGAGAAAAGCTTTTTCTATGTAGCCCTGGCTGGTCTTGAACTTTTTCTGCTTCTATCTCCTTAGTAGCTGGAATTATAATCATGTACCATTACAAGTATGTGCTATGATATCTGGCCAATGCAATTCTTTTTAAAAATTATTTTTGTTTTCTGCACATTGGTATTTTGCCTGCATGTATGTCTGTGTAAGGGAGTCAAATCCCCCGACTGGAGTTACAGACAGATGTGAGCTGCCGTGTGGGTACTGGGAGTCAAACCTCTTAACCACGGAACCATCACTTCAGCTCCCCCACCCTGCAAAGCAATTCTTTAATTGGCTCTATCATGTGATTGCTACATCCACTGACTCAACCACAGTGTGTTGTCACAAGCATCTTTGGTGGGAATAGGTACACGTGAATGTTATATGTACTCACTAGTGAGGTGTGTGTGTCAGTAGGGTGTGTGCTACACTTATGGCTGCTGCTAAACAGGCTGACACTATTGGCACCTGCTGAACACTAGGGCAATGGAACCATTCCCTCCATGACTTCAGAGTCCAGAGGGCCTCAAGCACACCAAAAACTGAGGCTGAGCCCTACCTGCCTTTATCATAGGAGGCGGAAGAGGCTGGTTGGCAGGCCTGGAGAAGACCATCTTCCTGGAATCCAGCAGAAGGCGGCAGTACCCCGCAATCAGGCAGGCAAAGTTGGTAGCTTCAGGCCACTCCATCAACAGCACCAGAGGCTGTGGAAGAGATGGTTCAAAACATGAAGACATGAGAAGGCAGGAGAGAGGCAGGTGTATTTCTGGGAGGACAGTAACAATGAAAAGACAACTTGAGTAGTTACAGGAACCATGCATTCCAACCCTGCTTGAGGTCCATGGCCAGGCAATTTCCTCTGCCATGGATATTCCTTTGTAGTAACGGCTTTTCTAGGTATCAGCATTAAATAGACCTTGACTCACACATTTAATGAACCACCTTTACTGAAAAAGACTAAAATTATGTAACATCATGTGACTGCTGTGTGGCTGTATTTGCATTTATCAGAGCCCAGCTGGGAGAGTGGGGGTGAAGCTGGGAATCTAGGCTAGGCTGAGGGATGGCCTGGAATATCCTTGGCACATTGGCTGCATAAAGTTGCCATATGCCCTGGCAATATCCAGAGGAGCTCCCTGGACACAGCATTCTATACAATGGAGTCCTGTGACTTTAGGGACAAAACCTTTCTGGCCTAAGTCCCGCTTGGCCTTCCTGATCTCCCCTCTAAAGTAGCCTGGAAATGGCCACTGATTTTTCTTTTCTTTTATTGGACACACATTTTTCACTGCATAGCTCTGGCTAGTCTGGAACTCACTTTGCAGCCCAGGCTGGCCTCGGGCTCATAGCAATCCTCTTGTCCTTGTCTTACAGGCGTGAGCCACCATGACAGTTTATTGGCATTTCTTATTTCTTTCTTTCTGTCTTTCTTTCTTTAAAGATGTATGTATGTATGTATGTATGTATGTATGTACGTACGTACGTACGTACATGGGTGCTTTGTATGTATGAATGTCTGTATACCAGAAGAGGGCATCAAAGTCTATTATAGATGGTTGTGAGCTGTCATGTGAATGTTGAGAATTGAACTCAGGACCCTGGAAGAGCAGCCAGTGCTCTTAACCACTGAGCCATCTCTCCAACCTCTTACTGTGTTTCTTTCTTTCTCTTTTATGTGACAGGGTTTTGCTGTGTAGCCCCTGGCTACACTCTGTAGACCAGGCTAGTCTCAAACTCTGAGATCTGCCTAGGATTAAAGGCATGTGGCTGTTGATTGGTGTTTCTTGGTCTGGGGTTAAAGGTGGTAGGTTAAACAAGCTATGCAGATAATATTGCTTTGGGAATTCTAAGGTCCTATGATATATTAACTAATATATTACATGAAACATCAAAGATTTTAGTATTCCAAATTCATTTGACCCCAGAGATGCTTGTTCATTTGTTTTTTTTTTTTTACAGAAAATCTCATACCAACAGGGTTCTTATTATTTCTTTTGCAGTGCTAGAGATGGAATATAAGACCTTGTGCATTCTGGGCAAACACTGTACAATCAAACCACTCCCCTGGCCCCAATTGCTGCTGTTTCCTAAAACCATAATGGAAAATATTATCACACTCTGTTGATTGATCCTGGAGTCAACTCCCTAACTGTTTCAGAGATTTCTGCAATGATAAGACAGTAGTGCATTTTAAAAACTTCAAATTTGTCCTATCATTTCAAAGGTGTCATGTGAGTAAGTTGGATCAAATCAAAGTGAGATAATAACTTGTGGAGACTGGCTGAGGAGGAAGTCATGGGCTATGAGTAACCATGACCTTTTGTGATGACTAGAGGACATTATTAAGAGCTAATAGAAACCTGGTGAGGTGTAGCCATGCTTTATTATCCTGGTGTTTGGAGATGAAGCCAGGAAGATCAGGAGTTCAAGGTCTCCTTTGAGGCCAGCCTGGGCTGAAATAAACCCTGTTTCAAACTGGGGATATGGATCAGTAGTAGACTGCTTGCCTAACATGAGCAAGGCTCTAGGTTTGATTTCCAGCACTACAAAATAAGAGCCCAGAAGAATTAAGAGGGAACATCCCTTGTCTGCTCAGCTAGGAAGTGACTGCAGCAGTCCAGGAAAGAAATGATTAGGCCCTCACCAGTGAAGATGAAGGGCCTTCATGAGTACTCCATAAAACCCAACCAACAACTAGATCATCTGCCTTTGGCTGCTACTGTCACCTTAGGAACAATTCTGAATCCAAATCATTGCTGGTGGCTGGAGTCAGATTAGTTTTCTTTGCTAGCTCTTAGGAACACAACATGTAGGTTAAGCTGGACATAGACTGGTTCATTCAGAGCAGAGGCCAGCATGTGTTTTTACATTTTGATTTTATTTGTTGATTTATTTTAATTTTCTCCTTTAGTTTATTTTATGCACATGAGTGTTTTGCCTGCATGTATGTCTGTGCACCACATGCTTGCCCGGTGCCCTTAGAGACTAGAAGAGAGTGTTGAGTTCCCTAGAACTGGAGTTACTACTAATTTTAAGCTGTCATGTGTGTATTGGGAATCAAACCTGGGTCCTTGGGAAAAACAGCCAGAGCTCTTAACCGCTGAGCCACCTCTCCAGACAACTTGTTTTTATTATTGATAAAGGATCCTAACCCAAACTCGTTTCTGAATTGAGATCCTCCTATCATAGCCTTCTAAACACTAAAATTATAGGTTTTCACCACCATGCCCCACTTCAAGCATTTTCTTTGTAGTGCTAGAGTATAAATATTTTAGACTTTACAAGCCGCCCAGGCTTTGTTGAAACAGTACTTCCACCATAGTGTGAAAATAGCCCTAGATAATCTGTTAGCTAAACAAATGTCTGTGACTGTGTTAGAATTAATATTTATAGAGGCAGGAGGTGGGTTGAAGTCAGCTTACTGGGCATAGTTTGATCTATTCAATACACCTTGTAACTTACTACTTTTGTTTGTTTGAGACTGTGTTTTGCTATGTAGTTCAGGCTAGCCTCAAAATCCTGGTAATTTTCATACTTCAGATTCCCTAGTGCTGGAATTACAGGCATGCACAACCACTCTTGAACATGGCATATTTTTGTTTGGTTTGGTTTTGAGACAAGATTTCACTATACAGCTCAGACTGGCCTGAAACTCATAATCCTCCATCCCCAGGCTTCTCATTAACCTTGATGCTTTTGTCAACAGTGATTTGACATTCTTTGGCCACTCTTCTCATGGCTTCTGTTTTTGTGAGGTGACAATGTGCTTTGGTTCTGTGATCTCTGGTTATCTTTGCATTGGCTCCTCTCTTTTTTAAAGATTTATTTTGATTTATGTCTGTATGTCTGCATGTTAGCATACAATCATTCGTGCAGGTGTCTGAGGAAGGCACAAGAAGTGTCAGCTCCCCTGGAGCTGAAATTACAGGTGGTTGTAAGACACTAGATGTGGGTGCTGGGAAATGAACTCAGGTTCTCTGGAAGAGCAGTAACTACTCTTTAACACTGTGGTACCTGCCCAGCCCACCTGTCTCTGTTACTCTTTAGTTGGCTTTTCTCATGTAGCTTTTTATAAAACCTTAGGTAGGTGCCAAGCTTCGTTTACAATTCTTGATTCTTCCCCATGGTGGGTCATCTCTTACGTCTGTGTTGTGATTCTTGAGCCAGTGTTTGATGGGAGATGCTTTTCTGTAAATATGTTTCTCATACTGGTTAATGAATAAAGCACTGTTGGCCAATAGGAAAGCAAGACAGGAGGGACTAGAAGACTAGGAGGAAAGAAGAAGTAGGAAGGAGGAGTCAACATGGAGAGCCCGGAGAGGTAGCACGCCAGCCACTCTGGCCAGTAAGATGAGATGAGACCATGTGGAAATACTTAGAATAGTAGAAATGGGTTAATCATTAAGAAAGAACTAGCCAAATTCGTAACTGGCCAACAGCATTGTATCAAATACAGAGTCTCAGCATGTTATTTGGGGCTGGCATGGTGGGCCTGGCCGGCAGGGAAAAGCTGCTTGTAACAAATGGTGTCAGTGTGGGACCAGGCAAGCTGGTGGAAAACAACTAGCTACAAGTGTTGCATTGTATTTCCCTTTGAACTCTTTTCCTTTCTCAAAGCACATAAAATGCTATAAGTCAAATACTTTTCTTTGAGACAAGGTCTCATTCTGTAGCCTAGGTTGACCTGTATTACATAGCCTATACTGGTCCCACACTGCAGCAATCCTCTGGCCTCAGCCTCTAGAGTGCCACTACACCCAACTTGTTCATTAGATAGTTTTCGAATATCTAGTTCCAATGCACGTCACAGCAAGGCATTTGGACTGTCACTGAAAGAACAAGTTAATGACTAATGATGGTTCTATTAAATTCATGAAATACCACGGGAAGGAAAAAGGAATAATCTATACACAGTGAGGAGCAATGGCTCTTTCCTCCAGCGAGAGGAGCCAGGGATTAAATGTTATCCAGTCATTATTGGGAAGGGACACTGGTGATGTCTGTACTTCCAGTAATGGAAACTTCTCAGTTACAATAGAATGATCAGCCTTTTATAACACAGACAGATAGAAGGGTAGAATAGGTCAAGGGAGCCAGATGAACCTTCTAGCTTCACCCTATCATGTGCAGCAGAAAGACACAGAGAGGTTTGGATGTTGACAATTGCTGCCATCATTACTGGGAGGACTCAAGACACACTAGGTTTGCCCCCAGGGCATTCATAGACACCATGGACATCTCCACTGCTATGACTTTATTTCAGGATCTCACCAACTTCTCCATACTTAAACTATGTGATGATGCTGAGGCATGGGGGGGGGGGCTCTCAGCCTGGGGTCCTTGTGTCTCTCGTCCCAAGCTGCTTAATCTGTGTGAATTTATGCCTCAACTGTGTGTATGTTGTGTCAAACAAATTGTGAGGAAGATAACTTAAGGACCTCCCGCAGCCCCTAAGTGGCCTTTCTTCCCGCAGTGCCTTTCTGCTTTACTTCCCTATTGCTACTTAAGGGGTCTTTCTAATGCACAACTCTTATTATAACTTAGCACCGTCAATAGTGACGAAATCCAACTTCCCTATAACGGCTCATAAGACCTTTCAGGATTTGGACCTATGTTTTAGCTTGGTTTATTCCCCCTCTCATATCACCACCCATCTCCTTCTATTTAAACAGTGGCATATAGTTTAGTCTGCCAAGCTAGTTCATCCCTTCTGTACTTTAACCTATGCTGCCCCCTCTAGCTAAAATCCTCTCATGTTCTGTCATATCCACCCAGCAAGCTGTGACACACTGGAGAGCAAGATCAGCTGACAGCTACAGCCACTCATTCCAGAACAGAACAACCGGGTCCTTGCCTTTGTAGAGCTTACAATGTAACTGGCCATAAATCATACACCAAATAATCTTAGAAACAAATATGTCCACAAATTATGATAAGGACCAGGAAGGGAAATTACAGGTTTACCAGAACATAGACTGTCCTGGAGCAGTGTGTGGGTAGGTATGAACATGTGCATATGTGACATTTGGTTTCAGAAGCTAGAAGAAGCTTCTTTGTGGACATGGCACTGACTGACAAATTGAATATTGGACTATTTGCCCAATGCCCAGGCTGAGTGGCTGATTGATGGATGGACAGATTGATGGGCTGGCTTGTTGAAAGGCAGTCTGACTCACTTGAGCCCTGGCTGACAAGCTGGATGCAGGGTAGCCAGACAGCTTCACATTTGGATTGGTTAACTACCTGGCTGGCTGCTTGGCTGGCTACAGACAGAATTGCTGTCAGGAGTCTGACTGACTGACTGTACTGATTCCATTTCAGTTTCTCCTTACCCCTATTGTAGTCCAGTATCATCAATAAAAGAGCAAGAAGGCAAAATCCCGTACTCTGAGAAGTCCAAACACAGCAACAGGTGGCTCAGGACAGCACAGACCATCACATTAGTAGCCTTACTGGGTAGCCAACTTGTCCCCAACATGGGCTAAGCATGGCTTGTAAAAGGCACACAGATGAGCTTTTTGCCAACAGGGGTACAAATCAAATTAAGGGAAGGAGAGCAGAGGTCGGATAGGTTTCTTATAAAAGTTCAAAAACAACCATTTACCTTAAATAGGATTTTAATGATTATGATGCTTCATGTAACACTTGCCCATACAGAAAACACTAAAGCAATAAAGCTCAAGCAGGAGAACGGGAAGCATGCTGGGCCACAGAGATCCCATGGGGGCACTCCTTTGATGGTTTCCTTTTCGACCTTATGTGCTTCTGTAGTAATGGAGTAGGGTAATGGCCCAGTGGTGTCTGTTTCAGTTTGTTGTCTCTTGGAGAACAATATGTGAACACTACCTCATGTTCTCTCTACTATGAACAAGTAAACTGAGTGAAAACTGTAACTAAATACACCCAGGCCATCTTCAAGTGGAAAATGAGATAAAGAGTATGGAGTTTAAGGCATGAGCCAGGCAGGAGAAGCTCCAGCAGGGATTAATTTGACATGCTCCACCTGTATCTCCTTCCTGGGATGCCCTGGTATAGAGTTGGCTCACTCCAGCATCTCTGACAAGACAAAAAGGATGGGGAGTATTCTGGAGAGGCAAGGGTACCAGAATACCAGAGAGCCTGTTTATTTGAGTTCTTGCCTCCATAACACTGGGAAAGGCTAATTGGGCATAGCCAGACAATTTGGGGGTAAGGCAGAATATCATTTTAAAGCAATGGTTTTTGGGCCAGCTGTACATTAGAATCACCCAGGCGTCTGTAAAAATGTAGCTGTCTCTACACCCAGAAATGCTGATTTAAATGATCTGGGAGGAACAGCAGGATAGCCAGTGATTTTAAATCTTTACACACGAGCCACGTGTTGGGGAGAAGTGCATGCCTATGATCCCATCATTTTGGAGGGTAGAAGAGGTAGGATCAGAAATTTTGGAGGGTAGAGGAGGTAGGATCAGAAATTCAAGGTCATACTTTGAGGCCTGTGTGGGTTACATGAGAACCTGTTTCAGAAACAAAAGCATGGTTCTTATGGGTAGTCACTATGATAGTTTGAATGTTATTGGCCCCCATAAGTTCATAGGAAGTTGTACTAATAGGAGGTGTGGCTTTGTTGGGAGTGGGTATGGCCTTGTTGGAGGAAGTGTGTCATTGTGGGGGTGGACTTTGAGTTTTCTTATTGTCAGGATACTGACTTGTGTCTTAGTTGACTCCCTGTTGCCTGCAAGCCAGGAGGTAGCCAGCAACACATCAACCTGAGCACCACCATGCTCCCCACTATGATGATAATGGATTGAACCTCTGAAACTGTAAGTGAGCCACCACAATTGAATGTTTTCTTTATAAGACTTGCCGTGCTGATGGTGTCTCTTCACAGCAATGAAAACCCTAGCTAAGGCAGCCATGGCTGAGATAGAAGACCCTCCCAGAATATTTATTCTCAGGCCACAGTGGGCTATCTAGGAGGAAATGGGCTAAGTCTGATTTCCAACTTTGGTGTCCTTTGCTAAGGAAATTCAAGCAGCTGAAATACAAGGTTCCATATGTAGCAGTATACTTACCTTACAACAAGATTCTCTCCTGTTTATTTAGGTTACATTTACTTCTTCTATATGCATATGTCTCTCTGTGTGCACCAGGGCTTGAGTGTGGAAGTCAGAGGGCAGCTTATACGAGTTGGTTCTCTTTTTTCATTGTGTAGGATCTGGGGATTAAACTCGGGTTTCCAGGACTTGGTAGAAGGCTTCTTCTGAACCATTTCACTTGCCTTCCCCACTTCTTTCTGAGCTAGGTCCTCCTTAGCCGGCCTTAAACTTTTGACCCTCCTGCACTAGCCTTCTAAGTGCTGGGACTCTAGGCATTCATCTTCATGCATAATTGCAACCATTTCTTTTAAACTCTAATCTGTGCATTTGTTGATTTCTGTAGTATCTATATGCCAACCAAGCTATTAGTATGATGTTGTCATTCATCTTTCATGTTCATATGGAAAAAAATTAAATGTTGCTGTGTCCATTTCATAGAGCATAGCAACCTACACAGCAGAGTGATGCTTTTTGGTAACAAAAGCTGGTGGCAAATGGCATGTTTATCAATCAAATAATATCTTTATTATTGCATGTGAGTGCTGGGTACGATGTAGCTCAGTTAGTTGAGTGCACTCACGGCTTGCCTACCATTAGAAAACCCTGGTGTCATGGAAGGCCTCATCCATCTTGGGAGGTGGATGAGGGGTGGGATGGAGGGTTGGTTGGGAGCATGGGAGGACAGGAGGAAGAGGGAACTGGGACTGGTATATAAAATAAGATTGTTTTTAATTTAAATAAAACTTTATAAAAACCTGGGTGTGATTATTGTGGGATATTATTTTAACTGTGTAAAGGTGTGTTGCATCTGTTTCTGCTGCTTTTGTTTACAATTCAAATATGTGTTGTGCTGTTTTATGTTGCATTTGTTTAACTCTGTAAAACTGTGTCACTTTGCGTAAGTGGTTTATAAACACCTAATTGGTTTAATGATAAAGAGCTGAATGGCCAATAGCTAGGCAGGAGAGAAATGAGGAGGGGCTGGCATGCAGAGAGGATAAATAGAAGGAGAAATCTAGGAGAGAACAAGGAGAAGAGAAGGATGTCAGGGGCCAGGCACCTAGCCCAACAGCCAGCCAGCCACAGAGTAAGAAGGAAACAAAATATACAGAATAAAGAAAGGTAAAAGGCCCAAAGGCAAAACGTAGTTAAAGATAAACAGAATAATTTAAGTTAGAAAAGCTGGTTAGGAACAAGCCAAACTAAAGCTGGGCATTCGTATTTATTTGGGAGCTGGATGGTTGGCCTCCAAAGAGTAAACAATAAAAACAAAACAAAACAAAAAATAGCAATTTATGTGGTGGCACATAAATTGTGCATGGTGGCACACATCTTTAATCACGGTGCTTGGGAGGTAGAGGCAGAAAATCATGAGTTCATGGTCATCTCATTATTTTAGCTATAAAGAAAGTTTAAAGCCAGCCTGAGATACCTGAGACCCTGTCTCAAAAGTAAAATAAAGGAAGGAAAAACAAAACTGTAATATATGAGTACTTGTTATTTGAAAAACCTTATGGTATTAATTTCTTACTGTCTTCATAACACATGACTCCAGATTTAGTAGCTTAAATGATACACACACATTTGTTCCTTTATCGTGTTGGAGGTAAGAATTCTGATACGAGGTTTACTGGGTTAAAAACTGATTGCAAGACTATGTCAATTTTGGTGGTCTAGAGTTGAATCTATTTCCTTGCCTTTCCTGATCCTGGAAGTCACCAAACTCCTTGGTCCTTGGTCCTCTTCCCTAATGAAGGCTGGCAAGGGTGAATAGTCTTCATATCACACCTTTCTAACTGCCCCTCCAGAATCTCTGTACCACATAGCCTGACTATTGACTACATTAGTCCCACTTGAATAATTCATGATAATCTCCCCATTTTAAGGTCAGTTGATTAGCAATCTTAATTGCATCTGTACTTTTTATTCCTCTCTGTCATAGCATATTCACAGGTTCTGAGGATTATGGAACACGGATATTTAGGAAGGGATTATTCTATCTATTGTACATGATAAATCCTATTACCACCTATAACAATTATGACGCCAAGTAGATAGTTCTCCCAAAGTTTCCTTTTGCATTTTGTCAATTATTCTTAGTAGGGAATACTTGAACCATTTATCACTTGGTGACACCTCTGAGCACTCATATCATTCTACCTGACTATTGATCACAGCTTACTCCTACACTGCAACCTTTTAAAGCCTCATCTACACACCAAATACAATGTATTTATCTCCAAAGGTAGTGTCATCTTACCACCTACTCACGATCTGCTAGAGTTCTTTACACCTAGCACTGTTCTTTAGTGCACATTGGATATGTGCAGTAGGCAATAGGGGTAAGAATAAGAAAACACCCATGTGTGCAACACCCATGTCCATCTTAACACATCACATGCTTCACATCTGCTCCTTGGCTTCACAGTTGTCTTCTGCCCTTCTTTCAGGCTGGTTCAAATCAGCTCTCATTCTGTTACCCCTCTGTTCGAGGACCTACAGTGCATTCCTATTAATCAACCACATTGAATCTAAATTCCTCAAACTGGCTTGGGAGGCTTTTAACTGACTTGTTCTGCCCGCCCCTAATCTCTCCAATCTCTTCTCTCCTTATTTTCTTCTCCAGCCAAGCAACTATGCTTATCGACCTGCACATATGGCTTGCTTATTTCCGTGCTTGCTCCTTGCCTTTGAACACATCCCACTCCTCTCTGCTAATTCATCCCTATCACTTCAAGATCCAGCTCAAAACACCCTCTTGAGGAAGCTAGTTGTGGTTAACTCCTTCAAGTTCTGTTCATTCCATATTCCATACCACATTTATCTATTCACTTCATACTGTCTTCTTTAGAAAGGCGTAGTGAGATATTCACCATGTCTGCGCCTGTGGCTTAGACCACTCCCATTGGGGGGTGGAGATAGGGCCGGATGTGACCTGGGGGTAAAGGCTGAGGAGGGGTTCAGAGGCTCTCTCTTACTGGCAGATGCTGGAAGGCTTAGGATCCTGTTGAACCCACCGTGTTCATCTGCCTATGTTGTGAGTTATTTCTCCCTGAATAAACATCTATTCGGCCTAATTGTTTATCCTGGTCCTTATTAAACCGCAATAGAAAGAGATGTATTTTAGTTTGTATTTGTGTGTGTGTGTGTGTGTGTGTGTGTGTGTGTGTGTCTTCCCTGAAAGGGTGAATGTCATCTGATTCCATAGTTATGCAGGTGTTCTGATGCTGTGTCAAGGTAGGTCATGTGTGTGCATGATTCTAGCCACTATGATAAGAAATATTCATTCATGCTCACCACCGTGGGTGGACCACCTCCAGAAACAAGCAGGGTGTTCCTCAGTCAGTAGACACATACTGACCTCAGCTCTGCCTCTTTCCTCTGGTCATATAGGTTGGTCCTTTCCTCTGATCATATAGGTAGGTCTTCAACCTATGCTTACTCTAATTACTCTAATTCATTGTGTTATAAAATCATTTGGAGAAAATAAAAAATTAAATCAATCCTGATGCCCAAGTAGCACTTCTAACCATCAAAATAATCAGTTCTTGCTGGGCAGTGGTGCACACCTTTAATCTCAGCATTTGAAAGGCTAGAGGTAGGCCGATCTGTCTGTGAGTTCGAGGCTGGCCTGGTCTACAGAGTAAGTTCCAGGACAGCCAGGGCTACACAGAGAAACCCTGTCTCCAAAAGGGGTGGGGGAATGTCAGTTTTCAGAGTAGGGCCCAGGTGCCTTCATTTTTTAAAACCTCTCATGAAATTTCTATTGGGCTACTGATGTGGAAAACTCACTAATGAAATATTGCGGGCTGAAAAAAAATCCAAAAGCTGTTTCTCTGTTTTAAACCCCTTCTGTATCTCTGTGAGCCACACTTCCCTGCACTGCTTGTCTTTCTTTGCCTTTCCTTACCAGTTGGCTTTTTACCCAACAACATCTGAGGAAAGTAGCAATCAAATAGTTGGGAAAGTCGCCACAACCCCATTAAACATCAGCACAGGTTCCCAAACCAATGGTAATCCTGTGTATCACAGGTGGAAAAATTAACACATTAAAGCTTCCTGGGTTTTACAAACACAAAACTAAATACTTGGTTCTTTTAGAAACAGCAAAACACTTCATTCGCTTAATCTGTTAACTACATGTCCTCCCAGGAAAGCTTTTAAGAAAGGAAAGCTGTACCTCCTTCCAAGAGTCTCTGCCAGCTGGCAGGAAGGCTTGCCCCCTGCCCACACTGGTCACTGTATTCAAACAGGAGAACTGTGGAGGAGGTGGCTGACCATTGCTGCCAGACTTCTACAGCTGCTTGCCAGTCTGAAGCTGTTGATCTATAGGGAGGGTTCTGAGGTTTTAGGAGAGCTGGTCTCTGGGGGCTGAGATGGGACGTTAGCTCTGATTGTCCCTCCACTCCCTAGAACCACTGGGTCCATGCACAGACACGCCTCTTACATAGCTCAGAGTGGGTGTTTCCCAACCAATATACATGTGGGATGGGCAGAGATGGGTGAAGGCATTCATTTCTTTAATCTCTGAGCAGACAGGCAGGACCCAGGGTGTCCAGATTCTCTCTCTAAGGCTGCTCCATTTAGCTTGAATTTCCAAGTGACTGTGATTTTCTTCTTTTTACATTTTGCAGTGCTAAAGACAGAATCTAGGGTCTATGCTAGTCAAGTGTTCTATCACCAGGCTTCCTCAGAAGCCATAAGCACTCTTTCCCCAAGGGCTGGGAAGATGGTCCAGTTAGCAAAGTGCAAGCATGAGGACCTAAGTACCATCCCCTAGCATCCATGTAAGCAAACAGGGTGTGGTAGCAATGCACCTGTAATCCAAGGGCTGAGAAAGGTGAAGACAGAAAGATCTCTGGGCCTTGGTGGTCAGCCAGTCTAGCCAAATAGGTTTTGGTCCTGTCTCAAAAGTAAGGTGGAGAGCAACTGGGGAAGATACCTCTGGACTCCACTAGCATGTGACATACACCTGTACACACTGAGAACACACACAGACATTTTGAGACAAGGACTTCCTACATAGCCTAAGCGTGAAGTGAAATTTAATCTTCCTCTCGGCCTACCAAGTAGCCATGAATACAGACAGCTATGCAACACCATACCCATCTATATGAATTTTATTTTCTTCCTTTTTCTTTAACACTTGAGACAGGAGCTAGCTACATAGCCTAAGCTGGACTTGTAATCACTGTGTAGGCAGTGATGCTCCTGCCTCAGTTTTCTGAATACTGGGATTATAAGCCACCATGATATCCATAAATGCAAATATCTGTTTGCGCTATGACAAGAATAATGGTGAAATGATGGTTTGGGTAGCTTCTGGTGCTCCAGTTCTCCATAGAGACTGATTCAGGCTGACCCAACACTTTGTAGCCCTACATGGTGCTGTGTGGTAGTTAGAATGAGAATGGTCCCCATAGGTTCATATGTTTGAACACTTGGACATCTCCAATTGATAGTGCTATTTGGGAAGGATTAGAAGGTATTAGAGGGGGTGTGTCACTAAGGGTGGATTCTGAAGTTTCAAAAGTCCACAGCACTCCCAGTTATCTCTTTCTGCCTTGTACCTGTGTCTCAAGATGTGATCACTCAACTACTGGGCCACTGCCATGCTTGCTTGCCTGCTGCCATGCTCCATGGTCGTGGACTCTAAACCTCTGGAACTATAAGTGACAAGTAAATGAGTTCTTTTTATCTTTTTTTTTCTTTAATGTCTTGAGATAGGATTTCTCTGTGTAGCTATGGCGCCTGCTCTGGAACTTGCTCTGTAGATCAGGCTGGCCTCGAACTCACAGAGATCCACCTGAGTGCTGGAAATAAAGGTGTGTGCCACCACCACCACCACCGCCTGGCTTGGTCATGCTATTTTAATGATTGCAATAGAGCAGTAAGTAAGGCATGCTGATTAGTCATCTTAGATGGTCTCAGTCCTAAAAGACGGAGAAGGGAAAGATGAGGACAAAGGATTCTAGGGAGAAGCCACTTCAAAATATCTGAGGCTCACTTCACATACCCCAACATTCTTTCCTTCTTCCTCAGGCCTGTTCCTGGAAAGAAGCAGTATCTCAAAGCAGGGCTCACCTTGGCATCCATGATACTGGTCTCCACTCGGGCCACGCCCTGGTTCTCCCGGAACAGCTGGATCTTGCTGATCTTGCTGAACTCAGACAGCACAGTGGTGAGGTTGGTTTTGAGGTCAATAACATGGCTGATGCCATGACGGGGTCCCACCAGGAGAGTGGTGGCTGACTGCTTCTCGTCCTAGTGCCAAGTGTGCCAGGCAGACAACATTCACAGACAGAAGTGGGGAGAATGTCCAAGGAGAAGAGGCAGTGAGGAAGAGAAAATATGTGTTATGTTGGTTCTGCTGGGGTATGTGAGGAGTGGGGGAAGGGAGGTGAAATACCTGAGGCCCAGTGCCAGGGTTAAAAGGGCAACCTTGAGGAGAAAATGGTCTGGAACCTCTCTGGTTCAGGATCCTAGATCCTTGGCCCAAATCACACCTTATGTACAGCAGCAAGTTAAGTGGGCAGCATCAGGGTTGGCTCTAACAAAATTGTGAGGTAGGTGAAATATGTTCTTTCTGGTGACATTGGAGAACTTTCCTTTATCAAGCCCTGAGGTAGTTTTCACAGTTGCTGAGAGCCATCCAGTGCTTTTGCCTGACTGGGTAGCGCTGTGTCTGGCTTTTACCCACCCTCCACCAACTTACACTTCTCACCCAGTGCCAAAGACAAATCGAAAAACCAACTTTGCCTAAGGCATTCATGGTTGTTTAGGTGCTTAATGAAGGGTTCCCTAGATTTGCCCTTTAATAGGTAATCCAGCAGCATTGACTCAGAAGAATGACCAATAGGCATTTGAGCAATGTCAGGCTGGTGGAAGAGAGGTTTGAGGGTTTGTGGGGGTGAAGGGAGGAGATGGGGGCTTTCAGTATTCTACAAATCCCAGCATACGAATGGCTGCTCCTAGATCCGACAGACTGGATCCCCTTAAACGGGGCTGACAAACTCCTTGAAGCCATCAAACCTGAGCCTTCTGCTGGCCCACTCCCTGCTATTAACATCACCCCAGGAACCTCTTATGTCTGCCTACAGACACTTTGATAAGCAGATTTTCTCCAGTGTGTCACGCTAGCACAACAGCGTGTTCCACAGAGCATGACAAGCACCTGGAGCCAATCAGTGAGATGATTTGAATTTCCTTTTACCAGAGGCAGCTAGACTGAAGCAGTCTTAGGGATGGTGCCAGCTGAGCCCAGCCCCAGGGCATCGCTGTGCAGTTCTTGGTACGTAGGTAGGGGGCAGTATGGAGACTCAGGAATCCTGGGCTAGGAGACTATGGGGGTATGTTTATGTAGAGGCCATCAAATAGAATAGGGATATGCCTCAATGGCTAAAAATAAATTTTTACAACATTTTTTAAAAGGTTGGAAATAAGTCGAGAGAACCATATTTTTGACACATGAAAATGCTATGAAATTCAAATTTCTGTTTCTCCAAATAGTTATTGGCACAGTGCAACAGCCATTTGTTAATACATTGTGGTTGTTTTCATGTTAAGACAGCAGGGATGACTGGCTGCTACAGAGATCCATTTGATCCACCAACAAAAGGCAAACATATTTTCTATCTGGCCTTTTACAAACAAGGGTTGACAAGCCTTGGAATATAGGAAGGGGGCACAAAAGGATTGGTAAGGGGCATTGAAAGCAGATGTAGTTGGCCCTCATTATCTATAGGGGATTGTTTTCAGGATTCTGTTGCATATCAAATCTACAGGTGTGCTTAGTTCCTATTAAAAATGGCATAGAATTTGCATATAATCTGCATGTATATTCTCATGTGCTTTTGAGAAAGGGTCTTACACATGCAAGGATGGCCTCAATCTTGAACTCATGATCCTTGTTCTTTAGCCTCTAGAGTGCTGGGATTACAAGCATGCACTATCACATCTGACCATAATGTATGCTTTAAATCATCTCAACATTACTTATAATACCTAATGCAGTGCAAATATTGTATAAAAGTTGTTAGGCTGTCATGTCTAGAGAATAATGACAAGAAAAATGTCTATACATGCCCAGTACCAACACATTTTTTCTTAGGCTATTGTCGATCTGCAGTTGGTTGAATCCATGGATGTAGTGGATGCATTGAATATAGAGCTAGACAACAACAAAGACTGGATTTCTCCCCCCATGCTCCCACACTTTGCCCCTCCCCAAATCCCATAGTCCCACTGACCAGGCCTACAGTGTTGAATAAAACACCAGTGAAGGTCGGAAGTTCATTCAGAATTCGAAGGTACTGGAGCTTTGCTTGAATTGCGGAGCCCTGTGGAAACAATCCACCTTGAAATAAAAGTCCAGAGGAACAGAGAAAAACAAGCCCACATCCTCCAAGTGGAGTCTCAACCTCTTATGGCAGGAGCTAGTCACCAGCCTACTCCATGAAAATGAGAAGGGCCTGGGTAAAGCTGGAAGTCCCAGTTTGGATGGTTCTCACCTTTAGCATTCCACCTACCTTTCTAAGCACTCCACAGACCTCTTTGATTCCCATACCTAAACTGTCAACCGAATCGGTTTGCTCTTGCATTAATTCAAGCACTTTCCTCCAACTCTGCCATCCACCTAATCTATGCATCTCTCCTAAGATCCTTCGGATCCTTAGATTGCCACTGACACATGCAATCATGGGATTCCGCTTGGTGCTTTCATATTGAGCACCTCAAGTCCCAAGCCTGTTGTTCATCTGGACTTGCAGGTCTCTGTCAGCCTGTCTTGGGCAACTGAGCTAGAGATCTGTGAGGGACTCAGAACTCTTCCCTTCACCCTTTTATCTGGGAGCCATCAGCCACAAATCATATTTCTTTTATCTTCTGACTTCCTCTTGAATGTATCTACCCATTTCTTTTGCTTTGACACCTTCCTATGTTAGCAATGTGGGGCCTCAACTTCTTTTCCGCACTTACCTCCACCTAATGTTAGAGGGAACATCCTAAAATACAGTAAATTTAATCAGATTGGTTTCCTGTTTCAACCCCTGAGCGGCTCATTGCTGCCTATAGGATTGTGTGCAGCCTCTTTCTGTGGCATAGAAAGCCCTCCAAGAACTGGCTCCTGACAACCTCCTTAGTCTCCCTCCTGTCTCTACTTCCACCAGCTTCATGTCTCTTATATTCTGTAGCTTTGAATAAGCAGAACCATTTATGTTCTTTCTCCTACTGCCATGACTCCCATGGCTGGCTTCTATAGAGATGGATCTCGGGATGGAGGGAAGTCTTCCCCTTAGTACTGCTTCTAGCAATTCATCTTCTAAGCTCCTGTCTATCTTTCAAGTCTCAGCTCTGGCACTAAATATGCTAGTTCCTCCTCTCCTAGCCTGAGCTTGGCATCTGTCTCTCCCAAACACTTGCTGAGTCCCAGTGCCTGCTGCTTTGTCTTGAGAATTACAGTTTTAGTTCCCTACTTGACTATGCTTGACTCAAGGGCTAAAGCCAGGCTTTCTTCAGCAGAGCACTGGGGTGCATAGAAAAAAACGGCTGTGGAGATGGTGGTGAGCATTGGTGCTCTCAGCCAAGTGGGGGAAAAAAACAAAACAACAATCTGATTCAACATGCACAGTAAGGTGGGGATGGCTTAGCTCTCTGGGGAAATTTGCATCTTAAAAGGGAAGCTAGTTGGTAATTCAAGAAATCTGGAATGGGTGGCATCTATGGGGATGATTGTGTCTCCTGCATGCTGATTCTAGTATTTGTCAGCATCCTTCAGCCTCTTGGGCAGGAAGCACAAGCAGATGAAGTCTTAGCAGGGCCAGGGGGAGCTGGGGAAAGAAGCATCTCAGGGACAAAGACTGGTGTCTCCTAGAATTCAGAAGACAGCCCAGTAGTGGTCCCAGTTCTGTGTTGGGCTTTCCTCTCTTATTCCCTATTTTAGGACTGATGGATTGGAGAGCTAGTGAAGGATAGCAGTCACTCTCGTGAAAATGCACGCCTCTCTTAGGGGCCAATGCCTTCCACAGGACAGGTGCTTCATCAGAACCAATTGGAGACAGACCTCAAGCATGACCTTCCTTATTGCTCCTTTTTTGGAGTGGCTTAGTGTAATGTATCGTTAACCCTTTTGGGGCAAAGTTTGGGTTTGGAGCGAACTCCTTCCCATAACTTCCCCACACCTGACCAAGCTAGGTATGTTTCTGAGTCAGAAAGAATGATGGAATGTGCACCCAAGAGAGTGGGAGAATGTGCACCTGAGTCAGAAAGAGTGGTAGAAATCCCCACAGCATCATCCAGAACCCCCCTGAAGCGCCTATGGTTACCTTGGTGCTGCTAGAAGGATGCATTTGGTGGGCCTTCAGTTGTTGAGAGAGAGATTTCCGAAGGTTCTTCTCTTTGATGCCCTGCAGGAGGGAGGGGGGAAGAAAGGGTTCCAGGCCCCACTCCTTCCTAAAAACAGAAGAAAAGCAGGATATTAGTGAGAGTGAGATGGACAAAGTGGGGTCAAGGAAGGGAGACAGTAAGAAGGAATCTGAGTAACTCCGAAAGGCAGAGATGAAAAAGCAGAGACTAGGAAAACGAAACAGAAGGACAAAGACAGGCCAACTCTGGCCATGGGTACCAGGCAGAAACTATAGATCTAAAGCATGGTGGGCTAGGCATCAGGAATTCCAATTCTTACCCCCATAGAATGGCTATTCCCTGGAAAAACAGAGCACGGCTCAACAATTGCACTTTCTTATAGACAGCTATTTGTCCCCTCCAGAAGGGCCCTTTCACAACTCACTCTACATTCTTCAGTGTGATCTTCTGACTAGGCCGAGTGGCTGACACAGTGATATAGATGTGGAGGGCAGCAAGGCCCAAAAGCATCTCTGGCTTGGGATCCATTCCAAAGCGTTCTCGGATAACATCATTACGACTCTGTGAGAGAGGGCAGACCAAATCTATCAGTTAAAGGAGCCATTGTTTCCCTCTCGGCTCCCTAGCTATGTCCTTGGATCCCAGAAAAGAATCTTGCCACCAGCAAGACTTGATGGATCTAGTGAAAGCGGAGGTGGGGTGGGGTAGGGGCCGTGGGGTGTTTACTGCCCTTGGGGGAACAAACAACAGGGGAGCCATGGATCATAGAAACACTATGTGGTTGGTTCAGCAAAAATTAGACACTCTTCTTAGTGGCAGGTCACCCAATAGCATAACAGAGTGGGCAGAAAAGTCCAGGTTCCTGCGCAAATGAGAACTCATTCATTCACTTTCTTTCTTTTGTTAGAAGAGTCATTCCCGCCCTACAAGAGGTCCTGTACTCCACCATCAGCCATACCAGGCTCTTCTAATAGTTCAGATGAGAACAAGGAGAGAAAGACACCGAGAGAGGCTCTGTGGGGGCTCTGATCCAGAAGCCTGTGGTGAGAGGTAATTTGCAGGGACAGAGCAGACATTTTGTTCTTTGAGAACCAAAGGCCAGAAACATTTTGCTGTCTTAGAGGGAAAACCTGTAGGTGATAGTAAGTGTCTGATAACCTTCCAAAATCTAAGGGTCAGCACCACAGCTATTAGTGATTACACTTTCACTTGAACAATTGTCCTTTGACTGAGGTTGTAAAACAATGGCCCTTGGGACTAGGTAGCCACAGTGGTATCACTACAGCCAAGGAAAAGATCAGACAAGTGGTGCCTCATGACTATAAATAAATCCAGCACTCTGGAGGCTGGGGCATGAGAACTGGAAGGCCAGCCTGGGCTACACAGTGAGGTCCAGGCTGGCCTGGTCTATAGATCATGACTGTCTCAAAAGGGGGGGGGTGAGTGAGAAGAAAATAATAATGGTTATCTATACAGAAAACCCAGCAGAATCTACAAAAACCTACTAAAACTATTTGCTGAGTATAGCGAAGTTGCAAGGCATAAAATCACTATAAGATGTATTTTTATGCTGGGCAGTGGTGGTGCACACCTTTAATCCCAGCACTCAGGAGGCAGAGGCAGGCAGATCTCTGTGATTTCTAGACCAGCCTGGTTTATAGAGTGAGTTCCTGGACAGCCAGGGCTACAGAGAAACCCTGTCTTGAAAAACAACAACAAAAACATGTATTTCTATATGCTGCTAACAAACAATTGGAAATTGAATTATAAATCTAAATCACTGTTGAGCATGATGGCTCATGCCTATTATCCCAGAATTTGAGAGGCTGAGTAGGAAGATGGCTGACTAGTTCAATACTAGCCTGAGCTACACAGTTCCATACCGGCCTGAGTTATAGAATTATACTATGTCTCAAAAACAGCAGCAGCAGCAACAACAAGAAAAATTAAAAAAAAACATTTATTATGGCATCAAAATAAGAAATAATTAGGGATAATTCTTACAAAATATGTGAAAAAGTCATACACCAAAAACATGAAATGCTGCCGAGTAAAATTAAAGAACTCAGTCAGTGTAGAAATACTTTTGCTCATGGGCTGGAAGACTCAATATTGTTAACATATCATTTCTCCCTAAGCCAGTCTACAGATTCTGCACAATTACAATCCAAATCACAGTAGGATTTTTAGTAGAAATTGAAAGGCTGATTCTATAATTCCCATGAAAAATACAGAGGACCTAGAATAAATTTTTTTCAAAAGAGGAACAAAGTTGAGGACAAACACTACTTGATTATAAGACTTATATGTCAATAGAGTGTATGGTTGGCATAGGGATAGACTGGTAGAGCAATAGAATAGAATAGAGGTTCAGAAATAGATCTACAAATATACAGACAACTGCTTTCTCACTAGATCTAGATGCTTTATTGTCTAAATAGACTGATTTTTAATAAAAGCATGAAGGTAATTCAGTGGAGAAAGGATGGGCTTTTCAATGAGTGGGGCCTCAACAACTGTGTTTCTATATCTATATGTCAACATACATACACACATGCATGAACACATAGAGACACACTGGATATATATATATATATATATCTATATATCAGAAATATATATATATGTATATATAATCAGAAATGATATCTGTAAAATAAAAGATTAACAAACTGAACTTCATCAAAATTCAAACATCTGCTCTGTGAAAGATGCTGTTCAGAGACCAAAAAGGCCAGACACAGACTGGGAGGAAATAATTGCAAATAACATCTCCAACAAATGACTTGTTTCCAGAATACAGAAAGAACTCCCAAAACTTGATAATAAGAAAACAAATAACCCAATAAAAAGGCAAGCAAATGATTTGGACAAACATTTCAAACAGAAGACGCACAACAGTGAACACATGAAAAATTATCCAACATCATTAGTTACTAGGAAAATGCAGATAGAAACCTTAAAGAGACACTGCTATGCAATATTAGAATGACTAGAGTGAAAAACAAAACAAAACAAAATGGCTGACTATACCAAGAATTGACAAGACCGGAAAGCTAGAACTGCAATATGTGATGGATAGAAATGTTAGATGGTGAAACCACTTTGGCAAATAGTATTAGAATTTATATTAGAAAACTAATCAAACCATTCTTTTATTAAGTATTTACCTAAGAGCAAAGACAGCACACATCTATGCAAAGACTTGGACATGAATACTCATAAATGTTTAATTCATAATTGCACAGATCTGGAAATATCCAAATGTTCATCAACATGTGTAACAATCTGGAAATACTCAAATGTCCATCAACATGTGTAACAAATTCTGGTACCATGAATACTACTCAACAAGAAAAATGGCTGGGTGGTGATGCATGCCTATAATCCCAGCACTTAGGAGTCAGAGGCAAGAGGATCTCTGTGAGCTCAAGGCAATCCTGGTCTACAAAGTGAATTCCAGGACAGCCAGGGCTACACAGAGAAACCCTGTCTTGAAAAACCAAACCAAAAAAAAAAAAAAAAAAAAAAAAAAAAAGAGGAAAATAAGCCAGTTCTAAATAAGTATACATATTATATGGTTTAATTTACATAAACTCTTAGAAATGAAAACAAATCTATAGTGATAGAAAGCCAGTCAGAGGTTGCCTGGGGAATGAATTACAAAGGAGCCTGAGGAAATGTCAGTGAATATTGGATATGTTCAATATTTTGATTATGGTGATGACTGTTGGTGACAATTTATCATAGTGTTCACTTTGAACATGTGCAGTTTGTTATGTGCCAATTAGACCTCAGTTTTAAAAAAAAACCTGAGGTCTAATTGGCACAAAAAACAAAAAACAAGAAACTGAATTTTTTAAAAGGAACAATCCAGATGAAGTCCCTATTATCGCAAAGTGGAGAAATACGCTGGGAAAAATCTTGTCATCAAATTCCAAAATATGAGAACCAAGACAATCCCAGAAGTCTGAGTGAAGAAATTCAGAACAAACAAAATGAGACTAAACCACACACACAACCCATTGTCCCTCTAGAGGTTTGACAAAGGAACTTGAGGTTGAGAAATGTTCCTAACATTTTTGGTTGTCAGAAAGGGCAGAAAGGACAACTATGGTGTCTCTCATTGCAGTCCCAGGTGACACCCTTGGAGACAGATAAGTTTTTTTTTTTTTCTCATCAAGTGTTGCATGTGTGCTATGGGCACCTGAAACCCAACATGACCTAAAATGAACTTCTCCCATCTCCAAGCTTGTGGTACTGCTTTTATTTGCTAATTCGAGTACTGATACCATCTATACCAACACTCAGCAAATCAAAGCCTTTTTGTCCCCCTGGGACCCCACCCCAAATACCCTGTCATTCACCACCCTGATTTTGGACATCATTTTTTATTTGGAATAATGACCAAGAGACTCTCCTTTTAGAACTCTTACCCACTCATCAGCAGGATTTCTTTACCATGACTGTCCTTTATAATAAGTTAATTAAAAAAAAAAAAACCACTAGTGTTTGGGCTCCACTCCCAGATTTGGGATAGGGCAGAATATATTTTTTCCTAGATAATTTTTAAAAAAGCCTCCTAGATAATTCATTTAAAAAAATTACTTTATGTGTGTGTGTGTGTGTGTGTGTGTGTGTGTGTGTGTGTGTGTTTGCCTGAATAATTTTCTGCATACCATATATGTGCCTAGGCCTTGGATCTTTTGGAACTGGAGTTACAGATGGTTGTGAACCTATGTGGGTACTAGGAATTGAACCCAGGTTTTCTTGAAGAGCAGCCTATGCTCTTAACCACTGAGATTTCTTTCCAGCCAGAATATGCTCTTAACCACTGAGACTTCTAGATAATTCTAGGAGGGGATTTAGGAAGAGTTAAGGAACCACTGTTCTAAAGTAGTTCCTTTGTCTCAAAAGCTTTGGCATGGGGCCGGGGGGACTGGGTATTAAACTCTCATGGAGAACTGGATGTGGTGATACCTGCCTGTAAGCCCAGAACCTGGAAGGTGGTGGCAGTATCAGAGGCTCAAAGTTATCCTTAAGATACATACATAGTTCATTTGGGGTCAGCCTGAGATAAATGAGACCCTGTTTTGTTTTGTTTTGTTTTAATCTCATTGAGCTTGTTAAAGCAAATCATTGGGATAAGACCCAAGAATTTGCATCTCTAACAAGCTTCCAGTTGATGATGCTGTTGGTTCAGGGCCCACATTCTGAGAAGCACTGCACAGCTTCCAGAATAAAGTCTGCTCTCCATGGCCTACCAAGCATTCACTCTCTGGTTCCCAGCTCTCCAATTTCATTTTCTATTGCTTCTTACATTACATCCTGTACTGAAGCTGCAATAAATCACTTGTGTTTTTTTCTCGTCAGCATGCCTTTGAAAAATACAAGGGCTTTTGTTTGGAATACAACCCCTCTTTTCCATCTTACTACGTAGCAAACATCCACTCATTCTTTACAGCTAAGAGTATACACATATCTTTTCCACTGAGAAGCCTTCACTCTTTCTCTCATGGAGGGCTGGCAGACTGCTCCCTGGGTGTCGATACTGACATTGAGCCCTGTTGTGGTCATATTTATATTTATGAATATATGAACTCTAGTGAGTGAAGTCTATCCTTTCTGCCCCTCTGATTGTCAGAATCTAGCTAGGACTTCCCTTACTGAACCTAGATTGGGAGTTGAGAGTTCATGGAACCCAAAAGAGCTTGTTAAATCTTGGAATTTTGTGAAAGTACCAGAGTTCCTTGTTTCTGAAAAATGATGGGCCCTGGGTAGACAAGTAGACAGTACTTTGACAGTCAAATGCAAGTCACCAGACCAGCTAACTTGACAATGGACTACAATAGTAGCAAGAAAGGAAAGGGCCTTCAGAACAAGCTAAAGGGTGAACTTAAATAGCAACTTCATTGTGATGGTAGGACAGCCTGCCTGCTTATTTGTCCATTGGTCTATCTTTGTGTGCCCAAGGCAGACTCTACCTGAATGTATAGGTACTCGAAAGCAGCAGGATCCCGACGCAGCAGCTCCACGGGGTCTTTGGGAAAGAAGCTTATCCGGAAGAGGCATTTCATTCCATGATAGTGTGTCCGCTGTACCACCTGAAACCCCATGGAGAGAGGGTGGAGAAGAAACCATAGAATCAATGACTATGAGTGGGCAGGTGGCTTGGTGGCTTCTTAAAGTAGGCTTAGGGATGAGCTACGCTGTTGTTCCCACTCTTGTTTCATACCTGGCAAATTCATATTGAGTATTCCTCTCTCATCCTAGGTTTTACTTTCCCTGCTTTCAGTTACCCATGGACAATCTCAGTCCAAAATAGAAAATTCAAGGCACAAACAATTCATAACTTTTACTATAGTATAGTTTTATAATTACCTTATTTTTTATACTGTTAATGTATCAATGAAGTTTTCCATTTTTTGAGACAAGTACTCACTTTGTAGACCTGGTTGTCCTGGAATTTGCTGTGTAGACAGGCTGGTCTTGAACTCATAGAGATCACCCTTCCTCTGTTTCCTGAGTTCCAGGATTAAAGACGTGTGCCAACATGCCTGGCTGTGACTAGTATTTTTTAGTCACGTTTTAAGGGCACGGTCTTTATAAGAATGAGGTCTATGCAGTAGCTCATGCCTATAATCCTAGTACTCGGGAGGCTGAGGAACACATACACACACACACACACACACACACACACATACACATAAACACACATATACATATACAATACATATACACATATAGACTATACATACAGACAGACATATATACATACACACACACCACCTCATTTGAAACTGACTTCTGGGAGCTGGTTGACTATATCATGATGCATTTTTTTAGTTAAGCTGTGTCTTGGAAGCTCTTTTCTAGCACTGGTTACATGCAGGAACAAAGCCAGGATAAAGGGGTGACTTACGTAAGCCAGTGGCTGCTTGTCCTGTAGAATCAGGAACTTGTGATTCTGTTCTGGCCCAGTATACTCAAGGACAAGAGCAAAATGCTCAATGTACCTCAGGGAGAGACGGTCCTGTAAAGTCACCATCACATCCTGTAGAAGAAAAAGAGCCTTGAAGAGGGGGCACCATTTCTGACTATAAGTTACTTAAAGTAATGAATACATGAGGAAATAGTGGAAATAAAGCACCACAGTCCTGTGGAAAAGGGTTTGTGGTAGTCCAGAAACTGAGTTCTGGGACCAGTAAAGAGCCTCATGAGTGCTGTCCAGTGGCCTGGATCCTGGGGAACACCAAAGGTTCAGGAGATGGATGTAGGTATCCCTGTATTTCCTCCAGTCAGACATATGTTACATGGATGTTTTCCCCCTCCTTCCATTGCTTCATCCGTCTCTCTTCCTACTCTCTCTCTTCCTCTATTAGATAAATACTTTCTGAATGCTTATGGAGTCCAGGCATTGTGTTGGTTCTCTCACCTCTCTTAAGTTAGAAGGTCCATTTGGGTTTGTCTGTCAACTCTTAGGAATGAGCAAAAGCCGAAGCTATGTTTCTGTGATTAAAAAGTATACTATTTCCAGATTCATAAGCTAAATCAAACGACTTGAGATACTGGAAAAATGTTCATTTTTGGCCTTAGCTAGCTTTTAGAGACAGTCAATTTAGCAACTTGAAAAAATATGTCCACAAAGAGGAACAATGCCACGTGTCTGGAGTACAGTCATAGATCTGACTACTTTTGGGCTCCGTCTGCTCTGCTGCCCTACTTTTAATACTAGGGCATCTGAGAGCATATTGGTGGGGGCTGCCCACATGTCAGTTTTGAGGCATCTGCCATCTATTTGCTGTGGCTTCAGCATACACACTGCAGTATGTTGTGTACGTTTACAATGTCATCATGTCTCAGCCCCCAAAGGCTGGAGGGAAGCAGGCTTGGGAGACCAGAACTCTCTGACAGACAGGGCTTCCAAAGTATCCCCTGTGGTGAGATGCGTGGTCATTTGAACAGAGAGCTGCAAAGTGCTGGGTATTTTGAGAGGATTTCTTTGTGCTATGTACATAGTCACAGAGGCTTGAGTATTACTAGAACCCTGGCATAGATAGATGTGGTTTTCTTTACAGTAAAGTTACATTGAGATTGTGGACAGCCAAGCCAGTGATTGTCAACTGGTGCTAGATGTAGGTGCCATCATGCTGCCAGACTGTAACTTCATGTAGGTACCTCTTTGCCACAAGTGGCTTGGAAGCCTGTCAAAGTTCTAATGACTAGCCATGCATCTTTCCTGAAGTGTAGTGTGAGACTGACTGTCAAAGATTGGTACTGCCTGGATGCCACAATGGTAGTGCCAATGTGAGTTAGGGAGGGCTCTGAGATTCTAAGAGCAAGAAGGTTTGGTCAGTGCTCTGGGTACTGACAAATCTACAATGAGTAGATTAACCTATAAAGAAACACCAAGGAAGATTTTGGCATCTGGGTGGCCCACTTCTGTCTCAACATCTCCAATCTTAGTCCAAGACCCTCCATAGGCAAGACCATGCCATAGCTTTCTAAGGAGTACACTTGGGTCTTAGGCTCCTTAGCAATACCTACCTAGGCCTTAGCTTTTCAAATAAACTTTGGATAGGACAATTACTCATTCAGGGACTTTTCTGTTTCCTGGAGGATGCTTAGCCTTGAGACACTAAATGGCAGGAGCATGACATATCATGGGATGACCCCAAAACATTCTTACCCGTTCCTCAAACCAATACAGGACAAGCTGTAAAGGCCAGTAGAAAAACACCAGGAATGCCATTCTGAACACCTGATCACTCCTCTGAACAAGACTTTTGTGAGTGAGAGTGTCCCTTCCTCTCTCCTTTATTTCCTTCCCAGACGGCCTCCCCTTATAGCACAGGCAGGCCTTGAACCTGTAATTCTCTGGATTTAGCCTCCTGAATGCTAGGTTTATAGGCCTGTAATTGTTTATTTATAGGGTCATCTTGGCCCTTGCATGGGAACCACAGGACAGCTGCGGGCAAGGTAGGGCTCCTGGGCAGGTGTCACAACTGCCCAGCAACCTGGGCAGCATTGGTTGCATAAGAACATTCATTCCTGGGATGCCATTCTCCTTCTAGTGAGACTCCAGAAGAATTGGGGATAGAGATTTCTGTCCCACTGCAGAGTGAACCTCAGGGTAAATTGTATCACCAACTCTTCTCTTCAGGACTAAGAGAAGCACTGGGACTTTTTGATGCCTGGCTAAGCTGTTAAGAATCACAGTTCACTAATTGCTCTTCCTGTGGCTAGACTTCTCAAATCTTGCTTCAGTATCTAAGATTTGGTTGTTATTTAAAAAGCAAGACATGGCTAAGCTAACCTCTCAAGAGATCTCATTTGTTTATTTCTGTGTGTAAACTTATGTAGGTGTTATTGTATCAATATAAATCACTTTGGCTTTATAAATGGCTTAATGATCTTCACATTGCTTAGCTCCTAAGAATCCTGAAGGACCTGGTGTAGCATGAACACAAAGTAGTTGACAAGCAGATGTGCATTCGTGTGCACAAACATACACACACACACACACACACACACACACACACACACACACACACACACACGCACATTTTTACAATAATTAGCACACAGCTGGTCATGCAATTTTCCACTGCCAGCCTCATCCGGGGATTATAGGTTTTTGCAGCCTCACACCCCAGAGCACAGATCAAAGACAATCTTGTTCCAGCAGTGAAGCCACTGTGTACAACCTCAGAGGAACACAAACAAATAGCTACCCCGGGGTGGGGGTCCTTATGTACCTTAACAGTGGTCCGGCCATCAAATGTGAATGACTTGATCTGCCCATTTTCTAGGAAAACCTTCAGGACATTGGGGATGAGGAGGAGCGCTTCCTTCTTCATCATTTTCTATGGACACACAGGGAAGGGAGGAAGACAGAGGGGTTTGTAGAAAGGAAGGGAAAGAAGGCGAGAGAGGTAGGGAGCCGAAGGCATGTGAGAACAAAGACAGAGGAAAGACAAGATCAATAATGCCACATGCACACCAGAAGAAAATTTCCCAAGAAGACGCTGAATCATTTCCAAAGTCCACTCCTCATTTTCTAGCATGCTGTATTTGTGTTCTATTGCAGTTTGAAGCTCTGTAGCGTTACACAGCACTGGATCAGTAGAGACCACCATACACAGCATGAACAGCTCATGAGGAGTCTTCTTTGGACCACCTCACACACCCCAGTTTATCTAGATGCTTCTTTTCCTACCAGGCCCTTCACAAGCCCATCTTTGCCTTTATTCTGCCATTCTCTGGTGTGTGGGATGGTGCACAGAGCCTTGCCCATGCTAGGCAAGCACTTTACCGCTGAGCCACTCTGTTATCTTATTAGGCCCTTTTCTTTTTCTTTGCCTTTTAGAGGCAGGTTCTTACCATGTGGCTCCAGCTAGTCCGTAACTTGCTCTGTAGCCCAGGCTGGCTAGAAAGCATAGAGATCCATCTGTCTCTGCTTCCAAAGTTCTGGGATTAAAGGTGGGCGCCACTGTGCCTTGTTGTTTAGTTTTTTTTTTTTTTTTAAAAAAAAAAAAACCTGGATCCTATCTATCTCTCTGGATTCATGTCTTACCATTGCTAGAAGCCTCATTTCTTTAATGCCTCCATGTCTCTGAATTCATCATTCCAGGGCCACCTTACTCCCCCTGGGCTCTCATCGTCTCTCCCTATGAGATACTAAGTGCTCTTAACACACACAAAATCATTGGGATAACCAAACCCTTTCTCAAACATTCCCCAAAACGCTTTGAAAGTGGGCTTCGCTGACCCTAATTCAGAACCACTGGCAGAGTCCATTTCTGAACACCCGATAACTCCGTAGCGGAAGTTTTCCAGGTACAGGGCTTCGCTTATAAATGGTAAATGTGAAATTCTCAATGAACTAAAATTCAATTCAATAATGGGTGTTTCTCTGCCTTCCTCTTTCTCACCCTGGCAAGCTCCCATTCAGCCTTTAGAATCAAGCTCAAATGAGTAATTTGTAAAGCCTTGGTTCAATATCATGGGATCCAATCTTCCCATGTTTTTCTATAGCAACTTACATACTCTTTTCTCAGAGACACATTCACTTTTTGGTGACAGGGTCCTCCTATGTTGTTCAGGCTGGCCTCAAGCTCTCAACTCCTCTCTTTTTTCTAACTCCAAAGTATTAAGATTATAAGTATATGCTACTTTTAATCATGCACCATAATAATTTATTTGCTTTTGAGACAGGGTCTTGTTTTACAGCTCAGGCTGACTGGCTATGGAGCCTAGCTGGTTCCTCTTTTCTTTTTTCCCCCTCTCTGAATACTATGACTATAGACATGTGTCACCAAACCTAGCTTCCAGCAATATTTAAAGAACATTTGACATTTACAATCAGACAGTAGACTTAGAGCACATCTTTGTGGTGCCAGCAACGAATAGCACACGTGGCACACAGTTGGTGTTGAATAAGTGACTGCTAAATGCATGAACAATAGGTGCTTACTATGTGCTTACTTGAATGATTAGATTCACAAGGAGGATGCACACATTTCCTGGGCTAGCAGCATCCATTCTATGGGTACTTGTAGTGTATAGATGGCCAGATTCTTTAACTAAGTGGCAGCCACAGAGCACCTCTTGCATACTCATCTCCTGTTGAGAACCCAGGGAGCTATAGAAATAGTAGAGATCCTGAGATGGGTCTGGTGGCACACATCTTTAATCCAAGCAATTGAGAGGTACAGGCTTGTATATCTCCACGAGTTGGAGGTCAGCCTGGTCCACATAGGGAGTTCCGGACAGCCAGAACTATATAGTGAGACCCTGTATGAAAGAGCAAGGAGAGGGGGAGAGGGAGAGTCTAACTTGCATTCTTGCTGTCATCCTTTCTCATGGCTGATCATTATGAACCTCAAACAAACAAACAAACAAACAAACTGGTGTAAGTCAGGTGAGGATAATACATAGGGGTAACTGAGTTCTGAGTTTTGAATGAGATAGTTGGTGTAGATTATCAGGAAAGCCTGAGAAGGAAAGTTCAGATCCAGCAGCTGTTGTGAACAAAGGACTAAATAAGCAGATCCTCCTGAGCTTGGGTGTGGCAGGCAGTGGTGGGGAGGAGCCTGGGAGCAAGTTTGGATGGGGTCAAACCACAGAGGAAAGGCATGGATATCAATTTGGAAAAGTGTGATGATGATGTCTAGGCCTTTCTGCTCCTGAGATGGCCCACTCCTGCCAGGCCCAGAGGCCCAGCTCTCTAGGCTGATGACGCTCAGTAGTGGCAAGGTTTATTTAGCGCTCTGGTTTGGACTCAGATAATTACTTAATTGATTTTGCTTAAAAATAGAGTTGGCAAGGAACGCCCACAGGATTTATTTTTGTTCTGGCTGCTTAATAAAGCCCTGGAACACAAGGGGAAGGGAATGATGGGCCAGTCTGGAGTCACCTGGACTTGGACTCCCCAGGTCTCAACAGACCGCTATGGGGCGCACAGGCAGCGAGCATGAGGGTTGGAAGATGGGGCTGTTTTTTCTCCTAGACAAAGAGTCTGAAGCCAGGCTTGGGGCCTGAATGAGAGAGGAGTAAACTCTGGATAGGTTCCAGCTGCCCTAGGGCAGTTGCTATTATGGTTGAATTGGAGATGGCTCTTTATTCTGCCTGTGGCTTAGTGAGGTATGGGAATGGAAGGGAGATGAAGTAAGAAAAGGTAGAGGACAGCAGGAATTCTTCATTGAGTGTCCTGGCCTTGACTGTTGTTTTGAGGTGGGATAGGATACATGTGTCTATATTTTGCAAACTCAATGCTTATGCCCTCAGCATTTTCTTTTTTAAATTAATTATTTTTATTTCATGCACATTCATTTTTTGCCTACATCTCTGTCTCTGTGAAGGTGTCAGATCCTCTGAAATGGGAATTACAAGCAGCTGCCATGTGGATGCTTGGAATTGAACCCAAGCACTGGAAGAGTAGTAGCCAGTGCTCTTAACCATTGAGCCATCTCTCCAGCCCACCCTCAGAATTTTCAACAGTTCGGGACACCAATGTCTCATTAGTAACTTGGACTTTGCAATCATTTCACTCTGACCTACAGGCTGAATCCTGCTCCCTCTCGTCACTGATCATCATGCCTCACATCTCTTTAACCGTTTCTCTTGGGATTGGCATGGATCCTGAGTGTTACCTAGACAGCCGTCTGGTTGCCCTTTGTGGCTCTCCACTCTTCCTCACACAGGGACACAGAAAGGTGTGGGCTAGGTTTATGGAAGAGAGACAGGGGGAATAGAAGATGGACGACACTTGTGTCCTGTGTTCTTCTTGGTGGCTCTACTTCTGAGAACTACAAAAATGCCCCATATCCTGCTGATTTGTCTGCTCATTCTGGAACTGCTGTTATGTCTCTCAACAACTGCAGCTGTGTCTTAGTACATACATGATCAGGCTTCCTGACAGCTCATCCCACCATTACCTGCAAAAGCACACCAGTGCTTGGTAGCTCCAGCTATCTCTACTCCTACTGGGGTATCACTGACTTGTGCAGATTTCTCGGGGATTCTGGGACAGAATTCATGACTGCTGTACCCACTGACTTCTGCTCTCCACCTACCTTTTGTTCATAGGCACATCACTGCATGCAAACACCACAAAACAGCGGGAAACCAGTGGACTGGCGAATCCTTAAATTGGCAGCTGCATGACATGGGCTGGCCAACCTTTACTGCTCTTTAAGAAGATACTACACAGCAGGAAATTTGCTAGAATCTCAGTCTATACCACTTGCCCCCAGCCTCCCCCCCCCAGCCAGTGGCAGGGAGCAGGCATTCCTTTTGGATCCCTTCTGGGGAAAAACTAGTGACTTAAGCAGAGTGTATCATTTCTGGTAGGTGGCTACCCGTGAGCACAGTCTTCCCCAGTCAAGATGTGGAATTGCAGGGCCACTTAAATGTGAAGAGAGTTCAATTTCACCAGCCACTTGTTCTCTGGGTCTTCACAAAACCATCACTTCCTCCCTGCTTCGATCAAGCAGCCAAAAGATGTTTATGGGACACTTGCCCTGAGTGTACGCTATTGTGATATGGACAGAAATTTCTCTAAGCACCATGAAGATCTGGAGTGAATCAATATGTTGTTTTCCCTCTCTCCCAGACCTCTCTGGATGCCGCACATTCCTCTCTCCTCAGTATCCACTCATTCAGAGCACTGGGATCCTTCTGCTCCAACTCCATCATAAAGGCATCCACTGCCAGAAGGGCCCTGATTGAGATCTCAATAGCCAGGTTGATTCCGGCCAAGGATAGAGGAGGGAAGCCAAGGCTGTACTTACTGCATCTGTTTCTCCAACTGCCACCTGCTCAGAAAATCGGACCTTCACAGGATTGGACCTCAGCTTGGCCTTCTTTGCAGCACTGATGAAAGCAGATTTGGGGGACTGGAAAAAGAACAAAGGGTCGGTGACATCTCCATTCCTTTGTAATACTGGAGTTAAGATGTCTTAATACAACTGAGTGTGGTTGTACATACCTGCCATCCCAAGAACTCAGGAGGCTGAGCCTACAGACCATGAGTTTGAGACGAGCCTGGACAGCTATTGTGAGACACTGTCTCGAAAATAAAGTGTTCAAGTACAGAGATATTTTGCCTTACTGATCCATGAGTCAATAGGTAAGTATTGATTACCTATTAAGTGCAAGGTAATGTGCTATAAGGTGATGTGCTAATTGTCTCCCTGTATGATTGGTGTGTTGTGCAAAATCTGGGCATGACTTGAATTTGGATAAGCTGAATCCCATTATGAATGCTCTAAGCCTAAGGAGGTTTGCAAAAAAAAATCTTCAGTAATCATATACATTGAATTTTTACATATTCAGTTTTCTTAATATGAGATCGACTTAAATGGCAGACTTTATTGTGTGTGAATACACACTTCCCAGAGGATTTACAGAAATAATCTTATTCGTCTCACAGATACACCCTTAGAAAGGAGACTTAAACAAATATTTTTGAGATCTGAGAGAGAAGAAACCCAGCCCTCCAAAATGACTCACCCACACTTTCTGAACTATTCAGGGAGAAAGATACGAGCGATGTAGCTCAGTGCCCCTGGCTTTCTGCTTCTGAATGCTGCATCACTTTGTTTACTCAGTTCTGCATGAAATGCCCAAAGAATCAGTCAGGCTCTCTTATTCTTGAAAACTTTCCCAAAATTCAGCAGGAAGCATGATTAGCAAACACTGTAAACTACAGTCAGCCCTTGTTACCCACAGCTTTGCATCCTTGCATCTCAACCAAGCACATATTAAAAATACATGAAGCACTACCACCATCACCAAACCCTCTGTACTGAACACATACATTTTTCTTGCCTTCATTTCCCAAACAACCCAGTGAACAACTATTTACATAGAATTTGCTGTGTATTCAGAATCTGAAGTCGTCTAGAGATGATTTGAAGTATATCAGATGGTGTGGGTAGGTTCCATGCAAATACTATGGCATTATATCCATATATAAAGGATTTGAGCATCCCTGGATTTAGGTATCTATGGGGGTGTCCTGAACCCAATCCCCTGTGGGGACCAAGGGAAGTGTTGTTAAGATTCTAGTCTTCTGCTGAGCTGCAGGCAGCCTAGCAACCAGGTAATGCAAGAGTCATGCTGAAGGGCATTCTCATGACTTTATAGGGGTACTTATTTATTCATCTGATTAATTTAAAGGCAGCTATTATTTTCCTGGCTATGTTCTAAGTGATAAGGGGTAGAGGAGAAGTAAGACTGACCAAATTCCATGTCCTTATGGTCTTATAGTATGTCTATTCTATCAGGGACAAAGAGACAATTTAAAAAAAAAATTTCGAGATAAGGTTTCACTATATATTCCAGGCCGACTTTGAACTTGTGATAGTGTAGTCTTTGCCTCCCAAGTGCTAGGATTGCAAATGGCTAGCACAATGTCTGGTTAATAAATACTTTTTTTGTAGCACATAACTATAGTAGTTCTTCCTGTAATTTTATGTTTGTTCTTTTTTTTAAATTTTGATACAGGATGTCATGTAACCCAGACAGCCTTTGAACTCACTATGTAGCCATGGACCTTGAACTTCTTGTCCTCCTAACTCCACTATCCAAATTCTGGGATTATAGGCATGTGTCATCATGCCCAGCCTTCAGTTTCATCTGTGATTTCAGTGACTGCTATTCATTTCACTTCAAAAATATAACATGGAAAATTCCAGAAGCAAACAATGAACCCATTTTAATAACTTTGGAGCCTGTCCCGGAACTCGCTCTGTAGACCAGGTTGGCCTTGAACTCACAGAGATCCGCCTGCCTCTGCCTCTCAAGTGCTGGAATTAAAGGTGTGTGCCACCAATGCCTGGCTCACACTTGGCTCTTGATTGTTTTACTTCATAATGTTATTGTTGTTAATATCTTACTATACCTAATTTAAAAATAAAACTTTATTCTTTCTATATTTGAAAAGCATATATATATATACACTATATATACACACACATATATATATATATGTATACACACAAACATATATAGCATATATATATGGTACTCTGCATGTTACAGGAATTGACTTGGGATCTTGAATATACTTGCAGATAAGGGTGACTACTGTAAGAAAAAAATAAAACAGGGCATAAAGGACTATACAAGAGAACATTGAGAATGGCCATGGCAGGATCGTTATTTTAGCAGTTTTGAAACCTGCAATTGTGTTATTATTAACTTTTCAGTAAATATAAAACAACGTAGTCTACCTGTCACTTTGTGCTCTAAACAGCAAGCATCCCCTCATATTCTCCTCTTGCTCCCAGCTCTCAGTAACCACTGTTTTACTCTGGTCTGTAACTCTACTGTTTTTGGATTTCATATATCAATGAGATCATGAGATCTTTGTCTTTTTTGCCTGGCTTGTTTCATGTAACACAATGTCCTCCAGGTTCTTCTATGTGACAAATGTCAGAATTCGCTTTTGATTCTCTTTGCAATGCTGAAAGACTGAATCCAGGGCCTTTGGACACGTTCTTTCCTTTAGAAATAGAATAACATTCTGTCATATTTATGTACCACAACTTCTTTGCCTACTACTCCTCTGTGTATGGATATGCAGATTGGCTCCATATCTTGAAAACTGTGAACAATTTCACAGGGAACATGGGTGTATTTCCACAAGACATTGGTTTCAGTTCCTTTGGAGACGTATGTATTGGATACAAACATATATGTACATACACATCCAGAAACATGTTCTAGGGGAAGGGGATGCGTTGTACATACTGTGGTAAGGGAAGGCCTACCTGGGAAGTGACATTTATCAGAGACACAAAGGAAACAAGGCAGAGATACTATGAGGCTATCTGGAGAGAGAGAGAGACACACAGAGAGAGAGAGAGAGGGAGAGAGACCACTGAGCAAAAATAATGGTAAAGGTCCAGAGGCAGGCATATGATTGAGGTGGGTAGGAATCTCTGTAACTGGCATACAGTGCTGGAATGGGGACCAGAGGCGATATGCTCTAAGAGACAGCTGAAAGCTGAGTCATGTAGGGCCTTGTAAGTCATGGTGATATCTCTGAGTTTCATTCCACTGGTGAGTTTTAAGTAGATTTTTGTGTATGCCTTTGGCTGCTATGAGGAAAATGGCGTGCAGGTTAATGGTAAGACCAGATTAGGTGTGGCTAAATGCAGTATATGTGACTGCAGTGAGACACTAAAAATGTAATGCTGGCATGGGCTAGGATGACAGGAATAAAAATGATCAAGGTGAGTACATTCTGGACATATTTTGGAGACTGAACCAAGCTTATATAATGATGGGTTTGATATCGGGAGTGAGAAAGAGAGAAGTCCATAGAAAGAGCAGAGTTGTCATTTAATGAGATTGGGATTGAAGGAGGGATGCATCAGGTTTGGGGCCACTTTAAATGACCTCTCCCGTGGGTCTTGCTATAAAGCCCGTGAGTCTTTCAATCAGGAATTCCTTTGTATTAAACCCCAAACGTTCATGCCAGCTGTACATTAAGGCAGTACATTAAGCTATTATATATCATTTACACTGTGGCCAGGATGCTTTTACAGGATCAGCCACAGGAGGGCTGGGCCCTAAGAAAAAGACACATCAGAAACAAATTGTCCTCATCATGTCAGCTTTGGGCCTAACTGTGTTCGATGGGGTCAGCAATCACATCTCCCCCAGAGCACAGTTCATAAAAATTCACTTCTTCTACCTGAGCCCAGCAGGAACTCCAGCAGTGGTCTTGGTTCTGGCCACACAGAAGAAATGTTTGGAAGAGCTTTTAAAATCCTCCAAGGCCTAGGCCCCAGGCCAATTCCATGGATCAGGGCCAGAACATCAGTGTGTGTGTGTGTGTGTGTGTGTTTTGAGACAGGGTCTTATGTCCACTGTTTTTATTTATTTATTTTTTGAAAAGCTTCTGATGGTTTCAAATTGCAGCCAAGGAATCTCAGACTTCTCATCCTGAGGCATAGGGGCGAGGGGCAATTGGTTGGTAGCAGACAATATAAAATTCAGAGATGATGCCTAAAGCGATTACAGTAGTGATTGCTCATGAGATCAATGCCTTTGTATGTTGCACATCTGGATGTTCAAATCCTGGATTTGTGTGTGTGTGTGTGTGTGTGTGTGTGTGTGTGTGTGTGTGTGTGTGTGTGTGTGTGTGTGTCAGGGAGGGTGCTTCAGACTGAGACAGAAGCAAAGGGAATATTCTAGACTAATCTGTAGCTTTCCCTGTTTGGATAACTCTGCTTGACTCAGTTTTCAGTCACCTGTTTTACACTAAGGTGCCACAAACGCAAAGCTGGTGCACTCTTTGACCTGCTAGCTGCTCATCCACCTTCCTTCTCTGAAATCACATGCTGTCAGTTTTCTCCATGGTTCAGAATTGAGCAAGGCATCTGAGGGATCTGGGTGGGTCACACAATCTACCATATGAAACAGAGGCTTAGAGAAAGGAGGGTAGGGCTGCCTCAGTATATCCAAAGAAACAGAACTCCAGCTTCCTGAATCCCGATTAGTGACTGTCCTCCCTACAGCCAGCTAAAGTTTCAAGTCCACTCCTGACATTTCTTTCCCAGGTTCAGGTTCTACCTTTGTCCTATTTGAACAAGGAACATGTTGTTTTATGTATATACGCATGTGGAGATGCCAACAGTTTTGCTGTTCCTACAAACATCGAAATTGCATTCAGTCCTTGGAAGGTTTATACCACCACAAGGAAAAAGATTCAGGTATTTACAGGAGCAAACCCACAAAGGATTCAGAAATTGCCAGAGTTTTCAGGGATTCTAATCATTTCGCTGTGTCTGTTTCAGAGCTATTTTCAGCTTGTTTATGCCTCATTCCTCATTGACCCTTGTCTTCTTGGTCTCGGAGACTCCATCCTATTCTCAGTCTTCAGTCTCACTTGCTGATGGTGACTCACTCATTGCCAGCTGCTCTCGGCTAGATGTCACAGAGTCATGTCTAGCCTGATACTTCGATACAGGTGAGGTCTGACTTCCAGGGGGACACAAGGTGGCTCTAAAAGATCTTCCTGTCCCACAGCATCTGCTCAGCTGTGGGGCCTGAAGATCTGCAATACGTTGATTTAAAACACTCAAATATGCAAACCAGTGCTTTAGGGCTCAGTGAATGACAGGCCTGCCTGGGCCAAATCTTGCCCACTGCATATTCTCATAAAACATTTTTGGCTAGAACAAAGTGATTATCTTCATGTACGTATTGCCTGCAGCTGCTTTTGAATTAATGTGTTGATTTTTACAAAGACTAAACTATTTGCTTTATAGTTCTTGTCAAACATGTTCACCCCTTTATTAACATTAACACGTACTAACCCACTATTTCTAAAACTTACACATGCCCATACCAGTTAGAAATCAGAATCTCTGGGAGAGTGGGGCCCACAAATCTCTACTAGTGAAGATGTCCTAACCCATTAAGCATGGATTAATGGAGTACCTTAAAGATGAAACATCTGAGCTCTTCACTGACCCTATTTCTCCTCCCAGCATCTGGGAGTCTAATTTTGCAACAAGCACCCTTTCTGGCTAAGATGAATTTTGGCTTGAAACACGGGCCTAGAATTGCTAAGTACCTCTGAGGCCACTGCAAGCCCCTTGAAGCAAATATGAAGGCAGAAGCTAGGTGGAATAAGGAATTGAAGAGAGAGCCTGCCTCTCCCTCGGGGCTGAATTCAGCAGCTGCTGATTCTCTGAGCATTTTTTAATTTGGTGGCTCTATTAGCACAGATTTCAGGGTTGTGATCACTCATACTTTGGCTGAAGTCAAGTATATAGGGCCAAATGTTGATTTTTCATGGCAAGATAGGGTTCCCGTTTTGTTAATTTTTATTTTGATGTGTAGTAGTTATACATATTTAGGAGTGCAATGTGATATTTTGATGCATGTATACCTGATGTACAATGATCAGATCAGGGTAACCAGTACCTCAAATGCTTGCCATTTCTTTGCAGTAGAACCTTCCCAGTCATCTATAGCAGTGTTTTGAAATAAACAACATTATTAATTACAGTCACCCTGTGCAATAGAACACCAGAACCTATTGCTTCTATGTAACTGCAGAATCAAAAAAATGGTTGCTGTCATAGGAGTAGAGAGGAAAATAGTGGCCACCAGAGGCTCAGGGGGTAAGGGGAATTGGGAGCAATGGGTCAAAGTCAAAGGCTACATTTTGATGCCTGCAAGATGGAGCTCAGGTTCTTTCCTGAAGCTTTACTGGTTTCCTGATTGGCCTTTCTGCTGCTGCATTGTCTTTGACACCTGAGCCTACTTACAATCAATTCCCATAGTAACCACTGTGGGCTTCTAGGATAAAGGAAGGCCATCCAGGTTACACCAGATGGGAACCAGGATGCCTGCCTTCCTGCACCCAGGACTACCTAGTGACAGATATATCCTCTCCTGACTTGCAAGCTTTCCTATATTTTACCTAGCCTCATTCTTCACCACTGGTGGTACTTGGTGATTTTGGTCAACTCCCTGCACATAGCAGAGTTGTTTCCACTTCTAGGCCCCTTTCACACACCTTCTCCTTATTCCTACCTTTTGGGGACCCCAATATTCCTTTTAATCAACTAAATACTATCCCTTTATTAAAACCTAGTTCCAGCAGAGTTGTGGTCACACACACGCGCATGCGCGCACACACACTCACACATACACACACACACACACACACACACACACACACACACACACACACTCCTGTAATTCCAGCACTTAGGGGGCTAAGGCAGGAAGAGTGACAGTAAGTTTGATGCCAGCCTTGATACACAGTAAGACTCTAATATCAGAAAAACAAAAAACAAACAAACAAAAAACCCAATAAAACAAAGCAGCAATAAAACAGTTCCAGTTCTTTGTTCTGGATTCTTCCTCAGGTCTACCATTTACTTTCCTGCATGTCCTTCCATTTTTTGGTTAATACACACTGCCATAGTTTATCTGCTTATCCAGGTTATAAGAGATAGTATTTAACATCACTATGTCTCTTCCAGCACCAAGCGCATGGTAGACTCAGCATAAAAGATATTGATTTGATTGCTAAAATTAATAATGAATTAGTTCATGAATCCAGAAAGTATGGGTTGGGTGTTCAGTATCTGTCTAGAACCATAACTCAAAACTATGGGACTAGAACTGCTAAGTACCCCAAATGCTTGGTGGAAAACTATTTCTCTAGCCATTTTCACTATTCTCAGCTTTTTCTGGGAAGATGCTCCAAGTAGAAAGGATTCTGGCTCTGTTCTTATTTGGCCCTCCTTTGGAGGAAACTGTCTTTATTTGCTTTATGAAGTCAAAGCCCAGTACTTTATTTAAATTTTAACACATGTTGCAGACATACCATGTGATAAAGTCTACATATAACATGATTAATAAATAGCCACAGGGAGATAGTTGGTCATCAAAAGATTAAAGAAAGCATCAATAAGTGGACATCTATGCAGTATAGTTGGCAGTGTGGTGATCTCTGAAACTATTTTCCATAATAGTCTGTTGTAGTATAATTTATTCTGTTAAGAGGAAAATGTCAAGAGAAAGAGACTAGAATCATCTGGAGGAGCCCTTTCAAAAGTCCAATACCAAGGCCCCATCCCTGGAACTTGTAATTCTATTAGGCTGGACTAAAACTTTAATGTAAATGGTTTTAAGAGCTTCTATGATCGTTCTGATGAATAATCAGGGCCAAGAACCATTATTAGGCACTAAATGAAGGAACAGGCATTAGACTATTATCAGCCAGAGCAGGGAGGAGCGTTATAGCTTATTTGGTCCAGTGTTTCCTAAATCCCACTGATCACCAAAATCACCTATAGGATGTCATTACAAGTACTAAATTGTTTACCATATCCTAGAAATATCAGGGATCTGTCTTCTGGAGGATTTGGTGGTCAAACTCTAACATAGCAAGATTTCATTAAGAGGCAATAGTATCCTTGCACCTCTAAAATGCTAAGTAACTGCTTGATATGGGCATATAATATTGAGTGTATATTGGGGACTTCAAGAAATTTTCACTATAGCTTGAGAGAGAAAATTCTCTTAGTTGAATATTGTTAGATGCAATAGTTTTATACAGCTATGAATACCGAATTAGTGCATGGTGAACAGCTGCTCCAATATTTCACATTATAAGTTTATAATTTTTAAGGTCAGCCTGTGCTACGTACATAATGACTCTAATCTCAGAAACAAAATAAGAAAACCCCCCAAACCCAAAAGCAACAACAATAAAATATTTCCAATTCTTTGTTATGACCATAACCTTAAATCCTGAAAAGAACTCATCCTAGTAGACTCTGTTTTTTTTTTTTTTTTTTTTTTTTTTTTTTGTTTCAGGAGGAGAAATTGAGAAACACACTGTTAAGTGCCTCACTTGAGGCCACCTCACTTAGAGGTTCCAGACTCAGGACTGGCACTCTGATAACTGGCCCTACAGGAGAAGCATTTCCCACTCTGCATTATGCCCTACTGTCTTCATCCTTGAGGAATCTCTTTCTCTTACTTTCATTCCCCTTCAGTCTCTCACTTTCCCCACCTCTGGGTCTCAGTCTGTAACCTGCACTGGCCTAGAACTATTTAGTTAAGGATGACCTCACATCCCCAGTGATCATGCTGCCTCAGCCTCCCAGCACTTGGGATGCATGAACCAATATGCTCAGTTCCTCTTAGCATCTCTTTATGAGTGCTGATGGGAGAAAGTATAATGTTCATTTCCTTACTTGACCTCAGTTGGGAACCATGTGTCAGACAATCCAAACTTTTCATGTCCTGACCATGTTCACAAGTAACCAGGAAAGCACCAAGGATGTTGATTTTGAAAGTTAGAAATAAAATCCAAGAACTGGGCAATTTTGTGTACACAAAGTCTTTAAGAAGGATGGAATGGACATGTACATGTTGCACAAGGCTGTCATTCATTTGGGATGTACTAATTTGGCCATGCTGGTTGTCGAATATTTAGGTATTCTTTTGCACTGGTTGGTAAGTAGCTGCTTCCCTAAGTTTCCTGGGCTCCACTTGTCCTCTCCCCTGAGAAAATTTTACAAATGTAAATCAGAGAAAAGGTTAACACCTGGCTCAACTAGGAGGTTTCCAAGATTGGTTGGTTCCTAAAGATTTTGACTACTACCTGTGTATGTGCCTACCTACTTCTGTGCTCCCAGGAATTGGAGGGAACAGAGCCAAGAACTAGAATGTGAGATACCCAAGGGCAGGAGTCATGCCTATTTTACAAACAGCTGTCTTTCCAGCCTATATAAGTGGCTCAAATAGCAAGCACTTGATAAATGCTCCATGAATGAGTTGAATGAGTTAGAAGCCCTCATCATGGTTAGTCAGGCAATTCTGTTTCAAAGATAGGCATAATCAGCCAGGTTTTAAAGGAAATGAATGCTATTAGAAGAGACATCAAGTAATACAAATAAAATAACCAGAAGGTTAATAAGAACTAAGAAATACACAAGGAGGAGAAGAAAAGCATTCTGTCTATTACAAAGGGGCCATGAGATGGAGAAGCTGTGGCATTAGATGTGATGGAATGGGAGGGAGGATGGTTAGGATGGATGTGGGGAAAATGCTAGATTCTCATTCCGCATATCAGTCTGGTAATTTGAGTTTAGGTTGTTTAAATGGCTGGAACCTGGGCTTCCTTCCTCCAACCAGTATTTATTAATACCTCTTCTGTGCCAGATGCTGTTCCAGGTGTTTGGGATATAGCTGCAAGAAAACATAGTCTCCACCCTTTCAAGGTGACATTCTAATAAGGGACATAGAAAACAAAAATATTAACATAATGTTTCAAGGGAAGGTGAAATGATAAAGCCACTCTGAAAAAACAATCCAGCAGTTATTTAAACTAAACCCATACTTACTATATGACCCAGGAATCACACTCCTGAGGATTTATCCCAGAGGAATGAGTTCTTGTGGCTCACAAGAAACACAAATGTTTATAGCAGCTTTATTCATAATAGCCCCAAATTAGATGCAACCCAGAGGCCCTTCAATGGTGGATGATTAACTAAACTGGTGCATTCACACCATGGGATACTATTCTGCAATAAAGGCAAGAAAGTATTGCCACACACATTTTGAATGAATCTCAGGGGCAATATGCTGAATGAAACAGAGCTAAGTCCCAATGGTTCCATGTGATATTATACCATATTGTTCCATTTTCATAGTATTGTTGAAAGAATACAGAAATGGAGAACAGATTACTGGTTAACAGGGATTTCGGATGGAGTGGGAGGAGAGGGTGTATCTATATAAGGGCATCATATGCGATCTTTTTTTATGGTAGATTTTTACAATGTTTTGATTATATTGGTGGATGTATACAGTTGATAAATTCATGTGAAACTGTGTATATGTATAGGATTAGTGCTATAATCCTGAAAAAAGTTATGTGTGTTTATTCTTTTGAAGCAGAATTTTCATATGTAGCTTATGGGTGATGGCTATTATTGGCAGTTGACTTGATTGAATCTGAAATAAACTAAAACCCATGCAGCTGATTATACCTGTGAGGGATTTTTTCTTAATTAAATCATTTCAAGTGGGAAGAGCTACTTTTAATCTAGATCTTTTCAGATGCCAAGGTACAGCTTTAATCTAGATCTTTTGAGGTGGGAAGATCTACTTTAATGTGGGCCACACCTTCTGCTGGCAGCCTATATAAAGGACACTGAAGAAGGAAGCTTGCTCTTTGCCTTCTGGCTCATGTCTTGCTAGCAAGTCCATTCCTTCCCTGGTGCTGGAGCCTACTTTGAGACTCTGGAATATAGTGAAGACCAGCGGAGACATCCCGCTTTGTTGACTGAACTGGAGTTTTGTTCTGTAAGTTCTGCTCCTTTAGAGAACCCTGACTAATACTTTATGCAGCTTTCCTGTCACTCAAATTTTCTTGCCTCAACTTTTGAAGGGCAAAGAATTCCTGGGATTACAGGAATGAGCAATTGCTCTGATTTCCTAATTTTGGGATTATATTCTATAGTTATAGAAGATGTAATCATTAGTAACAACAGGCTATGTAATGAACATAATGACTTTCTACTAATTTTGCAATTCTCTGTGACTACAATTAGCTCAAAAGAAAATGAATATAGTATTTTCGTCAGGCAGTGGTGGCACACACCTTTAGTCCCAACGTTTGGGAGGCAGAGGCAAGTGGATCTCTGTTAGTTTGAGGCTAGCCTGGTCTACAGAGCGAGTTTCAGAACAGTCAGGGATACACAGAGAAACCGTATCTCAAAAAAGCAAAACAAAAACAAAAATGTCAAAACAAAACAAAACAACAAAACAATGTTTGCGACCAGCAGGAAAAAAAAGTAAATGAAAGGATTCCTAAAGATACTCTGCTATCCTTGTAGACTGGAGTGAGTCTAACATAATCGTCATCAGAGAGGCTTCATCCAGCAACTGATGGGAACAAATGCAGAGACCCACAGCCAAACAGTAGGCAGAGCACAGGGAATCCTGCAGAGGAGAGGGAGGAAGGATCAGAAGAACCAGAGGGGTTAGGGACACCACAAGAACATGGCCTTCAGAATTAATTGGCAGGGCCTCATGGGAGCTCACAGAGATCAGGGAGCCTGTAGTGGTCTGACCTAGGTTCTGTGCATATATGTTATGATTGAGTAGCTTGGTGTTTTGTGGGACTCCTAACAGTGGGAGTAGGAGCTGTTGTGGATTCTTTTACTTACTGATGGGACACTTTTCCTCTTACTGGGTTGCTCCCTCCAGCCTTGTTATGAGGGTTTGTGCCTAGGGTTATTGTTACTTGTTATGCCGTGTTTGATAGAGGTACCTGGGAGGCCTGCTCTTTTCTGAAGGGAAAGGAAGGAGGAGTAGATCTGGGGGAGGGAGAAAGTGTGTGTGTGTGTGTGTGTGTGTGTGTGTGTGTGTGTGTGTGAGTGTGTGTGAGTGTGTGTGTGTGTTTGTGTGTGTGTGTGTGTGTGTGTGTGTGTGTGTGTGTGTGTTGGAGAACTTGGAGGAGTGGAGAGGAAACTGTGGTTAGGATGTAATATATTAGAGATGCATAAAAGAAAAGTCAACACAAAAAATAATGTTTGAGCTTTGAGAGAAAAATAAGCAGAAGCCAGAGATAATGATGGGTGGATGCTGTCTTAGTAAGGGTAGTCAAGAAAAAGCATCTGGAGAAAGGTGATATTTGAAAAGACCAGATTAACAGAGTAACCCAAAACGTACCTCTGATCAGAGTAGCAAATTCTTTTTACTGATGGGGGCAGGGAGAGTGGACACAGGGTCTCATGTAACCCAGGTTGGCCTTGAACACACTATGTACCTGAGACTGCCTTTCAACTGATCCTCCTGCCTCTGCCTTCTGAGCGCTCGAATTACAGGTGTGGACTACCATGCCAGGCTCATCAGTGTAAATCCCAGCCTTACAAAGTGCATGCACTGAGGGCAGAACTAGTTGCTGCCTTCAGTATAGGACAGGTAGAGATTGACTGTCCATGGCTCTCCAGGCAACTGCACATTGAGCAATAAGGTGGGAAAGGACGGTTCATAGCACCCACAGAATGCCTGGGCTTGTCTTCTCAGAAGTAGAGAAATGCAAATAACTAAGGCCTGTTTGTCTGGCTCATTGTGCATGTTGTATGGTGTGAGTGTTATGTGTATATACTGAGCATATGTGCATATGCATGTGAGTGTGTGTGTGTGTGTTCACATGTGTGTGTAAGACTGAAAAGAGCTGGCCACTGATTCGATTTGTGAGCATAGGCTTGTGCCAGCGCTCTGCTTCTGGCTTTACATGCTCCTATGTCTCTCATTGCAAACGCTTTCCCTGTCTGTGCCTGGTGCCTGGGACCTCCTGTCCTTTCTCCAGGTCTACCTTTGGTTTAGTCTCCTTCAGTGTGGTGGGCTATCAGAGCTGGGGTACGAGGAGGTTCCATGACATTAGGAAAGCCCAGATGGGCTGGAGGTGGAGTGGGGGTTTGAAGTTTTACACATGGAAGTTTTGCATCTGGGTTTGTGATTTAAGTTAGGTTCCTGTAAGGATATATGCTAGTAATGGAAACTGACAGAATCCAACGTCTAGGAAAGGGAAATTGGAGATTTCCCCTCCTAATAACAGTTGTGCTGATTGTTATGATAATGCATGTTTGGTAGCACTGTCTAACTCCAAACCTCAATTTACAGATCAAGGAACAGATTAGAAAAGGGGACTCACCCAAGGTCACACATACACTGAATGTATTAGGAGCAAAATGAAGCTCTGCTCCAACTGGTCTAACTATGTAACTCTGGCTGGCCTGGAACTTGCTATGTAGACTAGGGTGCCTTAGAAGTCACAGAGATCCACCTTCTTCTGCCTTTCAAGTGCTGAGGTTAAAGGTGCAAGGCAGCCCACCTGGTATAACTTCATTTTTCAATTAAGTAATTGTGTGGTGCTAGGAGTCAAACCCATGACACTGAACATGTTAGACAAGTACTTTATCATTGAGTTACCATCCCCAGCCATTCCAACTATTTTATCTAAAATGCTTCAAACATAGCACTAGGTCTCACACATCACAGGTCATTTAGTCTTTATATGGATAAATAAAAGTAGCACCCATTGCCTGCCACCTGGCAGAATTTTATGGGAGATGGTCACTATGCTTCACATGAAGCATAACAAACACATGGTGGAAGACAGACTCTAATCTGAAGTGGGAGGGTGGGGACAATTTAACTTGGTAAAGCTAGGGCATATTACAGCACTGCATGGCTCTTCAAAATCTTTAGCCCTGGATATGGTGGTAGATATCATCTTTAAGTTCGCTCCTAAATCTGTGCCTCTCAGGTCTGCTCTACTTTCTTATCCCTCTTCCTGGGTCTCTGATCCCTTTTCTATCCTAGGCTGCCACTTTCCAAGATGGAGTCATCTCTTCTTAGGCAGGAGGCAGGATGAAGGGCAGATGGCACAGAGGCTCACTCACCTGATGAGTGTGCAGAACTGTAAGAACGATGGATTCCTTAGCACTCCTACAGAGAAAAGAGGGAACAGGAGAGCAGTATATCATGCACTAGGTATTCATCTAATACAAGAAGCAACACCAGAATGTTCCCCTGGGTTGCATTCCAGTATATGGATTAGGACAGAGGGTAATCTGAGGATCTGCATGGTTGCCTCGCCTCCCATCATTTGTGGAAGTTGACACAAAACTATCCATATTGGTTCACACGGGCGCTCAGCAATGGTATTAGCTTTACCTCTGGGCTTGTCATTTTTCAGGTTTTCTTTTCACAGTTCTTCTCACATTCTCTGCAGAAACCACTAAACCTTAGGTACGATTCTATCTGTTGACTAGAAAATTGTCAAGGAAAACTGCAGGTCTGAATTATAGAAGTTAAAGGGCACACAGCCAGAGTCCTGGGAACCATGTACAATGATTATTGGCAATTTGGTATTTAAGCAAGAAGTGAAACTCAAAGGAAAAACCCAAAGGAGGTTATTTGGTCATTGTGACTCATACTCAGCAGATTTGTTTTAATTGAGGGACCAAAAAATGAGAGCTAAGGAGCAACAGATGGAAGCCCAGACTCTCCAGATAGCAAATATTCAAAAGGATGAAGAATTCAAAACGGTCCAACAAGAGTTGTGCCAACAATCAAAGAGGCTATGGGCTAAGAAAATTCTCTAGCAGGGATACGTGATCTTTTCAAATAACTGAGTGAAATGGGGAGACTTTTCCCTGAAGGACTTTCCCCTCTCCTTGTTGGCCTTTTTCAGATGTTTATAGGGACAAAGGCATTCAAGGAGAGTCGTGCCGGCTCTCACACCACAGACCTATAATTCTAGCACCTAGGTGGCTGAGGCAGGAAGATAATGAGTTTGAGGCCAGCCTGGACTATATACCAAGACTCTGTCTCAAATACTACCACTATCCTCTCCAGCAGCAGCAGTGGGGCAGCAGCAGCAACAATATCAAAGCTACCTTGATCTCAGTGATTCATTTTTGTCTAAGACTCCTGCATAGGGACTATTAATGAACATTTCCCACATTTGTTGAAGTGAAGTCCATTGACCAATCAGCTCCAAGATCTGGGAATTTATCAGAGCAAAGAATTGTATTATAGGGAGAATCCTCAGAGAGTAGTTTATGTTTAGTAGAGAAGGGACATATTGCCACCTGCTCCCGTCCTTGCCAGTTTTCCTCATGCCATTATGAAGAAAGCTAGTTTTTACAATGACTTACAGGGCTCTTCACAATCTGGATTTATCTTCTACAATGTTCCCTCCATTATCTTACTAGACTCTTGGGGCATCTCCCCTATTCCTCCTTCAAAAAGGGCAGACAGTGCTGTCTTAAGGCCTTTACACTAGCTCTTCCTTATTCAGTGTATTCTCCTTCAAGTCTTTCTTCACATGTTGCCTTCTCAAGCCAACACTGGGCATTGTTTAAAGTTACATTTTGCAACATTGGGCCCAGCCATCTGACCTTCCTTACCCTCTATACTTTCTATTCTTCAAATACTTTACTTCTTGTCTGTTGCACATATCATTACTCATCCTGTCCACTGTTTGTATTGTTCTTTTCACTAATATTGCAAATGCTAGTAAGCCAAGAAATTTGGTGTCTTATTCATGGCTGTGCCTTCATTGTCTAAAGTAGAATCTGGTGCATAGCAGACAATAATACATATTGGTTGAATGAATGGATGGATGGATGAATGAGCCATTAGAACCTGAGTTATAAAAAGAGTAAGGTCTGTTGTGACACCAAAGGAGCCCCAGAATCCCTCACAAAATTTGACCACTTTGCTCTAGGGTACAAAGGACATCCACGAGAAGCAAAGGAGAACTTCTGAGGGGCAAAGCTGAAAGAACCCCAGCATGTACTGATGGGGTAAAAGGGAGATCTCCTAATACTGTGTGGCTGTGGAGGGTGAAGGGCACAGTGTGAAGGGTAGGGCAATGCAATGGACAATTGACTTGAAGAAGAGACAAACAAAAGTCATTAGAGAACAGAGACATTTGGAGGCATTGAGCTGCAGGGGGTGTATGGCAAAGATCTACTCTGGACTTTAGGCCAGAGTGTTCCTATACCTTTCGAGCAGATAGGAGCATGTTATACCACACACAAAATGCCAAGTCTGCCTCTAAAAGTCACGGAGTCTTTCTGGGAAAAGGCAGGCTTTGGGGAGTTCCAGAAAGATGAATAGAAGGAAAGCACTCTGAGACACGGAAGTAGAAGGAGACAAAAGCAAAGATGAAGGAAGCTTATACAAAGCAGAAAGAGTGAGCGAGCAAGCAAGCTGGAGAGATAAAGAGAGAGAGCAGAGAGACAGAGAGTCCCCCAAACTGAGGTTAGCTCATTCAATGTAGTCTTCACTTCTACCCTGTCATTTCTTTTTAAGACAGCTATGCAAAGGTGTGAGCATGTGGCATGAGGACAAAGTGTGTGTGTGTGTGTGTGTGTGTGTGTGTGTGTGTGTGTGTGTGTGTGTGTGTGTGTGTTTGCTTGTAATTTGCTTATCTCAGAGTGTCCTTTTAATGGCATATTGGATTCTCATCACTCACTTGACCTGTCCCGCTGCACAGTAACTCTAAAACTCCAAAGGGCTTGGGTGCAGAAACAAGTTGGGGAGGATAGAGGAGAGGCTGGAATAGGAAGGCTTTGTTGTTGTTGTTTACTCACGTTACTGTCAGAGTATGTGAGGCCTATGGTGACCCTTACTGGCTGATACCCACAGTTCTAGGTGGCCAGGAGCCCTGGCTAGAGCTGATGTGCCTGGGAAGGTTTCTCTCTAGGGTTTCTCTCAGTAGCCCTTTGCCACTGTGGGGACAGGGATGGGGATACTGCTCAGCTCCTGTCAAGGCCCCAGAGGCCCCTGTTACCTGATGAGTTCTATGAACCTCTCCCTGGGGGCTTCACTCACGTCCTCCTCATTAATAGCCACAATCTGGTCACCAGCCAGGAGCTTGTCCTCAGAGGGGCCTCCTGCAGAGGAGAGGAGAGAGGCGTGAGGGCTCAGATGTATTGCCAGGCAAAGTGCAAGTCTGGGCAAAAGCTACATTGCCTGAGGGAAGAGAGAAGAGAGAAGAGAGAGAGAGAGAGAGAGAGAGAGAGAGAGAGAGAGAGAGAGAGAGAGAGAGAGAGAGAGAGAGAGAGCGCTCCAGTAGAGGCCTGCAGATGATGCAGACTGAGGCACAGTGACAGAGGTGTTTGTTGTTCAGCTCAGGCTTCTCCCCATGGAGGACAGAGAGAATGGAGAAGAGTCCCTTTAGCAGAGCATGACATAGGAGCAAAAGGCCCCAGGCTCAGACGCAGTTGTAAGTATCTGGCTGGGTTGGTTCTAACGAGGAACAGAGACTTCTGTCTCATTTGAGGGGTTTACTTAGGCAAACTGAATGGCTTCCAGACTGCTGGAGGTGGTACCATTGACAAGAGCAGGGGAAGAAATCTTCTCACTTGAATATTATTCATATTTATTCTGGAATTGTTTAGGCATTCATATGTTTAGAAATAGGGGGACTGGATTTTAAGCAGGAAATCTGCTTGGTGCCTTCCTATCTCTAATGGTGAGGTTAAGAACTGATCTGCGGGAAAGCTAGATGCCTTGGTTAAGGCAAAAAGTAGGGACAGAGAAGCGCCGCAGGCAGTGCTGCCTATGCAATCTAGAAAGTTCCTTCCTTCCTTCTTTTCTTCCTTCCTTCCTTTTTTCTTTCTTTCTTGAGAAAATGTTGAGAGAGAGAGAGAGAGAGAGAGAGAGAGAGAGAGAGAGAGAGAGAGGGTTCAACATGACTCAAACTCTAAAGAAAGCTAAGTGATATAATCCACTGTCAAACTGGCCTTGATTATTATTTGTGGCCATTTAAAAAAGGTCAGATTCCAACTTTTCTCTCCATGAAGAAGTGTGCTATTTACTTCCTAAACATATACATAGCAAATATGTCACAGGCCTATTATCCCAAATGCTAGGGAGGCTAAGACAGGAAGATCTGAAGTTCAAAGGTGCTGGGGCTGCTAATTAAGTTCAAGGCTAGTCTGGGAAACTTAGCATGACCCTGTGTTAAGATTTAAAAAAAGTGAAGACAGTCAAGAGGTGGGTGAGGTTTTTATGGCCCAGCACGCATGGGGTTCAATACCAAGTGCAAAAATAAAAAGTCACCTGAGTGTATCTCAATGGTACTAGTGCCTGGGACTCAGGTGCAGAGAACACCTAAGCCAGCGCAACCAGCAGGAGTCACCAATGGAACAGCCATGACATTTGCTAGGCCATGCCTCATGACAGCTCAGTGATTTCAGGAATTGTGGGCATGGGGTTGACAATCATATACTTTGCATCTGCAAAGAACTGGGCTCTAATCTTGCAGTTGCAATTTACCAAGTGACCTTGAGTGAGACTTCTAATGTCTCCCAGTCACTTATCTGTTCACTGAGAAAATGACAGTACCTATACATCATGAGAATTTTGGAAAGATAAATGAGATGATGAATGTATAGTATTTAAAATAGCCGACTAAGCCAGGTAAAGTGGCCCATGCCTGTAACCCTTGCACTTGGGAAGTGAAGGCAGGAGGATCAGGATTTGAAGGTCAGTCATAACTACACAGTGATTGAAAGAGCAACTTAGCCTGAGTAAGATACTGTCTCAAAAACAGAACAAAAGAAAGAATACAAAATAGCTGATTGCTGTCGGTAAGAACTGAATAAATGACGCCTATTGGAGCTTCCAAGGGACAATTTCTTCCATTTGTTTCATTACTTCTATTTCTGTCGAAAACAACTGTCTTTGGCTATGGATGTAGCTCAGCTGGTAGAGCGCTTGCTTGGCATACACTAGGCCATGGGCTGACACCCCAGAACCACATAAAATGGGTGTGGTGTTGCACACCTATAATCTGAACACTAGAGAGCCCGAGGCAGGGTAGTGACTAAGGCAAAGCCAACCTGGGCTACATAGCTGATATCAGGCTAGCCAGGGCTACACAAAGCCCTGTCTCTAAAACAAAACAAAACAAAACAAAACACCAAGAGCAACAACAACAACAAAACACAAAAAAGTCAACAGAATGAAAATAACAGTCTCTTAGGCAGAGACTACTTTACTTAGTTCCCTTCCTTCTTCCTTCTTTCCCTAGCTTGTAGTGAAAGAGGTCCTTGTAGACCTCAACTTCCTTCTTGGGCCTTAGGCCTATACATGTCACTGGTGATATTGATCTGCCTTTTGCACAAATGATGTGTGGGCCTTCAGAGGCATGACTGACCCCTCTCTAGGATTCTTCATCTTTCCTTATGATCTCATATCGGAGCAAATATCCTCTGTATCCAGTAGCTGCATCTTTTACACGGTAGGGCCGGTGAGCTCCTAGTTTTTTTGGGGGGGCTCTATCATGTGACTTTTCTTTCTTAAAAATCATTTTTAATATTTATTTATTTTTATTTTATGTGCATTGGTGTTTTGCCATGGATGTCAGGTCTTCTGAAACTGGAATTACAGACAGTTGTGAGCTGCCATGTGAGTGTTGGGAATTGAATGTGGGTCCTTTGGGAGAGCAGTCATCTTTTTATCCCTTCACCTCCCCTGCTTTCCGAAAGGAATGGGATGGGGAAGGGTTACTTTCCAGTCTTAAAATTCTGTTTACTTTGAAGTTAAAGTAGGGGTTCCTGGTGGTCTATGTTTATATCAAGTTTCACCTATTCCCTCTTCCCAAGACAAATTTGGTTTCTGATCAGAAGATAGAACTCTTTTGCCAAACTGTATGACTGACTCAGGAGCCTCAGGTTATCCACAAACTCCTATTGAATTTTGTTTGCTTATGCCCTCTGGTTGAAGAGAGCTTACAGATTTTTTTCTCCTTTCCTTTGAGGATAGTGAAATTCATCAAATTTCTGCAAGACCAGTTCGTATTCTGCTGCTCCTTTTGACTGAGTGAGAAACTGTTGTAAACATCTCAAGCCTCGGGCCTAGCAAGTGAGGAATAAAGCCCTTTCCTGTCAATGCACAGAGAATTCAAACACAACAGTGTGGTGGCTCTATTTCATTCTCAATGGCAGAGTTTCATATTTGGGGGCTGGGGTCTGTCCCTTTCCTATCTCATGCTGTCCTTTTCAAGTCCAACTTGCCCCTCACCAACTCAGACAGGTTCTGAGCAAACTCTGTTTCCTAGTTGACCCACCCTGCTATGCCTCCGTTTCCTCATTTGTAAAAGGGGAGTGGTGCCTCCTACCTTGCTGGCTTTGCTGTGAGAACTAAACAAATTGAAATAAAGGACATAGGAGATGCTTCTCAATAGGAGCTTCTGCTACTGCCAGTCTGGCCTTGAGACAGTTGACAGTATGGTCTTCACTAGATCATCTATCTCATGAATGGTCTCCATGGCCTGGAGATCAGATTCTTTGCGTGTGTGCATGTGTCATGAGTGTGCGCACGCACGTGTGTGTGTGTGTGTGTGTGTGTGTGTGTGTGTGTGTGTCTGTGTGTGTCTGTGTGTCTGTGTTTAGTGAGTATGGACACATGAATGCACAGATGTCAGAGGATAGTTTTGTGGAGTTGATTCTCCCTTCCATATTTGCATGGATTCCAGGGATCAGGCACGCACAGCAAGTGCTTTTATTCACTAAGCCATTTCTCTGGCCCCCAGGTTCTTGAGGACAGGAACTGTGTCTTGCACTTCCCTGCAACACTGCTGGCCTTAGAGTAGGCATTCTGTAAGTACTCAAATTAAATTGAATGGTATTTTCTCAGCCAAGGTATGATGTATCACTGATGCATGTTCTGCACAAAGGGAAGATTTCCCCCCAAATCCTCTTTTACCTGCAGTCTCTGTCTCAGGCCCCAAGCCACCTCGACGGTTTGTTATTAGCTGACAAATTTTTACCCAAGCTTGGTAAATTACTTAGTAAGCCCATATACTTAGAATCTCAGTTCTCTGGGAAGATACGGAGGTACAGGTGACAAAAGTCAGGGATTGCAGGGGGCACCCTCTGAGCGTCACCTACCTGGCCTCACAGATCGAACCACCACAGGCCTCTCACTGCCGGCCACGAAGCCAAAGCCATATATAGGGTCTCGGTGAATGGTCACTTGTCGCAGTGTCTCTGCTGGCAGCTGTACACATTCCATATCATTTGCGCTCTCTTCCTGCATCGCATGACTGGGGGGAGGGGAAGATAGGAGCAAAACAAGATGCAAAGGGAACTAAGCCTCAAAGACAGCTGGGAGACCACAGCTTAATTTCCTTCATGCTTTGGGACAAAGCAGAAGTGATGACTACCTCATAGTTCATACTGGAGTAAGAAGGAGCTAGGGGGAGAAGCCACTTGTCTTCAGGAGAAACTGGTGACATGGGAATTGCAAGTCACACTCATTCTCTCTGATGTTGGGACTCTAGAAGAAGCCTACATGCAAATATGTTGTTCTGAAGTTAACAAACGAGTATCACCTATCTTAATTAGCTATTAGCTCCCCAAAGGAAACTAACACCCCAGGGAACGGGCCACAAAAGCAGGGGAATAAGTGGGAAAGGAAATGTGAAGTCATTCCAGAATGAGGAACATCTTTGCGAAGTCCTTGTTCAATTTTAAGCTTTAATGTCTATTAGGTGATATATAAAAAGGAACTATTTAGGTGGCATATATAAACAAGCGTGCTAATGTTCAGGACCATTACTTTACACAATTGTACATAATGCCAACTTGTTTCACTTAATGGGACAGCTGGAAAATGGCTCCTGTGGGCCAGAAGGGGAGCATCTTCTTGAGGCTGCTGACAGACCCGAAACGCAGTCAAAGCTGGGGAAGAGGAAACACTTCCCTCACACTGTGGGGGCATTCCATGTTCTTCTCTACATGCCTACTACTTAAGCTCCTGAAACTTAGCGGTTACACAGAGCTGTATACAGCTTCTACACTGGTGGCCAGGATGACACATATTTCAGGTAGATAGGCCTAGGGAGGAAGAACCCCAAGCAGTATGTGTGTGGGGGGAGGGGTGAGGAAAGTGGAGTTTGTGGGAGCTCTGGGTGCCAGGGATAAAGGAGGTAGTAAAACAGGGATTGATGCTCTAGAAGAAGGGGAAAGCAGACAGAGATAGAAGAGAGAGGACCAGACCCAAGGGATTCAGAATCTTAGCAACTGGATTTTGCTCCCCCATACCCCCAGGCTTACAGGTATAGCAGATGAGTCTAGGTTCCTTACCTCGATTCTATTCTCTAGAATTACAGTTCTAGCCAGGGCTCTTTGAAGCAGATGACTAGGAGTTAATTAATCAAACTAGTACAAGGTTTGTAAAAGATGTGGGAGGCTTTGATACTATGAGAGTGATGCAATTGTTGACTAGCTAAGGATTTCAAATACTTCAGTGGCAGGTGGGTTCAAGCAGCTAGGTTGTTTATCGAGAACCAACTAATTAGAGCTGAGCTTTAGACTATTTTGGGGGGAGGTGAGATTTGGAGTAATTACATGAAAGATAAATGATCGTCCGGCGAAGATCCCACAGCTGTCTCCATCATGCCACACCAGAGCTGATATGAATCAGCCACACGTACTCTAGCTGTAGCCAATTGTGGCCTGGAGACTGCCTTTCATCCCTTTGGGATGTGGAAAGGGATGCTAGTATAGGGCAAGTCTCAAGAAGGCAAATTTAGAAGCTGGCTCACTCCCTGCTTCCTACCCTAGTAAGACAAATGGACACTTTCTAACTGAAGGGCATGAAGTAGCTGGAAGGTAGTATGGCTGTTGCCCTGATTAGATATTTTGGGGGTACAAGGTATCTTTGAGAGTGACCTTACGTGCTTTTCTGACTTCTTTTCCTGCTGGTATGTACAAGTTTAGCCTCAAAGGGAGCCAGAGATCATTGTCTTGGGCGACTACCTTGCCTCAACCTTACAGTTGCTACTCAATTGAGTCTTTGTTTCTGCCACCTAGTCTCAAAGACAATAAGAACTCTCTTCCCAGGATTCCATAAACTGGTTGCTGATGTGGGTGCTCATTTGGGCAGGATGGATGCTTGAGAACCTGTTATACTGCACAGCTCCTGGCGCAGGGAACACAGAGGCTGCAGGTATACCATGGGTATCCTGTACTGTCCTGTACTCAGCCTTCCATCTCAATCACTTAACAATGCAGATTTGTCCTCCCTTTTCTTTTTATGAAGCTAGGGACATTTCAGCCTTCAGTGAGCCTTGGGTAAGCACCATTGTGGATTCAGAATTTTGATTGAGGCTAAGTCAGCTTTGTATATTCAGAGGAAAGGGTGGAGAAGTTGGAGAAGGTGCCATGGTGGGTGTGGGAATGATTCTGGTGGGCCAGGAAAAGATACACTGTAGGGAGAGATGGGAACCCAAGTTCTCTTTCACAGGGGACCCAGCTATTCTCCACCATACATGTCTTTGGGTATAACAGAATCACATTTTATTCCTCATTAGATTTGCTTCTGAGCTGGACTAGTTATCCCTGGCTGGATCCTTCTCAATTGTACAAGTATCTATGCCTCACAGTGTCTAGGCCTTCCCACATGGCTTGGGTTAAGGGAGAAACTTCTATTAACAGACCCAGGAGGCCATTTTATACTCCAATGGAAGGTCTTCCTTCATGAGCTCTGCATCTTTCCATGTCTGCAACCCAGTCCCTCTGAAATTTGCTAAATGTCTGGAGACTTAGGAGTGACACTGAAGGCAAGCAGTGATAGATGAGAGGAGCTCAGCGATCCAAGGGCCACGTGACTGACTTCCTGGGGAAACTAGGCAATTTGACTTTGAAAGACATTTGGCTTCTGGTCTCTCTAAACCGGGTAACCCTGAACAAATTATGAAGGAGCCAAAGGTCATGAGCCCCCATTGCTTTTATTTCCAGCATCTGCTATTTTCTTCTGTAGTTTGCCCCCAAGCATACAACACCTTCATTCTGTCCCTTTTTCTACATAATGCCTCTGAAGTATCTGCTCATTGTACACCAGGGTAGCCCTCTTCATTCAGCAATTCATGAAAAAGTTCTAGCCTTTTCCTTCTGGCCTCTAGGTCCATGTGCTTCTTTGCCTATTGACACCTATTACATCATTTGAGAAAAGGAATGCTCACATCCATTATCTCCTCACAGCTGCTATCTGTCTTGCCAAAGAGGCAGAGGTGACTGCTCCTCCCCTAGCCCTCAAGCAGACACCCACAGAGGCTGAGCACATCCATGATCCAATTGGAGCCAAATCTCCTTGGCAGACCCAAAAATTCCAGCAGCATCAGCTACATACTCTCAGAGTCCTGGACCCCTGACCACCCAGAATTTTCCACTTTAAGCTTGCCTGTGAATAGTAACATGTCATGTCCTGGCCAGTCTTGGATACTCAGCACACATTATAATTAACAGGTCTCTAATCCTGGTCACTTTGTGGTGTTGGAAGAATGAGATGAGATCATGGTTACAAACGAGAAGCAGTCCGAAAGTGAAATATATCATACGAATGTAAAGGTGACAATATTACGGGTAGCATTATTCACGGTGGCCGGAGGAACAGAGAAAGGGAGCCAAAAATGAACCTTTACTCAAAGTCACACAGCTTTGGGGCCTTCCCACACCCTTTCTTTTCTTTTTTTTAAGAGAAAGCTCTGCACTCTACTCCTTTGTTAGCTGGGCAGCCCATCTCCTGGCCCAAACTATCAGACAATCTGACTCCATTTGAATGCTTTGATTCCTCTGTGGACCAGCCTGACCTCCATCACTGGCCAAAGAGAAACCAGGAGCTGGAGTTCACGTTAACAACTGTTGCTAGGCAGGATGAGGCTAAAGACAGATGAACTGACAGGGCAGTGAAATGGTTCTGAGCTAATGCTCTATCTTTTTGTGCTTTGGCGCTGGAGGACTAAAATGTAACAGTTACATTTCCAGGCATTGGTTTTTAGTTCTCCATCCCTCCTTGCCTTTGGCTCTTTTTTCTTTACATTTGGTTGGCTCCTTGGGGAGTCTTGTCATTCTCCTTGAAACTGGCAGGATTTGGAGCCATGTGGCGCCAATTAGCCCTCTGATTCCAGTAACTGGAGCCTGACTCTCCTGGAAACTCCAAAGACCCAGCACAGCAGGCAAGCAGCTGGGTACCTAAGAGATGCCATGGACTCCAGGTGGCAGTAACGGGAGCCCCATCTCCACAGGTCTGGAATAGCTCCTCTGGGTGTAAAACTCTTTCCCCTTGTAAAGGTGCCCTCACCTCTCATTTCAGCTAGCTGCTTCTTACTGTGTAGTGTTGCTCAAATTTTAATGTGCACATGGGTCATGTGGGGGTATTACCAAATTATTCTGAGGCAGCAGGTCTGTAGTCAGCTCTGACATTCAGATCTATTCCAGGGTGATGCCACTGCTGACTATAATTGGGATGCAAGGGCATTATCCTTAGAACCACAGTCGGATGGGAGGACTGAAGTGCTTTTACTCTGTTTTGTTGTACCACTGAAGGTCCCAGTTAAAAGACAACTGTTGCCAGGGGTGGTGACACACACGTGTAATCCCAGGAATTGGGACAAAAAGACAGGAAGATCAAGAGTTCAAGGTCATCCTCAGCTACAGTGGCCAGCCTAGTTTGCATGAAACCTTATTTCAAAAATACTAAAAACCAAATCAGTAAAACCAACCAACCAACCAACCAACCAACCAACCAACCAACCATTATCATCTATGGTGGACACATTAATTTCTGTAAACAAAGCTCTGGATAGTCGAATCAGATATATCTAAGGAATGAATATGGAGAGCTCGAAACATTTATGAAATGAGACGGGCAAGGTCACATTGGGGCAAGGAGAGAAAAGATATGAATATATTTGGCCCTACTGAAGAATTTGGTCATCCCAAGGACTAGAGACATCTGGGAGTTAGGTAGTTAGATGTTGCAAGGAAGGATACTGCAAAGTGAATTAGGTGTTTATTGTGGACTTACCATGTTCCAGGATCTATTCATATATTACCCTCCTCCATCTTTAAGGCAACCTTCTGAGCTACGCAGTTCTATGACTATTTCACAGATAAGAAAACAGATTTGACAAAAGACATCACACAACCTGCTAAAAAATATACACTTATTAGCCATGTGGAACTGCAACATGAACCTAGGTCTGTCCAATTACTCTATGATTTTTTTGCCAAGAACCTATGGACCTAGCAGATTATAAAAATGTAGTGAGGTCAGTTTGCTGGGCTGTCCCTTCCAGAGTGAGCTGAGGGCTGTTTTAGTGCTATCTTGAGAAGCTCCAGTGCCATGCCTGTCTGCCTGCTGCCATGCTTCCTGCCATGATGGTCATAAAGTCACCCTCTGAAGCTTTAGGCAAGCCCTCAATTACATGCATTCTTTTATAAGTTGCCTTGCTCATGGTGTTTCTTCACAGCCACAGAACAGTAACTAAGACAGTATTATCATACAAATTATTTTGAAAGTATGCATTGTTTGCTTTTGGAAATTTTCACTTGGTGTTGTTGGGCTCTGGCTGAATGAAGGTAACTAAAATTGCAGAAAATGAAGCCATTGGCTAAGAGGGCTTTATTCAAATGACCACGATCTAATGTCACCCTTCTTCTCCTTTTTTGTGGCCTCTGGAGCTCCTAGTCAACAGCACACTCTCTTGCACTCTCATTACCCTTCTGAAACTGCCTGTCATCTTTCCAAACGGAGACTTGGTTATTCCTGGAGGCTAGCTCTTTCCCACCTGTCCTTATGTTGCTATGTGAGTGGGCAGGTGATGAAGATAGCACCCCTCTCCCCTTGATGGCTGGGAGTTTTAAGTGTTTGTGGATGCCTTGGATGGTTCCCCTCTCCTCATTTTTGATTGGTCAGCTTAGCCAAAGAAAGGTGGACAGGCAGGCCTATAGCTTCAGATAAACATACTTAGGACTGGTCATCTGGGAGGGGGGCTCTGCTGGCAGGAGGAAAAGTCCACCAAGCCTTTATCTCAGATGAGGAGGGTGAAGAAAAGCTCAGAAGTTTGCTGTCTTTCTTATGTCTGTGTGCTTGTCAGGGATCTGACTCACTCCTAGTCCCTCATTTTTAACTGGAAGCTGCTTGGTTTGTTTGTTTGTTTATTTATTATTTTTGTTTTTGTTTCTCTCTCTCAGAAATCTCAGTCATTCAGGCTGAGGGGAGGTAGGCCTTCCATACTGACTGGTGCCCTCTCTAGGACATTAGTTCTTTCTTCTGAAATGCCCCCACTTCCTCTCTCCTTCCCTTTCCAGTGTTACCTGTAGATTTTCTAGGTAGGTCCCGAGGTCACTGAAGACTTTCACTCCTAATCATATGTGAGCCTCTCTCCACTATTTTTCAAAAGAAATCTTGGTTCAATATACATAACATAAAGTTTACAACTTCAGCCATTTCTACTTGTACAATTAGTTCTGTGACATTAAAATCACTCTCATTGTTTTGCAACTCCCATAACCATCCATCTCCAGAAAGCTTTCCTCTTCACAAACAGAAACTCATGTGATTGGCATATTTCTGAGAGGAGAATGTCTTCAGGATTCATCTATATTGTCGCCTGTGTCAGCACCTCCTTCCTCTTAAGGCTCAATCATATTCTATGTATGTGCCACATTTTATTCATCTGTTGATGGACACTGATTGTTCCCAACATTTGGTTACTTTGAATAATGCTGCTATGAATACAGATGTATAAATATTTTTCTGCTGGATCCCTGATTTAACTTTTTGGGGCATTATACCCATGCTTTGGTTTCTCCTACAGACTCCAGGGTTTGGTTGCTGTTTGGAAAGCAATTGGATTCCAAGAATATGAGTCAACCAAAGGATTGATCATTTGATGGGTATATAATGTGATGGTGTTATTGGGAGGTGGGAAAAAGTGGGAGGTAGAGGCCTAGTTTGAACGAGTAAAGAAGTCACTAGAAGAGTACCCTGGAGAGATGTAATCTTTTCGCTTCTCTTTTTGTTTCCTAGCTGCCATGGTGTATGCATCTTTCCTTTGTCACGCCCTTCCTCCATGGTGTTTCTGCTGTGCCATGTGTCTAAAGTTAGTGGAACCAGCTAATTGTATACTGAAATCTGTGATACCATGATCCAAAACAAACTTATCCCCCTTTAAAATTATTTCTCTGAAGCATTAGGTACAGCAATGAAAAACGGACTAATCCAATTTAGAAGTGAGATTCCCAGATATTACGAGAACTCTATCATTAATTTTGTTAGGAATGGCCACAATGTTTCTTACAATGGCTACACCACTTCCCTTTAGCTAAGACTTATTTTCTGTTTAGTGTTTTCATAATAGCTATGAAATAGTGGGCCCACTCCTACTTTTGACATCACTATTGGTGAACTCGATATCTACAAGGTGACAGACAGGGAAGCCACGGAAAACAACTTCTTTCACTGAACGCACTTTGTCATACCTAGACAATATCAAGTATTGTATGAACTCCCAAATCTCCAGTGCTAACATTCCACTACATACTATGCTCTCTGCTACAATTTTCTTCCAAAGGATTTCCATTGTAGGAGTCACCAGAATGCATGATGATCACCTATTTGCTCCCCACATTGCCTGGAAATCTCCATCCTTCATCCCCCATCCTGGAGCCAAATTTCCATCTACTAGCTTTCAATATCAAGTTGTCCAGCTTATTCACTATTTTTTCTCCTTCAAGCTTCAAGTCCTCTCTTCTCCAGATTGTAAGTCTTGGTCTTCCATTATGGTCATTTTCAAACAACTTCAACTCTCTTCTTTTCTCTTCCCTTGCCAGGATTGCCAGCTAAAACCTCACCTTTGATGTAGTCTTAACATCAAAGTAGTTGGAGGAAGCTTCAGAAAGACTATACAGCTGGGTAGCTAGCTGGCTTTCATGCTAACTTAATGATCTCCAATATAGTGCATATTTTCACTGATGGATGGCCACTATCTCACTCTCTAAAATACCTATTTCATAGTTCCTCTTCTTTTCTCAGTCTTCCCATCAGCTCAATTTGAAACTTCAGGATGTCTCAACTGATGAGGCTAGAAAAGCAGAAATTATTAGACATTATCCCTATCTCACTACCATTAAATGCATATGCCAACACATGTATTCAGCTTTTCCTTGGTAAAGTGGAGAGCACTTGTTTTCTTCTATCAATGGCAAACCTTGTCCCTTATGTTCTGGTACCAATCTCTCTCACTTATCAAGCATTTTGTTCTCTTCCTTAAAATATCTATTTCCAAAATCATGCTCCCATGTTGATAAAAAAAAAACTGTCTATCCTTCTGAAAACAAACCAAACTCATCTCCTTCTTTTACAGAATCTCTTTGAAGTTACTGATTCATTTTCCTGCTGCCTTTCATGGGAAAAATTCCTCAAAACAAAAGCAAAAACAAAACCCAAAACTTCCCCACATACTTTCTCACCCCGTTGTTTCTCTCCTTGATTACTTCTCATCCGACTTCCACATCTGTCACCCCACATTTGCTCTTTTAAGGGACTCCTCTGTTTTCCATAGACATCCATCCACCAGTTTTGCTCTTACATCACCTCTCCCAACTGTAGACTAACATGGCCGCTCTTTCCCTCCAGAAATACTCTCCTGCTTGGTTTCTCTGAATAGCTCCCGATTGTCCGTCTCCTTCCCTGGTTACCTTTCCATAATGTCTTCTATGGGTTTCTTTCTTTCATAGGCACCAGATATTGGAGTTCTTTGGCTATGTGGCTATTTGGCTATCTCCTTCCTCTCTTTTCTCCTTCCAGAGGTGATGCCATGTAGCACCCTGGCTTTAGATACAACCAACATGGAGGCAGTGTCTCCAAGCTTATATTCTACTGGCTCTTCTTCAGGAGCTCCCAAGCTCCCAGACTTTGACATTTCTATTTTTACATATCTCAGGAATCTCAAACTTAACATGGCTGAAACTGAACTTTTGTTTTCTTTTTCCCTCTAAAACCTCATTCAACATTCTTCATCTGGGTGCATGGCATTGAGTCAAGTTGGAAACCCGAGACCTTCTTGAAGCCTGTCTTTTTTCCTTCATCCCTGACATCCAATTTCTCAGTAAGTATTGTCAGCTGTCACTTCAAAAGACATCCAGAATCTGTGCAATTCTTTCCATCTCCATGGCTGTCACTGATGCAAGTCACCATCACTTTTCCTGTGGATTGCTGCAGCTGCCTCCTTATTGGCTTTCTGATATCACTGCTGTTCTCTTCTAAATTGGGCATTTACAGGTGTTGCAATAGTTGAGACCAGAGCTAGTCACTCCCTTTAGACATTCTTCAGGGCTGGTAAACAGTATTGAAACTTATTTTCTATGGCTTTCATGTCATTTATGATCTCCCCAATGCTATTGTTATTATTGACTATTAAAATATGGCCCTATCACCTACCTTTGAGTTTTTCATCATACCAAACAAGTTCTTTACCATCTCAAGGCCAGCCCACTTGGTATTCTATTTTCCTGGAAGCCTCTTTCCCTATTTTCCACATGGCTGATCTTTTATCCTTTATGTTCATGCTTAAATATCACTCCCTCACAAAGGTTTTTCCTGGAAACTGTCCTATTATTCTGGTCTGTTATTTCCTTCATGAGACTCATCACACTTTGTAATTATGTATTTTGTGGATATTTTGCTATAAACCCTATGAGTTGGGATTGAGTCTCTTTTGTTTAACAGCATACCTATTATGGCGTTTGGCACATAGTTGGTGCTTAGTGTCGTTTTCCAAGTGAACCAATGCATGAGTGAGTAGAAGTAATTTTGAGGCACACATAATAGAGGTCTCTGACCATTCCATGCAATTTGTTGTCAACTAGCTACTGGCTGTGGTTTACCCTGTGAAAGTCAGATTCATAGATGGTGATCGTATTGGTTAGACTCTCGTTTCTATAATAGATCCTGAAAAAAAACTTAAAAAGAAGAGGAAGACCTATTTTTCATCCATGATTCTGCAGATTTCAGTGCATACTCACATGGTATTCCATTCTTTTGTGGAAATCTCTTTCCTCATTCTTTGCATGGATGCTCTTTCATCTTATAGGTCTCTGCTTAAATATCACCTCCTCACAAAGGCCTTTCCTAGAAACTCAACCCTATTGCTTGCAGGCCTGGGCTGAGGCTGTGGAGTCTCCAGGTGACTGAGTTGGTTACTTTCCTTGGGATAACTCCCTCTTCTTTCCCAGGTCTTTACGGCCCTGCGATTTCCTCTTCAGCTGAGCCCGAAGAAGCATCTTTGGGGGGAAACTTGTTGGTATCCGCATTCATTTCTTTGATTGTCTAAACTAGCTTTCCCCCAATGGGCTGGAATAACTGTTATCTGTCATAAGAAGAAAGTGTAGTGACCAAAGTCATCTGTTCTTCTACAAATATTTGGGAGCTTGGATGGACTTTGTCAAAGATCAAGCCTAAAGTGTCTCTGAAAGGAAGCTGTTGAGGACCCCTCTCTGCAGCTGCCCCCTTGTCTTCCCTTCTCCTTAGGGGCTTCACATTCAGTAGATTCCGACATGCTGCCTAATAGGTCCGGACACACTCCTAAACTCTCCTTGCTGGGCCTGCCAGTCTGGTGACAGATGTTAGGGCTGTTCCAGATGTGAGGCTGATGCCATATGGCATTCTGGGTCACAAGATCTGAAGCTGCTGCCATTGAGCTGTGGCAGAGTTAGTGGGGAGATCCTTGCATTTTAGCCCTCACTCACCTGTCACTGGCTGAGACAGTGAGGGGGGACTAGAGCAATGAAATATTCATGGGAGCTTGAAGGAGTTGTCATGTCTTTCTAAAGAACCCTGGGCACCTCAGCCCCCACCTCCATGTTCGACAGCAAGTATTTCTGAAGGAGACCAAGACAGATTGACTGAGCCAGAGGGAAAGAGATGAGGCATGAAGGGAAATACAAGCAAGAAGAGAAGACAGCTGAACAGGAGAGGGGGCCTGCCACAGCCAAGAGGGAAAGAGGCAATGACAGCAAGACAGAGGAGAAATTGGACAGAAAGACCTTGGAGACCTTGAAGGCAAAAGGACAAGTTTGGGGAAGGCAAACATACTAGACACCATCTCTAGTCACCTTAGCTTTATGGAGGCCCTCTCCAATTTCTCCCTTGTCCTCTAGATGCCTGCCAGCTGCCCCCAGTGTTACCCTTAGGGCATCCACCGCTGGTCAAGGACCATATGGTAATGACAGCCTTCAGACGGAGCACTTCAGATAACAGAACTCTTCTGGGAGGAGGGTTGCTATTATGCCAAACTGACAGTACGATGTTCCTACCCCGTTCACAGATGGGGATGCAGTGGGCAAGGGACAAATGGAAAACAGGAGGAAAAAGCCCAGGACACTTTGCTGACTTAGGCCAAATTTCTAAGCACCACAAGCTGGATTTTTGTTGTGACAGAGAAGCCAAATAGGACTGGAAGAGAATTGCAAAAAATAGGAGGGCGTAGCCATGATGGGAGAAGTAGAGTTGGCCAGCAAAGGAATAGTAGGCCTGGATTGTTTCCTTCAGTGCACACCTCTTTGAGGCCAGGCAGGACCATAGAGCTCTGGCACAAAAATCCAAGCCAGGAGAGGGTCCCTGCCACCCAGTTTTTTTTTTCTTCTCTTGGATCCCAGCCTTTAGTCTGCCAAGGGCTGAACTGTAAACAAAGATTGGAGGACAGACAAGGGAGCAGGTGTGGTCAGGAGTTTCTGGGAACTTCCCAAGTAGCTGCCTCCAGCAGCAAAGACCCAGGACTCATATAGCACCTCCCTGGGGCCTGGTTGGCAGGCACTGACTGCACAGGGCTCTGGGCAAAGCCTCTCAAAGCTAAAAGAGGGCCTATTCAGTTGTTGGGCTGTGCCAAGATCCTCCTCTTTATGAGACTGCTGAGCATCAATGGCCGGAGCCACCAGCCTTGGATGCCCCCAGCCTCTGATTTTGGTCAACTCCAGGACAATCTCAGCGTTGGCAAAGGATCATGCAAGTTATTTACTTGCTCTTGATGCACCCCTAGTGATTTTCAGAAACAGGAGGGGAAGGCTAGGACCGCAGCTGGGTCCTGGAGGAAGTGCCAGACCTGGGCACAAGAGATATGGCACCAGAGACCATATCATTCAGGAATATTTAGCAGAAGGCATAAAGATGAACCAAAATACAGGCTAACAGGAAAATAAAAGGCTCTAGTTAACTTAGTGAATAGGACTTTCACACATTCTCTTTCTCATGTCTGGCTTTACAGGGGCACAGGAGCCTCCTCTCAGTGTTCTCTCAGAGAGCTTCTGAGAAGACAGTAATCTACCCTGGTGCTTTGCCTAGATGCCTGAAATTGGTACCTTCAGCCTAGGACTTATGATCAACAGGCGCCAGGCTGTTATGGGAGAGAGCAGCCCCTTAGCTCCTTCTCATGTGTCATCTGAGACCTATTCAATCAGTCCTCCCCAGATGCAAGGCAGAAATTAGGTCAAGAAGCCACTAGACAAAGGAAAGGATATGAATAGAGGCCCAGTTAACTCATAACACCCTACCAGGAGTTGTTCAGAAATGCTAACTGCAGCCTCAGGACAACGAGACACCTTTTATTCTTCCTAATTGCTTCTTCCTGCTGTGAGAGAAGAAGGAATTTAAGGTCTTTCCTGAACTAGGGTCAGAAAAGAAGAGTGAGGTTGATGAATCCATGGGCAGAAAGTACCTGTCAAAGGCTACAATCCATATAACCACAGAGGGTAGGCATGGAGTAAGGGACCATTGTGGAAGGAAGGATCTCCTGAGAAAGGTGAAATAGAACCTATGACTTTGGAGAGATTGGACAGACTGAAACAGGAGGATAAAATGAGGAGAGGGAAAGAAGAGGGGGGTAATGGGGAAACTAACACCACAGACAGCTAACACCACAGACAATATGAGGAGCCATATGGAAACCTACTACAGTAGAAGCTTCTTAAAATATACACATGCAAGAGAGAAATCTAAAAGGGTTCACCAAATAATGAGGAGGCAATGCCTCAACTAGACATCTTTCAAGTGAAACCTCCAGTATCAGGAATAGGTTACATCTAGTTGAGTCATTGGCCAAAGGGGCCCCATGAGAATCCCCAAGCAACTCAGGCTATTGCCAAGGCCATTTGTTACTCTCCACAAACTGATGATAAGGCCATATTGCTAAGGATAACACCTATACAACTCATTGAAAATGACTAGTGTTCATGGTACTGGAAGTTACTCTGCATGCTACCAGAGGAGAAAGGTAATCACCAACCCAGCCATAAAAAGCTGTGACCTACAATGGTGACCTGACTGAAATAGTGTCACAAAAGTTGTGGGATTAACCAACCACTATATGAGATGAAACCCATGCCCGACACTGTTCTGGTGGCCAAGAACCTGAGACTGGATAGGCCATGGATCTAAGGAAATTCAAATTCTACTGTTCTGCTAAGGGAACACAGCAATAAAATGACTCCCAATGACATTCTGCTATATCCATAGATAAATGTCATTCAGCCATCATTAGAGAAGCTTCCTCCTGAGATAGAGGGGAACAAATACAGAGGCCAATAATAGATAATGGACAGTAAGGGAAAGGCCTTGAAACACTCAGTCCTAAATGGGATGTCTTCATCAAATCTCTCCCCTCAGGGCTCAGGAGACCCTGGAGAAGAAGGGACAGAAAGATTGCAAGAGCCAGAGGGGATGGAGGACACCAAGGAAATAATGTCTTCTAGACACAGCAGGACAGATACACTTAGGAGCTCACAAAAACTGGCAAGCATGCACAAGGCCCACATGGGCTCAGATGGGGCCCCAGTGCTGAGAAGGGAAAGGGACATATGTCCCATCCCTAACCAATAAGCTATTTAATTGACAACTGCTTTCAAAGGAAAAACAAGTATACAAACCACACTCAAAGGCAGGCCCCATGCCCAGCAGTAGATGGCCAACACAAAACAAATTTAATGGTGTTTTAATGGATTTTTTTTTATCTCATATTGCTTTGTTTGGCCACTTTTTAAAATTTCACTGGTCTTTTGTATATACATTATGGTTTCCAATTTTGTTCTTGTAGGAGTTTTCTATGGGTGTGTGTGCACATTGTGCTTTTTCTGCATTTGTTTGTTATATTTTGATTTATTTGTTTTTTATCTGCCTGTTGGTTTTCTAAAGAAAGAAAGAAGGGTAAACCTGGATATGTGGAGAGTTAGGGAGGATCTGGGAGGAGATGGAGAGGGGAAACCATGATCAGAATTTTTGTATGAATTTTCAATAAAAATCTAGACAAATGATGATTTTTGAAGACTAACTTTTAGTTACCGTACCCAAGTAGCCTATTAACCAAGCAAGCCCTTTCCTAAGCCTTCAGGTTTTGGCACTATAGTGCATTTTGATTTGATTGATTAAACCCCACAGAGCCAGGGCTTGCTTGACGACTGATGCAAATTCTCTTTCTGTTTGCCTTCTTATAAAGGGAAGGATGGCATAGTCCCTTGCTGTGAATGAGAGACTGTCCTCTGCAGCTTTTGGATAGCATTAACTCATTCTTTCATTTGTATATGCATCGAAAAATTCTACTGTACATCTACTATGGACCGAGCCTCTCCCTCCAAGGAGATTGCAGTTTAATGTGAAGACACGCATGTAAACACACACAAAACCATATGTTACCTGGCTGCACAGAGGGCAACAGAGGATGCTGTGAGAACACAGAGGGTATCTCCCAGCAGATCTCCTCTACCCTGGCAGAGTGGTGAAGGTGAGAAGGACATTCCAGGAAAGGAATGTCAAATGTGACAGCAAATGAATAGTTAGGAAGAGTCAGCAAAGACGAGAGACCTCTGGGTACTTAAGTCACTGCAATTAGAAGAAATTACAGAATAAATTCAAGCAAAACTTTAATTAGAGTCCAGTTCCCCACTGATTCCTTTCATGTAGCTTTATGAAATGATGCAATGGCCTTACTCTGCTGAGAGCATGGAGAGGAGGGCCCAGCCCTAAAAACACTGGAATTACCAGCACATTTCTCATGCTCCACCCTGGAACTACACATGGAAGACCCCTCTGTTAGGAGCAGCAAGAAAGGTAGACTGACAGCAGGTTCAATAAGATCCCACCATAGTCCCAGAAACCAAAGGCATGGAGCTCACACACCCTATATTGTCCATATTGAAGAGGGTCTATTCAATGCTAGCTTTCTGAATACGCTGGGAAGATAGGAGGAAATTACAAAGGACCCCATTGAAGGATTAGATATAACTCAGGAACAGCCTCAAGGGATTTACTTACATATAGGTTTCAGCTCACACATGCTGGGAGGGGGCACAACAATAATACTATACATGCATAGGCTGCAGCTTCTGCTACTAAAGTTGTAGTTTCAAAACAAGACTCCCTCCCCTCAGGGGATACAAAGACAGTTTTGCCTATCACTATAAATATTTTTTTTAAAAAGTAACTCCTAACAGAGGTACCCAGATAGAGCCATAATATCGGATTAGTAACTCCAAGCCAGTAAACCAGACACTTGTTTAATTAATAAAACCTATAAAGCATAACAACTTATTGATGTTATAGGCATGGCACTTAGCACAACAACAAAACCCAAATCCATCCAGAACACTCTATTTTTTGGAAGCCTGCTCTCCACCCATCTATGCAATTCCTTCTTTGGTGTAGAAGGAGCTGAGAAATGAGAAAGACAGTGCAGCATTCTGGGCAACTGGCTGGGGGACTGCAGTAAATACAAACCCCTGTTTTCATGCACAGATCTGCCAAGGGGTTGTTACAGCTCACTCTGAGCTTAGAGTTATTGGATCTGGGTTGGAAGCCCAAATCTTAAACCTCAATTCCTTTGTCTAGAAAGCGATACTCATCATAGGACTCACAGCAAAGCATTTATACAAAGATTTGGTACATGAAACATGCTGGCAAGGCAAGTGCTCATTTATAGGCTCTACTGGCAATTATTACTATCATTGGACATCAAGTGATAGGATCTGCTGTGTTGTTCTGGCCCACTGTTTGTCTATCTCCACAATTGGTAATTGGTGGTGATTTGAAAAATTGATTCAACATTCATTGGGACTGGGCCCTGACTTCAGAAAAATAGAATTAAAATAAGTTTTGCCATAGGGAAATCAACCTTTAAAAAAAAATTTCCTCATTAAAGTCAGCTTACCATATTTCCAGTAGTTACCAATGGGGATGTGTAAGAAGGAAGACTGGGTTGGAGTCTGAGATTCACCTTTCACTAATTGTTGGGCCACGGTCTTGAAGGCCTCTTTCTGCCTCAATTTCCCCTTTTGTAAAATACGAATAATATTAGAATTTACCCTACAGGATTTTTGTAAAGATTGTACAAAATAATGCATGTAAAGTACTTAGAATTGTGCCTTGTGCCTGGCATATAGCAAGCTCCAAGCAAATGACAGCTAGTGTTGTTATTATTGCATATGACTTGTTATTGCTGGGAGGTAAAGAGCTTAGTGAGCCTAACCAATAGAGCTGAAGATAGAAAACAGAAAGGAGACAACAGTCTTTGTGCTTTCAGGCCTGACACCCTCTGAATTTTACACAACCAATAGAAAACAGTGACAGGCATGTTTCTGCTCATTCTCACTTGCTAATGATATGTCTGTAAATAATGTACCACCCAGGTGGGTACAGTGGTCATGTTCCTCAGCGTGGAGAACACTCAGATCTCAGCTGCCCCCTCCCTACAATGCAATCAGTATCCTTGGTGCACCCTCCCCCACCTTCAAAGATCCGCGGGAGCGCAACCTAGCCACTATGCCTGGCAAACAGAGAAGAGGCTAGAAGCCCAGATCTTCCCCCACTGGACTCAGCTGCTCGCAGAGAAGCCAAGCTCTCACCTGGAGAGGGTCCTGGAGAATCTGGCTGCTAGCATGGGTCTTGGGTTCCAACACCTAGAAGCACAGCCTGCCCTCCCCTCCAGCTTTTTACTCTCCTAGCATCTCTTCACCCTCTTTGCTCCCTGCCCCCAACCCTCAGCAGGAAAACTTCCCGCTCCTGCTGCCACTTTGCCATTGGCATCCAAACCTCTGTCCCGCTTGCATCTTGCCTTGCAGTTTTCTGGTCCGTGACACCGCGGACCTACCGGAGGGCCTCTTGGCAACTAGAAGAAATCCTTGGGGGCTTGAGGTGGGGGATGGAGAGGGATGTCACCTCCCGAAGAAGCTCCAACTCTGTGCATCCCCTGCCCCCCACCCCAGGGAAACTAGGAAGGGGGCGCGCCCAGAAGGAAGGTGCATGCTCCAGAGCTACCCCCAAGTCACTCTGAGGTGCCAATGAGGACCCTAGCAATCTCTTCGGACTTCACAACCCCACACACAACCGGTTATAGGACCCTTTCCCAGGCAAGCCCTAACCTGGTTGCTGGGGTGCAGTACTTACTGTCGGGGACCCTCTCCAGGCCCTGGCTGGCTGCGTGCCTGCAGAGCCGGGAACCCTCCCGCCAGCCGCTGTCTCTCCCGCGCGCTGCCCCTGCCTGTGCCCAGCGCAGACACTAGCGGCAGTGGCGTCTGTAGGAAGAGAAAGATCACGCCTGCCTTAGAAACCCAGCCCCTGCTGTGACCAGAATCTTAAAGAAGGAGGCGACTGGCTCGGCCCCAGAGCCAAGGCTGAGGTGATGAACTAAGCACAGGGATGGTAAACACAGTCTCAACCTCTCTTTTCCACTTGGATTCTGGCCTCAGGAGCAATCTGGTGCCCCTGGGGACTCCTCCCTCTGGGAACAGAGGTGTGTGGATAATCCAGCTGCTGCTTGACTGGGCTGGACACTGCTTTGCATTCATTTTCTCATTCCAGCACCCTCTTCATTGTACAGAAAACAAAATTGAGGCTTGGGGGGGGCGGCGGTGAGCAAAACAAATGCTCCCCGAGATTCAGGAGACTTGACTTGCTGGGGTCAAGGTTAGAAACCACAGGAATCTTAAATGAGGGGTTAGCTGGCACAAACTCCACTTCACAAGGTAGCATTTGAAAACCTCTCCTTTCCCCATTTGTCTAACTGGACTAGGGACAAGTGGCAACTCTAGGCACCCTTCTTTAGCACAGACAGTTCATTTCTTAACATTTGCTAGGCACCTACTATGTGCTAGGCTCCATGGGAGACAGAAAAGGCGGGAAGGGATGTGTGGACGCAGGTGGTCTTCTCTGAGACAGGCCCAGAGTCTCAAGTCTGGATTATGCTAAGAATTCATCAAGTAGAGGAGCGTGCTCAGGTCCTAATGATGAGAGCAGCCAGTGTTCTTAGCTAACTCTCACTGCAGAATTCCAGAGAGCCACTGATGGGCAACCAGAGGGAAGCTCCCACAGACAACTTGGGGAGGGTCTCGCAGTGGGACTGACTCTAACTACTTACTGTTACTAGATTGAGGGCCCATGGAAGCCAGTTCTCTGGGAAGGATGAACAGGAGGTAGCTTTGTTAGAAGATTAGACCCCATTGGGTTCCCTATGGACGTCACACTTGCCTTTCTTTGGCATTGACATAGGTGAATTGGGAAAGATCATGTACTCCTTCCTTCTGGGTCAAAATGATCAAATAATGTAACACACTTGTGTGGTTGGCTATATCTATATAGTCTCAGAGATTTTAGAAGCCGAGTATAGAGGATCACTTGAGCCCAGGAATTCAAGAAAAGCCTGGGAGACATGGTGATACCATTTTTCAAAACATCAAAAGGAATAGGAACCCTTGTAGAAGTGTGTTTCTTCCTTCTTTGCTTGCTTATCCATTCGGCCATTCGGCCATCCCTGAAGCAAATATTTATTCATATCTCGGTGTGCTGGGTACTTCCATAGTCCTGTAGGAGAGTCCACCTTGCAAGGCTGAAGGATCACATGGCTGGAAGTTAGAAAACATTTAAAGCCCTAGTTCTTTGACTAAATGGCTGCATGACCCTGAATGAGTCATGTATCCCTTTGGGGCGTCAGTTTTCTTATTGGTCAAACAGGGATAATAACACCTTCCAGTCCAGCTTTCTGGGAGTGTTTGTGATGCTGCATGGAGGTAATGGATGTGAAGGAGCTTTGAAAGTATAAAGCCACTAGACAAATGTCAGGGATTTGTCTATCTCTAAGGTGGGAGGGGGCTCCTGGGAAGTAAAGCTGAAAAGAAATCCTGGATGACTCTCCCAGATTGATTGCACTGAATTTTATCTTTCGAGAACTACTGAGCCTGCACCCAGGCTGTCCCTGCTCTGTGAAATAGCATTCTCTATCAGCGGTGCCTATGACACACAGGTTAGGAATGACCTGGCCTTAAACTGGGGAGATTGTTTTGGGAACATGAAATGGAACCAGCAGAACTCTCTGGGCTCTGAATCTCTAACTAATGGCAATAGCAGCCTCCTCCTCCCATGAGATTACCCAGTCCCAGGATTACAAGTGTCTGGGTTGAAACCTCTTGAGGCCCTAAGACACATTCTGTTCAGAAAGTACACAGCTCATGTCAGCAGATGGTGGCCAAAAGGGTGAAGTTACTTTTGATAATAGCGGGGATTCTATGTAGCTGAGACTTGCAACTAGTAGATACTTCGGGAGGGTCTTTTGCTTGTTTATCTCATCCCATGAACCACTCCATATACCTCTACCATTTAAATTATAACACAATTGTCCCTTGGTATCTACAGGGAAGGTTTCAGGATCCCAACAGATCCCAAGATACAATGATGCTCTTCTCCTTTATTCAAAATAGCACAGCGTTTGCATATAATCTATGCACATCCTCTGGTACACTTTAAATCACCTCTAGATTACTTAAAAATCCAATACAATGTAAAAGTTATGTAAGAGTTGTCATACCATATTGGTTAGTGAATAATGTCAAGAAATAAAATACAACACAAATATAATTCTCTTCAGAATTTCTTTTTTCTCTTTCTTCTTTTATTTATTTATTTTTTGGAAAAGAAGCAAGATAATTTTATCCTTTGAAATATTTTGATTTACAGCTACGCAAAGCAAACACACTCTAAGGAAAAATAGGGTCCTGATGGGAAAAATCACTTTCTTCCCTTCCAGTCTCCGTTCCTGTCGGGTTGTAATAAAGACTGGCTATAAGAATGCTAGCGCTGATAGAAGACTAAAGGAAGATTCAGGGACCTAGGAAGCAGAGCCAAGCCTAGAGCTGCCTCGAACAGCTCTGGAGAAGAATTAGAAAGAAAGCCAAAGGAAGGAAGAGCAAGCACTTTGGCCTTGGGCCAGGGCACCTGCAGGAAGTAGGTCCCTAGGGAAGACACGGAACAGACACATCCCACACCCAGTCTTCCTTGGCAGCCATAGAGCCCATCCCTCTTGTGGCTGGGGCTCTTCTCGACGTCTTCATAGATTCTCTTGTCACATTCATCTCACCCAGGCTGCTTCTCTTAATAAAGTGCCCCTGCCGCCACTCCAGACAGCCTGATGTTATCCTTCACTTTCACGTCCTTCTCCCTAGCCAGCAGTGACTCAAACTTCCCGGGTCACAGTATTGTTTTCTTGCTGAAAATCTTCCTGAGTGTTCAAGCTTGTGGCTTGAGGGTAGTTCAATAATCTAATACTCTTTCCTTGCCCCGCCATGGTGGTCCAAGCCCCAGGTTCAGATGCTTGCCCTGAGTTCTCTGTCTGGCCTGTGTCTTATCCCCTAGACCATTTGCTGCTGCTCTCTCCAAACCTATAGCTTAGCTGTAATTTACAACACCTTTCTTTCAGCGATTGTCAACAGCACTCCCCACTCCCTTGTTTATACTCTATCCCCAAAGAGCAGAAAGCCTCAAGATCCAAAGCAATGAGTCATGATGGTAAAATTTCAGGCACAGCGATAGACAATCAGGGAGTCACATTGGATCACATGCTGTTTACCTATGTGCAAGGCTGGCCCTGAAGATATTCTGGCATGTTGGCTCAAATATAATGAAGACTTGGGATAATAGCAAAGAAGGAAAGAGAAAAGATCCTGGGCTATGAACAGGGACAACTTGGTGTTCACCTCAGTTCTGGCAGCAATTGGATGTATGTAGCCTTATACTTTCTAAGCCTCAGTTACTCCACACATTAAATGAGGGTGCTGGGTTAGCTGATTCCATGGTTCCTTCCTGTTTAAATAAACACAGACTCTAAGCTCTCTGACACTGGAACTGCTATTTTTGTAAGGGTGGGTCCTGATCATGGAGCAGCAGGTATGTTAGCATTCTTCATGCTGGGGAGTTGGTCAATGAGTTAGCACTATGGACATGGACCCGATACTGCTACTGAATCGTATAAGCACGATCTAATGTACTTTTGCTATAAAAGCAAAGCAGAAAAGGGGACACTTTGAGTTTGGAGAGGTAGTTATCTGCCTGCGAATCCTAGACTCTCTAGGACTGATTCTACTAATGAGGATCAGGACTGACATTCACCTGTAACATCATCTTACCTATAAAAACCTTACATTCCTTCTTTAGTGATTGGTAAATAGCTGCTCCCCTAAAGGCCTGAGTGTTCCCCTTTCCTAGCACCCCTGATTGGCTTCTCTCCTCAACCATGTTTTGATTCTCAGAGCTGTTCATTTTGACTGCTCAATGCCTTTGAAATGGGAGCCACATAAGAATGTTTAATATTGCCCTGATCTAGGAGTACACTCTCCTTCACTGTCCCTCACTTTCCAGTTTTCTTCCTTCTATAGATTTGTCAGGGTTTATCTGAACTGAGGGATACTTGACTCACTGCCTCTTAGACAATGGACCCTGAGTGTTTTACAGCACAAAGACAAAGGAGATAGCTATGCTGGGGGACGGGGTCTGGTTATGTAGTTTGCAGCTCCTGCCTTGGTGACCCTCTGCTTGGTGGTCTGGGTCCAGTTGCTAGTGGATGAAGGCAAATGTGTTGATGTTGGAGGGTCATGTCTCCTTGTTATTACTGCCTTGCCACACTCCTGCCCTGTGAAGGGGCTGTCAGATGCTCCCACTTGCTCCCCAGGTCTAAGTGGGGAGTCCCCTCCCCACCTTTTCCTCTTCCCATGTTTCTCTCCTTGGTAGCTGATACCTTTCCTTCTGCTTCCAGCTAGATGAGCTCCCTAGCACCAGAAATCCCCCTCACTTGGCCCCTCTCCTTTCTCCCCCCTGAGATCCTGCTTCCTTCTCCCTGTCAAGGCCTAGCAGCTCCAATAGGTGCTTTGCTCCTGTTGTGTGAATGTTCTGTTCTCCCTGGGCCCAGTATTAATTTGCTCTCATTTGTGAGCTGTATTGTTAATGTGCATGGCCTTTTCTCCATGTGTGATGCTGCTCCCTGCTGCCTCTGTTGCCTCCCCACCCACACCCTCCTTAACCTTGTAATAGCAGTCTCTCCCTTGTGGAGAGAGGGCTGGGCTTCTGCGAAACGCACTTATACCCTATGTAGTGACTCACCACATCCTCACAAACGCCAGAGGAAACCATTCCTGTGGGATGGGTGAGGAGACCAAGGCTCAGAGAGGTGAGAAAACTTGTGTGTGTGACCAATAAAACAAGATGGGAAATGGCCAAGAGGGCTTAGAAACACAGCTCTTTTCATAGCATCCCACACATTACCCTCTAGGACCATATGGAGTTCTTGGGAAGGTGTTGCCATATACATACTAGGATACAAATTTGTATTACAATTGTGTTGGGGGGGGGTCACAGAATGCAAATTTGTATTACAATTGTGTTGGGGGGGGTCACAGAATCTCTGTAGGACAGGACCCTACCTGAGTAGTTTTAAAAAGACAATTCCTAGCTGGGTGTTGGTGGCATCCGCCTTTAATCCCAGCACTTGGGAAGCAGAGGCAGGTGGATCTCTGTGAGTTCGAGACCAGCCTGGTCTACAAGAGGTAGTTTCAGGACAGCCTCCAAAGCCACAGAGAGACCCTGTCTCGGAAAAAAAAAAAAAGGAGAAGAAGAAAGAAAAAGGCAATTCCTGTGTGCATCCAGGGTGAGGACCGAGGCCTGAAATGAGCAAGAGGGGAGAAGAAGAGAGGAGAGATGAAGGAGGGTGCAGGGGGCAGTGGAGATAAGCAAATAGAAGAAAAAGAAGAGATCTGATTTAGCAGCCTACAGCTTTGTTGAAAACTGTGTGCATCTCCAGTAAGAACCGGAAGTAGAGTGGATGTAAATTACAGCCTCAGTCTCCCTCTGAATTCTGCTTGAAATCATTCCGCAGGCCTTTTCAGCCCTTCCTTAGCCTTGGGCTGACTTTGTCAATCATGGAATAAAGAGTAGAGGCACAGCTCTCTGTGTATGTGCTATTCAGATGTCTAAGTTCAGTTTGTATCTTTTGTCTGCAAGCAGGAGCTAAACTGCCTGGGTTATATAGCATTGGGGCCTCTAGAGCTGAAGGGTAAAGACTTCCCTGTCAGTCAATTAGAAATAGTTCACCTTCAGAAGATTATATGTTGAAAATCTTAGGAATAATAATCATCTAAATAGTTACCATGTATTAATAGCTTATAAGTGACAGGTATCCTAGTTATGTGACCTTAGCTTTTTTTTCATAATTATCTTCTGAAACAGATACTGCTTTTGTACCTATTTTATATTTTGGGGAAAATAAGACTCCAGTTACTTATAAAGTACACTCAGGTAAGCACGGGGGCTTTGTTAGGCTTGTCCCATGTTGTCAATTACTTTTAAATTATTTACTTATTTATATTTTTTACATATAATATATTTTGATCATATTTTCCCTCACCTAATTCCTTCCAGGTCCCCCCACCTCTCTAACCACCCAACTTCATATTTTTTCTCCATCTCTCTAAACCCCTTCCCCAACAACAAGAAAGTTCAAAACCAACAATGTGTGTTTGTGTGCTTCTCTGTATGTGTACAACGTGTGTGCATTGCCCTCAGAGGCCAAACATGGGTGTTGGACTCCCTGGAACTGGAGTTACAGATAGTCATGAGCCAGCCACTGTGGATGCTGGAATTGAACCCTGGTCCTGTGCAAGAGCAGCAAGTGCTCCTAACCTCTGAGCCATTTTCCAACCCCTTGATGACTTTTTTATTATTAATATAGAAAAAACATTTTTATTGTTAATATATAAAAATTGTCCTGGCAAGATAGCACCACAGGTAACATCACTTGCTGCCAAGCCTAATGATCTGAGTTTGGTCTCTGGATCCCACACAATGGAAGGAGAGTACCAACTCCCACAAACTACACACACACACACACACACACACACACACACACACACACACACACACACACACACACAGAGTGTGGCATGCTGCCCCACAAATCAATCAATAAATGTTATTTTAAAATGTAAAATTCCTTAGATCTCACATGAGGATCCAGATTTTTGGCTTCTCTTGAAAAAAAAAATCCTACTGGTAACTCAGTGTTTTAAGGATCCACCAAATAACAATTTGATGGAACTAAATAGTAGTGTCCCTTTTGGATGAGAGGCTCTCTGGGTCACCCCAGTGCCCACCATTCCTCCTGTAGCCTCATTATAGGGAGAAGTGTCAGTTTCTATTTAACATTGTACTTAAACTCCTGGGTTGTTTTTATTAAAAGAACAATTAAAAGGGGAAAGAGAATATTTCTTGGGCATTATATCTGATCTTCTCCTAATGAGTACATTGTCTCTTTCAGACTTGGCCATGTGGGCATCTGAGTTCATAATCTCATCTTTCTCTTCTGCCATTTCTTTAACATAGTAAGAGGATAAGCTGTGTGCCCCTGTAATAGATTGGTCCAGAGTTTCAGTGGTGGAGGGTGCACCCTTGTAAGCAGTTGGTGTCATAGACAACCTCTGATCCCTGGAGGCAGGCCTGGAACCAGGAAGAAAGAACAAGTTCTCAGAACCTCAGCAATGGAGGGTAGCTAAATTATACCTTCTGAGACTGACTATTTCAGGTTCCAGTTCATCATCTGTGAAATGGGCAGAGTGTGAATAACAGTACCCATTATTATTGTTATTAAATTATATCACCAAGGGGTTATTTTGAAGATTATATGTGACGTGCCTGGCTCCAAGGAAATGCCTAATAAATGCTTGCTATTTTTATTCCCATTATTCTTCATGTTGGTTTCCCTTTGTCACTGTCAACCTGCTCTTCTTTCCTCTCTCTGCTCTCTATGGCTTTCACTGTCCTGAAGATGGACTATAGGGACTCATGACTACAACATAAGTGCTCTATCACTAAAATGCATACATATTTAGCCAATACCCCAGTGATGGGAGATGTCATTCTGTAAATGTTTCTCATATTGGTTAATGAATAAAGCACTGTTGGCCAATAGGAAAGCAAGATAGGTGGGACTAGGAGACTAGGAGGAGAGAGGAAGGAGTAGAGGGGAGATTCAAGATGGAGGACAGAGAGAGAAGAAGGTTGGGGCCTCTCTCCAGTAAGATAAGACCACGTGTAAATTAGTAGAAATGGATTAATATTTAAGACAGAGCTGGCCAATAAGAAATGCTTGTAACAGGCCAACAGGATTATATCTAATACAGAATCTCTGCGGTGGGTCCAGGCCGGCAGGGAAAAACAACTCATAACACCCCAGCCTTCAATGCACAGTTTTGGCAGAAAGTGTCATCATGATGTAGATAATGGTGTCTAGTAGTCAATGACTCTGTGTTGGGTTAATGTTATAGAAGCAAAGAAATTTTACAGGTCCTTCTTTCTAGGACAGTCTTTTTCAGGAGCCACTCATGGAAATTTGGATGGATTCTTAAGCACAATTGTATTTCTTGCTTTACAGTGGGGATCACACCATTTACTCTTCCATACTTATACTCACTTGGCTATGTCTTGTTTCAGGGTGCTCTCTGCCACCTTGACTTCCTGGAAATCTCCGACATCACCTTTTGGACTCAACTGATGCCACCTTGCCTGGGAAAGCCTCTAAATCTCATCTTCCCCTAGGCAGAATTAATTTCAAAGTCCAACATCCATTAGAATGTGTGTTCTGCTCATCATATCACCAGACTCAGTAAATATTTTTAAATTTTTTAGACAGGTTTCACTATATAGTTAAGACTAGCCTGGAACTCAACATGTAACCAAGGCTGGCCTCAAACTTACCATCCTTCTTCCTCCTTCCTCACCATTGCTGAGATTCCCTGCTCAGTTAATACTTTAATTTTTAAAAACCAATTTACACCTACTTATTTTATTTTATGTATGTGAATGTTTGGCCTGTATGTGTCTGTGTACCATGTTTTTGTCCCATGCCCTTGAAAGCCAGAGGAGGGTGTTGTATTCCTTAAAACTGGAGCCATAAATGGTTGTAAGTCACCATGTGGGTGTTGGGAATTGAACCTGGGTTCTTTGGAAGAGCAGCCATTGCTCTTAACTGCGAACTTATTTCTCCAGCTCCAGGCAGTGTTTTATGAGTGAATAGGTGGGGGAGATTATGGTGAAGAGAACTGTTGAGGACACCTTAGCAGTCACACTTTCTGGGTCTTAATGACCCCCTTAACTCTCTCTGCTGAGCATCCCATGTTCTCCCATTTAATAGAAATTCTCTGTCCTAAGACTTTCTTGTAAGGTTGGTACAAACTTGTAGCATGCCCTCATTTCTTTGGGTAGCCATCACTGTGATGAATATGTATGCTTCTCCCACCCAGGTTTTTAGCATCCTCTGAAGCATTAAGAATTTCCTGACGATCCCTCCTGAATGGGTGCTTTATATTCCAATTCCCTTTATGATCTCCTACTACATCTTTCTTCTCAGAACATACTTGCATCATCCATGCTAGCTACTTCTGAGTGTAGTTCTAACACCCCTTCAGTCACTCTCCACAGCTTGTCATCTGAATCAGGAGAGAATTTTCTTCAAATGGTTGTGTGTACCAGTCTCTTGTGAAGACTAAGCTAACACAGTTTGGGTCACCAGCCCTGCCAGCAGTTATAAGAGTAACATAGGATAGTCATGGTCAACAGTTACCTCATTCCCCAATGTGGTGTGGCCACCCACTCCAATCTCAAGGCAATTTTTTCTACTCTGTTTCCTCTGGACACAGACTATGGGCATGCAAAAACAACTTGAGACCCACATTGAGTCAACAATACATCTTTCCGAAAAGCCAGATAATTTGGAGGCATTAGTGGACACTTTGGTGCTTCAGTTTCAGGAGGAGCTAATGTCACATAAGGTGGCTGGCACTAGGCCAAGCAGTGCTTTGTGCAGGAGCCCTTTGAGTTAGAGAACACATGCCCTAGGACCTAGGATATGCCAGAACATCCAGGTAAGATTAGGAGACAATGGGAGGACCAAGGAAGTAAGTTTCCATAAGGTGCCTATCCCAGTACTGTGTGTATGCATGGGTACACACATGCACTAGTGTGAGTGCGTGTGCACACACACCAAAACACAGGCAGTGCTATAAGTTGGCAGGAAAACACCACCCACACGTTCGCTATAAGACCTACATGTGATTTGCCAACAAATTGCAAATTAACCTCCTAGTGAACAGATTAATGGTATTCATGGTAATTTACACTCCAAGTTTCATAGCAACAGACTTTGAGCATTCTGGTTGCATAAGAATTCAAGGATTTTTAAGTTCCTGGAGACATTGTAGTAATTAACCTGATAAGTCTATGCAAATTAGCCCCAATTTGACACTGTCATTTCTGAATTCAGTATCCAAAGTATTGGCTCAGAAGGTTACTGGTTGCTGCTCTAGATCCTTGGCTTGAGGTGCTAAGCTGACAGATGCCAGTCTGCGTTTGTTGATGCAAATGAGGCCACAGAGCAGAACTCGACATCAGGACAAGGGAAGGACCGGACAATTACAAATGGTCTACTGCATGACAAGGAGAATGGAATTAATGCTCTGGGAGAAACGATGATAGGGCACCACTGGATCTGTACAAGACCAACAGGGGTATTTTAAGGTCCTTGGTTTGGGACACAAATCTCTGGTGTGTGCAGGAGTTTGGACTGAAGGTCAAGAAGAAGCAGCCTTTTTGTGGCATACTGCCATGTGCTACTGAAGGGTTTTTTTCCCCCAGAAAGATCAGTTTCCTAAAATAAACCCAGAAGCTGGGATTCCCAGTTTCTTCCCTAGGAAGGTGAGGCTTAATTGGCTCTGTTGCCCATTCTTAGCAAAAATCACAGAATATGCTCAGCTCCCTCATCAAATTAATCAGCCTAGAGCACAGCTTGTGAGCTCTCTCCGTGGGTGAACTAGTTCCTATCCAATAATGTGTAGCTTCAGGGGGTGGCCACTTCTCCTTACCCCTATGGATCTTCATCCTTGACCTCCTTCTTGTTGGCTCTCTTGAATCCCCAGGACTCACCAGGTTCCTTGGCTAATCTATCCGATGATTTGAGCTCTTCAGGACCAAGCAATGACAGACAGAGGAGAAAGTATCACTCCCTATTGACTATCAACTTCGGCTGCACAGCCTAGCAGTCCAGGACCTTTCAAAAAGCCTTCCTTCTTGAGTTTTCATTCGGGATAGGGGGTGAGCAGGGATATATCTATATCTATATCTATATCTATATCTATATCTATATCTATATCTATATCTATGTCTATGTCTATGTCTATGTCTATGTCTATGTCTATGTCTATGTCTATGTCTATGTCTATGTCTATGTCTATGTCTATGTCTATGTCTATGTCTATATCTATATCTATATCTATATCTATCTATCTGAGGGATTGAAGAGAATTTGTTCAAGTCACCCATAAACAACCTTCTAGTGATGGGCTAATGCCTGGCACTAAGACTTCTTTCTATAATGCAAAGCCAGATAAGGTAAAGATCAAAGCAGCCTCACTACATTTGAAGACCTAACACTCCAGGGTGATAAGATACTCACAACTTATAGCAAGGCCCTTCAGTGATAACTCTCTTTAACTGTCTTCCTCAGCAACTGTTAGCTAAGTCAGTATTTGAAAAGCATTGGAAGGCTCCCTTGTAGCTGCTGGCTTCACCTCTTATTGTCTACATCTAGTTATCCTCCTGAAATGAGGCCACTCACTGCTTTTGCTCTGGTATCCCTACCCATTCTTACTGTGCTTAGTTCCTCTAGCTACCCGGGCTTAACACACTTTTAAAATGTTTTGTAAGTTGTTGTTGGGTTACTATATAGTCCAGGCTGACCTGGAACTATGCAGCTCAGGCTGGCCTAGAACTAGCAGTATTCCTGATCCAGCCTCTTAAGTACTAGGATTACAGGTGTGTGCCACCACACCCAGATTCCAACCCATTTTCTTTGACCTTTAGGGATACCTTGTGCCAACTGCATTGGCTCCTAAAACTGCATGTCCAGGTCTTTGAGGTACTAAAGTCCCCCAAATTTCCACATGTATATGCAAATTTATATACATGGAACTATTATCTGAATTCTCAAGTAATGACCAAAAATGATGATGGCAATGACAGATTTCAATTGGGGAGCATTATCTGAGTTCTCAAATAATGATCAATAACAATGATGATGATGACTGTTTTAGATTGGGGAGCATTTACTACATGCTAGTCACTTTACACAGGGTGCCCATACAATGACTCTTTAAATTTTCATAACAACTCTATGAACTTGAGTCTCTTCCTAGTCTCCTTGTAAAGATAAGGACATTGAGGCCAAGGTTTAATTAACTTCCTCAAGATCACACAGATTATAAGAGACAATGCTAGAAGTCAAGCTCTGGCCAAGAAATGCCAGACACTTAAGCATCGATCCTAAAACATGGCACCAAATTACATATCCCTGTTTTCTAAGCATTAGGTCAATACCAGAACAATTAACCAAATCTATATTTATTTTAAGACATGTCTCAGTGTGGTGGTACATACCTGTAATCTCAGCTCTCATGGGGCTGAGGCAGGAGGACTGCCAAATTGAAGTCAGCTTAGGCTACACAATTAGCCTGTTTATAAATAAACACAACCACAAATTTAGATTCATTCATCATCACTATTCATTTCTCAATCAACAGCTAGTAAAACTGCCATGAAGAAGCACTAGGATATGGATCCTCGGCTTTTGTCATTTTGCATGTAAAATACCCCACCTCTATTTCTTACCTGTGAAGTTGCACATCTCTCATCTGATAACCTGCTATTTTATCTCCGAGGCCATGGTTGACTCTGTAGATATGGCACTGACAGGGAACTGTGTCGAAAGCTTCCTTCATATTCAGTCATTCATCACACAAATATTTATCAAGATTCTACAACATGCCAGAGGTAGTGCTAGACCCTCAGGATACTATACTGAACAAAAGAAAATTTAAAATGCCCTGCCCGAGTATACCTTGCATTCTAGTGAGAAGACACAGACAATAAATAAATTTGTAGGTAAAATTCTATGCTGGCATAGAAAATAAGTCTTTGGTGGAGAGGAAAAGCAAAGCAAGGGAAAGGCACCAGAGAAGGTGGCAACTGAGCAGTGTTGAAGGAAGAAAGGGAGTAGGTGTTGTAAGCGCAAGAAGCAGTGCGTGCAAAGACTAAAGGAGAGCATATCTAGCGTGGGCATTGCTGAATGAAGGGGTACAGAGGTGGATTTGAGGAATTGGGTCTGTTGGTAATTCTTCAAGTGGACTATTCAAATTACTGTAATCTCAGTTGTGTTCAGGACAGCCTTAGGTAAAATGATGAGGCAAACACATGTGACTAGTAATCTCCAAGGCCCTGGTCCTTTCTTTTTTGGCTTCTGTAGTGATTTCTGTGATCCTCCAGTCCAAGAAGTAAAGAGTACAACTTGGGAGTTCTACACACTGCGGCTTGCTCCGAGGCTGTACCTCTTAACTGTGCACGTCTTTCTACTTTTCTGAACCTCAACTTCTTTATCTGTACATAGAGATAATAGGTATTGTGAGGATTGGATGACAATATAAAGTGATAATGTAAATAAAAGTGATGAGGCCAGTGCCAAGTATACAGAAAGTGCTCAAGAAATGTTAGCTGCTAGTATTCATTCACACCTAGCAATGAATAAATGGCACAGTTCAATCTCTGTGACCTTGGCTAGCTGAAAGGCCCATGGATTTCTAGTAGGGGACAAACTCTTAATCCATATCAACTGTGGGTTAACAGTAGAGTGAAAACACTTCCAGTAGAATAATCCATTATTATGAGATGTGTCCTGATGTTATTACTTAGAAGGGTGAAGAATCATTGTTATGCATGATTATCACTGAGTTTGCATGTCCCTTTTAAAGGATGAGACCCTGTGCCATAGCATCTCTGGTATCATTGAGCTAGTGAGAAATTCAAATGAAGCCTCAGATCTCCCGCATGATAAGGTGTTTCCATAGTCTAGGCCCTTTTACACTATTGTTTCTGCTTCAGTGGGAGTATGAGACAGGTCAGTCAATGGGAGTATGAGACAGGTCAGTCAATGGGAGTATGAGACAGGTCAGTCAATGGGAGTATGAGACAGGTCAGTCAATGGGAGTATGAGACAGGTCAGTCAATGGAAGTATGAGACAGGCCAGCCAGTATGAGTATGAGACAGGCCAGTCAATGGGAGTATGGAGAACGTCAGAAGCACTGATTACCCCACATTGGTCAACCTCAGGAGCTGGCAGTCTTTCTTAAGTCCAAATATCTCTAAGTGTTATCCTTCTGATTATCTTACTTAGTCTACCTTGTCTCTAAACACACAATCCTGGCCAGCCACAGAAAGCGGCCATGGCAAAGACACTTGTGATAACCTTCAAAGAAACTGTACCGAGAGCTTTGCCTGTGTCTGAACCAGAGTCTAGGCACAGATGTAACCACTGTATAGAACAGTTGAATGCTGGACAACTTTCTTGCAAAACTAATTTTCACATACCAAAGATTATTTTCCTTTTCACTTTAACAAAAAAACCTGGAGAATTTTTTTTTTCTCCAAGGAAAAAGAAAAGAAAGAAAGAAAAAAGAGAGAGAGAGAAAAAAAAATGGGGCCCCAAGACTTAATAAAAATTGTGTTTATGAATGCAACAGAACAACACACTTGAAAATCACAAATATGAATGGAAAAAAAGAGAATTTTCTTATAAAATATTAACAATGCCCCCAAATGAGTTGCAAGATCTGAATACAAAATAGCTACTGTTATTTTGATGTTTGGCACAATAGCTTAAAGGCCTAAAAGAAAAACAACGACAGCTTAACTGAACAGAACACACCGGACTGAAAAGTTGCCTAGCTTTGAGAAAATTGTCTTTGTAATGATTTACAGCAGGGGATCATGGAACATTCTTTGCATGCTCGGATTCTGAGCTCTGGCACCCAGGAGAAGCTGCTGGGTTTAAGAAATGAACAAGGTGATTTGGGCCAGAGAACAGACCAAGAAGCACAACGGTGGTACTGCTTAAAATGCCCCGGGAAATGAGTTAATTGGGAACAAGGGGCTATGGAAAGACTTTCTGGTGACATAAGAGTCAGAAGACATGAAACTGCTGTAAAATGAATCTTAGGGTGCTGTACAACCAACCAGTCCCCCAATTTATAAATTGTGGTGTTAGCTCCCGCTCCTTTAGAAAAAAAAATATCTATGAGGGACTTTCTACCCTTAGCATTTCTCTGCTGATGCTCCTGAAGATGCTGTATAGAGGGGTCCTATGGGCAGAAAAAGGTTTCAGAAATGCTATGCACTCTAAATCGGTGCCGCTCAGCATTTAATGCATAGACAACTCCCTTGATGATCTTGTCAGGATGCCAGTTCTGGCTGGGAAAGTATGGGGTGGAGGCTTGAGCTCCTGCATGTCTAACAAGCTCCCAGGTGATGCCTATTCTGCCAGTCCTCAGACCATACTTCGAATGGAAAACCTCTAACTGTCCTTTTGGAGATTCATGATGCTCATTAGGATATTAAAAGCTCGGCAAAATCCTGTAGTAAAACTTAGCTTATCTAACTCAGTACTTATCAAAGTCATTTGTACCCAGAAACCCTTTACTCCCCGTGGTACCTATCAATCCCTCACATGTGGAATGCCATAGAAGTCAATTTGGGAAGCGTTAATCAAGCTAACACTACTTCACCTGGAGTGACTTTTCACCCCCTCCCCTCAAGAATTGTATATTTGGGATCATGGCCACAAACCCTATCTATAGCTAGCTACCTAATAGCACTGCAAAAACAAGACATACCAGGGCTGTGAATTATCATTGGTTTTCAAAGCCCAATGAAAGAAAAATATCCCCAAACTCTATTTACCAGCCTGCCATACTCACTACTTTCCAAAGTGCTTCACAGCCTTAATGTGGCTTGAGCTGAAATAAAAGAAGGGGAAAGTAAAGAGATTTACAGGGGAAAGGAGCTGGCATTTTCAAGAAGAGAAAAATGGGATAATAAACAAAGAACATTGAAACTAGACAGGAGGTAAGGGATTTGGGTGAGTTAGGGTTAGAAGAAAGGAGGCCCTGCTAAGAAATGTTAGTGGGCAGGACATCTAGCAGTTGCCATGAAGATAATTTGTACTCATAGAGTCCTACTGGACCAAAAGCAGAGAAAGAAAATACAAAGAGAAGAGTCATCTTGTTTACCAGGATTCCACCTACAGGCCTTAGCTATGGTAATTTTTCAAAGTTCTTTTATAGAAATTGATTGGCCCAGAGGCCCTCTCTGAGCATATCCCCTATTCTCAAGGTATCAGCTGCCAGCTGGAAATAGTCTTGGTTCATCAGGTGGGCATATCTATCCACATCCATGGTGGCCTCCTCCCCTAACCCCCATCCCAATTAGCAGATGGTGTTGAGACATTTCCAGTCATCAGAAGCCAATGGTAGGCAGACAGTGCTTGCAAAAACATAAAAAGTGAGAAATGCAAACATTTCTTCAGGCTGGACTCTTAATACAAGAGGCAGTTTGGCATAGGACACAAGGTTCTAGAGTCAGACAAAGGTCATGTCCTAGCTCTGGTATTGACTGACTGTGAGGTCATGGGTAAATCACTCCATATAACCTCCATTTCTTCTTCTCAAAAGTGGGCTAAGAGGCAGGATATAGTGACACATATCTATAATCTTAGAACTTGGGAGACTGAGGCAGGAGAATCCTGAGTTTGAGACCACACTGGGCTACATAGTGAGTTCAAGTCAAGCCTGGTATACAAAGCCAGATTTTGTCTCAAAACCAACCAACCAACCAACCAACCAACCAACCAACCAACCAAACAAACAAACAAATAAACAAACAAAAAACCAAAACAAACAATAAATATAAAGAAAACCTAGCTAAGAACAGTATGGTAGTGTTTGGCAGACAACAAGGTTAAAATAATTCTCAAGTGCTATTAATATCACTCTTTAATGTTATTAAAAGAACTTTTAGGATAAACGAAGGTTTTGACAGCCAATATGAAGATAAGATGACAATGACAGCAATGACAACAATGGTGTTGTTGTTCTTGATGAAGAGGGAACTTTGGTGGTTGACATCAGGAAGCAGTATGCTTTGAAAGGTGCCAGGGTTCTGGGTTTGAATGCTCATGCTGGTACCTAATTGGAAGCATCAGTTTTCTCCATTGTAAAACACACTCCTACCACTGTAAAAATGAAATGAATCACCATGTGTGAAATAGGGGGCCCCATGCCTAGTCCAGTAGAAGCACCAGCAGCTCTCAATGAATTCGACAGTGATCTGGACTCTGAAAAATTTTGAGACAGTCTTAGCCTGTAAGTCATTCTGAAATGGAGCTCACTATGTAACCCATGCTGGCCTAGAACTTATGGAAATCCTTCTGACTCATTTTCCTGAATGCTGGGGTTACTGGAGAGAGCCACCATGCTGGACCATGGTCTAGGAATCCAAAAGAGCTTTGGGAAGGAAAGTATGGAGCTAAAAGTGCTTTCACAATCCTGTTTGGGAATCATGTACAAGTCTACAGGACTTATGTATATCCCATGCACCTTTCTATAGAAAAGCATTGCACATACATGATAAATTATGTGTTTGGGTCCATATGTAAAATGAGCCTATTTGTTCAGTGGACTCTCCAGTATACAGAGATTCATGATTTAGGACTTAAAATGTGCTCTCCCCAGATAGTACCTTTTATTTCAAGAAGTATGTGCAAAAAGTGAATTAATAAAACTTCCAGGCCAAGCTGCTAATGTCAAGCGTGAAGGTCTGAGTTACCATCAAATCCAAAGCATGTAGCTCAGAGGCTAAAGCATGACAGTGCACGATAATTATCTAATGTATAAAACGTCACATTTTCATCATAAAGTATTTTTGTAGCAACCCCCTCCCTCTTCTTCCCCCCATCCCTTTCCCTCTCCCTTTCTCGCCTCTCTTTCAGGTCATGAATAAGGATGCTTTTCTCTGCACTTGGAAAAGTCTTGTCAGTCTGCAAATGGGCTTAATTTGAATATTAGCCATAAGGGCTAAACACCCACAAGTACACAAAGACTCCCTGAAGTGAATACACAAACAGTCACTCTCCAAATGCTTTGCCAGTTCTGGGCCTCCCTTGCAAGATTTGGGCCCTGTTTCTTTGGATGGAAATAGCAGCGCCTGCCTCTGTGATGGTTTCCAGAGCCAATGGAGATATAATGAGGAGACCATTTGGGGTCCTTGTCAAAACCATGTGGATCTGGGGTGAAATTTCAGTCATAGCACCAGCTGGTTCTGGAATCCTTTTTAGAGAGGGAATTTGGGACTGTCTTAGGGATTGTCTTAAGCTGGCATAAGACAGGAATAGGAGAAGAGAGCTGAATACTGTGCAGAGAACACTGAGGGGAAACTTGGGACTGTGGAAGGAAGAAGAGAAGGTGGTGGTGTCCAAGGAGGAAGGAGAGGGGAAGAGGAGAAGAGGGGTGGAGAGGAGAGCTGAAGAGAGGAGAGGTGAGGAGAGGAAAGGAGAAGAGAGGAGGGGGAACTGAGGAACAGGATGGGTAGCTGGAACCTAAGAAAGTGACCAAGGGCTTTCTTAGGTCCAGGCTTCTAGACTTTAATGCAGATGTTTGCTTTGCTGCATGGAAAATCATCTCTTCTGCTCAAAGCCTTCCCTGCCCAATCCCCAGAGAAATGGTTATTTGTATGAAGTTAAGGAAGACAGTAAGGCTCCACACTTTGGTGGACATGGGGAAAAGGCAACAAATAAACCGTTTAAACCTACATTTCTTAAACTCTGGCCAGGCATTAGAATCACACAGGGGACATGTTTAAAATCTAGCCATGTCTCCTAGGGTCCTCCCTCAGAGACTCTGATTTAACTGATCTGGGTGTTGGCTGGCAATGTTAAGAGTGCACTGGCACTCTTCAAAGCTCCTGGAGTGCTTCTGACTGACAGCCACGATACAGTGCCACGATGGAACCAAGCTCTCATAGCCAGATGTTGTTGTTAGGGATAAGGAGAATGGACATCCTCCCTGGGAGTATGCAGGGCACAGGTCTTGAATGAATCTTAACATCTAGCTTCAGGGAGGGCTAACTGGCTTCTATCTCTCTAGGACATCCCTCACAGCTGTCCAGTTTTCCCTCCCTGCCTGAGTGATGACAGTTTCTAGATCAGTCCATGGTAACTCCATCTTTCCTATTATTTGTGCTGTATCCTTCTGTCCCTCCCTCCAACCCTCAGCAGTCCTCCCTCATTCCCTCTGTGGTGCACGCGTATGTGTTTATGTATGTATGAACATGTGTTTGGAATACGGAAGAAGTTGGATTTAATACTGAGTGAGCCTTCCTGCTTCAAACAGTCTGTTTAGGAAAATCCCCCACAGTAGTGCCCAGAAGCTTGGGTTTTAGTTGATTCTAGATATAGGCAAGTTGACAACAGACTGTCACACAAGGCAATGGTTTTCCACAGATCTTTGTGGTCAGAGGAACCTGGGACAGTCCTCAAAGTAATTCCACTGGTGGCAGGCTAGTCAGGCTGTTAGGGAAGGGTACTTGGAACCCCAGTAGTTTCTGGTCTTCAAAGGTGCCACAGAGACTGTCCCTGGACTCCAATACTCAGCTGCCTGGCCACGATCTATCTGGAGCTGATCTTCACACTACTTAAAGCAATGCTGGAGCTGGTCACCTGAGAAATGTCTAGAACACCTGGGCCCATTTCTATGTAATCACTGGAAATGGCATCCAGGAAAGATCAAGCTTCCTGGGGCTCTTTCCAACATCCATCCCTAGTGCGTCCCCCTCACTCTGACAGGTCGTGTCCATCTCTTCAGCCCCCCCCCACAACATTTTATGCAGCTCTGGGTAAAGTAAGCTTCACAGGGCCAAGTTACCAGTTAAAAGCTCACTCCATCATGGGCAAGGCAGGAGTCAGCATTTTAGCAGCAGTTTAGCTGCAACCAGAGAAGGCAAAAGCAGAGAATGGCAGATTGCAGATGCCAATTCCCTAGTTTTTATAGTCCTAGGCCTGAGGGATGGATCATCCTGTCTCACCTCCTGAAGCTTAATGTGACAAACGAGGCTCTGCTGTGGGAAGCCATTCAGTGAGCTAGAACCAAAGAGGAACACTTCCTTCACCCCTATGTCCATGCCTCCCCCCCACTCCTGCCCCTCCACTGGGGAAACGGCTTGACTGAAGGAGGCTAAAACAAGGCTGCCCTAAAGCTACCTGCAGGGACAGGGTTGTCACAGCTCCCTTTCCCAGGGCTACAGGTATGCATCCAGTAGACTGGGACTATGGCAGAGTACAGCTTCTAAATTTGTTGAAGCATTTCAGAATTTCATAGATACCCTTTTTCTTAAAAAGTGTTTATTGTTGTGCATCTGCATACCCGATATTTATGTATGTACACACACACACACACACACACACACACACACACACACACACACACACACACACACTCTTGCTGTGCTGTTTCTGTGGAAGGTCAGAGGACAACTTTGTGGAGTCTTCTCTCTCCTTCTATCTTTATGTAAGACACAGGGACTGAATTCAAGTAGCCAGGACTATGAAACAAGCACCTTACCCACGGAGCCATCATGACAGCCCTGAGATACCTCACTGGCTCCCAGAATCCTTTTATAATGGACAAAGAATTAAATTACTTTAATTTTGTTGTTTACTCTGAGAATTTCATCCACATATACAATGTGCTTTCATCCAGCCCACTCTCACTCCTTCACTCCCAACTCCTACCAGAACCACCCCACAACGTGTCTCTCTCACTTTCATGCACTCTTTTGAAACATAACTTAAAAGAATATTCTCAAAGGAAAAGCGCTGGTAATGATGGCCATTCCCTTCCCTGGACCTCAAGCATCCCTTGGCAGAATTCTCAGTGTGGTCTCCCATTGTGTGGCACAGGAGGCAGCGAAGGTGAAAAGGACCAGGTTGCCATGGTGTGTCTTGCCCCATGTCAGGTCTTACATGTGGTTCATCATTTCACTCCCATCTTTGCTTCCAGCCCTTTCCAAACACAACTCACTCCATATTCCATTTTTCCACTCATAATGAGCCCTTTGTGATGTTATTCGTTTTCTTTTATTTGAGACAGGGTTTCTTTATATAACAGCTCTGGTTGTCCTGGAACTCTCCCTGTACACCAGGTTGGCCTTGAACTCACAGAGATCTTCCTGCCTCTGCTCCTGAGTGCGGGATCAAAGGCGTGCATCACCACTGCCGGGCATGAAGTTATTCTTTTAAAGAATTTATTTATATCTTTTTCACCTTTTTCTCCATTTTAACTCCTTGGGTCCAATTAGTGCTGCCAGCTGTGCAAGGATATAGGGCCATCTGCTATAGCACTGTCAACTTAGGGCAGGGCCACACTCCAGGAAAACTGTCTATCCTTCCCCTAGCAGCCATCAACTACCAATAGCTCCTCCTCTTGGTGAGTCTTACCTCCATCAATGGTGGAAGTTGGAGTGGCTTGCATTGTGCATGCAACCACAGCTGCTGTGAGTTCTTGTATGCAGTACCCCTATCATGTCCAGAGACACTGTTTCTCGGCAGCACACAGCAAGCTCTGCCACTTGCAGACTTTGTGTCTCTTCTTCCTTGATGATCTTTAAAATGTTGTGGATTGCTTTATTAGTAATTTTGCTTAATTTGGCAGTGCTGGGGATTGAACCTGGAACCTTGGACATGGTAGACAAGTGCTCTACTATTGAGCAATTATACCCAGACCCAAAGATACTTTGTGGTAAAAAAAAAAATAATTTATTTAGTATGAATGTGTGTGTGTGTGTGTGTGTGTGTGTGTGTGTGTGTGTGTGTGTGTGTGTGTGTGTATGAATGTGGACAGACAAATTTCACAGCACATATGTGGAGAGGACAATCTAGGGAACTCGCCCTTTTCTCCCACTGTGTGATCTAAGGATTGAAGTTAGTTAGGCTTATGCAACTCTTTGACTCATTGAACCATTTTTCCAGCCCATAAAACTGTGTTTGAAAAGCTAGTAAGCCAATTAAGCCAAAGAAGAAACCTGTGTATTTTTTAACATGATAGAACAAAACTTAAATAATCACTGTATCTTAAAAGGCATAGAACATTTGATCTGGTCTAGGATCCTTGGCTTAGTAACTGAGAGATGCTTCTTTGGGAAATCACTCTTTGACCTCAATCATCTCCCAGTCTGCCTCAATTCCCCAGAAGAAAACCCCAAATGCATTGGGATCTCCACAAAAACTCACAAGTCCTAACCAAGGCCTCTGCAAAACAGCTTTCCTAGCAGAGGAACCCAAGCTCCAGGCATCTGCTGTGTCTTCCATTGTCCAACACTATCCCTTTGCCTCCTGCTTACCACATTACTGGGTTGGTGTGGCCCAATCTTGTAACTAAACTGGAACATCCTTTTCAGGTGTATGGTTCTTTCTGGAGATTTTAGAAGAAATTGGATGTAGACATTTCTAACGGTGAACAAGTGGAATCCTCTTCTAGGAGATACTCTGCACTGTTAGAGTATGCTGCTTGGAAATCCAACAGCTTCTAGTCCCTCATGGCCATAGATACTGTTTTGGAATCTTCCAAAGATTTCTACCCTCTCTGATCTATCTGGAGTTGGATTGCCCTGGTCTAGACATTCCTTGAAGAATTCTGCATTCCCAGACTTCTACCTGGGATGTCTCCTGTTAGTCTTTTCTTTCCCTGGCTCCTCCTGGCTTAGAAAGGAGCTCTCACTAGAGCTCCTGTGTCCTGCCCTAGTACTGATGTGGCTCGTCAAGGCTGAAGATGGATGGCAGTCTCTGATGAATCTCCCCACCTCTTCTTCCATTGTCTAACTCCTTCTGGCTTTGGGATCTGAGGAGAATGCTTAGAATTCCATTCATATTCTTCTTTCCTCAAGGTTTTTGATAGTCCTCCCTTGGACTGGTTAAGCTGAGGATGAGAAAGAGGAGGTGCCATGGCTTCCATTTCCCAGTGTTCAAGTCTAGGAAGGATGGCTCTCTGCTTGTTACCTCCCCACTGATTGCCCCAGTGCGGGTCTTGCCCCAAGGTTCCTTTCTTCCCCTTTCTTTACTCTGCTGGGCAATTTGCTTCAGGTCCATCTGGCAGCATAATCTTCAGGCTGTTGGGGCCGTATGAGAAGCTCATTGGAAGGCTGTAGTATCTAGAAGGTCTGGGGAAGAGGCTGTGAGTACAGCCAGAAGGAGACACACTTGTCTCAAGGAACCACCTGCTAGCTCAGCTCCCTTCATATCATGCACACCTCTCCACTTGATCCAGTCATTCCCCTACAGTGGGGGAGGAGTCTTAGCCCAGTACTACTTGGATGTGATTAAGCACTTTGGATGGCAGTCTCTACCCACGGCTACTCTGTGTACCTGATGTATATGTACTGTATATTGTACGCACACATATATACATACATACATACATACATACATACATACATACATACATATATTTCAGTAAAGAGAAGCACTACCATCCATTCAGAAAGGCAGACAAGAAGCAAGAGGAGGGAGCTTTTCAAGAGCCCTGCCCTCGACTTGCCCTATATTTGGGCCCTATCAGCAGAGGCTGAGGGTGTAGTTCTCCCTGAGTCAGCAGATTACAGAGGGGGTAGCTGGCAAGGCAGGGAACAGCAAACAGTGGACATGGCAGTCAGAGTCCGAGTTCAGACAAACAGTTCATTTTTTACGAGGAAGAACAGGAGGCATCTCAGATGAGGGGTGGCTAGGGTAGACAGGAGGGCAGAGAACAAGGTCAGAAAATCCTGGGCTGAGTGCTGAGCAATGTGGACAGCAGCAGGATGATGAGGCCCAACCTGGCCAAGATGACAAGTGGGAATGGAAATCCAGTCCATGATCTGTTCCCCAAACCATGTGCCCCCATGGGCTCTGTGTGTGGGGCATATGATTTGGGAAGCAGAACATAGTCTTGGTGAAAGCCTCTGCCATTGTATGGAGTAGTTCAAACGACACTGGTTTCATCCTTCATATTGGGGCTCAGAAGGAGAAGTTAGAGACTGGCCCACAACCTATCATCTTTGGTTTTGGAGCATGGCAAGGCTGGATACATAAGTAGGGGCAATGGAGAAAGCGGCTGGGTCACCAGACTAGTGGAAATCTGTGAGTCTGAGGTGCAGATGCAATTTTGTTTTTGAGGGAATTATTTTCCAGAACCTTCTGCCTGCCAAAAATGTTTTAACTATGTTTTATTTTACTGTAAAAATAATACATGCTTTTTTTTATGTCTTCCAACATCCTCCTTGAACTCCCTTTCATATGCACAGCCACTTAACTACCCTGCCCACTGTGGTGTGGGACTCCTTTTTGAGCATGCTCCTTGGGCATGCTCTTTCATGGTTTGCTCTGGGATGAAAACGAAACTATGACACCGTGATAGTAATCCTCACTTTCTCCATCTGTACCGTGGACACAGGTTAAGGCCCCTTTCCCCTTCTTAGGCATCTTGACCCTGAAAATCCTGTATTAGATTTGCTTCTGGCTCCTCTTCTCCAGAAACCTGATAGAGGAAGCTGACTGAGGAAAACTGTAGACCTCTGGGCAGAATCCAGCCATCCCTGTGCTTAGAGTTACAGGTAAGAACCAGGAAAGTGAAGCACAGATCCAAAAGCTCTGTCAAGATTGAGAGAGATGGTCAAGCCTGAAGTCAGCCAGCAGCTACCTACTAACAAGCACTGCACAGGCACTATCTTCATTTCAGACTGGCCTTTCCAGTAAGCCTGTGCTGACAAAAGAGAGGGAGGGTAGTGGGCTGGAAAGAACATGAGGACCTACTGGACCTTGGCCTGACTCCAGAGCATGGCCACCTAGCTGTGGGAAGACAGGAAAGGGTATAGGCTTTTTCAAGGCCACATTTCAATTAGGACTGCCTGGCAACGGTACATGAGAGGAAAGGAGCTCTCTGGGGGTGGGGGTGCGGGTGCTGTTTGTTTACCTGCACAATGCATACTGTATTATGATTCCTTTTAAAAGGACTGGATTAAACCAGGAATGGTGGTGCATTATTATAATCCCACCACACATGGGAGGTGGAGACAAGAAGATCACGAGTTCAAGGCCATCCTCAGCTGCACAGTGAGTACAAGTCTGCTAAGGCTATGTGAGACCTTGCCTTTTTTAAAGACTAGATTAGCATTCTGGGGCTCTACTTTGACTAATTAGCTGACTGTCACTGGGTCAGTCCCTTGCTCTCAGTAAGTTCTGGCTTATTTACATAAAGTTACATACAATACTAGGAAGAAAGTGGAATTAAAAAGCGCTGCATTCTGGTCTACTCTATCCAACCTCCCACTTACATTCATTTGTTATACCCATTCTACATTGGCCCTTGTGAGCAGCCAGATTTCATCCAGATGCAGACTCAATGCTTTTGGAACATGACTATCAAACCTGACACAGGAGGAGATTTAATTTCCTAGAGGCCGAAGTCCCAGAGATTCAGGAGAATCTCCAAGGATTCATTCTGGCTAGCTTTCCTGTGACCAGCTTGCTTCCTCTATCAGGAGCTGGGCAGGTTTATTCAATCTAGCTTACACTATGTTTACTCTCTCTCTCTCTCTCTCTCTCTCTCTCTCTCTCTCTCTCTCTCTCTCTCTCTGCTCTCCCTCTCTCTCCATTCTCTTGGTGGCATTTATCCTTTATAGTGATTGATGTAGACACTAGGCAAAAGCTTGCCAAGGGAAAATGCAAATTATGTCCCTGTCCCTTTCCCTCCTACACTGGGATGGTCGAGAGCCGTTCTGTCTCACGGGGCTGAAGCTGCGCAGGTGTAGCAAAGGAGAAGCAGGGACAAACTGATCTGCACAGTGTACCATTCATTGTGTGATTGTGGGAGCTGTCCTGCAACCTAATGACTCTGTTTGTTGAGCTCTGAACTAAGCCTCACACCCTGCCAGCAGAAAGATGGGTGGCACATTCTTTCTCTGAGCATGTAATGTGGAAGGTGCTAGTGCCTGGTTAAAGAACCTTTCTCTCTTAAGAGCAAAACCTCAAATGACCAATAGATCATATACAAGTAAGGCTGGGTGACTGGTCTTTCCTGCTGATACCTCCTTTTTATCAAAGCTTGGGCCATTTACCACTACCATCACACCATTACAGGCCACTTTTTAGAGAGTCCTACTGACTCCCACGTCCTAGATATGCAGTTTGATGAGATGTGAAGATCAAGGCTGGATGGCACAAAGCTAATGTAAATGAACCGATGAGAATGTCAGCCATGTCTCCATTCTTCATTCATTCATAAATTGCTGACAAGCACCACCATGACCTGTAGGGGGCATGAGACAAAATGCATCTTCTGAACGACTCAGAACCGTTGAGGTAACCCTAATCATGAGCTGTAGTAGCTGTAACCTAAGAACTCTCTGTATAACAACTTGCCCATCATTCATCCCAATCAGCCACAGCAGACAATAGCTACAGCTCTGCCATCTTACCTGTCATTGAACCAGCCATGCACAGCCACATGGTGACTCAGCCATTGCCTCCTCTCCATCACATTGCTCCAATCTTCCAAGTGCTCTTGGGACACATGACTCATCTTCAGTACAATCTGGGTCAGCTACAGAAAGCTGTGTGTTCATTTCTCTATAAGCTTGCTCACATTAAGAGTTTCTTTTATTTCATCCATTTATGATGACAAATTTTTTAAATATGCAGAGCAGCTAAGTTTAGACAAGACCAATACTATAATTTCTTTTCAACTGATGTACATTAATTGTATATAATACTGAGTTTTATACAAACAATCTTCACATAAATATATAAGGTGCTCTGATCATGTCAATAATTTCTTTTATATTTATCACCTAGACTCGACATTTACTAAGACTTTTGCCTGTTTTGTCCCCTATGTCTGTCTCTTCCCTCTCATATTATGGTAAAATATGCATAACAAAATTTACTGTTGTGACTTTTTCAGTGATACTAGTTTTGTCTTTTTTTTTTTAAACAATGGTAAGCCATCTCCACAAATCAAGCTCTGAATTCATTAAGTAGCAACTTCATACCCCTTGGACCCTAGCTATGTCCTAATATGAGAACACTCCTCAGTAACCACAATACCAGTCTTACATTCAAGAAATTAACAACCATCTATCCTCCAGTCGTCAGGATCTTTTTAAATAAACAAAGGAACCTACACCTCAAGTCAGCAGAGTGAGTCACACATAGTCATTTCATCCACTATGAAATGCTGTATAAATATGAGGCATTAATAATCTTGTTAGATAATTTTGAACGTTTGTTGCAGCTCGAAAATTCAATTAGTGTTTATGATTTTTCCCAAGGGTTCTGCCTCCCTAGCAGCTGATGTGGCCAGAGGCTGCACTGAGGCAGGGAGACAATCCCTGTGGGTGGAGGTAATGGCCTTCGTTTCAGCCCAGCCCCCTCTTCTCACAGCTGATTAACAAGAAACCAATACATCAAATAAATCTGTACAAGCCCCGGCACCATTGTGCCACAAAGGAATACAATGGCCATAAAGCAGGTTCTCAGTGGAGGGTTCAGCAGCATTGGGTGAGGAGGGGACAGACTGCAGAAACTGACTTGACCATTAGTCTTGCAGGATGGAGAGATTAAGAGCTGATGTGATGCCCATGGCCCTCAGTCCCACTTCCAGAACAATTCCCCCCCTCCCCTAAGGCAGGCTCATGGCTCTGTTAGCACAGCATAGAGTATTAAGTCCCTCACTCATTCAAGCTCTTTTTGTCTCTGTCTTCAGATAGCTGTACACAGCCACCAATCACTTAAGACTTCAGCTGCATTTTTTTTTTTTTTTTACCCTAGCCATCTTAACAATCAATTTCTGTATGATTGCATGGCTCGGCTCTTCAGTCTAGCGAAGCCAGGCACTGAGTCAAACATTTTCTTTTGCTTTATTTATACTGTCTTGTTTCAGAGAGAAGTTAAAATGAGGAGACAAACATTTAGTAAACAGCCTGGACCAGATGCCCAAAACTGTGCTAGGTGTTGTGCAAAATGCAAGGGAGAACACATGGGTTGTTTTTCCTCCCCCCTCCAGTTGAGTTTACAGTTCACTTCAGGACAGAAGACTCTCAGGAAGCAACTAAAGCCACAACTGTACCAGGCTGGCAACTGGGAGCCTGGGCACCAGGGACCTATTTTCAACTCAGCTCCTAGCCAGCTGTGTGTGATCTCGGAAAAATCATGTCCCTCTCGGGGTTTCAATATTCTTAACAGTAACTTGGGCATGCCACATACATATACATGTCTGTTTGAGCAGAGACTTCAGAACACTGAGCCTGGAAAGGTTGGCTTTCTGAGGAGATGAGATCTGAAGGAGTCCAGAGAGAACGAATCGCTTCTTAAAACCTTTCTTTTTGACTTGCTATAATGAACATGTTACTCTTGTGATCAAAGAAATCTAGCATTTACAGACATGGTTGGATAGAACTAGCTACCCTCTGGTTCAGCTCTAGCGATGGTCTTTGATTATTAGTGATTGGGACATGCATTAGAAATGGGAGGCAGAGATGCTCACTGGGGACCTCATAATCAGGGAGGACTTCTTGGAGGAGGAGGAGGACAGGCTCTAGGGCAGACCTTGAAAACTGACATGCTTTGCATTGGTTGAGGCAAGGACAAGGCATCTTTGGCATAAGGTTGGGATGAGTAATAAATTGGCAGGGACCACATAGGGAATGGAGGGCAAAGATGAGAATAACTCCTAAGGCCCAGATGCACCCGTGGTTGGGGAGCATCTTTAGGTGGAGAGCAAGTCTGAGAGAGAGAACACATTAGCTCAGTCCTCCTCTCCAGGGGGCAGTCCCCAGGCCCACCTGCTATTAGAGCAGCTGCAGAATCTGGGAAGTCTAGAGGCTCCAGCCTGGTGCTCTTGGATCATGGAGTAAGCACAGCACTTGGGGATTAGCTAATCAATGTCGTAAATTCATCTCCCTTTTCCTGGGATCTGTCAGGAAGCTGATTAAATGCTGTGCGAGTGGGATTTGGCTCAGATGCAAGCCAGGAGCTTGGGGCTGAAGTTTTTCAATGTTCAGCTCATGCATAAAATTCATAGTTTATCATTATCTAGACTTGCTTCTCTAGGACTATCCAGATGGGAATATTTCTATATGACAGTCCCATCCCGGGTGAGATGGTTGTCTGGCCTCTCTCTCTACAATTGTGTTGGTGCTAGGTGCCCACCCTATCTCTGTCTGCAGCATCACCAAACTAGGATCCTAAGTACCTTAGGGCCCCCAGCTGATTCTTCCTGTTTTGGAGCATCCAATGGTATTCCCTGGAACAAGGCAAATACCCTGTGCCTCCAGAATCCTCAAGTATACATGCCTGCTGTTCTGCCTGCGGCCCTGGTTAGACTCCATTTGGCTCTTTGCTCTCCTGCCTTAAGGCCCGGGCTCTCAGGAGTCACCTAAGCTAGGAATACTACTACTCTCTCTCTTTCTCTCTCTCTCTCTTTCTCTCTCTCTCTCTCTCTCTCTCTCTCTCTCTCTCTCTCTCTCTCTCTCTCTCTCTCTCTCTCTCTCTCTTTATTCCTTTATTCCAAACCCTCAGTCTGGTCAGATGAAATGAGTCCAGCCCCAATGGGCAGATGAGAAATGGCCAAGAGGAGAAATCAGGACAAAAACTACTAACTTCTTCAGGTTTTTTGGTTTTATTGTTTTGTTTCATTTTTCTTCTGTTTCCATTTCCTATATTTGCTCAAAAGTCAGTGGCTTCTTTTGTTGTATGGCCTGATTTAGGATTGCCCACACTTCATCTTTCCATGCCCAGCTTCCCTGTAGCTGTGGTTTTGCTCACAACTCCAGCAACTGCAATGAAACTTGAAAGCTTGAATTCATTTCTACTGTTTTCTCAGAAGAATGACACCAGCCACAGCAGCTACCACTTATTGTGTAGCCGACCAAAGACAGGTTCTGTAATAGTTTAGAGATGTCAAAGTACAGATCCTGTCTGAGCCTGCAATGTGGCCCAGTGGTGTAGAGACAGACACATGGACATTGGCACTGGCACATCTATTGAACATGACTAAGCATCAGCACAGTTATTTGCAACTATACTGGGTAAAGTATAAGGGTTAAGTGATTTGAGTGGAGGCAGTATGCCCTCAGGGTTAGCAATCTATGAGGAAATGAGACCAACAGTAAAATCTTTCCAAACAAAAATCCAACTTATCTTAGTATCTTATTTATCAGTTGACCATATATATTTCTTCATTCAGCTGTTTGAAGCCAAAGGCAAAGAAATAATGAAATAGCCAGCATGCAGGAATATTTCAAGAAATGGTCTGAGTTCAGTGCACGTTTTCCCTATTGTATAAAACATATCACGGTTCTACTTTACAGTAGAGGAAATCAAAGTCCAGAAAGAATAAGGCACTGTCCAAAGTCACTGGCTAATAGGTGGCTTCACTGTGAATGGAGAACATATGTATTGGCTGGCTCTTAGAATTTAGTATTCTGTCTGCTACCACCTTTCTGGGATGCTAAGCATTAAGGAAGATATTTGAAAAGCAAAGTCCTTAATCACCAAACACAGAATCTATGTTGCTGGTCTCCCATTCTAAGGCAGGAACAGAGGCATCCTACTTTGGAAAGAATTCCATCAATGAATAAAAATTTAAAATGCTTCATTCACTAGAAAACTGAGTTGCCTGCCCATTCTCAAATTTTCTGCTCAACAGAGAGTTTGCTTCGTCTTATAGACAAGCCTCCTTTAGGCATCTGGAAACAATAGCTTAGCTGACATTTCATTGGCCCAGGGATTCTTCTCAAACCAATGATTGCTTCCTCCTTTGGATGTTGTTGAGGAAACAGCAGTGCAGGCTAAGGCTGGGGCAGTGGAAAAGGAGCCACAGAAAACAAAAATGCATCATTCGGCCAGGGCCCCAGTTCTGCCGGTTTTGTAAAGACCCACTGATACCAGGGCTCCATGTATGTGTAATGTTATCCATTCATTACATATGTTACCCATATGTTATCCATGTATGTGTAATGCATTCGTGCCTCAGAGAAGAACAGTGCTTCTCTCTATGAATACACACACACACACACACACACACACACACACACACACACACACATCACTGATGCATTTGGTGTCCTCTAGTCTAAATTCAGAGTGTGTTCTGTTTCTTGATGGATGTGGGCCTGATCATTCTCTAAAATAAGATTCTGGCATACAAACCTATTCTCTTCTTGGAGTGTCTGATATAGGGCCTCCCTTTTCATCTATCCTCCTTGGGCTACTGAGCACAAACTGCACAAACCACTCCTACCTGGGCAGTTTAACTTATTTCAGCCTTCGCCTGCTTTTCTTTCCTTTTCCTTTCTTCTCCTTTTCTTCCCCCCTCTCTCTCTCTTTCTTTGTCTTTATTTTCTGCTATTTGATCTCTTATCTTTGCTGGCACAGAGCAGGCACTTTGTAAATGCTGTTCATTAGTAGCAATGGTGCCAAAAGGTGGCTTGCAGAGGAATTAATTGGCCTTCCTCTATTACTCCCCAGCACACCTGGCCCCAGGCAAGCTTTGCTCAAGGAATGTGCAAACTAAGTATAACCCTGGAGCAGAGAGAGATTTCAGATAAGCCTCATAACCCTGCTACCAATAAGATGGCTGCTCCCAGCTCTTCTTGTTTGACAACTATGGCAGGCCTTTGTATTTACCATCCTTATGCCTCCTCCATTCCTTGAGGATTCTCTAATCTCTTTTCTTCCTCAACCTCCTCTTGAATGTCCCCTATCCTTTCTCTTGGTCCTTGTGCCTTTTATTCTTTCTTTGTCCTACCTTTTCATTCCTTTCCCTCCTTCTTTCCAAGACAGCCCTCAATTCTGGAAATTTCTTTATCTTTAATTGTTTCCTCAAACTCCAAAGATTCTAGGCTTTTCATTTCGTGGAGCTTTGGTAGAAGCAGGTGGAATGAACATTGAGACTAGGACAGATGTTGTCCAGGCCGGGTCCCTTCTCCTGATGCAGGGCCCGAGATTCCGTGGTAATGATAGATCTGAGTTAGGTTCCCAACTCTATTACTTATTATTACTTATTAGCTGTGTGTTCCCGAGCAAGGCATCCTGTCTCTCTGAGCCGTATTTCTTTCTTAAATAAACAGAAGACAGATACACAGAGAGACACACAGAGAGAGACACACAGAGAATATGCAGATGTGCCTTTATCCATGCCTGTATATGAAGGTAAATCAGTAACGCTTTTGGATGTTTCTTAACTGGGGAGGCTGGGGGCGTGGGCAGGGTCACAGAAAAACAGAGAGACATAGAAGATTGAGAGAGGGAGAGGGAGAGGGAGAGGGAGAGGGAGAGGGAGAGGGAGAGGGAGAGGGAGAGGGAGAGGGAGAGGGAGAGGGAGAGGGAGAGGGAGAGGGAGAGGGAGAGGGAGAGAGAGATTCTGATTACTTTGGGAAGTGGGGACAGACCTGCCTCTTTGAGACTGGGTGCTCTGAGTCAGAACTGGTATGTCTTTACTGTTGCTTTATCCTCATTAGTTCAGTGGTTTATCTCAACAAGCCTGTAAGCTAGAGATTATTTATCTCCATTTTACAGATGAGGAAATGAAGGCTCTAAGAAAGAAAGTAACTTGCCCTACACTACAAGATCAGCAAGTAGCAGAGCCGCCATGAGAACATGAGCTGAATTTAAAGGGGGAAAGCAAGTGCCAGCAGGCATTTGCTGTCGTCCTTCTGCACTGTCTTGCCTAGGGTTGTGTGCCCTCCCCCTTCCACAGTATTAGAATAATGGGGCCTAAAGCAGATTACATAGTGTTTCATTCTAGTTTGGGAAACTTGCTGCCCTGCAAACAGCGGCTTGAAGTTAACAAGATGGCCAAGGCTAATTCAGCAGAAATGACAAACCCTCCTGTTTCAGCCCCTTGTGTGAAGCTAAAATTAACAACTTTCCCAACTGAAAACAAACGCAGCTGCTGAACCTGCATTCCCCTCACCTGTTTCTGCTGCTACTGGGCTTCCTGAGCCTCATCTCATCTCCTGCCTCTTTCCCTGGTTACACCTACAGGACTAGTCCTTGGGGGAATGCAAATAATACCTGCGTATGATGAACTTATGCTAGGACCCAAGGAAGGTCCCAGGACAATTCCAGTTGTTAAACATTTTCCAGGTACCACCTACCTCACCCTTTGGATCCACGCTGCACGTTTGATGCCCAATATCTTTGGCTACTACTGAGTCTAGGCGCTGTTTATGGAGGCCCCCATTTAGACAGGTGATTCTAATTTTCTTCTTCACTAGCTATTCTCCCCCCTTTAAGTCTCCTGTCTGCATTACTTATCTCCTTGTAATAGGCAGCAACTTAAAAGGACCCAAACAATCTCCATCTTGTATCATATACACCTTTGCCCATCCCTTTCTACTATGGGTGAACTGGTCCTGAAGATGCATTTGGAAAAAGGGTTGAGAGAACATGCTCTTTATTTTGAGGGAGGGAAGTTCCACTATATAGCTCTGGCTGACTTGGAACTCACTAACAGAGCAGGCTAGCCTCAAGTTCACAGTGATCTGTCTGTTTCTGCCTCAGCTTCATGAGTGCTAGGATTAAAGGCATACACCACCCTACTCTGGCAAGAACATATATATATATATATATATATATATATATATATATATATATATATTCCTTATCACACCCTCCTGTTCATTCATTCACTTCTCAATCATTCCTCCAGATAGTCTCATGTTCGCCTTCATGTCCTCTGTAAGTATATGATATTTTTGAAGTTTTTAAAATTACATTTTATTTACTTTTTGTGAGTGTGTACATGCATGCATGCATACATGCACATATGTTGAGGTCAGAAGACATCTTTCTGGAATTATTTCCTGTCCTTCTACTATGTGAATTAAGGGGAAAAACTCAGATCCTTAGACCTGGCAGCAGACCCTTTATCTGCTATGCCATCTTGCTGGCCCTATATCTGATTTTATGTATCATATATAGAGGGCCCAGAGACAATCTTACATAGGTATCAGATACTTGTTTTCGCTTAATTCTTCTCCTCCTCTTTCTCCTTCTTCTTTTTTACAAAGATGCCCAAAACACACATTGGAGACTTAATTTTACTATACAGAGTAATACAAGTGATGAGCCATAACTCCTGAGATAAGGTTATAAAAAGACTTTGGTTTCTGCTTTTGGCTAGGTTAGGCTTGCTTCTGCAATCTTTCCCTCCCTCCCTCCAATCCCTTTAATCAATCATAGTGGAGGGAGCAAGCTGCCATGTTGTGAGCATTGTAGCAGAGAGGCCCACCTGGCACAGCAAGGCATGGGAAACCTCAGTCTCCCAGCCTTTCGAGAAAGCAAAGCTTGCCAACAACCACATAAGTGAGTCCAAAGGCAGACCAATTGTTCCAGCTGGTGTCTATGTACTGTAGCCCTTACCTACTGTGCAAAGGCAACCTCATGAAGGGCTTTTGATTCAGAACCACCCAACAAAGCTGCACCCACATTCCTGACCCACAGAAATGTAAGGCACAGTTTTGTTGTGACTGTCTAAATGTGGACACACATTTACTCAATAGTAGACAGCTAATATGTCATCCTGTGTCTCCTTCAAAGTTCTGCTTTATTCTAAGTGGTAATGACTAAAGGCCTAATCAACCTTTTTATTCTAAGATAAGAGCATACTGTAATTCAATTAAAATGTATGACTCTCCAGATTGCAAATAAGTACTGGGGATTTTGGGTGCTGGTGGGAGGTTAATTGAAAAGATTGTTGGCTAGAGGGCCCACATTTACTGTGTATACACTGGGTCCTGGCCGCAGGTAATATAGCTTCTTAAAACCCCAGATGATCAAACCTTGCCCCCAAGTAATTTGAATTCATGGCAATAACCAGCTTCTTACTTGGGTGATAATAACAAAAGGTTTCTTAGTACTAAATAATTAGCAAGCATTATTCTAAGTCCTCCACATTTATTAACTTAAGAGGAAAAACAGGCACAGAGCACTGAAGTAATTTGTCCAAGTCCAGAGCTAGCAATGGGCAGAGCTAGGATTTGGGCTCAGGCTCCTGGGTACGTTATACTAGGGTAGCTCTCATGTTTGCAGCAGGAGGGATTGCATGCAGTTACAGAAAGATAGCAGGATTTCTCCCTTTCCTTCCCTCCTATATTTGCTTGTTCAGAAACTCTCAGCAGTTTCTCTAGCTGACTGTATCAAGTTCAAAGTCTTCTTCTGGATCCTTACCACAATATAGACCTGCACTATAGCTTTCTGTTCTCTACTATATATTCTCTAGCTGTAGCTATAATAGTTCAAACTTCCCTACTCATAAAACATTTTCTTGATTTTTGCCTGACTGGAAAGTTTCAGTGTCTTTTGCAAAGTACTAGATTCGACAGCCAAAGGGTTGTCCAGTCAGACCATCTGGAAAAATCCTGAAAAGATTTCCACTTACAGTGACCATCTCAGATTTCTCTAAGGAAAGGTACACCTCTGTCCCAGGTACTGTACCCAGTCTTTATAATTTTTAAGAAATTAAATTTCTTTATTACTATCATCAGCATCATTATTATTTGAAGGTTTTTTTTGGGGGCATAGGGCCTCATATAGGTCAGGCTTGCCTAGAAGTCATCGTGTAGCTGAGACTGGCCTTCAACTCTCAATCTTATTGTCTCGGAAGTACTGGGATTATAGGTACACACTACCATGCCTAGCTAGAGAAGCCTGTTCCTAATGTAGGTGAAGTAGTTCTGTGTTACTTTTTATCATGGCCCTGTGCTTCTTTTCCTTTTTAAATAGCATGTTAATGCAAATAGTGATAATTTATGCATTTACTTTTGTTTTTGTAGTGCTGGTGACTTAAGTCCTTTCATATGCCATGAAAAAGCTACATCTTCAGCTATTTGTTTACTCTTGTCTTACTGCAGTTTAATTATTTTAGTGTGTCTGTTTTCGAGTGCATGGATGTGTATCTGCCCATCTGTGTACTCTCATACAAGCCAGTTCTCTCATTCGACCATGTGGGGCCTGGGAATCAAACTCGGGTCATCAGACATGAACTGTCTTTACCCACTGAGCCATCTTACTGGTCCTTATTTAATTTTAGACATAAGCTGCTGCTTTTGCAATGTATGCTCTAGCAGGGCAGGGATTTGTTTGTCCTGTTTCCAGCATCTAGAATAGGGCCTGGTACATAAGAAGTACTCAAGGAATAGTTATTGGTTATATGGGGATAAAATCACCAGGAAGTCCTTTTATTTGTGTATTTTCTTTTCAGAACGAGGCCCATATCATAGTCTACAGTGTTTTTTGGAGACCTTCTAAAGTATGACAGCATGCTTTGGAATCAGATTCTTGGGATGTGCTTCCTCTGTCTCAGCATCTTCATCCATATTGCCACAGTACACTCATGACCAGGCTGCCCGGGGTTGAAAGAAATAAAATGGTCATGGGCTTTTCTACCATACTACATTCTAATCTTGACCTTTCTGAAGAAGTTATCAAAAGACACAGAAGGTGGTGATGGATAAAGTGGTGTTGTCAAGTTTTCCATATCTAGGGAGTGGGGGATCTAACCCTGAGCACGGAGAACACAAACAAAACGATAGAAGGGCATACCCTGATAGACAAAGCTAAAGTGTATGGAAATATGTCTGAGAAAAAGAACTCTTGGTTCCACAGAAGGAAGGAGCATTTGGTACCTAAATTGCAAGATGATCAGAAGCTGCAAAGAAAACTCTTCGAGTCTGTCTATGTAGGAATATGGAACTACTATTGCAGGCCTTAATATGGGAGACAGGTGGGGGAGGGGAAAAGAGAGAAAGGAAAGGGAGGGGGAGGACAAGGGAGAGAGAAAGAGAAAGAGAAAGAGAAAGAGAAAGAGAAAGAGAAAGAGAAAGAAAGGGAACAAAGTGAGCCAGGGCTTTTCACATCTAAAAATAGAAGGATCTGGTGTGTGTGTGGGAACCCATTTCCTAACCTTAATGCTGTTAGGCGACAAAATAAACTGCCTAGCAAGGACGTTGAGTCACCGGTATTAGAGGCATTCAAACGTTGTGATCAAATCCTAGAGGCATTATCAGTTCCAGCAACACCTCCTGGCTGTTGACAATGGAAACAGGTGGTGGGGTTAGTCTTCAGAGGCCACTGTTTTTACATGTGTACACCCCCACACACACACACACACACACACACACACACACACACACACACACACATTTGCACCCCGAATAGAAAACCAAACGATCCTGTGTCATCTCCTTGCGGCTCATTCATTTCATTGATGGTGAGAGTTACTGCACTACAGAAATTTTATTTCTTCTCTCCAGTGACAAAGCACATCTGTGATCTTGATACACCTCTGCAAAGGTTAATATGCATCCTCAGACCTCTCTAGTCAAGAAACATCCAAAAGCCTTACTGATTTACCTTCGCATATAGTCATGTATGGAGACACACCTGTGATTCTCTCTATCCTCTCTGTCTCACATCAATTTCAACAGGTTTTAGCTGGACTCCTACAGCCTGATATGATAACCTCTGGGAATGACCACCCCCTGGCCTTTTTGAGTGTTCAATTCATTAAATGTATATTTTCTTGGATGATGATACCATGGCTGGTTTACCTCAAGAGGTGTTGGTGACACTTCCTCAAATCCCAATGATGGCCACAGAAGGGACTATTCCTGCTCAGAAGCCTCAGGGAACCAGCCCCATGCCTTCTTGTCCTTTGTCCTTGTCTTTTTTCCCCACCCCATGCTTTCTGGCTTCTATTAGGCATCAGTGAACCCAGAGGCCTCCTGAGTCTCCCTGAAAGGAAGAAGAGGAAAGAACAAGACCCAAATGAAATGGATCAACTAGTAGACTGAGAAATTGAAAATGTGTCAGAGGCTTGGGGCGGGAGATGGGGAGCAGCAGTGCGGGGAATGGAAGTGGACAGGCCCAGCTGAGAAACCAATGACCACAAACGGCCCTGCAGGGTCCATGCCTGGCCAAAGCTACTGTGCTTTGTTGTTCATTGTTGCTTCAGGGCCAAGAGCATGACATCTATCGGGGCTGGCCAGCAGCAAACAGTGATGTAGAAGGATCTGGTCTCTAGCATCCCTGTCTTGTTCCTCAACTCCATTTCGAGGCTCCTTTCCCTAGGCTTCCAAGCTTTTTCCCTGTGCCAGGAGCCTCAGTCAACCTCCCCTTCAACAAAATTCACCCCTTACTGACCCATTTCTTCAGAACCTTGGATGTTGGAGGGCATTTGTGTACTCAGGTATGAAATGAGGATGTTGTGCATGAAAGATACATTCTCCAAAGTGTTATTATGGTATATTGAAGGATGAAGAGAGAAGGATGATGATCAGTGGTCAAATACATATTGGACACCTTAAGTGATGTTAGCAGGCTTCTTTATAGCATGTCTTTTCAGTGCCTTTGATATGGCAGTGTGCATTTTGAAGCTAGAAAATGGGTGTATAGTATTTCTCAAACATACTTGGCCAAAGACTCTCAGGGTGTGTGTCAGAGCATCTTATGTGACTGTCATATGATTTAGTTGAATGAATTTTCTTAATAGTCCTTAAACCCCAAAATGGAAAACAATGTCTGCAATGGTTAGAGAAGATAGTGGCTGTTACATTGAATTGACTACCAGGCCCTAGAGAAGACACTAGCTGCAAAAGACCCCAGTGATGTGCCTGTCCGTGCCTTATCACATATTATAGGTGATTGCCATTTGCCAATAGTACCCTATAGGTCTCAACTATATTAATATGTACCACTTTTTGTGCTACTTTGGGTGTTAGGTTTACAAAGATACAGAGAACCTCTCCTTCCCAAGTCATGTCTCTTTCTCATGTTAAACTCATTGATGATTGCAAGTCCTTTCCAAATTATCTGATTTCATGACTTTGTTCTTCACTAACTCTGGTAGCTCCCCAAATTTCAGTTTAGAAAACATCCTGCCTCAAGAAGGGTCGGCTGTAAGAATGGCATCTTCCCCTACCCTAGGTTCCCTAACATGGCTCCATGAATTAATCACTACTTTCCAGTGAACAGAATCAGCTAAATGGTGAGAACTTGAGGGCTGTGCTTACTCACACAGCTCCTCTTCTTGCCCACAAAGCAACCTAACTAGAAGGGAACTAGCTCCTTTGAAAGAGCCAAGGTGGTAAGCCGAATGGAGTATCCACCAACATGCTCTTTTGAATAAGGTGACTACTATGGTTTCAATATGAAATGTCCCATGTTCACCAGCCCATGTTAAAAATGTGAATGCTTGTAACATATATGCAGAGGGCTTGGTCTTCTTGTGAGACTAACACTGAGAACGGGGCTGTTTCCGATTCTATTGCCTGCTTTTGAGACCCTTTTCCAAAACCCTCATCTAGCCATACTAGGAGCTGAGGTGTCTAGTCTCACTGCAGCTTGATGATACCATGGCTGGTTGATATCTATGGTGAAACCCACCTGTATCTGAAGAGAAAGGAGAAGGTGGAGGAGTGGATGGGGGCAAGGGGAGGAATTGTGAGGAGAGGTTGGGATGTAAAAACAAAACAAAACAAGGCCAAACAATAGCTGGCCAGTGGTTGCACATGCCTTTAATCCCAGCACTCAGGAGGCAGAGACAGGCGGATCTGTGAGTTCGAGGCCAGCCTGATCTACAGAAAGAGTTCTAGGACAGAGGATCCAAAGCTACACAGAGAAATACTGTCTCAAAAAACCAAAACCAACCAAACAAATGTAAGTGTTTAGTCCCTGTCTTGTTGCATTGTTTTTAATGGGACTGTGAAACGGTACGACCTAGCTGGTGGAAGAAAATCACTAGGATCAGGCCTTTGAAGTTCACACTCGCCCCTGATTCTGCTGTAGAATTCTGCTTGAGGAGTTAGCGAGATTGCCTAGCTTCATCCTTAAGAATGTGTACTGTTATTGCAGAGGACAGAGTGAATTCAGGTCTCCATACCCACTTTGGCCTATAACTCCAGCTCCAGGCGAATCCAATGCCCTGGTCTCCTCTGGCACCTGCACACACATGCACACACCCACACACAGACTCACACATATATGCACCATTTAAAACATTTAAAAAAAAAACTTCCTGCTTCAGGCCAGCTGCTATGTGAGAAGTCTCTGCTGCAAGTTCCTGCTACTATGAATCCCACCATGGCTTACTTGCCAAATTGGACTGAAATCTCCCTGAAACCAGGAGCCAAAATGAATCCTTCTTCCCGGAATTTTTTTTTCAGGTCACATGATTTTGGTCGCAGTGACGACATAACTGACTAATACAGAGATTTAATCCTGGGCAGGGATTTCTTAGCTACCCAAGAAAAAGAGGTGTTTGTTTACAAAATGTGGAGCTCTCCAAAGGTGATACTAGGCTACTTGGCTTCTAATAATAGCAACCTGGCTTCTGTGCTCAGTGCTGCTTGGAGCCCCCGGAAGTACCATGCTTAGCAGACCCTGTAGAGCAGCCACACAAATTAGAGTGTTGCCAAGGAGAAGTGGTTAAAACGCTGTCAGGTCAATGCTTGGGACCTTTTCCAGGACTTAGACCCCTGTGGAGAGCTATAGGCCCTGAGGCGATACAAGTCAAAGTTGTACATTAAATTTCAGGAAGTTCATGGGCCTCTAGATTAAGCAGTTCCACTGCGGAAGTACATCTTAAAAGGAGTCATTGAACAAACTGGGGAATTTAGCACTAGCCTCCACCAGGAGAGAGAAATCATAGGGCACCTGAAATTGAGGAAGTGGGCTAGCTATATTTTGATAAAGTGGCTGCCATCTTTAGGGTTGGTGGCACATACTTCTGGAGCCTGAAGATTGCAAGCTCAACTGCAGCCTGGACTATATAGCAAGCCCTGGTTTAAAATAACAAGAAAGAGGCTGCCAAGAGAAAGAGGGAGAGAAGAGGTCACTATAAGACTGTGTTTTGTTCCATATAAAAAGTATTTTGTTAAAACATTCTGGGGCATACGTGTAGTCCCAGCATTCAGGAGTTTGAGGCCAGCCTGAGCTACATAGTGAGACTTCTTCTAAAATGAGAGAGAGAGAGAGAGAGAGAGAGAGAGAGAGAGAGAGAGAGAGAGAGAGAGAGAGAGAAGGTTTTAATGTGACCTTTACAACAATGGTATGGAGGACCTTAGTGGGCACACAATGCTGTGAGAGTTAGATATTTGAGAGGGAGACTAGACTAGATCATCTCCACAGTCCTTGGAAGCTTCCCATTGCTATCACCTCCTATTCGCATGTGTTTCTGTTGTACCACTGACATCTGTCCCAGTTAACTGCAGACAAAAGTCATAATCCCACTCATCAGCAAAGCCCAAAAGGCAAGAACTAATCAGGAGTGGCCAGAAATTCAGGAAGGCCCGAGCCCTCACTCATCTCCCACCTTCCATCATCACATCTCACTAGCCCCCTCACCAGGGCTTTCAGGGTTTGCCTGGTGACCGCTAAGTTAATCTGATAAACTAATCTACACTAATGGGATCATGAATGCTAATGAATGAATGTGTTACCTTCCCAAGTGACATATTTGCATTTTAACAGAGGTCTTCTGAAGATAACGCTGTAACTCCGAGGAGTGATTAATGTTGAAATTTGGGCTGTTTGGCAGTCTAACAGAGGAGATAATTTTGGAAAGGAAGTTCTTTCCACCTTTCACAACGGACCATCTGCTAGAAAGAGAAAAAAAAATTGTTCCTGCCCTTGAGGGGTTTATAGTTTATATAGTTGGGAAATTACAATAGCCAACATTTATTGAGTCTACACCAAAGTGCTGGCCATTTGCTAAGTGCTAAATAAATATTATCTTTCAATCCTCACAACAAAACCCTCTGAGGTGGGTATTTGGCAGAAAAAGTGACCGGCCTCAGAGAGGTTAAGTAAGTTAGTACTGCATTTCATTGACTCTAAGAAGCTGTCCGCAGCAGCGAGAAGCAATGTGGAAGCTGCCACCCCCACTCCCAGGTTTCCTAAGAAAGTAAAAAAAAATGCTGCCAATTAAATGACAACGTGCTATGGATAGTAAGACATAGCTTACTTTCAAAAATGTTCAAAATTCAGTAAGTGGCAAGGCCCACTCCAAAGTACACTTTCTGCTTAAAGCTGTTTATAGAGCTCAGATAGGAAATAGCAGGGGGAACACTCTGCTACACTAACATAATAGCAAGCACATATTAATATTTGAAAACAGGCTGAGTCTGAGGTCAATGGCAGAACACGCTGAAGAGAGTTGTGAACCGCAGTGAACAAGGTCAGAAACATGGGGCAGCGTTTTACTTCCAGTAGAGACAGCCAGCTGAGCTCTGTCTAGGGCTGAAGTGAGGAGTGGCAGGTAGCAAATTACTGTCAAGCCAGTGTCTGAGACTATGGCATATTGGTTGTATTGGTTAGAGTGAAGGGGTTAATCAGGGAAACCATGAGATGTACTTTAGTGAGAAGAAAGAGTGCCCTGGTTGGAATATGGGTAGTAGTCTCACAAAGATCCATACATTCAAACATAGTTCTCGGGGTATCTGTACTGAGAGGTCTATGGACCTCTTAGGCCATGGGGATATATCCTAGAAAGGGATTATAAGACTTCCCCGTCTCTTCTTGCCTCTCTCCCCATTTCTGACTCCTGCCACTTCTCTCTGCTTCTTGGTTCATGATATGAGACTTCTGTTCCTTTACATGCTCTAGGACATGCTGCTCTTTCAAAAGCCAAAGCAGTGAAGCCACACAATCTTGGGCTGGAATTTGCAGAATCTTAAGCTAAATGAACCTTTTCTCTTTATAAGATAATTACTTCAGATATTTCATTATAGTGATGGCAAGCTGACTAATCTGTCCAGGATGAAAAGTTTCCAATTTTATATAATGGACAAAGGAGATAATTATGGATTCTTGGTGGTTAATTCCAACACATTAAGGAAAGTTCATTCTGGCTACTAACCTTGAAACTAGAGGCTTCCTAAAATGGTAAAGAAACAGCATCAAAACAGTCAGCCCTGAAAACATGCATACAAGTAATATTATACAGATTGAAAAACAGAGGGCATAAATTTGAAGGAGTGTAAGGGATGGGGAGGGGAATATGGGAGGATTTGGAGGGAGGAAAGGGAAGAGAGTGTAAATAATGTAATTAGCATACATTCTCACAAATAAAAATGAAAAAAAAAATAGTTTCCCAAGGGGACCACATCATCAGAGAGCAGAGTTCCAGGGCTTCTCAGCCTGCTCTTAATGTCCACTTCTCTCTTCTGTGGGAGAGAAAGGTGATGAGCCACAACGGCTTCATAAGCCCTGAAACCTCCAGCCTAGTTGCCTAGACATTGATCCTTCTTCCCTCAGCACTGGGTAGTCCGATAGCCTGAATAATGGGTATCATGTTGTTGTTGAGGCCTTGCAATGTCTTGGAGGACAAATGAGTAAGAGAGGACCCAGAAGAGTTCACTCCCTATAGCTGGGGAGGAAGGCAAATATAGAGAATATTGAAACAATGTAAGATGGTAGAATCTGACGCTGAAATGTGCTTAGGTTCCAAAATAAAAAGGGAAATTGTGGGGCGTTGTTTCCTTCTGCATTTGAGCATGTTCTCAAAGTTTCCCACTACATATAGACATTGCTTTTATAGCCAAGGAAACATGTAATTTAAAAAGAAGAGGCAGCTAATAAGGGCTTTAATAGTCAGGAAAGACTTCATAGCAGATGCTAGATTTCAGCTTGTTGGGCAGGGGATATGATACAAATATTGGCACAGAAAAGGGGCCATTGTGTGCAGAGGAGACAACAGAAAGAAGATTTCAGAGAAAGGAAGGGAGCATGGCGTGAGGTGCACTAGGGTAGAGAGAAACCAGAAAGGGGGGGGAGAGTCAGAAATGGAAGACAGTGATTTTTTATGCTGATATAATTTATGGTGATTTAATGCTTATATATAATTATTAGTGTATATTTTGGTAGAACAAGATACCAGAGACAAACTATTTTTATTAATAAAAGAGATTTATTTAGTTCATAGTTCTCTAAGTTCAAATGCCTACATCTGGTGATGAATTTCTTCATGGCAAAATTCTGCGGTGACACAGTATATTACATGGCAAGACACAAGGTGTGTGTGTGTGTGTGTGTGTGTGTTGGTCTCTCCCCCTCCCCTTCTCTCTTCTCATGAAGCCATCATCCCAGGGAATGAAACATTTTTATATAATACCATAATGAAAGACATAATTATTCACTCAGGTGTCACTCTGCTAACCTTACTAATGATCCTAATGAACTTCTAAGTGCCACACTACTAAACACCATAGTGTATTGTTTCCTCACAATAGGGATGAATACTACAGAAAGGGGATTGATTCAGTTTCAATACTTGAGCTTTTTGGATGGGTGACAGGGCATACTCAAACCATATCCAAATCTGAGCAAATTCTGAGTCCCAGATGTTGTGGAAGGCAGGCTGCAGATCCCAGGGAATGGAACTCTTTTTGGTATGGTAAGCAAAGGGCACTTTATAGGCTTTTGAGAGGGGATACCATGATGAAAGACACTTTCAGGAGATTCTTTGGGCAGCAGCATTGGAAGACAGATGTGGGGTGATAGGGATGGAAGCAGAGGGATTATTTAGGAGACTGATGTAGCAATCCATTTGTAAGCTTATGAGAGATTGGCGAGGATAATGATGGCCAAGAAGAGATGGGTTCATGGGGTACCTGTGGGAGACTGATAGTGATTGACTGGATAGGGAAGCAAGGATGGATCCAAGGCTCAACTCTTGAACTATTGAAAAGCAATGGTGACAGCAAAGAGTTTTTACTTGTGGTAAATTTAAAATGCTAGTAAGGGCCAATGAGATAGTTTTTCACATAAATGCATTTGCCACCAAGCACTAGTGACTTGATTTTGAGGCCTAGAATACACATCATGGAAGGAGAGAACCAACTCCTGCAAATTGTCCTCTGACTTGGACATGTGTGTCATGGCACGTGCTCTCCCACCCGAAAATAAACAAATGAATGTAAATATATTTGCATATATGAATATATATATCCTAAATAGTGATATATATATGTGTATATATATATATACATGAGTACATATATATGTATGTATGTTGATGTATATATATTTATATCTGTACTAAACTGTGTATATATGTGTGTGTAATAATGAAGTGGAACTGGGACCTGGGTCAAAGCTTAGTTTGGATCAATTTCAGCAGTCATTCAGAATTTCAAATCAAGACAAGTTATGTGTAGACACGCATAAGGGGCTGGGATAGAGGAGAGAAAATTAGTAGACCTAAATGCGCCAATTTTGATTTGGACTTTGTGGGTGGTGGTCTCTAAAGTGAGTAGTGGCAGCAGGCTGGTGGGTCTGTTTATTTCCCCCTCCTTTATCTCTGTCGAGTGAGTGATTTCCGGTTTCTGTACATATTAGAAAGATTACAGCTCAACTGTAGGTAACAAGATGAATATGGAGCATTTGCTTTATTAATCATACCTGAATTGTCTGATTTCACATTACATATGACACCCTTGCCAGCCACACGCTGTGGCAAGGTAATTGAGCCCAACTCACAAAAGCAAGATGCAGACTTCTGACCATGGTCATGTAGCATTAGAGGCAAGTCCCGTTTCAAATATAACCTGGTCCTTGGGTTTCCCTGTATCAATGGTTAAGCATCTGAAACTAACTTCCTTGGATCCAGCTGAGAAGCAGAATGATAAAGAGAACAATTATTGTAAGAAAAATATATAGCACAAAGTGGGCAAAACCACGAGAATAAACTTTTCCAGATGGAGACACACCTTAACACTTATATGGTTGGGGCTTAAGTCAGTTGTTGTCACCATGCCATCTTTTAGTTTATCAGCTTCCAGTGTGTTTTTCCATGAGAACGGTAATAAATACAATACACCTAGTCAGCGCCTTGTATTCTCTCTTCCCAGTCCCTCACCTGCATAAGCATTTTTCAATCTGGACACCCGCCCACTTCTCAGCCACCATCCTCCCAACCCCCCCTCCCACCTCAAAGCAGCAACTAAAACCCTGCACAGAAACCTTCAGCAGGGAAGTGATGGAGGCCGCTGGTTGACAGTCTCCGCAGTGCATGTGTGTATACGCAAGCACATTACTGCATGTGCGTGCATGTGCTCAACCACCAGTCTAGCCATCTGTTCCTCTGTTTCCCCAGTGGATTTGTATCAAAATCAAAGACAGGCTTGTTTGGCTGGGTGGGCTAGCCTCTAAAGCAGAGCTCCTTTGGTGGTTAGGAGCCCACAGCTTGAGCAGACCTGCTAAACTCATTCATCTTTATAAGACACAATAGCCTTCCACAGGAAGAGCCTATCAAGGAGGACTGAGATCTTACACATATCACTTTGTCTGCAGTTCCCTTCTCTCTTCAACCCAAGGGAAGCTTGGGGACTCGGCACAGATAACTGCTCAGAGTTGACATTCAGCAGGTTGAACAGGCAGGGGCAGGCTGGTGGGGGTAACAAAAGAGCGTGCAGAGGCCTCTCACATCACTCTCTCACCTACCTGTGGACTCCTCACTTAGCTTTCCACACCAGCTGGAACACAGCACTCCAGCTGGCATCAAAGTGCTGTGGTAGCTCTTGCGGTACCCAGGCACAGGTGTGACCTCCACTGGGACAATTCCCAGTGCTCCGAGGAGTTTTCAAACACATTCTACTCAGACATTGAACCATGTATCCTTACTCCCAACATCTCTCAGAGGTCTCAAGCCCCAAACAGACCAGGCTCAGGTAGTTCCTGCCTCCATCCTCTTTGTGGGAGACACATCGTTCAACACCTCAGCTTGGCTGTTGTCTTTATAGGATTCTGCAGCAAGATTTCTAAGATTCCTCACGGCTTGCTCTTTCGGTCTTAACAATTAAGGCTCCTTGGCAAATCTTTTCTTGCCATGATTAACTGGTTAGCTCTTTGCCATTTAAACTCCAATGGCATTCTGACTCCTGCAGAGCCTAATAGTGGTACTGAGACCATGAGGATAAAATGATCAAGACAAAACCAAGCCAATAGACAGTGCTTAGCAGCTAACTTGCCACACTATACCAGTGTTTTATATGCCCTTCGAATTTTATGCTCTCATCTAGACTGCTGTAGTAGCTAACAAATTGTGTGTGTATCTGGGGACCCTTTCCTCGGCCAACTATTGCATACACAAGGTATCTCCACCCCCACCATTTCCACTAAGCAGACTTCTTTTAGCCCTTCTTTGATTCCCCTGGAATTCCCATCTCCAGCTTTTCCCCTCTGCTTCCCCCTTGGAAACCTGCTCTTCCCGTAGTCAGACATCTCAGTCTTACATGTTATATAAAAGGCAACTCAAGTTCAACCTCTTTGGGAAAACCTTCCACGTTCATCTTCTCTAAACCTTGACCCAATCCCCTACAGCAGAGCAGCCTGGACTACCAGAGAGGCCCAACCAGCCAATCTACTGTCAGATCCCAGCTTCCTGAACACCCCTACCTCTTAAGATTTTCTGGGTGATCAATAACTCTGCTTAAGTGATCAATCAGGGACACAATGGGCTGCAGGGGCCAGTGTTTGATTAACTGCAGAGAATAAATGTATGTAGACAGAGACAGAGCCGAGAGAGGGAGAGAGCTGAAGAGAGAGCAGGCAGAAAAATGAGGTGGGGGAAGGCAGAAGGAGGAGGGTGTTTAAGAATGAGTGCATGATACGGTGTGGTTGAGAGTAGTTCTTACCTAATCCTCATCAACAGCCTAATCAATTTTTATAAGCAGGCAGCTAAAAAATCCTGGTGCTTTCTTAGAGCCTACTAACTAACTATACTGGGGCTGCTGGACAATTCTGTATCTTGACCAAAACTGTTGCTAAGGTCCACTGAGGTCTACACAGACTCCATATTAGATGGAGAAAGGGTTATGATGTGCATACTCTGACTATCTCTAGTAAAGGCTTGGGGGTTTGAGCTATGCTCACCTGCTGAGTCTATAAGAAAACCTAAGCACTGGAATCTTCTACTCTTCCACCCAAGCCTGATGCCTCAGAAATCCTTGATGCTATGCGAGATGGGCTAATCCTTCCCGGGTATTTTAACATTACCTGCTCTCTATCCAGAGGTGTACATACTGTGCTTTCTCTCAAGGCCGTGAGGCTGAAGATTTAATTGGATGGCTAAAAGTATGGAGTGCCTTTTAGATTATTGGGGGGAGGGTCAAAATATCTAAGATGTAGTACTGATCAAAACATGTTCAGGGAAATATAATGTTATCTGGAAAAAACACCAGATGGCTTCTTACTGTGAGAAAGTTCCTCCTTTAATCTAACCCTTATTCCTGCTGCTCTCGTTAAAAACACATTCGTCACATATGATGGCATCCCTATTCCCTTGGGGGATGCAGGCTTGGAGACTTGGGATCATCTTTCATTCTTACTCCTTACTCATCCCTCTCACTTGTCATTGGTAGGTAAATCAGTTTGTTCTGCTGCCAACTCTACCTATCCCCTTCATGATGTTTCCATCCAGCTACTGTAACAACCTCTTAACTGGTCTTCTTATTCCCAGGATGAGTCCATTTTAATCAATCTACTGAATGGGGGTGGGGATGAGAAAAGAAAAAAATATGTGACTCTAATGTAGCCAGGTATTAATTTCCAACAGGAAACAATCCAACAGGAGAAATGGCAATAAGAAGCTTAACGAGGATGATGAAAAGCAAACCAGAATGTGGGGCATTGTGCAAAACAACTGAGTCAGAGCAAAGGGCCTATTGAAAGTGCCTTAGAAAACAGAATGATCAAATGCAATGAATGAAATTCTCTTGGATCTTGATTCAAACAAGCCAGTTGTACAATAAGTTTTCAGACAATTGAGGATGTCTGATTAAGGATTGGGTAATGGATACTATAAAAAAGATTGTTGTTACTTTTGTTAGCTCTATGAATAGTACTGTGGTTATATGATGGGGAAATGCTCACTGTTGAGAGCTATGTTAGGGGTGAAATGATGTGATGGATGTTTGGAATTTCTTTTCAAATACTTATGTAAAAGAAATGATAGAGGAAGCAAATTTGGCCAGGTCTTGGTGATTGCCTAAATGTGGATAATCATTATACAAGTATTGCTATATTTCTCTTCCTCATTTAGAGGTTGAAATTGTTCATAGGTAAAGATCAAAACCTATAGTCATTGACTCTTTCCCAGTCTCCCTCCTAGCTTTAGTGTCCAAACCTATCCTACTCCTCTGTGGTACAACCATCCCACGTCCTTGCTCAAGTTATTTCTACCTGACTTTAATTTTATTTCTTCAATTACATGCCCATTCATACAGTCCATTGATCTCTTCAGTCAGCATTAAGTACCTCATCTATGCACCAGGCACTAGAAACACAAAGAGGACCAAGAATTAGGACAAGGATCCTCTTTATTCTTTAGATTTCCCCCGGTAATGTGTATGAAGAGGTGTAATAGACTCCCTACTCACATGAGTCAGCAAATACCCAACACAGTTCAACAATGTTTATTGAGCACCTGGTATTGTAAAACATTGCATGCTTTGGGGGCAAAAATTAAAAACAAAAGATGAAAAAATTAGATTCATTGAAGTCATAATGTAAATAAGACAAACACCTACAAGAAGTTTCACTTGTGTATAGAGATAACTAAAGGATTCAAGCAATACTAGTGGAATGTCCCAGTGATGTAGTTACCAAATGCATCTTAAAGGTGGCCAGAAGAGTTCAAGGGAGGGGGAAAGAAGGAGGGAGAATCTCTCTCTCTCTCTCTCTCTCTCTCTCTCTCTCTCTCTCTCTCTCTCTCTCTATGTGTGTGTGTGTGTGTGTGTATGTGTGTGAGATCATTTCTGTCTAGAGTAATCAGAGAAGCCTTCATGGGGTAGGCAAATGCATGTAGACTTGAAGGACAAATATGGTGTCATTTGGATGGGAAAGGAGAGAATTTTCCTGGTAAGTGGATGACATGAGCTAAAACACAGATGCGACAATGTATATAAGGCATGCTTCAGAGACTGTGGTTGGACTCAAGAATCTATATGAAGCTATGTTTCAGAACTGCTTGGGAGAGCTTGTTAAAATTCATATTCCTGGACTCCAGCTGCCAGACCTACTGACTCAGAAGCCCAGGCAGCTGCATTATAATAAGTACCCTGAAGTCATTTTCAGACACATTAAAAATTGAGGATCAATGATGTGGATAAAGAGTGAGAAATAAGGTTGGACGAGTACATAGGATTAGGCTGACTCAAGGAAGGCCTTGAGTGTCAGGCTAAGGAAGTTAAAGATTTTCCCACAGGCAATCAGCTATCATTCTCAAGCATACAGAGCAGAAGTGTTGATGAATAATGGATATTTTTGAATATTAATCTGGCAGGGATGTATATTACAGGTAGAAGAAGAGAGAGACTGGTGAAGGATAGACATTCAATAGTGGCAGAGGGCAGAAGTCAGAGGTGGTTTGGGCTTCTAGTCTGGGAGACTAGGAGGCTTGTGCTAACAGAAAGGTCAGAAGAGCCAGTCATTGTTGGCAGTAAATGAGGTCAGCTTGTGAATGCCGAGTGTGATGTTAATGTTAAGTCTAAGATGATGGCAGACCACTTAAGTCAAGTGAGTCATTCAGCAAGTAACTGTGGATACATGGCCAAGCCTCACAGGCAAGGTGAAAATCTGTGCTACAGAAGTGGGAATAGCCAGGAAAGAAGTACAAGGGGGAATCCAGGATGTAGCTGTGTGTTCCCTCCAATAAAGACATGGGGTTAATCCCAGCACTCAGGAGGGAGGCAGAGGCAGGCGGATCTCTGTGAGTTGTCAGTCTGGTCTACAGAGTGAGTTCCAGGACAGACGCGGTTATATTACACAGAGAAACATTGTCTCCAAAAACCAAAAGAAAAAAGAAAAGAGAACCCAAAACCACCCCAAAAAAAGAAGGAAAGAAAGAAAAAAAGAAAAGAAATGGGAAACAACTGGAGCTAGATGACACTCAGATCTGAGGGGACAGCAGGGACTAAGTAGCAAGAAACAGGAATAAGGAAGAGTCACATGAATAGAAGGAGGTCCAGATAACGTTGTAGCCAGGCAGATAGCTCTCTCAACAGCTTGGAGTGACTGGTATGGCTACTGTCACAGTGACACTGATGCTCAGAGAGAGGTCACACTACTGATGTACTACCCACACCTGGTTCTTCTCAGGGTCATTAACACAAAAATAAAAACAGATGCCACTTGTCTGTCTGTCCATCCGTCCATCTATCCATCCACGCACCCATCCATCTATCTGGACAGATATCCACTATTTTTTTTCTTTCTTCATCTTCTTGCTGTGTCGTACGTGTACCCAATTTTCAGACTCATTTTCTGACTAGAAGGGAGAAGGCACTATTGCGAACTAGGCAATTCATGTTCCACTCTAAGGTTGGTGTTCCTGGTCTAAAATGAGAGAAACATGACCAGTTTCTCTTCCATTTGTTCACAACCCTGTCTCCTGGCCCTTAGTCTTCGGATTTCTCTGCAGATGGCAAGGGTTCAGCTCATTTTGAGACTGCTTCATGTTGGCTGCAGAAAACACAAGAGAATGTTTATCTTTTCGAATTTATGGCGAGGAGGCAAACAGAAGTCCTTGAAAGGGAAGGCAGATCAGAGTTTTCTGCTGCGAATGCTAATGGCTTCAAGGCTGGCTCAAAAGCTGAAGCTGACTTGGGTGTGGCTAGCTCATGGTCTTTGCTCGGCATCCATAGTTACCATCCCAGTCACAGGAAGTAACTGCTAGGTTCCATGGGAAGGTATGGACCCCTGTGATGTAAGCATTTCACCCAGGTATGTGGATGGGGGAAGGAAGAGTAGAACAGATAAAGGAAGAGATAGAAAATTGTGTTTAATTTGTATACGTGCAGGTGTGTGTGTGTGTGTGTGTGTGTGTGTGTGTGTGTGTTCATGGTTTCTACTAGTTTAGAGGCTCAGAAAATATCAGAGATCCTTCTCTTTGCATCTGTGCTTCCCCTCGAGGTTCCTTGTGGGCAACGCAAGAGCATTTATGCAGACTGGGAATGGGTGGGTGGGTAGGGTCTTGTCTAACCCATACTCCCTCCGAGAGTTGTACTGCAGTGAGTCAGTGCTGGCCCAATGCTTTCCTTTATCCACTTCTCCTCAGGACTGTGGCTGCCTCACTCCAACTCCTTCCCCTGCCCCCCTCAACTTGGGGGCCTTTCCTAGCCTGTGTACTACACACATCTGCAATCCCAGAGATTTCTTATCGCACTTTGCCAGTCTACTCCTAGTGCTTCCAGAGGATGGTGGTGGTATCAAAATCCCTGAGCCAAGCCACATAGCTCACTTCTCAAGACCAGTGTGGACTGCATCACTTCCCAGAGGGAGAGTCCCCTACCTCATTCAAAATGGAGTGTGCAGTCGGCTAAGAGTTTCCAGACCTTTCCCTCGAGCTAGCAGAAGCATCACTGCACTGTCTGAAGCCATAGTACCAAGACATCATTAGCTTGTGCTTCTGGGGGCACTTGCTGGCTTCAGGCCCATATAGTGGCCATTCTGCAGGCTAGGGCAAATCTGCAATGTGCCCAAAGTCAGGAGCCTACAGCACCCACCCCTGCTTTCACTAGCCTTCTCTTTCTCTGGTGGCCTTCATCCCACACTTGCAAGTCAATTGTGGTGGTGGTGGTGGGGGGTGATACCTTCACACCCAGCAGCAGTGTTTCTCTCCTGCTTAGATCATATGCCCCTCCCGCATCCTGCAGTGGTTCCCAACTGCCTCTCAAATAAATTTAAATCTTTTCTCTGTGGGCCTTAAAGCCCTCCATAATTGTATCCCACTCCCTCCACCCCCACCACCACACATTGTGCACAATTCAGTTTCAAACACAGACAAAACACAAAAATGGCACTGTCCACAAATGCTCCTTGGCCTGGAGCCTGCCACAGGTGCTTGTAAAACCTCACCCAGAGAGTCACTCCTCTACCTCCTTTTAAAACGGTTAATGTCACCTGTGAGGCATGGGCAATAAAGTCCTATCAGCTATTAACAAGCTTGCCCTGGCAAGGATTCTGTCATCAGATTTGACAGAGAAAGGAGCAAAGCCCCGCCTTAATAGTCTAAGGGGGCGGGGGAAGGGACTCAGAGGAGCTCTGAGCAGTCCGGGAGGGGCGGGAGGAGGGAAGGGACTCTGACGTTGAAGCTATCTCTGTCACGACTTTACCCAGGGCTACAGTCTCTGTGCCTCTACTTAAATCAGTCAGACACTCTAGTCCTTGCTCCCCCAACCTTGCTTCCCTCTCCACACACACATGATGTCTTATTTCACCTTAAGGCTACAATCCTCAGGCCAATACTAATTGGTTCCCTCACAGGAGAAAAAAGAAAAAAGAAAAAAAAAAACCATGCAATTGAGTAGACGCAGCATGTTTGCTTGGGCAGGGCCAAGTGTTGTTGAGTTGCTCCTGTGGAAGAGCTAAGAGCCCTTTGCTTACAGGGAACAGTACAGACTTCCCAGGAAAGCTCTCTCTGCTCACAGAAAGCTGGGAACTGAGTTCCTTGTTTCTCCTGCAGCGAGCTTGAGCTTGACCCACAGGGCAAGGCAAGGAGGGTCTGGGTCTCCTAGTAGCAGGCTTTTGGGCTGAACTGACACACTATGACACCTTGTGTAAAGTGTGCACACTGCCTACCCCATCTCCTGCTAGGGAATACTCACTTGGTGCTTTACTCTGAGTCAGCAGAGTTCCCCACCCTCCACTCTTGAACAGGGCGCCCCCAAGGGAACCTTGTTCTTATAGCAGTTTCTTCCTTGGGCAGCAGTCCAGAGACAGCCCCGCCCTCCCCAAGAGCTGCAGGATGCTGAGGACCCCCCCCCCTTCCAGGGCTCTGCAGCTGGGCCAAGATGCCAAAGGGAGGGGCAGGTCTGGCAGGATTCAGCCTCCACTATGACCAAAAGCTTGTTAGTGGTCGCCATAGGGAGGGGGTTACGACCTGCTTCTGGGGGGAAGTGTCAAACATTTGCCTGTGCGGGTCTGATGTGTGTGTCCAGTTGCTCAGGTTTGGAGAGGCCGAATGTAAGACTTGGGTATGCTTTTTGGTTTTTTTTTCCAGAATGGAGTTCTTAAGGGCTTTGGTAGAAGTGTCCACAGAAGCTTAAGGGGTGGGTTAGTATTTCTCTCTCTCTCTCTCTCTCTCTCTCTCTCTCTCTCTCTCTCTCTCTCTCTCCCTCCCTCTCTCTCTCCCCCTCCCTCCCTCTCTCTCTCCCCCTCCCTCCCTCTCTCTCTCTCCCTCTCTTTCTCTGAGTGTGTGTATGTATGCATGTGTGTGTACCCCCTATGTGTGTGTCTGTATGTATCTGAACCCCCCCTTTTCTGTGGGTCTGTATGTATTGGTGGGGAGCAGCAGGTACTGAATCTGCAGTAATGTGCAGTTGCCACGTAGTTTTTTAGTGACACTTTAAGAACACACACACACACACACACACACACACACACACACACACAAGCTCCAAAACACCAGGTTGGGAAGAAGAGTGTGTACATATTTCAGCAGAACTGGAGGGGTGCATGTAGTTGTATATGTTTGGGTGACTGCTTTGTTAGCATCTGGATAGAAGGGTGCAAGAGCAGAGAGGTTTGTGTGTGTGTGTGTGTGTGTGTGTGTGTGTCTGTGTGTCTGTGTGTCTGTGTGTCTGTGTGTCTGTGTGTGTGTGTGTGTGTGCGCGCGCGCGTGCGCGCGCGCCAGCGCGCCTGTATGTTTCCTCTTTGGATGGGGGTGACTGGTTGAGCGCAGCAAATGTGGTGCGGCTGTGTGTGCGTGTGAGTGTGCGTCTGTGTCCACTTGTGAACATGGCCCCAGGAACCACGCACATGCTTCAGACAGCTGTTTCTGGCATCTCTAGGGCTAGGGTTTCGCCGGACACCCTGGCTAAGTGGCTACCTTCCAGCAGCCAGGCCCCGCATCTCACCAGCTCTCCCAAAGGCGCCCACAGCCCCAGCGCGCACACAAAGGCTCCATAATGAACGCGCTGCATTCCCCTGCGCTGGGCTCCTCACCCCGCACCCGGGGCGGCCAAGGCGAGCCCGCCAAGCCTGAGACTCACCGAACACCGGGTACCCAGTCCGCCGCTCCCCTTGGCCGCGCAAACTCCAGGCGGCCCGACGCTTGGCTCCCCCAACCCTACCTCTGTCTCCCGGGGGCGCCCAAGCGCCCGTCGCCCCCGAGCCGGCCCGGGGCGACCTGCCACAGCCACGACCCACCCCTGGCCGGGCTGAGCCTGCGGGCGCGCCCCCTTAGAAGCTGCGCGCTGCTTCTTACCTTCCTCCTCCTCCTTCTCTTCCTCCGCCTCGGCGGCGCGGCAGCAGCGGCGCAGAGGCGGCGGCGACGGCGGCGGGACTAGGGCGCCGGTGCCCCGGAGCCCGGCACGGGCGTGGGGCTCAGTGGCGCGGGGCGGCGGGGCGGACGGAGGTTGGCGGGGCGGCAGCAGCTGGCCCGGGACGCGCGGAGCTGGCGCGCAGGCAGCGGGCTGCGGGCAGGATGGCAGCGGCGCGCGCGGGCTCCTCGGGCGGGCTCCATGGCTGCGCCGCGGGCGGCACCATCTCCGTGGCTCGCTCGTCGCTCTCTCGCTCCAGGAGTGCGGCAGGCTGCGAGGTGACGGATAGCGCCGAGGCGGCCGGACGGCCGAGGAGGGGAGGGGAGCGGAGGGGAGGGGAGAAGGGGCGGGGGAGGGGGGAGGAGGGAGGAAAGAGGGGAGTGCAGAACTCGGGGTGGCGGGGGCCCTCTCAGGCGCCTCTCGACCCTCGAGTGCTGGCGTCGGTTTCCCCGAAAGGGAAAGAAGCTTAAAGGCGTAGCAACTGGGCTCGGGTCACAACTAAAAATAAACACAAAAATTGACAATTGGAGAAAGAATTTCCCAAGACGCGACCCAGCAACCCAGCCACCCAGCTAGGCGCTGTCTCACTTCTTGAACACGACCAGTCAGGCTGAGCTTTGCCGGGAACTGCTGGCAGTGAAGAGGGCAAGCCAATTTCTAAAGTGAACCCCGGGAAAGGGGGTGAGGGGAGGAGAGAGGAAACTGCAGAGAAGGGGCAGCGGCAGTGCTAGGTTCGGGGCCTCCATTCTCTGCCCCCTGACCTTGCTTTTCTCCCGTTGTTTGCTTGCCTTCTGCTAGGGATGCCCTCCCTGCAGCTCCCCCCCTGGTCACCACCGCCAACATCCACATGCACCTTGAGTTTTAGGCTCAGGTTCCTGTTCGCTGCACTTCACCCCAGCACTGGAGCCTAAGCAGCTAGGAGCTGTGGCCCAGCAAGGGAGCCCACCTTTGTGAGAGAGCAGCAGTCTGCCAACTGGCAGAGGTCTGCTTGGACTATGCAATTGGTTTTGGTGAGAAAGGAAGGAGGTTAAGGTGTGTGTGTGTGTGTGTGTGTGTGTGTGTGTGTGTGTGTGTGTGTGTGTGTGTGTTAACCAGCAGATGGAGGGAGGGTCCTGGACACACACACACACAGACACACTACATGCACACAGTCTGAAGGAGAGCCGCTAGGCAGGCACAGCACAGTGCCTGATGAATGGTCTCAGGGCATTTTTAAGAGACACGCTGTGAATACTAAATGTATAGCAATGGAGATTCTAAAGAGAGCTCTTGATATCCCAGTGGGCACCAGCCCCTTTAGAGGAGTTTTACAGACCAAGAAAAAAAAAAAGCTACTCTTCCTTTTTCTCTAAGGGCAGTCTCAGTGGGGACCCAGAGAAACCAGGATGCTAGACAGTTGAGTCTGAAACAGTGGATGGAATTGAGGCCAGAGAAGACGATGCAATGGAGTTCAAGACCCCCTGGCGATGCCAGATCTACCATGTAAATTTGTAAATTTCCAAGCATCAGAGGCACCTGGGAGAGACAGTTAACACAGGTCCCTCTGGGCTTCAGGACTTTTAAGGTTCGTGGATTCTGGAACCTGGGAGGCTCTTGGTAAACCAGAGCCCATTCCAGTTGGAATCTTTTCCTCCCCTCTAGTTTTACTGGAGCACCTGAGAGAAAAGGGTGCTGAGACACAAGCAACTGTTGTTTAAGAGGATATTCTTGTAGCTGGGATGGGATAGCCAGGCTCCCTGCAGCTGGGATCAGCGGCACAGTAGCTGACTAGCAGATTGGCCATCCTTCTACTTAGCACACTTTTTGCTGTCTTCCTGGCAGTTCCTACCTCAAAAGAAAGGATGGAAATTCCCTGCATCTGGATCTCTCTCTGTCTCTGTCTTTGTCTGTCTCTCTCTGTCTGTCTGTCTGTCTCTCTCTGTGTGTGTGTACGCGCGCACGTGTGTGTGTGTGTGTGTGTGTGTGTGTGTGTGTGTGTGTGTGTGTTGGGGTGTGCCTGGACTGGGAAAACAAGCTGATGGAATTATCAAAGGCAGATGATGAGATAAAGTGAAAACATTAAGGGAGAAAAGCACATCACATTCCTGGCAGATGCAAGGCAGACTCTCAAAGAAGAAGATGCTTCTCAGGGACACTAAATGCATACACAGGGACACATGCAGAGGGACACAACACACACACACACACACACACACACACACACACACACACACACACACCTAGTTAGAGAAAGACATAGAGAAGCATGAAAGACACAGTTAGACAAGCAGAAAAGAGCTGGCTTCCTTCTCCAGGGGCTATGGGAAGAGCAGGACCAGGTTTTCAGTATGAACAAATAACATTTGCAGCCAGACAGGGCCTGGCTACCTTCCTTCCAGGTAGTGTTTCAAGTGATGGGTTCCCCATGTGAGGTCCCTTGATTCTCATCCAGTCCAGTCTCTGCTATCAATAACAGGTATTCCAAGTTGGTGTTTATCTGTACTTACAAGGAAGCTCACTGGTTAGTAACTACATCAAATGTATTTCTGATTCTGATTAAGCCCTCTTTTGCCACTTACTTGGCCCACTCGAACTTATGCTTAAGCTCTAGTCAATCTGTTATGTGGTAAATAACAGTAAAGAAGGAACAGTGAAGGGAAAAGAAAACCGGGGGATGGGATAGTGTCAGTAGATAATGCATGTATGAAGGCTCTTGACTGACCACCAAGGCACAGGCTGGTTAGGGTAATGATAATGCATTTAATGTTGCAATCAGTGTATAGTGCTGCGACCTAAAGTAGGTCTTCTAACTTCTCTGACTAAGCCTTACCTTTGGGACCCAAGGGAGCCTGCTCATGCCATCGAAGTGTTCAGTGATGTAATGGGTGCTGTACATGGATGTCTACCTACTAGTCCAGTCCTCTACCTAAAGATACCCAATTGTGTTTTTATTTTGCCTAATTACTACCAGAATGTATGTAGCATTTACACTGATTCTTCTGGTCAAAGGGAGTTAACTGGCTCATTGCTACTGAAAACTGGGTGCTTTGCTAATAGTCTTAGAAAAGGGAGAGTGACTCTTCATCTCAGGGTTTTAATTAGCTCCACTCTCCTAATAGAAACCCCACCCCAGCCAGCACTTGTATGCATTCATCAATTTCATAATCACTAACACCCTTTAAGCATAGCATAATTATTCCATAAGTTTTATAGAAGCAGAAACAGAAGCAGAAGAAGAAGAAGAAGGAGGAGGAGGAGGAAGAGGAGGAGGAGGAGGAGAAGAAGAAGAAGAAGAAGAAGAAGAAGAAGAAGAAGAAGAAGAAGAAGAAGAAGAAGCCAAGATTCATGCAGCAATAAATAGTAGAACCTGGAGTTCTGGCAATAGTAATAATAATTATTATTGCTAGGTTCCATTGAACACTTACTATGGGCACTGTGCATTATTTCATGTGCATTATTACATTTAATCCTCACAGTAGGTACTTTATTATTAGCTTCATTGAAAAGAAACTGAAGGTTTGGAGATGCTAAATCATTTCTGTAAGGGCACACAACTAGTGGGCTCTAATTCAGAATTTGAACCCATGTCTATTTGACTAGAGTGATAATTTCTTGAAAAAGGCTATGGTTCCTCTCTTCATATCTTTCTACAACTATCACACAACAGAAACACACTGCTAGGCTTTTTCACAGAGCCATTGCTAAGCTACTTGCCTCTGTTGGGGCTATTCACCCACCCATTAGCACCCAAGCAGACATTAAATGATGATGAGCAGAATGTCATCAACGCCCGGCAATATGAAGTGCATCTGCTGAAGGCACCAGAAAGATCCATTCAGACTGGCCAGGGAGGTCCTGGGACAACAGAAGGAAGAATGATGTAATGTCCTCCCATCATAATTTTTCAGCCCCTAACTCTTTCTGCTTTGCCTTTCAACAAGATATATGCCTGCCCTCAAGCATTTGGAACCAACTAAGGCCCTGATTTCAGGGGCTGGTGGGTGAAGGAAAGGGTAAAGGAACTTTGTAAGCTATTGGGGAAACTAGCTAGAGAGGATGCCAGAGGAAAAAAACTGAGACGAGCCTTTCAAAGGATGTGTCCTAGGAGGATAGAGGACAAAAAGCTGGGCAATTATGCTAAGAGGGTGTTTTTAGTGGCCCTTTGTATACTGAGCCTGTTCACAGGCTGTGGGTTGAAGACACTGAAGAGCCAGCAATGGAACAAGATGGAACAACAGCAGCTGACAAGCAGTAAACTGCCAGCTAGCCGCTTCACAAGGAGCCTGGCAGGCTGACTGGCAGCCAGGCACCCTTTCCCTTCAGATGCAGCTGCTGTTCAGGACCTGCCGTGACACTAGCACCAAGCTACCCTATGAATGAATGTCCCAGCTCTCCCAATTTGCTGGGGAAGTATCCTGTCATGGGAAAGAAGTTCTTGTGTCAGAACTGGGGTTCATTCTGTAGTGGGTGCTTCAATGACTGAGGGTGAGCGTCACATATTCCTACTCCCTCTTTGAGAGTTGGAGTCAGGGGATTACTATTTGCATAACTGAAGCCCAGGTTCTACTGGCGCTGCTCAGCAAGGCCATTCCTTCTCTCAGTCTCTCCTGTTTCACTCTGAAAGAAGTATTGGAGTGAAGGGATTTCTCCTGACACACATAGACTTATTTCTCCTCAAGAAAATCCTTCATCCTAAGGTCCTGTCAGTCTCTGCATGGCTCCTTGGGCTCTGATACATTCCCCTCCTTCCCTTTTTTAAAAATGCTGTTTTGTATGTTTGCATCCAAGTTGTGTGTGTGTGTGTGTGTGTGTGTGTGTGTGTGTGTGCATGCACATGCATAAACATGCACATGCAGGTGTGTGTACATGTGGAGGTCAGAGGTTGACATTTTGTGTCTTTCTCAATTTTTATCCCCTTATTTATTGAGTGAAATAGGGTCTCACTATGTAGCCCTGGATGGCCTAGAACTCTCTAAGTAGACCAGGTTGACTTCAAACTGTAGGACTCCACCTGACTCCACCTCCTGAGTTTGTGCTGAGTATCCATCCACCTTACATGTATCCCAGGGAGTGGGAAGGTCAGAGAACAATTTGTGGTAGTCAGTTGTCCTCTCCAACTTCCTGGGTCTGGTGGACTGAACTCAGGTCATCTGCCTTGAAAGCAACACACCTGAGTCATCTCAACAGCCCATTCATCTTTTTTTTTTTTTTTTTTTTTTTTTTGAAATAGGGTCTCTCACTGAACCTGGAGCTCACCAATTTGGTTAGGTTGGTTGGCCAATGAGCTCCCAGGGACACACCCACTCCTGCCTCCTCTCCTCCATCACTGGGGTTATAAATGCTTTTATGCAGTGCTAAGGATACTCATGTTCTCATGCTTGCTAGGCAAGCTCTTCAGCACTTTTCTTTTTGAGACAGGATTTTGCCATGTAGCTAAGGGTGGCTTCAAATTCTCCATGTAGCTTAGATTGGCTTCAAACCCAAGATCCTTTTTCCTTGTACTTCTAAGTGTTGGGATTATTGGTGTGTACCATCACAGACAGCTAGTCTCTAGGGGTTTTCTGAAATCACTCTCTGACCTCCATCAAAGTGTAGCCCTCCCTAGTTCCAGTTTGATGAACAAGTCCATTCTCAGGTAAACACACAGAAAGTAATTGGCAGTGCTTCTTAATCTGTCAACCAATCAAATATAAAACCCCCAACCATCAAATAAAGCAAGACTCTGGAAATAGAGGCCCAAATGCCAAAAGCATAATCTTTCTTTGAAGTCTCCCATTTTGTTTTGAACACATGTGAAATTTGACATTCTGCTTTAGTGTGCTAGAGTTCAATTTACCATGGAAGTACTGCATGTCTCCAAAACCGGGGCAGAAATTGAAACTCCAGGAAGATGTACATTGTGTGCTGGGTGCGGGGGTGGGGTGGGGGGATCTTGTGGTTCTGTATAGCTTGTAAGAGGCATAGAGACTCTCATCTGACATGTGCTGAATGAATGTGTCATCCTGGAACCTGCTTGCCTCTTGCCTTGCTGTCTTTGTGGAAGACATTGATAAGCAGAAAGAATGACTGGAAGAGTTTGCAGTGTAGGCATGTGTGGCGGTGGCTATGGCTGAGGAGCCCGTCTTCTTGTCAGGCTTCATTTCTGCCCCACAAAGAACTATCAGCAGAGCTGGCTCTAGTCCTAAGTCCCAGAGGGTATAGGCCGCCAGATCCTTAGTGTGTTAGTGTGATGCCAGCTTTCCCCTTACTCAAATTTACCTTTCTTCCAGCTGTGTGAGCCGAAAATTCTCTTTTGGGTTAAGGCCCAGTCTCCAGAAGGTCCTGGTAAATTGCACATGTTATCTGAAATGGACAGCACATTAAGTCATTAGCGCCCATTAATGCACTTGCCTGAATAAATCTATCAGATTGCCTGTCACCTCTCAGAGGGCAGAGCTGTGAGGGAATGAGACACTGACCAGGGATACTGTGTTGGGGTACTGTAGGAAGGAGGGGGTGTTGTAGTATAGTGCTTCCCCAGTTGTGGGTCGTGACCCAGCTGCCTCAGAATCACCTCAGTAGCTGTGAAAAGAAAGGCTGATTCTTGAGCCCCACTACTAAAGCTCTGAACTCTATTTTGTGCTCCTGTGTCTGGGGAACACCTGCTTCAGAGTGTAGCCAAAGCAGGCCTGAGGAGAGAAACGCTGTGATGGAGGGTACAGGGCCAGGACCAGGAAGAGAACATAGTGGAGACTCGTCTGAAACATTTCTTTTGTCTCCCCTCCCTCCTCCTCCACATCTTCTTCCTCTTTTCTTTTTGTCTTTCTCTAGAGAGAGCTCCTGAGATGCTGTTTCCTCCTCATCTACCTCACTCAGACAGAGGTGGCCTCACAAAGAGCCAGTGGCTAGGACAACTGTAGAGAGGAAGCTAAATTGACAGAATCTGGGGAATTGCCCATCCTTCCCTGTATGCCTTCCTTCTCTCTCCCCTGCTGGCACTGTAGGCATGTTTGCCCTCCTGGAGTTAGGAAGCAAAATACCAATTTAAATGGATGCTGACAGGGCCTGTCAGATGCCAAGTGCTTGCTGCAATTGCTACTCGTCCAGCATTTCCCCAGAAGAAGAGAGTTCAGAAGCTCTTGGTGCCAATGCTGCAAGGAGCTATGTTTCTCCTTCCTCCCATCCTCCTTGGGGGGATGTGGGGTGTGGAGTGAGACACTCTGTGCATGGGAAGGGTATGCAGGCTACGGAGCAGAATGGGTACCTCCCATAGGATTTCCATCTTAATAGTCATAGATACTTTATTTAACCTCTCTGCATATACGTTCCCCCAGTGTATATGTGGAGGGGGACAGAAAGGGAAATATATCTTCCTGATGCTTTTCACAGGGGTACAGAGATACCTGGAGCTTTTTTTTTTTTTAAAGGCAAACACCATAGAGAAACAAACAGTCTTGAAAAGATTATAAAGTAGAAAGAATGTTAAAACGTACCTTTCTTCAAAGCCCTGGAGATCCCCACAGATCTAATAAATGAATTCTTGCTAGTGTACTCGCCAGAGTTAGTGAGTCAGTGTGTTAACCTACCAACAGATGCATTTTGTCCAAAACTACTCTTTCTAGATCTTTCTTCAAAGACAAGAAGCTGAGGAGTTTAGGAGTGTGGGGGCCTTCCTACTTTTGGGTAAGCTTTTACATATACGTAAACTTTTATGCTTTGATTAGATGTTCATAATAGCATGGCAAGGTAAAGAGGTTGGTGATGCTCCCACTTTATAGAGGAAGAAACTGAGCCTCATATTGGACAAATGAATGAGAGGGTCACACTGGTAAGAAGGGAGTATTTTTTTTTAACTCTTTTCCATGAGCAGAACTCAAGAGACACCAGGCCTGGAGGTGCAGATACAGCTTCACTTTTCTGTGTCATTATTTTGACAACGTTTTAATTTATTTATTATTTTGTGTGGATGGGGTGCGTATGCCGAAGCACAGGTGTGGAGGTCAGAGGTGAACTTGTAAGGAGTCTGTTCTCTCCTTCCACTATGTGGATCCTAATGTGGAATTCATGTCATCAAGCTTGCAGCAGGCATCTATTCCTACTGAGGGGCCCTGTCACTCATTTTTTTATTTCTTTTCTCTGCCTATGCTACCCTCCACTTCTGTTTCTATGACTGCGGCTCCCCCAAAGAGGGAAGAAACAAAGCTCCATATGGGAAGGGAGAGTCAGGCTTGAATTATGTCTTGGTGAACTAAAGCAATAACCTCCAGCAAGGCTTGACAAGACCATTCTCACCACTGGACTGTCAGTAACTTGCCGTGTTTGACCTGGAGTCAATTGATTAACCTTTCTGCCTGTGAATTCTCATATTTTCAACCTGTGTGAATCTGGCCAGGCTCATGGCAGGATTGGTGCGAGAGAAGAATAGAGAGAACAGAGCAGGTGGGAGATGGGGGATAGCTGATGAATAACAAGAGCTGAAAAGCATCTTGAAATCAATCGCAAGTGATGCCTAGCTATTTAATGGCAGTTCCCTGCCTCAAAAGCTGTGGCTTAAAAATGGGAAACATTCCTTAAGGCACACTGTAGGCAGGGCTCTGGTAGGCCAAGAAGGATCCTATTTAGGGAGAAGACCTAATTATAGTTTCTTTTCTTCTTATCTCCTTCTCTTGTTCATTAAGACCAAAGGACATTTGCCCATGCAATCAGATCTTGGTTTCAGAAGATTTCATCTGATCCCACAAATTGAATTCCCCACCTGGAGTAAAATTCTCTATTTATAATGGAGATATCATCTGCCCAGAAATCTATCCTTGGTGTGGGCCTAAGCTTGCTGAGGTGTGCTTCGAATGAGGACCAGTTCCATGGACTAGGTGGGCCTCAGAGAGCAGAGGCTGTAATCATAGTGTCTGGAACCCAGACGGCGTCTTTCCCAGAGATAGCTGGACCCCAGCCGGGCTTTGTCAATGAAGGCTCAACCCTAATCAGTGCTTCAGCACATTTTTTGGTTGCTACAGTTACAAGATAATGCTTAAGGGTTGGTCTCTTGACCTCCACTGCCAATCTGCCATTCTTCCACAGACAGATCTTGCCAAGCATGATTGGTAGCATGACACTCCTGCTCAAGAGCCTCCAGTGCTTACCTGTCATCAACCTGCAGCATCAAATCCAAATTCTCTAGTATTCATCCTCAGTGCTGCCTTCTGAGAACTGCTCACTCCTGCCAGCTATGATTCCCCATTCTTCCTGTCTGTATCCTGGATCTTGCTTTTCAGTGTTGCTCTTTCCACAGGCCTAGGATGCATCCCTTGGCTCCCAGGATCCAGCCCCATAGTGAGGGGCCCTAAGAATTGGGACACGTTGGGGGAAGTATTAGGCTAGAAGTATAAATGCTTTCTCTTTGTCTAGAGCTCCAATGCCAGAAATAAAAGGTCTTATCCAATAACACCATCACAACGTTGGCCTCACAACGATACCTCTATTGGCCTATTTCCCCCCTTTTGTCTCATATTTTCTAGTAGTTGTAACACAACCATAAACACGGCTAAGACAGATTCGAAATTTCTCTCTCCCTAGATTTAGACAAAACTGTAAATAAGTTGGTTTTTTTTTTTTTTTTCAGTTTTTAATACAGGCCCTGGTATTTTTGATTAATTTATTAGAGAGAGTGAGCAGGTGCCCATGTGCCATGGTGTGGAGATCAGAGGATACTTTTCAAGAGTTGGTTCTCTCCTTGCACAGTGGATTCCAGGAATTGAATTCAGATAGTCACTTTTCTGTGTTTGCTTGCTGAGACATCTCTCTGGCATTTTTAAAGGTGGGCAAACAATTAGACACAGTGGCAGGCCCTTTGTGGCTGTGATGATCCCTTCCTCCTAGGAATACTCAGCACTTTTCACTGCACCAGGCATTTGGCACATATCAGAACAAGTACCTTGTCGCAGCATTGTGTTCTTGGCTTGGGCAGGAATGCATCCTTTTGTGGGCACAGCCCTGTCCTGCTTCTATGGGCACAGAATAAGCTTAGAATTTGTTTGCTTTCTCTAAGCACCTTGGGCTTATTCATAAATGGAGGTAGCTGGGCTCTGGTTTCCTATCCCAATCTCTGCTAGCCCCCCACAGCTCTATAGTTGTTGGGAGGTGCTTTCTTTTCAGCTTTCCTAGCCCCCTCTCATTATCTCATTTTCTTGTCCTTCACTGGATGTTCTGCTCTTAGCATCATTCAGTAGCCTCTTCCTTTTATTAATCACTTTGATGGTTCTTCCTTGGACCCTCTTCAGTTTCTCTGAAATTAATCATCCCCAAGGCAGCCAAGAAAAATCTGGGAAGTTGGAGAAGTTTGTTTTTCGTATGACCAAGCCCTTCCCTCCAGGGGGTTCAGCATTTTCTGTTGAGCCACATGGCCATCATTTTCACTTCCTATTCCTTGAGGTTGAGCTTCATGTCAAAAGGTGCATGAATAATCTTTCTGTAATTTATGGAAAAAATCTTGATTGCTCAGCAAGGTAGTAGGGGCCTCTTTTACCCCAAGTGGCTAAGAAGCTGTGACAAAATGATTATTATAAAATGATCAGAAATGAAGTTCCCAGGTCTCAAAGGAGATTGGTAGAAATGTATCCATTTCTTTCACCCCTGCCCCGGTGTGTGTGTGTGTGTGTGTGTGTGTGTGTGTGTGTGTGTGTGTGTGTGTGTGGTGTTGAGGTGAGTATCATTATTTAATCACAGATCATTCTTGCCCATTAAGTTACTCAGACACACTCCTTCATTCTGCCCTGGGAAGTCTCTTTAATCAGAAGATGGGGATGGTCTACCTGGTGTCTCCTTAGGTATGTATCCCTGTGAAGATCATCAGGCCTACATTAAATTTCCTTTCCTGGTTTTTATTCAGAAGAATTTAGGCAATGAGAGGTTAAGCGATGTATCTCCACTGGTTGTTAGGGGAACAAAGCTAATATTTGCTCAGCATTTACTGGGTACCACATCTTCTGCCACATAGGTTCCATCAAAGAGCTCATTAAATCTTCATAAATGCATTTATATTTTCATATAGATGAGGATATTGAGGAACAGAGAAACTAAACAACTTGCCTAAGGTCACTAGCTAATAGGTGGCAGAGCTGAAGTCTCAGACCAGGTGTATCTTATGCGATAGCCCATAAATTGTACTACCATTGTGCTTTTCACAAGTTGCATAACCTCTATGTGTCTTGGATTTCTCATCTCCAAGTTAAGGTTAATGGTATTTACGATGCAAGAGAATTATCAGAAGAATGACATGAAGCCATTAAGTGTCATGTTCAGCATACTACTTTGTACCTAGAAAGTTCTTGGCAAAGCTAAAGGTACTTTTTGCAGGCCTGCTGGTATGTTGCAGTCCCCTGTACGTTAACCTTCCCATCTAAAATTTCATGATGAACTCAATGCAATTATAGCTTCCTCAAAAAAAATTGGGGGCATCAAAGGACTTGATCAACAGAGTGAAATGGCAGTCTATAGAATGGGAGAGAATGTTTGCAATTAATAACTCTGATAAGGGATTAATTTTCTGAATTTATAAATGACTTCAACCCAGCAAGCAAGTAAACAACACAATTAAGAGTGGACAAAGGATTGATAGACATTTCTCCAAAGGAGGCGCACAGATGGCCAGTGGACACATAAAAAGATGCTCTATATCACTAATTACTGGGGAAATGCAAATCAAAAGCATGATGAGATACCTCTTTGTACCCATTATAGAAGATACTGTAGAGAACTAATAAGAAAATAACAAATGTTGGCCAGGCCATACAGAAACCAGAATTCTCATGTATGCCACTACTAGGAAGGTAAATGGGCTAAAAAATTAAACATGGATTTAGCACACCATGTAATGATTACATTTTTGGAATAAATACTCCAAAGAACCGAAAACAGCCTTGAATAGATATTTGTATAACTATTTATGTAGCAGCTTTATTAAAAAAACAAATATAGAAACAACTCAAATGACCATCAACTAGTGAGTGAGTAAACAGAATGTGGTAGGTACATGCAAAGGGATATTTTTCAGCCTCAAAGAGACAGAAATTCTGAGAAATGCTACATTATCAATGAACCTTGAGGATATTATGCCAAGTGAAATGAGCCAGATACAAAGAACAAATACTGTAAATTCCACTAGTGTGTGTGTGTGTGTGTGTGGGGAGTTATGGCTCTTTAGAGGAACAAAACCAATAGAATGAATATATATTAAAAGGGGACGTATTAGATTGACTGGGCAGTCCAACAATGGCTGTCTGCATGTTGGAGAGGCTAAGAACCAGAAATTGCTCAGTGTGTGATGCTGGATGTAGGAAGCAACTGGGAATTGGTATTTAATGGATACAGAGATTTAATTTTGCAAGATGAAAACAGAACTGTAGGTAGATGGTGGTAATAGTTTCTGAGCCATGTGAATGTATGTATTTAGCTGTCAACCTGAAAATAATATATATATATTTTTTATCACAGTTTTTAAGATAAAAACCCAACTGACATGCTAGTGCACACCTTTAATCTTAACACATGGGAGACAAAGGTAGGGAGATGTTTATGAGTTTGAGGCCAGCCTGGTCAACATAGTATGTTCCAGGCCAGCCAAGTGAGCACCTGTTTCAGCCACAGTGAAAGCCTGTCTCAACAATAAGGAAGAGGAGGATGAAGAGATGAGGAGGAGGAAGTGATGAGGAGGAGGAAGAGAAAAGAAGAAGGAAGAGAAAGAAAAAGAACTCCATCATTTCCTTAACTCTGTAAAGCATCTTAGTCCTGTGTATGATAATACATAGTACAGATAAGGCACCTGATCTCACAGTCACCATTGATTCAATAAATGAATAAGATCTTTTGACATAGCCAAAAATACTTTGAAAAAATGATAAAACAAGCAGGGTGTGGTGATACTCACCTATAGATTCAGAATGTGGGAAACAGAGGCAGGAAGATTAGGAATGTAAGGCTATCATCAACTACTAGTGAATTTTTTTTAAAAAAATTTATGTATGTATTTGTTTTTTTTTTGTTTTGCATATGTGGGCATTTCAACTGCAAAGTATGTCTGTGCATCATTTGCCTTCCTGGTGCCCTTAGAAATAGGGAAGAGGGCACTAGATCCTCGGGGACTAGAGTTACAATTGGTTGTGCATAGCCATGTGGTTGTTGAACATGAGTCCTCTCGGAGAGTAGCCATAGTGATTATTTTTTTTGTCATGGTACTAGCTCTGTAGACCAGGCTGGCCTCAAACTCACAGAGGTACTCCTGCCTCTGCTTCCTAAGTGTTGGGACTAAAGGCGTGTGCCACAACGCCTGGCTTGCCATAGTGATCTTAACTCATGAGCCATTGCCAGCTCCTACATAGAGGGTTTGATGCCAACCTATGTTGTTATATAAGACTGTCTCAAGAAACCAAAAAATAAAAAATGAAACACAATAGTTTGATAATTAGTTAATTGTTGACTTGGCATGCTGTTGAATCCTGGGTTGGGAGTCTCAATCAGGAATTGTCTAGAGTTGGTTAGGCTATGCCTATGCTTGTGAGAGATTTTCTTTTTCATTTTCTTTTATTATTTATTTATTCTTAGTTTACATATCGATCCCAGTTCCCTCTCTCTCCCTCCCTTTCTCCCTCTCTCCTTCTCTCCCTCCCTCCCATGCCCCCTGACCACCCTCCCATCCCATTATCACCCCCCCTCACTCCACAGGAGGGTGATGCCTTCCAGGAGGGATCATCAAAATCTGTCAAGTCATTTGGAGTAGGGACTAGGCCCTCCACCGTGCCTCTAGGCTAAGGGAGTATCTCTCCATGGGGAATGTGCTCCTAAAATCCTTTTGTGCACAAGGCATACACTGTCAGAGGCATGAGGGCTTTTCTTAATTGGGGTAACTGAGCTAGGAAGACCCACACTGAATGTGGACAGCATCACTTTACAGTCTTAGTCCTGTACTGAATGGAAGCAAGAGAGCTGAATTTTAGCATGCATACATCAATTCACTGCTCTCTGCTTTTGGCTGTGCATTTGATGGAACTTGCTGCTTCAAGTTCCTGCTACCTTGGCTTCCTGCAACAATGGACTGTATGTTGAATGGTGAGCTAAAATAAATCCTTTCTCCTCTAAGTTGCTTTTGTCAGAGTATTTTATCATCGCATAAGACACAAAGCTAGGATGAAGAGTTAAGGGGAAATTAAACAACTAGGGATTCCCCCCCCCACCTCCGAGGAAGTGTTGTTGTGCCTATATCTTAAAGTCTGAATGAAAAAAAGAAACTAACGATTTGAGGCTCTGAAGGAGGTTATTCTGGATACAAAGGGCATAGCCAGTATAAAGACCCCAGAGGCTGAATTTAGATGAATGCAAATTTAGAACCTAAAGAAGGACTGTGAATACAGTGATGAGTTTGGAGAGAGAAGCATGCTATGGTGAAGATGTTACTCCTACCCAAAATACATAGAAAATCATTAAAGAGTTTTAAGCTGAGAAGGGATATAATTTGAACAATGGATCCAAATATATCATTGTTATCTGTGTGGAAATGAACCCAGGGAAGAGAGGTTTCTGGATCAGGTTAAGATGATGACAATGGAGATAGAAAGAAGAGGATACATTCCAGTGATAACAGGTCTCATTGATGGGCTGGATCAAGAGGTAAAGATAACACAAATGTTGACATTTCTGATTTTACTGAGCAACTAGATGATTATTGGTACTACTTACTGGAGTTGAGTAAAAATATGGGAGGAGTGAGTTGAAGAGTAGAAGTTCCACTTTGGCTATCTTGCAAAAAGAGGGAATTGAAGCAAAAATGCTAAACATCTCACTCAAGTCACACAGTGTAAGCAATGAAGAAGGATCCAAACTTAGACAGTCCTACTCCAGACCTTGTATTTGTATGCTATTAAGTTTGGAGTACAAAGAAGAGGCGAAGGCTAGAAACATATGTTTGGCAATGTTCATTTTGTTTATGCTATTTAACTGTGGGGCTAGGTGAAATTATCTTGAAAGACAGCAAAAAAACGTCTAGGGTTGAACTGAGAGCATCTGAAATGTTTATAAAATGAGTGAGGAAAAGGAATCAGGACTACAGACTGAGAAAGCACAAAGTAGGAAAAAAGCCAGGGAAGGCTGATATCCTGGGAGCTGGGAAAAGAGTGTCTTAGGTTAATTGTCTCCTTCCTTTCTGAGACGGCCCATGTGCTGACAATGGAAATGTAACTGTGCTGATATGATCATGCTGAATAGAAGAAAGGGTAGTTCCCTCATGTTTTGGTACCCAAAATCATACAACATACTGTTCTCCCCTTCCCTTCCCCATGTCTCCGTTCCACCCTTCTCATCTTTCTTCCATTTGTCTATTCATCTTACTCAAGTATCTTGAGGCTCATTTCTGAATCATAATCTATGGAAATCTTATTATTTACATATCAATATTCATTTCAAGGGATTTCAGAGTCAGTCTCTTGCTGCAAAAGTGAATTTGATCATGCTTGACCCGAGGAAAGCTTTCAGAGAGACAAGGTAGCCTTGGGGTGTTCCTAACTCAAGGTAGGGAAATTGATGCTCAGCTCTCCCCCTCAGCTACTTTTGTGAACATGGCCTTGCGAACATGGTGTCACCTACTCTGCTAGATGTCTTTTCATAGTTCCAAGACATAATACTATATAGCATGCTTTTCATGATAAAATCATAAAGGTTTATCAGGGAATAAAGACACTTAATCACTTTTTACAGTGCAACTCAGATTCCAGTCCTTATTCAGAGCTATGGCTCCACTCTGGCCTGTTTTTGATCATTATCCAGCCCTAAAGTCCTCAGGAAGAAGAAAGTATATATTCATTCTCTTCCCCCTTCTCCTTCTCCTTCTCACCCCTCCTTCTTTCCTTGGCTGTTTTGAGACTGTGTTTTGCTTTGTAGTCCAGGAGGCTCAAGCTCACTATGCATCTCATACTAGCCTGGAAATTCTGATCTTATTTCCTCAGCTTCCTAAGGGCTGTTATTACAGATGTGTACCTCCATGCTTGGTTAAGTATGTTCTTTTCCTAATAGCATCTTGTACTTGTAGTTCATGCTCATTCATACTTGAGTAAGCTGCAGATCTTTGCCTTCTGGGTCTTGCAGAGACCCAACACTACTTTGCTTTGTTCTTCTTTTAATTCTTCTTTAGTTATCTCCCACCTAAAATTGCAGAGCCCATCTTTTATCTGTTTTTAGAGTAGGGGTTCTGATGGATATATTCAAAGAGACCTGTCCTCAAGGACAATTATAATGTTGTTCTACTTATGAGCAAGTACAAACCACATCATTTTAGCATTTTTGTGCCCACTGTGCTATAAGTTAGAGCAATCAAGTAGGATCGTTTGTGGAAAGGGAGAAATTTCACTAAAACTTTGAAGTGAAACTAAGTGTACATGCATTTTTACAATTTAATAATGATGCATGTGCATAATAATGTAAATAATCTATATATCCTATATATATAGACATGCATTTTCTGTGTATGTTTTATAGATATAGATTCATGTCAATATATCCAACAAAAGACTTAGTATCCTTCCCATTCCTAAGACATTCAGTGCCTTTCACCTCCTGAGAACCAACTTTTCAGGAGGACAAGTGAATTGGTATTATCTTTTTTATCTGTACTAGCATTTGTCTTCTTACCACATTCAGATATGCACAAAGACACACACTCATGGTAGAAATAATTACAGGATATATATTTAATTCATTGGAATTGAATGTAGTGGGCCCTAGGGGTGGGAATATGACATTGCCTATATCTGTAAAGATAGTTTGGGATCTATATTAAGTCACTTGATCTTTCTAGATCTAACCTCTGAGGATCAATCAAAAGAGTCAGTTTAACCAATGTTTTAAAAGAGACTTTTGTAATTGGGATTACCAATGGCTACCTGGGACTTGGGCCATATACAAAATGAAAAGGACCAAAAGAACTGTTTTTTAAAGAAAACTTAGCAATGAAAAGCTCACACTGTATGGAGAAAGATCAAATTAGTTTGGAGAGATGAGAGATTGGGTATCTGAAACTGGTAGAAGAGTGTAGGATGAAAATAAATAACAAGATGCAGTCTCTTTGTAGCTCTGTGTTACTCTGTCTTGGTGTCTCTCATTTTGTGAGAATAAATTCCAGAATATAGCCGAAGACGGTCTTGAACTTGTGAGCAGCTTCCTGCTCAGCCTTCTTTTTTGTGGGGGAGGAAGCAATATCTCACTAAGTAGACTTGGCTGCCCTGAAGTCTATTTGCCTCAGCCTCTGGAGTAGTGTGATTATAGGCATGAGCCACCATGCTTAGCTCACTACTGTTTCATTGAATATCCATCACCCTGTGAGTCAAGTATTAGTATTATTTTTGTTTTAGAGATGAAGAACTACTACCACATGGTAAGTGAACTGTCCATGGCTACTTAACTGGCACATGGCAGAGTCAGGCTAAGTTCAGAGCATTTACTCTTAAACTCCACTCTGTTGCCCCTAGAGACAGGGGAGGAAGAATATATGAGATCATATACATACTGGTAGCATTATATGGACTGAGCAGGTTGTATTTACAATTTAGGAATTGTGTGTGTGTGTGTGTGTGTGTGTGTGTGTGTGTGTGTGTGTAACACCAGTTAAAAACATAGCCCATAAATTTGAGAGAGAGTAAGGGAGTGCATGGGGGTGGAGGGATGAGTGAGAAAGGGGGCAATGATGCAATTATATTATAATTTTAAAACACAAAATTTTTGTGGGCCATATTCTTGTGGTATCTTTGACCCCTCTGGCTCCTATAATCCTTCCTCCTCCTCTTTTCCCAGGTTCACTGAGATCCACCTAATGTTTGGCTGTGGGTTTCTGCACCTGCTCCCATAAGTTACTGGATGAAGCCTCTCTGATAATGATTATGCTAGGCTCCAGTCTATGGGGATAGCAGAATATCATTAGGAATCATTTCATTGATTTTTTTCTCATGTCATGTTTGGTTCTGTCATTGGTCTTTGGGCTATCCCATCTCTGGTTCCTGGCCTTCCAGGTAGTGTCAGACATGGAATCTCTCTCATTGTATGGGTCTTAATTTGGACCAATCTCTGCTTGGTCACTCCCACAATTTCTCCACCACCTTTACCCCAGCACATCTTGCAGGCAAGACCAATTGTAGGTCAAAGGCTTTGTGGCTGGGTTGATGCACCAATCCCTCCATTGGGAGACTTGCCTAGTTACAGAAGATAGCCAATTCAGGTTCCATATCCCCCATTACTTGGAGTCTTCAATAGGGTCATCCCCATAGAGTTCTAGGAGTTTCCATTGCACAGGTTTCTATCTCTCCTCTGGAATGCCTCCCCCCTCCATTCCAGTCATCTCTCCCATTACTCTCTTTCAATCCTTCATCTAATTCCTCCTGTTCCCATCCCCAACTGCCCCCAGCTCACCTGCAAAATCTCTTCTGTTTCAACTAGGGTCTCACAAGGACTCAACCAATGATCAGGGAGCCTCTATGTATCTGAGCTAGGTCCTTTGCATATATGTTATCATTGTGTGTCTTGGTGTTCCTGCGGAGTTCCTAGCAGTGGAAGTAGGGGCTATCTCTGATGCTTTTGCCTGCCTTTGGGACCCTTTACTTCCTCCCAGGTTGCCTCATCCAGCCATAATATAAGGGGATGTGGGGATGTACCTAGTTTCATTATAAATTGATATTCCATGTTTGGTTAATATCCCTGGGAGGTCTGCCCTTTTCTAAAGGGAAATGGAGGAGGAGTGGATCTGAGGGAAAGTGGATCGCATGTGTGTGGGGGTAGGACTTAGAGGAGAGGAGGAAGAAGAAACTTCAGTCAGGGTGTAATATATGAGAGAATAGTTTTTTTTTTTTAAAGTAAAACCTTACTATGAAAAATGCAATAAAATTATATAAAATGTAGACTCCATTTAGCACTTGGTTACCAGCTCAGAAGAAAGGCAACAAGGGCAAGTGTAGAAACTGGGAAGAAACTGCTTAGAAGCTAAGTTGCCAAAATTAAGTTTTGATTCAACTAGATATACAGGCTAGTTAAATAGCATCCTTCACCTGGTGACAAGTGAAATCATAACTGTTGCACACTACAAAAGTATGTAAATAATTAAACAACAGAAAATTCCACATCACAACGTTTTGTTTTATTCACAATCTTTAAAAGTATTTTATAAAATTACCTTCAGCTATGTAAGGTGTATATGAAACACAAATGAATTTTGTTGTCAGACTTGGGCTCCATTTCCAAGACCTTTCACTATGCAATAAAGAAACATTCCAAAATCTGCAGAAAGCCCAAATCTAAAACAGTTTGCAACCTTACACATTTGGGGATTTAAGAACATCATGGAATTCAAGAACATTTGCTCTAAGGACTGAGGCTAACCGCATCTCTGGAGGTTGACATGAAGACAGCACAAGCTACCACCACATCTTTTCAGTAGCTGTGAGAGTCAGGGTACCATGTTTGGCCTTTGCCTTGGGCTTTGAAAAATGTGTCTAGCGCACAAGGGACATTGTTCATGCTTTCTGCTCTAAGACCTCCTCACTTGCAAAAACCATAGCTTTGTTTCTTTCCTTCCCTATACCCCTAGTCTTTTCCTATCGTAATGAACCTGCCAGCTGCCCCAAGAGTGCACTGCACATTTTTTTCTCCAGCTTACTTGGAAGTCTTCTGGGGAAAAGCCAAAGATTCATCTATACATAGTACTGTTTCAAAATGGAGCACACAAACCATGTGTTTCACTTATTCATTGCAAAAAGATTTCAGAGAGACCACAATTGCCTATTGATTACTCACCCCTGGAATCTGGCCAGGGGGACATTCCCACACTCAGGAGACAATCTGAAACCCCGAATCTCTTGCCTCCTTAGAATTAGATGAGGCACAATTGTAAGTAATCAGTTTGTAGGCCTGCAAAACAAGGATTCTCCCCACCCCCTTGAACTAACTACCTCTCATCTATTTTCTATGCATCTCCAATATAATTATATACTATTGTTGTTCTATTACAAATTACTTTTGTAACAGTATATACCTTAAGAACACACTACAGCCTATCATTTCTTTATGGTAAAAATATTGAAAATCTTTTCTTCTTTTTGATATGTACAGTATATCATTAATCTATAGTCACCCTTCTTTGTAACAGGAATTTCTTGGTCCTATCTAGTTATTTTACACACTGATGTCACAAAATACCCTAGGAAAAGCAAATTAAGGAACAACCAATTAAGGGAAAGCATGGCAGTAGGAGCTTGAGGCAGCTGGTCATACTGTACTCACAGTCAGGGAAGCAGGGAGACATGGATACTGGTACTCCATTAACTTTTTCTCCTCTGTATCAGCCCAGGAACAAACCCAAGGAATGGTGTCACACCCACATTCAGGGTAGGCTTTCCCATCTCAGCTAATCTCATGTAGAAATTGTCCTAGAAGTAGGCCTAGAAACTTGTCTCCTAGATGATTCTAGAACATATCAAATTAATCATCAGTATTAACCATTACAGTCAACACTGGTAATTGCCATTATCCTCTCAGTTTTAATCAGATCAATGTTTTTTACATTTAACATGTGTGCATTCATGTGATATTTGTCTTCTTGCACTTAGTAACTTCACTTAACACAATGATCTCCAGTTCTTTATGTGCTATCACAAAAGATGTGATTTCATTTATTGCTATTTGTAGTGCTGGTGGTCAAACACAAGACCTTGAGTATTCTAACTAAGCAGATGCTTTACTACCGTGCCACACTCTTAGCTTTATTGTTATTAATTATTGTTGTTAATCTCTTGCTGTAACTGATCTACAAATTGAACTTCATCATATGCATGAATATATATAGTATATATATTGTATTAATTGCCAAGTACTATATACATATATAAATACATACAAATATATAAATATATATTCTACTTGGTAATAATACAATCGTAGCCATCCACCACACATTTTAGAATGTATTTTCCACTAATAAAAGTAAATTACTTTATATAATTCACAGAAATTAGGAAGCTGGAGAGATGGTTCAGTGGCTGACAGTGCTTACTGCTCTTCCAGAAGACCAGTGTTTGATTCCTAGCACCTATGTCAGGTGGTTGTAAAGTCCAACTCCAGGGAATCCAAAACACTCCTCTGGCTGTCAAGGGCATATCATGGCACACAATCACATAGACACTCCCACAAAAACATAAAAATAAAAAAATAAAAGGATGAGAGGCAGAGGGAAGGATATGGACTTAAATAATTCCTTGCACTAAAAGTAGTCAGCCCTTGACCCAGAAATTCCATTTCTAGAACTAAAACCTATACAAACACTGATTCATGGGGTGTGGTGGTATGTGCTTTTAATCCCAACACTTGGGTGGCAGAGGTACTTGGTTCACTATAACTTTAATACCAGCATGGTCCGCATGAGTTCAAGGCCAGCCAGGACTACATAGTGAAACCCTCTCTCAAAAAAGTAAAGAAGTCAAGTCTTTAGTTAACAGTACAGAATGTATGGATATATTATAAATGGTGCTGCACTCCCATAAGTATATACAATTTTCATGTTTTTATTTAATAGTTTAAAATCAATTTACATTTGAAAATAAATAGCACAATTATAGCAATACAATTTAATAAAAGTTAGGTGAATGTTGTTTATCTCCATTTCTGATGAGAGGAAGTGAGGTGAATGATGCAGGCATTGTGACATAGGATTAAGTCACTACATTATGGTTAGTGAATACAAACTCTATGATGCTGTAAAGGTAGAACTGGCCACCAAGGTGGTTTTTAAGTGACTGAAGGATATCAGCATGCATCTTTTGGTTGTGTTGGGAAAGTCGTGGTTCGCATCCAGGTCAAGGTGGTGCAGGACTTTGCAAAATCTTGTCACATTCTCAAACAGCATTCAATTTAAAACTTATAAAGTGCTCATTTTTGGAATTTTCCATTTAATATTTTCTGACTGTGTCTAATGGTGAGTAACTGGATCTATGGAAAGTAAACTGACTGAAGATCCTGTGGGGATGGACAGAACTACTATGATTACTTTTCCATTGTCAATGTTTATATCGTTTATGTTCTGTTCTGTAACTATGATTATAAATCCCACGCTTTATTTATTGGTTGATTCTAACAGCTGAGAAGCAATAAATAATATTTATATTATTGTGACTTTGCAAATGGAATCCACTGCAGACAGATATATTAAGATTTGAATGAATCCTAGGCATTTTGGCCTTCCTGAACCTTTTTTACATTAAAAAGGATCCCAAACTGTATTTTATGATTGCATTTGTATAAAGATAAATATATCGATATTATATAGAAAAGACTTTGGGCACCTGAAAGTTCATTTCCTACCTAATTTTAAAACAAAACATTTTCATGGTCACAAATGTCATATAATGGAATTATATGTGTCCTTTTGCATGTAATTTTAAATTACATTGGCATAAAATAGTTTTATTAAGATGCAAATAACCTACAATAGACTGCACATGTCTAAGATGAACAAGTTGATGGGGAGTTGACATATATTCATATGCATGAAACCATCGCCATAATCAATATATTGAATCCATCCTATACCTTCAAAACCTTTCCTTTTGTCCCTTTGTAAACAATTCCTCACACCCTAGTTAATCATTAATCTGATATCTGTCACCATAGATTAGAGTTCTCTATGACTGGAACCATGCAGGATTGTACTCTTGTATCTGGCTACTTCTTGTATCTGGCTATTTTTATAATCATGATATTTATTAGATTCATTCATGTTGTTATATTTAACAGTACTCAATTTTTTTTTCTCTCTGTCTGGTAAGTACTATTCCATAATATGGGTATAGCAAAATTGGTTTCACTAAGTGTTTGGGTTATTTCCAACTTCTGATTATTTCAAATAAATTTGATGATTATGAATTATGAATGTAGAAAGGGGGTGATGTGTGTACTGAGGAAAGGGTTCTCAAGTGGAGGGGAATGAAAATAATGAGAGAGAAAAACAAAGTCAATATTCAATGTCCTTTCTCATATGTGAAATACATATACATATACACATATATGACATGAATGAAGCCGGGTGACTATTTGAGAGGATGGGGAGCCGAAGTGGATAACAAACTAAGGTGATGTAAAGGGACAAAAATGAGGAAAGTAGGATTATATACATGTATGAAAATGTCACCAAGAAACCTATTATTTTGAATGCTTGTTGAGAAATTAAAAGTCCCTTAGAACTTTCATGTGCACATTTTTGTGCAGACTTCTTTCTCTACAAAAATTGACAGGCTGGATCATGTTTTAGGCATACGTTTATTTTTCTAAAAATTTATTTTATTTTTATTTATATGTACGTGTATGTGTATACCACCTGGGCCAGAAGAGGGCATCAGATTCCCTGGACTTAAGCAATTATGAGTTGACTGACATGGGTGCTAGCAGGGGAAACTCTGGTCTTAACCACTGAGCTATCTCTCCAGCCCCAATGTTTACTTTTATGACACTGCCAAAGTGCTTTACAAAGTGAATGTATCATTTTAAAATTTTACAGCAATGAATCAGACTTCCAATTGCTTCCATATTCTTGCCAAAAGTAGCTCTTATTTGCTTCAATTACTAATGGCTGTGTAGACGTACATTGTTACAGTGTTAATTTTCATGTCATGAATGATGAATTTCATGTGATTATGGGCCATTTTACATCTTTAAATTTTTTTTGGTAAAGTGGCTCTTCAAAATATTTTAGCTTTTAAGTAATTAGTTTGTTTCAATATGTCTTATCATTGAAGCTCTTTATATATTCTGGATATAAATCCAATATGTGATTTGCAAATATTTCCCCCAATTGCTTGATTATCTTTTCATTCTCTTAATGGTGTATCTCATAAAGCAAAACTTTTATATTTCATGAAACCTGCTGTGCTACTTTTTTTTCTTAATGAATCAAGCTTTGGCACAGCCTTCTTGCTTTCCCACCTCTTTTCTTATTTCAATTCTCCATATTAAGCAGAATCCTATAAAGGTTCCCAGGATTCCTGCTCCATGGGGTACCTGCCCTTTATAAGCACCCTTCCTTCCTTCCTTCTTTCCTTCCTTCCTTCCTTCCTTCCTTCCTTCCTTCCTTCCTTCCTTCCTTCTTTCCTCCCTTCCTCCTCCCTTCCTTCTTCCTCCCTTCCTTCCTTGCTACCTTCCTTCCTTCCTCTTTTCTTCTTTCCTTGCTACCTTCCTTCCTTGCTAGCTTCCTTCCTTCTTCCTTCCTTCCTTCCTTCCTTCCTTCCTCCTTCCTTCCTCCTTCCTTCCTTCCTTCCTCCTTCCTTCCTTCCTACTTACCTTTCTTCCTTCTTATCTTCATTCTTTATTTTTTGTTCTTTCCTTCCTTCCTCCCTCTCTCTTTCTTCCTTTTGTGTGTGTGTTTGTATTTTTATTTTTTCCTTATACAATATATACTGATTATAGTTTCCCCTCTCTTCGCACCTCCCATTTACTCCTCACTTCCCCTCCCCTCCAGATCCACCCCCCTTTCTGTCTCTCACTAGATAAGAACAGGCAGCTAAGAGATAACAACTAAACATAACAAAATAAAATATAAGATGAAGTAAAAACTTTTGGCCGGGCAGTGGTGGTGCACGCCTTCAATCCCAGCACTCGGGAACCAGAGGCAGGCAGATCTCTGTGGGTTCGAGACCAGCCTGGTCTACAAGAGCTATTCCAGGACAGCCTCCAAAACCACAGAGAAACCCTGTCTTGAAAAACAAAACAAAACAAACAAACAAACAAACAAAAAGATGAAGTAAAAACTTTTATATTGAAGTTGGACATGTACACACCCTTTTTTCTTCAGTGTGAATATGATGGGATGCTCCCTCTAATTAGGTTATATAGCAGAAGTGAAAGGATTTTGCAGATATTAGTAGGTTAGTTGTTAGGTCTTAAGTAAGTTTAAGTCAAACAGAAGAGATGCTGTTATGGGCCTTACTTAGTCAGGGGAGGCTTTTTAAAGGAAGCCTAAATGTCAAGAAGATAGACTAGAGCCATGCTGAGAATTGCCTCTGCAGAGAGATACCTGCTTTGTCTCCCCTTGGTGATGAGATCTAGTACAAGACCTTATACACATTAGATGAATAATTTAGGCCTTAGCATTGAACCCAGTTACTAATTGTCAAGGGTCTTACTGTCACAACCTGAAGGAATTGAATTCTGCTAACAGTATGGATGAATTTCAAAAAGACCCCCAAACTGAAGATGAAAATACATCTTGGGAGCATCATGATTTTCAGCCTCATGAGACTTGGAGTAGGAAGCCCTGGTATGCTATACTCAGACTCCTGACCTGCAGACACTGTGACAGTGAATTCATTGCATTACATCTACTTGTTTTTGTGGTCATTTGTTAGGCAGAAATAGGAAGCAATGCACTTTTGATACTCTTCCCCCCCTATTTTGTCAACTGTAGTTTTCACTTCTAGAAGCTCATCATTTAACAAAAAAAACAAGCTCATAGTTAAAATAAGTAATATTTTCATGTGGTTCAAAGATCTAAGAACTCTAAGAAGGCTTACATTGTAAAGTCTTGCAAAAGGCCTGATTGTTTACTTCCTTCTTGTTTTCTTTTCTTTCTTTTTTTTATTTTATAGAATTCTACTCTTTCTTTAGAGATGTACTAAATTTTCAAATGTCCCTGTGGATGTTCTTTAAAATTATTTTTAAAGCTAGCTGTAACTTTCTGGACTAAATCTACTATGTCCTGTTTATTTTGCGATTTCTTTCATGTTCTAGGCTTTTCCTGTGTTTGGCATTCTTTTGTTTCTTGTCCATCTTTTTAAATAAGGCTGCTGAGAATGGACTGAAACTTGGGTGTATTTTTGCTGATTAATCTTTTAGAGGTGGGGTCCAATTACTAAACTGCCAAAAGCCTGAGGCATTAACATTCAGCCAGCTGCTTCAATTCTTTCTAAATACTCGTTTCAATTTCTGTAATTCGGAAACCCTTTGGTCTCAAACTGACAAATATTTGGCTTCCATCTCATCTGCATGTAGGGGCTGAAGGATTGCCTCTCCTTCACATATCTTAGAGTTAATCCTGTTGCCAGCCCATTTCTCTCCTGTATCTTCTGCACGTGTGTTCTGGTAAAGGTCTGAAGGGTAGATGTGCTGCCTCTTTTATTTATTTATTTATTTATTTTTATGCTTATCTATTTATGAACGAGTGTGTGTATGTGTGTGGGGGGGTTGGGGGGGAATGCCACAGCACCCTTTCAGGGCAGAAGGTAACTTTCAGGAGTAAGTGTTTCCTCTTCAACTATGTACATTCTGGGAATAAAACTGAAGTCCTTCAGTTTAGCAGCAAGAGACATTATCCACCGAGTCATCTCATTGATTCAGAGCTGCATCTTGCAGCATCTACCCTTTCATTTAGAGTTTATGTAGGCCTTTTCCTGTCCTTTGCTTTATCAGTTAGCAAAATGCTCCACACACTTTCTGACTTTAGAAATGTCTTTACACTTCTTAGGCTCTGATGTTCCCTCTCTTTTTCCCATTGTTATGGTGGGTTTATAAGTGTGCCATTGTTTTAATGAGGTCTGTGGAGGGATAGGACTTAAATGTTTGTGTCACTCTACCATCTTGAACTGGAACATGTACAGTAGAATCATCATGGTACCTGTCACAGGGCCTTTTTGAGGATTAAATGATACTTGTGAATAAATAATCTAACACAATGCCAAGAAATACTTGATTTATTTATAAATATTAGTTATTAGTATTGTTATTATTTCTGTAACATATAATTGGGGATTAGAATTTTAGGCACAATCTTGCCTTTTAATTTCATAATACAATATTTTAATTAATTCTCTGAGAATTTTAAATTCTCATACAACATATTTCCATCATATTCCCCCCCTCCGACACACACTTCTCTCTAACTTCTTGAAGATCTACCAACCATCATCAAACCCTTCTCACTTTATGTCCCCCTTTCTCTTTTTTACAGCCCAGTGAGTCCAACTTGTACTTTTCAGATAATCATTCATGGCCATGTAGGGCTACTCACTAGAGTGTGATCAACCTACTGGTATCTACATGCCTGAAAAAAAAAAACAGATTCTCCCTCTACTAGTAGCCATCAATTGTCAATAGCTTCCCAGCTAGTGGTGGGAGAAAAATCTTTTTGTGATGTCCCTGGAAGGCATGCCAGACAGGTTGACCACTGCAGCTGATGTATCAAGTCAAGCTTGGTTAGAGTTTTAATTCTTTTGGCTCCTGAAATGTTAGGAAGCTATGAAAATGGGTGTTAGGTGAAGCTGCTGGCCCAGGGGACAAGCGTTGGAATGGAGACACTTAAGCAAAACCACAGCAATAAAAATCTCAGGATCCCTTGCAGCTAACTGGGGAACCAGCTGTTGCTGCTACTGCAGGATCAAACAGAGGCCATAACCAAGGGAACAATGATGATTACAGAGGGTTCAGAGTTACCAATGACCCAAAAAAACTATAGAGATAGGAGAATCAGACCAGAAGTTAAAGAGGAAGAGGTCAGATTTGTTTCCTTCCAGGGAGTTGACAATCTCATTCTCATCACTGTTCATCAGTATTTCTCACTCCTTCCCATGCAGCTGTGAGGAGGGCATTGATGATGCTTTTGTCTTCCTTGACAGAAGTCTGAAAGATCAGTCACTTATGTCGTCTGTCTCCCCCTCCAGAAGAGCCAGCAACTGGAGGATGGGACTGATTACAAATGCATTAGAAGCAGGTAGCTCCCTGGGTTTCATAAAATCCTTAGTAGATGTGACAAATCATAATCTTGTTCAGTGAGACCTTTCTAGTTAGCCTAGTGTACTGCCTGAAACCACACAATTACTTGGAAATTCGTGTCATTTTACTTGGGGCATGTATCTATACTGATCGCAAACTCCTGGATTCATTAGGTCATTCAATCCTACCTTCCTCCATAACTGTAGGCATTACCCCCACTCCCAGTGAGTTTTGTGTCTTCAAAATTAAAATGGTGTTTAGTATTGAGTACAAGTGTATTACAAGCCAGGAGAGATTAGGTCTAATTTTCTTATTCAATCAATAAAGCTATCTAGCCATCTTCCCCAAAGAGATACAAGGAACAAAAAGCAGAGGAAACTATACTTAACCTTGGTGAGGGGAGGGAGTGGACAAGGAGGGGGATGGGAGAGAGAGGTAGAAAGATAGAGACAGAGACACCAGGGGAAATCTTCATCTGTACACAAAGCTAGCATAACTTTTAAGGTCCTCTTTCTTCCACAAACAAGTCCACAACTCTAGATTTTTGAGAGGCTAGAGGAAAAAGTAATTGCTCTCTTTCCTCTTGTTCTTTTGGTCACTTGAAGATCAAAGAGAGCTTGAATAGAGCTAAGTATTGATAGAAATCACACAGAAAGAAACTTGTATCTGTATGAAACCTTGGGAGGCCCCTTTCCTTCCCAATACGATCCCAACAATACACATTAGAGCTAAGAGGGGTCCCAAATTTGACTTTAGGGATGAGTCCCAATCCACTGTATTTCCCAGCACAATTGTCTTTTCTGCCCCAATCTCTACTCATATGAATACATTTATCCCTGTCCTACCTAATTCTGCAGGATTGTTGAGAGCATCGAAAGGATGGGTAGCCATGGAAGTGGTCCAAATTATAGAGAGTCCATTAAGTATAAGATGTTTCTGTGTATTAGATGTAATAAGGGTATGATAGCTGGCCTCAATTTGAAACAACAAAATAAAAAGCAGAGAGCAATTTTTTTTTTCCTGAAACAGGGCCTTCGTTGTGCAGCCCAGGCTGGCTTTAAACTCTTGCTCTTCCTGCTTTTGTGTCTCAAGGGCTGAGGTTATAGGCATACCCCACCAGGCCTGGTTAAATTTTTGTTTGAAATAAAAATTTCCTCATTATAAAAACATTATTTAATTATTGGAAATATACAAAGGTAACAGAGAAAAACAAGCAAACTCTGACTCCCATTGCACTTAATCCCATCCAAGCACTGGTAGCTTGAGTGATTAGGATTTTTGTCTATTTCCTTCCAGTCTTTGTTCCCCTATAAGGGCAAGGACTGTGCCTGTTTGACTTTAACTAAAGCCTCTATCATTATGCGAAACACAATAGATTCTCCATAAATATTTTTTATTATAATTCTGTATTGTTTTTTTTGGAAATTTCACATCATATACCCCAATCCTGCTCACCTCCCAATCCCTCCATATCCACCCTCACCCCTGCAGTGTGACCTCCAAATCAGTTAAAAACAAAACAACAAAAACCCACCTTTCCGTCCATCTTTCCAACCCCTCTTCATTCATCCTGGAGGCATTGGGAGCTGTGTGGTATGTCACACAGTGTACCCTTTTGTCCAACCAGCCCCACCTGCAAATGCTCATTGCAATGAGTCATGGGTCTGCTTCAAGGCCTCTGGTTTTCTGGCACACCATCATCACTGGACTGGGCACTCACTGAAACTCTTCTCAGACACCCTGTTGCTGCCCTGAGTCACTCCATAAATATTTTGAATCAATCGGTGTACTTATTCAAACATGCAGCTTTGTATGCCACTTTATCTTTGTTGCCCTGAGAATATTTTTTAATATAAGCATTCTTTCAAAACATCTCTTTAAATGTTTCCCCTGAATTCCATCATATCACTGCATCAGCACTCTATTATAAGACATTTAGGTTGCTTGCAGCCTTCCACTATTACAATCAATCAAAGCTGAGATAAATATCCTCATAGTGTGGGTCATGTCCTTACATGTTTGTTTCCTCTGGATAAATTCCTAGCTGTGAGATTCTTGGGTAAGCACAGTTTAAAGGCTTCTAACCATTTTATTTTCCACAAAAATTGTAGCAATTTACCTACCCACCAGTGATGTTGGCATTTTCCTTTTAAAATGGACCTGCTTTTGATTTTGACTTTGTCACATCTACCTATAATTTTTTTCCTTTGCAACTTCTTCCATTGCATTTATGCTCAGAAGTCCTCAGGGAAGATCCTTTAAGATGATAAAAGGTCAATTTGTATGCAGTTCCTGCTTTTGCGATGCAATGTATTCATGAAAGCTTTATCATAAGATGGTCTACATACTGGGAAACAGACCAAGCTCATGCATACCCATAGCTGTATTCATCTATTCCAATGTGGTCGGTTTCATCATCAGAAACAAATGAATGTGTAGATTAAGGCAGCAACGAGGTAAAGTATAGATGTTCATAAGTCAGAGTTGTGGACAAGAACAGCAGTCGCCTTTAAATGGTTCCTTTGTTTGGGCTTTTAGGGAAATTTTAGGTCAGGTAAACTCCTAAAACCCCCTTTCCAAAGATAGAGGAGCCCTACTATATAGCCCTGTTCAACCAGCAGGTAGAAAGTGAGGGCTAGAGAAGGCCTTAAAGTCAGCCAAATATAGGAGATGTTTGCCATGATCAGCATTGCCATTGACTCTGCCCCAACCCCTGGCTGAAAAGTTTGTATGATTTGGAAGCTACTTAGAAGGCTGAGGTTTGGAATGAATAAAATTCAGTAAAGCCTTCAGTGTGACGGTAGGACAATATTCTTGGTCAGTGTTATCTGGGAAAGCTACTTACGATTGGTTCCTTCTAGGGCACAGAGGAGAGGTTCCATAAAATGAAGTCCAGATATTAATCATCTCTGTGCCCACAACATCTAACAGAGTGCCAAACAAGCTCACAGTGTACCAATACATAAATGTAGAATGGCTGAATGAGTGAGTGAACAGTTGGTTTGTTAGTTGGTGCACCTTGGCATTTCTTGTCTGGCCCCCGGTATTTTCTGTGCCTGACTATCACCTTTACTTCCCACCCGCTTCTATCCTATTTTACCTTCTTCCAAGGAGCTTTGCCTAAGGTCCACAAACTGGATGTTCTGCAACTCTACCCTTGGGTAAGAGGATGTGCTCTAGGGTCATGGGGATTTGGATTTGGGGTGGTACTCCACCTGTTTGGTGTGTGAGGTATTGAAAAGTTATTTATCATCTCTGCAGCTCAGCCTCAAAGTTTACCTCTTTGGGATGTTGTGAGCAGTAAATGAAATAATGTATGCAAATGAGCATTGTAATTGGCATGAAATAAACACTGTATGGTTGGTTGCTATATTGGTTTCCCCGTGGCTTCGGTAATAATTTGCCACAAGTTTAGTGGCTCAAAATAACAGAAATGTATTTTTTCATACTTACTTCTAGAGGCCAGAAATCCAAAATCAGTTTCAGTGGGCTGAAATCACAGTGTTGGCAAGGCTTTACTCCCTCTGGGAACTCCAGGGGAGATCTATTTCTTGCTTCTTCCAGCTTATGGAGGCTGCCAGAATCCTATGGTTTGTCGTTGTATCACTAATCTGTGCCTCTGTGGTCATTTTGGTTCTTCTTCTCTATGAGTGCCTAATTTGCTTTCGGTTTGTCTTATAAGGCTGCACAGAGTATATTTAGAATTTTCCCAAATCCAGGATGAACTCTAGTATATGGCCTAGAACTTCCTATGCTGCTCTGACAGTTCTGAGTCACAAAGGTTTCAGAGTCCTATCTGCGATTTTCTTTGTTCTTGCGTGGCATGTGTCCAGTTCAGCAGGAAACAGTCCCTACTCAGCTAGTCTGTGTATCAGTTAGACCAGTTATACTCCACCTGGTCCTCAGCCTGTGAAATTTTTCAAGCAAGGCAATCACATCTTTCTATGAGAGCCTAAGAGCTATCTTACTTATCTTAGGGTTTCTATTGCCGTGCTTAAACACCATGACCAGAAACAATTTGGGGAGGAAAGGGTTTATTTCACTTTACAGCTCTCAGGTCAAACTCCATTGTCAGGACGGGAACCTGGAGACAAGAACTGAAAGAAGCAATGTTTACTGGTTTGATCTTCATGGCTCTCTCAGTCTGCTTTCTTAAACCATCCAGGTCAGCCTGCCAGGGATGACAATTCCCACAGTGAGCTGTGCCCAGGCCCATCATTAATCAGGACAATACCCCACAGACTTGCCTATAGGCCAATCTGATGGAGGCATTTTCTCAATTAAGAGTCTCTCATCTCTCTCTCTCTCTCTCTCTCTCTCTCTCTCTCTCTCTCTCTCTCTCTCACACACACACACACACACACACACACACACACGCACACACACACACATAAGGTGACAAAAACCAACTAAGACACTACCCTCCTGCTGCTACAGAGCCTGGCTCCCATGGTCTCTTCTGGCCTACCATTTCCAAGCATAACCCTGTGAGGCTCTTTGTGTCATGTGGTATATTCTCTCTCCTCCTGGCTATGAATGTCACTAATGAACTGTTGCCTGTTTCACACATGCAATGACACATGTCATTGTGATTGTAATGATTAGGTTGTCGTCACCCTGACACACCTGGAAAGAGAGAACCTCAATAGAGGAATTGCCTCTATCAGATTGGCCTGTGGCTATGTTGGTGGTGAAATCGTCTTAATTAATGATGTAGGAAGGCTCAGCACACTGTGGGTGGTACATTCTAGGAGGCAGCTCTGGGTTGTATAAAAAAGTATGACCAAGCCAGTGGAAGTAAGCCAGTAAGCAGCCTTCTTTCCTGGTTTCTGCTTTCAGCTCCTATTTTGGGCTTTTTGCCTTGGTTTCCCCTCCGTGGAGGACCATAACCTGCAAGTTAAAATAAACACTTTCCTCTCCTAAGTTGTTTTTAATCATGGTGTTTATCATAGCAACAAAGAACAAACTAGGACAGTCATATATTTGGCCATTCCTGAGAACCCAGGGGAGAATCTCTTCCCTTACTAACAGGATGAACAGGAAGCAAACAAAAAATCACTTCCAATTTCAAGCACCTTACTCTCCCTCTCTTTCTCTGTCTCTATATATACATATACATACATACACACATACATACATTGACCCGCTCCTTATTATTATGGGTAGTATTATCTATAAGGTCCAGGGATTGGGATGTAGATACACTAGGGACAGTTTTGGCTTACCAGAGTAGCTCTTACCATTTTTAAAATAAAGTTCAGGCACCTCTTGATAACTTCAAAGGACTCATCCCTCACTTCAGCATACCTGAATTCTGATATCTGAGTTCTGTTAAGGAATACTAACAACTTATTCCCTTTTATTTTCTAAAGAAATGGGTAACAATGAAAGAAAGAATTCCAGTTGCTTTTTGCACATCACTTTGTGTTAGGAATATTTGTTTTTGCTCAATAAACTTTCACCCCAACACCTCCCCATACTTATGTTCAGGGCTGTGGAAAAGCTGTATAACTTCCCCTTGTACCACACCTAGATTTTACCTGAAAACTTACTTGTTACTTAGAAAAAGAAAATAATTTATTTCCCAGCTTCCTTTCTAGCCAGAAGTGGTTAGACATATAAGCCAATGGTATGGAAAGTTCAAGCCAATGGGATGTAAGCTTAAGTGATATGGGACAGCTTCTTAGCAACTTCCTTAAGATAACCAGCCTTGGTAGAGGTAAGAACTCTCGAGTGGTTGGCTGCTTTGCTTTTCTGATCTTCAGCTTGAACTCCAGTGTCTGTCTCTAGATTTTTATCATTCGTGCTACAATGCCCTATTGTGTAGAATGCAGATGTGATGAATTGTGCACTAGACCACTACTTTGGACTGCAAGGATAAGGTAAACACTGTAGGAATGACAGGGCATTGTGTTTAAAGTAGCTTGAATCCCTGTACATCAGAAGACAGAAACACCACAAGCTTGACATTTACATGAGTGGAAATAATGTGTGCTGCTTAAGCCATGCTTATTTGGGGTGTTCTGTCCATGGAAATTAAGCCAATTCCTAACTACGACAGATCCTGCCTCTCTCTTGCCCACCCTTTCTTCTCTTCTCCATGTATCATGGTTTGAATGCTAAATGACCCCCTCGGGCTCACATGTTTGACATTTGCTTGCCAGCTGTTAACACAGTTTTGGGGAGATCGTGGAGGAAGGAGGGCACTGTGGGGTGGGGTTTTAATATTTTATAGCCCACTACGATTTCTGTCCTTTCCTGGTACCCTGATCCACTGAGACATGAGCAAGCAGCATCTTGCTCCTGCTGTCATGTCATCTCCGGCTCAATGGACTGTACCTTCTGACTGTGAGCCAAAATGAATTCCTCCATTTGGACTTTGTTCATAGTAATGAGAAAAAGTGATGAATACAACTTTCCCCTACTTCTTATGGTTGTTAATTTTGTCGACAACACGAATACTGCCTTCAAATATAATAAACTTTGCTCATTATTAAGTAAGATTTTTTTCACAGCCACATGGCCTCATCTGGCATCTCAGTTATTTGGTGCCTCATTCCAACAAACTTGTTCTTGGTGCCACTTCAACTACCTTGACTTTTCTGTTCCCCAAATTAGTAATTCAAATATTGTACTTTAAAATTGTTTTTCTTGTTTATTTACTCAACTGTTTCCTTTGACCTTATTTTAAAAACAGCATGATAAAGGATCCCCAGTACACTGACTATCGATTTTTCTCTTGTATGTTTCTTCTATCCCATGTTTTTTTGGTGTGTAGTTTTGGGGATGGAACCAGGGCCTTAAGTGTGCTAAGTAAATATTCTAGCACCGAGACACGACCCTAACCCTTCACTCCCCTTCACATTTAGCTTATATTACATGGTTTATCATCTCAACATCTTGCCACTGTCCAAACTCTCCTTTCACTCTGAATGTTTGCTGCTTAAATCTAATATAATTTTAATTATAGATGCACTTTTTATTTATGGACAGGTTTTCACGAGAATAAACAGAGCAGAAAAGTAGATCATAAATGATAAGAAATGTGAATAAATATGAAAAACACATGAAATAGCAGATCCAAAAAGAAAAAGCAAAACAAACAAACAACACCCACCAAAAAACAAAAACAAAACAAAACAAAAACACTCAAGTCCACTCAATGAGTGATACTAATGAGAAGCAATCTAAAAGCCTGTAGACACCCTGGAAGGCTCAGGAATTTAAGCAAAATTGGAATGGAAAAAACATAGACTTGAAAAAGTTTTTCTTTTTCTATTGAAAGCTTGTATGAGGAAGAACAACACTCTGAATTTCTTTCCCTCATCCTGGAAAGAAATAGAAGATTCATTTTATGGAGAAACTGGACCAGGAAGACTTTGAAGTGGGAAGTACCATACACAGAGGAAAGCACCATAGAAAACTCTTCAATTCAGGAACCAAGTCTTCAGTGTTGAGACCACAGTAACTGTTACCCTCCTCGATTTCAAAAATGGAAGCAGCGTTGTGTATAGTTGAGAGCCAAGGGACTGGAGGATTCTGTCTAAAGAAGCCAAATAGCCCAGAGAAGAGAGGTACAGGTAACAGAGGTTCTTACTTTCATAGTAGTGGACCACAGATGTGTCCACTGCAAGCTAGAACCATAGAAAGTGACCTCAGCCATCACTGGGAAACATTGTAATTATTTTATGATATTTTCAATTAAAAACTCTCACTGTCAGGTATAAATGTATAGGGACAGGAGATGATGAAATAGTAAGACATGTATTTAGTTAATGGTAATTGAAAACATTAGGAGCTTTCAGAATTATGTGGTTTTTTAAATTTACGTAATTTGAACAGCTCTTTCCTTCTTGTGGTATAGTATAATTTACAACACAAAGCAAACCTCCCCTCTATGCCTTGGCATGGAAATTGTTCCAGTCCTTTCCAAGGCTGGATCAGTTTCTAGCATTGCATCTTTTGTGTTTTCAGTCTTGTGAAGTATCAGAGAATTCCTTTAATATGATTTTTTTTTTCAGCATCGCTTCTGCTAGGGTATCGTCATTCTTTTTGTCATAGCCATTTCCCTCATTTATGTTGATAAGTTCATCTTCAATAAATTTTCCTCTCTGATTTTCTTGAATCTTTTCTTTATGATCATTTGATGGCCCTTTATATATATATTTTTTTCATGTAAGCTATGTATGGGATTGCCGCTCTTAAAAAACATGCCTCATCAAAATTAAATAGTTGACGACTAGCTATAACCATCCACCTTAACTAACCCTTGGTGCACATTTTATAGCAGTAGCCTTACCTGTGTGAGTAGTTTCACTATACAGAACAGCATTAATCAAATCACGCAGGTTTCTAAAATGATTAAAGCAGCCTTTACTGGAAATAACTTCACTGCTGTGGCCTGAACAGTAGCCAAAATGATTGGAATATTTTTATTATAATCTTCAATTCAAACTAGAGGCAAACACTCCATTTTAACCATAAGAAGCTTTCTGTCTCCAGCACAATTTAAACTAAAAGATGCCTGTGCAACTACATCTAATTTTTTTTGGTAGCATTCATTGAACTTTTCAAAATTATTCACACCACAGCTTCATGCAGGCCTCATCTATCTTAGCTTTGCTGTTGCCATTTTCAAATTACATCCAATTTTACTTCAAGCTTTTTTTACTTTCTAACTCCTTGCATACTTTCATCTTTGTTAGCCAATTCCTTCCTTGGACTACCATTTTTTTTAAAGAAAAATGAGTATTTATCACTGGGAGACAAGTAGGAAGCACTAAAACAGTATTTTGTGCTCTGAGAGTCAACTGGATTACAGAAGCACAGTAAACCACTCACCAACAGACTTTGAAAGAGGTGACATGGTCTTCATGCACATCTGTCATTTATAATACATAGTGATTTATGGGGCTGATGAGCCAGCAGCAACATTTTCACTTAATGCAATTACTCTCAGTTAAAATACTGTGATAACTGAAATCTGAACTCTGTTGCTGGGAGACTGGTGGTAACTGAGATCTGCACAATGAAGATTGCTTCTCTTGATGATTGTCATTCATCCAATGAAACATCTGGCTTTCTGCCCAACTGCCTGCACTGAAGCCTACCACTTAATAAGCCTTAAAAGATCTTCCATTAAAAATTTAAATAGAAACCTGGCATGGTGGAACATGCTTACAATACAAGCACGTAGGATGCAGACGCAGAGGCAGAAAGATCATGAGTTCAAAGATATTCCAGGCTACACAGTAAGGCTTTGTCTTAAAATTAAAAGTGTAAATAAAAACAGCCTCACTAGCTATTAGAAGAAAGCCTCAAACATGAAAACAAGAAACCACACGGATACACACACACACACACACACACACACACACACACACACACAGACACACACACACACACACACAAAGAAAAAATAGACTCCAAGGAAACAGATAATGCAGAGGACACAGAAGTATAAAATCTAGCTAATTGATATCCTTAGAGATATAGCATATTTTATACAAGGAACAGAAGTACAACTGTTAAAAAGAAATAGAGGACAAGAGATAGCTATTAGAAATTAAAAATAGTATAAACTAATTAAAAAGCATCACTGGTGGCTTTGTAACATAAAGACTCTTACCATAGAAACTAAGCACAGATAGTAATTGAAAATTGGAGAGAACAGAAACAAAAAGGGGGAATCAATCCAGAAGGCCAAATTTAATCAATAAAAGTTATAAGAAGTGAGAAGAGAGAAAATGGGTAGTAGATTTAAAAATAAATAGTGTCAAGTTCCCAGAAATGAAGGACACACGTATCTAGATTGTAACTTCCAGCAACTGCCCAGTTCTGTTAATGAAAAACTCTCACCAAAGGCAAATTATCAGGACAACTTAGAACACTGTGGATGACAAAAAGATATTAAAATCTTTCAGAGAGGAAATTCATGTCACTGACAAATGTTAAGGAAACCAAAGGGACAATTTTCAACAGGCATATTAGAATTTAGAAAACAAGGGAATATAGTTTAAAAATTCTGAGTTGAAATCCTTTGTATTAGTATTTATTGCTTTTGATTTTTGTTGGTTTTTTGACACAGGGTGCTGTTATGTAGCTGAAGTCAGCTTTGAACTTGTGGTCTTCCTGCCCCACTTCCCAAAGTGCTGGGATTACAGGCCTATGCTATCACACTGTACATGGGAAAATTGCTTTTAAGTGAGAAATTTATATTTAGCAAATGCGTTAATCAAGATTTAGAAATGAATCTTTTCTAATATGCAAAGTCTAGTGTAAAAGAACTTCTTTCCTATGGAAGCCACTAGTGGAGGGGCTCAAAGAGACACAAACAGTTTGGACCTAGGAAATAGGAGGTGTCTCATATGAAGAGATAATAGGAAGCAGTCATATTGATGGCTGTCCTGTGTTTCTAGTGGCTCATCACCTTAGAATGCAGAAAGAAGATGGAGGCCTGCATGATAGTTATTGCCATTCAGATAATGCAATAAACAGGGTTCCCGATTAAACAGTATCAGGAGTGAGCTATTTCCTTTTTCCTGTGTTGTGATTGAGCACATACTGAACAATTGTTCTACCACCAATCTACATCTCCAGCCCTAGTTTTACCTTTTGTTTTGAGACAAGGGCTCACTACATAGCTCAGACTGGCCTGATACTCATGGTGATCCCATTGTCCTAGACTTCCAAGAAGCTGGAATTATGGGCCTCTGATATCAGGCTTGCTAAATAAGGGGGCCTTAAGATATATATATATATATATATGTATATATATATATGTATATATATATACATAAAAATTTTTTTTTAATAAAAGCTAGTCACTCTAGGGAGAATAAAAGGATATTGAAGAAAGGAAACACCATACCATTTTGCTGGTAGTGAAAGACACTGACAACATCAAAACACAAAGTGTGGAATGGGGATGCTCAGGAGGTTTCAACCCTACACAAACAACTACCAGTGACTAAGGAATGTCGAGAGTGGGAGAAGTCATCTTCTCCAGGGAAGAACAACCAATTGATTACCCAACACCAAATGGTCAGCCCTGAAAACATACATCCGAGTAACATTATATGGATGGAGCAGGTTGTGCTTGTATATTTAGAAACACACACAACAGCAACAACAACAAAAACAACAATTAACCATAAAAGAGGCCATGAATTTCATGGTAGTGTTTGGAGGGAGGAAAGTGAATTTAACATATACATTCAAGTTGTTTTTTGACAAAAAAACCATTGTAGAGATTTAGCTGAATATCCCACCACACAATCTGAACCCATATCATTCCCTTACATTATACAAAAAATAAATCATACATATACATGTAAAGCTTAAACTTACAAAGCTTCTATAAGAAACATCATGGTTGGAAAGATGGCTCAGCAGTTAAGAGCACTTGCTGCTCTTGCAGAGGACCAGAGTTCAATTCCTAGTACCTACACAGTGACTTACAACCATCCATAACTCCAGTTTCAGAGGAATGGAATCCTCTTTTGACCTCTGTGGGTACCAGGCACACCCATGGAACACAGGTCAAACACATGTACATATAAAATAAATAAATCTAGTTTTAAAAAGAAATATAATGGGAGGGACTGGGGAGACAGTTTAGCAATTAAGAGTGCTTACTTGTCTTCCAGAGGATCTGAGTTCAGTTCCCAGTACTCAAATAGGGGAGTTCACAATTACCTGTAACTCTAGATCTAAGGGCTCAGTGCTGTCTTCTGGCTGCTGCTTGTACGTGTACTCACAAGCACATACATACATACATACATACATACATACATACATACAATTGAAAATAAAAAGAAACATAACATGAGATAATCTTTGTGACCTTGCAACAAGCAGAAGCTTGTCAGGATGTGAAAACATGAATGATCTAAGAAATGTGAGTAAGTTATACTTTATCAAAATTTCTGTCCTTCAAAAGATACAATGAAGAAAATATGAAGATGTAGATATGGAATGAATTAGGGGAGGAGCAAGAGGTGAAGTTCAGAGAGTTAGCACATGCCTACAATCTCAGCATGTAGGAGGCTGAGGCAAGACATCTATGTCCAGACCAATCTGGGCTATATAACAAGACTCTGTCTAGGAAACAAAACAAAATCACCAACAATAAAAAAGAATTAAAACAAAAGAAGGCCACGGACCTAAAGAAAATATTCCTATGAATATTTTATATAAATCAGATAAAGGACATGTATCCAGATTACATAAAGAAGAGCAAAAGTAAAAGGAACCCTTTACCTTTCCTGTTGAAAAATGTACAGCTTCAATGGAAATAAGTATGGAGGCTATCAAAAGCTAAAAATAGCCAGTTACATGATCTTGCTATTCCATTCTTTAATATATAACTAAAGGAATGTATGCCAATATACATAAGGGACATTTGCATATCAAATATATTATGGCACTATTCACAATAGCAATATACAGAATCAGCCTATCTGCCAATGGGTGAATGGATTAAAAAAATGCAGTATGTGTACACACAAGAAATACTTAGCCACAATGAAGAGTGGAATGATATCACATATTGGAAAATGGATAGAATTTGAGATCATCATGTTAAGCAAAATAACCCAGACAATTTATGAGGCTGAAAAAACACCGTTGCCCCCCAAAGTACTAATACACTACAACAGTTATGAATTAAAATTCTTTTTATTTTTAAAACAGTCTTATTTTACATGAAAATCCCAGTTCCCTCTTCCTCCTGTCCTCCTGATCCTCCTACCTTCTCCCATTCCTACCCCCATCTACTCCTCAGGGAGGATGATACCTCCAATAGGGATCATCAAAGTCTGTCACATCACTTGGGGAAACCTAGGCCTTCCCTCTTGTATCTAGGACAAGAAAATATCCCTCCTTAGGGAATGGGCTCCAAAAAGCCAATAGATGTGCTAGGGATAAGTGCTGGTTCCCTTGTTAGTGGCTCCACAAACTTCCCAAGCTACCCAACTGTCACCTACATTCAGAGGGCCTAGTTAGTCCAGCCTTATGCAAGGTTCCCCAGCTGTCAGTCCGGAGTCAGTGAGCTCCCACTTGCTTGGGTCAACTGTTTCTATGGGTTCCCTCATCATGGTCTTGACCCCTTTGCTCATATTATCACTCCTCTCTCTCTCTATGATGACTCCAAGAGTCTTGGCCCAGTGCTTAGGTATGCATCTTTGCATCTGCTTCCATCAGTTACTGGATGAAGTCTCTATGATGGCACTTCAAGTAGTTATCAATCTGATTGCAGGAGAAGGGCAGTTAAGGTACCTTCTCCACTACTGGAGTTTTTTAGCTGGGTTCATTATTTTGGGAATTTTCCTGGTGCCAGGTTTCTTAATAACCTTATAATGGCTCTCTCTATCAAGGTATCTCTTTTCTTGTTCTCCCATTCTGTTCTTCCCCAACTTGACCTTCCAGATTCCTCATATTCTCTTCCCCTTCCCTTTTCCCCTTCCCACTCCCCCTCTCTCCATGCTCACATTTTACTCAGGAGATCTTGTCTATTTCCCTTTCCCCTGGGATCCATCTCTGTCTCTCTTAGGGTCCTCCTTATTTCCTGGCTTCTCTGGGGTTGTGGTCTGTAGGCTGGTTATCCTTTGCTTTAAGTCTAATACCCACTTATGAGTGAGTACATGCCATATTTGTCTTTCTTGGTCTAGGTTACCTCACTCAGGATGTTTTTTCCTAGTTCCACTGAATTGCCTGGGAATTTCAAGCAAGATGTCATTGATTTTTACAGCTGAATAATACTCCATTGTGTAAATGTACCACATTTTCTTCATCCATTCTTTAGTTGAGGGACATCTAGGTGGTTTTCAGGTTCTAGCTAATACAAATAATGCTGCTATGAACATAGTTGAGCTAGTATCCTTGTGGTATGATTGAGCATCCTTTGGGTATATGCCCAAGATTGGTATATCTGGGTCTTGAGGTAGATTGACAGTTTTCTGAGAAAACACAATATTGATTTCCAAAGTAGCCATACAAGTTTGCACTCCCATAATCACTGGAGGAATGTTTCCTTTACTCCACATCCTCTCCAGAATAAGCTGTCATTGGTGTTTTTTGATCTTAGCCATTCTGATCTATGTAAGATGGAATCTCAGAGTTGTTTTTATATGTATTTCCATGATTTCTAAGGATGTTGAGCATTCCCCTAAGAATCTTTCTGACATTTGAGATTGTTCTGTTGAGAATTTTCTGTTTAGATGTGTACCCCAGTCTGAATTGGATTATTTGGTATTTTGATGTCCAGTTTCTTGAGTTCTTTGTATATTTTGGAGATCAGCTCTTTGTCAAATGTAGGGTTGGTGAAGATCTTTTCCCAGTCTGTGGGCTGCCATTTGGTTTTGTTGACTGTGTCCTTTGCCTTACAGAAGCTTCTTAGTTTCAGGACGTCCCATTTATTGTCAATTTCAATGTCTGTGCTACTGGTGTTTTATTCAGGAAGTAGTGTACTGTGCTAATTCGTTCAAGGCTACTTACCACTTTCTCTTCTATCATGTTCAGTGTAACTGGATCTATGTTGAGTTCTTTGAGTCACTTGGACTTGAGTTTTGTGCAGGGTGATAGATATGGTATATAAAGTATCTTGACTGAGCTAGTTGTGTCAAAAGTACATATTTGTCTAAATGCAGCAACTGTCCCCTCAAAATTGGCACATTTTAAAGTATAATTTATAAATTTGTAAAGATGATTAAAGATAAAAACAATCACTATTTTCTGATGAAATACCTGGTCATCTATAAAATTCAAAACAACCTACAGATTGCCCATGAAAATTGGTTAAGAGTATTATTAACAAGGTCTACACAAACTTGTTGTCTTTCTATGTGCTACAAAACTTAGAAAATTCAATTGTGAAACTTCTTTAATTATTCTGGGTTAAATTTTGAGAAAAGAAGAAGACATGAATGGAAACTCAGTAATATCCAAATAAAGTCAGAAGTTTGTTTAACATTATTGTAATACCTGTTTCTAATCTTGACAAGAGTTCCAGGAAAATATAAAAAATTTTAAAACCATAAGACCAAGGAAATCATGTTGAATTTCCTTCTAAAGACAGAATTACTCAAAAACTGAAAAACAGTGCTTCAACTATATATCTCTGGCGGGATCTGCACTAAGAGAAAAATAATTGCAAATAAACCACTGCCTGGTTTAATCTTCAATGTATCAGCAAAGATAGTTCTTATTTGCCATCTGGCCCTGAAGTGTAATTTTATTTAGGTAATCTTGCAAAAGTGTAGAGCAGTCAGAACAAAAGCATAATGAAAAATAACTTCAAACGTTTAGTGAGACTAGGAATGCTTCAGTTGATACAATGCTTACTCAGCATTTAAGAAACTCTGAGTTCTGTGCCCACCTGGAACAAAAGAACAAAACCAGTGTGGCGATAGGTAACTATAAGCCCAGTTTTGGGAAGTAGAGGCAGGAGGAACAGAAGTTCCAGATCATTTTCTGCTACATAGCAAACTTGAGGACAGTTTGGGATGCATCAGACCCTGTCTGTAAAAAACAATAACAACTGTATTTATTACTTTGCTACTGTCTTAATGCACTGTGACCAAAGCAACTCATGAAAGAAATCATTTAATTGGGCTTCCAGTTCCTGAGGATTAAGAGTTCATCATGGCAGGATAGCATGGTAGTAAGAAGTAGGAATGTTGGTTGGCACATTATCTGAGAGCTAGCAGCACCGCAAAACTGCAAACAGAATGCAAAGAAGCAGACTTGGAAAAGCTTTAGTCTTTTAAAACTTCAAAGCTCATGCCCTAGTGACACATCTCTAACAAGGCCACACCCTCTAATCCTTCCTAGACTGCCAACAACTGGGGACCAAGTCTCAATGCTCAAGGCTTATGGAGAACATTTCATTCAAATTACTACCACCACCACATTTAAGAAGGTATTTGTTATAGCAATCAATTTGTATAAAGTGAAGCTTGGCATAAATCTTAAACAATACAGAATGTGGTCTCATGATCCTTTGTCAGGAGAGGGAGATTGTGAAAAAAGTACTTCCTACTGAACAATTCATTTGTTTTAATGTGCAACCTTTTGTATCCTTTGTTATTCTTCTTTGTCTTTTAAAATATATTGTTCATTTATTCCTGAGTCTGAAAAAATTCATCTAAGATACTCCATCCGAGATTTCACTGACGTAATCAGTTTTGTTCTTATTAGAGTCTGGAGTGCTGTTATCTTTGTTTCAGTATTCACATTCTGATTCATCTAATAATTGTAAAAACATGCCCCTTTGTCAATTTCCTTCTTTTCTCCATTATAGGAAGAAAAATTAAAAGAAAATCTTTATTCTCAAATGATTTTATTAAAAGCTAATAGGATGCTATATAACAAAACAGCACTGAAAAAACATCTGATGCCTATGAGTAAAATGAAGAAAAACATTCAAGTTCTCTAATCAGACAATTCTAAAGCAATTTATGAAAGGAAATAAAGGAGACCCAAATAAATGGATGGGTTATAAATGTCAGTAATGTAAAGAAATCAGTTCTTGCTGATTTGATCTATAGATTCAAGATGATCTCAAATTTCAATATTTTTCACATATGGAACTTGACTAGTCAATTCTAAAATCTGTATTGCTTTAGTTACTTCCCCCTTATTACTTATTATTCCTCCAAATAGATATCAAGAAAGAACTTATGGCAGGAGAAGTTTCTTTTTAGCACATGCTTTGAGAGGATACAGTCCATAAAGATGCTGGGATTTGGAGAGAGATGAAAGTTTATGCTCTCCATTTTATTCATTCTGGACACCAGCTCTTTGGATGAATCTACCATCAATCAGGGTGGGATCTTCTCTCCTCAGTTAAACTTTACTAGAAACCACCCGGACTTGTGTATCCATTTCTATGGTGATTCTAAATCCACTCAAATTGACAGTAAAGATTATTCATCACAATGTAAAAATTAAGGAAACCAAGAATAGCTAAGGCAGTCCTGAAGAAGGTCAAAATAAGTCTTAATATCAGTGATCAAGTGGATAGTCATTAAGATAATGTGATATTGACATAGTATAGAACAGAATAGGGACGCTAAAACAAAACCCAAAATGTGTCAAAGTAGATAATATTGTTCAGTTTGGGGGTCTTTAAATAAATATAGTGCTCTTATAGTGCTTTTCAGAACATTGCCATTTGATTGTCCTTTCAGGGGAGAATGTATGTGAAGCCCTTCCTCATGTTACATACAAAAATGAATTACAGATAATTTGCAGATACAAATGTGAAAAGTAAATCAAGAAATCATTCAGGAAAGTGTTTAATAATGTATCTTACAGACTACACACGTGCAAGGTGCTTACACTCAAAACTGGAACAATTTGAGTTAAAAAAAAAAAAACATGATAATTGGCCGGATGGTGGTGGCACACACCTTTAATCCCAGCACTTGGGAGGCAGAGGGAATAGATCCCTTTGAGATTGAGGCCAGCTTGGCCTACAAAGCAAGTTCCAGGGCAGCTTGGGCAGTTACATCGAGAATTCCTGTCCCCACAACCCTCCACAAAACCCCATGATAATAATGAATTACAACTTACAGGATAAAATAGACATGGGCCTGTATTGTCACAAATAAAGAGTTGAACTAGCATGGGAAAAGACATCTCTTTCTTAAAGAAGAATACCAATCATTAAATACAGAAGTAATAAATGAAATACATAATCATCATGGTAAACACGACGGTAATAATTATTGCAAGCAAGAAGCATTTGTGAATCAAAATGAGTGGACAAAACTTTAAGAAGAAGCAGGGTATTAGAATAAAAATAACTTCCCCAAATTCCCAACAATTACAGAAGTGAAAAACGGCAACTTGGTGGTGGTGAAAACTAGCAAACAACACATTCACCAAAGGTCTAGCTTGCTTTCACCAATAAGTGATATTGGTATCATGTACTCCTCATGTGACAGGCTGATTTGTGAATGGTACAATATCACATGTAGTGTTCTTGTAAAAAATGCATAATCTCAAACTAGTCATGAGAAAATATAGAAGGTCTGGATGAGGCTTGTACCTGTTGCTCAGAATGGAAACAAGGAGAAAGAGACACAAAGCCAGGGAAAGTGGGAACTTTTCAAATGGACAAACTTATAGAAGTAAAGAGCTGGAGCTACCGAGTTTGAAATTACCAATGGGAAAAACCCTGAAATGTCCAGCCTCCCTTCAGTACATCCTCATAATGGTATCAGAAGCAGCGTGTCATATTAAGCTTGATGTATGACAGGTAACTGTGGAAATCTTTGTGGAGGAATACAAATTGATTCACTTATAGTTCATCTGAACTTTGAATCAACGCACATTTTTCATTGATTCTTCTCCCTCATTTTCACCATCCCATTTCCACCTAATTCTAGTACCACCCACGTACTAAGCATGATTGACTCATGCATGTGAATTAAACCATCATTGTGTACAGCTTTACTTTGTCTTTTTCAATGGCATTCTTCTTAATTTGAACATTTCAACTTGAACATTTCAAACACCTTCGATATTTTCTTGTCACTTTGAAATATCACTCACACCTTCATCATAAACAGTTGCTGGGGTTATTAAGTGAACGCGTGGCTATTAGCACAGTCTATCATATTTTGAACTTCATGTGTAGACATGTAGAGAGCATGCACTGGTACAGTGCCTGAGGCTCAGTAAATAATACTGACAGAAAATATTAAAAATGCAGTCACATGTTTAATTGTACTTCAAGAACATGAAATATTTTTCTAATAAAGTCCCGGGGAGCTGTTTTCTAGCTGTATCAAAGCGAATGCAGAGTAGACAATGGCTCAAATAGCAGTACATTTGTTTTAGTTAGAAGCAAGCAAAAAGTCAGAGCTGTGAACTTGGTGGTGAAGAAACTGAAGGCTTGGAGATCTATAGTATAAAGGAGCAGGGGTAATTGGAAAATGGTTCAGGCAAGTGGATGAAAAACAAAAAAATGTATCTGTTCTTGCTTACTCTAAATGTCACTACAAGCAAAGCACCTGACTTTAGTCATTCTTTTTCTCATTCCTAAAATACACGATAAGCTTAAAATTTAGTTTTTTTTTTTTAAACCATGTTAGCTACATCAAATGAATTCTTTCTTGAAAGACATTCTCTTGCACGATGCATGGCCAATTATGCTTTTCAATGTAATACAATATTATTCAAGGTTACAAAAGCTGCCATGTGAATTTTGACTTTTCCATTTGCTGTTTATTTTTTGACTGAAATGCATTGTCATTTTTGCTTTCTCTGTAAAATAAAGATTTGAGCCAAGCAAGATGGTACATGCCTATAATCCCAGCACTCCAGTTACTAAGACAGGGGGAGTACATGTTCAAGGTTAGCTTGAGCTACACAAGCTTTATCTCAAAAATTAAATAAATAAAAGAATGCTGTTAGAGACCATTATGGCTTTATGAATACAGATGTAAACATCTTCAACAAAATACTTACAAATCAATGTTATAGCATTTTAAAGGATTTTGTACCATGGCCAAGTGGATTTTATCCTAGGAATGCGAAATCTGCTCAATACAAGAAAGTCAATCAATGTAAAACTCCACATTAATAAAAGGAGGGCTAAAGTATGCGGTTATCTTAGTTACATTAGGAGACATTTGCAAGAAAGCACAATGACAACCTTATGGGAAGAGATAAAGTATTTACAAGTTATATATCTAGTAACTTGTAGAGTGGCCAGGAGATACACAGAACAACCTCTTACAGATTAATATAAAAGAGACAGGCCATTTAAAGATGGAGGAAATACTTAAAGAAACATTTCCCCAAAGAGTATCTGTAAATGGGCAACAAGCTTACAGATTGATACCTAACCTCTTTTAGTAGTTAGGAAATTCAAAGGGACAGTGAGATCTTCACACCTGTTATGATGCCTATTATAAACCAAAATAAATCAAAACAAAATATAGCAAAGGTTGGTGAGGGTATGGAGAAATTGGCTTAGCATACAAATCACTTTGTTTATCAATAGTGAGAATATGAAGCGATGCAGCCACTGTGTAAAACAGTCTGACAGTTCCTCAAAAAATTGAAGATAGCATGATTATGTGACTGAATAATTTCACTCCTGGGTACATAGTCAAAATAATTTGAAAACAGGGACTCAAACGAATACATAGCATTCTCATTTTCATAGCAATACTATTTATAACATCTGAGAGGCCCAAATGTCTGTCAAAGAATGGTTAACTAAACAAATTTTTATGTATTCAAACAGTGGAATATTATTCAGCCATAAAATAGAATGAAGCATTGATGCATACTACAATGTATAGACACATCTCAAAAACCATTGCAAGACTCCAGATGCAAAAAATTTTATGCTGTGTAATTAACTTCTATGAAATACCAAAACTATGTAACTTCATGGTGGTTGTCAGAAATATAGGATATTTAATATGAATAAGTAGGCAACACTGACTTAATGGTTAAAGTGTTTCCTTTTGGGGTGAGGAAACTGTTTTGAAACTAGAGAGATGGGGTACACAACATTGTGATATGCTAAATGCCACTAAATAGATTATTATATGTAGCCCTTTTTGTACCAGTTAAAAACACAATAAAACGAAAAAAACTTGGATCCCTCAAAAAATGCTTTCACAGTCAGAAGGATTGACCATTTCTTCCTGATGCTATCAATAATAAATCCAAATACTACAGAGAAATATCAAGAGGAAAGTAAAAGAGGTGGTATTGGAGCCAAAGAAAGCAAGGAGGGCTTGGAGGAAGGAACGGAATGTGGAAACGGTGTAATTATATTATAATCTGAAGAATAAAAGAAAGAAGTTTTAAAATGCTAAGGGAAGCATGCTTCCTGCTTGTGTGTGCATGTGTGAGAGACAGGAAAGGAGAGGAAAGGAAAGGAGAAGAGGGGAGGGGAGGGGAGGGCAGGACAGAGGAGGGGAGGAGAGGAGGGGAGAGGAGAGCAGAAAAAGCCCTGGTATTGGTCCTTATCTTCCACCCCTTTTCTATAACTTGGTACAGCAGACTATCTTCCAGGGATTCTTTGTCTCTGACTGACATCTCACCACAGGAGCAACAGGATGACAGACACCTATGCACCGTTATGTCCAGCTTTATATGGATTCTAGGGATTAGAACTTGCATCTTCATCTTTGGGCGGCAAGTACTTTACAGTGAGCCACCTCTCCAGCCCTCCACTTCATTCCTTGAGACCAGATTTCGTGTGAACCTGGAGATCATCAATTTGTCTAAACTTGCTTGCCAGACAGCCCTAATGATCTCTCTGTTTCTGCTTTCTTGGTGTTGGCATTACAGATATGTACTTAGCTCTTACATGGGTTTGGGGGATTGAATTCAGGCCTATATTCTTGAGGGACAAGGATTCTACTGATTGAGCCATCTCTCCAGCAACAGCACATTATTTGTTAAGAAGAAAATAATGTTCTCAAGATGGGGTGCAACTCTTGAGAGTGCTTGTCTAACATGATTAAGCCCCTAGTTCAATCCCCATTACTGAAAATAAAATGGTAAATGATGAAATGTCCTCAAATTGGTAGGCATAGATGCACAACTCTGAATATATTACTATTAAAAGCTATTTTCTATATACTTATAAGGGATATACCATTGCTATGTAGATTTTTTTAACTTCCAGTAATTTCAATTTCTATTTAATTCTTTTTCATACAATATATTTTGATCATATTCTTCCCCTCTCCTAACTCCTTCTGGAACCTCCCCTCCTCCCTACTTACCCAACTTCCTGTTCTTTCAAACAAAAAATGAAACTCAAAAGACCAATAAGACAAAAATACCAAGTCTATCAAAAAGGCCACACACACACACACACACACACACAAAATTCCAAAACATTAGGTTTGGGTTGTGTTGGCCCATTACTTCTGAGTAAGGGCTTGCCCTGAAGTGTGGTTGATATGCAGATGCCACTGCAATGGGCAGAAGTACTAATAGCTTCTTGGTCAGGAGTGCAACTTTGTGACCGCCTCTCCTTTTCAGTGCTGAATTTTTTCTGGTTTGAACATGCGCACACATGAACTCATGAAGACTGACAGCTAAATAACTTTTTAGTAATTACATGAAAAATAGATGTAAGTGTTTTGATACCCACTCTTTTATAGGACATTTGTTTGTTTTTCTGCTGCTTGGTGGCTTTTGGCGGGGGAGGAGGGCAGGCTCACTGTGTAGCCCAGCCCAGTCTTTAACTCAATGACAGCCTCCTGTCTAAGCCTCTTGAATACTGGGATTCTAGGTATGAGCAATCATACTCTGATTCCAGTTTTGAAAAAAACATATGCACATATAATTATTATTGTGAAAAATTGTTAATGTCCATGTACCTCAATAAAAAAAAATAGGTTCATGAAAATGACTCAAAGTGTAGGAACACTTGCCACAAAGTGTGGTGACCTGAATTGGATCCTCAAACCCCATATGGTGGAAGAAGAGAAACAACTGTCAACTGCCACAAGTTGTCCTGTGAAGTCTACATGTACACTATGGGATTCCTGAAAGCAAATGCACACATAATAAATAAATTCAATTTTAAAAAGAAACCATTTTATACATGGGTTCTGGAAACAAATGTTTCTGTCTAACACGTAACTACTAGTCTATTTTGTAGCAAACATTTAAGGAAAGAGGCTGTAAATGGGCTCATGAATTATTATTAGATGTTGGAAAATAATTGGAGACTTGCACAGAGGATTAGCTCTTTAGTAACTCTCCCGTTTTAATGTTTAAATCTACAGAATTGTAAGTAGGAACATTTTATGAATACTTACAATTTTAATAAGTTGCTCTGGGATCCAGGAGGTTAATTTTGTTGCATTAGATCCCAGGATAGGTTTTAGTTTTTAAAATATGTTTTGGAGTCTGGGTGTGGTAGTGTTAGTTGTAATCCCAACACTAGGGATGCTGAGCATGAGTTTGAGTCCCATCTGGGCTATGTCATAAAAGCCTGTCTCAAGCAAGCTAACAAATAAAGAAGGTGACTTTATTTTCCATTTGTTATAAAATTATATTTTAAAGAGGTGGCTCCAAACCTGTAATCTCAACATTTGGGAAACTAAAGCAGGAGGGTCACCATACATTTGAAGCTAGCCTGGGTTATGTAATGTTTAGGCTCTCTTGGGCTAAGAATGAGACCCTGTCTCAAAACAAACGAGAGAGAGAGAGAGAGAGAGAGAGAGAGAGAGAGAGAGAGAGAGAGAGAGAGAGAGAGAGAGAGAGAGAGAGAGGAAGAAGATTGATTTGAAGAAAGTGATTTGCCTGAGGCACATTAAAGGCCATTGGAGTATTTTTAAAAAAGAAATCCACAAAAATGTAATGGTGCCAAGCTGAACACTACCCTAATGTCCTTCAATAGGAGAATGGATAAATTAACACAATGGGTAAATATACTGCAGTGAGACTAAATGCACAGCAACTCCACGCAATTATATGGGTCTCATAAGCAATGTGGCAGTGATAAAAGCCAGACATAAAAGAGCTCACACTGGATGGCTCTATTAGAGTTCAAAATAAGGAAAATTACTCTATGGTGTTAGAAGTCAGGATAATGTTGAGCATTGTTGGAGCTAGTTACTGGGATGGGTCACAGGAGGCATTATCTTATTTTTTTCATCTGGATGCTATTTATATGAGTGTGTTAAGATTGTGGAACCCCATCAAGATGTACACCTGTTTTTTTTTTACTTCTCTATGTGCATGCTGTACTTCAATTAAAATTTATCCAAACAAGTAATCAAGCAAGTAAACAAACAAATCCCTCACACTCACATACCTTCCTGCTAACTTTCCAGAGTCCCTTTCCTCCACAATCACACACAACCAATTTCTTGAGTCTTCTCTACTTGCTGCCTCGATTTCCATGCTTTGGTCTCCTTCTGCAGCTCACTCCGATGTGTCATTCTCTCCAGTTAACAGCAATTTCCTCTCAAGTTAAACCCAAAGGCAAAAAAAAATCCTATCTTTAATTTGCTTGATTTTTCAGCAATATTTAATAATGCTTGCCACTTCTTTGCTGTTAGAAATATTCTCTTCATATGGATTTTGTGATACAACACTTGCAGGGTATTCTTCCTAGATTTCTAGTGACTCCATCTCTGTCTAGTCATTCCCCTGCCTCTGGCCATTACATGTTGGTCATCCTATAAGCTCTTAGCTTTAGATTTTCGTGTCTCATTTTATGCTCCCTCCTTAAGTGATCTCATTCATTCCTATATTTCAGCACCATTTATATTTGACTCCCAGTTAGCAGAAGCATCCTTGGTTCCTCTAAGTTGCACACTCATACATCTAATTATCTAACGTGCATCTCCATTTGAACATTTTACAGCCATCGCAAAGCTCATTTGTTCAAGACAAAATCTTAGTTTCTTCCTGTTCCAAGTGTATCCCTTATCTGCCTTAAGAAATTCCATCAGCCGGAACTTGAAGAAACTATCCTGAATGAGGTAACCCAGTCACAAAAAGAGGAACAGGGTATGTGCTCGCTCATATACGGATTTTAGACCTAGAGCAAAGGATCACCAGCCTATAATACACACCACCAGACAAACTGGGATACAAGGTGTATTCTAAGAGATTCCCTCACAAAAGGGGGGAAGGGACAAGTCCCCCAGAGCACATGGTAAATGGGGGGCAGTGAATGGACAGAGAACTAGGAGAAAGAGAAGGGGAGGAGAGGAAAACACGTGTGACTAGATAGGTTGAATCAGGGTGAGAGGGGGCATAAAAGAGGGAGCCATTATTGGTTTGAAGAGAAAACTGAACCTAAAGAAAGGTCTAGAGAACTACAAGACCAACTCCAACTAATAATTCGAGCAACCATGGAAAGGCTACCATAAATGTCCTTCCCTGATAGTGAGATCAACTAAATTATTCACCATCATGGAGTCTTCATCTAGTACCTGTTGGAAACAGAAGCAAACACCCATAACCAAACACTGAGTCGAACTAGAATCTAGATGCAGAGAGAGGGGACAAGACCAGGTTGCAGAAACTCACAAAGACAGCTGACCTGAACAAGGAGGAGCTTGAGCCTCCAAGACTGATGGCTAGGAACCCAGCAAGGGACTGACTCAGACTCCCTGAATGTGGGTCTCAGCTAGAAGGACTGAGCAGTCTGGGGGACCTCAGACAGTAGAAACAGATCTATTTCTGGTGCACAAAAGGACCTTGCAGACACATCCCCCATGGAGGGATACCCCCTTAACCTAGAGACAGGAGAGAAGTCCTAGTCCCTACTTCAAATGATTTGAAAGACTTACATGACCCAACCTGGATAGCATAGCCCTACAAGTGGAATGGGGGTGGGGGGATGGGAGGGGAGGGTGGCTAGGGTGCATGTCACAGGGGAAAGAGGTTAAGAGGGAGGGAGGGAAGGAGGGATGGTGGGAGGGAGGGTTGGAGGGAGGAAGAGAGAGGAAACTGGGATCCACATGTAAAATTTTTAAATTATATTATTATTAAAAAAAGAAGGAAAAAATGCTGCTGGATTAATTTTACACACACACACACACACACACACACACACACACACACATATATATATATATATATATATAATGCTTTGACTTCAAAAAGTTTAAGCCTAAGGACAAGTTACTGGGGAAAAGGATTTCTAATTTTGTTTCTACAGTAAATGAAAAGCTGTGGATTCCTTCCAGACTAATGTGGTTTGATCGAGCAAGACCCCCTGAAGTAACGTCAATGGGACAATGTAGCCTTGCAGCCCACTACAGCCAGGATTTCTGCATCTTTTTAGGATTTCCCTACGACAGCGCCCCCTACCAGCAGGAAGCAGCTTGGAAAGAACGACGCCCAAATTCCCAAATATTGTTTACAAATGTTTGTTTTCACTAAAAAAAAAGGCATGTATAACTATGTGCCGCATAAAATAAATAAATGTAAAAAAAAAAAAAAGGAATTCCATCAGCATCCTTGCATTTGTTCACATTGGGGACAGTTACTGGTTACATCTTCTTTCTCTCTGTGTCTTTCTGTGCCTCTCTCACTGTGTGTTTGCGCATGCACCTTGGCAAATGACTGAAGGACAGAGGACAACTTCTGGGAGTCAGTTTTTCTCTTTCCACCATGAGTCCTAGGGATTGAATTCTAGTAGTCAGTATTGACAGTGGGTCCCTTTATCCACAAGTCATCTCACCGGTCCTGGTGACATTTTTAACAGTTCCCAGTTTCTCACAGCCAAAATCTGGGAATGCTAAACTTACTTCGCACTTGGCAATTGGAGCCATGGAAGCATATGGGAAGGTAGGTTGAAAGAACTCACAGCAACCTGTTATGGAACTTCCCTGAGTTGAACAAGGTAAGAAGTGACTACAGTGACTGTTGCAACACACCACCTAAACTCTCCCAGAGGCTGGAAGCAGTGATGTCTTTCTTTGGACATTGCTCTTCACCACAGGTGACTGTCTGGCATTGTGACTTCTCTGGAAAGGTAACATAGTGAGTTGCATCTATCTAATGAAGGCACAAACGCTCAAACTGCAATTTAAGACAACTCAAATGAGAAGCCACTGTGGCTCCAAAGCTCCCATAAAAACACTTGGGGCTTTCCACTTGTACTTCTCCTTAGTCCTAGCAGCCTTTGCTCACTTCCTCCAAGGTACTGCCAATACCAATTGTACTCCTCCAATAATACTCTGTATTACTCTGATACAGAGTCTAGTTCCAGGAGAACTAAGATAAATTTTCAAGTACATCTTACTAGATGAAAAAGGAAGAGGCAGCTCTAATTGAACACAAAGGGATATATATTAACAGAAGAGTAGGATGGAAGAAGGCAGAACAACTCTTCACAAGGAAAAAAGGAAGATGCCTTTGTCTCAAGATATAATTTTAGAAGACTGTACCTTTTGAATTGCTTTAAAATTTCATAAATACTTATACTGTGTTTTGATCAAACTCACTGCCCATTTTTCCCCTTATTCACTATTTCCTCCATATTTCATGTCTTTTCTTCTCATTCTTTTCTCCTTCTTCCTTACTGAGTTTACATTGTGTTGCCAGTATGTCTGGGCAACACCATCTTTTGGAACAAGGGTACCCTCTCAGGGGCTTCCTCAAAGAAAACTGACTTTACCTCATCCAGCAGCTGGCAATAGTTCTATAGATAGGGATGGACATTCATGACCTCTTCATTCCTCCATGCTAGGATTTTGTGTGGATTATCTTAGACAGGTCTTATACATGCTTTTACAACCACTGTGAGTTCATATGAACAACTGCCCTGTTGTGTCTGGAAAACACAACTTTCTTGTAGTCATGCTGTAGTCATCTACAACTCTGGCTCTTAAATCTTTGTGGCTCCCTCTTCCATGATGATTCTAGAGCCTTGGGTCAAGGGGGTATGATATACATGTCTCATTTAGGACTGGAACTCCACACATGATCATGATGAGTATGGGTCTCTGTGTTAATTGATGACTACTGCAAAAAAAGAAGCTTTTTCTAATTAGGAAATGCTGTACTTTAAGACTGGAGCTAAGAATGATTTAATCTCTGCTTGTGAGAATGGAGTTACTAGGGTGCATATGAGCTAGGCCCATTTTTATGCATCCCGAATTACTCCTTGTTTCTTTTCCCATTGTTTTAAAATACGTTAACATGAGTAACTTAAAGGAAAGGGGGTTTATTCTAGCTTACAGTTCAAAAGTACATACAGTCCACTGTGATGGAGACATCAAGGTGGCAGGAACTTAAAGCAGCTGGTCACATCACATCACAGGCAGAAAGCAGAGAGGGCTGGATGTGTGCTAGTGCTTAGCTCTCTTTGCCTATCTTAAAGTCTGGAGAGATAGCTCAATGGTTAAAGTCACTTGCTGCCCTGGCAGAGGATCTGGATTAAGTTCCAAGCACCAATACGACAACTTACAACCATCTGTAACTCCAGTTCCAGAGGGATCTGATGCCCTCTTCTGATCTCTGCAGGCACTAGGCATGCATATACGTGCAGCCAAAACATACATAAATTTCCTCCATTTTATGGCATCTGTCATCTCCTGCCCAGGGAATGGCCCTATCCATAATTAAGATAGGTCTTCCCATACACCATATCAATTAATGTAAACAAGACAACCCCCAAAGGCATGTGTAGAGACTCCTTTCCTGGGTGATTCTAGACTCTGTTGACAGTGATCACTAACATTCATACTCCTGTATTTCTTTTCCTTACGAAAATAGACTTTTGGCATGATCAGCCTTGGAAATAGCACGTTGCTCATAGATGTAGTGTGAAGAAGATTGGTAGTAGATGCATCTTTATATTCTATTCCCAATAAATGTACATGTCCCTCACACAAACACACACACACACACACACACACACACACACACACACACACACACACACACACACACACACAGAGAGAGAGAGAGAGAGAGAGAGAGTACTGTTCACCATAGTCAGATACATGACATTTTTATTTTATACATCTGAGGGGAAGATATCTGTAGTCTTGAAAAATCAGCAACATGGAAGACAATACTTCAAACTCAAAGAATTAAGGACATTTATAAATATCTTATATACAATATTTCATAGTTTGCTTGTCATCCTTAGATCTTGGAACCCATTTTGAGTTTGTTTCTGTATATGCTGTAGGTAAAGGGTTCAAATCTATTCTTTTGTGTTTATGTGAGTGTGTATAGTGTATGCATGTGACTTTGAGTGTTGTAGAGGCCAGAGGAGGACATCAACTGTCCTGTTCTGTCACTCCTCACCTTGTTTCCTGGAGACAGGGTATTTCACTGATCTAGGACCTAGGTGGGCAGCCAGTGAGCCACAGAGATCCTGCTCTTTCTGCCCCACCCATAGTCATGGGGTGACACTCAGGTGTGTGCTTATTTTTTCGCCAGGGATTTGAACTCATGTTCTTTATGCTTGTACATCAAGTACTTTTATCCACTGAACCATCTTCCCAGACCTTCAAATCCATGCTTTTGTATGTGGATATTCAGCCTTTTCAGCACCATTTGTTGAAAAGAGAATTCTTGAGTCATTCAAATGTTTCAGCACTCTTGTCAAAAATCCATTGACCATAAATGTCAGGGTTTGGATTCATTTCTTTCATTGAAAATTGTTTGTTTTGTATTTTTCTTAGCACAAAGGTAATATTGCATAAAAATACATGTAAGTCCAAACAAAGATCATATGCTGTTCTGTCAGACTCAAGGTCATACATTTCACTACTGTCAACACTAAAAAAATAGAAATCCTTCCACACTATTGTCTGAAGTGTAAATGTCATTCTATAATATTGATTTGTGTCTTGTTTTATAAAGAGCTGCACAATGTTGTGAATGTAGTTCCATCCAATAAATATAGGTGCAATTAGATCACTGCTTTTATTGACTTTATCATGTTTTGTAATATGGATATGACTTAATCATTTTTATCCCATTCCCTACTGTTAAACACAGTGATGTAGCTGTCATAGACATCCTTATACATATATCCTGAAATATCTGTCCAATAGTTTAGAGGTAGCAAATTGCCAACACAATAATTGATTTTTGCTATCATATGTGTTTTATTGCATATCCATATATAAGTATATATAATTTTGAATTTGTATGATTCATTTGTTTACATTCCCAGAAATAGGATTGCCGGGTCTCCTGGCATTTAGTTCTGTTCAGCAAGATTCCGCTACTTGCTTGTCCTGGAAGGATGATTAGACTCTCTGCCCAGCCTGGTGCCATAATAAGTGGGAGGAAGACAGAGAGGATGGTGTGAGGCAAGTTTTGGAATTGTTCTCTGAGGTTACTGATGACCCAACTCCCAAAGGCATCTTTGGGGATGCAGTACATAAAACTGGAAGGACTAATGGATTAAGCATCCAGAGATCTGGATCTGCTTCTAAGTGTATTATAATATTGCTCTGTGACTTTGAGCCTGTTATTTAATCCCCCCATTGCTAGCTGGTTAATCCCTCTAAATTTCATTTCCTTACATGGTTTTCCTGAGAACCAAATGCAGTGTTGTTCAGAACGTGTTTGGAAAACCAGAATCCTGTATGATTTTATGACTGTTCTATTCATCTTAATTTCTCAGATTGTTTTACATGGGATCAACTATACCTAAACTTATGGGTGTAAACTACTGTCTGTTCATAGAACCTTGTGTTTAGATGTGTTGATTTCCAAGGGTAGACATGACTCCGAACTGCAAGGATCTAATTCGGTGTGCTTGTGTTCTACAATCATTTATGGATGGTTGCACACGCCAGACACTTTGGATACAGAGATGGCTGTGATTAGTCCTTGTCTTTGCAGTGCTTTGTATTTCACTAGAAAGAGACACTCTTGTGCTGGAATAATCAGGAAACAGGGATAAGAGCTACAAAAGAAGTGAGAACAACCAAGAGAAGCAACCAAGGCCCCAAGGCACATGATCTACAGAGGCAGGCTTGAGAGGAGAGAGGACCAGGTGTGTGTATATGTGTGTGTGCACGTGGGTGCCTGGTAGTCTTTGCCAGTGCAGTAAATCTGGGGCTAGACTTTATCTTAGAATCTGTGCTCATTTCTATGCATTTACATTTCTTTTTTTAGTTTTGTGTTTCTCTTCATTTTCTAGTCGAGTTCTTTTTGAAAAATGCTAATCTGGTGTTAGCTGTACTAACAGGAAAAGAGATTTGTCTATACTCTTGCCAAGAGACTTGGAGAACCCAGAGCATTCTCAAAGCCAATAGTGCTGGTAAAAGTAAAGAGCCTATTTGGAAACTGGGGAAGAGCGCCGAGGTGCTCTTTCCTCCCTGCTGCCTGCATCATCTGGCATTCTTCCTGGATCATTTCCAAACCCATCACCTTGCAACCATTTGTCTGCTGCCACTGGCAACAACAACCACAGACTTTAGAAAAGGCCAACTAAACATCTTTCTGCCCTTTTCTCTAGATTGCCTCTTTCCCCCAGTTTGGACATCTAAGCATTTCTATTCCAAATAAAAACCAAACGCAATGGTTATTGAAACCAGAGGAAATAAGGGATAGTGTTCTGCTCTTAATGCTTATTAAATTTGGACTTAATCTTCTTCATCACAATTAAGCCCTTAAACCAGCCAATATACTTAAACGAGGTGAAATGAGAAGACTTACTGTAAGAGATGACAGGAGGCTCTCTGGGAAATTAAAATCTCCAGAGACTCCCAAAGTGAGAGTTACCGAGCCAAGAAAGAGAAATAAAGAAAATGACTTTTAACGCTTAATAAACAGGATGCCAATTAGGCCTTTGACTAAAAAGCTAGATGATGTCAGTATTACCAATGGGGGATGGGTTAATAGAGCCAGGGAGTTAATAAACACTCTGTTGTTTCTAGATCTTCCTCTTCGTCCTCTTCTTTATATGGAGGGTGGGGAGGAGGGGCTAGTTTTTCGAGACAAGGTCTCTTTATGAAGTTCAGGGTACCCTGGAACTCCTTATGTAGACCAGGCTGGCTTCTAATTTGCAGCAATCCTGCCTCTGCCTCCAGGTCCATCTTAGATTCACTTTCTTTGAAACTGGCTCAGTGTATGTACCTTTCTTTTCTTCCGTGACTTGGGAAGAAACATATAACACTGTGGGAATACCTGCTTGCTTACATGAAGATCTAAAAGAGTCTTCTTTTCCGTGTCCCCAGGGCTGCTGAAGTGAGTGCTCCATGTATTCACCCTACCATTTACAGAGGCTGGAGCTAAAGCCACCCAACAGCTCAGTGCAGACTTGAAATGAGAAAATGACCACTGTATTTCCACAAGCCTATGATTTTGTGTTATCTTTTTGGACCCAGAGCCTTTTCCCAAAAGCCCTTTCTTCTTGACACTCTCTACCAGGACAGAAAAGCAGCCCTAAGTCGTGGGAAGGACACCTCCCAAGTTGGGAGGGTTTCCAGGTCCCAGTTTCTACCAGCCAGAAGTTTGATTTACCGGCACCATCTGTGGCAAGACAAATGGCCCCTTCTGGCTGTGCTGGCCAGATGCAGAGAAGGAAGGAATGAAGGAAAAAAAATGGAGGAAGGCAGATTAGTAAATCAATAAATATTCAAGTGACATATAACAAATGAACTAATAAAAGTCCTTCTCATAGGATGGTGGCAGATGTCCTGAGATGGTGATATTGAATTGAAAGAGGTGACACTTTTTTTTAGCTCAAGGATAATCTCTTAAATTCTGGCTACAAACAGTACAGTATAACTCTTATGGTTGCCATGACAACGTGAATCCCTCTCCTCTGATGTCAGCTGGCTCTCCCTCCTCCTTTGGAATCTGGAATGCCAGTTTTCTTTCTGCTGTAAATGTTGTGCCTGGTTTCAAGGACTCAGTGATGGGCTCTCCTAATAATTCTGTCTCTCAGGACTGTTTGTTCCAGAACCCTAAGGTCACATTTTTTATGAAGAAAAAGGGAGCCTGACATGTGGAAGACTAGACCAGGGCACACAGACTGTTCTAGTTAGGCATGTGACCCATTTGAACTGATTTCAGGGCCAGCCTCTGACCAGTCTAAGGTCTACACCTCTCCTCCTTACCCTGGTGCCACACTTGCCTTTAGGAGAGTGTGGGATTGGGACCTGTGTTAGGGAATATGCTGGGGACTATGCTATATTTTGAAGTCCTTCTGCTGAAAGTCTCTTCCCCAGTTGGCTTGCCTGAAGCTCTTATTAGCAGGATCATTTTAATAGATGAAAAACTTGAAAACAGCTGCCAAATGAAAATGCTGTCTGTGCAGAGTATTAACAACTAGCTTGTAATACCCAAGAATGAATTATAAAGAGGGAACAAGGCTCTAGAGGGCCCAGGCCACAGATAGGTCAGTTTGGATGCAGGATAACACCAGGGATCCTGTTATCTACTGTTTTCATATTACTCCCAACCATGTCCTCCTTTTTTCCTAGTTCAGTCAGCTTAGAAGACATTCTTTATTATTGTCGTTGTTGTTATTTAACTATACACATTCATAAGGTGCAATTTTGACACTACTAACATCTGTAACTCTTTAATCATACTATTATTTTATTATCATAGTAATTGTACATATTTATGAAGTGCAGTGTGATATTTCAATACATGTTTGTGACATGTGCTGATCCGATCAGGGTAATCAACACTTCACATCTCACTATCATTATTTTATGTGTGGAGCCTTTGAGTACCTATCTCCTTGTTATTCATAAAACACACAATAGGTTATTGTGAACTGTAATTCTCCTGCTGTGCTATAGAAAATGAGAATGTATTTCATCTATCTAACTGTGTTTGGGTTCCTGTTATTCAGCCTCTTTCTATTCCTGCCTCTCGTGCCCTTCCTAACCTCTGGCAATCACCCTTCTATGCTGGAAGGCATTCTTCATACATCCCCACACTATTCAAGTCCAACTAATTATTAAGAATGCAGGCAAGCTATTCTTCTGCTAGAGACACATTAATGGAGTGCTAGTGACAGCGTACTGAGCATAACACTCCACACATGACCTGTATCCTGTATTTCTAGCCATATGTCACACTCCCATCCCACTTCAAGCCTTCTCCCACACCTGACACTTTAACCACAGCTAACTATTCCTTGTGATTTGCCAAGCATATCATGTTTCCAACTTATATACAGGGTTTGTTTCCCCTGGATCATCCTTCCATTTTTCTTGCCTTCACCTAGTTTAACTCTTAAAATCCTTCAAAATTTAACTAATATACTTCTGTGTCTTTCTTTATTTCTTCTCCCCCCCACAAGTTAGTTACTTTTTGGTTACATGTGCACTAGCTAAATTCTATTATAATTACTTATTGACTCTTCTGTATCTCCCAGTAGGCTGTTAGTTTCAGGAGGACAGGGATTATACCCTTATTGTTCATTATGGCTCTAGTGTCTGAAAATATCTGTGAATGGACAGAACTCGGTAAATGACTGTTGAACAAATGAAAGCAACCCAGATGGTGCATATGCTAGAGGCCTAGCTGCTCTTCTCAGTGGGGGAGAAACGATAACAGAGAAGAAGAACCAGTAAAAAGTCATGAAAATTAGTATGGAAAGAGAATGAGATATATCACATGTTAAAATATATTATGCTCTACATTAAAACACTTGATTTCTATAGAAAAACAGACCAGTGTTTATTAAACAGTACTCAACATTCATATGATACATTAATATATTTTAAAGGTGGGCTATATTAATGGGGGAAAGAATGGATCATTCAAAACAGCACTGGGGCCACAGACTAGCTGAATCCTCTAGATTACTTTTATCTCAATTCAATGCAAAGGAGGCAGACATCTTAATGAAAAATCTTAAAAGTACGAAAAGTCTTGTGTGACAATACACACTTGTAACCCCCACAGTCAGGAGAGGAAGACAGGAAGCTCATGAGTTTAAGGACAGCCTGAGTGAAAGAGAGAGCTCTAGGTCAGCCTGGGCTTCTGTTAAACTCTGTCTCATATAAAACAAAAGATCTAAAAGGAAATATGGGATAATTTGAAACCATACAATTCTGGAAAAGGAAGTCCTTTTAAAGCAACCTACATATGCAGATACCATAGCCAAAAAGATAAATGAGTCTGCGTCAAACTTAAAAACCGTGGCAAAAAAATATATGAAAACAAAGCCAAAAGCCAACAGACAAAGGACTAATTTCCAAAGGGCTAAAACAAATCAGCAAGAAAACCATCAACAGCCCAAAGACAAGTGAGCAAATGATTTGAATAAGGCATTTCAGAAGAAAAGAAATATGGATGTCAAGTAAACATATGAAAGATGTTGAACCTTGCTTGTAAACAAAAGAATGCCAATCCAAACAGCAAGATACTATTTCTCACCAATTATTCTGGCATGTATTTAACAAAATAAGCAATATCCAATGATGATGTAGGTGAATGGAGACACATAATTTAATTACAGAATTGTTACTGCATATGGCCTGTGATCTAGCATTTTGGTTGTATTTCATAGCTTGTTAAGACCATCTGCTCAGGGGTCAGGCTGCCTACATTCAGGTTATGCCTCTTCAATTAGGGCTATGAGCCCTAAGAAATCCTTTCAACCTCTGGAGGCTAGGTTTTCAAATCTGTAAAATGGGCACAATGGTATTTGCATCATAGAGTTGAAAAGGTAAAATGAGATTAAGACATAAAATGCTCATCACCATATCTAACACATAATAAGCATTCAAAGTTATGCGTTTCTCTTATTCTCTTTGTGCTCCAAGGCCATTTATTCATATTTTAATTGCAATACTATTTTGATAACCAAAACATCCTGATAGAAACAATGGAAATATCAATATATAAAAAAATTGATCCGAGGAAAGTGGAAAGAGCAAAAGGACACCTGTGACATGAAAGCCAAAAGGAGACTTGGTGGGACATTGCACATTTGTGGGAGGGGCAGAAGGTGGAGTATATAGATGAGGAGGAGGGAGAATCTACTAAAACACACTTTGTTCAAAAAAAGTGACAGTGATATCTTATACCTTGTGTGTTACTTTAAAAGTGAATAAAAAGAAAAGAAATTTGTTTAGTTCATTATGGTATACTTAGGACCTATAGTGGTATTCAGCCATTAAACGGAAAGAGATGTGGCATTATTTGGATGAGTTTAGATAAATCTCCAAGCTGTGAGCTATATGAAACATATAGTCTTTCTCTTCTTTCCATATATACAGACACAGAAAACAGTGTTTATCTTTAGAGAAAGGGCCTAATAAAGATAGATGGAAGGAGAATTTTGCCTTTCATTTCATGTCATACCTTTGTATACTGTTTGATGTTTAAATTATGTACCTAGGTAACCTTTCTTAGGGAAAATGTAGTGTGTCCTTAAATCCTGAAATGAACTTGGTATCCCTACATGCAATACATAGATAACAGTTTTTCTAATGTAGGGAACTGATCTGATAAACTCAGATCCTGTCAGAGTTCGTAATTCAGCAACCCCCCCACCACACACACACACACACACACACACACTCCAATAAATGCATTAGACCTTTCAGTGGTCTGCAAGGTCTTCCTGATCTGATCTCTTGCTCTGTCATTATCTCTCTGATATCACCTGCCTCGTTCTCTTATTCATGATGCTCCAGTATTACTGGCCTTCACTCTGATCTGCACATATGGCAGCCAGAGGCCCACCACCCTCCTTTCCTTCAGCCATGCTCCTTTCCTTTGCCTTTTAACTTCTTCCTGCAGTTCCACATGGTTCTCTCCCTTACATCCTTCAAGTCTTTATTCAGATAGCATGTTCTTAGGTGGGCTCTCTGCCCATCCCTCATTTAAAATTTCAACTATTGACACCTCTCTGTCCATGTCCTGCTTTATTGTTCCATAACACTTATAACAACCAAATGTAACACCTATTTCCAGTCTCGCTTTTTATCCAGCTCTCCCCACTGTCACATAAGATCCACAAGAGCATGTGTTTATTTTGCTGCATTCATTTCTCTGTCCCAAGCACTTGCCACATATAGTAGAGACCGTGAACACATTTGTTGAACAAATGGGTAAACAAGGGAATGAATGAACATTCCAGGCAAGGAAGAAGCTAAGAACTCAGCTCTTCCCTTTTCCTCTCTGGAGTTCTTTCTTAATTCTTCTGCCTCCCAACTCTTTAAGCTCTCCTTTCAAGAATCGCAAAAGCTATTTGTTGGATGAATGGGTTTATGTACTCTTTCTGAGGTATGAGTGCTTGATAACTTAAGAAGAGAAGCTCAGGAACATTTGCATTTTAGTTGAGATAAGACTTTCAGGTAAAGGGACATTTGCATTTTAGTTGAGATAAGACTTTCAGGTAAAGAGATGGCCTTGCTTCTTGGACCCATTGAGGTCTCCCCTCCAGTAAATGGGTATATTTGTCCCAAGCTCTGGAGATCTACCTTTTGTGTTTCCCCCTCTCACTAATTCAGTGGTCTCTATGGGCTGAATGGCTTTAAGATTGCTGTTTGATGTTCACAGTTTCCATGGTGAAATATGGTGCATAACAAGAAAAATAAATGCACAGTGTAGTATGGGTATTGTTAGAGAAATGCAAGCACATGAATATGAATACCTACAAATGCCTCTAAACACACGTGTATATTTACATAAACCCACAGTCAAATATATACCAAGGCAAGTTCCTAAACAACAATACTGCATTATATATTTAAACCCTGAAAGATTCTCAGTCTTGATAATCTCTATATCTTTCATGGGCCAGTAAAAAAGGTAATCCCAGATCAAGTCACTTCCAAATTACACAAATAGGTCCTTTATTCTCCAAAAAGACAAGAGACAGGATAAGCTCTGCGAGTAAGGCTATATCTGAATATGTGTGGAAAGTTCTAGAGTCTATATGCTGAAATGTATAATTTATACCAATTGTGTGGTATAACACACAAGAATCCCACTGCCTCCCATCCAATGTCTATAATAAACTCCTTTCTTCCTCCAGGAACAGTTCTAATCAGGTCTTGGACAGGCCAGAAATTCCTTGTGTAGACTGGTCCTCTGATAGAGGTGGTAGTTATTGTATGGTATAATATAGTCAGATAGGAAGTTGGGCCATCTATGACCTACAGCAGGACCTCTTGTAATGATTTCGCATAAGAGGAGACTGGCAATAACAACAACTATAACTATGGGAGAGCTTAGAGAAGAATGTTGAAGTCAAATCTGGCAGCTTAACAGAACACAAAGTATTTTTCTTTTAAAAATGACCTCTATATTTATCATATTTATGTAATTTATCATACCTATTACTGTCTGACTTCATGTGGAGGTCAGAGGATAACTTAAAGAAGTTGGTTCTTTCCTTCTATCATACGGAGATCAAACTCATGTCACCATACTTGATGGCAAGCACCTTTACTTACTGAGCCAACACCCCACAATCATGCCTGGTGCCTGAGAAAGTCAGATGAGGGTATCAGATACTTTAGAACGGGGTTTTGGGTGGTTGTGAGAGATTGAGAGCACTTAAGTTAAACAAGAGACAGTCTACTCTCTTGTTGAACCCAATCGTCTCAGCGTGCATTACACTGCCTTTCTTACAGGCCCATTGGGGCTTTAGCTAATTTACAAAGAGGGAGTCAAGATAGAATTTTAAGACATATCTGTCTTCCCTCTTTCTCGGTGCTTGCAGGTTTAGTTTGGTTTCGAGTTTGTTTTGTAATAAGATTTTATTTCTAATCCCAGGGTAGTTTAAAACTCCCTATATAGTTGGCACATCTTTCAAACTCACAGACATCTTCCTGTTTCAGCCTCGTGGGTACTTTGTGGATTGTTTACATACTAACTTGTGGTAGTTTTAGCTCAGCATGAGTCTTTAAAAAAAAGTTAAAGCATGCCTGCCTGACTGGGTTTGTTTTGTTCTGCTTTGTTTTGAGACAGAGAGCTAGCTTTGTAGTCCAAGATACCCTCAAGCTCATAGTGATCTGCCTGCCTGCTGCATTTTGAATCACAGCTGCACTTTGCGTTTTGGTGGACTAGGTAGATGATGGCCTGTCCCTTCTTCAAGTTTACATCAATCCAGAGCTCTAGGATTGCTGTTTTCTTTTTCTTTCTTTTTTTTTTTTGTCTTTTTCTCTTTTTCTCTTTTCCAGACAGGATTTCTCTGTATTGTTTTGGAGACTGTCCTAGAAGTCACTCTGTAGACCAGGCTGGCCTTGAACTCAAAGAGATTCACCTGCTTCTGCCTCCCGAGTGCTGGGTTTAAAGGTGTGCACCACCAGCATCCAGCAGGATAGCTGTTTTCTCAAGGCATACAACATTTATTCATCTTATATGCATTTCTCAATATTGTTAATAATAACAATAACAATCATTAATATCCAGAACATGTGATTTAGCAGTTTGGATGGTGAGCAGGAAGCCTGCAGATTTCAGTCCCAGGTGATATTTCCTCTCTGTGTGGGTGGCAGCAAGCAGGGTGATGGACCTAGAGAAACAAACAGTTCCAGGAGTGGCTCAAGTCCAGATCCAATAAGAGCTTCCTTTGAAGCTTTTGTATCTGAAGCAACCCATAATTCTCAAAGGAAAGGAGTATGGCTGTTTCAAAATCCAAAAGCAAACTCTCTCTAAACAGATTAAACAGTCTGCCATAGAAGCAGCAATCAATACCAGAACCTGGCCAAGGAGCCCTGCTGATGTCAACCATCAGCCAAGCAAAGGCCAATTCATACTGCACACAGGATGGGGGTATGTCCAAATTGCTTGGATCAAACCAGCCCTTGACTGTCAGAATGAAAACTTTTCATAGTTTCACTGGTAGTGTTAATTGCATAAAGTCCTGTGTTTCATTTATGGTGGTAGCTGACACACTTGATTAAGGATACATATCCTTATGTCAGTTCCATACATGTATCTTCACCTTCCCATGCAATGACTGCTGAACCAATTCAAATGTCTTTTGGCTGGGTGTCTAACTATAACTATATGAATTGGCCTAGCAACCCCCCCCCTTTGAGCAAAGAAAAGTTTTATGTAGGAAAAGGAATGACAAGGTGGCTTGAAAGCTCTGGATAGACTTTTGTGGATTCGGCTAAAGATGCTTGTGCTCTCAACCCCTCCATTTCTATGCATTTGCATGTGATTTCTAATTTCAACCTTATCTCTGGCCAGCTGAGGGATTTGTCCACAACTGGTCAGCTTAGATAGGGAAGCAGTGGATTGTCAGAGGCTGGGGGTGGGGGTGGCAGCACCCATTTCTTCAGAACTCAGAGGAAAGCCTATACGTTTGGAAAAGAAGGAAATGAGGTGTGGAAGACAGGAGAGGAGAGCAGGCAGCTGAAGCTGCCCTTCCTGTTTAAGACTCTCCTTCCCCTTTCATTTCTGTAATAGGCATGACTGTCTACTCATTTTACATCTCAGCCCTGGCACGAACAATACCTCCTGTGCTTCTGTTTCACAGTGTTCAAAAAAGCAAAGGCCAGACAGACAGAGCATTGGGCCCTGGTCTTAAATGTGCTGTAACATCAGATTTTAGCCATGCTTAGAGGTCTGTTTGTTCCAGGGAGCACATTAGGGGGCGTCTCCTTATAACTACCGATCCATTTACCCTCCCATCTCCTCTCCAATAGCAATATATATATATATATATATATATATATATATATATATGTGTGTGTGTGTGTGTGTGTGTGTGTGTGTGTGTGTGTGTGTGTGTGTGTGTGTGAAAATGTGGCTACAAAGGAGAGATGTCTCACAAATTTAAAAGGTGGCCTGGTGTGTGGGAGTGTATGTCAGTGGGAAAGTGCTCACTTGCTCACTTAGCTGTTACAAGGTGTTGAGTTTAGTACCCAGTGCTGAAAAAAAAAGTGTGGAGACTTCATTGGGAGATTCTGGGAACCTATGAAGTGGTATTTAAGAAATGATTGTAGCCAAATCTGCATGTCACCTCAGCATTCGGACTTTATTTCATTATAACAAAAATCCTTTGGGTAGCTTCCTTTTAGTCAAACAAATGAAGAGCAGTGTGCACCTGTATGTAAGGAGAAGGGCAGGACCATTTGCCTGGCATTGCTCCATTTCTCTTAAACAGAGCTTTAGGGGTGTTGGGGGTGGTCCTGGAAAAAAAGAATAGGCTGCTAACCAAGTCTATGGATCTGACCATAGTGTCCTGGCAGGAAAGGACTCTGAAGGGCATGAGAGACAGCTCCTTGCGACAAATAGGGAGCCCATCATTCTGTAATTCTGTAGGACTTTCTCTCTCTCTCTCTCTCTCTCTCTCTCTCTCTCTCTCTCTCTCTCTCTCTCTCTCTCTCTCTGTCCTTTCTCTCTGCATCTCTATCTGTGTCTCTGTCCGTGTGTGTGTGTGTGTGTGTGTGTGTGTGTGTGTGTTGAATGCTGAACCTCAGTCCCTGACCAACAAAGGTAAATACTGCACCACTAAGTTACCCCCTCGGCTTCTTAGTCTCTGCTTTGATTTCCAAAAGAATTCTGCTCAGACCTGGTATTCAGCTGGTCTGGATGGATTCTGTGGCTGTTTAGGAGGCTAACAGGGAGGAGTCACTGCCAACCTCCTTACATTCTCATTCTTCTTCATCCCCTGCTCATTTTACCATCCTCCACCCTCGATTGTGTTTCTACCCCACCTGCAATTTCTTCCCCCTCTACTAGAGCCTCTAACAAATCAATCTATTACATCTTCAACAGAACTATGAATCTTTTCTTTTTGTACCAGTAGCCATCCTGTTTAGAAGGATGTGGGTCTATAAATAGCTATTTATTTTTTGCCATATCATTTATCCCCATAATTTTTATGAGAAAGATGTGGAAATACAAAAGTATCAGAGGATCCATATAGCAATCCAGTATCAGATACAAGGTTTCTGCCTATCAGCAGGGCTCATTTTCCTACAGGGTAGTCTGTTTTTCTTTAGAGTCAGAATTCAAGCTATGCGTATTCTAACAGGTAATTTGGGGAGGGGGAGAGATGATCCTGTTGTTATCCCCGAGGTTCCATGCTTCCCCAGCATCACAGGATCAAACACTCCCTCCCCAAGAGTTGCACAATCTTGGAATTAAGCCAGAGTCCCTTCCATAGCCCAGGAAAGTTGTCTAGAATTTGTTGGAGGAGATTGTTTGGCACTTTTCAAAACCTACTTCCCTGCTGTCAGACAGGGCCAGATTTTGATGAGAGATGCCTGTAAATAGCTGAGAAAAGCACAGTGCCACAGGCGACCTTGCAAAAGCCAAATAGACACCCACCACTGTGATCAAGGCAGTGAACCAAATGCTGAGCCTGTTCAGGACCCACACATTTCTCCTTTGCACAAAGAATAATACCTGCTTCAGAATTTTGTATGCAGGGAGACACAGTTGAGCTGAGGCAGGCCCACGGAGATAGTGAATGCAGATGTGGTTCATGAGGTCCAGGAGACTATTAAAGCCCACTTGAGGCTTTGAAAGAGGTATGTTTAGAAAAACACAAATCAATATGATTTTATGCAACAGGAAACAAATATATGGAATTCATTATTCGTAAGAGTTAGTGGAAGCTAAAACTATGTATAAATACCTTTCAGAAAGGGTTAGATGAATTCATAAATTTATGCAAAGCTGGTTACTAAGGGCAACTAGAATGTTTTCGTAGGAAGCTGGAAACGGAAGAGACTTGAGATATTAGCAAATCTCAAGCCCTCCACCTCTGCATCAAGGAAGCATCGTTACCTCCTGGAGTTAAACAGGGGACTAGTTGAGAAATGGGTGATTACTGGTGATCTCCTGGATAATCTCCTGCAATCCTAACAGTTTTCTTCAGCATTAGATTTTAGGCAAGAGAGGGACTGACTAGTCAAGATTAAGCCTCTGATTGCCAAGAGGAGCCTAATGAACTATCTGGGGCTAGAGAAAGGGAAGAGGAAATGATATGCAAATACGGATAAGAAAAAAGAACCTATACTGCTGTTCCAGTTTGTTTCCTGTTGCTGTGTTAAACACTGACTGAAAGTGCATTAGGGAGAAAAGGGTTTATTTCAGCTTGCTGGTTACAGGTCAGTCATCAAGGGAAGGCAAGGTAGTAGCTCAAGGCAGGAACCCAGAAGGTAGAAGCTGATGCAGAGGTCATGAAGGAGTGCTATTTACAGGTTTACTTGCCCAGCCTGCTTTCTTATTGTCACTGCCCACCACAATGGGCTAGCCCCTCCTATACTAACTAGCAATTAAGAAATGCCTCAGAGACATGGTCAGTAGCCGGTCTGATTCAGACAATTCCCCAATTGAATTTCCCTCTTCCCAGGTGAGTCTGGGTTGTATCAAATAGACAGCTGAGCTAATTATGACACCTGTCTTTAAGGAGATTGAAGTCTAATAAGGGAAAGAAGTGAGCATATTATGAGTTTATGTATAACACAATGAAGTATACAGTAAAGATGGAAAGTGTGGAAGCATATTAAATTCGCTGCTAGGTATGAGGGGAATCCTGAAGAGCATGGATCACTTAGCCTATGCACATTTAAAAGGGGGAACAGTCAGCCCCATCATTAACAAGCCAGACCTTCAGAGTCAGTTTAGATCCCAAATTCCTTTAGGTTTAACATGAATGGTATGTTCTGGAATTGTGTGACTCCACAGCCTTGTTAAAATCCAAATACACAAACACCTGCTTCAATGGAGGTCTGAAGAATGAATGGGTGATCTCCTTGGGTTCCAGAGCTACTTCTGCTTAGAGTGGATCTGTCCACTCCTGCCACCACATTATTTTACCATGGTGAGTGGATTATAAATGTCAGCCCAATCCTAGAGACTCCCTCATCCAGGATACAGCTAACCAACACACATTAGAATTAAACAGATTTCATTAACTGAAATTAGAAACACTTCTGTCTCTGAATGTGAAAAAAAGGGCATCCCTTCCCCTAGGCAGTTGCAAACCCTTTACAAGGAGCTCTGTGGCTAGATATGGTGGTACATGCCTGCAATGCCAGCCATTGGGAAGCTGAAATGGGTACTCCAGGAAGCCTCTGATGCTTCTGTTCAGAATGACTTAAGACTATGCCTGCTTGAAGCCTGCAGCCTATTAACTGGCAATGCAGCCCTGTGCCCGATCTCTCTGTCTGGGGAAAGAAGCAGGGCTGACTGCTTAGGATACACCGGAATTGAGGAAGTGACCAGAATTTCAACGTTGTAAGATTCTACTAAGGAGAAAGACAGCTGAATGAGTTGTTTGTTCAACAGGCACTAAAAATAAAGTTTGGCACCTCATTTAAGAACTTCCAGCAGCGTGAAGGAAGCTGATTCATTTTTTTCTAATAAAACTTAATTGTCATAGTGTTTATTTAATAGTGAGATAATAGCATCTTATGTTTATGAACTGTCTTATAGCCAGCGGGAGTCCACACCACTTCAAAGTCTTCAAAAGAAACTAGATAGGGACCATCTTCTACCACTTGAACTGCCAACAGCTGGGGTATTGGATGAAAAGCAGGAAGGGATTGATGCCAGAAGTGACAATGCCTTTACAACAAATTCATCCTGGTGCAAGCCCATCCTGGAAGTCCCCAGCAATGAGTTTCACGCTCACTGTGTGGGGAAAAGGATCTTTGCTTCGCAAGGGAGTCTGGCCAAACTGCTGGGTGCTTCAGAATGCCAGTTGAAGAAAAGAGGACCAATGGGAGTGAGGTTGGTAGAGGAGGAGTTAAATGATTGCAGAGGTGGTCCCCTTCCAAATCAAACTCAGAAGTAGGATTCTTCATTTCCTGCCCATCAAAGCGGAAGTCTTAGAAGTAAAAGAGAATGCAATCATTTTAGGACACTTAGGTTCTGGTAGTTGTTCTTGGGTCTGGACTCAGAGTTGATGGAGAAGGTCAGGTCCCTAAGGGGCTTGGGCTCTAACCCTAGCTTTCTCGAAAACCCACAACTTACCTTCATTCCAAGAGTGTTTCTTAAAGTTGCATGAGCATCAGAATCACATGGGGGGCTCATTCAGAATCACATGGGAGCTCATTTTACAAGCACTGCTCTGTTTTATTTGAGACAGGGTCTCACTTATGTAGCCCTGGCTGACCTACGTAGACTAGGTTAGCCTTGAACTCACAGAGAATTTTTCGCTTCTGTCTCTCAAGTGCTGTGATATGATTAAAGGAGAGCACCACCACACCTGACATCTACTCTTATTCAGATTGAGGTGGATTCTAAGAATTTGTTATCTCTCCATCATCCATCCATCCATCCACCCATCCATCCGTCTATTGTGGTATTGCGGATGGTACTCAGGGTCTTGCCCATTCTAGGCAAGGACCCTACCATTGTGCTACAAGCCCAGCCCTAAGAATCAACATTTTTTTCAAGCATTCCAAGTGCTATAGATTGATAATTTTCTAGGCACACTTTAAGAATCAGTGACTTTAGAGTTAACTTTACAGAGGTTGGGACTCTCTGGCCTTTGGTTTGCAGCCCAAAAAGTCAGTTCAATACAAAATGTGTCTTGACTTTTAGTATTGCTTTGCTGTCTGCGAAGACTCCAGGAAAATTGGAGATCTCAGTGCTTTGCCCTCTTGCTCTGAGGAGAGGGTTCTTGCCATGTAAAAGTTAGTACTAAAGGGAATGCATATCATAGTTCCCTGCAAGAAGTGCATGGGCAACACCAAGTCTGCTAGGAATTGGTGTAGTCACCAGCTACCCCAATTTCTCTCTTCTCTCCTTCTTCACAAAGCACTAGTGGAATAACTTTCTTCCCTTGGAGTCAATGGCGTAGTATGTCCTGTAGTTCTTTCATGTCTAGATAGATAAGTTAGGTTTGAAGGGAAATTTTAATTCAAGGAGAAAGGAAGCAGGGTTATTATTTTGGAAGCTGTCTTGGCATAAAAGGAAAAGGCTTCACTCAGCATGATATTTTCTGAAAATGGTTTGGTTTATGCTTAACATTAAACATTATCTTGCATATTAGACTGCAGGTAATAGAAATAGGAGGGAACTAAGAACTCTACTAACTCAGTATTATAGCAACCTACAATGAGAATAATTATCCAAAGGATGGATATAGGTGTTAATGTTTCCTATTTGGCCTATGCCACTTGTCTGGCTCTCAAATCATCCATCAGAATTGTGTCAAGCCAAGTGAAAACTCTCCAAGATGAACTATCAATGCTTTCTCTCCTAATGTTTCTCAACTTCTTGTGGCTTAGAAGGCAGATTGAGCACAAGCTTAAGGGGACATTTTCCCTGCTCACTGGCTCTACCATTCTCTGGATCTTGGGATTCTTCCATGAGTTTGCTTCCTTTGTAACATGTGACTCAAGCACACCAAGCTAATTACAAATAATTCTGATGGGAAGAACACGTAGCATCAGTTGCCAAACTGCAGTATGAATGTGTTTGGTATATCTTTTCCTATGAACTAGAAGAATATGTCCTTCAAGATATATTCAAATACACAATGCTTTGATGGAATGGAAGAATGTCACCAAAGTCAGCTGTAAAATGAGTGGCATGTTGTCATTAGTTCTTTTCACCAGTGGAATCTTCTTCCCTTCCTTTTCCTCTCTCTCCTCTCTCCTTCATTTCTTTCTGTCATTCCCTTCTTTCCCTTTTCATTCCCGCTCTTGGTAGAGCTGTGTCTTGGTCCAATTATATTACTATAACAAAATACCACAGACTATTTGGGCACAATATGTCTGTTTATAGTTCCATCTTCTTGAGAAGATGGGGTACGAAGATCACTTGAGCCCAAGAGTTTGGTGCCAGTGTGGGCCATATATCAAGAGTCTGTTTTAATCAATCATATAAACAATGTATCACTGGTAGAGTACATGCTTAAGATCAATCCCAATTCTCTCTCTCTCTCTCTCTCTCTCCCCTCTCTCCTCTCTCCTCTCTCTCTCTCACACACACAGTAATAAAAATTGGATTTTCTTTTTACATTACATTTATTTTGTTTATTTGTGTGTGTATGTTTATTCACACATGTGCATGTGTCAGTCAGTGAAAAACTTTCAGGAATCATTTTTCTCCTACTGTGTGGATCCCAGGATTGCTCATAGGTTTTCAAGCTTGGTGGCAAGTGTCTTTTACCCATTGAGCCATTTCAGAATAAGAGGTATCAATTCACTCATTTATATATTTTTACCTATTTCATCAGAATGTATTCAAATATATTTTGTACATATTTTGTTAGTTTATGTCAGAATATTTAATTTGGGGGTATTATTATAAATAATGTTGTATTTTAAATGTGTTTTCCCAATTGTTCATTGCCAGAATATAGGAGAGCAATTTATTTTTGTATATTAAACTGTGTACTCTAAAACCTTGTTTTAATTGCTTATTGATTCCAGGAGGGATTATTTGTTGTTGGTGGTTATAGTGGTGCTTCTTTGATAGTTTTTTAAATAAAGCATCATGTATTTGAAAAGACTTTTATTTTTCCTTTCCAATATGTATCCCTTTTATTGTCTTTTTTGTGTCTTGATGCTGCTGGATAAAAGAGCTGTGAAGCAGTTATGTCTGTGTTTTTTCTCAACCATTGAGTCAAACTTCCAGTTGGTGTGTGTGTCAATGTACTGAGTATGTTAGTTATAGCTTTTGTGAATGTTCTTTAGTAGGTTAAGGAATTCCCTCTCCATTCCAAACTTTTTTGGAATCTTTGTTGTAGATGGCCATTATATTTTGTCAAATGCTAGTCTGCATCTATTCAATTCTCTCCTACCCCACCCCTGTTTTTAGTATATCAATGTGATCTGTTATATCAATTGCATTTTGGATAATGGAGCTGTCATTACCATTGGAGTAAATCTCACTTGGTCATAGGGTACCATCATTTTTATATGTTGTTGGATTTGGCTTGCTAGTGTTTTGTTAATGATTTTTGTGTAAAGGTTTGTGAGGCTGTGGTTTTCTCTTTTTAAAGTGTCTTTGTCAGGACATAGCATTAGGGCAATTCTGGCCTCTTGAAATGACTTAGAAAGTATTTCCTCTGCTTCTATTTTACAGAACAGATTGCAGAGAATTGGTATTATTTCTTCCTAAAGTGTTTCATCTTGGAGTCTGCCACTGAGCCATTCTGGGCCCCGATGTTTTATCTTAGTATGTGTTCAATTTATTTAATGGATATGGGTCTATTCAGATGATCTTTTGTTGTTGAGTTTTTCAAGATGTGCCTCTTAAGAAATTAGTCTGCTTCATCTACTCTTCCTGTTGGTGGGCACAGAGTTCTTGATGATATTCGTTTATTTTCTTTCATAAAGTTTATGGATTATCAGCTACTTTGTATCTATTAATCCATTCATTCAAATATGTTTCAACTATTTACTATTAAGAAAATTTCCATGTGTAGTTCTGTAGTTCAACTACTTAGGAGGATATAGTCTGAGGAATGCCAGGAGTTCCAGGATAGCTTGGGTTACATGAAAACAACAATGATTGACATATACTTATGTCAATAGATGCCTATTATGTGCCAAATACTTTGCAATAGCTGAGGCTATGGTGACACTGATTTCTTGGAAATTACATTCTTATGAGGAAGATCAACATTGAATCAATAAACAACAGACACATTTACAAGTTGCAGTTGCAGTAAGTGCTAGCAAAGAAATAAATAGTATGAGAAAGAACTTCGTTAGCAAGTGTGGGAAGGGAACGCCTTTCTAAGGAGGTGACATTTTAGCTGAGAACTAAAAACTGAGAAAGTCTAGTCCTTTTAAAAACACACACACACACACACACACACACACACACACACACACACACACACTGGGAAAGAGCATTCCAAACAAAGTAGCCACATGAACAGACACTCAATAAAAGGAAGGGCTCCACATGTGGGAAGAAACAAAATACATCCAGTGTGCCTGGAACTCAGTCAGCATGGGAGACAGTAGGCTCCAGGGAGATACTAGAAGTGGCCAAGGGTCAGATCCTGTAGGACTTTATAAGCCATGATAAGAAGTTTGGATTCTGCTCTAAGTTAAACGAAATTTTCAAAAGACTTCAAACAAGAGAGTGACTTGCTGTGATTTACATTTCTAAAAGATTACTGTGGGATCTTTTCCTCACTGCTGTGAGGAAAATATGTCAGAAGAGAGCAAGCATGAGGGCACAGAGCCCAAGACATACTGTAGTAGTCTGGACAGGAGGAGTTGGGTCCCTAAACTAGGGCAAAAGGGCAGTAACAATTAAAATGGAAAGATGTAAAGTAGAATGAATGAGAATTTAGTTTGTTTTAACCAGGCACTAGGTTTGGCATTTATAAGCAGAATTTATCGTGTAAGACCCATAAGAGCATGGTCCCTCGCCCTCCCACTCAGGAAAGGCGGCCCCCCAAATCACTCACGAGAAGCGGTCTTGGTGCAAACGCATAAGGTCCTTTATATTCCAGTATACTGGGGCCATCAGCCATATGCCATGTAGGGTAGAGGGCTGAGTGACCTCCGGCAAAGAATTGAGACAGCTTTCATAGGGTTACAACAAAGCCCGCCCATCGTGAACCAATCACCTCGTAACATCCAGTGCAGACCAATTAATTTAAAGTACCCGAGCCTGCTCTTAGCCCAGGAAGTCTGCTTTCGCACAGGCTTCTGGGTGTTCATTCACTCACAGGCTGCCGTAAACATTAAAGTAGGTGACCATCAGCTTGGGATTTAAGACTCCCAGCTTCCTGGGGTCACTGGAAAATTAGGCTATATTTTTCCATCCTAACAATTGGACAATCTCATTGACTTTATTCAGCCATGGGAAGTTGCTTCCCCCCACTTTCAGTTTGAAATATTCTTCCTTGAGAACATCAATTACGCAGGAGCTACATAATCATCCCATTGGCTCATAATTTTATCTCAGTGAACTCTGAGAGCGACTATTACAGTTCCCCAGGTCTATCAGCAGCATATGTTCGAGGTACCATGGTCTCCATTCCAAACAGGTGTTTCTACAGTCTGGGCACATCCTAAGTAGCACACACTCTGATGATCATTGTTCTCATCTTTCCCAGGTGGGTGACATTTAGAATGACTATTGTTCAGCAGTACTCAGGATTGCACTAAATGGTATGACAGAAGGAAGAACTTTGACTATCAGGGTGATTAGAAAGTGGAATGGATTGCCAGAGGAGGTTAGGAAGGTTCCTTCAGCCAGACAAGCTGCTGAAATATGAAGGCATGATATAGCAACGTGAGCAGCATCTCTATATTCTACAGAAAAAGCAATTCAAGTGACAAGGGAAGTAAGATGAAATGATGCTGTCAAAGCTAGGTCATGGGTGGCTGCCAAACAATGCGAGTCAGGACTCATAGCCTAGGTGGGCCAGCAGGTAAATAGGAGAACTTGAGAACAAATTACCAGGAGCTAGTTACAGTGAATTATGAAGATACAAAGCCAAGGCCTGAATTCAGGGTGTAAGGCCACACTGGGGAATACAAGCAGGACCTAGGCTCTGAATGTGTAGTCAAGAGTGAAACTGCAGAGATGTGAGGCAGGCAGGAGAGCTAAGTTGAGTCAAAAGAAAATCTTACTAATGATGTTGGTCTATGGCTGGGCTTTAAGCCAGGATGAGGAAAAGAGAAAGATATAAAATCAGAGGCAAAATATATGTCTTGGACACCATAGCTCAGCCATGGTATTTCAGTGCATTGTGGAACTGGCACCCACCTTGCCCTCTGTTTTGTTTTCAAGCTTTGCAGAGAGAGGCAATTTCACAGATTTTCGTGACTTCGGCTCAGTTCTGTATCCTCTAGGGATTGCAGCATTGCTGGATGATGCACTGCTCCTGGGCCTTGTATTTCTGTGGTCAGTGAATGTCCTTGTGAACTTGAAATCTGGCTTCAAACAGAATCAAGTTCACAATCAAAGAAATTCCTCTGTTCTTCCCCCTCCCTGTCCATATTGTCCTTCCTCAAAACATTCCACCAACCCAACTATTTCTCTGAGTCCCCCAGAGAGGTCTGTCGCATGGGTTCATTAGCAGAGCCCTTTCACCTCCCCAGTGGCTTCTACCACCAACTCCCTGGGGAGGATAATCTGCTGCCAAAGCTTCTAATGCCATAACAAAGGCATTGATGCATTGAGGTGGCTGCTGCTGCTGCTCCTGCTGCTGTCACAAAGCAGCCTCCCTCCCAACAGAAAATACTAAAGCCAGCGCTTCTGATGTGGCCTTCTGTATTCAATGCCCCACAGAGATTTTAGTGGAACGGTCCTTTAAACTGGTACTTACTCTTACAAAGCTCTCTCTACTTAGAACTTAGTTTTGAGACTAGGAAGCTGGATCAGAAGATAACTAGGATAGAGGCCCCTGGTGAGTATTATTTTGATGGATTGATTTGTTTGCTTGCTTGCTTTTTGGTCTTCTCAGCAAGGTTTCCATCCTCCTTCAATAGCTTATAGACTGTACTCTGGACCTTAAGGCTAAGTATGTGAACTACATTTGCCCAATCACAGAATATTCTTTCTCCTAGCAACAGCGATTGAACTAAATGATGGGCATAGGGCCAAGAAAGACCAATCAGAATTGTTTCTTAGACAACATCTGTTTGACTTACCTTTTCTCATTGCTTTGGCAAAATACTTGACAAAAGCAGCATAATGAAGGCAAGGCTTCTTTTAGCTCACAGCTAAAAGAGAGAGAGGAGAGGCTTGGCGGCAGGAGGATGAAGCAGTTGGTCACATTGCATGCACAGTCAGGAAGCAGGGAGAGATGAGTGCTGGTATGCAGCTTACTTTTTCATGTTTATCCAGTCTGGAATCTCAGCCTGTAGTATCATTCCACTTGTGTTCAAATTCAGTTTTTCTTCCTGTGGTTGTTTGAAAGAAAATGGTTCCCAAAGGGACTGGCACTATTACGGCATGTGACCTTGTTGGAGGAAGTGTGTCACTGTGAAGGCAGGCTTGGAAGTCTCAAGGCATGCCCAGTATCTGAGACCACTTCCTGTTACTTTGGAACTCTCAGCTACTTCTCCTGCACCATGTCTGCCTGCATGCCTCCATGTCCTGCCATGATGGTAATGGACAAATCCTCTGAACTGTAAACCACCCCAATGAAATGTTTTCTTTATCAAAGTTGCGGTGGGCCGGGCAGTAGTGGCACACATTTTGAATCCCAGCAATCGAGAGGCAGAGGCTGGCTGATCTTTGTGAATTCAAAGCCAGCCTGGGCTACAGAGTGAGTGCCAGGATAGGCTCCATAGCTACACAGAGAAACCCTGTCTCGAAAAATAAAACAAAACAAACAAAAACAAAACAAAACAAAAAAGAGTTGCTGTGGCCATGATGTCTCTTCACAGTTATGGAAACTCTAAGACACCTCCTCAGTTAAACCTGTCTGAAAATTCCCTCAAAAAACACTCAGAGGTGAGTCTCTTAGGTAATTCTAAACCTAGTGAAATTGGAATGACAACATCCAAAGACCTTGAGAAACTGAAATGGTTTATGGTAAGCTTTGGGAGTCATGTCTCCTGTAATATGGAGACGAGTTTCCATCAGAGGAAACATAACAAATGAGAAAAGGAGATACAGAAATTAACAGAGAGGGGGATTCCAACAATGTCCAGCCCTAAGTTCCTCATCCCTAAGCACTAACAGGAACTCTGGGTGTCCTTTCTTCCTTCCAATCAGATACAATTCTTTCTGAGAGGCTCCTTGAGCTACTAAACCATCAGTTACCCCTTGGGCTCACCTTCTCCACCTTCCAGAGGCAGTCAAGGGTTAGATGAATATTAAGGCATATCCAACTTAGGTTTCCAAGCTGGATCATTTCATATAATCATTCATTTAATAAATATTCACCACATTCTTGCTCCATGATAAACACAGCTGTAGGAGATGAGAATATAGAAGCGAATGATCAAAAAATTCTGTTCTCACTCAGCTTGCATTCTAATGGGAAAAATTGTTTACAAACAAACGATTATACACATTACCTAATCTCATAAGGGCTGGGAGAAAAATAGAGCACACGTATATGACAGAAAGTAATGGAGTCGGGATGCGGTTTTAGGTATTCTGGGCAAGGAAGGCCTCCTATGGAGGAGCATACAGACCTCAATTAAGTGAAATCATGAGAATGTTTGGGGGCAGAAATACTGTAGGCTAACAGTACAAGTGTGTGTGTTTGGGCATGATTTAGTTGGCAATAGCAAGGAGGTCGGTGAAATAAGGAAAAAAGCAAAAGAAAACTATTTGAAAATTAGGCCAACGAGGTGGTGAAGAGACAAATCACACAAGGACCTTGGAGACTGGGATATCAACTACATTGTTCTAATTGTGATAGAGTCATTAGAGTATTTTGATATAAACACTGACTGGGTCATCTCCTGAATAGAGAATCAAGTGTAGGGGATAAGAATAGAGGCAGGGGCCAGAGAGCTGGTCCAGTAGTAAAATCACTGTCTGCACAAGGCTAAGTTGGATCCCTGGAAGTTTCGTAAAATCCCAGTGCAGTGCGTCTGTAATTCTACAGAACAGAAACCAGAGACAGGCTCAGAACATAGTGGGGGAGAGAGAGTGACAATTCCCAAAGAGTTGTCGCCTGTTTTGCACATGTGTACCATAGCACAAACCTGCCCCCACATACACTAAGTAAATAAACATTTTAAAGAGCAGAGACAAGCAGAGATTGTCATGCCAAGCCAATTACATCAGTTTCAAAAAGATAAATATTGGCTGTTTTCTTTCGTTTGGGGAACTTAGATTATAGTAGATTTAAAAAATCATGTATGTATATATAAAGCAAGAAAATAGAAGCAAACCTGAGAGGGAAAAGAAGAAGAAGAACATGGGAGAGCACACACACACACACACACACACACACACACACACACACACATACACACACACGTCTTTATGAAACTCAGCTCTACATACAATGACTATATGCTGGTTAAGTATTTAAAAAATGGATGGCACTTGGGAGACCAGGTGAGAGACTACTGTTTAAGTCCAGGCTAAACACTATGGGACTAGCAACTAAGGAAAGCAGTGGAAAGTAGGAGGATTGAATTCTTAAAATGTGAACTTTGATTTCAAAGGTAAGGCCAGTTAAACCTAGCATAGTTTGCTCATGGAATATGGGTGCCAGGGTGACTCCAGCTGTTTTAGCCTCAGCAATCAGATGAATCTGCAAGATACTTATAAAGATGGTGACAAACAGCAAAGTCATGGGTTTGGAGATTGCAATCTGGTGAGCTTGAAATGCCAATTAAATTTCCAAATAATGTAGCAAAATCAGGAGCATCAAATGTATGGAATACAACGGAGTACAAAGTACTAGAATGAAAAGGGGGTTCCCAGGAAACAACAAGTGGCCTATCCACATCCACACAGGGAGCATCACACTGTCAATAATTGCAGGAGTGCATGTATTTATACTACTAGCCCATCGTAGGTGCTCAATAAGGGCTCACTGATTTTGTTCAAAGCTGTTGAAAGAGTCATCCAAATAGTACAGAACAAGGGTCACATAAAGGAACAGTGAAGAGAATACAGAGTAAGCAAAGAGAAGACATTGTATCTCTGAAGGGTAGGGATTCTAGCTGTGCTTGGAGGAGGATTAAGCTGCAAGTGAAGAAGAGAAAAGGGGAAGCTAATCAAAGATGAAAGTTATCATCATAAATGAAGGGTAGAGTTGAGCAAGTTTTGGCCGCCAGCTTTCTGGCCTGACTCTGCCAACAGGGTATGCGGTTTTGTTGATGAAGACCTTTTCTAGGCCCTGAGCAACAATAGAGCAAGCACCAAAGAAAACTCAGTTTCAGCATTCAGAGGTCGCAAGCAGCCAGGAGTGGGGACAGTAGCCAGCCTTGATCAATGCAGAATCGATTTACAATTTAGTGCTTTTGTGTTTCAAAGTAAGATACCAGAAGAGGACAAGTAGGGGGAGGGCAGATTTCAAATTCCTTCTTTAACACTGAAAACCGAATGGGAGGGAAGCCATGTCACTGCAAACAGGATATATAGTACTGCGAAAGGGCGACCCTGTGAAAGGGCATGGCAAAGAAGATGGCAAAGACCTAACTAAAGGGAAGGCTGGGAAAGTGATAGACAAAGAAATATGAAGAGGGTTAGGCTCATAAAATAGAAATTGATGGATTAGGGCACGAGGACATTAAAAAGATCTTTAAGAGGCTTCAGGGAATGAAAGAATGAGGGTCAAACAGAGATATCTTTTGAAACAGCTTCTTGACAAGCAGCTCTTGCCAAAGCCAATATATAACTAGACGGGAAGAAGGGTGAGCTTGAGGCAGGGGGAGGCTGCTGTACTTGCTGTCTGAATGTAAATCAAGAGTGGAAATACTGTTTACACAAGACAGTACAGTCTTGTGAAAACAGAAAGATGCTGTGGAACCTGCTTTGATATGAAGAGGACATTGACACAGTTGAGACCAAGCATTAGTGTCAACAGAGTGGCACAAGCACCTCTAAATTAAAAAAAAAAAAACTGCTTTAAGAATAAGTTGCGTCTTTGCTTTTTTAAAATTCTTTCTTTTTTATTAATTTATTTTTTTACATTCCAATTTCAGTTCCCCCACCCTCCTCTCCTCCTGTTCCCTCACTCTACTCTCCTCCCATCTGCTCTTTGGAGAGGATAAGCCCCCTCTAGGGATTCTACAAAGTCTGTCCTATCATCTAGTTGAGGCAGGACCAAGGCACCTCTCCATCTCCCACACCCCTGTGTCTAGGCTGGACAAGGCATCTCTTCATATAGAATGGGCTCCACTAAGTTACTTTGTGCATTAGAGGTAGATCTGGGACCCACTGTCAGTAGCCTCATATATTGTCCCAGTCACATCATTGCCACCTATATTAAGGAAGTCTACTTTGGTCTTATGCAAGTTCCCCAGTTGTCAGACCTGAGTCAGTGATCTCTAACCAGGTCGGGCCAGCTGATTCTGTGGGTTTTCACATCGTGGTCTTGACTCTTCTGTTCATATTATCACTCCTCTCTCACTTTGTACTCCAGGAGCTTAACCCAGTGGTTAGTTGTGAATTTCTGCATCTGCTTCCATTCGTTTCTGGAAGAGGGTTCAAGCTTCTCCAGGGTTGTGTATTGTAGGTTGTGTATCTTTTGCATTTTTTGTTTTTTACTGCTAAGCCTTTGTTTCTTTAATTGTGACATGGGAGTAATAATAATAATAAACAAATCATGGGATTGTCATAGCAAACAGTCCATGAACAGTGAATGCCTTGCACATAGGAGGCAAACAATGTTATTATTAATGGCATTATTATTACAACTGCTTTTGCTATAAAAGTACAACCCCTCTGTTGGGTATGTTTGTGTATATATGTGTATGTACATAACATGATGCAATGTTCTCTCTCTCTCTCGCTCTCTCTCTCTCTCTCTCTGTGTGTGTGTGTGTGTGTGTGTGTGTGAGAGAGAGAGAGAGAGAGAGAGAGAGAGAGAGAGAGAGAGTGTAATGGTTAAGAAATAAGAAAATAAAATGAACAAGTGACATTAAAGATTATCTAATCCATAAGAAGAGATTCTCTTTTCAAGGTAAAGAAACAATCAGGGGGTCTGGAGAGATGGCTCAGCGGTTAAGAGCACCAGCTGTTTTCTGGAGGACCTAGGTTCAATTCCCAGCACCCACATGGGAGCTCACAACTGTTTGGAGTTCTCGTTCCAGGGGACCTGACACCTATGGAAAAACAACAAAGCACAAAAAATAAAGTTAAAAAATTAAAAAGTCAAAAAAAAAAAGCAATCAGAGGAGGAAGGGCAGGAAGCATGATCATGCACATGCATCTCATGCAACTAGGAGAATGTTGGTGTATGTAGGTAAAGCAGAGTCGGGGCAGGGATAAGCATGTATTTAACAAAAGCAGATGGAAAAGGGATGAAGAGTACAGTATGTATATTGAAAACTGATATTGATAATTTATGACACGCTGTTTGGAACCAGCAAATGAACTGCAGAGGACACAGAGTAGTCTCTCTCTCGTTTATAACTGAAATTCTTATGTTGTGGCTTTCCCTGCAGCTTCTTAAAGATTAGCTCTGGTCTGTACAGATCCTGGACATGCTGGGAAAGAATCAGCTTAGCTCTTTTTGCTTCCCTCCTCTTCCAAGCCAGCCCCCATCATCATTCAAACGCCCCAGAACCTCAGAGCTAAGCTTGTCCACACTGATGAAACTCTTGCCTGGTAGAGCCTGGGTGGTGTCTTTTCTTTTCTTGGCATGCATCTTATTTTAGCAACAAGCAACAAGCAATACAGAAGATGCTCAGACTGAGGGGGAAGAGGACAAGATGGACAATCATCTCAGCTTCAGAATAAGTGTGTTCTTGTGGGACAAGGAAGAATAGCACCCACAGATGAGTGTGTGCCTTTCTTCAATGATTTTGGAGAGGAAAGGAACTCCAGGTGTGGGGAGGAGCAGAGGGTGGAACAAGCAAAAAAAAATCCTCCAGAATTGAAGAGCTGTCAGTATGAAGAGCAAGACTTACAGTAGCCCCCTGACCAACAAAGAGAAAGCAGAGATGAAGGGGCTGTCCCTCCACTGGTACTCTGCTTGGTACAGACTGATGGCCTGGCTTGGGCTCAGGGGCAATCCCCAAGAATGTTCTAGGAGGACCAAGGTTCAGTGCAAAACAATGGTATGCTATCCTTTGGTTTAAAATTATTAACAATGTTAAGACAATAGAACAGTAAGTAATCCAAGCAGTTGTGGCATATGTTTATTTGGTCAGGGTCTTAGAGCCGAGGTCGGTCTGGAACTTGCTCTGTAACCCAGCTGGACAGAACTTGCAACTCTCCTATCCCCGCCTCTGCAGTTGGGATTACAAGCATGAACCACCACACCCATCTTCTCACCTTCTTTCTGAGTATGAGGTCCGTATGACATAGAACCCCACAACTGTGAAGCTGTCCTGCCTAGGAACATGGTTTATCCTTAGATCCAGGTTCATTGTTTTATTTAGCAAATCAAAATGATAGAACTAGAATAACTTGCTATCTCATTCCGAGTCTTATTTTGTGAATTTTAAGTGTTTTTATTTCATTGTATATTTAGCTCATACCATATTCAAGATGATACAATAGGATCCACATAACAGCAAATGAAGAGACAGTATCTGACATTTACAGATTTGTGTGAATGCCAATATCTGTCTTTCACACGGGTGATGTTTCCTCTTCCCTTTCGTTTCCCTGGCCTGGTGGGGTTTTGATCGAAGCTCTGAAAAATGAAGAAAAAAAGGCAAGAGAAACTGTTTCCAGGACTCTGCTCCTCCCAGCCCTGCATTGCTCTAAATATCCTCATTCTGGGCTTTTCTCCCAGCTCCCCTCCCTCCCAAATCTTTCCCTGAGCTCTTTAATGTTCTTTCCGCTTATTTGTCACCCCTTGTGGCAGCTATTAAACCAAATCCTTACTTTGAGAATTGGTAATTAAAGGGAAAGAATTAAGCATTTATCCTGCCTTTCCAGTAGGAACTATATTTCAGTATAATCAAATAGCCATAGTTTTGCTCTTTATTTATTTAACACTTACATAGCGTTTACCGTGCAGCAGGCCTTATTCTGATAGCTTTACCAATATTACCTCTTTTTCGTTCTCGTTACAACCACATTTTACAGATAAGGAACTGAAGCCCCGAGGAGGAAAGTGACTTAATAACACAGGTCGCAAGAGATAGAACTAACATTCAAATTCAGACAGTTGCCAAACTCCACGCTCTTCCAGACATACTAAGTCACCCTGGAAAGTATAAGGTAAGTTCTACTTTCTTGAGCATGCTGGCTAGCAAATGCACACTGCCTGAATTCTCCAAACTGTTTTCATGGCTGAGGATAATGCTCAGTGGATACTTGACTAACATAGCAGAGTCTCTGTGTTAAAATCCTTAGCAGTAAAATAAAAATCATTTTTGAGCCTAACATGAATTTAGATAGGAGTGACCACATACAATCTAACAAAACTGTTAGATGAATGGATAACTGGTAGGGAGTGGCACATAAGGTACCAACTTACCAGCACATAGACTGCTTCCTGATACCAGGAGGAAAGTAACTACAGAGTATTGGGGGAATGGGTAAAGTGTCTCCAGTACAGGCATGAGGACCTGAGTTTGAGTCCTCTGAACCCATGAAAATACCAGGTGTTATCATATATGCCTGTAACCCCAGCTCTGGGAGTGCAACACAGGAGGATGACAAAGGCTCACTGGACAAAAGCTCACTGGCTAAGCCATCTATCCGAATTGGTGAGCTTCAGGTTCAGTGAGAGACCTTGCCTCAAAAACTAAAGTGGAGACAGCTAGAGAAAGATCACTGAGATCAACCTCTGGCCTCAAAAAAAAAAAAAAAAAAACCCTCAAAAGCAAGTGTACAAATAATTTTGCTGCCAGTTCAAACAGTATTATAAATGTAGACAACCACATACCATTATGTGTCTTCAGATACTCTGCAGTCTTCAATGCATGCTGTGTTGATGTATTTTAGCCAATGGCATTTAACTTGAATGTATCAAGCCTTCGGGTCTAAATTCCAATTTTCAGGGAATTTATGAGGTTGAGAAACCCACAAATAAGTGTCTAGGCAGTCTAAAAAGTGGCCCATCTTTCAGAACAACTGGTCTCTTTTCTTTCGTTAGTCAGTGCACTGAAAAATAGAAAAAAAATGTTATTCTCAAGTTCTAGAAATAGAAGGGTTGTAACCAGATCAAAGCACATTTTTGGACTGAATGTAGTCTGGGACAAACCAGCTGCAGAAGACATTTCCAGTGTTGTTGAGAAAGTTTATTGTGATTGGGGCACATGGAAGGAAAGAATTAGCAAAACGTATTTTATTTTTTTTTTTTAGAATGTGGTGCTTCTATTCCTTTTTAAATTAATGTTTTTAAATAAAAAAATCTTATTTTACACACCAATGCCAGTTCCCTCTCCCTCCCATCCTCCCATTCTCCCCATCCCATCCCCATCTACTCCCCAGGTAGGGTGAGACCTCCCATGGGGGAATCATCAAAGTCTATCACATCATTTGGGGCAGGACCTAGCCTCCCCCACCCGTGTATCTAGGCTGAGAGAGTGTCCCTCCATAGAGAATGGGCTCCCCAGCTGTCAGAATGGAATCTGTGAGCTCCCACTTGCTCAGGTCAGCTGTTTCTTAGGTTTCTCCATCAGGGTCTTGATCCTTTTGCTCATCACTCTTCCCTGTCTGTAACTGGATTCCAGGAGTTTGGCTCAGTGTTTAGCTGTGGGAGTCTGCTTCTGCTTCCATCAGCTACTGGATGAAGGCTCTAGGATGGAATATAAGGTAGTTACCAATCTCATTATCTGGAAGGGCATCAAAGTCAGCCTCTCCACTACTGCCTAGATTCTTAGTTGGGGCAAAACATATTTTAAATGCCTGTTCCAAAGTAAATTAGGTCTTTCACTGTCACCTTTCCTTGCAATATGGTTTACTTGCTTTACTCTGAATAAACCTACATGCTTTCTCTATACGTTGAGCAAATACCATTTCTACCCATGTCAGCTTGGCTGCTAATCACTAGTGTCTATACCTCTTTGACTGGAGCTCTCACCTGGTTTCCAGGGCCCTCTTTGCATTGACTCAGAGGAGTTCAGAAGCAACAGGGGTGTTGAATTCCCTAGGGCAGCTCTGAAGTAATAACTGTAATATGAAAGTGTTATTCCTCAGGGGGATAATTCAGAGATGTGCGTTCTCCACCACTTTCTAGAGTTCTCCAACACTTTTACGTTCCAGCTGCTTTTAGTGGGAACTTGCTTTAAGCACATCTCTAATTGGCTTTTATCCCTCCTTTGTCTCACTCCCTTACTCCTTTGTATTTCTTGTAGTTTCAACCCAAACAAACCATGTATCTACACTAGCGGTTCATCTCAGATCTGCTTTTGGGATAACCCAGACTGTCATCCACTCCCTGGAGCCCTCTTCTGTGGGAATGGTGTTTTGTTTTTCTCTTCACCTGAGAGCAAGAGATAGCACTAGAATCCTCTAGTGTTCTGCTTTCATGCTCATTCAACATTCCTTTCTTCCTCTTTACCCGTACACTATCATTTATCAGCAACCCATTTACTCTTTCATCTTCATAGAAGGTTCTAGTGAACCCCTCTGATACCAATCCTGTCATTAGTTGTAGGTTCCCACATGGAAGTCACATACCCCTCATCTTACCTCAAATATTACTTTTTTGGGTTTTTTTTTTTGAGGCTAAGTATTTCCAGCTGGCCTCAAACTCATAACCATGTTCTGCTTCAGTCTCCAAAGTGTTGGGATTATGACATGTTTTCAGCACATGCAGCTTTCATCTCATTATCTTCATCTAGGCTCTAGCTCAGCTACTATCTTAGCCACAATGTGAATCTCATCACTCCCCCCCCCCGGACTCTTTTGTGTATCATCATTGTAAGTGATCCCATTTTTCATCTCTATTACTCTTTTGACACATATTCTTGGACCCGACTGCCCCTGCCCTGCCAGCTTCCATCCCAAAGCAGTCCCATGTCTTTCTTTGCCTGCCTTCTGTGCTTCTGTGGTCTGGTATTGAAGATCATCTATACTTCAGATTATTGACATACTTTAAACACATAATTTCTTTATTGATTATTTGGGATTTCACATCAGGCACCCTAATTCCACTCACTTCCCAGTCACCCCATATTTTCCCCTTACTCTTGCAGTGCCATTCCCCCAAAAGAAAATTTCAAAAATCAAACCAAACAAAATCAAAGCAATCAGACAAACAAAAACAAGAAGACAAAACAAAACAAAAAACTAAAACAAAAATACCTCTTCATTTCTTCTTCTTTCCAGCCTCTCCAACACCTCTTCGTTTGTCCTGGTGGCACTGGGAGTGGTGTGTCACACAGCGTACCCTTTCGTCCAATCAGCTGTATTAGCAAATGCTCATTGCAATGGGTCACTGATCTGTTTCAAGGCCTCTTGTTTCTGGCACATCATCATCACTGGATCCTCACAGAGACTCCTCTGGGGTATCCTGCAGCTGCCTCAAGTCATGGAGATCCTGCTGGTATCATTCCATCAGTTCCAGTTGGTCATAGATTGGGTAGATGTTAGGGTGGGTCAACCCAAGGCTTGGCTATGGACCTGGGTGGTAGCTGAGCTGGGTATTCTGGGCCACTGGGGACACCTGTCTCAGGTGAGGGGGGCAGGGCCAGCTCCTCTATGCCCATGCCATCAGGGTCCAGCAGGATCAGCTTTCCTTGAACCAGTGAAAGGTGAGTCTGGCTCAGGATGGTCCTCTGATTTCATCAAGAGCAGTTCCTATGGCCCCCTGAGGTGTCGTGGTCCACAGACATCAACATAGACCCCGGCTTCAGCTGGTGCTGGGACCAGGCCAATATGAGTAGCATGCATCACCACCTGGTGCAATGGTGACATCCAGACCTGGCTGCTGCCAAGGACCATGTCTGGATCCATGGTCCTACTACAGCTAAGGTCTGTGTCAACATTCAAGTCCTGTATTGCCGCCAGAGGTCGCATAGAACCTTGGACTTGGGGACTCAATCTGAAGCATTGGTGTCTGGGGGCCACGCCACCTCCAGAACCATCCCAATCTGACTGGTCAAATCTTCCACCCAGAGTCAGGATATCATCCTGGACCCAAGCTGCTGCCAAGGGCCATGTCTGGGTCCATGGTTCAGCTGCAGCTAGGCCTGTGTTGACACACTCTGCTGCTAGCTGATCGTTTGCTTACCATCAAGCAGCCATATCTCCTTCTCTTCAGTAATGTTCTTGATAGTTTTCTAGGCCCCTTTTCATTTGTTCTCAGCAACCCCATTTCTAGTTGGGTTATTATCTTGCTTCTTAACCTTGAATTTGTACTTTTTAATTTGAAAATTCTTCCTCTGTCTTGGCTTAACTGAGCACGCACAGCATTCTCTCTATTTGTTGTGTGAAGACTTTAGCTCTATTCCTAGCCTCGGACTAGCAACCCTACTAGGACCCTCCCTATGAATTTATTGCTCCCCAATTATCAAGAGGAGATTCAGAGAAGTTCAGTTTTGTGGCTCACCATTTTAACAGATAATTATTGCATAACTATTAACCCCAGGGGGTATATATTGTGTGAGAAGCTGTGCTAAGTGCTAGAATACAATGACACGAGGCTGTTGACATCTTGGACTTGCACAGTTGTGATAAAACTATAGAATGAAACCAAATGGAATAGCAAGAAGGAGCATTAGGTAGGGTAGTCAGAGAATATCTCTGTAAAGGTGTAGTACTTTATTCAAGATCTGAAGACAAAAAGGTAGCCAAACATGTGAAAAATCCAGTGGGAGAGTATTTAAGGCAGACAAAGCTACAAATATGAGTTCTAAAGTGTGAAAAATGTGCCTCATAGAGTGATCATGCAAGACCAATGTGGGTGTGCAACATATCAAGTTGAAGGGATAAGAGCAGCTGACATAAGAATGGACCAAGGATCATACAGCCCATGGATTTAAATCATGGAGAGCTTTTCAGAGCAGATTTATGAACCTTTAAAGTGTGATGGGAAGGCACTAGAGGATTTAAAATATACATTTTTAAATGTTTTATTTGTATAGGTGTTTTGCCTAAATGTGTGTATCTGTGCACTGTGTGTGTGTTCAGTGCCCATAGAGAACAGAAGAGGGCGCCAGATCCTTTGCAACTAGAGTTACAGATACTAGTGAACTGCTAAGTGAGTGCTAGAAATTGAAGCCTGGGTGCTAGAAATCGAAGCCAGGTGCTCTATAAGAACAAAAAGTAAGTACTTTAAACCACTGTGTCATCTCTCTAGACCATACACTAGAACAGTGCTTTTCAACCTTCCTAATGCTGTGACTCTTTATAATATAGTTCCCCATGCTGTGGTAACCCCCAATCATAAAACTATGTCTGTTGCTACTCCGTATCCATGATTTTCTTAACATAAATATCTGTGTTTTCTGATGGTCTTAGGCGACCCCCGTGAAAGGGTCATTCACTACAAGGAGCCTCACCCCACAGGTTGGGAAGCATTTTATTAGAGGATTTATATTGGAAAAATGACATAACATGGGTCTTCTTTTTAGAAGAACTTTACTGGGATGTTTAATCTTCATTATCACTGAATTTAGAGTCATCTAGCAACCCCACTTCTGAGTGTGTTTTTGCATCTAAAGAGGTTTAACTAAGGAGGAAAGACCCTAAATGTAATGGCAGCATCTTATGGGCTAAGATCCCAAACTAAATAAAAGGGTAAAGGAGTAACCTAGCACTCACATTTCTCTACTTCCTGTCTGTAGATACAACGTGACTAGCTAGGTGCAATGTGATCAACTACCTCACAACCCCCCTACCACACCCCACTATGACAGACTGTAGCCCCTCTTAAAAAACAAAACAAAGTAAATCTGTCTTTCCTTAAGTTGATCATATCACACGAATGAGAAAAGTAACTGATACAGAAAATTGGTACTACAAAGGGGGCTATTACTGTGACAATCCTAACCATATGGTTTGTAGGCCTTTGAAACTGTTTTTTGGGAAGAATATGTAAGGGTTTGGAGATATGGGCTATAAAAGGCATAAAATAATATATGAAGAGCTTAGTGGAACATCGTAGTGGGAGTTTGGAAGACCAGAATGCCTGGATAAATGTACACAGTGGTGTCTGGCTTAAGGGAAACAAGGATTCGGCTATAAACTGGGCTAGAGATCATTTCTGTTACATTCTGGCAAAGAATCTAGCTGTTTTCTGCTCTGCTCACATCTTTAAAAATTGAGTGAGGCTGAATTTAAAAGCTGTAGATTATACTGTTTGGAAATTTTAAGACAGAGCAACAACCTGCCTATTGTGTTGAAAACTGATCATTGATCGTAAATGTGGATATACATGGAAAGACTGCAGAAAAGATAGAAGATTTACAGTGTGGTGAACAAAGAAGTGTGAACAAGTTTAAAGCTACAGACAAGGCAGATAGGAGAAAGCAGTTATAAATTGTTAAAGACATTAGCACCAATAAAGACAAAACTCCAATTATGCTCTGGGACATTAGGAAAGGTGCTCTGGAGGTAATATCCTGCCCATTAAGAGTTCCAGTTTGGGAAGATGAAAATTTATATTAATGGAGAAACCCTGAACTGAGAATTCCATTGAAGAGGTTCCCTGCTGGAAAACAACTGCCATGGGAAGTGGTTTCCCAAGTTCTACTACCAAGGCACAAAATGAGTCTGTGTGTTGCAGGTGACAGAACTAGAGGGCTGGGGGCTAGCCAAGATGTTTTAGATGATGCCTTCGGAACCCCCAGATGGCAGGGCATGGAGATGCAGGGTATGGTGTTTGCTCTGCCAGGATGTGATCTTATTTTGACCCATTCTTCCTTATTAGAATGAGAATGTTTATTCTGTATCATTGTATTATGGACGTGTATAACTTTTCTGTAGGGATTCAGGGTTAAGGATTTTAGAAAAGACTTTCACTTTTGAACAATGTTGTGACTATTTAAAAATATAGGAACTTTTGAAGTTGGAATAAATGCAGTTTGCATTATAATATGACCATGAACCTTTGAAGACTAGGGGTTGAATGCTGTGGTTTAAATGTAATATATTTGAGTGCCACGTTGACAAATGGTAGACAAAGGTTAATCATCAAGGCCAACTTGACAGGATGATTTGGAATCCCCTAGGAGACATGTTTGGGCATGTCCCTGCATGTGAATAGTAGTACCCTAGGGGCTGGGGTCCCAAAATGATTTTCTAAAGAGGAGAAAGCCAACTGAGCACCAGTATTATCTCCCTTTACCCAGCTGCATCATACTCTTACCATGTCTTTTTGTTAGGATGGACTATAGCCCTCTTAATACAAAAGCCAAAATAAATCTGGCTTTTGCCAGGTATTTTGTCATAGCCATGAAAGAAGTAACTGATGTACACACATTGCAATCTGGACAAGAGATAGAGAGGCCTTTTCTAGTAATAGTGGGTATGAGAAGAATTGTTAAATAGACACTAATATTGAGTGTTCAAAATGCACTGGTAAGTTGGATTTTGGGAGTGAGAGAGAAAGAGAAATCAAGGACCACTACCAGCTTTTGGGCCTATGCTAATTCTATTTTTGTAAGGTTGGAGAGATGGGGAGGAACCATTCTGTTTTGTGTGTGCTACTTATTATGTTAATTTTTTTATCTTGCTATGTGCATGTTCATGTATATATGTGTAAACATGTATGCATATAAATGTGTGTGCATACATGTGGAGGTCAAAGGAAAATCATGGGTGCCATTCTCAGGCACCAGCTACCTTTTTGTTTTTATGTTCAGCCTGGAATTTTGCTAAGTAGAGTAGGTTGGCTGACTATGAAGTTTCAAGATCCATGTGCCTCTGCCTCTCAGTGCTGGGATTATAAACAGGTCCCATCATGTCCACTTGTGTAGGCTCTGAGGATTAAACTCATACCCTCATTTATTTCTCTTTTTTTGAGACAGGATCTTACTCTGTAGCCCTACCTGGCCTGGAACTAAGTATGTAGACCAGGCTGTCTTTGGACTCACAGAGACCCGGGTTCCTCTGCCTTCTGAGTGCTGGGATTACAGATGTGCACACCAGAGCTGGCTCAGATCTTCATTCTTGCAAGTCAAGTTTTACTGGATGAACTAAGCCCCTCGTCTTGTCTTGTAGTAGTTTTTATATTAGAGATGTCAATAAGTATTCAAGTGGTGATTTTAAATAGGCATTTAGACGTGTGGCTATCCACTTAGAATCCTCTCAGGGTCTTTTCTGGGTGTTATTGGTATAAATATGGTGCTGAAAGCTGTAGGAATGGAGGAAATTACTCAAGGAAGATTTCTGAAAGAGAAGTCTCAGGGTAGAGCATGAATAATTCGAATGTTTAGATTCAAGTAGAAAATATTGAGAAAGAGCAGTAACAGTGTGGCATTAACAAATCTAGGCCAGAAAATGTTTTAAAGAAATACTTTTTAAAGGATTTTAAAGACCATCTATGTCAAATGCTGTTGAGAGGGCTATTAAATTCAGGACAGAAGTGTGATAATTGGATTTGGCAACACAGAGGACTCTAGGGGATTGTGACAAGAGAGTTTTTTAGTGGATTGATGAGTATGGAACCCAGCCCGGAGTAGATTGGAGAATGAATAGGAGGTGAGGAAGAGGATTTTGTATGTGTAGATAATTCTTTGGAGAATATTTGCTGTTAATGGGTGTTAAAATATGTTCAAAGAAAAGTTTATTTTGGGGATAGTAAAACCTAAATAAGTGTGTGATAGTAAGAATTGCTGGTAGAGAGTGTAAAAGTCATTAAGAGGGAAAGAAGTAATGGTGTGGTAGATTTCTCCATCTTCTCTTCCACAATAATAAAATTCCCAATTCATAGCTGGCCTTGTGCTACAAGTATTATACATCTTGCTGCTAGAAGTGGCCTTATAACTGCTTCTGATCTATAAGATGTATGCAGAAGCACAGAAGTATCCTGTGCCTGCTCTTGAGAACCTCCTTTGGAAGATAGCTGGCAGAGGCACTTTGTCCTTTCTTTTGTCCCTTCTCTATCCTGCTGCCTGAATTTTGAATGTAATAACCAGAACTCTATATACTATCTTGGAGCTGGAAGACAAAGACGTGGTGAACTTGGAGGCACATACACTTCCAAAGACTTTGGAGATCTGGGCCATCATATCAACCTCAGACTACCTACCTCTTTTGTGTCAGGCAATAAATGCTGTCATCACACCCACTATAATTTTGAATCTCTATTGGTCTCAGATGAACTCAATCCTACTAGATCGAAATGACATCTGGAGAACCAGTAGAAGCAATGACTGTTAACAGCGGACAATTCATCCAACATATAATAGAAGCCAATGAAAAAGATAGAGATAGGTGGCAGTAGATTGGAACTCCCAGTTCAGTGGTTTTCTCTCTTTTTTTTATTTTCCAGTGAGGTGGCAAGTGAAGGGCTTCAGCTGAGGGTGGAGGTTGATGACCATCTTAATTATTTTTTTCATAGCTGTGATCAAAAACCTGAAAAGAGGCAAATTAAAGAAGGGTTCTTTAGCTTACAGTATGGGGGGGTACAGTTGATTGTGTATGAGGTGACTAGTCACATTTCATCTGTCTACAATCAGGAAGTACAGCACAGCTAAGGAAGTAGGGTCAGGTGACAAAACTTAAAGGCCTGTTCCAATAATCTAGTATGCTTAATATTTCATCCAGCAAGGTTCAACCTTGCAAAAGATGGAGAATCTTCCAAACCAGCACCATCAACTATAGGCCACAGTTTTAAACATGTAAGCCCATGAGAAATGCTTCGCTTTGCATTCAGGCCGCAACAGTGGTTGATTGCATATAGACATGGACTCCTGAAGAGCTAGAAGGATGGAAAGGAATCCATGACACCTGACAGGAACTCTATTACTGGTCTTAAATAATTTTCTGACTGTTTCTAGCAACCGTGATCTCCTTGGCTCTTTACTTTTTCATGCTTTATTTTCTACAAAGTATTTTGCTCTGACGGTCTCATGATTTTTCATCCTATATTTCTCAAGCTGTGCCTTCCTTCTTAGTTCCCAAGATAGGATCTCTTGGAATCTCAGCACTTTCCTAAAAGAACTAGATTTACCATGCTTTTTTATAGTGCTGGGGATGGAACCCAGGGCCTTGCACATGCTTGCCACTGAACTGCACCCCCAGCCTTTGCCAGGCTTTTGTTGGCACTCACCCCCCTCCAATCTGGCAATCCACATTTCTGCATTCCCGATTTGCCTTCTACTCCTAGATTTCTCTTTATAAAGCAAACTCTAGCCATAAACTGACACTTCCTCTTCTTCTTGTCCTAATTTCCAGCTTTCCCACCATTCAAGGCCCTCCTCGGGCCTCATTGTCTTCAAGAAGTTTTTTGCTATTTCAGTCTATCATAATGTTTTAAATATTAAGTGATTAAGTTGACACCTATTATGTGACTTGAAAACCCATACATAAGAATCCATACAGTGATAATCTTTATCACAAAGTTGAACATTTGTAACATATGGTCCTCCTCTCTAATGTAGTATATGTGACATATGGAAATGTCTTCCTCCACTCCGAGCTACCTTTTTTATACCATACCCCTTTACTACTAAGAACTGGTGCTTCATAATTAAATTAAAGATTCCGTCACTAAAGGATATACACATTATGACACATTATATGAAGTTACCAGACAAACAAGCTAAACAAGATTTTGTTCTTTTTCAGAGACACAAATGTATATAGCATACAATAAAGAAAAACAACGAGATGAATAATTAAAAAGTCAGTCGAAGTTTATCTCCCAGGAAGAGAATTGTCACTGAGAAGGGAGTGCCATATATCTGTATCTTATAGACGTTCCTTTCCCCTTTTTGCAGAAGTTTTTGTTTTATATTTATGTATGTGTGTGCGTGTGAGTAGAGATGCATGCATGCAGAGTCTAAAAGACAGCATCTGATCTCCTGGAGTTGGAGTTACAGGTACAGGCAGTCAGCATCTGATGTAGGGTGCTTTCTCTCCAACCTCTGCAGTTCTTTTATTACTAGTTTTAAAATATATACATAAGTACCATGCACACTTTTTTGTGTCCCTATCTGACAATAAAAGCATCTAAGGGAACTTACTCTTCTAGGTCCTGATCAGGCCTATTGAACCTGCGATATTTGCGGTGCATGTGGTTTCTGAACTGCATTTTCATTTGATACCCAAGGTAGTTCTGAAACCTTTAAGGGACCCATGGTATCTAAAGAATGCCACTTGAATCTTGCTGATAGAGGCAGGAACCTAAGGATGGGAACTAGAATAACAAAAGGCCCATGGGTAAGGAGAAAGCCACCATGGACAGAAGGATCATATGTCCCTTTGACTTGACCTCTGCATGGTCTGCTAGAGACCCCTATGTCATGGTAAGAAAAAAATCAAGAAATTATTTTTATATCCATTGACTTCATCTTAATTGTGATTGGTGATAATTTTTTCCCTGGGAGCAAAAAAAATCTATGTGCATATAGCTTTCCAGATATTATCAGCATGAGGATAGAAGATGTGTTTTTTTTTTCAGATGACCACAAACTCAGCAAAAAAAAATTGTATAATGCTTTTCTGGGAGCTGTCATAGCAAAATTACAGAGACTGGAAGCAACAGCAACAGACATGCATTCTCTTACACTTTTGGAGGCTGTATGTTTAAGGGTAGGGGTTTTTCAGGGTTTGTTTCTCATGGGATCTCTGTTTTGCTTATAGATGGTGCCACCTCTCTTTGTCTGCTTCACAGACATGTGTGATGACTTCTGTCTGTGCCCTTATCTCTTATTATAAGAATGTCACACATACTGGGTTTGCGTCTAGCTGGTGGATATCATTTTAACTTCATACACTAAAGGACCTGCAGATTGCAATCCGCTGTGCTGGGAGTTAAGGCTTCAACCTGTGAGTTAGGAGAGGGGCACAAGTGAGCCCATAACAGTATGGAATCCATATGGTGCTTTTATTTGTTTATTTTGATATGAGCGTCATCATCTTGTGCACTGAGCTGAGCATATCAATGGTGTCTCAGTAGATAGCTCATGTTCATTGATTGACTAGTAACTGGCTGAAAGTCTCGTTGAGAAAGAAGCTACAGAGCGATGAGTAAAATGGATGAGTTGACTGTGGTTGTCTTATGTTTACCAGATTGACAACCCAAATAAATAATTTTCGATTCTAAATAACCCAGGCATTAAGAATCCAGGAGACACTCATGCACAACATTGTGAAGCATTAAGCTGCTTGAAGCCTCAACTCTTAACAGTTTGACATTTCCTTTAAAAGCTGTTGGAATCCCTCTCTCCAGGAAGCCCAGTCAGAAGGAGCTTCGTGTTTTACTTATCCAAGTCTTTGCAGCAATGAATTAAACATGTACCGAAAAGGGAGGTGCCAAATTTCGCAGCATCTTCCTCTCCCATGCTGAGTTGCACATCCCAAGGGCAAGGCCCATCAGCCTCGTCATGGAACAGCGGAGGCAGACAGATTTATTGAAGAGAAGGAAAAAAAGAAAAAGAAAATCCTTTCCTTGGCAAACAAAGAACCTTTGATTTCTCAGCTCATCATCTGAGACAGGGATGCTGAGGTTGTACCTTCGGCTTGCACTGCTACTGACCTTTGGGGAGCTTGCGGCATGTGGGAAATGAGGAAGGAAAGGAAGGAGGCAGGCTGTAGATTCTGTTGTCACAAAATGTAGAGAAAAGAGACATGAGCAAATCTAGCTAGGCCCTAGAAATAGCTGTGCATGCTGCTCGCTGTACACTTTCCACTTTCCAGATTACCTGCACAAGACTCCCACACCATCAGATCTGTAAACATTCCCTCACACGCTGACATCTATTGCTTTCATTTCACCTTCACGGCCACCTTAGAAAAGAGAGCTAAGCCAGGCAGTTTTTCTCCTTGGTTATAGATGATAAACAAGAAGCCCAGAGAAGAGATGTGTACAGCAGGTTGGTGATAGACCTGAGACTAGAATCCATGATTGCGGCCTCTAAACTTCAGGGCTCTTTGTAGCTTTCCTCTTCCCAGTTTCAGAGGATGGGGCACTCTCTTCCCTAAGGCTAACACTGTCAGTTCAGCACGGACCTAGTCTCCCTTCCTTCCCATCCCCGCTAAATTCGATTCTTCTCTTCTCTCCTTTCCTCTCCTTCCCTCCCCTCCCTTCTCCCCGCTTCCCTCTCTTCCCCTCCCCTTCCCTGTCTTCCTCTCCCCTCTCCTCTACTCCCCTTCCATTTCCCTCCCTCTCTCTTTCCCAACAGGGTTTTTTTCTCTTAATATACAAAATCATGCTTCTCTTTAGAAAAATAAAACAAAATTAAAGCAAAACCTCCACTGCTCTCTATGCCTTCCCAGTGCATTTTCCTCTGCTCATCATCAAATTATTTTTCAAGAGTATCTGACACTGGCTGCCTCCTTATTATTTTTTTTTATACAATTTGTGTTCAAATTCAACCTGATTTAGCTCTCCTATCACTCCATTAAATGGTTTAACTAAAATCACCAGTTACCCACTAACTTCCAAATCTGTGGACTTGGTGCAGGCCCGATCAGATCTACCTGCAGTTTTTGATGCTTGTGATCACTCATCTAAAGAAAACAAACATCAATGAAATAAGAAGATAATTGAAATAAGAAGATAATTTTGCTTTCATGCCCAGTGTTTTCTTGTTATCACCTTATGTCCCTCCCTCCGCATGCCTTCTCTCCACCTACACACACACACACTCACACACACTCATACACACACACTCACAACTCACACACACACACACACACTCATACACATACACTCACACACACACTCACACACACACTCATACACACACTCACAACTCACACACACACACACACACTCATACACACACACTCACACACACACTCACACACACTCATACACATACACTCACACACACACTCATACACACACACAACTCACACACACACACACTCATACACATACACTCACACACACTCTCACACACACACACTCATACACACACTCATACACACACTCACAACTCACACACACACACTCATACACACACACTCACACACACACTCACACACACACTCATACACACACACTCACAACTCACACACACACACTCATACACACACACTCATACACACACACTCATACACACACACTCACACACACACTCATACACACACACTCACAACTCACACACACACACACACATACACACACACTCACACACACTCTCACACACACACACACACACACACACCACAGACATGTGTGTGTGCTCCTGCTGCTGATTTTAGCCATTTTTATTTCATGCTTGGTTTTTCCCGAGTGATCTCTCCCTGGTAACTCGTTTGTTTGGAAAAGCAAATAGCATCACTGGTGTTATTCTCAGATGACTGGCCTTCAAACTGAGACCACACAGACAGAGGTGGCAGCTCTATCAGGTAGTGGAGCTGCTTTGATAATTGGAAAACTGCTCTGTCTTTTTCACAGCCTAGTTGACTCCTTTCTCTGTCTGGCTTTGTTTCTTTTTGCTCCAGTCTCTCTTCCATTCTTCCCTTTGTACCATCTCCAGTTCTCTGTTTACCCACAGATTGCATCCCCCTTCTTACATGAGCTTCAAATGGCCTCAGCCACCCACGTCTCAACTTTCAACAGTTTTCTGGCTTGAACTCTGGTACTTCTGTAGTTCTTAGTTCAAAACCCTGAGAGGGATCCTAATTGGCCCAGCTCATCTCTCAATTCTCAAAATCTCAGGTAGGCATCTCCTCTTATATATCTCATAGACGTCTTCAACTTATATGTCCAAAAGAAGGATTCTCAATTTTCTTCCAATCTAGCTCAACCACCTGAATCCTCGAGTCTTTGGTCAGTTTACAGACTGGCTTCCTTTGAACTGGTGATAGACTGTAGGTCTTTAGTTAAAACAAAAGCAAGTGGGAGGAATAGGGAGAGTGTACTAAGGAGAGCAAACCGTGACTGTGTGGGCAGCTGACAGCACATCAGATGAAGCAATTCTCTTAGTGATGCTGTGAACCTAGCAGGCTCTGACAGTCATTCCTCTCCAGAGCTCCCCTGCTAGGCATCTCCCATTGTATATTGCATAGGCATCTTCAACTCTCATGTCCATGAGAGAAATTCTCCATTATCCTCTGAACTAGAACTTGCTGCTGGACCCTTTGTTGTGGTTGATGAAACCACTATTCTAAAATATATATTACTTTCACTATTATTCCTATCTGCATATCAAAAGAGCAAAGTGTCATTCTTGATATCTCTATCACACATATCATTTATCACAATTCATCACAAAGGCCTACAGATTTTATCACCTGATTATTATTAATTTAATTATTATTATTTAATTTAATTTTAACCTTTCCTGTTCCAGTTTAAGTCACCATCATCTCACACTAGAAGGGCAGCAACAGCTCCCCTCCCCTGATGTGATGTTGTTCCTGTATAACCCATCTTCCAGACCACTGGAAAGTGATAGTGATCTGTATTCATAAAGCCATACATGATGTCAGTTTTTGTGGCACGTGCCTTTAATCCTATCACTGGGGGACTGGAGGCAGGAAGATCTGTTTGAGTTCCAGGCCAACATGGTTTGCAAAATGTATTTCAGACTACTCAAGGCTACCCTGTCTCAAAAAGAAACATACATAACTATTCTTTTGTTCTACTCTAGATGATTTAATAACCCTCCATCAATGACTGGCCAAAGACCAAGCTACTAAACTGACATACATGGATCTATTCTTCCTTCTGCTACAGCTCAGCGCTGTCACTTGTCATCTCAATATCAACACTTTATATGTTTCCTCTACATAGTAGGGCCTCTCTCTTGCCCCTTTATGTTTGCTTAGGCTAGCCCCTTCTGCTTGAAATACCTTCTCAGTAATTCTCATAAATAGCTTGTGACATGATAAAATTAAAATTATGTTCTGGCCTAATTTCCTTACAGAAACTTTCTTGATGTTCTTTCTTGTTTCTAATTGGAATAAACATGTCTGATGGATTGTCATTATATATCCTGATCTTATCTCTACTATTATATTTCTTCCTTAGAAGTAGCTGAGCTAGTTTACAGATGGAGCATGTGTTTTCCTCATTTGTATACTTCTGACACCTAGCAGAGGTCCAGCCACACAGTGGTGTTATTTTTTTCTTTTTGAATGCAGAAAAAGGGAGTGAAGAGAAAGATGAAGCAATAAAAACAAGGGGATACATATTAAAGGGATGGAGATAGAAGAGACAAAGAAGGAAAAAGAGACACTGAGAGATGGGGTGAGGTGGAGATAATGGATAGGTCCCACATTGGGTTGAAATCAACTTTACTCTGATGTCATTTAGAGAGACTAGCCAGAGGTCTGAGCCCTTGGTCATCTCCATTTTCTCCCATGAAGGCTGGCAGAATAATGCCAAGTGATGGGCAGAAGAAACCCTTGGAGACAACTAGAAATGCAGGCTAAGAGACAGTCAGCTGGGCACTATTGGCAGCTAGACTGTAAGAGGATGAGAGCCTGCTAGACTGCTGGAACCAGAGATGGCAGAACCATAAGTTATTAATAACCATAACCAGGCCACAGGGGCTCACACAAGTGACTGCTTCCAAATGGCTAGGCTTCTCCTTTCACACAAGCTGCTGCTTTCCACACTGTGGGTAGTAGAGTCATTCCCAGAGTGAAAGCAGAGCCCTATCAGTCTCAGAAAAAACAGGCAAACGGTAAGCAGCTCTGAAATAAGAGGCTGAAAGGCTAGAAATCACGAGAGCAGAAAGAAGGCCTTCTTTTCTAAAGAGGCAGCTATTCCACCCTCCTGTCACAACCAAATCACTTCGGGACTAGCTTTCACTATTTTGGTCAAGAGTGTCAACAACGTCTCAGTCACCACACTCTGCCTTACTAACTCCCATACATTAGTCAAGACTTCTTCCTTCTACAAAACTCACAGCTTCCATCAGTAGCTGATGGAAACAGAAGCAGACACCCACGGCTAAGCACTGAGCCAAACTCCTGGAATCCAGTTTTAAGAGGGAGGAGTGATGAGCAAAGGGGTCAAGACTAGGGAAACCCACAGAGATAGCTAACCAGAGCAAATGGAATGCACATTGACCCCAGTCTAACATCTGGGGAACCAGTATAGTACCAAACCAGGCCCCCTGAACATGGGTGTCAGTTAGGAGGTCTGGGCAGTCTCTGGGACCTCTAACAGTGGAACCAGCATTTATCCCTAGTGCAAGAATAGGCTTTGGGAGCCCATTCCCTCTGGACGGATACTATTTCAGCCCACATACATGCAGGATGGCCTAGAGACTTTTATGATCCTCCATGGAAAGCCTCACCCTCCCTGGGGAATGGATGGGGGTGGGATGGGGATTGGTAGGGAGGATGGAAAGGAGAGGGAATTGGGATTGATATGTAAAATAAGATTGTTTTTAATTTACATAAAATTTATTTAGAAAACGAAATTCACACTGCAGATCTCAAGGTCTCTTTCTAATTTTGTGTTTTGTTTGTGTGCTTGTTTCTGATGAGAGAGAAGGCCTGAATCTAATACTAGGATGGTCTTGAACTTGAAGTTCCCTGACTCTCCCTCAAGTGCTGCAATTATGGGTGTTAGTCATCATGCTAGCATCATAACTTGTTTCCTGAAGTTCTAGGAATAAAACCCAGAGCCCTACTCTTTGGAGTCAGTATATAGCTTAGAATGTTCTAAAACTTGAGCCAATCTTCTTGTGTCAGCCTCCCAAGTGCTAGGATTATAGGCACACACTATCACACCTAGCTCTCCCCACTTTTAACTCTCTAGCACAGACATCTTACCTTTGCCTTTTTGGAAATTCACAATCCTTTGACCCCTCATCGGGCTTTCCTAAGTCTGGGTCTGACAGGATCTTCCTCCCACTGGCATATTTTTTGCCAGTTTCTCCCCCTAGTGTACTACAGTGGTAAGTACTAGGAAAAGCATCCTTAAAGCCAAGTCTACAGGTCTCGTTTACTATTAGTGGGATTTCGGGGCAAGCTATAGCTTCAGTTTTCACATGCAGAAGTCAGAGGACAACTTCTCTCCTTCCAATACATGGGTCTCAGGTATTGAACTCAGGTTGTCAGGCTTGGCAGATTCTTTTATCCACTGAGCTATCCTGCCAGCCCAGTAGAAGACATTATTGGGAGTAGCCGATTGTTCATCAAACCAGTGATAGTACTGGATGTCGAGTGCAGAAAATGATCAGGGACCAACAGAGGTTGTATAGGGTGACTACAAACTAGTAGCTTACCTCTCAGGGTCAGTCTAGTCGAATTCCACTGTCTATGGTACCATTTCACTATATTTGCATTTTTTTTTCTAAAGATCCCTCAAGATTTGGAATCTTGAGAAGAGCACCAATTTGGCCAAATGTGTGGCATCTGCCCATGCCCTAGTTCCTAGGGAGATAGAAAAGAGAATCAGGGAATATCTGTCCATCTGCCTTCACTGATTCACACACACACACACACACACACACACACACACACACACACACAGCACACACACACACACACACACACACACACAGCACTTGTGTAAATGCTCAATGAATAGTAGCTTTCATATTAAATCTTCGTCATCCTTCATGGCTCAACTTAATAACAGCAACAATAAAATCCTTCCACCCTTGTAGTGTTCAGTGCCCTTAAATATTGGACATTTCACATGATTCTTTCAAGCATTTTGTCAGACAGAAAGACAATCCAGCTGGGGCAAGGTATATTTGTCCCAGGGATACATTGCTAATAAATGAAAGATTGAAATCTAAGCTTGTTGTCCCTAGAAGCTACAAACAGTAACATTTATGAAGTAACTCCCATGTAAATATCATTGTTTAGTCTCAGTTTCAGATGAGGTAACCAAGGAATGGAGAGATTTAGTATTGAGTGAAAGTCATGTAGCTTTTATGCTCTGGATAGAGCCTATCCTGTTAAGTGTAAGAGCCACTCTGGTTTCAGTGCCTAAGCTCTTACCTCTTCCACTTTACTACATTGCCAGCCTTGAATCTTCTTTTATGCAGACTATCTTTCTTTACTGATCACTTTCATCATTCAAGTTAGAAGTTATGCTACATACCTGGGTCATCTCTTAACTTAATGAGGTAGATGCATGTCCTTTATATGACGTTAGGTTCTTTGAGGGCAGGGTACCCTCACAGCACCTCTTAGTAACTGTTGAGCAAGTGAATGAGTGAAGCAATAGAAGAATGAAGGAAGGAAAAAAGGCAAACTGCTTCAACTATAAAGGAATGGACAGTGAGCCTCAGACAAGACGAAGAAGATGGTCATGACTCTGATGAAGTGTCACATCTGGGGCCCAGTTTATTAAGGCAGAGGTTGCCTGAAGGTATCCCAGGCATCTCAAAGTTGAACTGTGATTGGAGTCTGTGGTGGTTTGAATGAGAATGGCCCCCATAGGCTAATATTCTTGACTGTTTGGTCTCCAGTTAGTAAAACTTGTCTGGGAAAGATTAGGAGGTGTGGCTTATTGGAGTAGGTGTATCCTTGTTGGAGGTGTGTCACTTTGGGTGGGTTTTCAGGTTTCAAAAACCCACACCAGGCCCAGTCTTTCTTTCTCTGCCTCCTGCTTGTGAAATAGAGGATAGCTTTAAACTATTCCTCCAACGCCATGCCTGTCTGCCTGTCTGCTGCTACATTCTACCATGATGATCATGGACTCACCCTCTGAAACTGTAAGCAAGCCCCTAATTAAATGCTTCCTTTTATAAGTTGCCTTGCTCATGGAGTTTCATCACAGTAATAGAGCAAAACAATAACTAAGACAGTCTCTACCTTTGTTTCCTGGAGATATCATAACAAAATATAATGGACATAGTAGTGTAAATAACCAAAATGGATTCCTCCTTCATTCTGGAAGCTAGCTGTCTAAGATCAAAATGCTGGCAGGGTTGGTTTCCAGAATAGCCTCCCTTCTGACTGGTAAATGGCTGCCCTCTTGCTGTCTCTTTACATGATAATCCCTCTATGCATGGGTGCCCCTGGTGTCTCTTTTGTGTGTCCAATTTTCTTATCTTGTAGGACACCAGAGAAATTGGATTAGAGCTCACCCTAATGGCCTTGTTTTAATTTAACTATCTCCTTAAAGGCCTAATCTTCATATACAGTCACATTTCTGCAATACTGATAGGTTAGGGCTTCAACATATGAATTTTAGGCTAGCAAAATTCAGCTAATAATAGACCTTAAGTAGCATTTTCTTTTGGCTTTCTCCCAACTAGGGTAGGAGGGCTATGGGGGTGGCCAAGTGTATCTTTTGAGACTGCACTTAAGGTTAAAGAGGACAATGCTGGCACTTTGTACTTCCCTTGCAGATATACACAAGATGAATGTTGTGCCATCTGGCTTTTAATATTCCACTCGGGTGCTGTCTATTTAGTTAATAAAAGAAAACCCTAATCACTGTCCTTTGCTAAGTGAGCTGTTATAACATCTGTGTGAAACCCCCACATATGAGTAATTAAATCAGCACAATGTCCTTTGGGTATGAGGCAGGGAAGTCATGGTTACATTCCCAAAGTTCTCCAGCTGTACAATTCATGTCCCAGAGTGACGGTCCATTCAGCAACAGTTTCCTGTGGAATGTGATGGAAACAGAGACAGATAAAACACAGTTGTTACCCCTAAGAAGTGCAGGATTCATAAAGCGGATAGTCAGACAACACTGATATAGCAGGGCCACTGTCATGACAGAATGTGATGCCGGTGACTATGTAAAATTAGAAGAGGCACACCTCACCATTTTTGGGAGCAGAGGTGATTCCAGAAGGAAAGGAAGATGTAAGAATTTATGCTACAAAGAAAAATAGAAGCAAGAGAGTTACAAGTTGGCAGGATGAGGCAGGGAGGTGACCAGATGCTATTAAGTGGAAGACTGTGTTGCATAAGTCCTTAGAGCACCATTAATTCTTATCATCAATAATGAAAACAGTGTCCTGGAAAGTTGTGTGATGCAATGACTCAAAGGAGTTAGCCTTTCAGTTTTGTGGCAAACCTTTAAAAAGTTAGGTTGTGAACATAGACTAGGTCATAAGTCAAGTGCAAACATAGGAGAGGGCTGCGGCAGGAAAGACGCAAGTGGTATTTGGCAGCTAAGTCGACATCTCAGATTTCTGTCCAATATATTTCAACATTGTGTTAGACCCCCAAACAAGACTGGTACATGGATAGATAAAGTGATGCTGTTGGGATGTAAATCTGGAGAATGCCATAACCAGGAATACTAATAGACTTTAATCATGCTTACTAAAAACTGAATCGTATATTTTGTAATCTAGAACTGACAATTCTTATAAATTCACTTCAGTAGAGGACACCTCTGAGCAAAGCCATAAAAAAAATGTACTGCTATGCCTTTCCTATGTCACTGCACCACGTATTCTGTATAAGATCTTGTTGTTTTAATTGAGCCTTACAACAATTCTGTGGCAGGTAGAACAGGGACTGCCAAGATGAAGAAACCAAGAATCAGAAAAGTCATTACCTCAAATTGAAAGTAACCTGATGTGCATCACTCAAGCTAGAATTTAGGTCCTTTGAGACTTGACCCATGCATTCTTGTAAGTAATAACCCTCCACCATTTCCAGGGGGGTAGTATTCCAAGACATTCAGTAGAGGCTTGAATCTGTGGAGCGTTCTGAACCCTATCTGTGATCCCTGTTAAATCATGATAATATCCCTGATACCTAAAAAGTCTACTATGTGGCTGTGGCACATCTAAAGAGTGCATATGCCACTCAGACTGATGTGTAATTTTAAACGTAGTAATGATTTATTTCTGGCATTTTTAATTTAATGTTTTCAGTGCACAGCTACCTGTGAATAACTGAAAGTATGGCAAAGGAAACTGTGGCTAGGGGAGAGGGCCTATTATTCCATGGAGAAAGGCTCATTTTTAATCACTTTTCACTATCTTCCTTGTCCATGTTTTTCTTGCCTTGCTATACTCTGGTCCTTCTATTTACCCGCATGGAACCTTTGCCTCCCTCTTTTCAGATCTGTCTTGTACAAGTCACAGTCTATTGTCTGTACCTAGACTTTTCTTGATCCCAAGAATATTTTCATGCAGAGGAGGTGTTTAAGGTTCTATCCCAGTGCAGTGGAAGGGTTAATGGGTGAAACTTCTGTCAGCAAATGGGGAAGGTATCTCTCCCATGTCTGCCCTTGATTTTCTTTCTGTGCTGAGATCTGTTTGCTTTCTCTGAGTCCTCACAACCAGACTTGAAATCAAAGCTGTAAAGCACACCACGTCAGTGGCTGTAATGAAACTGCTTTAAATCTCTGTTCGAAGTGTTTATTTATATTATATTCCAAATGTTCTGTTTGGGATGCCAAAGCTTTTTCCAGTAGCAACAAGCCACTGGAGAAATAAGCACTAAGTGCAAATCAAGCTAGATCAGCCACCAGCCTGATTCAAAATCACTGGTCAGGACATAAATCCAAAGTAAAGTGGAAAAGGAGTGCCTTCTAATTAGGAAGTGTGGCATTAGAAATCCTCTCCATCAGTGTGTTTCTGTCTTCTGTGATTTCTTCTGTGCAGTAACGAAAAAGTTGCCAGAAAATGTGAAGATGAAGAAGCAAATTATAGCCTGGCATGGTGGTTCATAACTGTAGTTCTAGCACCTGGGAGGTAGAGGCAGGAGGATCAGGGGTCCAGGGTCACCCTTGGTTGTATAGCAAGTTCCAAGCCATCTGGGGCTACACGAGACATTGTCTCAAAGGCCTTCTCTCTCTTCCCTCAAAGCAAGCAAATTGCAGCCACCCTGTGCCTGTAACCTTATTTATGCAACTAAAGCCAGAGTCAAATCTGTCCCTGGACCCCTATCGGAATCATTTGAAGTGGTGTGGGGAGGGTCTGAGAATGTGCGTTTGTGACATACTCCCCCCAGGTGGTGCAGGTGCTATTGGTCTGGTGTAAACATGTTTAGAACTATAGCCTTAAGGGCTGTGCTGAAAAGGCATGAAGGTCAAGGGTCTCTGGATCCAGGGGAACTTGCACAGAGGCAAGGAGGAGGTTCTAGACAGCCACAGGCAGGGCTCAACTGCCTACTCCTGGGTCTCAGTAGCTGCAAAGTGTACAAACTAAATCCAAGACCTCATGGCAAAAGCCCTGCCCTTTCTGGTGCTTTTGTTGTTGCTGTTTTATGGTTTTTTAACTCCTGCTGTCATGTGTTGCTCTTCCTACATGAGAGTGTGGAGGGAACTGAGGCACTAATTATCCCGAGTCAGTGAACTATGCTTAGCCTGAGTTCCAGAGCAGTGGCACCTGGGAATGACCTAGAGCAACTCAGCCTGCTGGTCCCACACCTGGTGGATGAGAACGCACTTCCTTGAAATGCCCAAGTGATGCTGACTAAGGTTTTTTTGACAATAATCTGTGTTCTGTGGGGCCTGTGTCAATAGGAGACAGGCAGACCAAGGGCAGATTGAGCATATACTGGGGATTTTGTTGTCATGGGGAGGACTTTGAAGGGGCTTCATTTTTCTAGAATTATGAGTTAGTAAGAACTATTCCAACTTTCATACAGCATGCCTTCTTCATTGAAAACCAGTCTTCAGACCATTGTTTGGATGATGTAGTGGGGTTTAGAGAAGAGAACTAAGAGTTACTGTTAGGTCTCAAACCCAGGATAAAAGGCTAACTGGGGGGCCTATTTAACACATAAAAGTAGACCTGACCACCAGATTCTCAGCATCCCTAGGTCCCTACTTGTTATTGGGTATGGCTGGAATCCCCTGCCCTCTCTCCTGAACTCTGCACCCCAGAGCCTGGGCTGTCCTTCCTCCAGAAGCTCCTCCCTCTATAAACCAGATATGTGGTTATCTGACTCTTTTTCACCTTTTGTCTTCTTTACTGCACCTGGTCTCCTCTCTCCCCTTTCCCCTCTCTCCTCAATGGCTCAGGGTCATGATCACTCTGGACTCTCCCAGATGTCCCTGCCTCTGGCTATGCTCTCCCTTTTATCTACAATCAACATTCTCCTCCACCATTCTTAGGAGCAGTCATGTCCTCCCTTCTTTATTACCCCCCCCTTTTTTTAATTCATTTGCTCAATTCTATGAAACTTTGCAGGGGGCATTTACCCAATATTACCTCATTTGCTCCTCCAAAAAACCCTGTGGGGAGGACATCAATAACCATTTCTTGTGACAAACAGTCTCAGAGAATTGAAGTCAGTCAGCTGCTTGCCCAATGCCCTACTGCTTCTCAAAGCTGGGCTTGGATTCCAGCTGAGGGCTGGCTCTAAAGCCCTTCTCCCACACCTGCTCAGAAGTGCAGAAAACACATGTTTTTGCTTGAAAGAACAGGGGAAAAGAAGGGAGATTTCAGGGAAAACACAATGGGAACAGAATCTTCACCCTATAGTATATGTAGCGAAGGTTGAGGCTGAAGGGAGAAGATGACATTGGTTTCCGAGTTCAGCCCTCTCCCCTTGCATTCTCCTACTTATAAAGCTCTGGCTCAGTCTACTTTCCTGGGAACACAGCATGTGACAAGTCCCCAATCTCACAGACTAATTCAGGGGATGAACGGGGACAGGAACTCACAGCCTTTCAACCAAACCTGGCTGATCTTTGAGGTTGATACCTCTCAGGTTTTAGCATGTCCATTTACAAAGTGGGGCTATAAGACCTTAGAGAATGGGTCAGGACACAGAGAAACATACCCACACACTGAGCTTAGCTTGTGAATGTCAAATACCTTTGTGTGTGGCTCTTCAGGACAGTTCTCGCAGCTTTTGACCCTAAGAGTTGGACAGCTTTAAATGGAAAAGGTTCTGGTGATGGTTCAGGGTTTACAGTCCAGAGCCCTGGAGCAGGGGGAAGCTGGTCTTTATGCCTATAGCTTCGCTCCAGGTCAGACGTTAGCAGAGATTCTCCAGGGCTCAGCCACATGCTACCGAAGCATTTCCTGGTCCCAACAGAGCAGCAAACTGAGGCTTTCACCAGGCAACCCTTTCTCCAGAATTCATCTTCCTTAAGCCCAGGCTATGGGTTTTTATTTTCGTTTTGTTTTGGTGGAGGGGATAGTATATCTCATACTATGGCTTCATTTTTTTTTTAAATCATTGTATGCATATGAGTGTTTTGCCTCCATGTATGTCTGTGTACCTCTTGTGTGTCTGGTGCCCCTGGAGGATATAAGAACACACTGAGTCTCCTTGAACTGGAGTTACAGATGATTGTGGATGCTGGGAATTGAACCTGGGCCCTCTCTAAGAGCATGCAAAATTCTTAATTGTGGAGCCATCACTCCAGCCCCAAATTATGGCTTTCCCCCTTTTCACCTCCTCCCTTAGCCTAAACTTCCTCCAGCTCATGGCTTCTGTCTCCCTAGCTACTCATTTTCCTTATAATCATGTTATTCTTGCTTTGTTTTCTCTATGCTCTGCTTTGTTTCTCCCTGTTTTCTATCCTCTGCTATTCTCCACTCTCTTGCAGATAGCCCTGGCTATGTCTAGTCTGTGGGCCATGTTCATTCTACTCTTTTCTCCCCCACTCTCCATTCTGGACTCTTTCAGATGCCTCTATCTCTGTCTGTCTGTCTGTCTGCCTCTCTCTCTCTCTCTCTCTCTCTCTCTCTCTCTCTCTCTCTCTCTCTCTCCCTCCCTCCCTCCCTCCCTCCCTCCCTCCCTCCCTCCTCCCTCCTCTCTCTCTCTCTCTCTCTCTCTCTCTCTCTCTCTCTCTCTCTCTCTCTCTCTCTCTCATATCTACAACGAAAACCTTCCCCTTAACCACATGTAGAGGTCTTGTTGTCAGCTTATGAAGTTATAAGCCACCATGTAGCGGTTAGGCATTGAACCCAGGTTATCTATAAAAGCGCCAAATGCTTATCTACTGAATCATCTCTCTAGCATACCCCACTTTTATATAACTCATTGACTCTAATTTGTGCTGCCCTCATACTCAAGGGGATGGGACTATCCATTGGATTGTTGTGGAATGATTGGGCCACACCCTAAAATAAAACTGATTCCCCCTCCTCCAGAAGCCATCACTTGGCAATAGATCCTCAGTTAGGGGTGAAGCTTTATGAGCTCCGCATCTCTGTCCAGGAAGTTGACTGGCTTAATTTTGTTCAGGAAACCACAGCTGCTTTGAGTTCATGAGTGCAATGGTCCCTGCCTGATCTGGAAGACACTGTTTATTTCAATCCTCCCTGACCTCTGACTCTTACAATCTTTCCACTCATTCTTTTGCAATGATCTTTGAGCCTTAGGGGAGGGAGTATGATATAAATATCTCATTTGTGGTTGAAAATTCCACAGACTTATTCTCTGCACTATGACTACTTGTGAATGTCTGTTATAGGGAGCATGCACTGCATGAAGAAATTTTTTTGATGAAATCTGAACTGCACTAATGTGTGAGTGTAGCAAAATACAAATTAAGAGGGGAGTCTGCTACTTTGTTCATTTAGCAAAGTAATAGTAGTAGGTTCATCTCTATGTCCTATATGAGCTTCCCAACTACATGTTTGGTCATATTTACAGTATCAGTCATATATTTCCTTGGAGCAGGAAACTAAATCAACCCGAAAACTGTTACTCTCATAACATTCATGCCACTACTGCACTCATGGGCATATCTTGCCATGCTGGTAGTTATAACTCACAGAGCTCAAATCTGGGTAACACTGTTGATGACCTCTTCCTTCCTATGAAAGCTAGTCAATACAGTAGAAGATCCCTGGCCACTACTAATCTGATTTCTCCAAATCCTACAACCGAAGTATGTGGTACCTTCAGCAATAGGATCTTACCATCAAGTTTTGATGAGCAAACAAGAGCAATGGCAATACCCTACAATGTCTTTGTTGGGGGTCTCTGGGACCCCCTAGTCAAAAATTAGTGGATGTATCCCACAACTGGCACTGGACTTTTTATTTGGAAACATGTCTTCTGGGGGGAACATTATCCTTTATGTAGGGTAACTACAAGTAAACTCTTCTATATGAATGTGTGTATGTGTGTGTGTGTGTGTGTGTGTGTGTGTGTGTGTGTGTGTGTGTGTGTGTGTGTAGCTTGTGAAACAGATTTCCATATGGATTTTCAAACATCTTTAGTGGTGGTTATTCCTTCCTCTCCTCTGCTCTGATCTCCTGGCCCTCTCCCCACTTAAACTTCCCTTCCCACTATTACCCTTCATATCACACTTCCTTAATATATTTTCCCTCCCCACAAATGGTCTCTTTCTAATTTCCTGGGTTCTTTATGTTACCCCAAGTTAAACACACACACACACACACACACACACACACACACACACACACACACACACACACACTCCCCTAAATGTTTAATGTTAAGATCTAATTGAGAGAGAACATGCAGCTTTTGTCCTTCTGGGTCTGTGTTACCTCACTCAGTACATTTCCAGTTTCATCTATTTACCTGCAAATGTCACAGTTTCACTTTTCTTTATGGCTAAATAAAATTCTATCATGTACAGATACCATATGTCCTAAGTACTGTGAATAGAGCATGTTTAAAATCACTATGTTTAAGATTTATCTCCTTGCCATGTAGTGGTGGTGCACTCCTTTAATCCCAGCACTTGGGAGGCAGAGGCAGATGGATCTCATGAGTTCAAGACCAGTCTGGTCTGCAAAGTGAGTTCCAGGACAGCCAGGACTTTTATACAGAGAAACCCTGTCTCGAAAACAAAATCAAAAAAAGAATTACCTCCTTTTGACTCATTCCTATCGAATTTCCTGTTCCAAAGCAATCACATTCTGAAGTTAGTTTATCAATCCTAGGGTAAAAAGCCTTTTCTTTTATCTCTATTAATCTATATTCATCAATAATTTGAAGTGCAAAAGCTTAACTTCCTTGAAAATCATTCTTATTATCCATCGACTCTTAATTTCGTAGTTGTTTCTTGTCAACTTTGCATCTTCTATTTTTTTACTCTATTTACCATTACTGGAGGATTCACTTTTTGAAGATAAGTCATTTTCTCTGTGGATCTCCTTAATCATTCTATAAATCACCAATGTTTATTCTGCTCTAAAGGATAAATTAAAAATAACAGTTAAAATAGTAAAGAGTCCAAATGCAAGTCTATTTGTTCTGTCTCTGTGACCTTAAACACTCACCTACCTTCTGTGGGTTTCTTTCATGTATCTGTAAAATGGGGCAACATCAGATCTCTATGAAGATCTGAAAAGATTGGAGTTCATCAATCCCAAGTGTGCAAAGTCATCATCAATGTAGAACCCACAGCCACCACAAGTTTTGGAACTCAGAACACCACTAGGTGTGCTAGAGCTTATTTGGCTGGTTTATTGATTATATAGTGTTGTCTGATATGCTGGCTTTGCTCCATGTACACAAATAAGACTCATCTTCTCAGAAAAGCTGTGTGTGTACCCAGAGAAAACAAAGTGAGGCCCACAAAATAACAATATATTTATCATAAGAACCAAGAATATTGTGACAGCAGGGGTCAGATATTATTAATAATTGTACCAGACCTTAGCATAAGCTAGGGCTGTCCCTGGGAAAACAGGACATGTGGGCACCCTTATCTTCAGAATCTTTCCCAAATCATATCCTAAGTAGAGAATAGGGACTTGCTCAGTCAATGCTTGTGGAGCAGAATGGAAGAACTGGCAGGCTCAAAAGTCAGCAAACATGGTTAATCTCATATAGCTCATCCCTTCCTCCCTGTGTGTCTTGTACACCCTTCTCCTTATTCAGCACTAATGTCACCCCCAAATGGCACATTCATCATCCCAAATTAGCTATTATTAAAGTCATCCATTTGCAGGGCTGCAGCTAAAATGAATTGTGTTATTATTTCAGTTATGGCAATGAATGGCTGAGCATCAAAAGCCATTTTGATTTTGCAGCAAGAAGGCAATCAATTATTGTGCCTTGCCAGCTTGTCCAAAGCTCCATCCAGCTTGCTGTTAGTGAGTACAAACCTTCCTTCCACTGACACCCCTTCACACACACACACACACACACACACACACACACACACACACACACCAGGCGTCAGGGTACTGGAGAACTCAGGATAGTTCCCTCCTCACAGTCTTGATGAACACTTTCTCATGACCTGAGATACCATTTTTATTTGGTTCAGTTTTATTTTGCGAGACAAGGTCTTACTATGTAGCCCAGGCTGGTCTTGAATTCACTATATGACCAGGAACTTGTGACCTTCCTTCCACTGCCTCTTGTTGAGATTACAGGATTATGGCACCACTTGCAGCTTGGATGTATCTTCCTGACTTTGAAAATTAGGAGGCTCCTCCCAACTCACTGTGTCCCGTCTCTCCTACTCCTGATCCCTATATTTTGGGACATTGGGCCAATCAGTATTGCAATCTTGGTTCTGCCTCTCCACTGCTCAGCTACCTGCCCTCCAGATTGGTCTTTTCATGTTGTGAGGTCTTGTGCCCCAGCACCCTCATTTCTGACCTCTCTGTTTTAAATAACAGATTTTTTTTCTGGAGCAAAACAAAACAAACAAAAAAACGAAACGAAACAAAACAAAAAAAAACCCTCATGCCCAGTGCTGTCCCCAGCCCCGGAAATCTGTTGTATAAGAAAGGCTTGAAATAGTTCATCTCTCATAAAGCATTTGTATCTTAGCAGAATCTGTACTGCTTTATCTCAAAACAGTGGTTTAAGGTCCCCAGAATACAACACGATAGATGAGAAGGCAGAAGTGGAGGTAGAAACTGCATCCGCAGGGGCCTGGAGGAAGTATCGATCAGCAGGCCCTTTCAGTGGAGGCAATTATGACGATGCTGCTGAGAATGACAGTGGCGCCTGCCTTTTCACTGTTTATACCATGTTAGCAGTTCAGCCTGTTCCAACTCCTGTGATGCTTCTCCAACTGGTGGGAAGATTATGGGAACGAAGGTATTGTGATCCTGCAACGTGTATTTCCTGAGGGCTGCATGGGGTGAGGTGCTGGGAGCTCCGCTGCCCCACCCCCCATCACATCCCACTGCAGCTGTACTCCTTCTAGTCAGAGCATTACATTGACAGTACATCTCCTTGTAACCTGCTTTGCTTTCGAAGCCAAGACTGGAAGTAAAATAGCAAGTATGTGCATGGTAGAGTCAATTCCCCAGGCCTCTTTCCACACCAGCAGGTAGAGGGTGACCAGGGCCATTTTAATTAGCTGAAATTAAGTTCTGTCAGCTGGATAATGTCCCCAAGGGCCACCAGTATAGAATCTATTCAATTGTGCCCAGTAACAGAATTTACAAAATCCCTGACATTTCTTTCAAGCCCCCCCAAACAGACTGTCAGCCTGTGGCTCTCTGGGCATCATCTCACCAATACTTTCTCCTTTCCTCCCCCTTGATGACATTTTCTGAGGAGATTCTTATAAGATGCTTGGATTGCTTATAGACACATGAGATCATGAAGTAATTTATAGAGATACTTGTTGTTATTGTTGTTTTTATTTGTTTTATTTTTAAGGGGCTGGAGAGACTGCTCAGTGGTTAAGAGCACTGGCTACTCTTCCAGAGGACTTTGGTTTCAATCTCTGTATCTACAAGGCAGCTCACAACTGTCTGTAACTTCTGATCTGGGAGATCAAACTTGTGATGCACAGACACACATGAAGGAAAAACACCCATACCCATAGAATAAAAATAAATAAATCTCTAAACTTAAAAAAAAAGTTTCAATCCCCTTCTTGGTAATAACAAGAAGAGGAATGATACACCATATTTTCCCACTTACAAACAAGATAACAAATATGATAAATAATCAACTTTTCAAAATTATATGGCAAATCAGTTAATGCATTGGAATAATAAATACAACCTCATAATTTTGGGTTTGATTCTTCATCTGCAAGGAATCTCTGAATTATCGGGTCAGGAAGATCCAAAGGTTACTATGGTCCTGCAAGTGTCCTACCAAGTAAGATTCAAGTGAACTTTTCATTCAAATCTCTTTTCTACTAACAAATACAAAAATATAAATACAAAAATCGCTCCTCTAAATTGTCTTTTTTTCACAATATAACAGTAATAGAAGCTTATCTCAGATATCTTAAAACTAAAGATGGGCCAAAATATATACAACCTGTAGTTTCACCATATACAGTTAACTACTGTATTATAGTACATTTAATTTTGGTCCTTTTTTTCTTTGTGTGTGTGTGTATCTGTGTTTTATACTCTCTATATATTTATTATTTATAATATATTTACTGTATATTATATCATATGTGCTACATTACATACTATATTTCCTTCATTCTAATGTATATAGTCTCCCTATCTGAAATTAGTATGCATCTCATAATGGCTGTCAAATATGACCAGAAAATCACAAAGTAGTGGAATCTACTTGATATTATTGTCATTGCTTGTAGGTATGCAGACTTAACTGTACTGAGAGGGAATCTGTACATGTGCTTGTCACTTCAATTGAGTTATTTGAGTTGGTAGGTCTACTCATGATTAAAATTTTAACTTAAATGTGTCTTTCTCCCTAATTTTCATTTAAAATGTCTTCTAAAAATTATACTATGATGCATCATTGAAATGAAAAATGATTGTGTCTGTGGAAGATTTCTTGTCACACACCAGAGAATGCAATGAAATGCAGTAGAAATTGTCAAATCTCTTGGAATAGGGCATAAAAATTTCAAAGCCAGGAAAGGTTGGTGTGACCCCTGCATGCACTGTGACTTTGTACCATTCAAGCACCTAATATTTATTTCTCAGAAGCCTCTGGATGATGTTCAAGAATAACAGATTGATTTACTAATGTGACAGAATAATAATAAAAAACAAGACAAAGGAAAGAAAATAAACTATGAATGAGTTTAACCAAACTGGGATTCTGCTGCATGCTTTGATATAATTTTGTCATATCATCCCAAGTCAGAGTTATGAGAAGCAGCCACATACCACCTCAGTAAAGTGCATCAATTCTGAAAAAAATTCTTTCAACCCTAAGATGTGAAGAAAACTTAGACTCTACCTTTGGTAGTGTTGCTGAAGAAGAAAGTGGAATATAATAATAATATGTATGTGTATATATAATATACACAAATATATGTTATAATCAGCAGAATAAAACTTGGATACATTAAATATTTTTATGTTGTGTGGTGGTGGTACACACCTAGCAATCAGGAGGCAGAGGCAGGCAGTTTTCTATGAATTCAAGGCCAGCATGGTCTACAAATCAAGTTTCAGGAAAGCCAAGGCTACACAGAGAAACCCTGCCTCAAAAATAAAATAAAATAAAATAAAGGTTTTATTTTCCCAAAAGCTATAGATAAACTGACGTTTCACAATCTCTATCGTAGTTGGATTAAAAAGATAATCGAGGTCATACCATTGCATTGTGACTTTAATTCAACATTATAATGTGAGCATTTTCAAAGTTATAGGATATTTGAAAAGATTTGTTAGATTGCTGTATTGAAAACTTGCTTTTCAGAAAGGTTGTGCCAATTGACAATCTCATTTACAGTTAATGAAAGTGCACCCCATTCAATATATGGGTTTATTCATTAAAATTACTCTTTTGCTCCTCTGACAGGAGAAAAATATTATCTCATCTTTATTAACAATTTATTGATTGCTATCAAGGTTAAGTGTTTAAAATTTTAATTATTGGTCATTTGTATGTATTGTGTACAATTTAATAGGCCATGTTTTTTGATTATTTGTCTATTGTATCCTCAGGATGCATCGTATTTGTCTATAATGATGCACTAAACACTGTAGATGGCCTACCATTTACTCACTTGGCCTACTTCCTACATCAGTTTCTATCACCACCACACTCTCCCATTTCAAGAAGTTAGTCTCTGTTCTTTTTATGAGGGTTTTTCTGGGACTAACTCAAGGTTTTTGAGTTACAACCAGTTACAACTTGAAAGTGTAAGAAAGTCAGTGTCACACCACCCCAAGGGCTGAGGACTGACCATCAAATATTGGGAATGGAACTCTAAATACCAAAACCTCTCCATCATTCCATGGAATGATTCTAATATTTCAACACAGATTCTCAGCATACATGGTAGGTCCGAGTCTCACTTGCCCACAGGCTAATCCACTCATCAACACATCCATCATTAACTCCCCCCTTTTGTTTCAATTTCCCTGTTTCCTTATTGTGCTTCTGAGGTTACAGCCCAAAAATATCTACTTGTGTCTACATCTTTTACTTAGAGTCTGCTTTTGAGAGTTGAAAGTACCAAAAAAAAAAAAAAAAAGGAAGAAGAAACATGTTTTTGTCCACTCAACATTTTTTATCGTTTTTAAATTTATTTTACGTGCTAACAACAATTTCCCCTCCGTCTTCTCCTTCTGTTTCCTCCCCCACCTCTTTTCTATACTCCCCTCATCCACTCCTCCTCCGTCTCCATTCAGTTGGGGTGAGGCCTCCCATGGAAATCAACAAAGCCTGGCATAACAAGTTGAGGCAGAACCAAGCTCCCCCAGCACGTGCATCAAGGCTGAACAAGGCACCCCACCATAAGGAATGAGTTCCAAAGAGCCAGCTAATGCATCTGGGACAGGTCCTGGTCCTACTGCTAGGGGCTCCACAAAAGACAAAGCTACACAACTGTCATACACATGTAGAGGGCCTAAATCAGTCCCATGCCAACTCTCTAGCTTCTGGTCTAGAGTCTGTGAGTTCCCACAAGCTCAGGTCAGCTGCTCTGTGGGTTTTCCCTGCCATGATCTTGACTACCTTTGCTTATATAATCCCCCTACCCTCTGTTCAACTGAACTCCTGGAGCTCTGCCTAGTGCTTGGCTGTGGATATCTGCATCTACTTCTATCAGATACTGAATTGATAAAGACTCTCTGATGACAATTAGGGTAGTCACTAATCTGATTACAGGGGAAGGCCAGTTCAGGTACCATCTCCACTATTACTAGGAGTCTTAGGTGGACTCCTAGATAAGGTTCCTGAGAGTTTCCTTACTACCAGGTCTCTCCCTAACTCCATAATGTCTCCCTCTATCAAGATACCTCTTTCATTACTCTCCCCCTCCATCCTGTCCCCAATTCCACCATCCTGATCCCTCATGTTCCACTCACCTTTTAAAGGCAATATTCATCCTCTCTCAAATTAAACTGCCTAATATAGATGATATATTGGAAAACCCACTGAAAAGTGACCATTATCCCTCCAGTAAAGTTGAAGCAGAGGCTTTGGCAATACTAAGGCTTCATTCACCTGGGGAATGCTAGTTGACTCCTGGAAATTTTGTAGGAGTTGCTAGCCTCTCAATATGGAAATAAAAATGGAGTTCTGAGTTGTAAGGCTAAAGAGCAAAGCTTGAACCGAGTGCATTTAATAGAATAGGATCATATGTCTGTTTGATATATAGAGACCTGTTTTTATGTTTGCATTCATATATTTGCATTCTGTCTATTGTCAAGATATATATGGAATCTCTGAATGTATACACATCATTGCCAATTTATTAATTTAAAATGAGAAATGAAATTTTTGAGCAGGCCAAAATGCTTAAGTAGTCAGGTCAGTGTGCTCTTTCCTTGTAGGCAAGTTGTGTGGCGAGCCAAGTAAATTATCTACAGATTGCTTGGTGAGCATAAAGTCAGAACAGGGAGAATTAGTTGATCTTAAGTATGGTCTCTCAGCTTAGGCAACTTGAAGCACTCTCATCAACTTCAGGGCCAGCCTTGCCAAGAAACCCATAATGTTGAGTTCGCTTAGCCAAGATCGTTCTGTTGGATGGAGTTTGGCCTGTAACTTTGCATTTAGCTGGCCAACTACTTTCTATTCATTGCAAGCACTCTATAATACAATTAATTTGGTCTCTACTTACAAAATCACAACTGCATTGCAATCCTGTCTCTCCAGATTTGCCTTAGTTCACCTTGAGCAGAGTTGTGAGGGTCTTCAAAACTTCCAGTCACACATACCCAAAGTTGTGGTTAGTTTACATAAAAAGTAAGTCTCCAAAAACTGATAACAGTTAACTCTGTTCACTTAACTGACTTTGTTCACTTTCTATGAGATGGAAGTGCTATACAGCTGTCATCTTCCTTTAAAGATGGATGGAAATTACTTTCAACTTGACAGGGATCTACTTTCTTTTCCAACTTTGCCTACTAGCATCGTCCTCCCATTCTCTAGAACACTTGTTAACCTGACATCTCGAGAATTGCCCCTAGTCTCTTCCTTCCATACTTCACAATGCTAGAATATCTTCCTTCCCTTACTTCCTAATGGAGACACAACTTAAAGGCCATCTCACCTCACCTAATGTTCCAACACCAAAAAAGGGATCTTTTTTTGCTTTCATGCTTCTACAGCACTTAATTCAACTGTCACAGCTCTGTTACGGCAGGTTTTTCCTGCCGGCCGCCAGCCCGCCAGCCCGCCAGCCTGCCTGCCGCCGGTCTGGGCCCACAGCCGCATCAGCCCCAAATAACACTCAGAGACTCTGTATTTGATACAATCCTGTTGACCAGTTACCATTATTGTTTATGGGCTAGCTCTGTCTTAATTATTAACCCATTTCTACTTGTCTAATTATTTCCACGTGGCTCATCTTATCCGGGAGCCGCGGCTGGCGTCTTCCTTCCTCCCTGGTCTACATCTTGACTCCTCCCCACTACTTCCTCTTTCCTTCTCCTGGTCTCCTAGCCCCACCTATCTTGTTTCCTATTGACCACAGGCTTTATTAATTATCCAGTATGAGAAACATATTTACAGAATAACATCTCCCATCACAGCACCTACCCCCACTTCAGTCTCATCACTAATGTGTTTGTTTCCCCACTAAACTATGGATTCTCAAGGCTAGAGACTGTAGTCTTATTGACTTTTCTCAGAGATTAGCATAGTACCTTATGGTCAAGAAATGTGTGAATAAGTCAATTACCCAATGTTCTGGAGACAAATATCCAGGAACTCTCACTAAAACCAACAACAAAATCCCTGTGGTCTTGAAAATGATATGACAATAAAAATCAAAGACATTTAGTCAGGCTTAAAGTTAGCTAAGGTTTGTTTGATTGATTGATTGATTGATACATTCATTCAATAAATATTTGTTGAGTCCCTACAATATGGTAACCAAGTAATTAGCGATGTGCATTAGACCACTACTTTGATGAAGTTTACATTCTCCTCAGCTAAACAGACAAGAAGCACACAATAAAAACAATTCCTAGTTGTAGCAACTGTTACAAAGAAAATGAAACAGGATGACATCAAAGTAGAAGTCTTGAGTCGAAAGGTATTTTCAATTTTGGATTACGTAGTCAGGAAAAGACTTTTTAAAAGAACAGCATTTGGTCTGCTATGTAAATAATGAGAAGAAGCCAGCCATAAAAGGATCTGAGAACGCACCCCTGCAGAAAAGCCCAAGTACGAAGCAGTACTGGGCATGGCCAAAGTCAGTGAGGTAAAAATGGGTGCAGGGTGTTGAGAACACCAAGTTCTGTGCATCTGAAGAATTTGAAAGTGCTGGAGGCATGGTGCAAGATGAGATCAGAAAGGTAGGCTGAGTCAGGGCAAGCCCCTGGATTCTCTTCAAGTTACAACAGAAAGACCCTGGAGGGTTTTCAGTAGGAGTGTGATCAGTTTTGATTTATGTTTTAAAAAGCTCATTCGATGGTTACAAACTTATAAACCAGAATTCCTATCAGTAACACAAATTGAAAGCTATCACTCATTTCTGCTACTGTGGCAACACCCAGGGTAGTGAGACACTAATACACAAAAGAACAAAGATTGCAGCATATCTTTCAAAAAGGCTTGCACTCCATTCCAGGAGACCATGGAAACCACGCCCCTTTGAAAGGAGGCCTTTAACCTAAAGAATGAAGCCCGATCCCAGATGGATACTTAAAAATAGGGGCGGGAAGAGGAACAGTCCACAAATGGACTAGAATCGTTTTTCAGAACTAAGGTATAATTAACTTTCTGCTCACTTCTACTGGCCAACAATCTATGCTGAAAATTCTCTTTCAAATTGTCCGAGATTTGGGAGTTTGGAAGAGAAAAGACTATGCAGAAAGATGTCCACAGTATATCTCCTTTTCCCTTTCTAAAAGTCACAACAGAAAAACCAGTCCAACAACTTGGTCTTATTCTTAGCGTTTCTCCACCAGGCATGACTTTTGTAGCAATGCCTGGCGTCTGTGCTCCCACCAGGACAAGCCTGTGCATCCTATGAGGCTACATGGAAGTTTTCTTAAATAAAACTTAGGAGAGATGGGGATGGAGTCCTACTGGAACACTGCTTTAGTGTTAACGATTTTTGCTTGGAGTAAACAAAAATGACAATTTTCTTCTGAAACTAAAGCAGGACAGGATATCACCGAAGAGGGAGAATGCTGGAGAGAGCCAAGTATGAAGACAATGTGTGCCCCCACCCCAACCCCTGCCCCCAGGTGCATTGGATGAGTAAAGGGGCTAAGGACATGTAGCTTTAGACTGTGAATAAAGGGAAGCAAGCTCTGAAAAAATAAGAGTTTGGAAACAATAATTAGGAGACCCAGGGCACATGCTGAAAAATGCCAGGAATCTATGGTAATAGGTTGTAAAACATGTACTGGCGATACTTATAAGATATAGTCCTTATGTTGAAAAAAAAAAAAAAAGCAAAAAGGCCATGTTTGGGGCTGCCTCCTAAAAGAAGGGGGATATTAATATTTTACCTCCCCAAAGACACTTAGAATTCAGGATGCTGCCAGGCAATGGTGGCACATGCCTTTACTCCCTGTCTTGAGACCCTCCCCCCTCCCAAATAATTCAGTATGATGCTGGGCAAAGAGTTTAGGGTGCACTGGGGAAGAAGAGGTTCTGGTTTAACACCCATTTCTTTACCAGGTACACAAAATGAAGCCACCATTCAGGCTGTGAATGCAATTAAAATGTTAGGTGAAGGAACTGAAGTTACTTTTTAAGTGAAGTCAACTTACCAGAGTTTGGCCACATGATTAAATTCATCACACAAGGGCCTTAACCTGTAATCTGGCATCTATCTGAAGTTTTAAAAAAGGAGCTCTTGGAGAGAGGTTCTGCTGGTTCCCCGAGTGAAAAGGAGTCCCAAGAAGAGGGCAGGAAGAGAGCAGAATGTAGAAGCTACATGCTGCGAGTGAAATGGTCTACCTAGTGAGAAGCTAATGGCAGTGTGTGGGAAGGGCTGATTAATGAACTGAATTGTATGGAAGGACATAATTATAAGTGCCCCACAATTCTATCACAGGACCTATAGTGGGGACAGTCATCTCCTTCATAGCCCTTGAGCACCTGAAGCAAGCTTGCACATGGTGCTCCTTCCCCTCTCTATGTGAAACCATCCTCCCGAATTGACTGAAGATAATTTCCGATGAAGCCCGAGCTGTACTGACTAACTCTACTGTACGAATCCAGGTACTGGTGGCTTGAAGGGCCGAGGGACAGAACAATGACCTTCAGGTGAAGAGACCATTTTGGAAGCTATGGGTGGACTGGCCAGGCATTTTCTTCTGCCCTGAAGGTCAGCATGAAGAGCGGTTGAGAAATGACCTGTATCAACGCAACAGGTCCCCTCCCCCCCCACCCCCATGCACAGTAGTGCTTTGCTCCTTTAGGCCAGGAAACATGACACCCAGTGAACTGGTGGGAAGCCAGGACAGCAAGTGGAAGATAAGCCTTGTGCAGGCTGGATACAGGATATGAGGGAAAGGAGTGAATGTCAGAGCTCTGACAGGGGCACATCACAAATGAGTCCGTTTTTATTATAGTGTTTGTCCTGACGTGTTTGAAATATAGCTAACCGTCCAACTGTGTGGCACTTGAAAGATTCTGGCCTGACAGTTCCAGAGCCCTTCAATACAGTTGGCATTTCATTTAGAAAAAAAAAATATGACCATTGGCAGAGGAGATAAAAAGCTGAAAGAGATCCCAGTGACAGTTAGGCAAAGCGCTCTTGGACTTTTGCTCAACCTTGGAAGGAACTGTTAAGGCAAAAATCACATTGCATTTGCAGTCTTTGCTAGTTCTCCTGCAGAGAGGCAGGGGGCTGCAGGGGGCGAAACAGTGACACAGCAAGGATGTGATGTGAGGGGCTTACCCTCTCAGAGCAGCATTTTCACCCTGCCACCTCAATGACCTTAGAGGGTTGCTTTGAAAGTCAGCTGAGGGGAAAAAAACAACTAGATGACCCTGGAAGATGAAATACTTAATGTGATATAAAGGCTTGCTGTTTGCCATTACTGAAGGCCAATGACAGCAATTATTATTTTTTTTTTACAGTAAAAGGATAGATAGCAGATAATGTTGGTGCCTTTTCTGGGCCCTCATAAGGTCTGTGCCAGAGAGCCTCACTGCCTTTAACCACCATTGAAAGGGTTAAAACCTTTTCAGTTCATAGGCCTTATGACACAAGCCACTGCTGGACTGGCTTGGCTTGCAGGCTGCAGATTGTCCACCTTTGGCCTAGGTTATTAACATAGTTTGGAACTGATTATCTGCTCTCTCCGTATCGGTAAAGATTCCATTTGTCAGAAGATCTACCATCTCACCTGTGCAATCAGCAGAGTCCCCTGTATCTTTACACAGCACCTGGGGTAAAATGCACATGAAGTCTATAAAATACTTGAATGAAAAGCTTTAAGAATCCTATCATTTTTTACAACCAAAATATGCCAATTAAAAAATTTTAAAACTTTTCACAAGATGTTCTTTACTTTGTCCACACTGAAGGCTGCAAGTCCAGTGACTTCCTGGATATTTATGATGTTATGCAACAATCAAGACTCATTCCAGAATGATTTGCTCACCCACCAAATAAACCCATAGGTCTAAGCAATTGCTCCCAATTTTCTCTTCTTGCAGCCTGGCTCAGCCCAACCCCTCCCCACCAAGGGGCTTTCTCTCTCTATAGCCTTGCCTCTTCTGAACATCTTAACAGAAACACACAGTCCGTGTGTTCTTTGTGTTTGGAGTCCTTTCCTTTTCATAATAGTTTCAAGATTCATCAATGTTGTTTTAGATACTATTTATGAAAATGTGTGTGTGTGTGTATAACTGCCTTTTTAAAGTGTAAATTAGGTTCCATTTTGTGAACATTTTGTCCGTCTGTTAATTAACTGATGGATGTTTGTATTGTTTCCAGTTTGGGGATATGAAAGTACCATTTCTGGCTGGGAATAAGGCTTAATGGTAGAATGCCTGCCTAACACAGAAAGGAGACTCCTGGGGTCAGTCTTCAGCATCACAAAACCGACACTGAACCAAACTAAAGTGATGTGTGTCCAGATGAGCATTCTGTACCCATTTTCATGTGAGCATATGTTTACTTCTTTCAAAAATACTTTATTTTTATTTTACATATCAATCCCAGTTCTCTCTCCCTCCTAACCTCCCATGATCCCCGACCACTCTCCCCTCCCCTCCCCTCTCCCCTCACTCCACATGTAGGGTGATGCCTTCCAGGAGGGGTCATCTAAATTTGTCAAGTCATTTGGAGTAGGGACTAGGCCTTCTCTCCTGCCTCTAGGATAAGGGAGTATCCCTCCATGGGGAATGGGCTCCCAAAGTCCTTTTCTGTACCGGGGATACATCCTGGTTCCACTGTCAGAGGTCCCTTAGACTGCCCAGGCCTTCTAACTGAGACCTATGTTCAGAGGGTCTGAGTCGGTCCAATACTGGATTCCCAGCTATCAGTCTGGGGGTCCATTAGCTCCTCTTTATTCAGGTCAGCTGTCTCCATGCTTTTCTGTAGCCTGGTCTTGTCCTCCCTCTCTGCATCTGGATTCCAATTCAGCTGAGTGTTCAGTTGTGGGTGTCTGCTTCTGTTTCCATCAGCTACTAGATGAGGGCTCCATGATGGTGGATGAGTTATCAGGGAAGGGCATTTATGGTAGCCTTTCCACTGTTGTTTAAATTGTTAGTTCTTTTATGCTCTTCTCTCTCTCTCTCTCTCTCTCTCTCTCTCTCTCTCTCTCTCTCTCTCTCTCTCTCTCTCTCTCTCTCTCATTTATTCCTTCCCTGACTCAATCTTCCTAGTCCCACGTGCTTTCCTCCCCTCTCCTTCTCTTTCTCCTAGCTCCCTCTCCACTAACTGCCCCCCCACGCTCTCAATATGCTCAGGAGATCTTGTTCCTTTCCCCTTCTGTGAGGGACCTTATATGAATCTCTTAGTATCCTCCTAGTATCCTAGTTTCTCTGGGGGTGTGAATTTATTTTTATTCCATGTGCATTGGTGTTTTGCCTGGATGTATGTCTACAGGGCGTCAGATTCCCTGGAGCTGAAGTTATTGACACTTGTGAGTTGCCATGTGGGTGCTGGGAATTCAACCTAGGTCCTCTGGAATAGCAGCCAGCTCGCTTAACAACTGAGCCATCTCTTCAGCCCACAAACATACGCTTTCATTTCTCTTGGAAATTCACAGGAGAGAGGAAAGCAGAGTTTCCCCAGGACCGGCTGAGTTCCCTGGGAGTGGGCACAGAGAGTGAGAAGAACCTGGGAGGTTGAACTTGGAGGAATGGAGGAAGAGATGAAACCCTGAAGTTAGCTTACCTGTTTCCCTGGCCAGGGTGTCCTGTGGGTTCCCAGGAAAGGCTGCTTGAGTTGACATCTGGCCTAAAGAAATTTTAACCCTTCCTGTTGCATTATTTGCTATCTGGCCTAAGCTGGCCTCAGATTTTTCACTCCCCCCTGCCTCACTTTCTCCAGTTCTGGGATTACACGCATACTCCCACCACATCTGGGTCTGAATGGCTGTTAAGACTGCATTGCTTAGTTGCCACATATTTTCCAATTTTCTTTTTGTTATGGATTTCTACTTTTATTTTGTTCTGGTCAGAAAAAAAAGTTGTACTTGGTTTCCATTTCTTTGTAGCTAGGAATATTTTCGAGTGTTTATATCCTGACTATGGCTTCTATGAACAGAGAGACCTCCAAGACCAAATTACAAAAATCACAAAAATTGAGTTCTTTCTCAAGTTTTGCAAGAGCAATGGAAACTGGTATAAACCACATGCCACCATTTTTTTTTTGTTGTTGTTGTTGTTGTTCTCAGCTGCTCCAGGCATTTAAATTGGGCCACTCTGTGTCAGACAAAAGGCAAGGAAGACACAGGTCCCTTAGGTAGCACGCTGAAAGACTGCATACCCACTCAATTCCTCCTCCCACGGACCCAAGTTTTCTATCTTCATGTTGAGCTGCTCTTGAACGAGGGGCTGGCACAGGAAGTGAAATTGCTCTTTTCACTAATTGCTTGTGTAAGTGTGGCTGTCCATTGTTTTGGGCTCTTCTAGAAAAGCACATTTGATGACTTGTTTTGCTTGTTGTTTGGCTTGGGTTTTGAGACAGGATCTGATTATGTATGACAAGTTGGCCTGCCTTACTATCTTACTTACTTACTATACTTACTGTCCTACCTGTCCTAGCCTCCTGAGTTCTGAGATTTGTGTGCTATTACATTCAACCAGATAGGTGTCATAACAACTTAGTTAAATTATAGACCTCTCACAAGGACACACACACACACACACACAAACACACACACACACACACACACACACACACACACACACACACACACACACCATAGTTAAATCGATGTTTTGGGAGAGGACTGTAATATCCTATCTTGCCATTTTGCTGATGTCACTTGAACCCTATTCTCTTTTCTTTTTTGAGTTGATTCAAAGTCTTTCTCTGTTAAAAACAATGTTTGAGCACCCACAGGGATGCTTCTATCTGTTTCTCTTTCCTTTGGTATGGATCCTACTAGTATGTTTCTTTGTATTTCTTGTTATATTTTGTTAAAAATATGAACATTTAAAATTTGATGTGATAAGTATGAGAATCGTACTGTTCCTCATTTTCATGGTTTGTTGCTGTTTCTTGTGGCTGTTCTTAATTGTGTTTTAGCGATCTTTAGAGTTTGGCAAGTCTATAGTTTCTGTTGTAGCAAGCAATGAAAAGCTCTGTTAAGTTAGCTTGATGTTCAGTTAGTGAAGAAAAATATCTTTAGGCTCTCCTTTCAAGATCCAGCCACTTTCTCTTTATTAAACACCAGCCTGGTTGCTATTTACAAGAACTCAATTAATTTCCTGAGCTCCAACAAAGTTACTTATGATAGCTTTCCAGTTTTTCATTGTTCTTCCTCTATGGAGGGAAAGAGCCATTAAAGTTCCTTGTTCTTCTGCCATTTTCACTGGCATTATCTGGATCTCATTTTTTTTTTTAAAAAAAAAACTATTGTGAATACTTAAATGTCTGGATTGTTCAGGTTGGATAAGTCATTGAAATGAGGCTATCTATGAAAAAATAAAACTGCCTTTAACCAGCCAAATTTTCTTTTCTGTTTACATGGCACATGGGAAGGATACAACTTATTTCTCCAGGTTATTCTGAAAATTAAGCAGTGCAGTCTAAAAATGTGTTCCTGCTAAGATCTAAGCACAAACTACTAATCTAAGCAGAAGGCAGATTTTGAGAGAAACGTGCTACAGGACAGGTAGAGGACAACTGGGGTGATAATCCTTATCTCTTCTATACCAGGAACAATACCAACACGCTACACTTTGAAGAGGTAAGATGAGAAGACAAGTAAAAAAAAATTCACTTTACAATCTTGTCCTTGATCAGTGGCCATAATTTATGACCTCACTTCATAGAGAACCTTTCAGATACATACACGAGGAGTTCAAGATATGTTTTTTTGATTAATCAGAACACATTTAGTTCCCTACATTTTCTTCAAAATTTTCAGACTTGTCCAAACAACAAGAATTTCTCTCTCATTTACCTTTTTATTTGTATCACTAGTTTGTTTTTACACCATTGTAAATTTTGTGTGTGTATGTGTGTGGTTTACCCTGTCTGTTTTTTTCATTACTGTCCTACAATGTCCTTGAGAATATTTTTTTACATATACATCGTATTTGTTATTGCATTCAAAGTCACATTGTGCATGTAGTAGATATCTATATTTGTTGGGTGTTTGAGGAAATATCTGACAAAAGTAACTTAAGAAAGGAAAGGTTTATTCTGGCTCACAATTTGAAATATATAGTCTGTTGTTGCAGGAAAATCATAGAGTCAAAAGTTTGAAGATGAAGTTCCCTTTCTCTTTTCTCTTCAGTCAAGGAAACAGTGGCATCTGTCTTTAGGGTGGATCTTCTCTGATCAGTTAGACCTTTCTAGAAACATCCTCATAGACACATGGACATGTGTTTCCACAGTAATCCTAAATTCTGTCAGGTTGACAATGAAAATTAACCAAAATACACAAACTTGTAGAATTCGCCCAGAATTTCCATGTAAAGGCAAATCATTAGTCCTGTGGGTTCTTTTACAGGCTTTAACATGCTTCAGCATAGAGCAAAAGAGCAAAATCCTAAATAATACTTACAGTGGAGTAAGATTCTTAATCTAAATAAAACACATTCTTTTGAATAAGAATTCCTCCATCTCCAAATTGTATTATTTTTTATTAACCCATTGATGCTTTCTGCTAAATCAAAAGTTCTAGAAGCTTTTCAGCCCACAGAACCCCAGATTCAAAGTCAAATTGCCTAGACATTTAAGTGTTGATTCTTCACCTCTGACCTTACAGAATGAAGCAGAAACTTTGCACTTAGCATTTTTTTCTACAGCCTTTCAAGTCAGTAAACTTGGGGACACATCACCCCACTCCTCCAGTTTGTGGACTGACAGAGAGTGATTGTTAATGATAGAGATTCCTCCCAAGTCCATTAGTTTTTTTCTCCCCCTTTTGATTATATAGGGCAACCTGGCCCATTCTACAGGGTTTCTTCCTGCCATCACGATATTGGCCCTTAATTATGAAAGCTTTTGCCTGGAAAGCTGTGTCAGAGGTTAATGTGACTATTTTTTCCTTCTCCACAGATTCACTTTACTGGAAGCTAACTCCCCAGAATGCAGCTTAGAGAGTTATTTATCTTTATAATTTGAAAAGGCCATGCTCATGCTCCGGTTGACTCTGGTTGAATCTTACTATTGTTATTTTTCCTCTGTCACCTCCCACCAGTCTCATCAGCTAAAAAGATCCAAAACAGACTGCAAGAGAGAGTAGGTCAATAGCATGCAGGCTTGGTCTTCTAAAGGGCATGGCTTTTTGTCTTTCCCCCCCAAAAAATGGTTTGTCAGTGGATGCTAGAAGACAAGGACATGGATGGCTCTCCAGGGCTTTTCCATCTTGAATTTGAATGAGCCTGGCTGCTGTGAATCAATAACAATCTTCACTTCATGCTTTTCAGCTGCCCTAATATGCTATTCAGATCATCACTGTTAAAACACGAGGTGGAGAGCACATTTTTGTGTTGCAAAGGTAGTCACATTTTCATCCCAGTGCCTTTTAGTGTCTGACTCAGAATCTCTATTTAGTGCTTTTGCTGAGGCTTGGGGATGGTAAGAAGGTGAGATTATATCCTACACTTCAGAAACCAGAAAGCAGCTTCTCTGAGGATGTTCCCCTTTATCTGGAAGAACCTACATCTTGGGCATAAGAGACACAAACAGATGGATGAGGAGAAAGGTTTAGGCCAGCCTCAAAGCTGGGTTCAAAGGTTATTTCTTCTGGGATGAATTAATGTTTCTTTTCTTCTTTCCATCTTGACCCCTGAATCCTACAGCCCTCTCCAGAGCAACCCCTGTTATCAGTTTGGTATATTTCCCTCAAGACTTTCTTTATACATATCCATACACACATCTGCATCTATATATACTGAAAATACACGATTTAAAAAATGTAAACACTATCACATTTCATTCTGCAGCATTTCCCGCTTCTAAAAAAAACCAGTGGTTTTTAAATGTTAGCATGCATCAGAAATACCTGGGAGACTTACTTGCTAAATCACAGGTTTCTTCTTTTTATTTTCAAAATTACATTGATTTACTTGGTGTGTGTGGGTGTGTATGTCAGAGAGGGGAGGGATGGACGGGAGGAGGGAGGGAAGGAAAGAGAGAGGGGAGGAAGGGGAAAGGGAGGGAGAGAATTTGTAACACAGAATGTGTGGGAATCAGAGAACAAATTGAGGGGGTCAGTTCTTCATCCACCATGTGAGTCCCAGGGATAGACCTCAGGCTCTCAGAGTTGGCATCAGGCATCTTCATCCAATTTGCTGTCTTGCCAGTTCTAAAGCTGTTCTCACTTTTACAGTTTCTGATTCAGTGGGTCTAGGCTGGGGCTTAAGAATGGACTTTCCTGAAATATTCACAGGTAACCTGAAGCTGCTGGTCCAAGGACTATATTTGCAGAAAGTCAACTAATCTAAACAATACACTTGAAGATTTTTCTGTGAATACATTTTATTGTTATAACTTCTATGTAGCATTCACAGTACGTTTTTATACATACTCATGCTATCGTGTTTACCTTGTGTTAGTCTGGGTAGCAATCTTTTCTCCACCAGTTGCTTTTTATTACCCCCAGCCCACATGCTCACAATAAATTGAGCTTTACGTGAGAAAATATTGAATCTTTTGTCTTTCTGTCCCTTAAGAGCACCTTGCACATAATACACACTCATTGAAAGAGTGACTGAGAGGGTGAATAGACCACTTGATGCTGAGTGGGTATATGGTTTTGTGGGGAGGTTCAGGAAGATTTCTAGCTATCTGAGGCCTCCAGATGTGATGCTAGTGTTATATTGATAGGTATGGTGTGATGGAGTGGGGATGAGAGGTAAATACTTGTGGAAAAAGGCTTGTAAGATGACTCCTAGATTTCCCCTACCTCTTCTTTGCCCTCCATCTATCACTGTCTCCACATCCTCAACAACAACAACAGAAAAAAACAGTTACTACATGATGGCAAAAGAGATTCTGGTAAGATGCTGGTGATTTAATACTTACACGTTACCAGAGACAGAAATCACTCATATTGAACATTAATATTATTACCTGAAAGACAGAATCTTATTGGGAATGGCTATACATGAGAATTCATATTCCAAAATCCTGAAATGTGACATGCTCTGAAACCCAAAACTGCTTGCTTGCACAATGATATGAGGTTACTAAGCCTGTGAGATTATTGCAAAATCTGAAACACTTCTGGTCTCATGCATTTTGGAAAAGGGGTACTAAACCTGTACTTATTTTACACTTTGAATTTAGCATTTTTCATTTGAGAAGCATAAGGCATTCTTATCACTTTGGTCCTTATCTCTTCTGCCTAGAGTGTGATAGTTTGCTCTCAGAGAAACATTTGCTGTAGTCATATGCAGATACCTGACATATCTCCATTGGGTTTGCAATATGTTTTCTTCTGATCAGTCACATTTCTTTACTAAGGCATGAGTAATAATCCTCTGCTCATGGAATGCAGCAATGGAAATCACATATCCATAGAATTAGTATGGTGCCATACTAAAATCTGAGGGCCACAGAAGAATTTTAAGGTAATATTTCTGTTCTTGAGAAGTTTATATGTTAGGTGTGAACATTAGGCATTTACAAACACACCATTCTAGCAATGATACATAGTGATGAATCATTAGGTGTTCATAAGTATAGCATAAATCTATCAGATCTACAGTCGCCACCTTCCACATCAGATACTGATAAAGATCCTCTGCTTGCCAAACTATAGACAAGATTCTGAACCCCTCAGCCCATTTGCAAACTACCAGCAAAGTAACCTGGTAATTGTAGTATCTGGTCATCGTCAGCAAGAATCCTGTTAGGTTGGTTTGGCCATACTGTTCCTTGCTGTGTTCTTTGGCTAAAAATGCTCAGGCTGTATCTGGAATCAAACCTAATCTCTCTCCCACTGAAAAAAAAATCCCCTTATACCAGACTATACTTTCACAAATGACACCTTATTTTAAAAAAAAAGATTCATCATCATCATTATTACTATTTAATTGTGTGTGTGTGTGTGTCTGTGTGTGTGTGTGTGTGTGTGTGTGTGTGTTTATGCAGGTGCCTTCAGTATCTAGAAGAGGTTATCTCCCTTAGAGCTAGAGTTGAATAATGTAGGTGATGGGAACTGAACTCAGGTCTTCTACAAGAGCAGTGCTTTTTTTTTTCATAAATACTGAGCTATTTCTTCAGCCTCAACCACTAAACTGTTAAACACTAATGTAAATATAACTACTTTCAGTAAAAATATACTATGAAATGTGTATGTTTTCTTAGACTTAGAGTAAATAAATGAACATAAATATCTCATTAAGAATTTGTATATTGCCTGGCAATGGTGGCACCTGCCTTTAATCCCAGCACTCGGGAGACAGAGGCAGGTGGATCTCTGTAAGTTCCAGACCAGCTTGGCCTACAAGAGCTAGTTTCAGGACAGCCTCCTTGTCTCGAAAAACAAAACAAAACAAACAAACAAACAAAAACAAAAAACCAAAACAAAACAGTAACAACAACAAAAAGAAAAGAAAAGAAAAGAAAAGAAAAAAAGAAAAGGAAAAGAAAAAGAAAAAAAGAAAGAAAACTTTGTATATTGCCTGGTAGTGTGACAGCACTGTTTAGGAAGCTGAGTCAGAAAGACCAGGAGTTTGAAGACAGCCTTGGTTACCTAATAGGTTCACTGATAGTTTGATCTACATGGTGAGAATTTTTCATTAACAAAGAGCTCAATAGTAAAGTGCTTGCCTAGCATGTACATAGCCCTCCACTGAATCCCCATGACTACAAAAGGATCATTTGTATTAATTATATGCTAAAATGATAATTTTCAATATATTAGATTACATAAAATATAGTATTAAATTTATTCCACCTATCTTTTAACTTTAAAATGTTGTTATTACATAAGTTGGAGATACATGGTTCATATTATCATCCTGTTGAACAGAGCTAGTGTAAATAATGGGTTATAAGAATTCATATAAAGAAAAGTCTAGTGAACTGGGCTAATCCCAGAGGAGATGGGACTCTTGCTCACAAATGATGCAAACAGCACTTAGACTAACTTAATGAAACACACATGCATATGTGCACACAAAGATGGGAGACTTTACTGGCTCACATAACTGGGACCTCTATATAACGTTTGAAACTGTCAGAAGCCACCTCAAACACCAGGTCCAACCAAGAGGAGAGAACAGCCTGAGTGTTCTTGACTCTGTTTGAGCCCTCGGACTCACAGTGCCCTAGGCAAGTGAGCCAAACAGTAAAACCAGGCATTCATTTTCCCTCTAGCTTCAGTAGAAAATTCCAAGAGAGAATCCTAATTGGCCTGGTAATACCTGTGGCTGCGGAGGCTAGAGCTCTCTAATTGCAAGCTTTTCTACAGTCACCTAGAGAGGGGAAAATGTGTTCCAGTGGAACTAGAAGAGGGGAATTAGAAAACCATATGGGGAAAGCAAAAATAAGTATGTACAGTACAGCAGGATTGTACATATGTAAATGTAATTAAGATAAAAATATAAATGCACTTTAGATAAGTTAATGTGCTACATAATGCCAAGGACCTTTTTTTCGGATTAAGGCTTTTTCTATTTAGTTGAAGAAATATTTTTAAGGTTTTACCTCATGGAGAGATGGTCCAGCCATTAAAGGCCTTACCCTTTCAGAGGAGGGGTAGGTTCGGGGGATATAGGAGGGGAGTGGGAGGTGGGAGAGGAAACTGTGGTTGGTATGAAAGATGAGAAAATAAATAAAATGAAAAATTACAGGCTCACAATCAAAAACACAAGAAATACTTTTAAAGTTTTGCCTCATTCCTTCTCTCTGGCTCAACATCTTATCCCCTTTAATGAGAGCCAATGTGGTGTGTGGGGGGAGATAAGATTTATATTTAGCTCAAGCCAACACTGAATAAGAGCTTTGCCATTTGCCTGATAGCAAACACTGATAAAGTACTTGAGGGTTTGAATCTCAGTTTCCTCATTTACAATATGGGTAGAATAACATCTATCTTGCAAATCTGTCAGGAGAATTATGTGCAACAACCTAATAGGTACCTGATAAATCCCTCATCCTTTGAAACATTTGGAGGATATTATATTAAAATTATATCTTTTACCCTCCTAATCCTCCCATCCATGTACCCTGTCTTGGTCCCTTTCAAACTCATGGCCTCATTTTCTTTAATTGCTATTTTGTTGTTATTGGTGGTGGTGGTGGTGGTGGTGATGGTGTGCATGTGTGTGTGTCTGTGTTTTCCTAAGCACAAAACCATAAACTGCTCTTTCTGTATAATGTTACCTGTATGTATATGATTTCAGAGTTGACCATTTGGTATTAGATAATTGATTGGTATGCTCTACCAAGGAGGAGACCATTTCTCCTGCTTTCAGCATTCTTTCCCTACCTGTAGATCTTTGTCTAGGGTTGTTGAGTCCTTGCAAGCTTTCTGTTGTCCATATTAGCAAGTCTCTTGGTACATTTTACATTCTTGCTTGGGTCCTAATGATAGGGAATATCGCTATTCTGGGCTGAAATGCACGGTAATGCAGCAACTAACTTCTTGAACCTAAAAAAATAAAGTGCTCTGGTATGCAGTGTTGGTCAATTTCCATGTTGTAAATTCTGTCACCATGGCAGATTTCAAGTTCCCAGTGTCTGGTTATGAAACACGGAATTGGTATGCACATGCTGCTAAAGTGAACACAGAGCACAGAGTTGGAAATAGGTGCAAGTAGTCAGTTTTCATCTCTCCATGTCTGTGCTCCAGCTTTCTCCTGGGTCATCACTATCAGACTGCTGGACCCTTAAAGAACAGAATGTAAATCTTACTATTTGCAAATATTGTTCCAGAAATTCTCTCTCTCCATTCCTTGTTTAGCTTCCTTATGTTTCTTAGCTTTTCTGTTGTCTTGGGTGAAGGTAAGTAATTGCTTTGTGGTTTTAGGGCAACTGACTCCCAGGTGAACGAAGATCTCTTATTGCAGAAGTTCAAAATGGTTTTCCAGGCAAAACCAGTTCGGAGGAGCTTAAATTGAAAACAATAAGAGATCTTAATCTGAAGAAATTTGAAAATAGTTTTCCTCACTAGTTTGTGTCTGTTAAAAATAACAGATTGCTTTCACTACATACCTAGCAAAATAACTAACATAAACTGCAAAATACTGGAAAGGCTGGAGAGAAACTGGATCACTCATTTATTTCTGGGAGGGATGTACAATGGTACAGCCATCTTGAACAATTGTTTGTCAGTTTTATTAAAATACAACAAGGGAAAAAGGATTCAGGGGGAGTAGGAAGGGGATATGAGAAGACAATTGGGATGCAAAAGGGATCAAAACCAAATTCTATGTATGTGTGCACAAATTATCGAAGAGTTAACAGCAAAACCCATATAAGTATGCAACTGCAATGCCATCATTCCTGGACATTTATTCCAGTGAAAGGAAATGTTATATTCACATAGAACCTGAATATAAATGTTCAGCCCAGTTTTTATCATAGCAGACAAATGTTCAGCCCAGTTTTTATTATAGCAGTCATGTGTTTATAAGGCTCCCAAATTAATATGTTGAAATCCTGATTTTAGGAGGTATGGAGTCTTTGGTCATGAGTGTAGTGCCCAAATAAATAAGATGCATGCACCCTAGAGAACATCCTTGCCCTCTAACATTCCTATGGGATTGCATGAAATTGGCAGTGTTTGATCTGGAAGAGGGTCTCTCTCAGTGCCTGGAGATCTGGCTAGCCTTATCTCAGATTCCCAGCCTTAAGGACAGTGAGGACTAATTTTCTGTTGCTTATAAAGAACCAAATTTGCCTGTTTTGTGCTGCTATTACAAAATTGCCCAGACGGTGTAACATGTAAATAACAGATTTATTTCTCATTACTGGAGATTCATAGACCTACGCAAGTTACAGGACTGTGGCATGCAATACAAGCACACATAGTGATTACAAGTAAAATGGGAAAGCAAAGGAAGGTAAGTCATATCACTGTTGAGGTGGGAGACCACATCTTTGCAAGTTGTTATCATTTGGAGAAACTGGACAAGGTACGTGTGATCTCTGTCTTATTTGCATATAACTATATACAAATCTATGATTTTCAATTAAACAAATCTATGATTTTCAATTAAACTTTCAGCAAAAAAGTAAAGGTTAGAAAAACACTATAAAAAAATAGGGAATGGGGAGGAAGATCCTTGATCCTATTTGACTCCCGAGTTCTTTAGTAATCAGTCTAATTCTAATGGGGACCTTTAATTGCCTCATTTCCTCCAGACTTCCTCATGCTTCAGCACTGATCTTTTTCTCCACTAATTTCTTGGTTTTAATTCCCACACTTTCCCATGTTACTCCGACTTGCTTCTGTGTGTTAAATGCACGTTTGAAAAATCATCTTCTCATTTCCCTTCTCTCATGCATTTTTTGACAGATGGTATTCTTACTGGTGACCTGTTTATCTTTTTAAAAATAAAATAAAATAAAAACAGGAAACGTTAAGCTAATATCAATGTTGAAAATACCGGCTCATGGCATTACATGGTTAGGCTGTTGCAGTCATGTCTGGAAAAGCTTGCTTGTGCAGGCCAAGTCTTTTCCATTTTAGTCATTTTTGTTTTGTTTTGTTTTGTGATCTCCCTACGTAGCCCCAGCTGTCCTGAAACTCACTATGTAGACCAAGCTTGCCTTAAACTCATAGAGATCCATTTGCCTCTGTCTCCAGACTATTGGGATTAAAGGGATGCAGCATCTTTAATTTATTTTAGTTATTTTAGAGCATGTTTAACAAGAATAGAAGAAGCTTTGCAATTAGACAGACATAGGTATAAACTTTTTATATGTATGGGTGTTTTAGCTGCATGTATGTGGACCCCATGTGTGTAGCACATGCACATGCATGGGGCAGAAGAGGGTGTCAGATTTCCCAGAACTGGAGCCACAGCAGATTGTGAACCACCATGTGGGTGCTGGGAACTGAACACAGGTTTTCCACTAGAGCAACAAGCTCTCTAAACCACTGAGTCATCTCTCCAACCCCCAGACATGTTTTAACTAAGAGTTTGCCATTTATGGACTGTGATTTTAAGCTATTGAATTGGTTTCCTGGCCTGTATAATGGGGATAATAATAGTCTGGCTTGTGGGAATGTCTTCCTTATTTAAATTTGTAGATGATATCCTGCAATTCCAAGGTTTTAAAGACTATGTATGTATGTATGTATGTATGTATGTATGTATGTATGTACGTTATTAATATATCTATCTCTGAAGTGACCTTGAACTTGAAATTCATGTCTCATAATTTACACCCCAATTTTGGATTTTTTTCAAGCGTTTGAATTTTTCCATCTCTAAATCTGAATTCTCAGTGACTGGCTATGCCTTCTTCAAGGCACTTCTGCTTGAGTGTTCTGCATTTCAGCAAATAATCCCACCATTTCCCCAAATTTGGTATTCCTAGAAATCTTGTCTTTCCTTATATACCCTACATCTCCCTACGTAGCCCCAGCTGTCCTGAAACTCACTATGTAGACCAAGCTTGCCTTAAACTCATAGAGATCCATTTGCCTCTGTCTCCAGACTATTGGGATTAAAGGGATGCAGCATCTTTAATTTATTTTAGTTATTTTAGAGCATGTTTAACAAGAATAGAAGAAGCTTTGCAATTAGACAGACATAGGTATAAACTTTTTATATGTATGGGTGTTTTAGCTGCATGTATGTGGACCCCATGTGTGTAGCACATGCACATGCATGGGGCAGAAGAGGGTGTCAGATTTCCCAGAACTGGAGCCACAGCAGATTGTGAACCACCATGTGGGTGCTGGGAACTGAACACAGGTTTTCCACTAGAGCAACAAGCTCTCTAAACCACTGAGTCATCTCTCCAACCCCCAGACATGTTTTAACTAAGAGTTTGCCATTTATGGACTGTGATTTTAAGCTATTGAATTGGTTTCCTGGCCTGTATAATGGGGATAATAATAGTCTGGCTTGTGGGAATGTCTTCCTTATTTAAATTTGTAGATGATATCCTGCAATTCCAAGGTTTTAAAGACTATGTATGTATGTATGTATGTATGTATGTATGTACGTTATTAATATATCTATCTCTGAAGTGACCTTGAACTTGAAATTCATGTCTCATAATTTACACCCCAATTTTGGATTTTTTTCAAGCGTTTGAATTTTTCCATCTCTAAATCTGAATTCTCAGTGACTGGCTATGCCTTCTTCAAGGCACTTCTGCTTGAGTGTTCTGCATTTCAGCAAATAATCCCACCATTTCCCCAAATTTGGTATTCCTAGAAATCTTGTCTTTCCTTATATACCCTACATCCAAAAGCGGTGACCATAGCTCCAAATCCCCAACAAGTTTTCTTCACTATGCTTCCCACCACCTATTCACAGGCCATCTCTTCACTGTCCATGGGCAATAGTCTCCCTAAGAGGGTTTGTTTCAGCTCCCTTACAGTTTATTCTCCAAATATATCAGAAAAAGAGTTAAAAAATCTAAAGCTGATTACCTAACTCTTCTGCCTGAGACCTTCCAATCTCTCCCCTGAACAAATGCTCTGACTAAGTCTGCCAGCCACATTCCCCATGAAAGCCAACAAGCTCTCCACAATGAAGCCTTCCTTCTCTAATTTGTTCTGCAAAGAGTATCCCCTTTATTTCTGTAAAGCCAGCCTCTGTGAGTTCCTTAAACACATCAAATTCCTTCCTGCCCTCATGTTCATGGGGTAGCTATGCCATAGGCCTGGAGCATCCCTCCCCCTTTGGGGCCTGAAATTTGCTCAATTTTACCCTCTAGGTCTTGGCTTCAATAGCACCCCCTTGGTGATTCATTGTTATACCAAGCAAATCCTCCATTTTAGTCAAATTAACATCTTGTTCTCTTTTCTTTTGATGTCAATGTTGGCGTTTGAACTGAGGACCTTATACATACTAGGAAAATATTTTATCACTTTGCTCCATTCCAGTCCTCCATATGCCCCACCCTCATAGGGATTATCCAGGCATGTATCATTATATACTTCTTCCCATTCTTATCTGGCTTTCTTCACTGGAACGTAAGCTCCATGAAAGCAGGGAGTTTGAATAACATACTGTTGCTTCTTGCTGCTTAGTACTGTATTGGCACATAGAAGGTCCAAAGCAAATATTTGCTGAACTGAAGATATTCCAAAAAGTCATTAGAATATGTCTATTTTTCATCTGTATTCAGAAGTATACTAGAGATATGTTCCTATATGCATGCACATGCTCACAATTGACCATAATCCCCCCTTTCATTGTAAGCAACTTATAACTTTGAGAGTTTCTCCATAAATGGTTATGAAATGAATATATAGAGTCCTCTATGATGGCCTTGGTCACAGGCAACAGTGATGAATCTGTTATCTGCTTAGACATTTTTAGGGCATTTTTCTAAATCTGTTGCCCCCCCCCCAAATGAAGGTCACAAGCTGCCTATATGAGTTAATGGAAGACAGTAACAGTTAAGGCAGTTAGGGAAGTCAATGCCAGAGGAATCTGATGGCAGTGAGGAGCTGGTTCCCAGTGAGGAGTGGAGATAGGGTTCTTGGGTCACTGCAGTTGTTCTCAAACTTCAGTGTTTGTAAGGGAGCAGGGACTCTGATTCAATAACTCTGAGATAGTGTGAACATGCATCTTGGTGTGTCCAGGCATTTACCAGGTTTATGGGCAAGAACAAAGCATTCCCTCACTTCTAGGAAAACTCAAATGACTGATCAGGTTGCTTCTGGGGTTAGCTATTTTAAGATAAGACCCTCAGGTGTTTCTGATACATATGGCTCCCAGGTCATGGTTGAATCGTGTGCAACATGGATTAGAGGCTTGGTGGCAGCTCAACATACTTCAGTGACTGTTCTCCATTCTGGACCCAAATAATAGCATTGGCTCAGCTGCTGCTGTTCTCTTTCCAACCCCAGCTAAAAGGAACACTTTGCAAGGCTTCAATTGATTCAAGAAGATTGAAAATGCAGGGCTAAGTGATTAAACCTCTTACAGAAGGAAGAACATTTAAATGCCTAAATTGCTTGAGTACTTCAAAAATAGGGAGAAATGGCCAAATTGTATCACCCAGAAAGTCCTAAAATAATCAACTAAAAAGAGCTACTCAGACTGCCAGCGGTGTGGTGTCATTCCTTCTTGGTCACTTCAATGGCTGTGGCCAGAGTTGTTAAGTGATCTACAAAATGTTAACTTTTCCATCAAGGCTGCAGACACTGTCACAGGCACAGGGATACATTTGAATTGTGTAAATGAAAGGGTGTCAAAGGACACCAATCTCTCTTTCCTCAATCATCTCCAGTTCTTTCAGAGATTTTCATCTCAGTTGTCTATGCAGCCTAAGAGCCATTTGAGTTTCTGTACCTTAGCTTTCATGGTTGAAATGAGTACAACTAAGAATATAACCTTTAGTTTAAAATAAGACAGGGTGATGGGGGGCAATTGCCTAACTAAAGGTTTCTTTTCAGTACAGATTCTCTTTGTGCCTTACAGCCAGTGTTTGTGGAGAAACTAAAACCTTCATACATGGCTTCTGATGTAGTATCGTGGTACAGATTTTGTGAAAAACAGTTTGGAAGTTTGGAGGGAAAAAACCCAGTTCAACATAGAATTACCATTGCTAGGATTACTGAAAAGACACTTAGTCTGCAAAGGTCAGGAATGACCCGAGATTTGCACATGGACTTTGAACTGTGGAGTTGGGGGGATATAGAAAGGGCAGGAAGATGGGAGTCAGCCAATAGCAAAGTAGATGAGGCCAAAATCCAAGATGGGTCAGAAAAGTAAATAAATACTACATGTTGAGAAGAAAGTACAAACCAATGGCAATGCTACACAAAGTGAGTCTTCTGGTTGTTGCCAATTCCAAATTTAAACCATGTAGCGACCGCCCCCTAAACTTATAGCACATTACATTGCTTGCTTCTGTAACAATCTTTACTGTTTCTCTTTGTTCTCCCAGACCCATTCCCTCAGCCTCAACCCTAGAGCTGCAACAGATCACCAGTTGCAGCTTTCTCCCTCTGCCCTGCCCATTGGATCCCACAGATAATCCCTCCTCAAGTCTTTACCCTCACTGGTATTTCAGCCCCCAACTCCAGAAGGCACCCTTTGCTAATCCACAGGCCATGCCTGCCAGAAAACCAAGTAGGCTGCCCACGGATCTTCTCCTGTCTTTCTTCTCTCCCAGGCTTAATCCCTGGAGTCTCATCCCCACCTCTGCATTAGAGCACCTGTGGTAACCTTCCCTGCCTACCCCTTCCCACCCCAACACCCACCCCCCACTCTGATCTCCCATGGATCTCACAGATATTCCTCTTCTACTCTCCTTACTCTGAATTGTTTTGTCAAAGATCCCAACTTTGCCCATCAGACAAAATAGGTTGAAGATCAACCCTCACCTCTCCTACTACTCCTGAGATCCAATTCCCCCAGCCTCATCCCCAGCTCTGTAGCAGGAAGCCTGCTGTGGTTTCCCTTTCCTCTCTGACTTTATCCCCAAGGGCTCACAAAGACCTTCTCCTCCAACCTTCCTTCCACCAACTCACCCCAGTAACCCAGCCTCCAGCACCATCAGGCATTCCCTGTGAACAAACCAGTTGAGCAGGCTAGGGAACACACAGCTATTACATTCTCCAGAATTCCAGAGAAACAGAAACCAAGAAACAAAACATCCACCAAAGACAAATCAGCACTTACACATATATTCATTTCAAAGCCAGATGCCCAAACATCAGCAAAAAACAAAACAAAACAAAAACAAAACAAAAACAAAAACCCACAATAACAACCAGGGCAATAAGTCTCCACCAGAGCCCAGCTATCTTACCACAGCAGGCCCTGAATATTCCAACATAGATGAATCACACACAAAAAAAAAAACAAATATATGAAAATACCCTTAAAGAGGGAATGAATAAATTCCTTAAAGAAATCCAGGAAAACACAAATAGTTGAAAGAAAGGAATAAAAACGTTCAAGACCTGAAAATGGAAATACAATCAATAAAGAAAACACAAACAGAGAGAATTCTGGAAGCTAAAAACATAGGAATTCTAATAGGAACTACAGAGGTAATATTCACCAACAGAATACTAGAAAAAAATCAGTAGCTTTCCTATATACAATTGGACTGAGAATGAAATTAGGTAAACACTTTCACAATAGCCTCAAATAATATAAAATATCTTGGGGGTAACTCTAAACAAGCAAGTGAAAGTCTTGTATGATAAAAACTTCAAGTCTTTAAAGAAAGAAATTGGAAAAGCTATCAGAAGATGGAAAGATAGCCCATACTCATATATTGGTAGAATTAACATGGTGAAAAATGGCTATCCTATCAAAAGCAAGCTACAGATTCAATACATTCCCTATTAATTACCGACACAATCCTTTTTTTTTGTTTTTGTTTTTGTTTTTCTGTTTTTTTTTTTTTTGTTTTTGAGACAGGGTTTCTCTGTGTGACTTTGGAGCCTGTCCTAGCACTTACTCTTTGGACCAGGCTGGCCTTGAACTCACAGAGATTCGTCTTCTTCTGCTTCCCAAGTGCTGAGACTAAAGGTGTGTGACACCACTGCTTGGCCACTAACACAATTCTTTACAAAACTTGAAAGGACAATTCTGGACATTAGATGGAAAGCCAAAAGACCCAGGATAGCCAAAATAATCCTGAACAATAAAAGAACTTCTGGAAGTATCACCATCCCTGATTTAAAACTGTACTGCAGAGCTATAGTAATTAAAATCACATGGTATTAGCATAAAACAATGTGTTAATCAATGGAATAGAATTGAAGACCCAGAGCTGGGCAGTGGTGGTGCATGCCTTTAGTCTCAGCACTCAGGAGGCAGAGGCAGATGAACCTCTGTGAGTTTAAGACCAGCCTGGTCTATAAGAGTTAGTTCCAGGACAGGCTCCAAAGCTACACAGAGAGACCCTGTCTTGAAAACAAACAAACAAACAAACAAAAAAGAATTGAAGATCCACTTGTAGATCCAAACACCTAGGGATACCTGATTTTTTGACACTAGGGAAAAAAAAGACATCATCTTCAACAAATGGCACTTGTCAACCTGGATGTCTGCATGTATATATGGAGAAGAATAAAAATAGATCTATATCTGTCACCATGAACAAATCTCAAGTCCAAGTGGATCAAGGACCTCAACATAAAGCCAGATACACTGAACCTGATAGAAGAGAAAGTGAGGAATGACATGGAACACGTTGGCACAGGGGATGACTTTCTGAACAGAACACTGATGGCATAGGCACTAATATTAATAATTAATAAGTGAGACCTTATGAAACTGAAAAGCTCCTTTAAGTCAAAGAACACCATCATTTGAACAAAGCAGCAGCCCACAGAAAAGGAAAAGATTTCCCCAACTCCACATCTGATAGAGGACTAATAGTCAAAATACATAGAGAATTCAATAAACCTGACATCAAGAAAACAAAAAGCCCGACTTAAAATGGGGTACAGATCTCAAGAGAGAATTCTCAACAGAATCTCAAATGGCTGAGAAAACTTAGATAAATCTTCAACATCTTTGGCCATCAGGAGAATGCAAATCAAAATTACTTTGAAATTGCACCTTATACCTCTTAGAATGGCTAAGATCAATAACACACGTGATAGCTTTTGGTGGACAGGATGAGGAGCAAGGGGATCACTCTTCCTTTGATAGTGGGTGTGCAAATGTACAGCCACTATGGAAATCAATATGGTGGTTCCTCAGAAAACTGAGAATCAATCTACCTCAAGACTCAACCATAACACCCTTAGGCATGTACCCAAAGGACATTCCATCTTACCATAAGGACATTTGTTCAATCTTATTCATTGTGGTTTTAGTCATAATAGCTAGGAACTGTAAACATTCTAGATGTTCCTCAACTGAAGAATAGCTAAAGAAATTGTGGTACATTTACAAAATACAGCTTTTTAAAAAATGGCATAATGAAATTTGCAGTCAAATGGGTGGAATTAGAAAATAAACATGCTGAGTGAGATAACCAAGACCCAGAAAGACAAATATGGTATATGTTCACTTATAAGTGGATATTAGCTATTAAATGAATGATAACAAAGCTACAATCCATATACCCAGAGAGTTTGGCGAAGAGAAGGCATCTAGGAGGAACACATGTATTCATCTGGGAAGGGAAAATAGAATAGATTTTATGGGTGAACTGGAGTGGGTGGAGACAGGGGCAAGAGGAATCAGGTGTGTGGGGGTGTGCAAAGGAGGGAGAGAGTGCCAGCAGAGATAGTGGAACTTGGGAGCATTTGGGAAATGGTATGGAAACCTTGTGCAGTGGACACTTCCTGGAATGCATGAAGTTGATCCTAATGGGGACTCTTAATATTGGAGGATACAGAGCCTCAACTGGCCATCTTTTCTAGCCAGGCTGGCGAGGCTTCCAGTGTCAGGGCTGGGTAGCATTCAATTGAGGTGTTGGCCAAGGGAATCCCATGCAAACCCTCAAAGAACCCAGGCTGATAATAAGACAAAGGCTTGTTCTCTGCAAACTAATAGTGGGACCCTATTGTCGAAAGCCAAAACCTACACAACTCATTGAACATGGAGAAGTCGAGCTGGTGCCTCCATAGAACCCTCAATCCTAAGTCCTAGTATCTTTGGTATGGGAAGGTACTCTGCAGGCTACTGAAAGAGAAACATGGACACCAAACCAGCCATGAAATTACTGACCTATGATCTTTCCTGACTAAAAATTACACTAATTCAATGGTGGAACAGAACCTGTGGAGAGCCAACCAATGTCTGATTTGACCTAAGGCCCATTCCACGTGAAGTAACCCACATGTCATACTGCTTGGGTAACCAAGAACCAGAGACTAGATATCTCAGAGATCTAGGTGAAACCAAACATTACTGGTCTTAAAAAATAAAGTCAATAAAATGATTCCTAATTATATTTTGCCATACGCATTGACCAGTGCCTTATCTAGTCAGCATCAAATAAGCTGTCTCTAACAGCAGATGGGATCAAGTACAGAGACCCACAGCCAGACACTATGTAGAGAGAGTCTAAATAGGAGGCTTCCATCAAATCCTTCCCTTCAGACCTCAGGGAATCCCGTGAAAGAGGAGGTGAAAAGATTGTAAGATTCCGAGGGGATGGAGGACACCAGGAGAACAAGACCCTCTGAATCAACTAAGCAAGGTTCATATGTGCTCTCAGGGACGGAAGCAGCAAGCACAGGGCCTACATGTGTCTGCACCAGGTCCTCTGCATATGTTTTATATATAGCTATTAGTATTTTTTTTTAATGGAACTCTTGTGTGAAAGAGTGGGTCTCTGACTCTTTTGCTTGCTCTTGGAACTCTTCCTGTTGGGTTGCCATGTCTGACTTCAATATGATATTTTTTGCTTCATCTTATTTTATTTTGTTATGATTGGTTGTTATCTCTCAGAAGTCTGTTCTTTTCTAATGAGAGACAAAGAGGGAGTGATCTGGAGAGTGGCAGAGGAGGGGAGGAACTGGGAGGACGAGGAGAGAGGGGAAACTATAATCAGGATATATTGTAAGAGAACAGAACCTATTTTAAATAAAATAAAATTATCTTATTATAGCTGTATTTGAAAATCTTACTCTGTTCTTCAGCAGTCACTTTATACACTGCCACCACTTCTCTAGAGTGTTCTCTGATTATTTTCTTCCCCACTAGAAGGATTAATGAACAGGGAGTACCAGACCTGGAAATATCTGAGGGTTTATATCAACATTTTGTGCCTGAGTCTGTTCACTTTCTGTGTCATCTTGGAACTACTAGATTCAGAATCAATTGAGGGATTTGTTAGCATCCCAAATTCCACACACCATTTCAAATTCTCACATGTGAGGTAAATAAGAAAGTGTATCTTAACCAGCTACCCAGGTAATGTAAATACACACTGAAGTCTAAGCACATTGTTGTAGTGGTTAATAACATGGCTTTTGAAGTTCAAAGAATCTGAGTTCAAATTCCACCTGTGCCAATTAGCAGATTTACCTTCTCTTCTCACCTATCAGTATTTACTCCCCACCTCTGTCTTATCCTACCTAATTCTTGCCATCAGAAGCATAGATTGGCTTGACTCTTACCATCCAAAGCATGGGTTTTGCTTTCTCATTTACATTTTAAAATTGAGTTGTTTGGCCTTTTGCTGTTGAGTAGTACTGGTTCTTCATATAGTATGCACACTAGACTTTGATCATGTATTTGATTTACAAATATGTTCTCTCATTGTGTGGAATATTTTCTCACTTTCTTAATAACATTCATTGATGTCCTGCATTTAAATGTATTGCAATTGAATATATGTTTTGTTTGTTTTATATTTTAAATAGCTAAAAACCCATTGTCCAGTTTAATATCATGATTTTGGCTCCAAGAGATTTAATTTTAAGAAGCTTCAATTTTCAGCTGTTTCACTTAGGTCTCTTCCACTGTTGATTGGTGTTGTACACACTGTGAGGGAAAGATCCAACTTAATTTTTTGTATGTGGATATCAATTACCCCAGCCACACCTTATTGAGGCGACCATTCTTGCTCCATGCATGATCTTGGCACCTCTTTGAAAATCAACCAACCTTGGACATATGGGTTTCTGAATCTCAGTTATATTCTGTTCATATTTATGTCTATTCTTAAGTCAGGATCATATTGTTTTGATTACTTTGTAGTAAGTTTTAAAATGCTTATCCTAATGACTTTAAAATCTTTGTTTATGTGTATGTTTACATGTGAGCCACATTAGTACAGGTGTCTGTGGAGGACGGAAGAGGCTCTTTGGGCAATTGTTGGGTAGTTGTTAAGTCACCAGATGTGGGAGCTGGGAGCTGAACCCAGGTCCTGGGGAAGAACAACAAACATTCTTAACCACTGTGGCATCTTTCCAGCTCTGTAATGTTTTGAGAAATATTTGATGTCCAACTTTGTTCTTTTTCAAGAATATTTTAATTGTTTTTTATTGAAACCCCATGTAAATTTTAGGATCATCTTATTCTTTCCTACAAAGAAGGGGGAGAGGGATTTGTTCTATTGATTGGATTTGAGGCTTACTATTCAGAAAGTGTTTTAGGGTTTCTCTTGTTGTGATGAAACACCATGCCCAATTCAGCTTGGGAGGAAAGGGTTTATTAGGGCTTCAGCTTCTACACTATCAAAGGAAGTCAGGACAGGAGCTCACACAGAGCAGGAACCTAGAGGCAAAAACTGATGCAGAGGCCATGGAGGGATATTGACTACTGACTTTCTTTTTGTACCTTGCACATCTTCCTTTCTAATACACCAGGACCACCAGCCCAGGGATGGCTCCACCCACAATGGGTAGGCTCCTCCCCCATTAATCAGTAATTAAGAAAAAAATGCCTTACAGCTGGATCTTATGGAGGCATTTTCTCATTTGAGATTTCTTCCTTTCGAATAACTCTACCTTGTGTCAAATTGACATACAGTTGAGGAAGAGAAGACAGAAAGAATTTTAAGAGCTAGAGGATGTGAATGACCACAACGAAACTGTGTCTTCTGTTTATGACATGGTTGTTGCACACACAAACTCACAGCAACTGCAGTTACCTGCACAAGACCTACATAAAACCATTCCAGTAAAAAAATTACAGGATGGAGGTGGCAGAGCTCTTGAGGCTTAAGTCGTGCTGAGGAGCTGTTGGCAATTGGTGCTTTTGGAATACACAGTAACTTTTCTTTTGGGGGTAGACATTGTCAGATTTCCTCTGTCCTAGTAGATATTTCCTCAGCTACGTGCATATGGACAGCACTGACTAGACCTTAGTGGTTTATAAAAAGATTTGGCTGGGTGGTGGCGGTGCATGCCTTTAATCCCAACACTTGGGAGGCAGAGGCAGGTGGATCTCGGTGAGTTCAAGGACACCCTGGTCTACAAAGAAGTTCTAGGATGGCCACAGCTGTTACAGACAAACCCTGCTTTGGAAAAAATCTGCATCAAGCTGTGTATATTCAATTAATTGTGTGTGTGTGTGTGTGTGTGTGTGTGTGTGTGTGTGTGTTGTGTGTGTGTGTGTGTGTGTGTGTGTGTGTGTACGATTAAGACTCTTTGTAAGGTTCAAGTAACTAATATGGTATTATTTACTATTATCAACCCACTGCATATTAAATTATTAAATCTCTGGAACTCATTCATTTTGTACCCGAAAACCTGAATCCTTGGTAGACATTTCTTATTTCCTTTTCCCAGATGTTGGGTACTCTTTTACTCTGCCTTAATTCCTTACTTTTATCTTATTCATTTCTTTGTTGATGGGCCCTTAGGTTGTTCCTGTATCTTGGCTAGTACGAATAACGTTGCAGTGGGAATAAGGATGCAAATATTTCTTGTAGGTACTGATTTAATTTCCTTTGGCTGTACACCAAGACATGGGATTGCTGAATATCTACTAAGAAGTAACATTGCTGAATAGTAGACCTATTTTTACATTTTTGAGGAAACTCCATATTGCTTTCCATAATGGCTGTACCAAATTCTATTCCTACCCACATAGTAGAAAGGTTCCCTTTTGTTCATGGCCTTGCCAACACCTTTATTGCTTGACTTTTTTGATAATAGAAATCTGAAGAGGTGTTGGGTGCTATCACCTTGTGCTTTGGATTTGCTTTTCCACTGATGATTACCGACAGTGAACAACTTTTCGTGTAACTGTTGGCCATTTGTGCATTTTTTGGTAAAATGTCTATCCAGGTCCTTTGCCCATTTTAAAACTAGACTAGTTGCTCTTTTGCCATTGGGCTGTAAGAATTCTTTATAAATTTTGAGTATCAGTTCCTTATCAGATACTTTGGGCATCCATGCCATTAACACTAGCCTCTGTATATTTTTGAGAACTACTCACTGAGCAGAAGTTGTTAGTACTATGCTGCTGATAAAGGGCCTTGCAATTTAGGTTTCTGGGGTCAGCTAGTTTACTTTCTGATAAAGGAGACTGTCATTTCTCCCTCCATGGAATAAAGTAAGTTAAAATGCCATAAAGCCCACTCTTCTTATTGAGACCTGGCAGCTCCCGTGGATGCATGCTTTCTAGGTTGTTGCCTTTGCTCAATTTTCAGAGTTGAGTCTGACAGTTTTTTCCATTGTTTTAATGGAAGGGTGGAGTTTTCAAGATTCCTTTCTCTGTCATTTTCGCTGACATCATTCCAACAAATATTTCAACAATGGTACTTAGTAACAGCTTAGAATCCTTTGTCCTGTAATCTTCCTGGTTCTTGAAACCAAATCCTAGCCTGTCTCCTGGGATATCGCTAAAGAAAATTGCAAACAAGTGTCGGTCATGGTCTATGATTCATGTCTTCTCCCTGTTTTCCATATGATAGTGTTTCCATTCCTTGTCTATGCACTTGGAGCAGCTGTTGTTTCAAGTTGCCTCCACTCTTCTCAAGCTTCAAATTCCACCATTTTTTGTTTTGTTTTTTGTTTTTGTTTGTTTTTTTTTGTTTTCATGACAGGGTTTCTCTGTGTGTAGTCCTGGATGTCCTGGAATTTGCTCTGTAGAACAGGCTGGCCTCAAACTCACAGAGATATGCCTGTCACTGCCTCCTGAGTGCAGGGATTAAAGGCATACACCACCACTGCTGGACACCCAATACCGTTCTTAATGATCTCTCTTTATTTCCACAGATTCCACAATTGCAAAGCTATGCAGCTTATTTGTGTTTCTCTTAACAATACAGGTCTGAGGTCAATCTTCCATGTTTCAGTCCCTGTTTGTGCCTATTAGCCATGTGATGTTGAACAAATAACCACACCTCTCTTATAATGTTAGTCAATCTTCTCATCCTTCAAGGGCCTATGTGAAGATTACATAATATAATTTCTGTACTGTTCTTAGAACAGTGCCTCCATTAAATGCTAGCTATCATTGTCATCATCATCACAATACCTGTCACTCTTAGCTGTAAGGGAGAAGTGTGCCTGACTTTTAACACCGGCACTTGTGTCCTCTTGAATTCTTCTTCCTTGAATCTTTAGTATTGGTTTCCCTAAAGTCTTGGAGAGACCAGGAATACAAGGGACATAACAACATAACAAAGACTATACAGGTAGCCCTCAGCCAATCTTATCCTATGTGGAGAAAAAGTTAAAACATTTCCAGTAAAATCAGGAACAAGACAATGATGCTGATTCTCCCTGTGCCTGTTCAACATTGCACCTGAAATCTTAGCTAGAGCAGCAAGACAATGAAAAGGGATACAAGTAGGAAAGGAATAGGTCAAAGTATATGTATTCACAGGTGATACAATTCTATCAGTAAAAGACTCTACCAGAAATCTGCTACAGTTGCTAAAAACATTTAGCAAAGTAGCAGGATTAAAAAAATTACACAAACATCAGTTTAGAACTACCAAGGATGGAGAGCAATCTGGAATTAAAAATATTTTAGCTGCTCAGGAGGCAGAGGCAGGTGGATCTCTGTGAGTTCAAGGCCAGCCCGATCTACAGAGCTAGTTCCAGGACAGGCTCCAAAGCTACAGAGAAACCCTGTCTTGAAAAACCAAAAACCAAAACCAAACAAACAAAAACATTTTAAATAACTTTAAGACTCACAACATTTAGCAAACAGTTGTGAAGAGCTGCCATACTTCCTTCACTCAGCTTACTCTACATCTGGAATAACCAAAGAATGATGGTCAAAGCTAAGAAATTCACATTATTACAACACTAGTAACTTACCGGTTTGCCCAGATTCCTCAACTTTAAAGACTAGAGTATAGCAAGCACCAAACAAGGCATTTGTAAAGTAGGACTCAGGGACTTTTGTATCTGAACAGCATCTGAGCAATATGGAGAATGAGAGTCAAAACTGCCTTGCACATGCTGTTGATTATCTCTTCCCAGTTCACCTGTCTGGGACAGTGGAGGATCTTTTTGCAATTTGTCTGTGAAGGGTGACCTTTTGCCAACAAGGGAGGAAGAATTTTCATATGTTAACTTTGCCATTGCCTCTTTCTATACTCTGTTATCTGCATGGTAAAGGTTCTAAAGAAAACTGACTACTCTTCATCTTCACTACACATTCATTCAGTATTATTCATGTAATGTATTTTAGATAATAAACTTGTTCGGGTTGAAAGGTGAAACTCTCTTTTTTCTGCAAAGGGCAAGAAACAAAACTTTTTAAATGATTGGCAGGATAAAGGAAACAATTTGCTTTTCAGCTTCTCTCAAGTCCATGATACTTCTAAAATTTGAACTGGTATGAACTTAGTATAAGAGTAAACTCTGTGTGTGTGTGTGTGTGTGTGTGTGTGTGTGTGTGTGTGTGTGTGTGTGCACGCGCGCGCATGTGTGAGCGTGTGTACAATATATTTTAAAGTCAACAAGAAACATTTAAAATTATCTTGTCAGGAAGTTGACTAAAAGTGTATTGCACTCAAATTCCCTTGGTTTATAATATATTACAAATCATACATCACAAATCATCAACTGCTCTTCCAGCAGCAAAATTTATGGATGACTTCATGGTAAAAATAAATAAGAAGGCAGAGTGTGACAGTGAATGTTTTAAACATATTTTATTATGTTCAAGGCTAGAATTAGGAGGCCAAAAATTAATTATTGCAAAATAAATTCAGAATGGATACAGTTGAAAGTAAGAGATAAAACCTTAAGATGCTAGGAGGAAAATAAGTGAACAGGCTAAAGGATATCATATAAACACAGAGCTTATCAAGACTACTTTTATTGGAATGTAAATGGCTTGCCTATCATACACAAGGCCAAAAGATTAATCTCCAAACCTGCCAAAATTTTTTATGAACAAATTTAAAAAGCAAAAGAATCCTGGGAAAAATAGATGTAAAATATGTTTCAGATAGCTATTTGATTTTCATAGTAAACAAGAAGCTTTTACAATCTACGTTACTTTTTTTGCCATGACAAAATATCATGACTAAGGCAACTTTAAAAGAAAGCATTCAATTGGGGGCTTGTTCACAGTTTCAGGGGGTGAGTTCATCACCATCATGGTGGGGAGCATGGCAGCAGGCAGGCAGGCATGTGTCTGGAGTAGCTGAGAGTTTACATCTGATCTATAAACAGAAAGCAGAAGGAGGAGTGAGGAGAGACAGAGACACAAAGAGATAGAGTATGTGTCATTCAGTTTTCTGCCAGTGGTACAAAATATATGAAATAATCAACTTATAAGTTACAGGGGTTTATTTTGCCTTGGGGCTTTTCTGGCTGTTTGCTTGGTATTGTTGCATTTTTGTAATGAGTCCTGGTGTGTGTAGATGGTAAAAGAAAGCTGTTTACCCTATGGCTACAGGAAGCAAAAAGAGAGTAGAGGTCACAAGCCCCTATCACTTTTGAGGGGATGCCTCTAATGACCTAACTTTCGAGGGGATACCTCCTCTGGCCTAACTTTGATTTTGAATAAAAAAAATTCTATGAATTTATTTCTGGGGATATAATATCAATGCTTACATACTGAGTGCTGCAGTGATATTGGGAGAGGCTGTTGAGCCCTGCTGAGTGGGTTAGAACTGACCATGACTGAACTGTGAGATTATGTGGTTGAGTTAACTCCTTGAGCTCAGGTTGACTACAATCAGCAGTGAATCCTTTATTTATTTATTCCTTTTATTGAAAATAAATTTCCCCCCTCACGTAATATATCCTGATTACAATTTTCCCTCTACTCCTCTTCCTAGTTCCTCTCCACTTCCCCTCACATCCAGATCCACTCCCTTTCTGCTCTCTAAGGGATAATAACAAGATAAAATGTAATAAGATAAAATGAAAATTAACACATAGGAATTGGATAAAACAAACAAACAAGCAGAAGGAAAGGAGCCCAAAAGAAGGCACAAGAAACAGAAACCCAACCATTCTCACACTCAGGAATTCCATAAGAACATTAAACTGGAAGCCATAATGTATACAAAATGGACATGGTGCACATGAGCTTTGCTCATGTTGGTTTAGAGGACCTTTATTTCTTGGTGTCCTCCACCCTCTCTGGCTCTTATACACTTTCTGCCTCCTCTTCAGCAGGGTTCCCAGAACCCTGAAGAAGAGATTTGATAGAATGTATCATCATTAGGAGTCATTTTATTGCTATGTTTTTGTTTTATTTTAAAACAATAGTATGTGGTTTTACCCTATGTCCCTGGGCTATCCCGTCTCAGGTTCTTGGTCATTCAAGCAGTGTTGGGGATGAGTTCCATCTGGTGGAGTGAGCCTTAAGTCAAATTAGATATTGGTTTGTTACTCCCACAAGTTTTGTGTCACCATGTCACTAAACTTGTTGGCAGTACGCCATTGGCCATCCAAGGGTTTGTGGCTGGGTTTGTGCTTACGTTTCTCTTTTGGTAGCCTACAGAGTACCTTCCTGTCTCAAAATTGCTAGAACGTTGGGGTGAAGGGTCTATATTGGTATCAGCTTGATTTCTCAATAATCAATGATGCTTTGTATCAGTTCGTGGAGAAAAATCTATTGTCTTGGCAACCATAGCCTGGAATGTTTGGGGATCCCAGTTCCCTTTGGCCAAAACCTCAATTAGATGTATCCCAATCCTGAGACAAGAAATTTTATTTGGTGACATGAGATGGCCAGTTGGGCCTCTGTCTCCTGCATTACATTTGAATTTCAGTAAGGCTTTTTTCATATGTATGTATTTTAGGAAGTTTATACTCTACTAGGTAGGTTTCCACACTACCCCTCAAATGGTCTTCAGTTTTAGCTTTCTCTCTCCAAATTCACTACCTCATCCCTCTCTCCCCTCTTCTCCCAACTTGATTCTCTTACTTCAGCACTTCCATATGTAACTATCCTAGTTCCCTGTCCTAATGAGAGCCATCTGTCCCTCCCCTCCTTCTACTACCTAACCTTTGTGATTCTATAGAGTATAGCTTGGTTATTGACTTAACAGCTAATATCCACATATAGACAAATACATATTAAACAAATTGAAATTAAAATACACACACACACACACAATCTGCTCAGGTCATATGTTACTTGTATGTATAAGATTTCAGGGCTGACCACTTAAAATTGGGTAACCAATTGGTGTACTTTTCCCTGAGGAAGACTATTTTCTACTGCTCTCAGCATCCCTTAGTTGGCTGTAGTTGTTTTTCTAGGGTTCATAGGCATCAAAGCTGAGTAGGACTGTTGGTTGTTTCCCTCTTTTGGAATCTTTCAGGGTACCATGATAGCTAAACCTCAGAGAGGAGGTTTCCAGGTGAGAAGCAGTTCAGAGCTTCCATGTCTTGTTTGTAAAATGCATGATGCTCTCAACAATGCCTTTTCCCCCACCACAAGGAAATTTAATGACCAATAACTAAATTAATAACGGTCATTAACACAATAATATTTGAAATACAATAACAAAAAGCAGATCAGCCATATCTAACAATATAGCCAATTGAATTAGCTGACGCTCCCTTTGACATGAAATTCTCTAAGTGCAAGATAAAATACATACATACATACACACACACACACACACACACACACACACACACACACACACACACGATAAGATACACATACAAACATCTTTTTGCTTTTGTTTTTGAGACAGGGTTTCTCTGTGTAGCCCTGCCTGCCCTGGAACTAGCTCTGTAGACCAGGCTATCCTCAAACTCAGAGATCTGCCTGCCTCTGACTCCCAAGTTCTAGGATTAAAGGCCTGAGCCATCACCATCAATCACAAAACCAAAACCAAAACCAAAACAACCACCTTTCAATTGCATAGTTGAGCTCCAGGTGCCTAAAATTAGGGGTAAAATTAAAGCCAGAATGGGAATTTTGTGAATGGAAGCTGTAGATGCCCTCAGAAAGGAGTTTCCATTTTCAAAGACTGAAAGACAGATAATGAGGTCTTGGGCTCAAGGGCATTATCATAAAGCTGGGTCCCTAGAAGGGCTATATTCAATCTGCATCTTAGCCCAGGAATCTTAACCTGTGTCTAAGTCCAGGGAAGAAAGGCAATGTCTTAAGAATTAGAATATTGAAACCCAGCTAAACTATTATTCTAGAATATAAGCGATAAAAATTATTTTCAAAAATGAAAGAAAACTATTTCCAATGGCTATGAGAGGATTCAGAAGGCACAGACCTCTGTTGAACAAAATATTGAAGTATGTGCCTGAGAGGGGAAACACCAACATAGGGAAATGAAAGATAAAGTCAACAGGTGGGTAAATATATTGACTGTGATAAATGATAATAATTCAGAACTTGGAGACATTAAAAACAGAGGAAGGGACATGGGTGAGTTAAAAATAAGGCCTTGAGTTATTTCATAGGATGGCAGAACTAAGAAAAACTTCAGAGTTGTGAGCTTAAAAGAGGGACAAAAACAGAACCAAGCAACTTTCAAAGCAGAGGGAAGAAAATAGAGAAATTTAAATTTTGATTAATAGGGAAGAAAGAGCAGTGCAGAGACATCAAAATAAAAGTTTAATTCCACAACATGCTCTAGATAAATCCAAATCTACCATAATAAATGCAACTGGATTAAGACTTTTTAATACAAAATCCCAGTTGATTTATCTTCATGTTTGTTGTTTACCTTATATAAAACATGGAAAGGATAGAAAATGATGTAAAAAGATAATGTCCGCTGAATACTAATTAATGGAAGTTGATACAGTCATGTTGATATTATGTGAAATGTTCTTGAAAACAGTAAATTGTTAGAAAGAACACTGCAACAAGCCAGATATGGTAGCACACTTGTAATCCTAGTACTTGGGAGACGAAGGCAGGCTGTGCTTCATAGTGATTTGGTGGCTAGACTCCACTATATAGCAAATTCCAGGCCACTCTGAGCTATGCCACAAGACTCTATTTATCTCAAAATAAAAAGAAATAAAAATAAAACACACATGGACCATTTATCATAATATTTTACCACAAGATACTATAATTAAAGTTCAAGAACAAAATAGTTTAAAACAACTGTATTTACAATTGAAAAGAAAGTAGGTTTTACAACCAGTTTATGCACTATTATCATCCTATATGGGGGAAATTGTGATGTGAACTAGGGAAAACAAATTGGGAAGAGGCACCAGCTTGTAGGTACTTTCTAGTTTTGCTTTAATTTCAGAGTATTTTGTATACTGTTAAAGTTTCCGAGTTGCAATATACCATCATGCATATTTTTCTAATGACTGAAATCAACAATATATTTTAAGTACAATATAAGGAATAGTAATTTGCTTGTGTTGTTGCAATAGCATCCCAACTAATCTTTTTTTTTATTTCTGTTCTTATCTCCAGATATATTCTCTTTCCCCAAGCACTGAGAATGAAATCCAAATTTTAACCATAGCTTACAATGTTGTATAGGACAGTTCCATGCTCTACATTTCCAACCTTCTCTCCTGTCATAGTTCTCCCAGAACCATGCCCTTCCTTTCTTTCAGCCCGATGCTCTTTTAGACCTAGATCTTTGCATTTGTGTTGAAAATCCATTCCCCATAGCCCTGTGTATCTTGTCTTAAGCATTTGTGTTTAGGTTGGGGTGACTGTTTGTTTTTGTCTATATAACAAAAGTTGGAGTTTTCTGAGAAAAGGAATCCTCAGTAGCTGTGTCATCAGACTGGCCTGTGGTCATGTCAGTGAGGGCATTTTATTGAGGTGGGAGGGACTAGTCACTGTGGATGGTGCTACCCCTGGTCAGGTCATTCTGAATGGCCTAAGAAAGCAGGCTGTGCAAGCTATGGTAAGCAGCTTCCCTCCATGGCTTCTACTTCAGTTCCTACATCCAGGTTCCTACCTTGACTCTCTTCGATGATGGTCTGTGATGTGGAAGTGGAAGCGAAATAAAGTCTTCTATTCCCAAGTATCTTTTGGTCACCATGTTTCATTACAGCAAGAGAAAGCAAGCCAGGATATTAGGCTATGCTATGCTACAACCCTGGTTTTAAACTGCAATTCTGAAAGGGGCTATGATTCATTAAAAATGGTGACAAGGTAATTTTCCTTCTATATTGTCAGTTCTACATTTCATTTAGTGTACCATCTCTATTTAAAAGAAGAAAGTCTTATGAATTTGTCTTAAAACAAAGCAACAGTATAACCAATGCCAATTTAACTCTAAGGCTAAGGACAGTAAAGGAGGATGATTTCTAGACAGGCAAAATTATCAAGCATATTTCACTGTTCTTGGAGCTCTGTTTCTTTATATAATCAGCACAGCAGAACAGAACTAAAGGCCAAATCATGGTGGCCTAAATATTTTCTGGTCTAGAGACAACTTGAAGACATCCCGTTAGTTTGAGTAGTAATTGTCTTTATAATTAGAGTCAGAGTTACAGGGAAAAAAGAGACACACTTTTCAGAGTCACCAATGCTAGAGAAGAAAACTAATGATAACTACTTAATATTGCTCCAGAGATTACATTCTAGGTTGTGATATTAAAATTTTCTGAGACAAAGTCTCTGTATGTAGTCCTGGTTGTCCTGAAACTTGATCTGTAGACCAGGCTGGCCTCAAACTCAGAGGTCCATCTGCATCTGCCTCATGAGTGCTGGGATCAAAGGTGTGCACTGATGGAGATGTCATTCTGTAAATATGTTTTTTCGTATTGGTTAATGAATAAAGCACTGTTGACCAATAGGAAAGCAATATAGGTGGGACAAGGAGACTAGGAGGAGAAAGGAAGTGGTAGGGAGGAGTCAGTATGGAGAGACTGGAGAGAGCAGAAGGCCGGCTCCTCTCTCCGGTAAGATGAGACCACATGTAAATACTTAGATGAATAGAAATGGGTTAATATTTAAGACAGAGCTAACCGATAAAAACTTAGTAACTGGCCTACAGCTTTACATCAAACACAGCGACTCTGTGTGCTATTATGGGACTGGCACGGTGGTGGGACCAGACTGGGGAGAAAAACCTAATCTTAACAGTGCACCACTAATCATGACCTATGATATTAAATTCTTAGAATATAACTGTCAAAGAAGATACTAATAAAGCAAAGAAAGAACAAACAAACAAACAAAAAAAATTTAGTGCTGGAATATCAGTGACTGAAATTCATAGACACTAACTTCCTTTGCATTCCTTCTTCCTGCCCTCCCTCCCTTCCTCCCTGCCTCCCCTCACAGAACACAGTCATGGTGGTAACTTAAATGACACAGCCTCTTGACATAGTGCTTTGATAATTGCTTCTTCCAGAACATTAGTCTAATTCTTCCATTAGATCTAATCACAAACTAGATGTCTGGTAGTTATATACATGACTGACACCAGGAAATATTTTACGGAGTAGTCTCTTGATGGTTAACATAGAAGTGATAAGCAGAGTTCAGATGTTTTATCTCTGTTCAAAATTTACTCCCAGTTAATTTCTCAGTTCTACAATGATGTGTGAAGTCAAGATGTTGCACTGCTAAAATATAACTTTTAATAAACACTTATTAGATAAACTTTATTCAGTAATACATGAAAATGCAAGGAACACTGAAACAATGTATAAAAATAAGAATGCCCAATTAGTAAAATAAAAATGAGAGAAAATTGAATCTACAAATATATTCATAAATACTACGTTTTCAAATAAACATGGCTCATGTGACACAGCAAATTATGTATGGTCCCCTTTTACCTGTATGTTACAGAATAATATTGAGGGCATAGATAGAAGATAACCTAAATGAGATAGGGTGTAGTAGGGGAGGGAGAGGGACCTGGGATTGACATGTAAAACAGGATCTTTTCTAATTCAAATAAAAAATTGTATAAAATAAGAAGGAAGACAACCTAAATCATTGATAAAAATCAATGAAAAAACAACCAAATTAATTTTTCTGTGATAATAGCGACGAACCCCTACATAGCCGGTTCTATCATAGTGTAATTAACTAGACCTTCAGACTGCTGATTTAATTGAACCACCTATTTTATGGTCATAGTTGAGCTGTGCAATTGATCATGTAATTTAGTTGGTTAGCCTGTAAATATTTTATTCAGCTCTCACTGTAAACATGGAATGGCACCTTATTATATGAAAGAACCATATTTCCTAAGAGTAACAGAAGTGACTGTAACTTATCAAAACACCACTAAAATTCTGGACCTTTCTAAAATATGTCAGAACACAAAAGAGAACATAACCAATATTCAAAGTCTAAAAAATTAGTTATCACTGCCATGTATTTTTCCCATCTCTTTTCCTTATTTATCCAGTTTCAGGAAAGACTGAAATCAAACTCCTTTTGCAGCGTCATCCTGACTTCAAGCATTTCAGCTTCCGGGATGTAGGATGCTTTAGCACTGTTACTTTCCACACGCTTGGGAAAGTTTACTATCAGCTTCCTAAAAATGAGACAAGAGAAAACAAAATAAGATTAGAACCCAGAATTAAACTAATATACCATTTTCAATAATGCAGTGTGTGTATCACCAGGATACTAGACTTTCCCATAAAAGTATTTAGACAATATAAATACCAAATAAAATATACCTATACAGCACAGATCATGAATCAGTTTGGATCTTTATAATGCTAAGCAAGCAGGCAAGCTGCATGTATACCAGTAATCCTACCACTCTAAATGTGAAAGCAGGAAGACCCCAAGTTCTAGGCCAGTGTAGGAAACAATGAGAATCCCAGACTACCCTGAGCTGCACAGTAAGAACCTGTCTCATTTTTTAAAATCCCAATAGTTGTTTTGACTGAGTCTCCCCCTTTCTTTAATTTGACCTCATTTTGCATTGTATAAACAGTCTCAGGTTATGAAATAGAACCATGCCTTTTTGAGTTTGTTTAGCTAATCTGGTGTCAGTCTAATTTATATGTAGGTGGAATGCAGACAGCTGATAAGAATCTGAAATTGGAGTGGTTCTTTAACGCTTCTGCTAACACCACTTTAGGCTGAACTTCTACTACATATGTAGACTTTGAATACTTGTCTTGGACTGATTTCACTGTCAGATCAATGAAAACATATCTTTCTGCTTGCTTCTGCTTCTTACTACTACACACTGACAAAAATTGGTTGCAATAGATTGCTTGGTTTATCTTGCTGTTTATGGCTCTGCTGCTGGACAGTTGTATGCTTTTAGATGTATCACTGCCATGAGCCAACCATAATCCTGTCAGAGTGGTATGAATCTGAAGTATGCAGAGGGTCAGAGCATGCTGATATCTGAAGAAATTCAAATATGTGACAGACTTATTAACTTCACTTCCTCAGTAGACAGGACTTAAGTGTGCATGTGTGCATGTGTGCATGTGTGCATGTGGTATATGTATTTGTGGTTCTCTGTGTGTGCACAAGCAAGGCAGTGCATGTGGTGGAGACCAGAGGTTAGCATCAGTGTCTTTCTCAGTTGTTCATCTGTTTCTTTTTGAGACAGGCCTCTCACAATGCCAGCAAAGCAGCAGTCCTCCATGTCCTCTGTTTCAGTTCTTGTCTCCAGGTTCCTGGCCTGCTTGAGTTCCTGCTCTGGCTGGCTTCCCTCAGTCATAGACTATGATCTGAAAATTGCAATGATGAAATAAACCCTTCCCTCCGCAAGTTGCTTTTGGTCAGGGTTTTATCACAACAACAGAAGGCCAACTCAGACAGTATATATATTATTTTTCATCTGTACATGTTGTTTAGATAATTTAACCTATAAATAGAGTATACAAATAGCCTGGCACAGCCCAAGTTCTACGTGGAAAAGTCCCTGTGTGACTTTCATTTAGTGAGTTCTGATGGATATCTGGAATGACAGCAAAGCTAAAGCAGCTGCCGCGAGATTGATGGAGACAGTGAGAACTGCTAGAGGAACGGAAATTAACTGCACAGGGTGTAAGATACGCGCGTGATTTTAGCAGGCATGGGAATATCACGGAAGACTGACTGTTCATTTAACCAACTTTGCTTACAAAGGTTGTAGGAAAAATAAATGCATAAAAATATTGTGTAAAGCTTAACTACTCCTTGAAGTGATGGTAAGAAGAGTGAATTTAATTTTTTGTAAGATGGGATGTTTTTGTGAGAATACATTTTTAAGTGGTGGGGATGATCAGAAGAAAGTTTAGATAAATATTCATCTGCAGATCATTTTGTGTTAAATGAATCTACTACAGAAATAAAGAGTAATCTTTTACAGACTATTCTTTTTTTTAATCTTCTCAAATCCTTAAGCTCAACAAAAGAAAATTGTAGATTCTCATAATAAAGGAAAGGAATGTTCCAGGAACTGGCTTCTTCTTAAGGCCAGTGGGAAACAGTGATGAGTTCCAGAGAATGGACCACAGAACTGACCAGTGTTCACTACCACACAGCCACACGGAAACGTGACAAATCAGTGAGATACTTAGCTATTTTATCTAATGCATGCTAGATTCCAACAATACCCTTTTAAAAGAGTTAGTTTTAAGAGACAGGACTGGTTTATCTTTGCTTCAGATGAAATATTTTGTGAGAATTTTCCTGAATGTGTTGTCTGAGGAACATGATTTGAACTGATGTAATGAGAAGACTATGATTTTGTGGGTTTCATCTTCGAGGCCTACTAACATCCAAAAAGCTTAAAGATAATGCTTCTCTTATATAACCCTGTTCCAAATTTCCTATTAGTATGCAAGCAAGGCTCAAAGATTAGCACTTCCAGCTAGGTTTTTTTTCCTAATAGATAAAACTCTATTAGAATGTCAAGGATTATGTTTCAATGCTGTCAACTTATCATACCTTATATGCAGGTGCAAAATATGAGCTAGCTATTTCCAAACATTTTTTTGATTGATCACAATTCTATGCATGCTAGGCAAACACTCTAACACAGAGTTATATTCTAGCCCCCAAATTAGCTTTATTGTGCAGAACAAAATATCTGAATTTCTCAATGGACATTTCATTCTTCTTAGGACTTTAAGGTCAATGGAAACTATACTTTAAAAGGCAATATTCTAATGACTCATTAATGTGATAATATTCTACTTCAATTCTATGTTTTACTCACTTTTTAGGAGTTCGAAGATCAAGGAGAGTTTCTTGAATGTCAATTTGAATTTCAGAAGGGTTTGTATCAGGCAGTTTAATTTTCACCTAATATAAAATAAGAAAATACTGTCATTTTGGAGAGCAGTAACTTTTTTATTAAATTTATTATTTTTTAAATTGCATTTTACATTCCAACCAAAGTTCTCATTCCTACCCCTCTGCCTGTCCCCTCAACCAACCCCCCACCAGCCCACTCCCACCCACTCTTCTCAACAGTCAAGGGCTCCCATGGGGAGTTGACAAAATCTAGCATATTAAGATGGGGCAGAACCAAGCCCCTCCTCACTGCATTAAGGCTGAGCATGGTATCTCCTCATAGGGAATGAGAGCTAACAAGTTATCTCATGCACCAGGGATAGATCCTGGTCCTACTGCCAGGGAACCCTCAGATAGCCCAAGTTTCACAACTGTCTCCCATATACATAGGGCCTGGCTTGGTCCCACTGAGGCTCAGGTCAGTAAAGAGGAGGGGATGAGCGATGAGAACATGGGGGAACCGAACAGGTTGGTCAAGGTGGGGGAGGGATAGACAGGGAGAACAAGGAAAGTGATATCTTAATAGAGAGAGCCAGTATGGGGTTAGGGAGAAACCTGGTGCTAGGGAAATTCCCAAGAATAGACAAGGATGACCCCACCTAAGACACCTAGAAATAATGGAGAGGATGCCCAAACTGGCCTTCCCCTGTAATCATATTGGTGAATACTCCAACTGTCATCATAGAGCCTTCATCCAGTAATCGATGGAACCAGGTGAAGAGATACATAACCAACCACTAGGCCGAGCTCCAGGAATCCAGTTGAAGAGATGGAGGGGGAAATACATGAGCAAGGGAGTCAAGATCATGATAAAGAAATCTGCAGAGACAGCTGAACTGTCTAATGGAAACTCATGAATTCTTGACCGATAGCAGTTGCTTTAAAAGGGATAAGGATATATGAAGAATGGAGTTGTAATATTTACTAAGAGCAAGTGCCAGCTATGTACCAGGTTATGTGATTTCCTTATGATCTTAATAAACTGAAGTTATTAGCCCCATTTTACTCTTAAAGTAGTTCACTGAGTGAATAAAGGGAAGCCATCAGGTTGGGTGGTGGTAGCGTTCTCCTTTAATCCCAGCACTTGGGAGGCAGAGGTAAGTGGATCTCTGTCAGTTTGAGACCAGCCTGTTTGAATTCCAGGAGAGCCAGAGCTGTTCCACAGAGAAAACCTGTCTCAAAAAAACATCAGTCATATCAGTAATATGATTAAATGTCTAAATGCCTTGTGACTCACCACTAGACTTGGTAGGGATCTTTGAACACCTTTAAATGATTAGGTTTCATATAAATATGTGAAATGTCATGTTAAGCGTCACTGATGCCAATTTGTAGTCTCCTGGTAAAAATACCCACACCACATTACCTAGGGAAGTATTGCCATCCAGAGACATTAAATAGTAATATAACCTCCATCTCCTAAGAAGGACTACCTACTAGTTTAGCAAGATTTCACTTACAAATGCCTCATCACAGTTGCCACAGTGCCCAGCAGCCAGCCTCAGTTCCACTCTGGTTATATATCCAAAATCATTGAAAGTATAAATTCACCAGGTGTTGGTGGCACATGCCTTTAATCCCAGCATTGGGAAGGCAGAGGCAGGTGGATCTCTGTGAGTTTGAGACAAGCCTGGTCTACAAAACAAGTTCCAGGACAGTCTCCAAAGCTACAGAGAGACCCTGTCTCAAAAAATTAAAAACAAACAAACAAAAGTGGAAACTCATGGCAGTAAGTTTGAGGAAAGCCTGGGTTACATGAGACCTTGTGTGTCAAAACAATAGCAATGACCAAAAGGAAATAACAGAAGAAAAAAGAAAGAAAAACAATTCAAAAAATTGTACATGGTTTTGTTCATAATAGCACTAGTCAACATTGTCAAAATGTATAAATAACCAAAACATACAGCAATCAATGAATGGATAACGAATGTGTACTGTGTACACACAATGGAATATTATCCAGCAGGAGAAAGGGACAGAATACATTAAATATTTAAATTGTATGAGTGTTCTGTCTGCATATATATGTCTGCACCACTTGTATACCTGGTGTTTAGTGATCAGAATAAGGCATCTGTCTCCTGGGAGAGGACTTACAGGCAGTTGTGAGTTGTGAGCATTGGGAATGAAACTTAGGCCTTCTGCCAGAGCCATCAGGGCTCTCTACTGCTGAGCCATCTCTCTTTATCCAGACAAAATTGACAAATCCTCAAAACATTATGCCAAAGGAAAGAAGCCAAGCATTAAAAGGTGCATTTTGTAGCATTCTAATTATATGGCATGTTCAGCATAGGCCAATCCAGAGACAGAAGGTAGACTGGATTTTGATAGGGATTAGTGAGTGGAGAAAAGTGGTATGTGCTTAATGTGTATGAGAGTTTCTTTTCAGTATGTGAAAATAATTTGGAAATAGATATTAGTGCTGGTTATAAAGCACTGTGAATACAGCAAGTGTCACCAATGATAAATGTATATTTTACCTCTAAATTTCACTTCTCTAATTTACATCTGTCTTATTAAGGATTTTAATCCTTAATGATATAATGATATAGTGATATAATGCCACGGCCATAAACAACTTGGGGAAGAACAGGTTTATTTCATTTTAGAGCTTATAGTCTATTATCCTACAGGGCAGGAACCTGGAGGCAGGAACTGATGCAGAAGCCATAGAGGAAGGCTGTTACTGCTTGGTCCCCATGGATTGCTATGCTTATGCACTCCAGGGCCACTTGCCCAGGGATGTCACCATCCACAGTGAGCTGGGTCCTTCTAAATCAATCATAAATTTAAAAACATGTACAGCAAGCTTATTCAAGGGCTAATCTGGTAAGAACATTTTCTCAATGGAGATTACCTCTTCAAAAATGTCTCTATCTTGTGTCAAGGTGACATAAATTAGCCAGTAGAACATCTACTCTTTTTTGTGATGGTAGTTGACATTATTATGATATACATACACAAAAGTGTGAGGACATATAATTTTCATAAACAAAGGAACAAAGAAAACTGAATCCAAAGTTCAGGTAAATTATGAAGCCTTTTCTAAGATAGACTAGGCAACCTGACCTTTTAGTTACTTGGAGAGTCCAGTTGTTGGAACGACCAGGGTAAAAGCAAGTTTTAAGGGAAATGCACATGAAATAATGTGACATACTGGAATTTCCTCCTAAAATGCTCCATACACACAATAGTGTTTCCGTAGTGTAAGGTATATGGATCAATACACGCTTCTGAATTATATTTTCATTATTAAATCTGTACTTAAGTGTGATAATAGATAGCAATCTAGGGCTGATAGCATTTAAGTACTTCCTGTGGTTAATTTTTGCTCAAACAGTTGCCTTCTAAAATACATTTTAGAAATCAAATCTTTATAATTAGAGATGCCTTAAGTGAAATAAATAGCACATTTTCACAGAAGCAGTTATAAGCACTCTGACTCAAAGTAAATGAGCATTAGATAGGACTAAAGTCCCACTGTTACTGAAATAACCTTCCAGTCAGATAGTCAATTTGAGATGCCCTTTAATGTCTCATATTCACCAAATGGATCAAGGGGTAGAACTATTTGTTTCTTAACTTTGAAATGTTTAGATCTCTAGAAATAAAATAGTATTTCCTAACAGTTGAAAGGATAATTGAGAAGAAAGACTGATGATGTATGTGAAATTTAGATAGAATTCCTAGGCAGAACTTCAAAGTATTTATTAGAATAATCTGTGGTTCCAGTGAAAGATAATTCAAAGAAGCAGCTCACTAATTTTTCCTCTTACGAAAATTAAAAGTGTCTGCTACGATATTTCAAAGGAGGGACAAGAGAAAAGACAGATTAGGTGGGATGGAGCACACCAATATCTCACAAGATAAGGATTCCATGGGGATCTTAACAACAAATCCCTTTTTGAAACTGGAAGGACTTGTACTTGTCACATGGATCAAGGGATACAACTGTTTCTTTACTTTGAACTGTTTAGTTCTTTAAAAAGCAAAAAATTATCTCTTGTAATCTTAGCAGAAAACCCCTTCTGAAACATGAGTCAGACTTGTTTAATAATTGGTACTGTCAATGAATACTTGGAAAACAGTTGACCTCTGATGGTGCGAAAGGCTTTCTTTGATTAAAAAAAAAAAAAAAAAAAAAAAAATTGTCAAGTATAGATACCACTGACCAAACAAAGGAATTTAGGTTCTTTTTTATTTTTTTTACATCACTTGCAAACTGAATTCATTTAAAAATAACTGCACAAACAAGATGTGAAATGTGACATTATCAATAGAGATGCTAATGCTCAAGGGGAAAGCACTGTGGGATTCCACGCACTAGACAACGGACTGCAGCAATTAATGACTGCTGAGAGAAGACTCAGTCCCTGCTAGGAATGAACCCCCTAATTAGTTACCAAATCCATAACATTCAGCCCTAAAATCATTTAAAACAAGCAACAAAAATGGACTCAGCAGGTTGTGTTATATATTTATGCACACACATACACACACACACACACACACACACACACACACACACACACACACACGCAATAAAAAGAAGTTAACAACTTGAGGGGGAACGCGGCAGGGGTTAGAGGGGGTAAAAGGATGGGGAAAGTGATGTAATTCTATTTCCATTAAAACATATTTTTGAAAAAGAATAATTTATGTTTTATATGTAACTTGGCTAGTCTATACTATTTGCTGACATTTTAGTAAAACAATATATACAGATGGTTTCGTGTTGTTATTTGGAAAACTATTCCAAATTAATTCAAGGGCTATAGATATAAAACACATCTATTTGTCAGATACGTTTGATTCCTTTCCTGATATGTTTGATTCTTTAAAAAAGTTAAAATTGAGTTTCACTATGAAACAGAACAATATCAGGAAGCTGTAATAAGAGAGACCTGGGTATGTTTTATTTTGAATCGCTTCAACAATTTAATTTCCCATTGTTGAACTATGGAAACACATGAGTTCTTTTTTCCATGCGACCACAGTAATTTATAAAAACTAAAAACAAAAACGTCTTGAACAACAGTAATCCACAGGAAAATGAAAAAAAAAGATGGAACTTTACTGTGAATTTACATAAATATCCATCACTAAAAAATAACTATATAGAAATGTGTTTTCTCTGGGGGCTGGGAAGATAGTTCAGCAGTTAACAGCAATGGCTGTTCTTCCAGAGGACATGGGTTCAACTCTCAGAACCCACATGGCCGCTCACAGTTGTCACTAATTTCAGTTCCAGGATATCTAATACCCTTACACACGTGTAGGCAAACACCAATGCAAGTAAACAAATACTTTTTTTTAAAAAACCCAGAGAAGAAACATGTTTTCTCTAAAGCAATATGGCATATTTTTCATTAGTGGAAGCTTCCTAAATGTCATTATCTTTTTAAACAGTTCAGTACTACATTGTCACACCCTGATTTTCTTTTCAAAATGTGTTCCAGAAATATGGCTCCTCTCCAATCATAGGAGTCAACAGGAAGCTTGATGTGATGAGGCAGCCTGTAACTCCAGCAGTTGGAAGACAGGCAGGAGGATTGTGAGTTCAAGGCCAGACTAGGAAACATAGTGAGACACTGTTTACAAAACCAAAAACCAAGCTCAGCTCATCCACAGTCTTCCATAATTTCACAGCACCCAACTTTCCCCTAAACAGTATACCAAACTCACTATGCTTCTATCTCCATTTCCCCACAAGAATAAGAAGCCTCATTCTTTTTTTTTTTTTTAACTTTTATTTTATGTGCATTTGTGTTTTGCCATGAGTGTTGGATCCCCTGGAACTGCAGTTACAGACAGTTGTGAGCCGCCATGTGGGTGCTGGGAATTGAACCCAGGTCCTCTGGAAGAGCAGTCAGTGCTCTTAACCCCTAAGCCAACTCTGCAGCCCCATCTTCATTGTTTATCTCATTGATTAGTCTCTTCATTTTCTGTCTAAATGAAATCTGTATCTCCACTGAGGGTAATGTTTTTCTCACAGTCTTTTCAGTTGGTTCCTGGCTGTTTCTTTGTTGGTTTCTCCCATCTCCTTTAGACGACTGTCCCTTTTCTTTCATTAAAAACATCTCATGTCCTACATTATGCCAAGTGACAAAATCTAGTCATGAAAATGAAAGGGTCTCTCTTATATGTACAATCTTTTGAAAAGGAAATGCATAGAGAGATAATAGTGGTTACCAGAGATAGGGGAATGAAAGATCCTGGTAAAAGAGTTCAAAGTTTCAATAATGTATGATGAATAAACCTAGAGATTTGAAATATAGCATGAAGGCTAAAATTAAGATTATACTGCATAATAAAAATTTTCTGAGATTCTACTTTAGGTACTCTTTACAAATGTGCAAAAAGGTGGCATATGAAATGGTGTATAAATAAACTGACATGAATTTAGCAATTATTTTACTATGTATATGGCTATAAAACTATTTTGTGCATTTCAATTATATATAATTAAAATTTCCACATCTTTATACTATACTGTCCATTACTATTTGTATTCAAGTCATCTATCAATTTCCTCCAAGATGCTTCTGATTACACTGCAAATAGTTCCTTATTCTCTATAATACTTCTAATATCATCCCATATCTTAAAGATTAGTCATTCAAATGTTTACTCAAATAATTTTTAAATATTCAAATTTCACTTCATCTTACAGTCTTTGCTCAAATCCTGCCTTATGGGAGGCTTTTGCTGACTGTACTATAACAGTTCTAATTAAGAAGCTATTCAACTGTTATTTTGTACATATATGTATATATACATATATTCCTAAATGTAACCTCTTTAAACCATCCAATGTTACTTGTATGCATGATTTCCGGGCTGAATGTTGGCAATGGACAATCAACTGGCATGTTCCTTTCTGGAGAGCACTATTTCTCCCACTTCCAGCTTTATTCAACTGCCTGTAATTCTTTGTGCAGGGCTGAGGCCTTTGTGAGCTTATTCCCACCACACCCACATGTTCGCTGGGGTCAGCCTTGCTCAGCTCATAACTGAGTGATGGAGCTGGTGAGACTTTATGTGTGGCTTCTGATGTTAGTAAGACAGATAATCTCACAGGAAACTCCTTGATCCTCTGGCTCTTACCATCTTTCCAGCCCCTCTTCTAGAGGGGGTGGGCATTGTGGGAGAGATTTGAGGGAGGGAAGGGAGGAACATTGTAATTAAATTACAATCTCAAAAATAAACAGAAAGGGGGATAGTAATAAGAAATGGTGTCCATTATTCACTACGGTTCCATAATATAGTTTTAGGGGTATTAATTGATACAAAAAAGAAAGCTATAGTTGGTAAATTTTTTTGAAAAGTAGGAAATAAACTTGCCCTGTGAGAGAAAAAAATTCCAGGTAGAATGAAATAACTTGGCATACTAAAGGATATGAACCACATGGCTAGAGTAAGTAGAAAATAATAAACAAAGAAGTAAATGCAACATGAGATGCAGTTAAAAGAAGGTAAGATTGAGATCATATAGGACTTCACAGATCAAGATAAAGACATTTGGATTTTGTTCTAAGTGCAATAGGAAGGTGTTTAGGAGCCTAACTAAAGAAAGATGGGATCTAATTTTTTATATTTGTTGGATATCTTTTTTTTTTTTAAAGAAAATGATCTTGCTATATATTCCAGCCTAGCCTCAAATTTACCCTGTAGCCTAATCCAAAATTGAACTTAACCATTTTTCTGATTCACCCAACAAAGTGTAGGGACTGTTTACTTTTTAAAGATCTCTTACACTGTGTGTCAAAAGGCTACTGTTAAAGCATGGAAATGAGTCAGAGGAAAATCAAAATGGACCCAGAAATGATTGGGGGTACTTCAGAACATAAAATCAAATGCAGTAGTCGGGAAAATTAGAGGGATTTAAAACGTAATTTGAAAGTACAACAAATAAGATGTGCTGAGTGTTGACTATGAAATACCAAAGTAAGAGGGATGAGAGCTGAGTTGGGTTTTTAAAAGCTTAAGCCTACTGTGTGCTGTTATCTCTTAGTTATATTATCCCCAGTAAATAATATTGCCATGGGAAAGTTTAATGAGAAACATGTTCAAAGAAAGCAATTATGAGGTTTTTTTATGGACACGTTGAGTTTCTGTCACCTACTAAAAAAGTGGGATGTAAGCCAAGGAACTAAAGCTTAAGGGAATTGCAAACAGTGATATAGGAGCAAAGGCTAGAAGAACTGACCAGTGATGTGGGAAGGAAACCAGGATGTAGGTCATTAAAGCAAAGACAAAAACTGTGTTTCAAAAAGGAAAAAGTCAACAGAGTGGAATTCAGCTGAGTTGTCTTTTACATCTCTTAACTCTCTCCCACTGTCTTTTTTTCTGAGACAGAAGGTCATCAGTGCACAAATCAGGCTGGCCTCAAACTTGTGGTGATCCTTCTGTCTCTGTCTCCTGAGTGCTGGAATTACAAGCATGCACCACCACAACTCAGACAAACTTTCCTTTTCTAATCAGGGTCTCGAAAGTGAGGGAAGCGATTCAGGCATGTTTGTATAGAAAAATTCTTTAGTTTTCAAGATTATCCTTTAGTGGTGGCTAAAGTACTACACATCTGAGCTGTAGCTACACACTCAAGACTGACCCACTTTAGGCAGGAGTTAATGATCCCTTGTCCCTGAATACAAAATGATAACTTGTGATAGTAAGCAAAACTGCCTCATTCTTCCTTAGACATCCATTAAAGTCTTAAACTAGGACTACTCTTTAATGTTTCTTCCTTAGATCCAGTGACACACAGTAGTAAAGAAATACATGTCAATAAAAGAATAGATATTTCTCATTTAGTTTAAACACATACTTAAAACTAATCCACTCTACAATGTTCCCCAAGTTCCATTTACTCCTCCATCTCTCCCTCTTTCTTCTCTACCAAATATCCTTAAAGAATAGTATTTATCTTGGTGTCTTTTCTTACTCTCTTTCACAGATAAGAATTAGCACAGAGGCTCACAACTAGAAAATGTGCAGAGGCTGAGATATTCCGGAGCACTCAGTCCTAACTGAGATGTCTTTATCAAATTTGAAGCTCAGGGATCTATGTGAAAGAGGAGGTGGAAAGTCTAGATGAGCCAGAGGTGGCTGATGACCCCAAGGAAACAGTGTCTTCCAGACATAACAGAGGTCATACACCTATGGACTCACAGAGGCTGTAACAGAACAGAGGAGACACATGTATGAACTCACAGAGAATGTAACATCATACGCAAGGCCTACACAGCTGCAAAATACACCAAATCCCAGCATGAAGAAGGGGAAGTGATACAAAGTTCTATCCTTAACCAGGAGGCTCTTTGCAATCAGTGCCCACTGGAAAAATCAGTTTTATTCAGTAGAGTGCCACTTGGTATATCAACTACACTCCAGGGTAGGTTGCCTGCCAAGAAGTAGTTGGTAACACAAAACAGACTCCTTGTTTTTGTTTTTGTGAGATTTTTATTTTGGTTTAGTTTGGCTGACCACTTCCTACCTGACAAATCTAATGATGTTCCCTGCAACTCTGGGTATGTTTGAACCCTTCTCTAGTTCTTTAAATTTATCTTAAGTTTTGTCTAAAAGTGTAAAAATTGCACTGAGGATATTGGTCAATGGGCAAAGGGCTTGGTGTGAACCTGAATTCCAATTGGTGGACCCCATGCAATAAATCTCTATGTCTGTAATCGCAAAGATAGTAGTAGAAGACAGGAGACTAGGTAGCAGCAAACAACACAGACACACCTGTCCCAAACACAGCAGAAGAGAAGGACTGACACCCAAGGCTGTCCTTTGATCTCTTCATGTGTACTATGGACCCTACACCTCCTCACACATTATATATACAGCACACACTTACAAATCATTCACACAAATATGCAGAAATTATTCATATTCATGAGTTACAACATGATGTTTTGATATATTTATACAGCATGTGATGTTTAAATCAAGTTAAACCTATCTTTCTCCCCCAACATGGATTCTTTTTCTATTGGGAAAACACTGAAACACCTTTCTTCTAGCCTTTGGAAATGTACAATACATAATTACTGCCTGTAGTCACCCTGGTGTGCAATAATATCCCGGAGTTTCTTGCTCCTGTATAACTATAATTTACTGCCCGCTAACTAACCTTCCCCCATCCATCTCCCCCTCCATTCTCTCCTGCCTCTTGTAAATAATCATTCAACTCTTTACAGTCAAATTGCTTATATTCTATGTGTCTCCCTTTGTTCCTCCTTCTCTTAAGTATTGGTGTTTTTCCAGTTATGAAACTGCTTGTCTGTAATCAAATGATTCTGCCAGTTCTGGCTCAACAATTATGGAGCATGTGATTTTGATCATTTGATGAAACCACATGAAAATAGCATCATTGAAATGTAAAATTACTGATGATTTCTATTACTTTGTAGTATGTATAAGACATTTTGTACCATTATTCCATCCACGATTTTAATTCCTTTTTGCAGTTATTGTGCATCTCACTATGAAAGGCTTTTATTTTTTACACTAATATTGGTATTTTTAACATTATAAATATATTACTTTCATAATCAGAAATGTATTAAGTCAATACAATTATATTAGTTAGCTTTTAAGAAGATATTTGTTATCCTCTTCCACCACCATAATCATTATAAACTAATGTTACAATATTAACTATAAATGTATGTGTGTTACTGGGAGAACTATTAGAAATTTAATTGAAGGTTTACTGTGCTGCCTCAAGCTGATAATAAGGAATCCTATTATAGCTCAAATATCTTTCTCCCTGACACATAGCTTGATATGTAACCAATCAAACAAGGTCAGTATAATCAGGAAGCTTCAAAAAACAAGACAAAATAGGTGTCTGCCCTCTAGAATTTTAAATGGAAAAAATAATCAACTTCATTACTAAGAAGCTATTTCTATTTATTTATTAGAAGTAAATGAATATGACTGTTTTAAACTTAAGGAACAAATCAAGATTCAAGAAGCACAGTATTAAAGAAACAAGTGAATTCTCAGTGAACCGATTAGAATGATTGACAGCTTTTTGAAATAAATGCCCATGATGAACATGTGATTCCTGGGTGCATCTGCCAGGTGCTTACTGCCTTCTGGACCATTCCTGAGTCCCTCCCTTTTCACAGGGAGGTTCAAGGACAGGAAGAAGAGTCCTAGCTCACACTTCAAAGAAATGGCCGTGAAAAACAAAAGAAAACAAAAAGCAAGCTTGTTTGTTAGGTCACACGAGATTGTTTCCTTATCAATACACTTCTTCAAAGGAGGAGTACAAAAAGAGTTATGTACCAATTATAGTTTAAAAGGAATATCAAGTTCCCTGCAGGTTGTGTTTTCCCTCTCTTAGAACAAATAATGAATCACTTAGCTGAATAACTGCAGTCGCATTCAGTTTAGAACATTAAATATGGGGATGAGTGAAGATGGTAATTTGCTGATCTAAATCCCCAATGCACCCACCTGCTTCCTGACACAAATTGTCCTTTGCAGAAGTCAGACTATCTCCCTACACATCTCAGATAGACATGTTTCTTTTCTTCCCCTCTACTCCTCACTTGTCAACTACAGTGCCTCTGTTAGTCCTATTCTCAGGGGTTAGGCAAGTTCCCGTTCCTTCTTACCTAGTTTCTACGATGGATATACTCCTTCTCCCATCATCTTTGTATCTCTAATTCTATACCACAACCCAAACCTCACTCCACTGATCTAGTTCCCCTTTGTTTTCAATATTAAAACTGGAGTAATAATTTATGTTTCTGAATTCTGATTGTTCACTTCATTCTATAGTACTTTTATGCCTCCAATTGGCCCCACCCCTGCAAGTTTCATAATCTCTCAAATAACCCCAGTGTGTGTGTGTTTGTGTGTGTGTGTGTGTGTACAACTTAAAATCATGCCTACTCTATTTCAAGCATGATGGACAGCTAGCACATTGTGGTCATACATTCCAACATCCAATGAGTGCAAACATCACCCTGGAAAATGAACAACTTTAGTCTCTTTCTTCTTGAGTTCTCTGTACGTTTGGATTTAACAATCTACTAGACATTTGCAGCACGATTTCCCACCATGTTTCAAATTTAAACTAACAACAACTTAATGTAAACCATAGAACTTTGTTACCTGTGTTTTCCATTCCATATCTCACCTTGCAACATGCCAATAAAACAATCCAAGGTAATGGACGATAATTGAAAATATGTGGGAAACTCAAGTGAGTTATAAGAAAAGGTATCTCTGTCTAAGTCTTTGATTCATAGATAGATAACTCATAAATTTCCTATATCTTTGTTAAAGCCATCATCAATTCACTCAAGCTAGAAACCCGACTCCTGTTTCTCCCTTATATATCACACCCACCACTTTCCATGTCCTATTAATGTTTATTTGTTTCTTTGTTTTACAAGACAGGGTTTATCTATGTTCCAGGCTGTCCTGGAATTTTCTCTGTAGACCAGGCTGGCCTCAGACTCACAGAGATCCACCTGCCTCTGCCTTTTGAGCGCTGGGATTAAAGGTGTGCACCACCACCGCCCAGCCCAGGCCCTATTAATACTAACATCAAAATATGCTTCCCGATCCCACTGTCACTCCTGAGACACTCATTTGGACTAGTAAAAACTCACCCTTTTCTCTCACCATCATCACCAGAGGTAGTTGTATGTTCATCCTGCCTCTGGAGTTATCCTGAAATCTACACCCCATCATTTAACTCACCACCTTTAAAATAATTACCAACTATAATGTTAGACAGGAAAGCTAAAATCTCATGGTCTCTTATTCTCTTTTTTCTTTCATGGCAAAATACCATATGTTTGGTAACTTAAACAGTAGAAAAATAGTTTTACTTTTTCACTGCTCTGAAGCTTGGAAGTCACAAGTTAGGGAGAGAGTGGTATTGGTTATAGTGAGGGCCTTAGTCCAGATGCACAGGAGCAAACTCTCTGGTGTCTCTTCTCACAAGGTCACTCAGCCCATCAGGAGAGCTGATTTACTAAAGGCCTCATCTTCAAATTTTATCATGCTGAAAATTTAGGGTTTCCATATATGAAGTGGAGGTGTACACTATTCAGCCATAGCACACAGTGTGACATTCAAGAGCTTTCACATCTGGCCCTGCTTCACATATTCTGTCTTAGTTTTTATGTGTCTATATGGATTCTGAGGCTCCAAGAATTTCACAAATAGTTCACAAGACACATTTGCATATAATGACAATTAAAGAAAAATGAGTTCATGAATTTAAAACAGAGTAAAGAGGAATATATGAGAGGATTTGGAGGGAGGAAAGGGAAAGGAGAAATGTAATTATTTTACAAACTCAAACATCAGAAAGAAAGAAAAACCACACCACATGCTTTCATAGTGTCATGACTTTATTCGTACTGATACTTTGCTTAGAAGGCATTTCATATTTGCTGCCTGATAAAATGCCATCTGCCTTTCAAATGTCCAGATCAAATGCCATCTCCAGAGTGAAGCAACTTGGATGTTCTTTTCTTTGCATTCATATCACTCTAACATATACATCTATCAGATTCCAACGGCCTTAGCTCTGCCCAATTTGACATGTATGTTATTAAGACCAATTAGTTGTTTGTGTTTCCATACCCTCATCTGTAAAATAGGAGTAATAATCACATCCATGTCAGGATTGGTGTAGTGATTAAGATGTGTGTTGCTTCTAGAGAAAAGCCTAGCACATGCCATTATATTGACCATTTGCTATTATTCTTACTATTAAATGAAAGCAGCAAGATAAAATCACTTTTTAAGCCTGTAAGGAAATGTCCTTATTATGCTACTCTAGTGACTTGGCAATATCCACAGAGGCCAGTTAAGCAAGAGTAGACTGTAGTGTAACCTAGGTCTTGGCAGACTGTTTCACTGCTATTTCTATTTCTTTCTTTCTCCCCCCCTTTTTTGGGGGGCGTGAGTCAGGGTTTCCCTATGTAGCTTTGGAACCTGTCCTAGAAATAGTTCTTGTAGACCAGGTTGGTCTCACAGAAATCTGCCTGTCTCTGCCTCCCGAGTGCTGGAATTAAAGGTGGGTGCCACCACAGGCCACGCCTCACTGGTATTTCTTATGTATCTCTACTTTGTAGGGGGCCCTCAATCTTGTAGGAGGTTACCATGAGGCAGTTTCTCACATTACTTCTTAGTTCCAGAAAAGCACAGAACTTGCTATTTTACTTACCCTGAATACAGATACAGGCTGTAAAGTAGTAAAGTAGTGCAGAGTTTATCCCACAGCAACAGTCTACCCTACTGCTCAGGTTACTTGCCATCTGGACCCTTTTAGTTTGATATTATACTCTGAGCAAAGGATTTGAGGAGCTGATTGAACAGTGATTGTATTAGTACTGTCTTTGTAAGTAATAATCTCCTTCCTTTGAGGGCCATTGTTTTCCTATTGATGAATCTGTGAAAATCTGTTCAGTCTGCCTAGCAGCTCCCACTGCACCACCACTTAGGGACTGCTTGGTCTTGTCAGTAAGGGAGAAGGAGAAATTTGTTTACTTTGTTCAACATTATTTATCCACTCTGTGGTCCATCCAATGCATCCGGCACATAGTAAGATTTCTTTAAGTATTTGTTGAATTAAAAATGTATAGCAAAGAATGATATGCAAGTATTCTCAGACAGTATAGTCAGGGATATTTATAGAAAATCCATAGAGTGGAGACTTGGGAGGAGGACAGATAGAGAATATAAAGAATGGAAAGGACACTAAAACAAAACAAAGTAAGGACCTCGTATTCATGAGGAATACAGAGACACATCTGTGGTGGTTTGAACAAGAATGGCTCATATATGTCAATGTCTGGTTCCAAGTTGGTGGACTGGTTGGAAAGGATGGGAGGTGTGGTTTTGTTGGTGGCAGTTTGTCACTGGGGGTAGGCCCAGTCTCTCCCTCTGTATGCAACTTGCAGATTAGTTGTGAGCCCTCAGCTACTGCCCTAGCACCATGCCTGTCTGCCTGACGACACCACACTCCACATCATTATAATCATGGACCAACCCTGCGAAACTGTAAGCAATCCCTCTATGAAATGATTTCTTTTGTAAGTTGTCTTGGTGATGGTGTTTCATCACAACAATAGAAAAGTACCTAAGACAACATCTATGTCAACAATGAAGAAGAAACTCTAGCTCTCTTATCATTCTTTTATTAGTTCATTAGGAATGTTTGATACATTATAAGCTCAACCTTAATATAATAATATAAAGAGGAGAGACAAGATCAATATCCTTCAAATGTGCTCCAAGGAGCCCCTATCATTAGAAACTTAATGGGCAATGGTAACTTTTTCATCAAGAAAATGGTACTTTAATGTATTGAGATTTCTCATAAAAGTGTATTTGAAAAAAAACAAAAGCCTTGCCAGCTAAAACCAAAGCAAAACAAGTCTGTAAACCACAGACTTAGCTCAAGCTCCAGCCCGAAAATACTTCATTATAGATTAAGACAAGCGAAACTGAGCAGTTACACATGCAGGAGTAAGTAGCAGGGTATAATAAAGGCTATCAGAATTTGAATAATGGCACTTCTTTAGGTTTGGGGTTGGAAGGAAAGGACAAAAGACATTTTTAAAACGTCTTTGGACTAGATTATTATGTACCAACCAGGTCCAAATTTTGCTTTAAATAGTTAATCAATGTTGAGGTTCAATTTTCTCCATGTTTTAGTATTTCTGATACTGAACTACATCACACACACACACACACACACACACACACTGTAAAGATGTTTTAGATACAAAGAAACCATATTATCAAAGGAAAAATAAGCACATAAAATCAAGTAAGATATATTAATCTTGGTTATGTTTCTATTACTGTGATGAAACACCAGGACCAAAAGTAACTTGGGGAGGAAAGGGCTTATAAAACTTACAACTCTCCGATCAGATTCTATCACTGAGAGAAGTCAGAAGGAGAAGCTTTGTGCAAGGATTGATACAAAGGGCTTTGAGGAGTGTTATGTGCTGGCTTGATTTTCCTTGGTCACTCAGTTTGCTTTCTTTTACAGCTCAGGACCACCTTCCCAGGCCTGGCATCACCCATAGTGGACTGAGCCCTCCCATATCAACCATCAGTGAAGAAAATGCACACACAGACTTGTCTACCAGACAATCTGATGGAGGCATTTTTCCTAACTGAGATTGCTTCTTCCTGGATGAACCTAGCTCATGCCAAGTTGACAAAAAACAAATGAGAACAGATAGGGTCAGAAATAGTTTTACTCTGAGTCTTATCAGTGGGGTTAAACAATGAGAATGGATGTCACCATTCATTTACTTCCAGAGAAAAAAATCAAGCCAAATTTGGGAGTTTGATTATTTACTGTGCAGGGAATCAACCCCATGACTTCTTTTATATTCCTATTATTATTTCTGACCTAAACTCTTCCAACCCAAGTCAGGGCTTTCAAAAAATTCTGTTTTGAGAGTCAGTTTACCAGTATTTCATTGCTCACACTTATTCTTGGTGCTTGTTATAGTCACCACTTAACTCAAATATGCCATGCTTTCCATATGCCCTTATCTTGGCTTAGAAGACATTTCTTTGCATGTTGTAGACTGTGGAAATCTTATTCATCTAAATGGAATTAGCTGGTCTTTCTCTGCTTTCTGTCATTCTGTACTGTTACATGCCTCCACTTCTGTACTGACCGCACAGAACTCCAGTGATTCTTTTTTAGAGATTTATCACATTCACGGTAAATTTCTTGAAAACAATCAACTATTTCTGAATCCTCTTTGTATGTTAGTACTTAGGACAGTGTTTGGCATATAGCAGAATTCATTTAAGTATTTAAAGGTGAAAAACAAAGATGAACAGAAAAGAAGGCAAGAAAACAAAAGAACAGTATAGAAGTGTCAAAATATGGGACTGCAGTATGGCTCAGTTGGTAACATGCTTAACTTGTAAGCACCAGAACATGAATTTGAGTCCCCAGAACCTACATAACAATGCCAAGCATGGTGGTACATGCTTGTAATTCCAGGGCTGAGGGGGTCAAGACAGGAGGATCCTTGGGGCTCTCTGACCAGCCAGTCTAGCCTAATTGGTAAAATCCAGGCCAATAAAAGACCTGTCTCAAAGGAGGTAGATGTTGTTCCTGGGATGAGGATGACACCCAAAATTTTCCTCCAGTCTACAGACAGACAGACAGACAGACAGACAGACAGACAGACAGACACACACACACACACACACACACACACACACACACACACACACACACACACAGGTGCTGTGCCACTAACAATGCTTTATTTGATTGTTCTTCATTGGTGTCCATGCCTTATCTAAACTTGAACTCCTGGTAGACTTAACAATTGCCTACATTGAGTTTAATTGCTAACATTAAAAAACATTTATCTATATTAGTTTTTCCCCTAGTTGATTATAAATTCATTAAAGAGGAAGCACGAATATTCTCTATATGTTCTTATTTGGTTTTAGATAAACTGCATATTCCTGTTACGAGATGTGATTTAGTTTCCAAGATCCTTTATTCAGGATATCTTTCATATTAAACCTAAGAGCAATTTGCATAAGAAAAACAGACTTGCAACAGTTTTGTTTATTTAGAGCCTAGAATTTCTCCAGAGCTTAGAGCAATCCCCAACACTAGACATCAAAAACATAATTTTACAGTAATTTAAGGGAGAGAAATTTGAATATTACTGGTAAGACCCTGGGAGCTAATTACTTCAAGATCACTTGAAATCTTAACTCATTAGAGTTTGAAAAATCTCCTGAGGTACTTAAAGTCACTATTCCCATTATGTTACTTGATTCAATTGAATGTCTTAGATTTTGTTAATAAGAGAAAACTTGAAGCTGCTGCCAAAAGAAAAGTCCATTTATCATTTTCTTGAGAAAAAATATTAAGTATTTCCTGTGGGTACCTCAGCATCTGATAATGTAAGGGAAGGAAAAGAATTTTAAAAAAGAATATCCCCTGATCTAAAAAAATAAAATTCTAACACTAAATTACTTGTACATGTTGCCAAAGTGAGCTGAATTTCACATTCGAAGGTTGACTCAGACTTTTCAACAAAATCATTATAAGGATGGAATAAGCAACACTTAAGTGCTATCATTCCTATTATTGGCATTGCTATTGTTGTTAGAAATGGTGACATGGTCCCCAAAGTGCTGTGACATCATTCAAGTGAGGGAACTAAGCAACATTTTACAATTATTTTTAGCAGTAAAGAATAAGATCTGAACACAAAGACGAAAATACTTTTTGAAGTTCCCCATTACAGGATGAGTCACCCAATAGAGAAATGGCAGGTAAGACAGATTCAGAGAAGGAAATATTTTATCCCACTTGGCCTGTCAGTTCATCAGAAGGTAATAACTGGTCAGATAAGCAGACAGAATATGAGTGGAAGAATATTCAGTATGATATTAGGTAGTGTTAATAGGACTAGAAATAGTGTATTGGGTCATATGGATTTATCATGGTTATTTGTGCGTTTTGTCTAACATATAAGTTTAGGTGATTTTTTGATGTGATCCATTTTAAATTATCTCATCAATCCTCTGGTATCTTAAACAGAGCAGCCACCATCTGTAGGCTGTATATTTGTTTACAATCCCGTGAAAATAGCAATTAGTTATAATGGTCATATGCAAAATGGGGAAAAGGAGGAGGTGATGCTTACCACCAGTTCCTGACAGCATGCTGTTGAAGGATCCTTTGTGGTTAATCCGAGGTATATGTCCTCAGTTCCCACAGTTTGTTGGAATACAATCTCATAACTGAAAAAATATCAGTGACAATTCTCAGGTGAAAGAGTCATTTCATGTCACAACACAAAACACATACTAGAGATTTTTTGAGGCTATGTTAGCACACACACACACACACACACACACACACACACACACACACACACAAAGGAGAGAAAGAAAAGGACTAAAATGGATGAAGTGCTCACTATTTCAAATATGCACTAGAACACAAAGGAATACAAGTCTAGAAATGCAGTCAAAACTTAAACACTGAGGGGCATGACTGAGGTTTTGGATATACTGTTTTCTTAAATAAAGCTTACCTGTTTAAGATCTACGACAAGTAAGTGGGTTGGAGAAACTTCTAGTACAGGCCCAATAAAATTGCAAGTTAAAAAAAAAAAAAAGACAAAGGACCATTCCTTAAATACAATGGCTCAGAAAAATACTGGACCCATTCCCATGGGATTGATGGACAGATTGAAAAACCTCACTTGCTGAGTGTAAACCGTAAAGTAAAGACAGTCTAGATTCAGTACTGTCTGTCATTAACTGTGTGACCTTGGTGAAGTTACAAATGCACAGGACCTTGGCTCCTACGTTTGTATGATTTATGGGAGACCCAGTTGTGAATTGCATAATCTCAATGGTCGCTTGTGCTTCTAAAGTTCTACAGCAGAAACACAGTGCTAGTATAGCTGGACTATGGGGGTTTGATTCAAGTTTAATGGAACCCTTAATACATGAAAGGTTTTCCTGATCTCTCTTTCTCTCTCTCTCTCTCTCTCTCTCTCTCTCTCTCTCTCTCTCTCTCTCTCTCTCTCTCTCTCTCTCACACACACACACACACACACACACACACACACACACACACACACACACACACACACACACACACACAGACAGACAAAGACTTCCCAAATATTCCCTTTGAGCCACTCTATCTGTTCCGATAGATTGAAACAATGATTTACAAGGTTTTGTTTCTTTTTCATCTTTATCCCCCTTCCCCTCCTTTTCACTTCCCTTCTCTTTCTTCTCTCCCTCATTCATCTCTCTCCTCTTCCTCCCCCTTTCTTCTTTCAGTGCCTGAAATCTAAACAAGCCCCCCCACGATAGAAAGTGCTCTAACAAGAACCCACACTTTCAGATTCATAAATTATTTTTATTTTTAATTCTACCCTGAATTAGCACTACTGCAGCTTAGAAGGCTAAAAAATACTGTTGGGTTTATGACAACTTGTAAATACAAAGGTACAAGAATGAGAAAGAAATTTATCTGAGTTTGGATGGAACTAGCAATAGGTAGTTGTTTGATATGGAATACCTTTTTCTTAATAAGCTGTAAATTCTATCAAATATTTATAAAGATCAATCCGTCAAAACAAAACAGAAGGCACCGAACTGCATGTGCATGACTTCCCAGATGAAATTTCTCAAGTTTCTGTTCTTATCTAAAGCAAAAGATACAATTTTGCTACTTCATACTATATGTGTTTGCCTTGAGGCCTGCAGGGCACCTCAGAGTTTAGTGTATCCAACACCAAACTGTGCCCCATCTAAAGTACTAAATAATAAACTCAGTATCTAATCAATTACTGAATCCTCCTTCAAACTCCCTGAAGTAATGTCCCTTGCATCCCCACCCCCAAGCCAGTGATTCAGCTTAGGCCCTTGTTATTTTCCATTTGGTTATCACAATTCTTTTGTGAACTTTGTGTTCATTAGCCATTTTTCTCTCTCTTTACCCATTAGGACATTTTTGAAGTGTATTTCCATAAGGTAAAATCAAGATAAAATTTTTTTGTAAAGCAGTTTTGTTCATGTCATGACTAGAGTTATTATTCACTTTGAACCTTGGCAGATGCTCTCCGGAGAACTTCAAATGTCTAGATGAAAAGTGGACATTTACTCTAGTTTCGAGCTGGCTGTGAGGCATTCATTCTATAATATGACAAATGAGTCACTTTCATATAGATATGTAGGTGTCATAGAAACCCTCCATCAGGAACGCACCTGTGACCACACCCAAATGGGAATGGTCAGTAGTACAGGTGCGGGCAGGATGGATATCTCACTACATGGTAGTTGTATATTAAACAAAAACTGAAATTGAATATAAATTTAATAATGGAAATGGCCGTATTTTTCAACATTGCTAGGTAAATAACTATTAGGCAGGCATTATTTGTTTTTGCTCTAGAACAGGGAAAAGAATCAATTGTATATACCCCTGTACTTTTATATTTTATGTGGTGCAAATTACTTCATGAATTTTATAAAAATATAATATTATCAGATGATACATCAAACCTAATTATCTAATCACATGCCTGGTGTCATTTGACTTACTCTGGGATTTCTCGAACATCCCATATATCATCATGCTCTGCTCCTTCTGGAACTTCTTCTGGATTCCAGATGTTCTCACTTTCATTGCCACTGGATTTAGGAATGGCTGTAAAGAAAGGGAAGACATAATTGAAGCTGGTACATGTTCTTCATACTCATTTGGGATAATTGCTTAAAGACATTTTTACTTATAATCATTAACTCATTTTTGGTTCACAGGAACTAAATTAGAAATTATCTTTTATATCAGTATAGACCAATACAATATATTGTATAAATGTAGTAATAACTGTAGAAAAACACACAAGTAAAAAGAAGAAAATATGATAATCTACAACTCAATGGCCTGGAGATAATCAATATAGTTATGTTGATGGGATACAATTTTTTTTCAGAAACACAAATAGGTTCTTGTGTAAAATTTTATGTAAAAGATAAAAATGAAGCACAAGCAATCTGATTTGGATAGTTATATTATCTTGCATTCTGCTTTACTATAAAAGTCCTTGGACACATTTTATATGTATCCATTACACAATTAAAAAAAATAACGTCAATTAAAGAGATGCAAAAGAGGCTAGAATGATTACTTTTTAATGCTGCATTTTCTTATGGCACATGCGCACTTTAAGGAAAAATCTCTATCACTTATCCTTTATACAGAGCCGAGCAGGTGCTTGGGTTTCTATGTGCCATCTTTAAATGTTTAAAAATATATAGACACTAGTAAGCCTGCAAAAGCCCAGCTTGCACTTCTTCCATTGGCATATCAAATGGAGACCCATATTAGACTCAAAACATTACTCTTTTAAGCATTCCCAGAAATGCACCCGATTGTCAGGTTTTCAATTCCACAATTCTTTGTAAATTATCTGCTTCTATCTAGCATGAACTTTCCAAAGCCTAACTACAGGCTTATACATAAAATTTTACATATGATGCATTGCCCTCCAATTTTTGAGATTATTAGACATACATTATTGGAACTATGACAGCATGGAAATCCATCCAGATACAAACTAGTCTGTCCGATAGCAAATATCTCTGGAGTAGGGAAAAGAGCCTCTTGAAAAGGTAAGGTAATAGCTGAAATTTTAAAACCATTCTCAGACCTCATTTTGACCATTATTTTAAACATTTTTTCCACACACTATCTTCTAAATCAGCTAATTTGATGAACAAAATGTGCTTCCCATTTCTGGTCATCCTCTGGTACATGAGCAACAGAATTAACACTTGTACATTTTCACAAATTTGTGAAATACTCAATTCTGTGAAAATGTATAAAAATGCTTGGGACTCACAAAAATTGATTTCTTTTATTTTTTGAACTGCATTTTGTTTGTTTGTTTGTTTGTTTGTGTTAGGTGAGTATCTAACACTGAACTGCAATCAGAGTCCCTGGGCCAGTGATCTTTTTTAAGGAACCCCATGAACTTTCCTTTAGAAGCATTTCCATGGAAGATAAAATTACATAGCTTTTGTTTTACTTTCTTCTTCAGAACTCTTTAAGCTCTATCAGAACAGATATTTGATTTCCTTTGTAGTCTCAAAAGTTATCATATTGCCTGGTACATAATGGACTCTCAATATATTTAAATATCCAATAAATATTTGTTGAACTTGTTTTAATAAATGGATTTAGTGTGAAAAATGCAAAAATCTAGGTCTTAATATTTTCCTATGGTTGCAAGAGAAGATGAGCAATCTACCTAAAATTAAGCCTAATCGTATACGATTTCTTTAATCTCTTATCTAGGAAAATGCACCAAGGAATGTGGAGTTGAAGGCAGATTAACTTTCCTTATTAGAAAACTACTAACCTGCAGCAGACATAAAAATGACTTCTTCACATGTAAATGACTATTTAGCATGTTCATGATTGCTTCAACTCATCTTTTTGGTATTTTTCTTTCTTTTTCGAGACAGAGTTTCTTTGTGTAACAGCCCTGGCTGTCCTGGAACTTTCTCTGTAGACCAGGCTGACCCTGATCTCATAGAGATCCACCTGCCTCTGCCTCCCAAGTCCTGGGATTAAAGGCATGAGCCACAACCATCAGACTCAACTTGCCTCATTATCTCTTAGAAATCACATGTTTCTTTTGAATTGACAAATTAAAAATTAACTTGTTTTTATGTGCAACATAATGTTTTGAAGTGTGAATACATGATGGAATGACTAAGCCAAGACATATATGCTTTAGTTCACATATCTATCTATCATTTGTGGTGCAAAACACTTAAGATGCACCTTCATAACAATCTGAAATAGCTAATACAGTGTAATTTACTTCATCTTATTAAATATTAATTTTTATTACTCTGACTTTGCTGAGAAAATACTCCATTGATTCTATTTATCTATATTACTTTATTAAATAACTTACCTATGGGCTCTTTAGCTTTAGGCGGTCCAATATTTCCAGGCCCCATGGCTCCAATAGCAGAAGAGAGTTGTCCCTTCAGTAAAAGACAAGAAGTCCATTATTCTGTAACCACTACTTGTCTAACATATATCACTACTAATAATTTAAATCTGATAAGTTTTATATCCAAAAATTACCCTCATTAATGCTTTCATCATTCACTATTGTTATACAATACAGACACAGATGTCAAATATTATTTTCAATGTGCTTTCCTTGTCCTTTCAAAAGAGTATTTGGTTTAATAGACTCTGAGGCCAAATTGATTTCTTTGGTTGAACTAAATCCCTGCTTCCGGCCCAGTGAATCGTATATCCCTTGAGAGAGGAGGAATGAGCCACATTCATCTCTATGAAGGTTAGAACCAAGTGCTACTAAAAAAGCATCGGCACTTTGGAATTTGGGCGTGTTTGCTTATAGTTAGATGAAAGGTAGACTTATGGGACGTAGACTTATGAAAAGTAGACTTATTGAAATAAGAGTAAACAGAAGCTAAGATTTTAGACATCAAAGTATCCATTTATAAGTCCTGATAACTGTTTTTTGTTTTGTTTTTGTACCTCTTTCTACTTTGGGGATGAAACATTGCTCTTTCCCCCACTTCCCAATTCAGCCAGAAACTTCCAATTCATCATTTCAGATGAATGCCAAACCACTTCTTTTTTTTCAGATAGCCATATGCCTATTTTGCCATCGTTTTCATTATGTTTTTATTAGTGTGCACACCCTTGCAGAACAGTCTTCAGTCTTTCCAACCCAGTGCAACACATATGGAGCCCTCATTGGCCCCTTTCAGGGACTCTTTGATATTTCAAGGCAATCTAAATGTTCTTCCTAATTATTCATTCTAACATCAGACTCGCAAGTTCTGAGTCACTCCGTTAGTGGCTGTCACTTATTTCCCTGGTTCCTGGCACACTAGCACCTCTAATGTCTCATTTTTAGTTCTTTCCCTCATAGTCCAAGACTTCAGACATGTATAAAAGTTGCATAGTCCTGTTTGGGTGGTAGAGTAATGTCTGTCCTTGTATGTTGTTGAAAAAGTTCACCTGGATCTCTATCATGTTAAGCCATCCCAATAGTTATAATCATAAATCAATAAGTAACATCTCCACAGTGTGTGAGACTGTGACTACTGTTTATCCAAAATGGGGATCTAAAAACTCTATGTGTGAAGTTAAGGAAGTGCAGATATTTTTATGTGAAAATCCCAATAGTATTAAGGACTTTTTTTTGGTCTCTGTTTAATCACTGAGGTCACATAAATGTGTGGTACTTTTATTAAATTATTAATCATCGGACTACTAATAGTCAATCAGAGCAAAGCAGTTCTTGGAACATAAGGGCCTCTTGTTTTGCAGTGTCTCTTTCCACAGAAAAATTAAATCAGTAGAAATGAAACCATGAACATTCTGGCAAGAATTGATATGCTCTTCATGGACAGTTATGATTGTATGAGTATATTAGAGTGGAGGGGAGTTTCAATTTACTAACTTAATGAAAATAAATGATTAAAAATAAAATTTCAAGTGAAAAGGTAGAAAGAAATAATAAAATACCACCGGGTAATTGTTTTCTATAAGGGCATCATTTAAGCCTGTACCATGTATCTACAGCCAATTATCTGAGCAATTTGTCATTCCAATCCATGTCAGTTTGTAATATTGGAGAGATTTTGAACATCCTTGTCACAGTGTCTGAAGATTGATGGAATCTTATTTCCCATAAGTCTTGAGATCACCCAGGAATTTGAAAAACGGTAGACTCTTTTCCCAATCTCCCAGAGAATTAACAATTCATTTAGAAGAGGTATGGTGTAAATGAACCAATGTGTATGCAAGTCTTCTTGCTGTTTTTCAGAGAGTCCATTTTAGAAAACACATCACTCTTGCAATCATTTCCTAGCTCTTAGGATTAATATATGTTAAAAATGAAAGGCATTTTCTCCCCAGGAAAATTTAATAGTTCAGTAGGAACATTAATTATTCTCCCACCGTACTGAATCTCTAATTCTATACCCTCTAATGCTGTCTGCACTGAGATGTCTGAGTGACCAATTATCTCAAAATTGCTTATAACCCACATATACACAATCATATATTATTATGGTAATTTTCTATTATGAATTGTGCAATTCACTAAAATGGTGTTACAGTTTCTCTATTTTCATAAACACTCATCTTTCCTCCTAGAACCTCTTGATGCAAATAAACATCCCTACACATAAACACTAAAGAGAAGAGAGTTTGAAACCAGTGCTGATCTCTACCTCTGCACCAGTTCCAATTGTAAGTTCTGCTTAACAATATTAAGGGTTTCTGTCTTTCAAATACTTAATATGCTCTTTCTACCTAGTATAAGCTACCTTCCCCAGGAAAGATGCTGTGAAAAGTTAGCATTTTGCTATTTCACCTTAGGGAGCAAAATGTACTCAACTTGGTGGATACATTGCATCTATCTTTTTCTCCCTGTGTTTTCTTTATTGCATATATTTAATGCTATTATCAGTGACTTGTTTGTTTTCGTTTGGCTCTATTAAGGCTTTTCTCTAAAACGCCATGTCTCCTCACCTTGGCTCCAGACTGACTCAGTAGTCCTCATCTACAAATTTTATTTCCATTGCATATCCTATTTACTTCTGATCTGTTTCGCCTAATGAGGCTAGACCACTAAGTTTGTGGCCCACTCATAAAGTACTTTTTTCACACTACATCAAAAAATTTGGAAGGAATAAATTAAAATTCACTTTCATAGAATATAGTTTATGTGGTCATAATACAATTTCATTAAAATAATTTTATGAAAATTGAAATATTCTGATATAGTAGGATAGTTGTGCACAAAACTTTATGTGTCATAGCTGGTCTAATTGCCAAAATTCACTTCTATTTGAGGAGGGAGTGGAGACCAGGGTGTTACATGAAACTATATTGGTTATTCAGGAAATAATAGCAGTGGCCTTCTATTGGTAACCCTTCTATCCTAAATGAAGCCCATGTTATTGGTTTTAAAGGTGCTACCTTTCCAGAACCCCAAATGAAAAATCACCTGATTATATATCTAAGGATGTACTGGGAAATTCCTTTTAGTAGATAGAAGCTATTTTTTCCTATTATTTGGCTTAAAATATTTTGTTGTTTCCATATGTAGGCTTTATATAATTAAGAGACTAGGATTTGGAAAACAATTAATACTGCGTAATTGAAAACACTTTCTTTGTAGAAATATTGTCTAGGCATAAACAGTCCCAGCTACTGCTCTTTGCAATGGTTGTCAAGCATTCTTTGACCATAAATATAAATGACAAACATTTTGAAATGTGGCTACTGCTACCATAGTTACAGAACTATTTTCCTATTCAGTGTTCAGGTGATGTAGAAAAAATATAATTATGTTTGCTAGAAATGTACTAGAGGTTATAGTCTCATGCATAATAAGCCTTCCAGCCTCCTATACATGTATCAGATGACACAGTTCTGCTCCCACAGCAAGGTGGGAACGAATTGTTAAAATACAGTCCCACAACTTCGTTTAACATAATTAATTGATCTATAAGTATGCCCACCTGTTCAGCATCCAAATCATCCTCTTCCTCAGGATACAGTAGACTGGACAGTGCTTGCAGAGCTGAGACAGAAGACAATGTCTCAATTTTCATACTTTTAGCTTCCATGCTTTTCGCTTCCAAATTTCCTATTTCCATATTTTCAGCTTCTGTGTTTTCCGATTCCATAGTCTAAGGGAAAAGATGATCAAGCATACTTCACTTTTTCAAGACATTAAGATTGTTTCATTTTCACGTGTCCCTTCTTTCAGTGGGCCACTCCACCATCTGTCATAGTTTGAAATACTTATAAACTCCTCCACATATGCTTAGAATCGGAGGAACCAAGTAAATCCAGGAATTCAGCCTGCTTTACTAAAACTTCCTGTTCAAACGAGCACACACTGAGTAACCCCATATGTGATTCTTGAGCAACTAGGCAAAAAGCTTCAGATACAGCTCCAATGCAAAAATGCTTGCCTACCATGCTCAAAGCCCTGGGTTCAATTCCTAGCCTTGTACAAACAGAAACAGAATTCCTTGGAGGACTTGATTAAAAGTACAAGTTGATATAAGCTATGTACTATTATTCAGGAACACAGTTTTTAGACAATCTTTTTTAACCTGTTTCATATCTGCTTTTCAGGCTGTGTATTCCAGTCTGTGAATTGAAAAGATTTTGCTTCAGCAGTATACCCAGATAACCTTTACTCCTTTCTCATATTTGCCTCAGGTAAGTGTGTACCTTTCTGTTTCATTTATACTGTTAATTAACCTTTGATGAGACCTAGCCTTACAGTGACATTTGAAAATTCTAATGCAATGGTTCATTTTAGTGAAATTCATGAACAAAGAAACAAATGGTCTTATGATTATAACAGTAATACTGAATCCTCTCATCCTAGGAGCAATTTTGAAAATAATCCCTGCAGTTACATCCACAGCAGGACAGTTACGATCTTAAAAAATATATCTCAGAGGTGTCAGACTTTAATGAGTAACCTGAAAAGGACTGTAGAGTTGTGCTTATTGTTGGTAAATTGGGCATAACCGAAATGGGTATCTTGCCCACAATTTTAAAGATATTTTAAAAACATCATCTTAGAAACTTCACTCTCTGGGAACATTTCTCTAGCAGTTTTAATTAAATTATATCTGAAAAATTTGCATTGTGACTAGAATGGTAAGAAATTTTCTGATATACTCACTTGTCAAAATCAACCTGTACTGAAGAGGGCATTGTCCAAGTTTTATTTTACATAGATTTTTATTTTCTTTGTTGAGTATATAACTGATCTTGATACCTACTGGGGATGTCAAGAACATGAATGCTAACTCCCTCTATATCTTTTATGTGGAGGTAAAATATTATCCTGGCTAAGAATGATGGGGCTGGGGTCATGCTGTTTGGAATTGGGTCCATCATGTACTTCTTAGCTCTGTAGCTTTGGGCAATTATTTAAATTCTCTCTACCTAATTTTCTTTATCTGTAAAGTGGGGGATAATAGTAGTGTCTGTCTCTTTGAATTGTTACAATATTAAGTAGCTTAATACATATAAAAGAGCCTGGACTAGTACAGGGCACATAGTAAGCACTCAAGCTATGCTACCTATTATTAGTTCTTTAAAAGTTTCATTTTGCTGGGCATGAACATCACTTTTAATAGCGATGTCGAATAAGTTCACAATAAAGCTCATTAGATTGGAAACTCATTAAATCAGAAAAGGTGAAATAAAGGGTGACAAAACAATTTTTCTCACAGTATGGTCTGGTAGGCGGCCACGGAAATGAATAATTGACACATATTAAATTAAACAAAAGAGGCTTCTGTTTATACTTTAAAATTCCTCTTTGATTATGTGTTCATTAAATATTTAGCCAACATAGAAAGCAAAATGTTTATTGAAATATTTTCTACCTTTGACAGTGAAAAGGAAAAATGCACCCAAATATGAGATATAATTAATATCCTGACTTGAAATTGTACAATGATGTGTTCAAGAGACAAATATAACAGAAATTATTTCTTACATGAGCATTACTTACTCTATAAACATTATAATACTACGGTCTATTATATAACACTGATGACAGCAGTTGCTTAATTATGAAAGGTTATATAACATCATTGTCGGAAACATAGTACCCACAGATCATGAGGCTTCTGAGACTTCAATAGGGGGTTAGGGAGAGAAGAGCAAACACATCATTAAGCTAAGCCATAAGAAAGATACTCTGAAGTTCCAAATATAGCATCTGACTTAGTAGTAGCAACAGCTACTCACATAGTCTTCTCTGCCTATCAGGGACACTGCAGCAGGACTTTCTGGACAAAAAAAGGTATTTAGAGCAATGAAGGACTCCCAGCTCCTAGGTGGAGGTATAGAAAGAAGGGTCTAGTTACTGAGAAATGTCAGGGGTTTGAAAGCTAGATGAATATTCAGAATAGGGCCAGGATCAAAATTCCTGAGGGAAAACAGTACACAAGCCAGGCCCTGCATCAGTGGCTTTCTGTCATCCAGCACCCACAGCGGACGTGATGAAGGAAGATTATGGCTCAGAAAGTGTATTGGATATAGGACTGAGGAAAAACAAATGAATTCTAAATTTCTACCAGTTACGTGGGAAGGCTCTGACTGGCTCTGGTGGGAAGCAGACAGTGAGGACACTGAGAAACTATACATATAGAAAGGACATCTTCCAAAACCACAGCTGGAATTTAGTCAGCAGTTGATGAATACTGAATGAAACATGATTCAATTCATAGGAATGTGGCATTTCAAAATAGTAACCTTGGAAGGTTGTATACTGACGTAAATTATGCCATCAATGCTCCAAATATTTTAGAAATTTTCTTTTCTCTTGGCATTTCCTTCATATGCAGCACTAAGAAAATACATATCATTACAGCATCATTCAGTTTGATTACACATCAGATTTGTCTCTGAGTGATTTCCAGATATATCTAGACATCTACAATCAAAATATAAAGATTTACTTTTTTGAGACTATTAAAAAGAATATAATACAGGATTCAAGGCGGTTCTAAATATACTAGTCTTAAATGCAAGTTGAGTAATAGCAACATCATTAGAATAAGTATATAAGCTGCTCAGAGTGACTGCACTAAAGGGTACCACATCTTGGGTATAGGTCTGTGTTTAAAAATCCTCCACAAAAATACTTAGTAATATTTTTATATACCTAAAGCATATTTGAACTTCCAAATTATGCTTGCATAGAATCACATTGACTCACATTATAGCTAATTGGAGCCAAAATATGATAAAATGGGCACTTTTATAAAAATAATGTTTCATTCTACCAAATGTAAGTAAGCAAATAAGGCCTGATGAATGTGATGATACATTTTGAGAACTGAAAGAATCACTTGTGAATTATTAAATAGCTCAAAATATCAAAAAATAAATCACTACATGTGAATTGTTGGAAAAGTTATAAATCCAACAAAAATGAAAATTTTACCAACAATTTTAGAAGTCTAGTCATTCAAAAATAATATTAAATTAAAAGATAGTTATCAAAGCTCATTTCATATGATCATCATATTTAAAAAAAAAGAAAACATGCCCTTTTAGTTTTCTTTATTTGTCGTTTTGATACACACTCTTGAATCTGGCAATCACTGATTTCAGGATATAGCCCCAGTGGCCAATTTTTCTGCCTTTCTTACACATTTTTCTCCTACATATGTTCTAAATGTTGTTAATAACGTACTCTGTAACTTGCTGCCTTTGAATCTTAGAGTACACTCTCTAATTACTAGACTACTTGGGCAGACAAGTGTGGTGATTTTTTTTTTAAGTATAAAAACTCTAGAGCTATTGAGCCTATGTTTCAATGTAGCATTTGTACTTCTTTTATTAAGTTTTGGAACAATTTCATACATACAATTATGTTTCAATTATGAGGGTGTTTCTCCTCAACACCCTCACTTTTCTTTCCTCTTCCTATCAGTTCCTTCCCAGATTGATGATTTTGGAATTTTGGATTTTTGTTTGTTTGTTTGTTTGTTTGTTTTTTGTCTTTTTTGTTGTTTTTTGTTTTTGTTTTTGTTGTTGTTGTTGTTGTTGTTAGACATTTACTTTGACCAGGGCCATCTGTGTGACCACCCATTGGAACTGGTAAGGGCATCAGTGGGTACACAAAAGCAATGTAGTTCCCCTGCCTGAATCATCAGTAACAATGAGAATTGGGGCTCCCTAGTCCTTCCTCCAGCTGTGCCTAACTACTGGCATGCATATTTTAAATAAACCAAGATTAGGATAGGGGTCATAGTAAAGTAGTTGCTTAAAATCCTGTATGAGGCCTTGGGCTTGATTTTCAGCAAAGTGGGGCTAAGAGTGTGAGAAAGCAAAGAGTCTTCTTGAGGTGTGGCCACTTAGAAAGTAAATGTTCTAGGGCTGTGATTTTTCTTTCTTTCACTTCCCAGTCCATTCTGACCAGCCAACACCCAAAGAAGTGTTTCCAGACAGAGCTTTGATTTTCCTACATCAATCTCAGTCTTTAGAGCCCTCAGAGATTAAAAAAAATAAAGAAAAGAAAAGAAAAGAAAGAAAGAAAGAAGAAAGAAAAAACACATAGTTGGGCAATACCTTGCAAACCAATTAAAACAAAAGATAGTCAAGAACCAGCTGGAATCCAAACAGGGACTAAAACTGTTTATCAGGAAGGTTCCTAATCCATGGCACTGAGGCATTGTTAATAGCCTTGGGATCAAGTCAGGCTTTTGGAGCCTAATGCCATTCTTTCTAATTTATTTGTTTTTTGGCCTCCATACACAGCATCAAAAGAAAGGCTGTTTAACTACTTGGAAAAGAATGAAAGTTAAGTTAGTGTAGTATATGTATTTTACTGAATATATAAAGTATAGAGAAGAGTCCTAACATATTTTCCTAAGTGCACACAGCGCATGAAATCAGGAAGTGAAAACCCACCCAATATAGCTAGAGGTGTAGCTCAAGGGTAGAGTGCTTGCCAAATGTGGGAAAAGTCCTGAATTTCATTCCAGCTGCTGCAACAACAACAGCAAATCATCAAATAGCATCCTGTCTGAATGTTATAGGTGGAAACATATCCCCAAGGAGAATTCTGTTGATGACTGAATGACTTCAAATATTTCAAAATATGTTTACTCTCCAAATCAATTTAGCATTTCTTCTACAACTTTATTTATATAGTGCCTTATTTAGCAATTCTGCAGTAATTCTTCTGAGAATGCAAAAGTAAACATCATCTCTGTTCAGGTCTGAATTTAATGATACTATTCCGGCTAATTGTTTTTGTCTAGTTTTGATGATGTTTAGGATTGAATCTATGACCTTATTCTATCATGGCACACTAATATTTTCCTGCCATTAAAAATATGGGGTGGGGCATGCTGGTAGGATTGTTCAATGGTTAGGAGTCCATATTGCTCTTCAGAGGACTTAACTTCAGTTCCCAGTACCCACATCAGACAGCTCAAACTACCTGTAATTACAGCTCTATGGAGATCTAATACCTCTGACTTCCATGAGCATTTGCACTCTTGTGAACACAAGAGTGTTCTCTCCCACACAGACACACAGACACACATAACTAAATTTTTTTGACAACCATACTCATCAGTAATTCTCTGACTATTAAAACTAATTCAGCTAGGGACTGAATAGGTGTGTTCTTAAGCATGCCAAAGGTCCTTGGTTCAATAGGAAATAATCATGTTATGTCTTTAATATCCAAAAATAGTTTCCTTCTTTATGTTTCTATCATTCACTACCATATAAAATATTCATAACTATGGGAGCTTAACAAGGTTTCTGTCACAAACTTAAAATATAGCTAACAGAAAAAATTTTTAGTAAGTACCTAGAGTCCTTCTGAAACATAAATGCAAGTCAGGACTTGAGGTACAGCTACTTGAGAAGGCTAATGCAGTTCAGGCAAGTCTGGGCTGCAGAGTTCAAGTCTGGCCTGAGTAACTTAGTGAGATCTTGTCTCAAAATGAAAAATGAAAAAACAAAAAGAGGGTATAGGGATAGGGCTTAGTGATGACATATTACCCAAACATAAAAACAGAAGCCTTGTTTGATTTAACAATTTCTGTGTCTAGTTACAAAAATGGAATCTCTAGCATATTTTGAAAGGTATGTTGACTTACACTTGGCCTTTGTACCTTGACCAGGGATGATCTTGAACTCCTGAGCTCATAGGAACCTCACACATCAGCTTCCCTAGTAGCTGCTACTACATGAGCTTGAATATGAGTTTTTACACTGAGATGGAAAACTTAATTCCTGTAGGGTCATTCTGAGCCATCAAAGGCTATGTAGTATGTTAGAAATCCTAGTACTTGGGCAGTTGCTCACAGGAAGATCTTAAGTGTAAGGGAGCCTGGATTAAATAGTAAAGGGGGACTGGGTGGGGTACTATACAGCACATTTCAGGCAAGCTAAATACATTGGGTGAAAATTTATTCTTTTTTGCTTTCGCACTCATCTGTCTAAAAAGAGTTGTCTGGTGACTTTTCTTTCAGTTCTTTGAAATGTACTCCTAAGGTCAAAGAACTGGTTTTGTTTACTTCTTTAGTCCCTGTTTCAAATCCTTACTACAACAGGAAACTCCTGGAATAATTGATCCTTATCTCTGCTCAAACTGGGTTCTCTCATTCCTCACAATCAATTTTTATCACAGCTGTGTGTATTTTTAAAGGTATAGTCAAATAACAAAATATTCTCCTAATCAGCCTTTGGTTGAGTAGTAGGATTTTTAGGTAGACCTAAGGTTTTTGCCCTATATTCCGACCCAGTAAATGCGGGTGTGACTGTTCTCCGCTCCTTGAGGATGTATCTAACGTCTTCAGAACTCTGAGGCCGCTGAAATTCTCTCCCTCAGAAATATTGTTCTACAGGCAAGTGGCAGGAGCCATTTTATTTTCATTTTCCTGTCCGAAAGGCGTTACAGAGCACACTCTTCCTTCATTTCCCAACAAGGCCCACTGGTACAGGATTAATATTGCTTCACATAAAACAGAAGGTACAGTGACTCTCAACTTTGACCACCCAGACCTACCTACAGGGAAATAATTTACACTCAAATTATATTTTTAACGGAAAAGGTGGGGGTGGGGTGGGGACTCACTGAAAGTGTGTGAGAGCCGAGAAAGGAAAATTGGGAAATATTTAGGTGTTCACTTTTGTTTTCCTACAGTGGGTCAGTGCCCATCCCTTCTCTAGGAGTTTTTCTAGAAGCAACATCCTGCTTCGGGTGTCAAAAAGGGCGGGACTTAGGGAACATTCGCCCCTACTTTGAGCAACATGGGGCTTCTGAGGGCTCTCTCACCGAGCCCTTAAGTATTTTAAATTCTCCCTAGTTTCTCCAACTGTCACAGCATTCGAGGACCCCCTCTGTTTTCCCCTCCTAAGGTTCAATTTTCCTCACCTTGGTCAGTGCTCTGGTCACAGCCTAGGCTCCGAAAATAGACTGCCGCTCGCTGTGCGTCGCTCTGTTGCCTGGGTAACAACTTTGTTAAACCCCTCTCCCACCTCCCACCTCGGGTTCCCGCTTGACTCTGCTAGCCAATCACAGAAGAATCTCCTTTGAAACAATACCAGAGGCAACCAATCCCATCGCGTCCCGTTCGGGGTCTATGGCCGCCCTTTCTAGTTAAGTAGGTCGACCCCGGTTAAGCTGCTGGATCTGTCGCGGCTAGCTCCAGGGAGTTCGCCGCTTCCCTGCTGGAGTAGGTCCGCGTCCGGGTCCGCCCCCTTCTCGCCGCCGACTGCCTCTCCCCGGCCAGCGCGTTTACTTTGCAGACGGGATAGCGAGCTCGCTAAAGCACGAAGGTAAGTGTGAGACGTTTGCTTTTGCCCCACAGGCGTTTTGCATCCAGCTTATTTTTCTCCTCTCTCCGGTAGCGAATTCCGGGTCTGAGAACTCATAACCTTCAAGAAAATCTGGAGCAGGGGACGCGGAAGGGTAGGGCTCGTGGGCTAGGGTTGAGAGGCTTTGGTGTCCGCGATGCTCTCGCTCTCCACGCCCCCTCCCGTGACAGAGACACGTGTTGTGCCTCTGCCCGTACTAGGCACTGGCTCACCAGGAGCCCGTGTGGTGGTGGTCACAGCAGCGGTGGTGGTGGTCACGGGGATTGCGCTTTTTATTCCCTACGGAGGGCAAATCCTGTCTGTCCAGGAGCCCCCTGGAAGAGCGGAGGCTCGGCTAGCACGATGCTCGCGTGGAGCAGTGTCAGGGGCCACTATGCCTTCTAAGTCCCGGGAAAGTCTCTGGGCACGGTGCCCAGCTTCGCCTGCTTTGGAGTAGGGAAGCCTAGGTGTTCGGACTCTTAGCCACCAATAGGGAATTGACTATTTTCGCGTTAGGGATAGTTTCCCACGAATTGCTTGATACTAATTGCTTGATTTGATTTTTAATGAAGGAGAAAGGAAGGAGGAATGGTGCGAAATGACTTGGGTATATGATTTGATCTGTAAGTCAGGAGTCATAGGGTGGTTTTAATGAATACTTTTTGTTATCCAGGGACTGGAATTCGATTACAAAGGTGTTGAACTACTGCCCTTGTTTCAGCTATTCTGTTTTTCATAACTTATCGCATATAGCAAAAAGGAAGTGATAATGAAGTTTTAGTAATTTATTAATCCTGATTGTTATTAGGTAAGATAATGAAAAATATGAGAGTAGAGTACTTAAATTATTGGCTTTTTAGCCAACTAAGCAATACCAGAATTCCCTTTATCACCATGGGTGATCATAGTTGAAATGCCTTCCATTTTGTTCCGTCTCTAGATACTTCTACCGCGTGTTATGTATGTTGTGCTACCTCGGTTGGCTTGCTTGTTAGTCTTTGTTGTGTCTCTTTGCTCATTATTCCTAAATCTGCAATAACCAGCTAGTGTTTTGGAAATCTTTTGACTATGACTCACAAAAAGAAGTACATTTTGAAGAACTCAGTGTGAGGGAGAATGTCTGTACTCTTAATGCTAGACTGAGGCAGGAGGATCACAAGCTCAAGGCCAGTCTGAACTAAGTAGCAAAACACTTTATTTAAAAAAAAAAAATCAAATTTATGCCGTGTCTGTAGTACACACAAAGACAACATAATTGACACGTGTTTGTAAAATCAATATTATGTTCAATGCAATCTGACGCTTTCTATTTTTTTAAATCTAGACCACGATCTATTAATAAATTGTCTTTCATTGTGAAAAACACTGGCCTTAAACTGCTTGGTTTCAATCTTTTGTGCGCCTTTATTGAATTTATGAAAAACACAGATCGTTCTGGAATACTCCAGAAATTGGTTTTGTGTCTCTGCAGCAGTACCCAGGAAGAAGGCTTGATCGATCTATGTCACATACATGAAATGTTTTGTACTGTGTCAGATGTAAAAAGTGTTCAGTTTTTCTCTCCCTTGGGAGGGGGATGCTATTTATTTTAGGAATAAAATGGACCCTTCAAGAGTTGGTTTGCCTCTGAAAGATGGAATCCTGTGCCAAGCACAGTTTTTCAAAAGGCTGAGGATATATAGGGGATGGTGGGTCCCAGATCTGAGGTGAGCCTTCCAGACACTTGGCTTCTGAATAGAATGTGGTGAATATAGAAACTTCTTGGTTGTAAAACATTGGGACTTGAGAGGCTTAATGAATTGCCTAGGTTCCTGGTGTCAGTGAGAATAGTACTCAGTTGATTAAAACCAATATTCTTGTCTAGTGTGTTTTAATAGTAGATCAGATCTGAAGATGAAGTACCACGAGCTTCCCTCACTTGCCTAACTCAGAACACTGGTAACTGAATTTGACTTGTAGTTCTGCTATAAAGTCATGAAATTTGAATAATGTAAAAGTTTAAGCAAAATACTTACTAGCTATAGAAAGAGAATATCACTTAGATAATATTTTAGAGTATATATAATTACTCTAGTATAATTAAACTAGCATTCAAAGACTTTAAAGTTGAAAATTTTACCCATTCCTCTATCATAATATCATACTCATATTCCTCACATTTAGCCATATAACCCCAGATTTTATACACGATTTTTTTTGCCATGTTTATAAGTTTAGTGTGTGTTTGATTAATATTGTCCTGGGAATTTTTTTTAAAAGCACATTCAATATTTTTTACATTTTGCCTTAATAACACCACAGTATTCCAATTAGTGACTTGCTTTAAATTTATTTAACCTAACTAAGCCAGCAACAGAAGACTTATTTCCAGTTCTTCTGTGTTTATAAAATGAAAGTGTAAAATCTTGATTAGTTAAAATCGTTTGTATGACTTGTGTCTTCCATTCTGTTAAACTTAACAAGAAGCCTAAAGGGAAGGCCAGAGATCTGGACTTGCATCGGAGTTTCTATCCTCCACAGGTGTTTGAATTTGGCTGTCTGGTGTCTTACACTTAATCAACAGTGATCAGCTATTCTGTCTTTTATATAGAAGAGTTAGGTTAAATGTATTTTTCTTTTTACAAAATAGACATTTTAAAGATGAATTTTTAAATATATGATTCATAGGAGACTCAAGGAGACTCAAGTACTTTAATGACACTCATACTGATTAGCTTTCCTTATTAATATCTTCCTCAGAGATTATATGAATGTGTATTAATTTTTAATTTAATTTTTTATAAAGTAGCAAATTAATTTGACGACAAGAAAAGCTATAATTGATCTTAGAGCACACCTCCCACTTTAGAGCACACGTAGTGTCATATTTTCTGTCCCTTTACATTCTGGAACATTAAGTAGTCCTTCTTATAAAAATTATGAAATGCTTCAGACAGCAGAAGTAGTCAGTGATAGCCTGTCTCCCAGGTACTCACTGTAGGTTTAACAGTTGCTGAAGTTTGCCTGTATTTTATTTAGATGCTGATTATTTGTTAGGTATTGGAAAGTGACACAAAGGTCTCACATGTGCTTAAGCACATCCTCTACTACTGAGCTACACCCATTAGACTCCTATTCTCTTGTTTTTAGGAAAAGCAGAAGCATAACAGCTACATCTTGGTACAGGTTGCCAATCTTTGCTTTCTGTCCCAGAGGTAATTGCTTTTCTGAAGATGGTAATTTTTTTCCAGTAGTTGTTCCTAAGTGCACATAAATGTTGGCCATAAATGATTTGTAATATATTTTGTGTCTTTAACATTTACATAAATGATGTAAAATATTTACTCTTCTGTGACTTTTTATAGCCAATAGTTTTTGAAAGTTTTTAAAATATAGTTATTTTTATTGCTGTAGAATATTCCAGTATAGGACTCTAATTTTTTTGTTTTACCTATTTTATATGTTTAGTGGTTTTGTCAAACTATAATTTTGTGTTTGTATTTTAATCTTAATTTTATATGTATGTATGTTTTGCCTATATGTATGTCTCTGCATTATGTACATACCCAGTGTTCAGTGAGGCCAGAAGAAGGCATTGGATCCCTGGGCCTGGAGTTACAGATGGTTGTGAGCAGCCATGTGGTACTGCTTGAACCAGAGTCTTCTGCAAAATCAGCCAGTTTTCTTAACCACCGACATATCTCTCCAGACTCCAATGTAATTTTTAAAGGTTTACTTTATTTTTAATTATGTGTTTTATCTCTGTGTGGCTATGCTCACATGAGAGTCAGGGTTCAAGGGGGCCAGAGTCCTCAGGTATTCTGGGAGCTGGGTTTCCAGATCCCAGACTTAGGAGTTGCTATCCAAACTCAGGTCACCTTCAAAAGCAATACAGTCTTAATTGCTGACCCATTTCTCCAGCCCAAATTGTTTTTTTTTTTATTTAATTTTATTCTTTGAAAATTGTATGCATTGTATTTTGGTCCAACCTATCACTCCTCAAGTGGAATTTTTTCCCTTTTAAAAATAAAAATTAAGCCTCAAGTTTATGTTAATTTCATAATATTTATGGAGTGATGGCTGAAAAAGTGAAAATATTTTTCTGTTTCAAAAACAAATACGTTACAGAGGCTGGAGAGATGGCTCGGTAGATAAGAGCACTGGCTGCTCTTGCAGAGGATCCACATTCTTACATAGGATTGCAGACACCTGTAACTCTAGTTCCAGTGTATTTGACGCCCTCTTCTGGCCTCTGGGAGCACTGCATGCATATGCTACACAGGCAGACAAAGCACCGCACCAATACACACATAAAATTGCAATAAATAAATCTCTTACAAATTACTTTAGAGCTGGAGATAATAACACAGTTTGTCGAGTACTTTTCTAGTACGGCAAGGAGTTCTGAGTTCAAGCCCCAGCACCTCAAAAAAAAAAAAAAACAAAAAAACAAAAAACAAAAAAAAAAAAAAACAAACCTGTGCAGTGGCACATGCCTATTACATCAGTACTTGGGAGATAAAGGCAAACGAATCAGAACATCAAGTTTATCCTTAGTTGTTTAGTTGAAGACTAGCCTGGGATACATAAAACCTTTTTAGCCCATCGTGGTCTTTCTTTTTCCAACATTCTAACTGTACACTTCATTCATGAAAAATGAGACTTGCTACACAGCAATTTACAAGGTTTTCTAATATCACACATTTGTCCCTCTTTGTTTTCAGTGTTCAGATGGAGGCAGGGCCTCACACAGACTGAGAAACAGTGTGGCATCGACTTGTTCTTTGAGGTTTAAAAAATATTATTATTATTTTAGGTAGCATACAAACTGTTTTCACTGTGACATTTTCATACATGGCCATTGTATTTTAATTTGCTCAAATTGCATATCCTTTTGCCTTCTCTTCTCCTACTACCCTCCAAGCCCTGTTCTGCCCCCTAAATAGTCCTCCTGTCTTCATGTCTTGGTTTTAGGGTTTTGGATTTTTTTGTGTGTGCTTTTGTTTTTGTTTTACTTTTTCTAGTTCTTAGAATGAAGTTCTGATCTTACAGCTTTACAACATTCTGGTAAGGATGAGAGAAATGTGAGATAATAAGAACATCCTACCCCATAAGATATTTTAACATGAACTCATAACTGGCACGGTTTTCAGAAGCCCTATATTTTATTTTGACTTTGAATAAAATGACCAACTTCGTACGTTTGATTATTCCCTATTTTCTTCAAAATGTATGTATCAATTCTATCTTTCTCTAGCCATTGCTCACCAGTGACTCATTTCAAATCAGTAACTAAAACATTCAGAGTTGGCATCCATGGCCATTAGTGGTAAATAATGTCTTCAGTGTGCTTTGAAGAATTAGGTTGTCTGGCTTTCTTCTTCAGTGTTTTCTTTTCTTTCTTTTTTCTTTCTTTCTTTCTTTTTTTTTTTTGCTTTTATATATATTTTTTTGCTTTGGTTTTTTTTTTGGGGGGGGAGGCTTTATATCAGAATATATAGAATAGACCTTTTTTCAGCAGTTTTTTGCTCTTTTTCTTCCCTGCCTTTCTAAGGCTGAAGAATCACACCCATCATCAGAAGGTGCTATTCATAGGAATGGCTTTATTATTTACTAGTCACATTTTGTGTATTTTCTGGCCAGATCCTTTCATCATGATGTTCCTAAGGAATGAAAAGTGTATTCATGGAATTCAAAGGTTGTCAAGTAACTAAGCATTTTAGAGATAATTTTGTCTCCAAGGAAAATAGATCATTTGCTTCTAAGAAGGTGGAACAATTTTTAATAAATTATATGCCTGAACTATTTACCTCTAGATAGTTATTGTCAAGGAAATTGTAGGGAAATAATGGTACAAATAATATGAAACAAAATGTTTATACCATAGAGACAGAAGTCCTACACATTGGTGCCAAAATTACTTCTAATAGGTACCCAGGCTCTAATTCATTTTTCTTTTGTTTGGGGCACAGATTTATCTTCCTTATGTTATGTGTTTAAGTTATCAAAATACAATCACGGTGTCTGTCTACTTCCTTTGCTCACTAGCTGCTTCACTTTAGGAAAGTCTTGTGGCATTGTGCCTGAGTTTCCTATGTAGCACTGTGATCAGAATTCCCCTCTATGAGTTATTGAAACTAAGGAATTTTAGATACAATACGTTTTCTGTTTCATAATTAGTCTCTGTTTATAGGGGATTCAAGAATTTGAGTGATATTGTGTCCTATTGTACCTAGATCAGGGACCTACTACCCCCAAATATTCCTAAGATAATAAATGGAAGTCTGTAGTCTAGTGTAGTTGATTTGCATGTTGATAAAAAAGATAAATGCATGGTACAATTTTTGTAAGTGTGCTACAATTTTTGTAAGTGAAATTCAATTAATATTCAATCTCTTGCCCAGCTGAAAGTGCTCCTTGTATTTGCTGGTCCTCTTTTGACAGTGTCAGGATGACCCAGCATTATACTTTGGAAAGCTCTCACATATCACTTCATCTTAAATTGAATTAGATACGGTAATTTATGCAGAGTGTCTTTGGTTAATTTATTCTAAAAAGTATTTTGATTTCTTACCTAATGGAACCAGAAACTTTATAGAAGTGAGGAAAGAGATGTACCCATGCATTTGGGTCCACACTCAGTAAGTTGTTTTGTTTCTCTCCAGTAATTTAGTTAATTTAGGCAGCCTTAATCAAATTGTATAACCAGGCCAAGAACACCTGCCCATTTCCAATAACCCTCCCAGTGAGCTCTGATGATATCTCTGGGCCTAGTGGGTTTTCTGCAGAAGGCGTTTACCATTAACTGTTTTTCTTTAAACATGTGTACTTCTGTTGAGTGACACATGATAGAATAGTAAACTGGGCTCAACATGCAAAGCTGTGATTTACTTAGTTTAAGTTGTTAGGTCCTGTGGATACAGAAAGGCTAGAGGGGGAATAGTATGGGAAAGGTAACTCAACAAAACAGAGAAAGATTTTTCTACTGATGGTCAGATAAGAAGCACAGGCCTGTTTTCATTTTTAAAGAAAATACTGATCTGTTCAGGGACATCAAAGTGTGTCATTGTCCTGTTCATCAAAGTGTGATAGGACATATGGATTGTCTTCAGGCTTTGTTAGAAAAACGTGAATGGAACCATTCCTGTTAAAAGAATTTAAGAGAGCCCAAATAAATTGATATAATTTGAATATATGACTTCCAAACTTGGGAAAATTAATCAAGTAAAGAAAATTCTCCCAACCTAAATATGCAGAAAGGATAAACTGTACATAAACCTAGCAAATAAAAAACACCAAGTAATATTGAAGAAAAAGCCCAGTTGTATCAATCACATTGAATAGAAGCCAGTTACATTCACTCATCAAAAGATAGTCATGTTAGTTATGTAGCAGGCAGAGCTCTATGAGTTCGAGTTCAGCCTGGTCTACGGAGCTAGTTCTAGGACAGGCTCCAAAGCAATACAGAGAAACCCTGTATCAAAAAAAAAAAAGAAAGAAAGAAAGAAAGAAAGAAAAAGAAAAAGCAAAAAGAAAAAAACAAAGGAAAAAAGATAGTCATGTTATATTCAAATTTTAATTTTTAAAATTAAAACAATGATAATAGAATGTAGTTACATCATTTTCCCCTTTCCTTGTAAATCAATCCTGGTGTTGGAAACCTAGCTAAATACCTAGTGCTAGTGAAGTACTGATTTTTGGAGAAGAGCCTACAATTCACACTTTACTGAACCAACACAATCCCTACCTTCATTTCTAAATGTCCAAAAAGTTGATTAGGATCTTTACAAAAATCACACTTAAAATGATTTTTAAAATAATAGCTTAGAAGAAGATTTAATAGGAAAATATTAACGAAAGAATAGTAAGTCAACATTAATATCAGACAAAAGGTGATTTAATGCAGTTTTAGAAAAGCAGATACTTCATACTGAGAGAATTAAACACAATGTAGGCCCTCAACAGCATAATTTTTAATATATACATAAAGCAAAACATATAGAGAGAAACTGACATTTCTTAGTAATGGTGGGTAGCTTTAAAAACACATGTAACAGAAACTAGCTGAGTAAAATCAATTTTAGAATAATCAAGTTAAGATCTAAATTAGATGGATGGGAAGTAATCTTTAATTCACAAGTTTTAGAGACAAAAGTAACATTTTAACTTTAAAAGTAATGATTTAGAGATGATTTTATATCCCAAGTTTCTAAATTAAAAGCAATTTGAAGGTAAATGCTATAATTTAATAGACAGGTTTCAATTATTTGCTTATTTGCAAAAAAAAAAAAAAAAACAAAAAACAAAAAAAAAGGAAGTCCTTGAATGCAAGGCCACCTTTTGATGGCTACCCCAAAACTTTTCATTTGCAGTGTATATTGCAGGCACCATAATTCTGAAAGTGTTTGTTAATTTGTACTCTAAACATCAGTCACGGTGGTTTATACCTGTGATCTCGATAGTCAGAAGGCTGAGGCAGAAGGATTGCCATGAATTCAAGGGCAACCTGGGCTTCATACTAAGGCCTTGTTAAAATAAATTCTGCTATAAGATCAACACCAGGATTGACAACATTGAAGGTTTTTTTTAAAAAAAATAATTTTTGTATCGTAGATAGCTGTATTTTATGACGGTAATAACCATAAATATAAAAGCATGTAATTACATGATATAAAATAGCTAATAATAACAGGAGTCCCAAGAGAGTAGCACATTTGGGTATATAAAATTAAATAAGGTCCCAAGTACCAAGTATTCTGCTCATTGCTCCCTCTCTATGCCTTGTGAGACTGATTGATTCCACTCAGAATCACCAAATGGAGATCACATTTTAACGTTGCAGGAAATATGGATGACTATCAAAACAAGCATGTAATAAGTAGCACATTCAAAGATGCCCTTTAGAGTTACTGTCTTACCCTTCTGCCCATGATGGTAATGCTCAATTTTAAGAAGTGTGAACTGCTTCACATTTTAACCTCAGAAATGGAAATGAGTCGAGAGTGTTTGCTGTCCAGGTGGTCCTCTTGATGTCATAATCCTCCCTGAGCACACAAGTAATGTGAAAATCTCTAGGATCAAAGTTTGCGTGATGGACAGCTGGGGTGAAAATCTCTGAGATGCTGGGAATGGCTTTTGACTCCTAGGAAGCAGTGATTGTGGGAAGTGAGTGGAACATATGTTCAACAGATTAATTATCAGTATAATGAAATAGGAGACAAGTGGGGGCTAGTTTATATATTTGACAAGTGCGTTAAAGAGCACAGCAAAAATGATTTTCAGCCTTCTTTAAAGAGAAATGATGCTTCAACCTGAATAATCTCATTGGGAAGCCAAAAATACATATAAATTGCTAGATTGCATGGAGTGTTGTTGATATTTCATTCTACACAGTAGCTCTGGTTTTAAGTGGGGAACTAGGTGTCGTTTTTGCCTCAGTTTCGATGACTAGATGGTCACTTACATTTTTCTGTTCACCTGGCCTGTGTGTTCAGCTTATCCAGATCACCTGTTTGATTTTACTTCATGTTATGGGTCAGAATATTTATTTTTAAATTGTTATCAAAATGAAAGAATAATAGCAACAGGACCCTAACACGGAAAATTTAGTTTTGATATTTGGACAAAATAAATTCCTTCATTCTCTAGGTTAAAGAATAGTTTTGTGGCATTTTAAATGCAGTAACTATTTAGTTCACCTTCCCATTCACTTTTGTTTTTTACATTTTGGAAACATGTAAAATAGTTTAAATAGCATACTTATATACATATATAATTATCATGATAGAAAATACAATGAATATATGCATCTGTGTGCATGTACACATGTACAAATGGCTTTTTGTAGCTGAGAACAGTTTTATGTGTCTAACTTTTTATATTTTGTATAAACTTTGTATTCAGTAGCAATGATGTATATTAAAAACATGCAAAGTTCTGTGAGAAGAACTAATAATAACGCTGCTAATAATAACCAGGCATGGTGGTGCACACTTGTAATCCCAACTCTAAAGAAACAAAGGTATGAGGATTTCAAGTTCAAAGCCAACCTGGGCTACATAGTGTACCCTGTTTCAAAATGAGGTTGGAAGGGACAGGAGGAAGAGAGAATATGAAGAAAGAATACAAATTCATACAAATGAAATATCTTCAACAGTGCTGTTCATGACCAAGTACCAGGTAATTTGAGATGAAAATTAAATTATGAATGTACTTATGCTTTTTTGTTTTCCTCTTATTTTCTCTCATTTTCTTTCTTCTCTTCTCTTTGTAATTTTCCCCTCTCTCCATCCTGTTACTTTCTGCTTCCTCCTCCCTCTTCTCTCCTTGTGCTCCTTTGAAGGAAGGTATCACTATGTAGTTTAGGCTGGTATTGAACTTGTGAACATCCTGCCTCTGACACCTGATTTCTAGGGTTACAGGCATGTGCTACCACGCCTAACTTCTTACTTAGTGCCTACATGTTTGATTAAAAAATCAATGAAAAGAGCTTTTTTTTTGCAACAGTAAAAAGTTAAGTGATTAAAAGTATGACGAGTTGGTGTCTTTTTCTTTCTGTCCTTTCTTAGTGGCATGTAAAATAATGAGACTCTTCATTTCAATGGAGTATTTTTAAACCTGATTACTTAAAATTACCTTTTATAGCTATTGCATAAAAGCAGATTTTTAGGCACATCCCACTCTTCCTCTTGACTGAGGTAGGATTATAAATTCACAGTCATCTTCCCATAACACTTTAAGATGCTTTATGTATTGTCTTCTAACGTCTATTCCTGATAATGAAGCACATGTTGTCAATCTGGTTATTGCTGCATAGTAGGTAAATCAATTTTTCTCTCTATTAAGTTTCAGGACACACTTAATTTTCTAGCATTTCAGGGTACCATGTATGAGAGAGAGCAGGGGAAAGTTGTCTGCTTATACTTAGCGGCCTTTGAATCTGAAGAATCACTTTTCTTCGGTTCTAAGTCATGTTTTAATACCACAAATATTGCCTATGCCATTGTTTTTTACCTTCGACATAGCCCTTTTCCTTTGTCTTTTATTTTCTCTCTTGCTTCCAGTCACCCTCTGTTCTGACAGTCTTTTGCTGTTTTTCTTGTCTAGTTTGCTGACTTTATATTCTCTCCAGTTATTTGTAGCTATTATTTGAATCTATCATTTGAAATGTTTTTAGATTTGGGGATCAAGCCCTGTTCATTGTACAATGCTGAGCTGTATCTCAAACATTTTTTTTCTTCTGACACTAGCATCCATTTCTTGAATGGATTCTGTGGTTTCTCACACTCATTTGTTTTGTAGACACTGTCCCTTGTTTGGACTCTTTGGACATATACAACACATATTTTAACGTTTCCTCCTGGCTACTGTATTGTCCCTATTTCATTGTTGTTTCTGTTTTTTAAGACAGGGGTTTTCTGCATTGCTTTGGAGGTTGTCCTGGACCTCGCTCTGTAGATCAGGCTGGCCTAGAACTCACAGAGATCTGCCTACTGCTGTGTCCCGGGTGCTGGGATTAAAGGTATGCACCACTAATACCTGGTCCTATATTGTCTCTATTTCATTGGGACAATGTTCTCTCATTTTATGCCCTAAGGACTTGGATGTCCTATGATTTTTATTTTGGGGACTTTAAAAACATGAAATGTAGGAAGTGAAGACATCGATGTTGGATGATATCATGGGCAAATTGCCCAGACCCTCAGTATTTCTTCATCAGATTCATGTTAAGAGCTTTGCCTGAAGCTTCCATACCACAAAGATGATTTTGATTCATATTTTCTATGCATATCTACTGGACCAGCTTTTTTGCCCTCCATAGATGGTACCCAGATGTAAATTCCACCAAGTCTCTGCTGACTGACAAGTCTCTAGCCTTAACCCTCGGAGACAGACTGTTCTTCAGCCTCATTGGGTTTCCACCTGATCTCATATTTGTACTAAGCTACATCATCTTCTGTTCATAAATAATAATTCCACATCTGTCTGATACCTGAATGATTATCTCTTTCTGAAAACAAAAAGCTTTGCTTTATATTTTAAAATCTGTCATTCAGTATTTTAAACTTGTGTTTCTCGGAGTTTAGAGTAAGAGGAAGTCATTCCATTTTGGCTTCCATCTAAAATATTCACTTAAAAGTCTCATTGAGACCTCTCTTTTTTCCCCTATCATTTTTTTTTACTCCTTTTGGGGTCTGTACTCATAAGCAAGTTTAATTTAGGAGGAGCTTGTACCACATCAAGTTAGGTTGACTTTTGGCTCTGCAGTGAAAACATTCAGCGTTTCAATCCCCAATCCCAGAGTTCACTTTTGCTGCAGCTGGCTCTCATTTTGAGACACTGTCCCAGCCATTTTCTACTACCCTGTACCTACTACAAAAATGGCAGAATTGTGTTTCCAGCAGTATCAAGTCCTGCTTTAGTAGAAATTATATTTCCTTAGGGTGAGAACAAAACACCTTGTACTTTTTTTGATGGCTATTCGGGGTTTGTCTATAGAAACACAGTTTAGGGCTAGAGTGCAGATGGAGTAACTAAAGAATAGGGCATGTTTAACTCCAACATTTGGAATTATATCACTCAGTCCCAAGATAGTGTTAGAAAATGAAGTCCTCTCAAATATGAGGCACAGAGCACATTGAGTTCTGGTCTGTGTGTCCCTTTATTTATTGTGAGCCATAGGTTCTGAGTTTTAGGCATATATCATGCTGAATTGAAGTGAACTCTGCAGTACCTCTTTAAAGAGAAAGCCTTACTTCCCAAAGTTATAATGACCTTGATTGGACAGAATTTCCCTCTTGCATTTCAGAATGAATGATTTTTTGAGGCAGTGTCTCATGTTGTGGCCCTGGCTGGTCTCAGATTCATGGTTAATTCTTCTGCTTCAGCCTTGTAAAGGCACAAGCCTCTATGCCTAGATGCGTTTTGGAAAAATAGTCATCCAGTGTCATCTAGGTAAATGGCAGTGGGATTTGTAGCACTCAGTAGTAGTGCCAATGGCCTGGTGGAAGCTGGGTTATTCTCCCTGAAAGTCTCCTAGATCACATTATAATAAGTCATCTTTTCTCATGGGTAACACTTTGTCATAGGTCATGAAACATACATTTCAAGTTTCTAGAAATTGTATTGAGGGGATGCTTCTTGTGATCTGTGGTTTTGTTTCTAAAACTAAAACTTGTCTTGTTTAATAAACTTCAGAAGATTGGCAGAAATTAAAATTGTAAGACCTATTATCTGCCAAAATTAAAATTTTGTGAACTACGTTTTTAGATCACATCTTGCTATGCAGCCCTTGCAAGGCTATGCTGAAACTCACAATATAAACTAGGTTGGCATTGAAATTGCATCAATCATCCTATGTCTGCCTCCTGAGTGCTAGAATTATGGGGTGTATGTCAACAGATTCTACTTCTAAACTTCTCTTTCCCCCGTGAAAACATTTTTCTCTTCAAAGCGATTCAAATCATGAAACTTTTATTTGTGGGTGAGCAAATAGGGGTCTTGCTACATGTTTTCTTATGTTAATATTTTACTGCCTTCAATATTGAGATGAAATAACCTATAAAACACAATCATATAAACTATTCATGCTTAAAACAATATGATGAGCTGTTATTCGGCTGTCACTAGTATCTCAGGGAACTGTTGGGTTGATTTTTCTGCCTATTTTACTTAAAATAAATGTACCAGGAATGAGCATAGTGACACAAGACTTTAATCTCAGCATGGGAGGTAGAGGAAGGCACATCTCTGTGAATTTGAGGGCAGCCTGGTCTACATAGTGAGTTCCAGAACAGCCACAGTTACATAGTGAGACCCTGTCTCAAAATATGTAAAATAAACGCAGCAATTTAAATTTAGGCAATACTATTTCTAAACAACCTACAATGTTTGTGAGGGCCATTGGATTGTGTTCTAGCACCTTTACTAATGTTGCAAGTGATACTTTATCACATTAAGTGACAGCATCCATTTCTTTTGCTTTAAACTCAGCTTACACCTCTGGTCTTTTTCAGCTTCTCATTTATCTGTGGGAGCACGCCTCAGACTGGGAACATTGGTTTCAATGTTGTCTCCATAGGGATTGCAGTTCAACCCATAGCATTTGCAAGACACCCCCACCCCCACCCATTCCTACTATTCAGACCAACAGCAGGACAATTGCTACAGGGCTGCCTCTTAGCCTTGGCAGCTATTCCATGTGTAAGATTTGGCTTTCACTCTCTGATGGAAAAGTACAGTATTCAAGGTTAATATTGAGATTCAGATTTGTTTAACTGAAATCTGAATGTGGTTATTCATGTCATTGGCAATTCGTGTAAATGATGAATGTGGTAGAAACGAAATAGAAACTACTCCCTTCTGGCTTGAAGGTATAAGTCTAAAACTGAGCAATGTTTTGAGAAAAGTAATGCCTTCTATGAACCAGAAGCACCTAGTCACAATGCAGGATTTGTCTTGTTTCATGCTTGATGTTTAACAAGCATTTATATGCAAAATTTGTTGCTGTTTTTCCTTTTGGCATAATCATACTTTTTCTTGCAGCTTGGAAGAGTAATGCAAAGAAGTCCCCCTTACTTTTTATACAGGTTTTCCCGCTGTTGCATCCTGCAAAACTGCAGTCAAATATCATCAGCAATGTGTTAATGTTGATACAGACAAGGTATTGAATATCTCTATCACTACAAGGATATCTTCTCCAGTTTGTCCTTTTATAGAGGCATCCATTTTTTTTTTCTGTTCCCACTCACTTGGCCTAATAATCATCAAGCTTTTGTATGATTGTCATTTCAAAATGGTTATATATTTTAATCTCCAGCAAATGCAAAATTGTATACATTAAACTACATAATGCATAATCTTCAGTGAATGACTTTCTTACTGACTATATATAATAATTTTATGCAGGTTCCCTGTTGTGTACATTATTTTTTGTTTCTTTTATTGCCATATAATCTTCCATCTTGGAGATGCATTAGTTTAACCATTTGCTCATTGTTACAGAGTATCTGGGAATGGGTAATTTATAATGAATACTTTTCCAGTTATGGAGACTGAGAAATCTAGGGCCTTGTATCTGGCAAATATCTATATATTCCATGGCAAAAGGTACAATATTGGGCATGAGAAAGAGGGAAGGGTGTCAAACTCATCTTGTCTTAATGGATCCTTTATTAGAAAAAAATGACATTAAGCCATTAATGTCTTATGACTTATTTAAAGGGGCACCTCTTGATTTGCATCAAGTATTAATTTCCTAATACATAAATTTTGGGGGACACATTTCAAATGAGCATATATATGTACAATACATATATTACCATTTGCTATTACAAATAAAGCTTCTATGAATATTTCTGTACATTTTTCAAACATAAGCATTCATTTCTCTGGGATAAATGCCCAGGAATGTAATTGCTGGGTCATATGGTAGTTGCATATTCAGTTTTATAAAGAACTGCCCAACTCTTTCCAGGTTGGCTTGCCATTTTGCATACTCACCAAGAATATGTGTGTGATCCAGTTTCTCTGGATGTCACTATCATCTAGTGGTATCTTTCTTTTTAAATTTTATTCCCTTGAAGATAATGATACCATATTGTGCCTTTAATTTGCAATTTCCCCGATGGCTACTGATGTTGAATATCTTTTCCAATGCTAATGTCTCATCTATATATCTTGTTTGTGGATGTCTTTCTTCAGCCAGGAAAAAAAAACCCAGCAATGAATTGTTACATGGATGCCTTTGTATAGGAACTTGGATGTTAGTAGATAATGTGATTTTATAAAAGAGAGAAGTGATGTTCAATTGGATTTTTTATTTCAGATTTTTATTATTTCTTTGTGGGTACATGCGTTTTGGGATATATGTGGGGGGGGTTGGTGTATGGTGTGTGTGTGTGTGTGTGTGTGTGTGTATACATGTTTGTTTGCGATGGTCCATGTGTGTACAGTGTGCATAGAACAACTTCATTGTCCTCTCTTCTGCCCTGTATTAGCTGTTCTGGTGGCCTGCAAGCTCTTACCTTAGGAGTACGAGACTTACAGACACCACACATTTGGCTTGCATACATGTTCTGAGGATCCACACTCGGGTCATTAGGCCTGTGCGATGAGCCTTTGTACCCATGGAGGCAGGTGATCTCCAGCCATTTTTCTTTTTATTATATTGATTTTTTTCAGAACTGAAAATTTATATCACTGATTTTTCTGTCATTTTTGTGTTTAATTTCATTGATTTCTGCCCTGTGTTTTCTTGTTTGCCTTGGGCTTGTTTTGATATTTCTTGAATTGGTAGCTTATATACCTGATGATGCTTTTCCTGTTTTCTAATGGCCACATTTTTGCACTACTGATGTGTTTGTCTGGCTGCTTTGTTTCTCCTAAATTTTCATAGGGTGTATTTTAATTTCTATCCAATTCAGCACATTTTTAATTTCTTCTTCTTTGCATCACCAATTATTTAAAGTGTGTTTGGTTTCCAAATGTTTGGAAAATTTCATTATCTTTTTGTTATTGATTTCTTTTAGTTTTAAATTTTGTTAGTTTTTAAAATTAGCATGCAAAGTACTGAGTCTTATTAGAGTATTTTCCACACATATTTGGTTCTTATTAACCCTCTTCTTGCAGTGGCCTCTCCTGCTTCCTCCCATAGGCTTGCTTTCTACTTTTCTGTATTCCTCTGACCTCCTCCTCTCTGATAAAATCTCTTTTCCATTTTTATTGCTCCTTTCTAGTTTAGTGACCTATATGCTTAGTTTGATTTGACTGCAATTGTAGAACACACTGTGTGCACGCGTGTGTCCATGTGGTTAATTCTTCAAAATTTGTTGAAAAGAATGTATTCCACTTTGGGGCAAAGTGTTTTATACACATCGATTAGATTTTGATGGTTAGTGATGGTTGTTGTTTGAGTGCTTTTGTATCTTTGCTAATATTCTGACTAGTTCTATGAGCTAGTAAGAGAGATGCTAAAGACTCTGTGTGGGGAATTTTCTCCTGTCATATTATCAATTTATGTTTTCTGTGCTTTGAAACTCTGTTATTTGGTGCGTGGACTAGATTTGCTAAGGTGTCTTAGAGGATTGTCTCTTAATTATTATATAACCTTCCCTTCTATCCATGTTAACCTTCTTTACTCTGAAGTCTACTTATCTGATAATATGCTGAATCGTTCTGTATTTTGATTAATGTTGCATGGAACATATCTTCTCATCTTTGTTACTCTTAGACTGTCTATGTAATTGTTTTTTAAATGAATTTTTTATAGACAACACACAGTTAATCATTCATGGATCTTAACTGCCTCCATCAAGCTCTCTTTTAATTGGTATACGTAGGTCACTGAACACATTCTGTAATTATTGTTATATTAAGGCTTAAATCTGACATTTCCATTTTTATCATTATTTACTTTTTGAAACAGGGTCTTGGCTTATTAGCCAGACTGCAATGGAATTTATAATTCTCTTGTTTCAATGCTAGGATGAAAGGTATGTGACAGCACACCTGGCTTGTAATTTCTTTTTTACTTTATTATCTGTGTTTTATTTTTCTTTTTCAGGCAGTCTCATGTGTCCAAGGCTCTATGCAGCTGAGACTAGCCTTGTACTCCTGATCCTCCTGCCTCCATCTCCCACGTGCTGGAATCACAGATGTGTGCCTCCTTACTTTTTTTTCATTTGCTCTGCTTTCCATTTTTGTTTTATTCCTCATCCCTGTCCTATCTCTTTCTTATTTTGATGTTTTAAAAACTCATTTTTACTTTCTTATAAATGTTTAAAGTTACTATAGCTTTTTCCTCGACAACTTCATACATGTATATAGTGTGTTCTGGTTACTCTCTTCCCATCCTTTCTTATCTCTTTCCTATTATAATTAACCCTTCCTCCTCCCTACCAGTCTCTCTTCCAGAATCATGACCTTTGGTTTTTGTTTTGTTATCCATTTAGTTTCATAGGTAGGGCTATCTGTGTGGTTATTGGATTGGAACTATTCACTGGAACCTGATGAGCTCACCGGTGGGTACACAACTGAAGGCATCCTCTTCTGCCACAATTTACCAGGATCTGTGCAGTGAGGGTTAGGGTCTTTTGAGTACCTCCTCCATCCATTCCAAATAGTTAATGGACCTGTTTTTGTGCAGACCCAGTGCAGGCGTGCACAGCTGCTGGGGGTTCATGATTGCAATGACTGCGTCTTACACAAGAGATATCGTTCAACAGCCATTTTCTGTGTTTTGTGGCTCTCACATTTTTTCCCCTATCTCCACTTCTGCAGTGTTCTCTAAACCCTACTAGAGATGGTATAAATAGCTTGGTTTTGCCTGAACACTCATCTGACAATTAGTCTAAGTACCTTGTGCAACCATGAGACTCTGTTTACTAATAATGTTCACTAGAAAGAGAGGCCTTACTACGGCTGAGAATAGCATTTCTCTATGAGTCTAAACACATATTTACAAGGTAGTGTGATGCTATGGCAATTTAGCTAAATGACAGTATCCCCCTCCCCCAGGGCTTGTTATCTCCTAGGCTGTGAAGGTTGACCAGGTTTTTCTTTTTATGCAAAGCCTTTTGAAAATATACAATGTTTTTTTGTGTTTTTTTAATCACAACCACTCACCATTTCTCCCCTCCACTTCTCCCAGACCCTTCCAGCAGGGGTCCTTTCCAACTTCATATCTCTCTCTCTCTCTCTCTCTCTCTCTCTCTCTCTCTCTCTCTCTCTCTCTCTCTCTCTCTCTCTCTCTCTCTCTCTCTCAAATGTTCCACTAAGTCCACTTCGTGTAGCCCACATACATAGCAAATGGACAACCTGTAAGTTGCAACACCCTCAAGGAAAATGACTCTTTGTCCCCCTGCAGCCATAAGCTCCCAATAGCACATCAGCTAGTGGCACAGCCTCATGGATCCCTATCCCTTTCATACTGGCTTCATCTTGTGTGGGTCTTATGCAGGTAACCACAGCTACTATGAGTTCACAAGTGCAATAAACATGTCATGTTTCGAAGAGAGCATCACACAGCACTCCTCCAGATCTTCCATTTTGTCTGCCCCCTCTCCAGTGGTGTTCACTGAGCATTAAGGATTGCGGGTTTGTTATAGATGTCCCATTTAAAGCTAAACACTCACTGTTACTTTTTTCTTAGTACTTTGACCAGTTATGGCTTTTTCTATTAACTGATGCTTGCTGTAAAATGAAGTTTCTCTGACCAATGTTAAGAGCAGCCCTGGTCTTTAGGTACAAAATAATATTTCGAAAGCAGTTTGACAATTTGAACATTAAAAAAAAAATGATAGTAGGTGCCGACTTTTGAGCCTTGGGCTTTAACAGTACCAGGCATGAATTCCCCTCTCTGGAAAAGAACTCAAATCCAATCAGAAAGTGGTCAGCTACCCCCGTATGCCCTGCCACTATTACACAATAAGTTCATTTTGCTTGGGGTGTTGATATTACAGCATTCAGGGCCCAGTGCTAGGTAAGACCATTGATATATATTTCTACTTGTTTGCATAGCACATTCTGGCACGATGAAAGCTACCAGGAAAGAAGTTTCCTGGACATTTTGAGATAGATTTCTTTATGTCCTTCAATCAAAATAGGTGGTGTCTTCAGTAGTTGTTGTGGTGAGAAGCCAAGAATAACCTGTGTCTCCTAGGAGTAGCCTTGTCCACCCATGTAGGATACTGCTGTTCAACCCCCCCCTTTCTATATCCAGAGTGCTAACCAGCGTGCTAAACCCTCAAACTCCTTTTTCAGAAAAATTCTATTTTATAATTAGCTAATAAATGGTGCTGGATTGTCATAAGGCTTCTTAGTTTTATCAAATAGCTCCCTGTACCCACTTCTCCCCATCCCTAAATCCCATTAATTCTTAAACCTTTAATCTTCTTTATCCCTGAATCTTCTTACATATCACTTGAATTCTACTATCCCTATAACAATTTTAATTGGGATGCATGGTAGTAGGTTTCCATATGGCCCTTCCATACACCCTTCATTTTGGCTAACCCTCCTCCTCCTTGTTTCCCTCGTGTTCCCTGAACCTTCCCTGCTTGAACCTTTCCACTCTCAGTATCCCCTCCCTCTACTTGAATTTTACCTGTATCTTATTTTCCTCATTCCATAAGTGTATCCCTTCCTATTGGCCCACTTTCTAAATTTCTGAATTCAACTTGCATTTCAAGTTTAAAATGCAGAACAATCCAGAGCTCCAACCCACATATGAGAGAGAACATGCAGCATTTGTCCTTCTGGGCTGGGTGACCTCACTCAGTATAATTTTTCCAGTGCTACTCACCTCTCTGAAAATTATACACTCTCATTTTTTATATCTAAGTCATATACCACTGTGTACACTGCATTTTCCCTATCCATTTATCAGTTGATGATTATCCAGATGACTATGTAGATAACTCTGTAGCAGGATATAAAGTCCTTTGAGTATATACCTGGAGTGGCATTTATTGAGTAGAGCTCAGTAAATGTCCTACATTGTACAGGACAGTCTTCCTTAAAAAAATATAAATGGTGTCAAATTGAGAAATCCTACTCTAGTTGTAATGAGAAAAAGGTTTTTGAGTCTTAAAACCTTTTCTATTTCAGAGTAAGATTTATATAACTAAGAAGTAAGTCATATTAAATGATATTTGCTTCCTTAGTTATCTTTGGGTATGCAATTTAAGGACACGCTCTGAAATTATGACAGGATCTTAAATAAATTATCAGGATTTTAAAAATATGGGCATAAATCAAGTAGAAATTTAATTAGAGCTAGTAAAGAAGTTTTAGTAGTACAGCCATTTACAAAATAAATAATATAAAAATCAATAGCTTCACTATGTTTAGGCAATAGTTGTTGGGAAATACAGCCAAGAAAATGCCCATTAACGATTTCAACCAAAATTATGAAATACCCAGGAATAAATTTTTAAAAATATTCATGGCTTAGATAGGGAAAACCACCAAGTTTTACTGAGATACACAGGAGATACACCAAATAATGAACAGGACCATGAAATGAGCAGACTCAGTAGTATCAAAATGATATTCACCTCCAAATTAATCCGTCCATTTAATTCAATTCTGGTGAAGCCATAGTGGTTCTTTGGGAAGAAGGAAAGGAACAAAGGACTTGGAAAGATTCTAAAATTCAAATGGAGGAATAAATGCATGAGGCCTGCCACCCCTGGTATTGTATGTGGTTTTGGAGAAACTATATCAAAATGCATAAATTGATGTTCTTCCTGTAGGTTTAAAATGTTATGTAATGTAAAAATAAATAATTCTATGGTTGTAATAATTGGGATTCTATTATGTAACAGACACAGGAAGAAAAAAATCAGTGAAATATTTTAAGGCATAAAAACAAACCTATGTGTATGATGGTGGTATATCAGATCCATAGGGGGGAGGGTAAAATAATGAATAAATGAATTGTAATAGCTGGCTAACTGTTGTTTGCTTAAAATATTAATCATAAGAAATATTGCATGAATTAAAGGTGGAAATAGAGTGCATAAATATTTTAAAGGCATAGGTGAATATGAAACTATGTAAGTAATGTTTCCCATACTGGCTACAAGAAACATGCATTTCTGTCTAATTCTTAAATAATATAGGCAAATAGTTTCAAAATAAAGCTATAAATACTACAAATATACTATACCCCTGTTCACTGAACTTCTTTCCATTTTCCATACCCATTTAACCACTATCATTGTGTTCTTAACCTTCCACCTTTAAAATTATAATTATTATTATAATTATTATAATTACTCTCTCTCTCTCTCTCTCTCTGTGTGTGTGTGTGTGTGTGTGTGTGTGTGTGTGTGTGTGTGTGTGTATGGAGGGCAGCACACATGTCATACTTTGCACTGAGCCATCCCAGAGGCTCCAAACTTGTGTCTTTTATAGACGTAGATAATATGTATTCTATATTTTAGTGTGTATCCTGTTTTTTCAATTTGTAAATTTTATACTACACTTGTTTCAAACCTTTTAAAACTTAGTTCATTTCACATCATCAAGAGATTATTTAGTATCTTTTTAATATCATTGTAGTTCATGCTCTGGATATACTATAATTTGTATATCCACTTCCTTGGCAATTGTTATATTAGTGTCCTTTCTTTTGCCAGTACAAACAGTAATGTAGTGTATATCATTTTTATCACGTGTGTGTGTGTGTGTGTGTGTGTGTGTGTGTGTGTGTGTGTGTGTGTGTGCGCGCACGCATGCCATGGACCATGTATAAATATAAGAGGACAACAGGTGTCTATTCAGTCCTTCTACAAAACACCCACTCCACCGTGTGGATCCTGGGTATGAAACTGAGGTCATTAGGCTTGGTGGCAAGCATCTTCACCTGCTCAACCATGTCTCTAGCCCTCTCTTAAAATTAGATTGAATACTTGTTCTTATGTTTAAGGGGGAAAGCCCTTTAAAATACAATATTGAGACCTGGACTAGACCATAAGGAGAAAAAATGATGGAAAGATTTGGCCACTTATAGAATAGTAACAAAGTAAACGTCATTGACAAACTGGGGTAGGAGAGTGTTTACAACATATGACACAATAAATTGCCTTTCTATTTCATGTTATTAAAAATCACTCGTGAGTGTTGAGGATCTTGCCTTCTCTTTCCAGTTCGTTGAGTGTTTTTATCATGAAGGGGCATTACATTTTTGTCAAATGCAGTTTTTTCTTCTCCTGAGATGATAATGTGTTTTTTAATAACAGCGTAATTGACATATAATTCACATCTTGCAATTCACTCTTTGAAATTGTACAATTCAGTGGTTTTTAATATAGCCACAGAGTATACAACCACCACCAGAATGTAACTTGAGAACATTTTCATTTCCCCTAAAAGAAACCTTGTACCCAGTTAGCAGTCACCCTTCATTAACCCACCCACCCCCACCCCTACAGCCATTGCCAACCGCTAATACACTTTCTGTCCATGGCTTTGCCTATTAGGGACATTTCATATAATTGAAACCATGCAGCACATTGCCTTTGTGCCTATTTCTTTCATTTAGCTTACTAGTTCCAAGATTTGTTTATGCTATAGCACAGATCAGTGCTTAATTCTTCCTTGTTAAATTCTGGTGGACTAGAGGACTGAGAACCTAATGTCTTGTTAGCATAAAGCTGTCACCTTTTAATTGCTTACCACCAAATCCTCATCTTCTAAGAGAGAATCCTTCAACTGGAATTATTCATGTTCTGTTTTACATCAAGTCATTTCTTTTGCGGGTGAGTTTGGGAGCTCTGTGTTCTTGGGACCAGCTGTTAGCGCTGGGGTAAAATCTTTCTTTGATCCATAACTTTGGGTGCTGGGCAGTGGTAACAGCCACTGATCTTGATTGCCTCTTCCCATGGAGAACTTAGAGCTGCGAGTGAGCTTTAGGAAATGCAATCAGAGTGGTGTGTTTGGATCCCTACTATTCTCAGCCCTATGTCATGGAGTTTCTATCCTATGAATGGTAACTGGCTAAAAGAAGTGAGTCCCAGAAAATTTGGCTGTATTTACCAGTACTGTTGCCCTTCATGTCCATGTTGGAGGTGATGAGAATGCGGACTGCTTGCTTTCTCATGGAAGGCCTATCTCCCTTGATTGAGCGCCAGAGCCACAGAGCACCCAATCTTCTAAGCAACTCTTATCTGGAGTGTTACTTGTACAGAGGCAAGCAAGGAGGTGGGAGGAAAGCAGTGAGTTATGGCTTGTATGCCATATGTAGGCCATCACTGTTAGATGACTGACTTTTAACAGATGTTCCCGGAGAAATGTTTCTTCGTTCGCCGTATCTCCTTAGGATAATTTCTAGCAGTTTACAATTTTTTAAAACCACTTTCACCAGTTTTGAATAGTTTCACAGCAGTTCTTATGCTGCACTTCCAGGGAGGAGATGCTTCTCATGTGTTTACTGTTTCAGTGAGGTCGCTAGACAGCTATTAGCAGGCAGTACTGATGAACATCTTTAAATATGGCTTCTGTTAATTTTTTAACTGAAGACATTTTATTTGTAGTTGCTTACCTTCCCATTCTTTGCTCTTATTTCCCCAATGTAAATGAATCTTGTATTGGTGCTTTACTTTGGAGGAGTTATTTTTAGTCACTATATTTTGCTTCTTACTTTGATTTTTAGGTTGGCTCCAGCATCTATACAGTAGTCATCACTGACAATTCAATTACTATGTTTCCTGCAATGCCAAATATTCCTGCCTACGTGGCTTCCCAGGAACTCTCATGTAAGTTTTTCTCATTTTAAGAAATTATTGTTATTTCCCAGTTTGTCAATAGAAGCTATGGATTTCCTGCATTTTATAAATAATCACTATGTTTGAATCCACCTAGGACTTGATATCATTAGTAGCTTTGCATAAAGCTTATTACCATGACTTTAACTGTGAGGTCTTTAAAAAATATTATGATTAATGTCTTAGTTACCTTTCTATTGCTGTGGGAAGACACTATGCCCAAGGCAGCTTACAGAAAAACAGAGTCTATTGGGGGTGTGCTTAGGGTTTCATAAGGTTAGAGTCCATGGCCACCATGGCAGGGAACATGGCAGTAGGTAGGTGTGGCCCTGGAGCAGCAGCTGAGAGCTCACATCTGATCCATAGCCACAAAACAGAGAGAGAGAGAGAGAGAGAGAGAGAGAGAGAGAGAGAGAGAGAGAGAGAGAGAGAGAGAGAGAGAGAGAGGAGAATGGCATGGACTTTTGAAACCTTAAAGCTCTCCCCCACTGACACACCTCCTCCAAGAAGGCCACACTTCCTAATTTTTCTCAAATTGTTCCACCAACTAGGACCAACTGTTCAATCATAATAACCTATGGAGGTTAATCTCATATCTCATTCAAACCACCTCAGTAAATATGGTTTAAAGTGATAAAGTTTAGCATCTACTTCATTAACACTGGGGTTTTGAGATAACTACTAAGAATAGGAAAGGAAGTACACCTAAATGTAAGAAATCCTTATTGTCTTTGTAACAAATACAAAAAGGATAATAACTGTTGGAACCTTACTATAGTATATTTTTATGCCCATGCCCAGTTTATGTTCTTTATATTTTATCTACTAAATGTTTGAAATTCATTCCATTTTTTGGTACTAGTTAAAATATTATCGCTACTCAAATATTCCAGAGCTAGTTTATACCTTGTGGTGGTTTGAAAAAAAAATGGTCCTCAATCATAGTGACACTACCAGGAGGTGTGAACTTGTTGCAGTAGATGTGTCTTGTTAGAGGAAGTATGTCACTGTAGAGGTGCGCTTTGAGGCCTCACATATGCTCAAGACCTAGTATCTCAAACCACTTCCTGTTGTCTGTGGGATCAAGATGTAGGAATCTTAGTTCCTTTTCTAGCACCATGTCTGCTTGCATCCCACCATGACCCACCATAATGATAATATAAGCCACCCCAATTAAATGTTTTTTTTCCTTTATAAGAGTTGCTGTGGTCATGGTGTCTCTTCACAGCAATAGAAACCCTAAGATATGCCTTTAAAATGGTATGGAAAATAAGTAAAAAATACTATACAAAATGTAATCACGGTATTTTGCTAAGACTCAAGATATCTTTACAGTTAGGCTGACAGGTATTAATTTCTGTAAAATATCATTCAATATCTTTTGGGATATTTTGCTTTTTCTAGCTATTCACGTTTTCAAGAATGCTGTTTTTTGAGTTTTTATTATAAAAATCATACATGCATATGTGTACATGTGTGCAGCTATATACACATACAGCATTTCCTCTAGGACAATGATTTTGTTTATCCTTTCAGACTTAATCTCACACATATAAACATATAAAACATGAAATTATCTGCTTTTTGTAAGAATGTGACCATATTATCTGTTTTTGTTTACTTTTCAATTCCCTCTCTTACAGTCTGATTTTTCTACGGTTTTTGAGTTATTTCCCAATTTCTTCTTATGTTTTATCTGGTTCCATACTTCTGCATATATTTCTATAGAAAGCAAACACAGTTTGATTATTCCCTGTCACCCAATTTTTGAGAACGAGATTCTGTTCTGTCCTAACTCTAGCTAGAGCTTTTTTGTGTCACTCCACACACACACACACACACACACACACACACACACACAAGCTAGTGCATACGTGGCACCTTCTTCTTATACATCACACACTCATTGCTGGCTATATGCACTGTGAACCAGGAGCAACAGGCAGTTACCTGGAATAAAGCATGTGTGCCTGTGCCTGTTCCTTCAGCAGGAATGGAGTAGGCCAGATTTCTGAGTCTTTTCGGTACACCTAGCAGGCACCATGATTTCTGTGGTTATATAGTACAGATATTAACCTGAACATGTTGCTAATTTGGGAAGCCAGGCTAACACAACCCATTGTCTACAAATAATATTTTTATTACAAATTTCATGTTACGCAAGACTCATTTAATTGCCAAGAATGTTTGAAACTCCAGAGAACCAAAAAGAAGAAAATAAGATGGTCCTAACACCCAGCAGCCATAATTGTCTTGCACTGTATATGCTTGGTAAACAGCAAGGATCAATAGTGCGACTAAAGTTGTGAGAATTATGAGCAGAAGTCAGTAACAAACAGAAACATAGGACTTAAGCTATGAAAACTGTTTAGTTTTAATCTGTAAAGGGGCAAGGCATTCTAGAAAGGATACAACAAAAAAAGATGTAAAAGAGGTCTGGGTTGTAAATAAAACTTTGAGAGGCTTTTACTAACCAGGTTGTCAAAGATGTATGGCTAGTGTTAGCTAAGAGAAATAGGCACTTTTCTCTATTAACAAGGACATAGTTTTGTCTTTTTTTAAAAAAAAAAAATCACTTTGGTAGGGCACTTTCACAAGATACATTAAGATTTAGAACATACCCTTGATTTAGTGTGATGATTTAGCAATTTAATTTGTAGGACATAGTTTCTCAAACACAGTTTTTCTACAAAATATGTGTAGAGGTTCTGTGTGTATTGCAAAATTGTGGGGATTTTTTTTTTCCCTTGAAAGTTACATAGAATTTACCAGTGAGGCCATCTGGGTCTGTAGTTTTCAATATTTATGGGAGGAGTTTTAAGAATTGATTAAATTTCCTTAATGGTTATAGAGCTGGTTGTGTTTTATATTTTAATGACTCTCTCCAAGAGTTTTAATTTTCAGCATGAAGGTTAATTTAGCTGCCTGTTATGCGGTATATCACTGCATAGTACAAAAGTGTTGTGTTCAAATCTATGGCTTTGACTCCCCCGTATTTTAAAAAATATCTTGAATGACTGATGCTTAGCTGACACAATTTTCTCATTTCTTACTAATATTGTAAATTCTTACCAACACTATTTTATTTTCTAGCCACAACCTCAACGACTACCGCTACCACCGTTACCACCAATACCACTACCACAATGACCAGTGGCTTCAACCTGTATTTCAAGCCACCAGCATCACCTTGGCTTAATGACACTGGCTTAATCAGTGTGGCTTCTCTCCCGGTTACCATGACTGTAAAGTAAGCTTGTTTATTTGAAATTTTGTGTTTTGTTTTTTATCACCTTATAGGCATACTGGCATGGGTACCTTTAGACTAGTATTTTATAAAGCAGTTGATGAACAGGGAAGGATATTTTATATGTAGCTCAGGAAGAACAGTCAACAGACTTTTGCAATACTGTTATACAATCATTACTAGTACTACTAATAGCTATAATTTGTTGTGTAAGTCTATTTAGCAAGATGGTAATTCTTTAAGAGCAACACACCATTTAACATTCAAAAGTATCCTATGAGATAAACTCTACTTGGGGTTCTGTTCTACAGAAGACTGGAACACATAGAGATTAGGTAGTTCTTTAATGATTGCACACATTGTAATGTGTGTTGCCATGATAAAAATTCAAACAAACTCTAGAACTTATACAGACTTGCATATTACACGAAACATCCTGTGGTGTGTCCTTTGTACCATTCCTGCAATGACAGAATCTTGCATTAATGTAGTTTAGAACTAAGCTAGAATAGTGACACTGATGCAGTCAAGATACAGAATAGGGAGCTGGCGAGAGGTTAAATGGCTAAAAGCACTTGCCCCTATATTCTACAGGACTAGTGTTTGGACCTCAGCTCAGAATTGCCTAGAACTCCAGCTCCAGAGGCTCTGTACACATGTACAGGCACTCATGCACAGATATACACATATCAAAAAATAGAAGTAAATATTAAAAGATACCAAATAAAAGAGAAAATAGTTCTGTCACCACAAGGGTTTCTCTTGGTGCCCTTTTATGAGCACATCTCTCCTTCTTTCCTTAACTCTGGGGTAGTAATTAATCTGTTCTTCATTTCCATATTCACAATATTTTAAGGATGCTATGCGGAGGGAGGCATATGTGTCCTGTAAGTTTTGGCCTTCTGTTTTCATTCAGCATGATTCCTTGAGTTTCACCCCCTCCGTCTCTCAATTTCTGAATAGTATTCCATACTATTTGGTATAATGTAGTTTGTTTAAACTTAGAATTATTGCTAGGTATCTAGGTTGGGACTATTGATATGAACATTTACATAAACATGTTTCTGTGAACCTAAGTCTTAACATATCTGGATATATGCCCAGACAGGTAGGTACTTGTCAGTGTGATGTTTGTATATTTATTATTTTAGGTTCCAAACACTTTCCCAGAGTGGTTATGCCATTCTGTGTACCTACCAGTAGTGTATGAGTTACCCACATTGTCTATATTTATTTGCTTGGTTGTGGCAATGTGACACTTTTTTATTACCCTTCATAAATATGTAAAGTGATTATTATTGTGGTATGAATTTTAATGTCTAATGGCTTTGCACATCTTTAATTTTTCTTTGTTCTTTGAGAATTTAATATAATGTGTTTTGATCATATTCATTCTCTCCTCCAGCTCCTCCCAGACACATCCTGATCCTACTCACCCAACTTTGTGCTCTCTTCTCTCTTTTTTTTTTACACCCGTCAAGTCTGATTTGTCCTAACAATATATCATTGGATGTGTGGACTTCCTTTCCAAATACCCTCTTGAAGAAAACTAATTGTTCCTCTCCTAGCAGCTAGACTAAGGGTGGGATTTCGTGCCTATTTCCCCTCTCCATGTTGGGATTTGGACTGGCTTGGGCTTATACAGTTCTTGGGCATGCTGTCACAACTTCTGGGAGTTCATATGGACAGCTGCCCTGCTGTATCCTTGTCATCATCTACTACCCTTGACTTTTACATCTTGGTTGGCTAGGAAGGATATAATGATATATCCTTTATATATTTTTGTATTTTATGTATGTTTTGTTTGAGTGCTGATTTTGTTTTTGCTTTTATGTTTTGATATTAGAATAACAGTTAATGAATTACTGCCAACTTTACAACGTGTTTTCTAAAAGAAATTATAGAGTTGGTGCTGATTCATTAACTACTTTTTAATGAAAACTTCTGCACCCAGATAAATCTCTTGCAGAATCCTTTAAATTAAAAATCAACTTATTTAATGGATCCAGAACTAGTCAGACTGTCTGAGTTCATCTTTAATGAGCTTCAGCAATGTGTGGTTTTAAAGGAACATGTTCATTTTTTTTCTGAGTTGTCAAATTTCCGTGCATGGAGTTGTTTGTGGCCCTCCCTTATTGTGCTTTCCAGATTGGAGATATATTCTTGTTTCATTTCAAATGTTGGTGGCCTGTGTCTTTCTTGTATCAATTTTATTGATATTTTTCTAAGGAATCAGCTTTCGTTTCACCAATTACTCTGTAAAATGTCCCTGTTTTCATGTTCATTGTTATCAACTGTTGTTTCTTTTCTTCTGATCATATTGGGTTCATTTTCCTTTGCTGGTTTCTTCACTGACCCTCTTAGGCTATTGATTTGAGGCATTTTCTTCTCACGCCAGCCTTTAGTGCACTGTTTTCCCCATGGCCCACGTCTTTCACGATGCTCTGATTCCAATTTGAGTCATGGATTATTTGGATGCATCTTGTTTACTTTCTAAATGTGCAGAGATTTTCTTCTTTTGGAATTAGTTATAGTCAGTGGACATACTCTATATGATTTCACCTATTTTATATTTGTTTGGATTTTTTCTTATGCAGAAGGAATGGCCCATCTTGCAGAATGTTCCATGGAAACCTAAATATTCTGTTTTCTTATATTGATTGTAATGTTCTATGTATATCTGTTAGATAATTTTGTACTTGTAGATTTGGGGGATGCCATATTCTAGTTTAGTTGTTCCTTCCTTTGTGGAGGATAGATTTTTGAAGTTCTCAATCAAATCAGTTTGAATTTGTCTTATTTTCTCTCTTGAGCTTTATTTAAGTTTCACTTTTGAGAAAATTCTAGTGTTCTTTTATTAACTTTTTGATTATCACACAAAGAAATGGGCATCACTATAATAATTCTATACATACATTTAGTAAATTTCTCTTATTTTTTCACCCCTGCTGCTCTTCCTCATTTCCCACACCTACTTCTTATTAGTAGTCCTTTCCTTCCCCCTAAATAGTTTCTTATTTTCTTTTCATGATTTATAATGTATCTGTCTTTTTCTCGTGTACTTTGGGGCTTTATTGTTTGGTAGAATATATGCTTGAATCAGCAGCTCTCCTTGTACCTTGATTCTTTTATTATGATGTGATTCTCCTTAACTTTGAATATGGTAACTTTTGTGGTTCTGTAGTCTACCCTATATGATAGGAATTTCTTTTCTTTCAAAAACAAACAACAAAAAATCCCTAATTTTATACTTTTAATACTTTCTGTCTAAATAATTGGAGCGAGTTCTTATAGGACTTTATATGGTTGCATGTTTATTAGCCACATTGTCAAGCACATTTATTTTCAAAGAAGCTATTGACTATTGGGGCTTGTATCTGCTGTTTGGTTATTTGATTTTTCTTTTGATTTGTGTCCTGTTTCTTCTTGTTTTTAATCTTCCCATGATTGCTGGAAATTTCAAGGGAGTTTCATCTTATTTTATATATGGTGCTCTTAATACTTTGTTTCATACAATTTTGACTAGTTTCTATAGATATTGGGGTATACACATATAACTTGAAATTATTTATTCATATTGACATTTTACCATTTTCTGTCAAGTGAAGAAACCCACTACTTAATTTTTTCACCTTTATCTTGTAAGTATTGTTGTCACAAGTATTTATTCTATGTACATTGAACATAGCAGCCCAGAAGGTTGTATATTTCATTCCAAATATCAAATACCATCTAAGAAACACATTGAAAGTGAATAACACTTTATCATTTTCAACCATTTTGATGTGACATTACAAGACTCACTATTTCCTTTCATCATAGTTAATGTTCAAGTAGACTTGGTAGTAATGCTTTACCTTATTTCGTCACTTGAATACGGTGTCTTTATTTCCGCTTCATTTCTGAAGATGCAAAAGTCATGAACTCTGTTTTCTCTTTCAGTACTTTGAAAATGTGTGACATCTCCCTAACCTTACAGTTTCAGATAAGAAGTCAGCTATTATTCAGTAGCTCTTCTCTTTTAAGTACATTTTTTTCTGTCTGCTTTTTGCTTCTACAATTTTAAAAATTATCATTACCTTTAAGAAGTCCAATGGCTCTGTATTGCGATGGATTTTTGTAGAGCCATTTCCATAACCTGATGTCTATCATGTTCACCTCACAGTAGATTTTTGTGCGTTACTCCATTTTGGTTTGTTTAACTTCTCGAATCGTCATGTTTATGTTTTTTGCCAAATTCCCCAAGTTTGCAACCTTTTCTTCGCAATCATTTCCCAGGTCCATTCTCCCTCTTTTCTGGAACTTCTCTTGCATACATTGTTATCTCATTTGTAGTGTCCTCTTATGTCCTTAAGGCTGTTTTCATTTGTCTCTGTTTTCTCTTTGTGGCTCTGTACATTCTAAGTACCTGCTATTAAGTCTACTGATTGTTTTCTGTAAGCTCCACTCTAGTGTTAAACCCTTCAAAAGTAGGCTCATTTCAGTTATTTTATTTTTTGGTTGTTTTTTATAATCTCCATTTCTTTGCTGATTTTTTTTTTTTTTTACTTCAAGAGGATTAAAAATTGCCTTCTTCAAACATTTTTAGTGACTGCTTTAAAATTCCTTTCAGGCTGTTCCCAGCATCTGACACCTCTTCATGTTGTTATCTGTGTTGTTGCTAGTCTTTTCTCTTTCGAGTGGTGATTTTCCTAGTTCTTGATACGGATCGTTTTTATTGTGTCATAGACATTTGTCTATTGTGTTAGGAGTGTTTGGGTCCTATTTCTATCTACTTTCTTTTCATTAGATAGCTCCTTTGTTGAGAGATAGTGCAAAGGGGGGTGTGTGATTTTTATGTTTAGTTTCCCACTGGACCTTGTGCCCAGCATCCCAACAAAAATGGAGCACTGAGTCATATTGCCTCAATGCACCTGGGCAGTATGGAAGTTCAACTCTCTGTTCTGCTGACTCATTCCCTGTGTAAGTGGGACACCGCATCACATCACTTCACCACCTCGTGTAGGATGCAAGCCCAGCTTGCAGATGGGTGGTGAAGCACCTGATGAAGAGGCAAGTGATGAACTCACTCAGTACTTTAGTTGATACAGGGGTAGGCAAAATTTCAGCTTCTTAGACCTTGCTGACAGAGGACACAGGATGTCAACTACTCTACCTCATCCTACCTTGTATGTCTCACTGATGCTGTGTTGCCATAGAGGCTTGGCCCTCTACTGGGCCTTGCTGACACAAGCCCCATGGAAGAAAGAAAATAGTCCTTCGATTGGCCTCCTTTATTTTTGGTTTTGCAAGTCAGTGTGGAGGTTAAACTCCCCACCGAGTCTTGTTGACCCCAAGAATGGAAGAAATGGGAGCTGTTACTGGTCCAAATTTGTCTTAGAGTGTTCAGTCTTTAGAGGTTAGATTTTCTACTGGATCCCTATGATTACAGAGCAAAAGGTGAAGTCTAATGATTAATCCTGCCTTACTCAATCTCATTAAGTCTTGCTGCTTTCGAGTGAGGATTTCGCTTCAGCCTGCCATATGTGTCACCATTAGTACCCTGATAGGAAGTTAGAATGCTGCCTGCTTCTGCCAGGAAAGTATTACCTGCTACCTCCACTTTGAGCTCCACTGATACTACTCCTGCTAGAGCCAATGTGACCTAGGTGCCCTGACCACAAAATCAGAAATCAAGTGAATGTTCAACTGTTTGAATATAATTGGCAGAGGAGTTGGCGTTCCTCACAGCTCCTTGCGGGTAAGGGATGCTGATGATTTGTGACTAGTACTCAAAAGCACACTTGGAATAAGATGATTCCTAGAGCTTCCAGTATGCTGTACAGACATAATAGGAAGAGTAGAAGTAGATGGTGATTTAGTAGACATCTTAAGAAGTATTTATTTACTCTATTCCCTTAGGACAATTTTCAGAGCATGTAACTGGATGTTTTAAAATCTTTATCTGATATCATTTTTGTTGGAAAGCAGATATGAGAATCTCCCCACAGGCTTTCCCCTCCTAGTCTTCCTGTACTGTTTGTTTTAAAATATGGTTGTAGTTTTAAAAATATGGTCATAGTATATCTTTTTATATTTTAGCTCAATTGTCACTCCTGTGATGACATATGGTCACCTGGACAGTATGGTGGACAAGTGGAATTTTCACCTTCAAGAGCAAGAAAAACGCTTTCTTTATCAGGCCAACCAAATGAGTTTTTGGAACCATGCACTGACTGAGAGTAGTGATGAGGTAGGAAGATATTCTCATTAATCTTCCTGTATTGTACAAGTATTTTCAGATAAACACAAGGGAATAGACTTTGGTTTTGTGATGAGTTTTCTGTTGCAATATTGATGAGTAGCATAAAAACATTTTTTCTAAGTTAATATGCTCCCTGAGTTCGGAAGTGTTTGGTATTTCAAGTGTCTGAGAAAATGGGTATTCTAAAATTATTGAGAAAATTTGAATATTAATATTGTTTTGTTCCTGTTTCTCTTTAAAGATTGTTCTTTTACACAACGAAGTGGAAAAAGTGAAACTGGATCAGAGCAGGTAGAACCTTAGACTTTTTTGCTTGAAAGATTCAAAATATTATTTTTCCATTTTTCCCCGTGCTGGTTATTGACATTTAATTTGTTACCTGGAATTGCTTTCATCAGCCTTTCTGTTGACTTGTTTTATTCAGGTTGGAACGAGAACTGGATTTTGTCCTGTCACAGCAGAAGGAACTAGAACGTCTGTTGACTCCTTTAGAGGAGTTTGTGAAGGAACAGAATGTGCCTTTTAATCTGCTCTATGTAGATAAAGAGTATGAGAGAATGTAAGTAACTGGGCAGAAGGAGGGAGAAATTGAATCATAAAGCAGACAATAAATATTGGTAGAAAAGGGCAAATTCTTCTAGTTGGTATTTATCACCTTGTTTGACTGCTCCATGTTTATCTTTAACGGGGGCTTAGAAATGAGGGAATCATTCTGGCAGCTTGTTTTATATCATTTTGTTCACTGTTATTAATCTCAAGCTCATGTTTGTCTATGGAAGCGTTTGTATATTTGTCAAGTGTATTTTTAAATTAGAAATACAACGCTTATGTGTGATACAGTCTTATGGAATATTTCTGGTTTCCTCATATTGACACATCTAAACCTAATATCTATACAGTTGTTTTAGTCATACATTATTTGATATTTCAAAAACAGACATTCATTAGAGGATGAACTATGGTTTTCAAAATTGGAATGATTTTTGTCAGCATTTCAGGCTAGGTGTGTTTTATTTGTGTACTGTGCAGTCTTTACCTTGTGTCTGTTCATTGTCAATGTTCCCATGGTAACCCTAGAACTGAGATTTGATAATCAGGCCAGTTTATAAAGCATAAAGAGACCTTGTGTGAACATACTACATTATCTAAATCGAGTCTAACTTCGACTCATTTTATCAGTGGCTTGTTAGTAAATTAAGATGGAGCTCTTATGTTTTGTACTTTTTTCTTCATTTTTATGACAGGTTCCTACCGGTTTTGCCCAGGCTTCTGTCAAACTCCTGAGTTAAAGTAATTCTGTCACCCTAGCATTCTGAGTAGAAGGAATTACAGGCACATGCCACAGTGCCTAGCTGAGCTTTTTGCTAGTCCTTTGCCACTGAACTTGATTTTTAAGGCTTAAAAGTTAATGTTTTTGTAGGATTTTAAATGTGGATAAGTATAGCTAATATGTACTGACCTCCTCTACTTTTATATTTAAGCCTTTGTTTTCTTCCTTTTTCTTCTTTATTTTTCTCTTCTTTCTTTGCTCTATTCTTTGGCATATTTTCTGTGAAACTCACACACACACACACTCATATATATACATTTTGATTTTTGTTGTTGTTGTCTGTTTGTTTGAGACAGGGTGTGTCTACATATTCTTGATTGGCTTAGAACTCTCTATGAGGAAGAAGATGGTCTAGGACTCCCTCTATAGACCAGTCTGTCCTTGAACTCATAGAGATCCACCTGCCTCTGCCTCTGTTATAGGTGTGCACCACCATGCCTGACATATTCTATATTTTCATTAATTTATTTGGAGACGGTCTCATCTAGCACAAACTCTGTAACAGCTAAGGCTGGCCTGAAATGCTTCATCCTCCTTTCTCTACTTCACACATGCTGTGATTTCAGAAATTTTCAACTTGATGCTCAACTTGATTCTATCTTTTTTGTTTTGTTTTTAAAATACTTACATTTTTAGAATATACTGTTGGTGGGGGTTGCTTACAAACATTAATTCTGTTGCAATTAATGCAACAGATTTATATTATTTTTGTGGTCAGATTTATATTGCAATAACGCTTTCACCAGAATTTTCAACAGTTTAGGCAACCAATTACATATAAGTGATTGGCACAGAAAACAATAAATGGTTACCAAGCAATCTGATTGAGTCTTTTAATTTTATAGAAATAAGTTTGAGACATCTTCTGGCCACTTTTAATTTTTGTAAACGTCATGATAGACTAGACTAAATAAATCTATCAATCAATCAATCTTTCTTCATCTCTCCCCACTCCCCACTGTCTGTCTCACAGTTTGGAATTTTTGAGAATTCAGATCACTAATCAGTTTGTAGTAAACTCAGATTCATCTACTTTTTATTGTTATAAAGCTTGTATCTTAAAATATCCTTTGTTGCATACTATAGTAGATCTTACTATGAAACTTTTTGTATTTTCTACAATTGAAGTAATCTCAGCATTTATTGAAATTTGCTAAACACTAGTCTTGTATCTAGCTAAATGCCCTTCATATACCTTTTGCTTTCCCAAAAGGGTTTCTTTGCTGTTGCACTCATCAGAGGCTAAAGCCTTTGCCTTTGCAGTCTTAGGTTATGATCATAATAAGTTGGCAAACATCAAAACCATTAGACAATGTCATTTGTCATAACTGGGAACCAATGTGAATATAGGGGAATTGGGACAAATCTAGCTGGCAGTGACATTTCTATATGTCAGTCGTGGTAGATGTGAGAAAATGTTTCTTGTTAATCTTTCTTTCACTTGCCTTTGCAGCTACAAATTAGCAGAAAACATAGATGCTGAGCTGAAAAAAATGTCGCAAGATCTCAAGGACATTCTTGTTCACCTGAATACACTTGGAAATCCTAATGACGCCACTGTAACAGTATGCTCCCTGCTTTTTTTTTAAATGTAGAAAGCCATGATTTCATATGAAATTGGCCCTCTGGAGGGCTTTTCATTTGCCACATTCCCCGGTCCTCCAGAGTGTTTCTTATCTGCCCTCTAGAGATGTGAAGCTCTTAGGCATGATCAGAGGGACAGTAAATATTTAGTAAATATTTACAGATGGGAATTTTGGTGGTTATTCACAGGAGGATAAAATAAACGATTTGTACAGGGTTTACTCTTTACATGATTAAACATATCCTGGTATTTTTTTTCACTTACTCACTAGTTAATTTTTCATAACATGTAATTTATTTACTCATATAAATATGAGCAGATACATCTAAGCCTGTTAGACATATTTAAGCACTCTTTAATCTATATCCTTCAAACGTAGTGACTTAACTATTAAGACTTAACACTTTTCCTTAGAAGTTTTTCTTAAATATTGTCAGTATGTTTCTAACTGCCTCACAGAATACTACTTAGTTTATAAAGCAAATATATTATATTATGGGAATGTATGGCTGAGAATCCTGTTAGAATTGAGATTCTGTGAATTAATTTGGCAGTGAGAAAGAAGCAGGGTTTCTTTGTCATTTTCCTATACTCTCATTATAAAGAGCTTATTTCCTGTACCTTTTTCTATTATCTCAGCAGCATGGATGAAGTCCTCTTGTCCCCACTCTTGCTAAATAGCGCTGGTGCTAAGAGGAATCTCCCATTGTAGGAGCTTCTATTGTGCCTTCTACAATTAATTATAAGTAGCAGTGAGGCTAGGATCTCGGTAGATGAGAATGAATAACATATACACAAGTGGTGATTATTCTCTAGCAGGTTCTTTGTCCAATTCGATGCAGACTGTCCTTCCTTTACATACATATTATTACTGCATTTTTTAATCATGAAAGAAAACAGCCAGTTACAGTTGAGAATCTATTAGAATATTGTTTGCACGTAATCTCTTTGGGTCTTGTCTCCTTTTGCAAAATGTCAAGAGTAGAATAAATGATCTGTAAGTCCCTTTCAGCCATAAAACAATGCTATTCTCTACTTAGCATCAATCTAAAATTGAACAATGACACATAAATTAGTCTGGAATTACCAATGCTACCATCTGCCCTGTGTTCACAAAGACAATCATGAGTCAACAAAATACATTTCTGTTAGATTCCAAATGCAATTTCAAAATTCAAGATTGTTTTGTTGCATAGATAAACAGATTTAGACATGGTGCAGAACTGATGTCTAGTCTTGGAGTCCTGAAATGATGTGAGAAGTGTCGTCAGCAGAGTTGGTAAAATCCTATCTTTATCATTTTCCCAGCTTTGCCCACGATAATTTTGTTTTACTAGTGAGTAGCAAATAGGCTCATGTTTTCATTTTCCCCAGTAGGGATAATTGAGATGTTTAAGATGACTAAGTTAAGGGTAATTATTGTGTGATAGCAGGGCAAAGGAATATTCAGATAATGCAAATCATTAGACAGAAAATAGGAAAAATCACACCTGCTGAATGATAATGTCCCTATAGATAATGTAATGGTCATCACAAATCCCTGTTACAATGCATTATATATCATGCTACAAAAGTGGAAGCTACGTGTTTCAGCATTTGTAGTACAGGGATTCAATGACTACTTTTATTCTTGTATGTGTGTTGGGGTGAATGGGAGAGGCCACATAATACTTAAATTTTTTATTAAACATTTTTGTTACCCTGTTATATTTTTATAAAATTCATAGAATTAAAATATCAATATTATCAATTCCTTCTTACTATATTGATGTACTTCTTCTAGTCTTTTAATAATGCTAGAAAAAATAATCTTCTGTTTAAATAAAATCAGAAACATACCCATAATGATTTTTACTTTCCGTTTTCATGGTTCTCTCTCAAAATTTTAGTCCTTCTTTGACCATGTGAATTTTGACAATGCCAAGATATTTCAGCAGAAGCAAATTTTATAATATACTTAAATTTTTTATTGGTAGATACATTGTTCCCATATTTTGGGCAATCTAATATAGCCTTCTAATGACCAGTTATTTAGATTTGGGCAGGCTCCTGGAAGTAAAATATACTCAATAAAAGTATAAATATTTTAAAAATATTGATACATGCTATAAAAATTTACATTTGGAAATGTGGGCCAATTTATATTACTGTTGAGTGTATATTAGTGTATTGATTTTTCCTACTTGCAAATTGAGTGTTCCAAATCTGAAATATTGGAATCTGAAATGCTCCAAAATCTAAAACTTTTTCATTGATGAAATTATGCACAAGTGGAACAGTCCACACCCATGAAATGGGTCACAGCTAAAAAACATTGGCATAGCTGGACTTGGAATGTAGCTCAGTGGTCAAAGTTTTGTGTAGCATATGAGAAACAAATGAACAAGCAAACAAGCAAACCAACACACACAAGCACAAATGCAGTTATAATACAGGCTATATGTCCAAGATATGCAGGACATAAAAATTCCATGTTTGGGCTTCTTTCCCATCTCTAAGATATTTCACAATATATAATGTAATGTTCCAAAAATTTGTAAAATAACTGAAATAATCCTTCACAAGCATTTTAGGTAAGGAATAATCAACCTGTACTTGACTGTTGAATGTTACTATTTTTAAAATAATGAATTTGAGGGGCCCAGCATGTTGGTAGACTCCTATAGTCCCAGAGCTCGGGAGGTAGAGGGAGGTCTTGGGCTACGTGGTTAAGTTCCAGGCCAGTCTGTACTACTTAACAAGCCTCTGTCTCAAAAACAAAAACAAAACAAAACAAGCAATTGCTGATTTGATTGACTAATTTAATGTTCCTAATTTTATGTGGATTGTTTTATTTGTTTTCTTTTGAAATATCTCTCCATGTCCTTTGCTTTTATATTGTGCTTGTCAGGTTTATTTTTATTGATTTGTAGGACTCTAATCCCTGACATTTACAAAATGAATAGATTGAACTAATGTACAAAAGTAATTAGCATTATAAGTATGAAATGGCAAAACACCATTAATATGTAGTTCATTGTCAGAGCAGCACTTACCAAAAGAAAATTAAATGTTGCTTCCTAATTTCAATTTCCTATGTTTCTTTCTTTTTGTTTACTACATTAGAATAATCACAATCTAAAAATCTTGCTTGTATTTTCAGCTTCAGCACATCTGCAAAATTCTGAGTGCTCATATGGAGTCTCTGCAGTGGATTAGTCATAACTCAGGTGGGTGTTTTGTATATATGTTATAAGTATGAAAATACTGGATAACACACATTGTGCTCTCAGTGGCCACACAAGAGCTCTGCTGAAAGGCTGTTGCTCAGCTCATGCCCATATGAGCTCTGAAGAATTAACTAGAAATGAATAAAAACAGCGAATGGATAAAGGTAGTGTGTTGACAGTATGAATAGAAGCAGAACTTTTAAATTTCTCTTTTGTGCACAGTTTTGATCTCAGTAAACAAATGTTTTATATACTCAGAATTGGAGCACAAAATGGGAAGAGAGACAAATACTGAAGGCCTGCTCCCCCAAATCAATGTAGTTTATATTTATAACATTCTAGCTCAGTGCTGATAGCCATTGAATGCAACATTGCTTTTTGACTGTGTTGTGTGTGAGGGTGTGCACGTGTATATATATGTTCTTGTGTGTTTGAGGGATGTATTGCATGCTTGTAGAAACTGGGCAAGTCAATGTAGGGTATCTTCCTCTACGCCTCTATGCCTTATTTTTTTTTTTGACAGTTTCTGAGCCTGAAGATCACTGATTTGATGATAGTAGCAGAAAACACTTAAACTGAGTCATCTCCAGTGTCCCAGAGTATAGTGTTCTTGGTAGTGTGTTATTATTAGGTGAAAAGAGATGCAAAAAATAAATAAAATCTCTTTATAGTCTTATTGTTAGTGTCACAATTATAGAACGCATTATCACTATCATTTTGTAGCCATGGTAAAATAAATCAAATGTATACATATATTAATGTTAATAGAAATTAGGATTATTTTTCATTTACATTTTATATTTTAGTCCAACACATATCCATGATGCATTCCACTTACTGTACACCATTTCTTTGCATCGGGAGCACCAAGTAACCTTTAGCAAGATATCAGAAATCTGGGACTAGTCTCTCCTCTTTTTTATTTTCTTTTTTATTTATTCTTCTCTCCTATATTATATCCTGACTGCAGTATCCCCTCCCTCATCTCCACCCAGCCCTTCCCTCACACCTTTCCTCTCCCCTAGATCCATTCCTCTACCTTTCCCTTCAGAAAAGGGAAGCCCTGAAATTAAGATTTTTATTGAGAAATGAGATGCAAGTTATTTTTCTTATTTGTTTGTATTATAAATTTAAAATTCAGATAACATTAATGAATCTGAATTTCTTTGTTTTGTACATGGAAAGGGCTTAGAAGCACAACACTCAGATACCCAAGTACCAAGATCTTGGTTTCTACAAATAAGTCCCAGTAAAAGAAAGTGATTCTTTTTGGGTGACTTTGATCTCAGGGCTGACAACAAGAAGTACAGGAGGACTGTGGGACATGCAAGGAAGAAAACATTGTTCTAATGCTAATGATGTTTTATCGAACTTAAGGTTGTCTTAAACATAAAAAAATAACAGTAATAGAGTATAATATGCTCAAGGCCAAAATCTCATAAAATCACAATTATACCCTTTAAAAGAGAGTGAGAAATGAAAGGGAGAGGGAGAAATTGACACAGATTTATGCCAACAGTTAGTTATAGAAGGTGATAGAATTGGGAAACTATAATTACAACTTTTCCATGGGCTACGTTTAAGTCCATCTTCATCTCATTTATAAAATCAACTGGTAGTCCATTTCGAGGCAGAAAAACATGCTAACAGGAAATGGATCAAATAAAGACTGCTGGCTATTCTGTTAACTTTCTAAAAATAGTATTATTGAGGCACAGTTTGCACACCATGAAACTCAGCACTTTAGTTGTTTGAGTCAAATCACAATTTTGCATTTGTGCCATAGTGGCTGATTCATGCAAAGGTCATCAATAAATATCAAAATTACAAAGTTTAAGATCGCTGAGGAATAAGATGCTCATGTACTCCTAAAATTTGTTACTCTTATATTTGTTAATAATTACAAAAGGGAAGAAGGCTTTTCTAAGACCTATCTGACATATACCACTCTCGTGAAATGATCAAACTATAACTGACTAATAATGGAGAAGGTGGTTAGTGTGCCTCATGGTTTGACATGCATGATAAGTTTATGTTATCACTTACATATATAGTATTAGTGCGAAAATGTTTCACCTGAAACTACTCACAAAATCATATATTCAGTGCCTACATTCTGAAATATCATTGTTTTGGACTGTTCCAAAGGTCAATCATGAAAAAAAATTAAGGGAACAGTCATAGATATTTTTTAAAAGACATATGGTGATCAAGTCTGTGTTATCATTGATTAAATACAATACCAGAACTAAAACAGACAGTATTTCAAATAATTAGGGATTTAGAATTGTATACAGACTAGATATTAAGAAAGTGGTCCATCTTCCTAGGTGAGATGGTGATCATCGTGTTAGAAAATATTTTCCTAGAAAATACAGAGGAATTTGTGGCAAAACAGTGAGATAATCTAGATAAAGAGTATACAAATATATTGCTTTTCCTATTTTCTATATTTTCTTACAAGTATAAAACAAAAACAAGGCAAAAAAGAAGAGCATGGAAAAAGGAGTTGAACACAAAACACCATGGAGGTTGTGGCAAATTTTAGCTGCTGGGAAAGGGGGTCACTTTTCTTTAAGAGTGTATCTCCCCTGGATAGTGCAAGACCACACATTCAAGAATATTTGGACAGTACAAATTGGCCTTCAGGTGGGGAAAGGACACAAAGTTTACATGTGTAGGGAAGGGCATATAGATCTTAGATGAGTTGGGTGAAAGAGGCTAAATATAATCAAAACATAATATACAAAATGAAAGACTAATAAAACATATATTAAAAATAGGCAAGCCATTTTATAAACTTTGCCTAAATGTAGGAACAGAATGATATATCAGGAAGAAAAGAATATAAAACTTAATCAACCAAGCAAATACAAGTTTTCAAGACAGCCATAAAAAAATCCATTTTCTTCTTTGTGGACTTCCTGGGTTCTTCATTCTCTGACCTAGTAGACATCAATGAGAGTGAATTTCTTCAGTGTCTTCCACTTAGAAGTATACCTGTATTACCACTCATTGTTACCTGTGTCTTTCCTGTGTTAGAGGAAGAAATGCCCTGTCTCTTCCTAAGCTCTGTTTAGAATCATTGGATGGGAGTTAAGCTCTATATTGTTTGCACATGCATTTGTTAAAATAAGATGCATACTGTGATGGTTTGAATAAGAACAGTCCCCATAGGTTCACAGATTTGAATTCTTGGGCCCCATTTGGTGGAACTGTTTGGGAAGGGTTGGGGGATATCGCCTTTGTGGAGGAGGTATATCAGTAGAGGTGGGATTTGGGGTTTCAAACGTCCAGGCCATTCCCAGACATGTCTCTTTCTCTGTCTCATACTTGTGGACTGAATTGTGCATTCTCAGTCAATGCTGTAGTGCCATGCTAAGTGTGTTTGCCTGCTGTCATGCTCTCCACCATGGTGGTCATAGACTCCAACCCTCTGCAGCCTTGAGTCCCAAGTTAAATGTCTTCTTTTATGCATTGCCTTGGTCATAGTATTTGCTATGGCAATAGGAGAGAAACTAAGACACACACACACGCGCGCGCGCACACACACACACACACACACACACACACACACACATGCATGCACGCATACATGCACGTGCACACTTAATATTCATATTAAGTTATTGCCTCTTTTAGTGTGTATTTTGTCTCTATGAAGATTAAAAGAAGCAGTGTAGAGCTTTCTTTGAATAGTGCTTTGTCCATAGTTGGTAATTAGTGAATGATAGTGGGAAGAACTAGTTACTAGTTGTCAGAATTTGTGCTGTATGTGTATAGGGGTGGAGATAAGAAAGGTCATGGGGTTCAAAGGGAGCTATTAAATTGGATCTAAAGAAGCTAGTTCCAGGTAGGCTGTCATTAAATACTACGTGTGTAGAGAAGTTTATAAGAGTAACTAAGTGGAAAACTGTTAATATCCACACAATGCCAAAGGATAAGATTATACAAAATCTTCCTGTGTGTTACTTATTTTTCTACAGTGAACAGTATTTTTGGGGTGGTGTTAAAGGAGGTGTCACAAAGTAATTTGGGTTATAAAGAAAAATTGCAGTGATTTTTTTTCTTGGTGGGGATCCTCTTTGTCATAAATGAAATCTTAAGGTTCCCATCCAGTGTTGCCTTTATAAAACTGAAGTTGTTAGGGTTGCAAGGGATTTACTTTATATAAGTGAAGAAATTGTGGCCAAGAAAGGTTTAATGGTTTCTTTAGAACACACAGCTAAGAGCAATCATAGAAGAATTGGGACCAGGATCCAGATTTCCTATGTACAAAACAGTATTGTCAATCCTGTGCTTTTCAAACAATGTGGTTATGGTTAGATATGAAAACAAATCTTAATCATGTACAGAACAGTAGAGGACAGGGTTGTCAAAATATAATAATATTTTGGATTGGAGGTAAATTTTAGGTGTCTGGGTAAAGCTCTCAGTCAAAATTGGTAGCAAGGATAAGACAGTAGAGTGATGATTAATGGGAATTCCTTATTTGCTAAAGATTCATTTGAACTAAAGAAGCAATGAAATTTTGTAGAGGCATTCATTTGAGATGGGGGCTCTGCTACAAAACTGGGGGGAACCCTGTTAATTCCTGATAGCACACGCTTCTTTTACCATTCCCACCTAACACGCCTATCCTTTTCAGAGCAGGAAATGGGGTGATTAAGAAAGGGAGCATGGCAGGGTTTAATTATGCTGTCCAGGAGAGGATTTTTCTTTTTCTTTTATTTTTGCTTTTTAATAGTTAATTGGATCATGTCTGCTGAAATGGTCTGTGGGCTGAAAGTTTTAAGATTAAATGAGTTCATTTGTTCACATTCAGAGAGCAGTTATAGAAAAATGAATGAGTGTGTTATTCTGGCAATACAAATATTATATTTTACTAAAGAGAAATCATTAACTCATATAAAATCAAATCTTTATTTTAAAAGGTTTCTAGGAAATGTTTTTGTGAGTTAATATCTGTAATACTGGCACAAAATTTTCCATCATAAAACGTGGCAGCTGTTACATGAAAAAGATCACATATTTAACTGAAAAATCATTTCTTTAAAAGTGATTTTGATGAATATTATTAACTGAGAAAAGCTAAAATGAAAAGACTATATACTGTGTGATTCCAAATATATGACATTCTGCAAAAGGCAAAGCTGTAGAGATAGAAAAATAAAAAGATCATTAGTGAGTATGGTGATGAATAGACAGAGCATAGAGCAGCAAAAATATTTTCTATAGTACTGTGATGATGGATACCTGTCATTATACCCTTGCTAAAACCTGTAGGATGAGCATCGCTGAATGTGAACCTCAGTGTAAATGATGGACTTATGATGGTAATGGTAATCTTATGAGCTGCAACAAATGCACCTCTCTAGTGTGGGATGTTTGTAGCTGGGGAGGCTGTGCTTGTGAGGGTAGAACATGAAGTATATGGGAAATCTCCATCTGGGGAATGTTTTCATGACTTAAAATTTACTCTAAAGAGTCCATTTTATTTCAAATGAAAAATAAAAGCAATAAATAAGAATTGGAAATTGAACATTAAATTCATTGTTCAATCAACTTTGCAACATCCACAAAGAAGGTGTGTCAAACCAGGTTCCTTTTATCCTCTAACTTCTACACAATCCATAGGGATAGGACAGAAATACAGGGGGATCAGAGATTGTCAGATTTAGGGGAGTCTGAACACACTCAGGATTTCAAATGTGATGCTTATTCACTATTAGACACTATCCATGTTTTTTTTCCTTGCAAGTAGTGTATTTGAGAGTGAATAGTAGCCACAGATCCAAATATGTATTCCCTCTCTTGTCTTCCTTTTTGTAAAAATTTACAGCATATTTCAAGGTTAACTTGATGATAGTGCTGCAGTCACACATCTGTCTTCTGAGTTGGCAGTCACTGAAGCTGCAGCAACTCTGGCTCTTCTGGGACCACTTAGACAGAATTGGCAATCCATCTGAGGCAATTTGTTATTTGTTTTTAGCATGTGGAGCTACTTCTGGCAGGGGAGGAAGGTGGAATAAGGTATCCGTGTTTCCTGTTGCTTCATATACCTCCAAACCATCGCCGTGTGTATGAAAAATCACCAAATGGCACAATAGTAAAGGAGTAGGCTATGAAAAATTCTCCTGATAGTCATTATTTGAAACTTCAGTATTATCGTGGATGGCATTTTACTTCTTTCATGAAGTGTCCCAAAGCTATGAGACTAAATATATGTATAATATCTAAGGCTCCTAAAGAGTGGAACTGCATAATAATTGTATAGATTCTGATATTTATATTGTTATTTAGTGCCAAAAGGGTGACTCTGTAGAGTAACTAAAACAGCCTTGGGGATTATAATAGTTCCAAAGTATAGTTCCATGTCTGTGAGTACCTTACTTTTTATGCTAAATATTCTTAGTCGTCAACTGTATTTCACTAAGTCTTGCATAAAATGCTTTTAGGGTCATTTTAGAGTATCTGTTTTACATAATGTGTTATAATCATGAGTTAGTTTTGCCCAATAGTAATTTAAGGTGACTGTTTCAAGTTAATTTATTTTGGTGTTAGATGTTTTTGAAGATGTTTTGATTGAGGCAATATTTTAAAAATATTTTTATTAACTAGGCCTGGTGGCACACACCTTTATCCCCAGCACTCAAGAAGCAGAAGTAGTTGTATCACTGTGGACTCTAGGTTGCCCTGATCTACAGAATGAGTTCCAGGCCAGCCATGGTTATGTAGCGGCACCTTGATACAAATGAAAACATTTTATTAAAGCTAGACATAGTGGCATAAACACACAAATCCCAGTACCTTAGGAAGTAAAGACAGAGGAATCAGGAGTTTGAGGTAATCCTCCACTACACAGTGAGTACCAACTTCAAGGCTAGCCTGTATTGTATGAGACCTTGTGTCAAAACAGAAAAAAAAAAGAGTTACATTTTCTTAGATATTTTAGCTTTCTTGTCTTAAGAGCATCAAATGCTGAGGTGCCAAATGATGCCTTTAAATTGCAACTGAGGAGTCCTCTTCTGTTGCTATCAGTTTTTCCTGCCAGCCTGTTCCAAGTGGCTTTTCAACCCCAAATAACACAGAGAGACTCTGTATTAGATATAAAGCTGTTGGCCTGTTATAAGTGTTTCTTATTGACTAATTCTGCCTTAAATATTAACCCATTCTATTAGTCTAAGAGTTTCCACGTGGTCTTATTTTATCACAGAGAGGGTCTGTGTCCCTACATCTTGACTCTAAACTCTACTCCATCACCTTGTTTCCTAGACCCGCCTATCTTGCTTCCCTATTGGCCAACAGGGCCAATTCATTAATCAATATGAGATACATATTTACATAACGACATCTCACATCACTCTTCCTCTTTGATCTTCTAGCATAGACTCTGATTCACTGAGGTTGTTTTTTTTACCTCTGCCTTTTCTTTTTTCTTCTTGTTTTGATTTGTTCACTTTTAAATGTAAAATCTTCATGTTACATACCAACCCCAGTTCCCCCTCCCTCCTCTCCTCTCACTCTACCTTCCTCTCCATCCCTCTCCCCCATCCACTCCTCAGAGGGACTAAGGCCTTTCTTGGGAGTCAACAAAGTCTGCCATACCAAGTTGAGGTGGGACCAAGTCCGCCCCCCCATCAAGGCTAATCAAAGTATCCCACCATAGGGAATGGGCTCCAAAAAGCCAGTTTCAGGTACCTCAAATAGGTCCTGGTCCCAATGCCATCAGCCCCCTACACACACACACACACACACACACACACACACACACACACACACACACACACACACAAGATCAAGCCACATAGCTGTCATCTACATTTATAGGGCCTGCTTTGGTCCCACACCCCTCTGCCTTTTCTTATGTTCTTTGGGCACTGTTGGTGACTCTGGTGAATTGGTAAGGCATCTCTTATGCTCTTGGAATTGAACAGTCCACTTCAGATACTTGAGAATTGAATGGCTTCTGCCAGTGCTCTGACAGCAACACTAAGCCAGCAAAATGGACTTTGCTCATGTAGACTTAAACTCAACAAGGACACTTGCATCTTCCCATTGCAGTTAATTGAAAGCTATTTTGTGTCATTTCACTATTTAAATGATCCACTTGATCATCTCTGCTATTCTTTACAGACAAAACAGATGTTGTCCCTTAATTCCAAAGAACTTCTTGTACTTTAGATTAGGGGACTAACATTGGAATTAAGCAAATCTTCAGTCCCTGTTAAGAAATGATGTATGATGGTGAACATTCTCCGAGCTGATTTTTCCAACTTCTTTTTCTCTATGTAAATCCAGATTTGACATACCCTCAATACATCTGCAAAATTAGATTTCTCACTAATCCTACTTATGTACATTTTGTGCCCAAGTGAATTTCCTCAAGCTGGAGAGCTTCCCCACATGAATTATATGCAACATAATTTAAATCACTTCCAAATAGCAGAATTTATATTGTTTGTGAGAAAGATGGAATTTTTTTTCTCCTACGTAATTTTCTTCCTGTTAGTGATTAAAAAAAAAAAACAAACCAAACATCCAATACATTGGAATCTCATGATGATGCTTCTTTGGGGCCCATGCTCAGTACTCAGAACAAACATGAAATAACCTGATGGCTTTTCTTCAGTCAGGCCTCCCAAACCGTGTTCACATAGGCACTCCTCATTGTAAGCACTTCAGTGTTTGAAGGAACAACAAATACCATGATGGTGTGAGTTATAGCTCAGCATAGTGCTTATTTTCTTTAATTGTATTTTATTCTTGAGGCATGGTCTCACTATGTAGCCCAGGCCGACTTTGAATTCGTGGTGCTCCTTCTGCCTCAGCGTCATAAATTCTGGGACTACAAGTATGTACCACCATACTCAGCACAATGCTTAGTTTATCTATTTTTAAATTTTATTGTATTTATTTATTTGGAGGAGCTACGTATATTTCACAGTGAGTCTGAATTTCAGAGGACAATTTATGGGCACCATATGGGCTCTGGGAATCTAATTTATGTCATCAGTCTTGGTGGCAAGTTCTTTTACCTTGGCCAAGCCATCTTAGTTGGCCAGCATTTAGTTTGTTATAATTAACATATATTCATTGTTCATATCAATGAAGTTCATGGTGATATTTCAATACATGCATGAATTATATACTATTTATTCAAAATTTTCACAGCATTTGATAAGCAGGTGCCATTAATATAAAAAGAACTGTTATATAGGAGTCAACTATACAAACCCAAGAATTAATTCTAATTAGCTTTGGCCTCTGAGAAGTTCTTTAAACTGTCCTACATATTTATTTCCCATCACAGAGTGTTGTGAGAATCAAAGTAGCATCCACAGGCATTGGAAACACAAGTGCTGGGCTTGGAGATGACCCAGTGGGTAAGAGTACTTGCTGTGCAATCATCAGAATCTGAGTTCAGATTCCTAGCACTCATACAAAAAGCTGGGTGTTGTCAATTTTACCTATAAAAAACAGTGCGGGAGAGGTAAGAGCCAGAGACAAGAATATTGCTGGAGCTTTCTGGCTCCTAGCCTGGCTCCTGCTCAGTAAAAGATACTGTCTTAACTGCATAAAGCAAAGAATGATATAAGGAAACCTGATGTCCTCTGCATGCACACATATGCATACTCCTGTACATGTACCACACAAGCATACACTGTACACTCCATTGTGTACACACACACACACACACACACACACACACACACACACACACACACACGTACTATGTGATTAGATATTGTAATTTTAGATGTTATCAAGATATCGAACAAAACACTATGTGTCAAGGCCCAGTGTTACTCTGTAGCAGGCATATATTATTATTATATATCAATGTTATTATCTCTGCCTTCAACAGGTACAAAGGGAGGAAGCAAGGTGTGGTGAGAAAAAGAAAAACGGGGTGGGCTAAATGGCTCAACAGGATTTTGTTTGTTTTGTTTGTTTTCTGGGAGAGGGTGTTGGAATAATGAGTAATGCTTTGGTAATTTTGATAAAGGCCCAAATGAAGAACACATAAAGATATAAAATAATTCTATTACTTGCACTACCCACCCTTTGACTGCAATAATTCAGGACACCTTGCCATTCGATCATCTTTCTTTTTTATCTCCCTTTGAAATGTATTTTTCGTTGATTGTGTGTGATGAGCATTGCTATACCAAGCATAGCATCTTGTCATCACTTTAATTTAACAACAAAGAGACCAGATAAATTCTCATGGTGGAGGTGAGAGCTTTGTATTTCTATAAATGCTTCTCCTATCCAGAAGTATATGCCACCAAGAACTTCAGTCTATTCAGCTGTTACTTGAATTTCAATAAAGTGAATGTCCTAAAAGTACCTATGCCTAGTCAGAGGATAATCTCATATTGTCTCCTCCTTTTCTGTCCCCTTCCATCCCCTCTCCTTTTCTATTCACTCTCCTTTTCTGAACTACAAAGAAACATTAATTATATTAAATTTCAAAAATTTAAATGTCAATAGCAACTTAACCTCATATATAGGGTATATTCTGCAACAGCTATAATCTTAATGTGTGGTTTGCCTAGGGAGGCAAAAGAAGGAGGGTCACAAGTTTGACTCCAGCCTGAATGTCATAGTGAGTTCTAGGCCAGCTTCAGCTACAGAGGAAAAAAAGTTTCAAACAACAGCAATACAAAATACTCTATTTATATGTATTGGCCTTTTTAGTTATTGAAATTTTCTTGTGGTCAATTCAGATTATCACACACAGTTGTAACAAACAATATAGAGATGCTACCAATTGTTCACAGTTATTATAACATCTCACAAAACTGTAGCATAAAACCATAACCATGATACTGACATTAAATTAGCCTGTCATGGGTTTCTTCAGTTTTAGTTGGATACATGTTAATTATATGAAGTTTTATTACATATATGTAGGATTTTATACGTATCACAACTGCAGAAATGCTCAACAGTTACATGCCACATGGCTTCTGAATGTTTTCCTTTTTACCATCATGCCCATATTCCTCCCATCTGATCCCCACCTTACCACCAATTTCTAAACTAGAAATGACTAATGTAGTCTGTGTTGCTGAAATTTACTGTGATTTATTATATAAATAGAATTGTACAGAATCTGACCTTTGAATAATACCTTTTTCCCCATCCTGAAAAAATCACTAAAGACTCAGTTGGCTTGCTGAATATATCTATAGTTTGATTCTCCACATTGCTAAGTAGTATTCCAGTATAGGTGTACCACTGTTTGTTTTACTGGTTATCAATCTATCTAGGACACTTGGGGATAGAATGTGAAAATCTGCTATGAACATTCATGGACAGATTCTTAGGTTGTTAAAATATGAATTTCTTTTTGAATTTCTGATACTCTTGCTTCCATCTCCCAAGCAATGGGATTATAGGTATACTCTACCAAGCCCAGCCACCTAGTAAAACAGGGTCATGGTTTTCTCGAGTGGTTGCATGACTTTGCATCAGCACCAACAATGTATGAATTGTATGGTATGTCTGTGTCCTTACCACTCTGTTATCATAAATCTTTTTCATTTTAACCCTATAATGGATGTATAATAATATCACTGTGGTTTCAGTTTGCATCTTCCTCATGTCTAATGGCATTGAACATCTTTTCCTTAGCGTACTGCAGTGAAGTGTCTTCTATGATGCTTTCTCATTTTCTTGTCTTTTACTCTGGGGTGTTAAGAATTTTTCTTGTGTTCAGTTATGTAGTTTGAAGATAATTTTCCCAATCTATATCTTATCTGTTCCTTTTCTTCATGGGAGTTGTTCACATGGCCAAAGTATGTTTTTGATGATAGGCAATTTGTCAGTGTTTGTTTGTTGTTTGTTTGATTTTGCTTTTATCCCAAAGATTTTTTTTCTCTTATTTTTCTAGTTGTGAACCATTTTGGTTTCATTTTGTATATTAGGTTTAGGCCGAGGGCTTTCTGTTGGTTGGTTTTGTTGATTTAACACTGTTGGAAAAGCTGTCCTTGATCAATTGAGTTTATTTTATTTTCTTATTATGTTTGGTTATAATGTGTGTGTGTGTGTGTGTGTGTGTGTGTGTGTGTGTGTGTGTGTGTGTGTGTGTGTGTGTTCCCATTCACACACTTGCCACAACACACATGTCAAAGTCAGATGACAACTTGCAGGAGTCAGTTCTCTCTACCATGTGTGTCCCAGGTATTAAACCTCAGGTTTGGTGACAAGCATTCTTACCTGCAGACCCATCTTGTAGGGAATTTCTTTCCCTTTTAAAAACAGGCTCTGCCACCATAGCTTAAGTTAATCTCTAACAAACAGAAATCCTCCTGCCTCAGCTTCTTTAAACCTAGGATTGCAGACATGAACCACCATATCTGGCCCTTTAATTTCCTTTGTGCCTGATCAAAAATCTGTTCAATATGCTTCATTTTTTCCCTGACGTCTTTATTTTGCCGATCTTTGTGTCTTTCCCCTTAAATATCACACTGCAATCACTGTAGCTACATAATAAACCTTAATATTTATGCTATATAATGAGCATTCCCAGCTACAAACATATTGTGCCTCAAAATTTTACTGTGTCTTTTTTGATGCCTTTCATCAATATTTTGTAATTTTTTACAGTGGTTTTAAGTGATATTGTGTTAAGTGGTATATTCTTTGGTAATATATGAAACCAATTTTGTCTACGGATGGTCTATCTTCTGATATTCTAAGACTGGGACTGGAGAGCTGGTTTAGTTATTAAGAGTTTGTGTTGCTCTTGCAGAGGACAAGGATTCACTCCCAACACCCACACAGTAGCTCACAGACATCTGTATCTTCAGATTCAGGGGATCAGATAGCCTCTTGCTCTGCGGGTATCAGACCTGCACATAAAGCACATACATACACAAACACAAGGCATTCATAAAATAAAATCAATAAATCTATTTTTTTAAATGACTCACGTTTTTGTTTTTGTTTCTTGTTTTTTGAGACAGGGTTTCTCTGTGTAGCCCTGGCTGTACTGAAACTTGCTCTGTAGACCAGGCTGGCCAAGTCTAATAGAGATTCAACTGCCCCTGCCTCCTGAGTGCTGGGACTAAAGGCATGCTACCATGCCTGGCTTATGCCAGCTTATGACTCACTTTAAAAAAAAATTCATTTATCATGTACAGCATTCTGCCTGCATATATTCCTGCAGGCCATAAGAGGGAACCAGATCTCATTACAAATGATTGTGAGCCAGCATGTGGATGCTGGGAATTAAACTCAGGACCTCTGAAAGAGCAGTCAGTGCTCTTAACTGTTGAGCCATCTTTCCAGCCCCCGTGACTCACTTCTTAATTATAGTTTTTGTAGGTTATTTAGAATTTTCTACAAAGGCAGTTATGATATCTTCAAATAAATATTGTTTCATCGTTTCCATTTTTTGCCATTATTTCCTTCCTTACATTTTCTTTGCATTGCTTAGACCTTCTAGAAGTTCTCTAAAATATGGGAGATGAGAATAGATTGGGCTGCAGCAGGGATAACTTAGCCGTTAAACACGAGGCTCACAACCAAAAATATATGAATATAGACATCCTTGCTTTGTTTCTCTATCCTTTCTGTATGTGTTGCTGAGATGGAACCTAGAGCCTTGGATTTTCAAGGCAAGCACTCTACCACTGGATGATATCCCTTACGTTTATTTATTTATTGCTTTCATTTTTATACATTTCTGGTCATACATGCAAAGCCTTCAGTCTTTCATCTTAATGTAGTAATATTAGCTTTAGGGTTTTGGTGGATGCTTTTTGTCAAGCTCATGCAATACCCATCTATTTTTAACTGGCTGATTTTATTTTAATCATAAGTAGGTGCTAGATTTTTATCAAATGACTTTTTCTGTATCAATTGCTACATTATTTTCGTATTTAACTTGTTTATAAAATGGGCTCAGGAACATTTTTCTGATAGAGTCAGCCATACATATGCAGAATAAAAATCTACTTTTATTTGAATCTATTTTGCTACAAGTTTTTAAATATATGATATATATCAAGTGTTCTGCAGATTTATTGGTCTTTAGTTTTCTATATTTGTAGTGTCTGCCTGTTTTGAGTATCAGTAATGTCTTCTGTTTATTAGGATTTGTGGGGATATAGTGTTAATTCTTCTCTGAGTGTTCAATAGATCTTCAATGAAACCACTTGGGCTTGGGTATTTTTGTAAGGGGAACTTTTCATTTATTTTTAAAATTATTCTCATGGTGTATTTTATCTTGATTAAATCTTGAAAACTTGTGTTTTCTCAAAGAATTGGTACATTTCTGGTAAGCTGGTGAGTTGTAAGTAGTATAAAGTAGTTTTGTATTTTTTTAGTGGTTTACCTTGTTTCTTTCCTGATGCTGGTGAGTTATGTTTTTCCGTGCTTACATTTCTCCCTCTTGCCTAGAAGTTTATTAATTTTATTGACTCTTTTCTCAAAGAATTAGCTTTTTAGCTCATTGATTTTTCTCTACGGTGATTCTGTTTGCAGTTTTATTACACTCTGCTCTTGTCTTTATTATTTCCTTCCTTTGCTTACTTTGTGTTAATTTTGTCCTTTTTCGGTTTTTTAAGGCAGGCACTTAGAATATTGATTTGAAACCACTCTTTGTTTCTAATGGTATTCTTTTAAAAAGGCGATTTTCTTAACCAGCAGTATGTTTGACCACAGTTGGCATCTCCAGCCATAACTTTGCTGGATGGTTATTTTCTTTTCCATCATCAAAAGTCTGTATTAACAAATATGTTCACAGATTTTGCCAAAGGCACTTCAAATTCAATTTGTCAAAAACTATTTGCACCTTAGGTTTCCTAGGTTCTCTACCATCTTTGCAATATACATATATCATAAATTTCACTTTGATCGCTGTTATTTTTAATTATGGTTGTATAGGTGTTGTTCACAGCCTAGCACATAACATTTTCTTTCTTTTTCAAGTTCCTGTTTACTATCTATTTTATTTTCACTTTTTTGCTTAGTTTTCTACATATCAGTAAGTCAGTACTGAAATCCCTGTTTTTATTTTAAATTATCTAGTTCAAATTCCAAGACTCCTCTCTTTCATAGTCTTGTAATCTCTATTATACTTTTGGTTTTCTGGGATGTTTATTTTGTTTTTGATGATGGTGGTAGTACCTAGGATTGAGCTTAGGAGCTATTCATACTAAGCATTTGCTCTACCACTGAGCTATACTCTCAGCCCTCTTCTATTGTGTCTTCTGGAATAGTTGCTATCTTGAAGAGTGAGTTGTCCTTGCTGCACATTTCTTTTCTTTCTTTCTTTCTTTCTTCCTTCCTTCCTTTCTTTCTTTTTTCTTTCCTTTCTTTCTTTCTTTCTTTCTTTCTTTCTTTCTTTCTTTCTTTCTTTCTTTCTTCCTTTTTTGGTTTGTTTTTTGAGACAGGGTTTCTCTGTATAGCTTGTAGACCAGGCTGGCCTCGAACTCACAGAGTCCACCTGCCTCTGCCTCCCAAGTGAGTGCTGGGATTAAAAATGTGCACCACCACCACCCAGCTGACAAATTTCTTTTGTGGCTCATATTTCTGGTCCCTTTATTTATCCCCTTGGTTCCAATATGGCACACATTCTCATAGCTCCAGAAAGAGTGCATGGTATGTCAATATTTTGATATTGTTCATCTCTGAAAACATATATGAATCACACTTGATTGATAATATTAGGTATTGAGTTATAGTTTGGAAATAATTTTCCCGGGCCTTTGCAAGAAGCAGTTCTGATTGTCTTCTAACTCTGATAGCCATTCTCTTTCTGAACCTTTGTTGGACTTCTTCATTTTGTTTTCATTTCTTTCTCTATTGAAAATTTTAAGCTCTTAGAATACTTAAATTTTCAGATGATATACTTGGATGTGAATATATTTCATTTATTGCGCCTGATAATAATGAGTCAAGAAAGTAATAGCTTTCTGCTTGAGGCTGTATTTTTTTTATGATAATATTTTTTTATTTAAATTTGAAACAAGCTTGTTTTACATGTCAATTCCAGTTCCCTCACCCTCCCTTCCTCCCCTGTCCCCTCACCAACACCCTATCCCATCCCCTTTCTGCTCCCCAGGGAGGGTGTGGCCTCCCATGGGGAGCCTTCAAAGTCTGTCATATCATTTGGAGAATGGCCTGGACCCTCCCCGATGTGTCTAGGCTGAGAGAGTATCCCTCTATGTGGAATGGGCTCCCAAAGTTCATTTGTATACTAAGGATAAATACTGATCCACTACCAGAGGCCCCATAGACTGCCCAGTTTTGGATTGGTTTGGTTTTTGTTTTTGAGACAGAGTTTCTCTGTATATCTTTGTTCTGGTACTAGCTTTGTAGACCAGGATGGCCTTGAACTCACAGAGATCTGTCTGCCTCTGCCTCCAGAGTGCTGGGACTAAAGGCGTGCACCACCAATGCCAGGCTGACTGCCCAGTTCTTACATGTGCTTCCTTCTCATTTCTTTGCTTCTGTTCTCTCTGTTCCACTTTCCAGAACTATACTTAATCTAATGTTTGCTTCCCTGAACTATCTACATTGTTATTCTTTCATAGTGTCTCTGTTTTTGTTCAGTTTTCCAGATCTGCACTCTTCTTATTCCAAACTGTTTGGTACTCTTTGCTTTCTGACACAACTTTCATGTGTAAGAGCTTCCTGTCATATGATGGCAGTGTCTATCAGCATTTATTAGCATTCATTCCTGTTTCTTAGATTCAATAACATCCCTGATGGGGTTAAATTTTTTCAAAAACTATTTCGTACTTCTTAATTTGTTGCTTTTAGCTTTCCATTTCATTTAATCTCTCCTGAGTTAAGAAGTTTCCCTGAAATATTCTTGTACTTAAGAAAGCTATATGATGGGGAAAACCACAGAGACACCTGACCTGAGCTAGTGGGAGCTCACAGACTCTGAACTGACAGCTGGGGAACCTGCATGGGACCAAACTAGACCTTCTGAATGTGGGTGGTGGTTATGTGGCTTGATCTGTTGGAGGGGAGGGCTGGCAGTGGGACCAGTACCTATCTTGGGTGCGTAAACTGGAGCCCATCTCCTATGCTAGGATACCTACCTTGCTCAGCCTAGATACAATGGGGAGGGGCTTGGTCCTGCCTCAACTTTGTATGCCAGACTTTGTTGACTCCCAAGGAAGCTCTTACAACCTCTGAGGAGTGGATGGGGGTGAAGGGGGGGTGGAGAGGTGGAAGAAAGAGAGGGGTACTGGGGTTAGTATATAAAATGAAAAATATTTTTTTAATAAAAAAGAAATCTACAAGGGAACATTTTGTACTTGGGGCTGTTAACTGGGATCGTGGGATAATCTGATTAGATCCCCGCCTCTGTGCCTGTTCCCATTTACTGAAGGACTTCTAGCCAATATCTTTCCAGTTTCTCTGTCTAGCCAGTCAAAGTCTCTGGATAAGAATTTTCCAGTTCCTGGCTGTAGGTTAGTAAGGCCTGTGCTATACCAGTGTTCCGAGAGCCCTAGAGAAGGAGATAGACACCCCAAGCTCCTTTGTAGTTGTCCCTTTAAATTCTTGGAAACTTCTGTTTAATCCTTAGTTTTTGTACAGAATGCCTAAGCTTGACTTGGTCTGGTAACTCTGAGCCATAGTTTAACTTGTTAACAGCTTTGAAAGGAAAACCTTCTGCAGAACCTGAAGGGGAGTATCATCCAGATGTAAGATGGGAGGGGGGCACTTCTTAATCGAGTGCCATGCTTCAGCTCGGCTTTCAACACCATTTGGAATAATCTAGCCCTACTAATTTCATATTTCTAGCACAAAACTCATTGTGATTTTTTTTTGTTTGTTTTGTTTTTCAAGACAGGGTTTCTCTGTGGCTTTGGATGCTGTCCTGGAACTTACTCTGTAGACCAGGCTGGCCTCGAACTCACAGAGATCTGCCTGCCTCTGCCTGCAGAGTGCTGGGACGAAAGGCATGCACCACCACCGCCTGGCCTCATTGTGATTTTTTAAAGGGTTTTGCTTCTTTCTTTGCATCCTTAATGTTTTGGTGCTTTTCTCATTTGCCTCCTTTTGAAAAAAAAAAAGTCTCTACTACGATTTTAGTCTGTAGAAACCTTTTGTTTGCAATCTTCTTTTATGACCTATCCTTATCTCTCACTCTATTCAATTCATTCACACACTACCATCAGAATGGTCTTCATGAAATGAGTGTCTCTTTATGAAAGCCCCTCTACTTTTGATTGTTCAGTAATACATTCTTGTTCTTGGCATGATGTACAACTTATTTGCAGACATTATGCATTAATGTTTGTGTATTTTCAAAATGTGGCCATGACCTTAGGGTAGACAGTTACAGTTTATTTGTCCCTAACACGTACCCAGAACAGTATACTCAACTTCTTATTGTTATTGTTGTGGAGGCTATGGCTGTGTGTGTGTGTGTGTGTGTGTGTGTGTGTGTGTGTGTGTGTGTGTGTGTGTGTCATTGTAGGTCAAAGTAAGCTTCAGTGTCATTCCTCAGGACTCATCCTACCTTGTCTTTTAAGGTTTCTCACTGGGACCTTGGGCTCATAGTCTAGACTGGCTAGCCAGCAGGCCCAAAGAATCTACCTGTCTCTACTTCCAAAGCACCTTTGACAAGGATGTTGGGACTTGAACTCAATCTCTCATGCTTACACAGCAAGCATTTAGCCAATTCCCCAACCCCTCAGCTTTTGGTGAATGAGAAGATACAAAGCTGACAGCTGATAGACCTTCATACATGTGTATCTTTCCATTCTGCTAGATGTTTAAATATACCACAATGTTTACTTTTATTTTTTCTATTTTGAGATCATAATATAATTACATTGTTCTCTCCTTTCCTTCTCCAATCCCCCCACATGCCCTTTCTTCCACTCTTTCAAATTCATCACTCCTTTTAAAATTAATTGCTGTTACATGTATATATGTATATACATACAAAGGGGTTTTTAATGCCTATTGTTAAGTCTTAAAGTTCTCAATATTTTTATTTTAAATTGTGCAAAACTAAATGTACCTTTCGATGGTTTTTAAATTTTTATTTATCCAAAGGTTTCACTTGTATGTGTGTCTGTGCTCCCTGTGCTCACTGTGTTGCAAGAGGCCAAAAAGAGAGGATCAGAAACTTAGGAACTGGAGTTACAGACAGTTGTGGGCCACCATGTGGGTGCTGGGAACTAAACAAGAATGTTGAGCAACTGCTCTTAACCACTGGACCCATCTCTCCAACTCCTCTGTTGGTGATTTTATGATTTGAGGATATAAATACAGTTCTTACAAGTTAAAATGCTAAATCAGAAACAATGTTGTTTTAAAGGCTTCTGGTGTGTGTGTGTGTGTGTGTGTGTGTGTGTGTGTGTGTGTGTGTGTGCGTTTCAGATAAGATGAACTAGTTTGTATATCTATTAGCATTTCATTCATTAGAGGATTCATTTTCTGCACTCCTTCTACTACTAACTTTGCAATTACCAGCACCACCACCACCACCATTTCTTAACAAAACATATATGTAAGAATATTTATTCTGGTTCAAGTTGTATCTTTCTGGTCACTTACACCAAGTACTTTTATATATTTGTAAGAAATCTACACATTAGTTAGTGAATTGCCTATTTGTGTTTCTGATCATTTTCCTGCCAAGGAAATTTTTCTCCCACCACCCCAATTAGTTTTCTAGGAAAAAGTGATATGTTATGACAGTGCTTTTGAGAGTACAGTATCTTCTTCCACTGTGAATTTAATAGTGTTCAATGTTTTATGTGTAACTAATACATTTAAAATTATTATTAGTTACAGTAAGAAATCCTTTGAATTTAATAACCAAAATCTCTTCTTGTAATATTCTAGGAAAGTCTCTATACATCATTGTCTAAAATATTTGCAAGTCAGCTTAAGTTGCATGAAAATATATCTCCAAATCAAGAGATGGGCTGGAAGCAGTTTTACCAAAATCTTTTGGTGGGGTGATGTCCTGTTCCTGTTGTTGTTATTTTGGGGGAAGATCAACTTAACACAAACTAGTATTTGGGAAGAGGAACCTCATTTGAGAAAAATGCCTTCAGCAGATTTCCTGTAGACAATTCTGTAGGACATTTTCTTGATATTAATGTGGGAATGTCCAGCCCATGGTGGGTAGTGCCACCCATGGGCAGATGGCCCTGGGGTGTTTAAGAAAGGAAAGTGAGCATGTTGTACACACATGCACGTGTGTGTAAAACCTACTGTGTCCATTTAGTGTGGCTCCTTGTACATGTGTCTAGGGCTGGGCACTTAGAATTGCATTAACTACCAAGGAGACTCATCCCTAGGGGAAACTAACTCTCTCCCTCAGCAGCCATTGACTGCCTATAGCTCCTCATCTAGTGGGGTGGCCTTGTAAAAATCCCCCATCCATGCTGGCATGTTAAGGGCTGTGATCATAATGCAGGTTATGTTTGTGAAAATATATTGTTGAGTTTTCATGCCTAAATATATAATCTTTGCCATTGACCATTTAGGTAAGTCTGTAGAGTTGTACAAACACCAGGGATTCTAATATTTCAACATTTCCCTTACTCCCAAATTTCCTATTGGGAATAGAAATTTTTGTTTTTGGTTTGGTTTTTTGTTGTTGTTGTTGTTGTTGTTTTGTTTTCAGTATTTTTATGGGGTCATGTTTCAAGACAGGGTTTCTCTGTATAAAAGTCCCAGCTGTCCCTGAATTTGCAGTTTATTTTGTAGACCAGGCTGGCCTCAAACTCACAGAGATCCAACTACCTCTGCCTCCCTAGTGAGTGCTAGGATTAAAGGCATGCGGCACCACTGCCTAGCTTTTTCATTTTTTAAAATTTTTTAAAATCAATTTATTTTTATTTTACAAAGCACTTGTGTTTTCCCTGCATGTATGTTTGTGTAAGGATGTTGGATCCCCTGAAACTGGAATTATAGTCAGTTGTGAACTGCCATGTGGATGCTGGGAAATGAACCCAAATCCTCTACAAGAGCAGCCAATGCTCTTAACCACTGAGACATCTTTCCAGCCACAGTGTATTTTTAATAATGAAAACATGTTTATGGTATATTTTCTTTAAAGTGACTATTGCTAACAATTTACCTCTACAGTGAGGTATTAAGTTAATATAGTGACAGAAACCAATCAATAATGCTGGTCTTGGGACCAGAATTCTGGGCAGTAAGTATTATGTGCAGTGTTTACCCTTAATGAATGAAAGTCCTAAAACATTTAAAGTAGTCCTGGGAAGTCAATTAGAAGACATGACAAAATGTTTATAGTAAACCTCTCTTAATAATGCTGACTTGTGTTTCTTGACATTTTATTGATTTTTAAGATTGATATAAATGTACTCCTTTGTATTTAATATGTATCAATCAGCAAATTAGTAAATTGTGTTTATGTTGACATCTCTAGTCTGAAGTTAATGGCTCATTGTAGTGCTCATGTATGCTTCCATCACATTAAAACAGTTATTTAAGAGGGGCATCTGCACCCTGCAGTTTGTTATTACAACAAAACAATTGAGATTTCTTTAGTCAAGCTCATTATTCATTATTGTTCTGGCCCTTCAGCAGATAACCATGATGATTTAAATCACTCCTGTGATCTTGCAGAATGCATTATGTTATATGATAAGATGAGGCAGTATGCTTTAAAAAAAAAAACCTGAGTTAACATTAACACTGTCCTGGTTGACTCAAAGAAATAAAGTAGATCAATTAAATTTTTAGTTTATATTTTGTAAAACGTTTCTTTCTTTTGGGGTACCAGCTATTATTTATTGCCTACTAAACATTAATGTCCAGTTTTATTTGTACATTTTTGTAGAAAATCTTTGATTAACATACTGCCATCAACAGCTTATTTTTCATGGTAGAAAAGTACTGTTTGATATGCTTTTAGAGGCATTTTGCAGTACACTGCCCCCTGAGCAAACTTAAAAACCACCAAGGTAAATAAATCATTGGAAAACAACAGAATGTAAATATCCCCAAAGAACTGTCTTATAGGTAACTCAGACCTACCAAAATCTATTCATCCAGTTTACTGAGCACCCTGAATTGTACTTTTAGGCACTGATGAGCAAAAATAAATAGTCAATACTCCCTCCAACAAAACACAAACTTAAGGTAGACCTTCTTTGTCCAAAAGCTATAGAAAACAAATAAATATTTTATTCTCCACTGTTTCATAGTTTCAAAATGGATGAATTTTTTGCTCTCTTTTTTTTTCCTAAAAACTTGAGATGTTAAGATTTTATATGTGATAATTGAGGGGAGAGTATGTTGTTGTGTTCCTGAAATGTGACTTTGACTAATGATTGTTTGACTTTCCCCCTGTAGGCATAATGCAGAAAAAGGTAGAAGAGATTACAAAGGCTTTTGAGGAGTATCGTCGCAAGGAGCAGGAGAGCAATATGAAGATTGACTTTGAATAATTATCACCCCAACCAGCTCTTTTTGGATTATTCATAAACCCTGAATTCTGATGCTATTAAATAGAGTAGTGTTTACAGTTACTACTTATCTTTGATTGCAATAATTTGTGCATGTGTCTGATTATTTTTCACTTAAATACTGTAAAGAGGAGTGTCCAATTTTTCTTTCAGAGTGAAATAAAATCCAGGCTGACATCATAGCTCAGCGATAGAGTACTTATCCAGACTTAAGTAAAAGGTGTATTAAGCCCCTTGCCCAGGCAATTACCTATTAGGTATTGGTTTTGTGTGTATAATCCATATTTTACTCACATAGAGTCTACATCCTATCACCAGTACACACCAACTTCCTCCTTCATTGTGAGAAGATGTTTGCCAAAACAAACATGCCACAGTCTTTACTGGGTGTTTGTGGCCCTTCATGTATCATGCTGTATACTGTAAAGTCTCAGAGTGAAATTTACTGTCTACTCTGAGATATAATTTTCAAGATATGATTTTTGTCTGTGAAAGACAACATGGGTAATGAAAAGAAGTGTATCATCAGTTACAGCAAGTGTCTTTCAGGAATACAGAGAAGGTAGTATGGTTTTGTGAATTATGGATTTAATTAGGGCTGTTATTTTTCTTATGGTTCTAGAGATCAAACCCAGTGCCACACTATTGGATCATATGCCCAGCACTGAATTATTTTACTTTTAAGGGTAAGGTTCACATGATTCACTTACTTTTGACTACATATAGATACCTCAGTGGTTCAGTTAGGTTTGATCAAGATCTCACTGTATAGCCTAGGCTGGCTTGGAATTTACAATCCTCATGCCTTGATTTTCCAAGTGTCACCACACCTAGGTGTCCTGGAGATTGTTTTTCATTTGTTTTGTTTTAGCATATGGTTTGGACCTGTATTTTGTGTAAGTTTCTATGTTCTTAAGGGAAATTAAAAGCCTTCTTCTTAGCTAAAACATGCCAGTCTCGTTAATAATGTGATGTTCTGAAAGTGAAAATAAATGGATTAAAAGTTAACTGACTGAACTGAATTTTTGTTGTCAATGTCACACATGACCACATTGAAACAGAAGGGTTCTTGTTACAGGAGAAAATAATTTTTTAAATGACGATTAGTGACAGCAAGTTTTATGAATAAAATAAATACTAGAACTTAATAGATTCACTTCCTATACAAACACTTATTAGTTATTTCAATAAGTTTTTGTCTCTCAAAATTACAGATGGTAAACTGGAGTTGGTAGCATAGGCCTGCAATCCCAGCCACCTAGAAGGCTGAGGAAGGGATCAGAGATTCAAAGCCAGACTAGGTTATAGGCTGAGTTCAACTGAATAAGAACTTGTCTCAAAGAATAAAGCATTGTCTTGTCCCAAAGTCCTAGCATGTACAAGCTTCAATCTTCAATGCTGACAGTGTGTGTGTATGTCTGTGTGTGTGGGGGGGGTGACAATGAGAGCATATTGCAGACTATTAAATCTTGTAGACTTTTTAAGGTTAACACAGTTTTGAGTAGAATTTTGAGTAATCTCAAATTTTTGAATTTCAGTATTTTTACCAATATAACCTAGATAAGGACAAAAGTCCTCATCTTTTCCAAGAAAAAAAAACCCTTGTCTAAATAGCCCACATATAAATGAGGTTCCACATTCAATAAATGCAATATAATGTTTTACATGAAATTCTGGTTTTAAATTTATGTTTACCTAATTCAATGAAAACAAATCATCTTGGGCAACATTTTTTTCCACAAAAAGCAAAACGTGATTCATGTTTTCCCATGAATCCCATGAAGTGTTTTATGAGAATAAACTAGTTTTCAATTCTAAGTTTTGTGGTCCTCTGTTTTAAATACTGGAAGAGGGCTTTTGCAAATTTTCTACATAAAGTAGAAAGGAAGTGAAAGTCTGTTTACACCATCTTTACTGGGATTTGTAGTATTTTTGACCCATAGTACATAAAAGATTCTAAGCCAGGCTTAATGGTGTATGCCTTTAATCCCAGCACTTGGTGGGAGGCAAAGGCAGGCGGATCTCAGTGAGTTTGAGGCCAGCCTGGTCCACAAAGTGAGTTCCAGGACAGCCAGCACTGTCACGCAGAGAAACCCTGTGTAGAGAGTGACATGAAGCTTTCAGATTAATCCAGTAACCTTCAGTGTGCTGTCTGGAATTTGGATCCTTAGACTAAATCACCCTTAAAGAACATTTGACCCTGGTTCTAACTTGTCTAAAAGATACGACATTGCTTAAATTTTGCCAACAATACTAGGGCAACCACTCTTAACACAGCCATTTTTTTCTCATTTAAGAAGAATGCATTTGAAGAACTTGAAAGCCATGCACAGTTGTTTGCTCTTAATATTAGATGATCATAGATTGGGAGATTTATTTTTAATTTTCCATGTGGTAGAATCAAAAGCATATGACAAACAAAGCTCCTTGAGGAGACACCTTGAAAACATGTCTTACTTGTTAAAGAGGAACTTTTGGCTTAACTAATCTTTTAGACTGGTACATTCTTAAGTTTGTCATAAATTTGCTAGTGGAAATTTTGAAATTAACTCATGATAAAGCATATAACCCCTAAGGTCTTAAAGCTTTTTACAGACTGATATGCTTTTAAGATGGGGAAAAGGATGCTGTGAAAATGGAATAGCTAGTGCATCTTAGTTTGGCAGAGCTAGAAGTACAATGGCATTCCTTCAAGTCAGTTTTCCCAACATCGCTTTGTACATACAGCTTGGCTTGGCTGCAGTCATGTACAGATACATAGAACATTTTCCACAACCTTGCTTTCCACTTGAAATTCCACAGTCATGTAACTGTCTTTTAGCCATTTTTTCTCCACCCATCCATCCATCTAGTAGATCTGCTTCGTAGTGTGTGTCACTCCAGTATCTGTAGACTATGTTTTATTTGAACTATAGAATTTACTGTGATGGTAAAAATGCTCCACCTTTCTAAGAATTCAAGCACACTAGCAACCTTGGTAAGTTTTTCTATTTCCCTATTGACAAAGACAGTTTGGTTGAATGCCAGAGTTAAGCCCCACCTCCTTAAAGAATATGCCTAACTCACAGAGGATGTGACCCACATATTGTTTATACCGACATGCAGTCTTTATTCTTTGTCAAAACTGCAAAGTGTTGTATGTTGTATTTGCATTTATTTACCAGGGTGGTTCTAGAGCATTGGTATTTGCATTTGGTAGATTTTGGATCATTTTAATAACTGTCATGATATTTTAAATCTACCAGAAGTTTTCAAGAAGTGCAAAGTTATGAAGCTCTCGTTTTGTTCCCGTAACTGCTCTTTGGTCTTATACTGACTTGAACATGACAGAATCAAGAACTTTGAACAAGTCTGAACTTACTGGATAACCTTGGAATATTTACTCATAAGTAACAACCCTGTCATGGAAAAGACTTAAAATCATACGAAAGTATTATTTTACATAAAGCTACATGGTTGCTCATTTTTCTCAACATTCCTAATGCTGCAACCCTTTAATGCAGTTCCTTGTGTTGTGGTGGCCTCCAATCATAAAATTACTTTTGTTGCTGTGTCATAACTGTAGTTTTGCTGATATGTGACCCCCGTGAGGCTTGCAATCCACAGGTTGAGAAACAACGAGTTATCCTCATTTTACATAAAAGGAAGCTAAATTAAACCAGTTAAACAAATTTACTGAAACTCACATTCCATTAACTTACCAAAACAAAAATTTAATATTCAGGTTGGTTCAAAACTCTGTTATTGTATACTGCCTATAACCAAGAATTTGAATCTAAACCCAAGTAGTGTGAACCCCAAAGTCTACAAGATTTTTTTCTCACCTATCTCCTGATATAAGAAGGGTTCTATTTAATTAAAAGGAAAGAATCGACTAGGTGCCTTAGTTAGGGTTTCTATTGCTGCAGTGAAACAACATGACCAAAAAGAAGTTGGGAAGGAAAAGGTTTATTTGGCTTACACTTCAGTATTGCTGTTCATCACTGAAGGAGGTCAGGACAGGAACTCAAATAGGGCAGGAATCTGGAGGCAGGAGCTGATGCAGGATCCATGGAGGGATTCTGCTTATTGGCTTGCTTCCCATAGCTTTCTTGGCCTACCATCTTATAGAGTCCAGGGTGGCACCACTCACTATAGGCTGGACCCTCCCCCCAAGGATCACTAAATGAGAAAATGCCTTACAGCTGAACCTCAAAGAGGCATTTCCTCAGCTGAGTCTCCTTCCTCTGATGACTCTAGCTTGGGTCAAGACACACAAAACTATCCAATATCCTAAGTGAGCCATTCATACAGTTAACAATTCAAAGGACACAGGTGATGGTGGCACATGCTTTGAATCCCAGTACTTGGAAGGCATAGACAAAATCTCTGTGAGTTTGAAGCCAGCCTGTCTACAAAGGGAGTTCCAGGGACTGCCATAGCTGTTCACCGAGAAACTCTGTTCTAAAACCCCAAAATCCAGAAAAAACACTTCAAAGGATATAAGGGCACGTGTGGCACATACCTATAACTCCAATATATGGGAGGCTCAGGTAGGAAAGATTACAAGTTAATGGCCAATTTGAGCTTCATACAAAAATTCTTTCTCAACATAATGACAAAAATTTCAATACGGACAAAACATGAAAAATTTCATTGTATTTTTTTCTTTCTGTTCTTGTCCTTCAACCATTGAGTTCTGGTAATTGGAGACATTCTCTGTCATATGCTCTCACTGAAATATTTCATGCATACGCAGCCATATACATATTCTACCTTTTATACAACTGTAAGTGCACTATTGAAACTTGCTATTTCACTAGGTATATTTTCAAGATTGTAATAATCCAGAGTATTTTACCACCTTTTCATCATTACATAGATTTCATTGAATGTATTTAGATATTTAAGGTTTTCCCCAAGTTTTCTGCTATAGACAGCATTGAACAGCAATGCACATAGATGGATGAGTATTTATTGTATTGAGGATAGTATTGGTAGGTGTGTTGCATTATTGTTTTAAAGGAAATGTGCATTTACATTTCAATAGTGATATCAAGTTGTTCTTAGCAGAGGTTGTACCAATTTATCCACCTACCAGCAGTATAAGAGAGTACCCATTTCACCAGACTGTCAATAAAACAAATGTATTGTTATTTTTTTAATCCATTCCTATATAGTAAGTAAAGACAGGGCTATTTAGGGTGCTTACAAAAAATTATTTTTTAGAATAGTTTTAGGTTTACATAAAAGCTTCATACTCTAGTGTTCCATATATTTCCACTCAGTTTCACTTAGTGTTACCATCTTAAACAATACGGGATATTTGTCACATCTAATGAAATTTATTAAATAGAAAGCATAGTTTATTTACATTTGCCCAGTGTCATCTTTCTGTTTCAGAATCCTATAATACATTTAAAAATCATCTTTCTCTTTTTTCCTCATAAATGTGACAAAGTCTCAGGATTTTCATTTGTTTTTGGCCTTGATAGTTTTGAGGAGTACAGGTGGTCACTGCATTTGTTTTTGTTGTTTTCTAGAGAGTCTCTATCTATGTAGACCTGACTGGCCTTGGAATTCTTTAATGCAACTTGAAATATCCATCTTATAAATTAAGATTTTTCTTTCCATATGTTTAGGGATATTTGCATTTCTTTTACTTTTGGCCATTAAGAACACATGCTTTTATTGTTTTTGTTATTGATGTTGCTAGTTTTGAAATTGTATAGGCTGGCCTTGAACTTGGTGTCTAGCCAACAAGTATTCCACACCCACTTTGTGTGGTGTTGAGGATCTAACCCCAGGGCTTTATGCATGCCAACCTAGTCTATGGATTGAACTACATCCCCAAACCCAAGACCAATGCTTTTAGACATTTTTCTATATGTAACTTTAAAAAACTATGTCCTGTGTATGCATGTTTCACCTGCATGTATGTCTGTGCACCACATGTGTACCTAGTGTCCCAGAAACAGGCATCAGATCCTCGGAACTGCGGTTACAGACAGACATGAGCAGCTCTGTGGGAACTGAATTCGTGTTCCCTGGAAGAAACAAGTGCAATCTCTCTCCAGCTCCTACAATATGTATCTCTTGATTAAATATATTTATCAATGAAATATTCAAATGCCTGGGTATATACTGATTCTGAGTTTGAATTAAGGGAATCCAGAAGAATCTGTTATGGATAAGAGAAAAACATTAGTGCAAGTTATGTGGTCAGACCATATGCTTGACTGGAAACAGCAGATAGGTCAAATAAATTCTTGAAAGAGAAGCCTTGCTGACAAGAACAAATTTGAAGGAATTTAGGGAAGATCTAGGATTTATTGATACTCAGGGAAAAGAGTCAAGAAGCCAAACGTGAACCCTAGGTTCATGAGGTTTATATTTTTGGTGTTATCTTTAACTTGTACTAGAAATTCTTAATTTACACTATACTGATCGCCCAGTACCGGCCTTCTCCAGTTTCATTGACACATGGTACTGTCTTACTACAATTCCCAGAGTTCCTAGCTCCACGTCCAATGCCTTCAAGTCTGCCGCATAGATTTCTGGGAGTTGAGGTCTGGGGCCTGTTTGCCCAAGTTAGGGGCCTGCGGAAACATGAAGAGGTAAGGGCATGTCCGAGTTTCAGGCGGCAACTTTCATCTTTCACTTTTTGAAAATGGCTTTTTCCTTTTGTTTGGGATATGTCATGTTCTCGAGGGGCGGGTTGTCTCTAGCGCGAAGACAAAGGAGAACGGAGAAGGGAAGGCCGGCGGGACAAGTGTCTGGGTGAAGCTCTGGAAGGGCTGCGTCCAGGCCGGTTTCAATAGAATGTCTCCCTCGGGGCAGAGGCCTCTGCGGCTGCCTTGGCTATCACTTTCCTAGCTCTGGAGACTTGCAAGCCAGCTCCTCCCTGGCGGGTGCTCTAGCTCTCAGCCTCCGGAGGGTCTCAGGGCGGCGCTTACATCGTTTGGATTGAAAAGACTTAGCGAGATCGCCAAGCAGGGTCATGCTTTCAGATCTTAAAAGTTAGAGAGTGGTAGTTTATTTCTCCAAATTCAGCACAAAACCGGCTCCCCTACCGGTTCTGAAGTAAATAGCTCTTTGAACCTGTGGTGCTCGTGCTTGAGACCTAGAGCTTCACACTTATTGACAGGACGGAACTCCTTCAGAAGCATCCGTTTTAGTTTTGTATTCACTCTGCAGGAGAATGTTCACTCTGGAGCAGTGCAGCACAACTAACATGCTTAGGAATGCTCTCTGCTTTCTTGGTTTCCTGGATTTCCCCCTGCCTTAATTAAAAAAAAATTAATTATTCTGGGATGACATGCCTCATACGTGAAAACGAACGGATCGAATGCATAGCTTAAAGAAGAATCATGAAGAGCCGTCTGCTGTACAGGTGTAAGCGGCAGGACATCATTCACATACAAACATTTGAAAAGCCCTCCTGGATCTTCCCGGATTGCTCCTCCAGCCCCTTCTAGCTAGGATTTTGCACCAATTACTCCCTTGCCTTTTTTGTTTTGTTTCTTAATATAGTTTCCACATATGAGTTTAATCCTTGAACAAAATATTCTAGTTTCATCTGTTTTTAGCCGTATATAAATGGAAGCATACTGTCTTTTTTTTTTCTGTAGCAAACTTTTTTTAAAACACAACATTTTTCTATAGATTGTGTTGATATGCTTATTCATTTTTAAAAATTAAATTTAGCGATAACTGTTTGGGATTCTAAATAATAAAGATAGAAAGGCTTAAAGAGATTTTTTTTTTTAAGCCTTAGTTCCAAAGTAAGGTATTTTAGAATTTTTTTTTTAACTATAGTTTCCATTTACCACTTTCTTCTGCAAACTTTTACTAATTTGTTCACGTTTCTCTATCATCATTTATTCAGATCCCTTCTCTTTTGTAGGCACATGCACACAACTCTCAGATCATGGCCCATCACTGAGGGAAGTCAGGGCAGGAAGTCAAACTGGGGAGGACCTGGAGGCAGAATCTGATTCAGAGGCCTTGAAGAAATGCTGCTTACAGCCTGCTTTTTTTTTAAAATCATACTCAGGACCCCCACCCCAGGGGTGGCACCACAAACAGTTAGTGTGGCCCTCATGTATCAATTACCAATGAAGAAAAGTGCACCATAGGCTTGCCCATAGGCCAGTTTGGTGGGGGCATGGTCTCAACTGATGTTACCTCTTCCAAAATGACTCTGGCTTGTGTTTTTTAACATAAAACTAGCTAGTACAAGTAGTTAGCACAGTGCATATTGTGTACATAGGCACTTAGTAAATGTTTGTATAATGAACACTCAGGGCAGTGGAATGTTGAAGAAATGTCTTTGAACAAATGGATTACTGATAGGTAATATAAATGAGGAGAATATATTTTTATATTACAAGTCTCTTCTACTTTCCCTTTGGGTTTGTGTGTGTGTGTGTGTGTGTGTGTGTGTGTGTGTGTGTGTGTGTGTGTGTGCATGTGTGTGTTTGTGTCTGTGCTTTACATCTGCTCCAGGGTAAATAGTTGTGTGAAGAATGAAGAGCATGTCCTGGAGGAGCTGGAAACAGAAGGTGAGAGGCAGCTGAAGAGCCTTCTTCAACATCAACTTGATACCTCTGTTTCTATTGAAGAGTGAGTATTGATTTGTAAATAGGGAGATTATAATCGACCCTCACTGGAAGGTTATTCATCCCTCTTAAAGTCTGATGGGAGCACTCCACTGTCACAGAACCACTGTCTCTGGAGGATCTCTTTATATGGGTCAGATTTTGATTTTGTGTCTTTTTTGTAGGAAGCTTGCTATATCTTAGTAAGCCTGGATCAAGTACTTTTACTGCGTCCTAATATAGCACCCTGCATTTCCCCTAACATGGCATTTATAATTCTGTATGGTCATTTCCTATTGCCTCCCTTCTGCTATTCTTTATATTGGTGGCAGTTCTTTTAATATTTTTTTATAGATTTATTTTGTGTGTGTTTGGGGGGGAGGAATATGTGAACCATATGTGTGCCACTGCCTGCAGAAGCCAGAGGGTTTTCAATCCTCTGGAACTGGGATTAGAGATGGTTGTGAGCTGCCAGGTGGGTGCTGGGGACTGGCCCAGGTCCTCTGCAAGAGCAATAAGAGCCCTTAATTGTTTTGCCATCACTCTAGCCCCTTGATTTTTTTTACTGTTAATTGTCAATGCAGAACACAGCATCTAATGCATAGCAGGTACTCAGTAAACTTTGTTAATTTAGTCATTTGTTAGTCCTGGATATTTGGGGGCAGTTTATGGAATTCCATTTTGTTGCCATGGTGCTTCACCCTGGCAAAAGAATGTAAGAGAGACTTTGCCTATGAGCTTCACTGGACCCTTTGTAATAGGAGGCCCCATGTCAATTGTAATGTGGTTACTGTGAATTGTAACTACAAGAGGTTCTTACTCTCTTATTTTGGTTTACAGATGCATCTCTAAGAAAGATAGCTTTGCCCCGGGTACTATGTACAAGCCCTTTGGGAAGGAAGTGGCTGGGACAATGACTTTGTCCCAGTTCCAGACTCTACATGAAAAAGATCAAGAAACTGCTTCTCTCAGGGAACTAGGTCTCAGTGAAACAGAAATAATGATCTGGAAAAGCCATGTTTCAGGTGAAAAGGTAAGACAGCTGTTTTCTTGTAAAAATTTATTTATTTTCATTTATGTATGTGTGTGCCTGTGTTGATAAAAGTCCTTCCTTAAGGGAGACTTAAAGCAACGCCTATCCCTCCTCCCAACAACAAACCTACAAACTAAGGCACAGTTCTGCCAAAGTTTACTCTGGAGAACCAATGACTCTACTGATCTTCCTTACAGAACCTAGGTAAAAGGCTGCCTACAGGAGTGGGGCACCCCTCGTGCAATGAGCTGTACCTAGAAAGCCTTACCCAAACCAATGAGGGCTTTCCCATAGCCATAAGCCCTTCCTAGGGTAAATCTCATGCCCAGCTGTGTGCTGGGGTTTGTAAACCACCAACCAGTCCTACTGGGATGAAGGTAGACACAGCTGAACTCCCCAACATGGTGATGGCTTCCTTTTGTCATCAAGAACCTTTTTGTTTTTAGTTTTAGTTCATGAAACTGAGTGTTGAATTTGAATCTTCTTTTATTTTGAAGAGAGAAACATTGGCTAAGGAGAAGAAGTTGTTGGCTAACCCTTAACTAAAGCTTACATGAACACTTCTAATTTCTGGGACTTTCTCCTCTTTTTTCATATGTGAAGTCTCAGATTTCCTTTTGTGCTTTTTGATATAAATCATCTAATTTCCCTGGTTTCAGAGGACAAAGCTGAGGGCAACTCCTGAAGCAATACAGAAACGGCTTCAAGATATTGAAGAAAGGATCTCGGAGCGCCAGCGCATCCTTTGCCTGCCACAGAGGTTTTCAAAGAGCAAGCAACTGACCCGGCGAGAAATGGAAATTGAAAAGTCCTTATTTCAGGGAACTGATCGTCACTCCTTCCTTAAGGCTCTTTATTACCAAGGTATGGGGTCCTTATTGACTTTAGCATTTAACATCATGGCATTAGATATGGGGAATTAGTGAAAGACAAGATGTTACTACTCTTGAGAAATATAGAGTCCCATGTGTGACACAAATATGTGTATAGTTACTTGCATGAAACCATTAAAAGTGTTATAAATAGTTTAATCAAATGCCACGGCATCCGAATGTAGTTGGGGGAGTCAGAAGTTGACATTTATACTACCTTAACAGAGCAACAGGCATTTTTTTATGTAAAGGGAAAATGACATTACAGCTAGTGAATGGATAGGAGCCATACAATGAAAGGCCCTGCTGTGTGTAGGCAACAGTGAGAAGTTCAGTGTGGCAGTAAAGCAGGGTATGGCAGGGAATAAATAACATCTGACACATGAAAGGGAACCAAAGTGAGACTGTGATGGGTCTTTAGACTGAACTGTAAAGTGATGGAAAATATATACATTAAACAGCATGTCCTAGCCAGGAAGAATTCATTTGCAGCTACTTTTACTCAGCATGGTGGAAGGTACACAGAAACGGTTTAAGAAATGGTTCTTAACCTTGTAATAGTCAGCTTGAAGATGCATGCATATAGCCTTTAGCAGCAATGCTAGATATACTGGTTCAGTGCCATAGAGGTTCAGAGTTTAATTGTGTGACTAAAGAAGGCCTCAGAAGAGGTAAGATTTAAACACTCTTTTAACCCTATCCATTAGACAGGAGAGGGGATAGCATTTCGGCTGCAGATGTTAGTGTGAACGTTGCTAATTAGGGGCATTTTAAGAGATCAGCTTGCAAAGGTAGTGCAGAATTCTTGGCTCTTGTTTTTTTAATAATGCAGAGGTATATGGAGTTAGTTTGTTCAGTTAATACATTTAAAGATAGTAAGATGAGAAGAGCTGTATTTGGAAATGATTAATGTGGTGTTCAAGAAAGAGAATTAGAGAAAGGAAAGAGAACGGCATTGAAGTCATGGAGTTATCAACATCAAGACTCGAATGACAGCAGTGGAACTGGAGGAATATGGCGAGATGACACAGATATTTCAAAGCTGTGTAACTTAGTAGGTAAAAGTTAAGTCTTTAGGGGACATTCTGAAGGAGAATGGTGTATTTCATTTAAACAGACAGAGTTTGTGAAGATGGCGGGTTAGCACATGCAGATATTGATGCAGGAATGTTGGATGCAGTGAAGCTGAGGAGAGAAGTCAGAACTGGGTCTATATGTTAAAGTTATGCAAGTGATTTAGTGGTGTGTTGCAGAGAAGCTATACAGGTGCCAGGACAATGGTAAGGGAGGAAGGAACAAATGAACAGCTTTCTGTGGAGAGAGACATTATAGCATGCTGACTATGAACATAGGCTCTGGAAGGAGACTGCCTGGGAAAAGCCTGGCTCCCCCACGTACTAGCTGTGAAATGCTGATCACATTTCCTCTCTATACTTTGTTCAGTTCTTTCTCTGTGAAATGCGAATATCAATAGCACCTGTGATGTGGAGTTGTTAGGATTAGGTGAGATAATATGTGGAAATGAGAGCAGTACCTGCTATTGGGGTGGGGGTGGGGTCTGTGTGTGTCTCTGTTCTGTTTCCTATCTTTGAAACTCCTTGCTTTAAACCTTCACAGCATACCACAAAAAGACAAGTGCAGACAAGTACATGACCTCAATGAAGAGGAAGATAAAATTAGGCACAAAAGGCAAGTCGAGAGTTTTCTTACAGTGTTAGATTTAGGAATGTAAACTAGGGTTCCAGACTTCTAATTTGAGCACTTATTTAATTCCATATTCACTATATGACAATGTTTGTAGGAAATCATCTAGAGAAAACATATTGTCCTCATATGAAATATTAAAGAGAGGAGTTAGTAGAAGTTGTCAAGATTTTACATTTAGTTTTGTTTTTACTTCTATAGCTTTATTGTACCAGACATACATTGTCCTTGCTGAATTTTAGATCCCATTGCACAAATAATTCTGAATATCATTAATCAGTATAACTATTGATGATGATGATGATAATTATAAGTATCATTTTATTTTGAAATGAACTTACAGTAAAATTGCATGGGGCCTTTTTTGTTGTACAATTCTGTGAATTGTATATATCATGTAGATTTCATTTATCCACCACCACAATCAAGCGAGGGAGCAGCTCCATCACTCAGGCAAAGTCTCATACTCTCCCTCTTTACAGTCACTGCCATTGTGCTCCCCGACTTCCTGGCAATCACTTATCTCCATTACTTCTGCTTTATATTTTAGAGACTGTCATATAAATGGGATCATACAGTATGTAACCTTGTGAGGCTGGCTTCTTTCACTCAGCATAATGCTTTTGAGACTCATCCAAGTTGTTGTTTATATCAATAACTCATTCATTTTTGTGGAGTCCCATTTCATTGTATGGATATCCATATCCATTCATGTATTGAAGTGGATTTGGGTTTTTCCAGGTTATGGTCTTTATGAATGATATTGATATTAACATTCTTGTGCAGGTTTTTATGTGAACATAAGTTTTTATTTCTCTAAGGTAAATATCTAGAAGTGGGATTACTGGGTCATATGGTAAGTGCACATTTAACTTTATATGAAACTGCCAAACCATTTTCCAGAGTGGCTGTACCATTTTGCATTCCCACCAATGGTGTATGAGAGTTGACTTGCTCTACATCTTTGTCAGCATTTGGTATTGTCAGTATTTATTGTGATTGTTCTGACAGGTGTGAAGTGATGCCTCGTTGTTTTAATGTGCCTTTTCTTCTGGCTAATGATGCCGAGCATCTATCGTTCCATGTGCTTTTTTTGCCATCATTATATCCTGTTTGCTAAAGTTTCTGTTCACATCTTTGCCGTTTTATCATTGGATTATTTTTCCTTCCTAATGACTTTTGAGATTTCTTTATATATGCTAAACACAGTCTTCCATCGGATATGTGCTTTACAAATATTTTTTCACAGTCTGAAGCTTGTCATCTCATTCTCTTAGCAGTATGTTTTTAATTGTGCTAAAAATTTACATAACATAAAATTTACTATTTTAACCATTTAAGTATTTACTTCTGTAGTGTTAAGTATATTCATATTCTGTAAGTATAAGCACCACCCCTCTCTAGACCTTTTAAGTTATACACATTAAAAGCTTTATCTTACCTCACACCCTCTGCCTTCTAGCAACCTCCTTTCTACTTTTCATGAATTTGACCACTCTGTGTAACTCATGTAAATAAAATCATGCAATATGTATCTTTTATGATTGGGTTATTTTACTTAGAGTAAATGTCTTCCTGGGTTATTTTACTTAGAGTAAATGTCTTCCTTGCTCATTCATATTGTAGCATGTGTCAGAAATCCATTCCTTTTTAAAGCTGCATAATATTCCATTGTATATACATACTGCTTTGTTTACTCCATTCATCAGTGGATACTTCAATTACTTCCATGCTGTAGTTATTGTGAATAATGCTGGTGTGAACATTGGTGTACAAATGTTTGATATCTGCTTTTAGTTCTTAATGTACATACACAGAAGTGGAATTGCTGGATCTTATAATAATTTTGTGTTTAGTTTTTGATGAACCTCCCTACTGTTCTCTATACAGACTATTATTTTACATTCCTACCAGCAATGCACAAAAGTTCCAAGTTTTCTAAATTCTCAGAAACACATGTTATTTTTGGGGGTTTCTCTTTTTGGATAATTGCTACTTTAAAGAACATGATATATTTCATTATAGTTTTGATTTGCATTTCCCTACTATGTGCTGCTGTTTATTGTTCCATATACTATTTGGCCATGTAGCTTCTGTGAATAAATATCCATGCAAGTATCTAAATATTAATCACTTCTCAGATACATAATCTGTAAATATTTTCTCTTGCTCTGTGTCTGCTTTTTACCCTTTATAGTATTCATTAATGCATGGTGTTTTATCATTTTTCTTCCTTTATGCTTATGTTAGCATATCTAAGAAGCCATTGCCAAATCCAATATAAAAAAGATTTCCTCTATGTTACTTTCTGAGTTTTTGCTCTGTTTAGGTCTTTGATACATTTTGACTTAATTTTTGCATATGGCTTAAGATAAGGATCCTGTCACTTATTGCCATTCAATTTTCCCAGGAACTTTTTTGAAGACTATTCTTTCTGCAGTGAATGATCTTACTGCTCTGTTCAAAAATCATTTACCATATGGATGAGAGTTTATTTCTGGGCTCTTTAGTGGTATATGTGTCTGGCGTTATGCCAATAGCATGCTGTTGTTTGTTTCTTTTTTTTTTTTTATTTTTTTATTTTTCTCTTTTTGAGACATGATTTTTCTGTGTAGCTCTGGCTGTCCTAGAACTCACTCTGTAGATCAGGCTGGCCTCGAACTCATACAGATCTGCCTACCTCTGCCTCCAGAGTGCTGGTATTAAAGGTGTGCACCACCACATCTGGAATGTAGCATGCTCTTTTAATTTTTGTTGTAAGCTTTGAAATCAGGAAGTAATAATCTGTACTATGTTTTTTTTTCTCATTGTCTTGATTATTTTGGTAGTCCCTTAAGATTCCATGTGTATTTTAGAGTAGACTATTTTATTTCTACAAAATCAGATCATTGACAGTTTATAAGGGAATGAGTTGAATCTGTAGAGAGCTTTGGCTAGAGAGGATTTAACAGTCTTCTAAATGATCATGGGTGCTTACTTGCTATTTGTGTCATTTTTGATTTTTTTTTTTTAGTTCTTTCAACTTCATCTTCTAGCTTTATATTATTTAGATCTTGCTCCTCAGAGAAAATGCTTTGAACTTTTGTCGAGTTTATCAGTTGTATGTTCAGACATATGGCTGTGAAAGATTTAAGAACTCTGCCTAATACCTGTTGATGTAAAAGACCTTCTCTGGTATTTTCTTCTTATGGTTTTATAATTGCACATTTTATATTTAGATCTGTAATCCATTTTGATGTGGTATTTTTATAACATGAGATCTAGAGTGAGATTAACCTTTCTTGCTTGAGCACCAGTTATTCAAAGGAGTATCCTCTTCCCCACTTACTAACCTTCACATTCCTTTCAGAACTTATATGCTCATATTTATGTTAATTCTTAATATTATAATAGTGGTGAAAGACTGAAATTTTGTCACCAAGAGAAGAAAAAGGAAAGATATCCATTCACTATTTCTATTTTAAATGGAATAAAAGTAGAAAATTAATATTAATAAGACAAAGGAAATTCATAATTATGCAAAAATACATAATTTTACCAGATGAGTGGCTCAAAACTAAATTCCATTCCCTCTTAAATTCATGACTATATGTGTGTATGTGTTTGTGTGTTTCTTTATATGCAAAACCTGATCAGTCCTTTTAGCTTTGTACATTTATATCCAAACATACATTAATTGGTGTGTGTGTGTGTGTGTGTGTGTGTGTGTGTGTGTGTGTTTATATACAAAGCCTGTTTAGTGATACAAATTTTGGCATGTCGACCAGTGACTATATCATGCAGGTCTTATTTAGGCAAACATATTATTACCATATTATTGAGACTTTGGGTGTAGCTTCTTATGTCTTTTTAATTGAGGTTTTTAGTTTGCTTATTTTAATGTATTAGGTTATTTTGATAAGATGGGATATATATCTACTATTTTATTCATTTATGGAATTATTTTTGTCTAGTATGTCATTTTAATTAACTTTTTGATTCACACCCCCAATTAGGGTGTGTATGTGTGTTATTCCCTTACCGATTATCTTTTTTTTTAATTCTTTACATACTTTACATCCTGAAATCAGTTTCTCCTACCTCTACTCCTCCAAGCCCCTCCCACCTGCACCTCCCCTCTCCCCCATTTCCCTTAAAAAAAAAAAGAAGAAGAAGAACGGCCTCCCAGGGTTATCAACAGAATATATAATAACAATTTACAATAAGACTAGTCACAAACCCTTATAACAAGGCTGGATGAACTGACCCAGTAGGAGGAAAAGGGTTCCAAGAGCAGGCAAAGGAGACAAATGTATCTTCCACTCATTATTAGGAGTCCCACAAGAACAGTAAGCTAACAACCATAACATATATGTAGTGGCTAGCTCAGACCCTTACAGGGTCCGCATTTGTCACTTCAATCTCTGTGAGTCCCTATGAGCCCTGCTTAGTTGATTCTGTGGGTTGTATTCTTGTGGTAGCCTTGAACTTGACCCTCTTAGCTACTATAGCCATTCCTCCTCTTCATTTTTAGTTTTTTTTTTTTTTTAATTTTTCAAGACAGGGTTTCTCTGTAGCTCTAGCTACCCTGGAACTAGCTCTGTAGACCAGGCTCGACTCAAACTCAAAAAAGATCCACCTGCCTCTGCCTCCTGAGTGCTGGGATTAAAGGTGGGCGCCACCACTGTCCAGCCTTCCTCCTCTTCTTATGTGGGGTTCCCCTGGCTTCAACTAGTGTTTCACTATGGGTCTCTGCATTTGCTCCTGTCAGTTGTTGGACAATACTTCTCTGATGACAATAGAATATCAGTAGGAATTAAGGATTACAACTAACAGATTAAACACATTAGTTTTGCAGTAATGACAATTTAATTTTTAAGTGGTTTTTACTTGTATTTTTTTATATCCTTACGCTATTTCCACTCCTTCCTCTCCTCCAAGTCAATCTCCCTACCCCTGCCACCCCTTATCCACTTCTCCATTTGTGTTCATAAAAGGGCAGGCTTCCCAGGATATCAATCAAATATGGTCTATCAATTTGCAGTAAGGCTAGGCACCTCACCTTGTATTAAGGCTGGGCAAGATAACCCAGTATGAGGAGTAGGGTCCTAAAAACTGACAATAGAGTCAGAGACAGCACCTGCTCCGACTGTTAGGAGTCCCATAAGAAGCCCAAACTACATAACCCTAACATATATGCAGAAGGCCTAGGTGAGTCCCATGCAGGCTCCTCCCTGGTTGTTGGTTCAGTCTCTGTGAGCCTCTATGAGCCCAGATTAATTGATTCTGTGGGTTTTCTTGTGGTCTCCTTGACCTCTCTGATCCTACAATCCTTCTTCCCCCTTTTCAGCAGGATTTCGTGAGCTCTGCCAAATGTTTGGCTATGGATCTCTGCATCTGTTCCCATCAGTTGCTAGAAGACACCTCTCTGATGACAGTTGGGCTGGGGCACCAATCTATGAATATAGCAGAATATCATTAGACATCATTACACTGACATCTTTCTTTTGTTTTGTTGCCAGTTGTGTTTAGCTCTATCCTAGGCCTCTGGGCTATCAAGACTTTGGGTTCTGTTGTGCCAAGTAGTGTCGGGGTGGGCTCCCTCTTGTGGCATGGATCTCATGCTGGATTAGTTATTGGTTGGTTACTTCCACAATTTCTGTGCCACCTTTACCCCAGCATATCTTGTAGGCAGGATAAATTGTAGGTTGAAGGTTATGTGGCTGGGTTGGTGCGTCAGTTCTTCACTGGTAATAGGAGAGGGCCAGTTTAGATTATGTATCCCCTATTGCTAGGAGTCTTAGCTGGTGTCAGCCTGTAGTTTCCTGGTAGGTTCACTGCACTAGATTTCTACCTCACCTCAAAATGCCCCCCTTTCCAATAATCTTTTCCAGTAGTTTCACCCCATTTTCCCCTGGTCACCCCTTTTCCATCTCTACCCACCACCAATCTACCCTCAAAATCTTTCTATTTCCCCTTCCTAAGGAGATCCAAACATTACCCTTTGGGCCATCCTTGTTACTTAGCTTTTTTGGGTCTGTGGAATGTGGCATGGTTGTCTTTTACAGTTAATATCCACTTATAAGTAAGTTTATACCATGTTTGTCTTTTTTTGATTACCTTCCTCAGGATGATTTTCTTCTAGTTCCATTTATTTGTCTGCAAATTTCCTGATGTCGTTGTTTTTAACAGCAGAGTAGTAATCCATTCTGTAAATGTACCACATTTTCTTTATTCCTTCTTCTGTTTAGTGTCATCTGGAGTTTTTCCAGTTTCTGGCTATTACAAATAAAGCTGCTATGAACATAGTTAAGCTAGTGTTCTTGTGGAATGATTGAACATCCTATGGGTATATGCTCAAGATTGGTATAGCTGGATATTGAGGTAGATTGACTCCCAATTTTCTGAGAAAATGCAATACTGATTTCCACAGCAGCTGTACAAGTTTGCACTCCCATCTGCAATGAAGGAGTGTACCCCTTGCTCCACATCCTCTCCAGCATAAGCTGGCATTTGTGTTTTTGAGTTTAGCTATTCTGAGAGGTGTAAGACAGAATCTCAGAGTTGTTTTGATTTATAATTTCCCTGATGGCTAAAAATGTTGGACATTTCTTTAAGTGTATCTTGGCTATTTGAATTTCCTCTGTTAAAAATTCTCTGTTTAGATCTGTAACCAATTTTTAATTAGGTTATTTGGTTTTTGTTTTTGTTTTTATGTCTACTTTCTTGAGTTCTTTACATATTTTGGAAATTAGCCCTCTGTCAGATATGGGCTTAGTGAAGATTTTTTCCTATTCTGTAGGCTGCTGTTTTGTCCTATTGATGGTTTTGTTTGCCTTAAAGAAGATTTGCAGTTTCATGAGGTTTCATTTATTAATTATAATGTTGATCTTAGTGTCTGCACTATTGGTGTTCTGTTCAGGAAGTTATCTCCTGTGCCAATGTGTTCAAGGCTACTTTCCACTTTCTCTTCTGTCAGGTCAATGTAGCTGGATTTATGTTGAGGTCTTTGATCCCCTTGGACTTGAGTTTTGTGCAGGGTGATAGATATGGATCTATTTGCATTCTTCTACATGCCAACATCCAGTTATTCAAGCACCGTTTGTTGAAGATGCTGTCTTTTTTCCATTATATAATTTTGGCTTCTTTGTCAAAAATCAGGTGTCTGTAGGTTTGGGGATTTATGTCTGGGTCTTTGATTTGATTCCATTGATCTACCTGTTTGTTTTTGTGCTAATAACATATGGTTTTTATTACTGCAGCTCTGTAATAGGGCTTGAAATCAGGAATAGTGATTCCTCTAGAAGTTCCATTATTGTTCAGGATTATTTTAGTTATCCTGGGTTTTTTTTTGTTTTTCCATATGAAATTGAATTTTTTTCAATGTCTGTAAAGAATTGTGTTTGAATATTAATAGGGATTGTGTTGAATCTGTACATTGTAAGATGGTCATTTTTAGTATGTTAATCCTACTAGTCCATGAGCATGGGAGAGCTTTACATCTTCTGATATCTCTTCCAATTTCTTTCTTCAATGACTTGAAGTTCTTGTCAAATGGGTCTTTCACTTGTTTGGTTAGAGTAACGCTAAGATATTTTATGTTATTTAGGGCTGTTGTAAAGGGTGTTGTTTCTCTGATTTCTTTCCCCACTTATTTGTCGTTTGTATATAGGAAGGCTATTGATTCTTTTTTGTTAATCTTTATCGAGCCACATTACTAAAGGTGTTTATAATCAGCTGTAGGGATTTCCTGGTATAATTGTTGGGGTCATTTATGTATGCTATCATATCATCTGCAAATAGTGATACTTTGACTGCTTCCTTTAATGGCAACTTAGTTTTAACTGTATCTAAAAATGTTTCTTTTCTCTTTACTTGTACTATTATCATACTGATAACATGCTTATAGATTTTCAAGTATAGTTGCAGTTTTGTAATTACTGCTTTATAGGATGAAAAATAGTTACAAAGGAAAAGACATTAATACCATGTTTAATGTTTACCTATAGAGTCCATTTTATGAGTGCTTTTTCTTTCTGTGCATCTGAGTTGCTATGCACTATTCATTTATTTTGGCCGAAATGATTTTTATGTCTTGTAGGGCAGGTTTTCTGGTAATGAACTCTTTTCTGAGAATTTGTTCTTCCATTGTTAATTATAATTTTTATAAACACGTATTAGCATATATTTTATTTTCAAAATACTGAGTTTGATTATGACATTTTCTTATATGTATATATCCGACTTTAATCTTAGCCATTTCCCAGTTTCTTACTAGTTCTTCTTACCCCTCTCTCTTGAAGAATAGTTTTGATGGATGAAAACTTTTGGTTCACAGCATTTTTCTTTCAGCACATTGAATATGCCTCTGGCCTCTATGATATCTGGTAAGTCAGTTGTTAATTTTCCTTGGATTCCATTCTATGATGAGTCTCTTGTTGAGTTGCTGTTTTAAAGATTCATTCTTGGGCTGGAGCGATACCTTAGTCAATAAAGTGCTTGCCATGTAAACACGATAACTTGAGTTCAAACCCCAGAACCCACAGAACAAAGCTGAGCATAGTGGCACGTGTTTGCAGTTCCAGGGCTGGAGAAGCAGAAGTAGGTGGATCTCTGAGTCTTACTGCCTAGTCTGCCTAGTCTTCTAGAGGATCTTGAGACTGGTGGGAAATACTGTCTTAAAAAGCAAAGTGGATGGCTCCTGTGTCTAATCCATGTATGCTCACTTACGTCTATGTGAAAACCCTCTAACACAGGTACCCCTCCCATGAACACACACATGTACATATGCACATGTGTAGACACAAAAAATATTTACACTTTGCATTCTCCTTTGGCAGTTTGGTTGTATATATCTAGGTGTATTTCTCTTAGTTTATTCTTCTTTAATTCTGTTAAAGCATCTGTTAAGTGTAGATTAATGTTTTCCATCATTTTGGTGAAGATATCAGTGTTGCTTTCTTGAAATGTTTTTTCTTCACCCTTTTCAACTTCTGAGACTCCTGTGATCGAGAAGGTTAATCATCTGCTTTATCCTCTGAGGCTGTTCACTTATCCTTGTCCTTATTTGTTTGTCCTTCCCAGACTGGGTTATTGTCCTCTGAGTAGAAGATAGTGGGGTTATCTTCAAGTTTGTAGATGCTTTCTTCTGCTAGCTCAAAGTTCTGTTAGTGAAGTGTGTGTATCAGTTACTTTACGTGCAACTCCAGAAGTCCCAATAGGGTCTTTCGTTTACTCTGCTTACTTTTAGTGTCTACTTTATCGGATAGTCTGAATTTTCCCTTCAGTTGTTTAAGGAACTTAGAATGGCTGTTTTAAATTTTAGCCTAGTTAACCTAACAAACATGTTTCTATTAATTTTCTCTTCCTGGATATATGTCATGCTTTCCTCTTTCTTTTATGCTATGTTGTATTTTTGTTGAAAATTAGAGATTTTAATTACTGTAATGTGGTAATTCTTAAAATTAATCCATCATCATCACTACCCCATGGATTTGTTGAGGTCATTGTTCAGTAATTTTCCTTTGTATTTAATTCTGAAAAGTGTGTCTTGTCTCTGCTTCCTTAACAACAAAGTAGTTCTCCAGTGATCGAAGAGTTTTTTTCAGATGTCTTGGGCCAGAATGTCTATCATTCTTTGCTTAAGGGTCCACGTGTATGTAGCTTGGAACACTCTTTCAATTCTTAAACACTTGACCCCTCTTCTTTAGACTTACCTTCTACTCATGCAAAGCCTTTCCGTCAGCCCAAAGTGAGTATTAGAGTAATCTCAGATCCCAGTGTCCTGTGCACACACACACCATTTTGTGTGTTCTCATTGCCTTCCAGATTCTTGGGAACATATCTGAATTTTTCAAAGCCCGTTTTACCTTTAACTTTCTAAATTTTTATTTATGTATTCTTTGAGAAATTCATACATATATACAGTATATTTGATCATATTTGCTCCTCCCTCCCTCCCCTCTATCCTTCCTGTACTCCATCCCCATATCTTACCCTTCCTGTCTCCATGACCTTATTTTTAATAACCCATTTTAATAATAACTCTTATTTTAATAACCCTAATTGCTGCTTGTATGTATATGGGTATAAAACTGGCCACTGGAGCATAAGCAATCCACCAGGGGCCATGCCCTTTAAGAAAAATGACTCTTCCTCCCTTAATAGCCATTAACTGGCAATAGCTTCTCAGGGTGGGCACTCATGTTCCCTGCTCCCTCCATTCTGGAATGTTCACTGTCTTGATCCTCTGCAGGATCTTTTTGTTTGCTCCTTGTTATTCTCCATCTCAGGCAGGTACTATGATATAGTACCCACTAATTAATTTGGCAAATGCCCTAAGAATGAACTATTTTTACAGTATGGGATGTCAGTCATGTCAAAGACAGTCAAGTCCTCAGAATGTAGCTTACCTTCCAGGTACCAAGCACATGAACTAGTACAGATTCTCTGAAGATAGAGCTTTTTGTTATGCTCTATAATTGTTCTGCCCCTTTAGGTTCAGCCACATTGCTGGTTCACAGCTTCTGTAATGGCAGTAATTTGGGGGGGGAGCTGTGAAACTGGAGAGAAAGAGATGGGATTATGGAAACTTGAAATGCTAGAAACCTTACTAATCTTACTTTTTCTTAAAACACTACAACACTACTCCATGTTTTATTGCAAGCATTTAATTTACTTCCAAAATTGATTTTTTTTTTTTTTGCCAATGTTCTTTTTGCTTTTAGGACACAGATTTTTAGAGGTTTCACTCTAGCATTCCAGAATTGCTTGCTTGCCATCATTTTACCTCTATCCTATTTATATTATTACATTTGGGAGAGAGTAAGCTTTTATAACAGAGTTGGGTCATTTTTTCTACTTTATTGAGTTAGCATTTACTGCATACCATAAAACTCATTCCTTAAGTGCACAATTCAGTGATTTGTAGTAAATTTACAGAATTCATCAACCATAACAACAATCTAGGTTTAGGACATTTCCATCACCTCAAAGACTGCTGTTAGTCCTTGTTTATACTCCCACCCTGGGCAATCACCAAGGAAATAGCCATCCTTATGGATTTACCTATTTGGGACATTTATATAAATGATTCTTATAATATATGGTGTTCTCTACCTTAGTATAATGTTTTCATTGTGTCTAGAACATTATGCCTAGAACCAGTAGTTTTCCAGTGTCTCCTGATGCATTCTGTGAGAATGCTGAGAATATCTTCAACCCTTAGCCATGTACTTTGCAATCTCAAATGGAAATGCTTACCTTTCTTACTTGCACAAAGCCTCATGGTTAATCAAAAATGACAACGTATGGCTTTTTCAGATCTTTTCTGAGCATGTACAAACCTAAGTTTTCAGATAGTCTATGCATGTGTATGGAAATATGTTAGACATTTTTTTTGGAACTTTATATGGACATCTCATTCCCTGGATTTTTGCCTTAAGCTTTTTTCTTAAGGTCTGTTCTCTGTTTTGTACCTCCTCAGGTGTCTGAGAAATTCAGCAATTGCCTATGAACATTTTCATAGTAAGTTCCTAGATAAAATAACTGGTACCCCTTGCTTTGAGTTTGCTCAAATAAAGAGTGCCCCTTGAATTTCCTGAAGGCTAGGAATAGTACTTTCAGGGGCTGCTGCCTCATTTTTTCTGCCCTCTACTGGTGGCCCTGTTGCTGGAGTTCCCCCCCCCCTTTGATTTCAAATCACAGGCTTTTAAGGTTAAGCAGGAAGTTGGGCAGATTAAAGCACTAAAAACTTCATTATTTTTGCAGAGACCCAGCTATTCTCGCTAAGAAATTATCCCCAAGTTGTTGCAAACCTTTGACTGAATTCTAAATTTGTAAGAGTTTGTTCTGTTGTTGTTTTTGTGAAAGAGGTGTTTCAAAGGTTCCTACTCTGATATTTTTCCTGACATTGTCTTAATGGCATAGCTCACAGCTCTGATGTCTGAGATTTTGATGACATGCTTTTTAGGACTTCTGGTTTCGATCCCATGAAGACTTCTTCCTAACTCAAGGTCATATCAATTTTCTCCTGTGGTCTAAAAGACTGTAGTTTCAGCACACATTTAAGCCTATAACCCATTTTGAATTACTTTCGGCATATGATAAAGATTTATGTTCATCTGATTACATACATATATGTGCACACATAGATTATATGTACAATTGGCATTGCATGAAAAACACTGCCATTTCACTTAAATTGTCTTGACATTGTACAAAATCAATTATCACAAATGTAATAATATAACTCTTTTCTTTCTGTTTATTTCTTTCTTGTTAAATTTTGTAAGGGTCTCATGCAGTGCAGGCTGGCCCTGAACTTACTATGTAGCCAAGGATGATCTTGAACTTTTGATCTTCTTGTCTCCACTTTCCAAGTACTGGGATTATGGGCTGTTGAGCCTGGGTTTCTTTCTTCTTTCAGCAATTTAATGAGTTCTTTAGTTAAGATTCTAGGCCTTTAACCAATTAACTGTCTGTCTATTATTGTTCATTATTAGCAATCTTCAAACAGACTATAATTCTCAACAGGTTTCATAATATGACTGTTACAAGCAGTTTCCCACCAGCCTGGTCCCAGGGCTGTGTCAGCCCCAAAGAACACACAGAGACTCTCTATTAGTTATGAAACTGTTGGCCTTTTATTAGCATTTCTTATTGGCTGGCTTTGTCTTAAATATTAACCCATTTCTATCAATCTAAGTATTTCCACGTGGTCTTGGCTTACCAGGAATGCCAGAACTGTGTCGTTTTCATAGAGAAGAGACTGATTTTCTATTTGTTCCTGCTTATATTCTGATTCTGCCCAGCTACATCACTTCCTGCCTGTCTGTACAGACCTCCAGACCTCTATGGTTAGCTACTGGCAGTATCTGCCATGCTACATTAATTCCTGCCTGGCCAACCAGTGTTTTATTTATCAACTAATAAGACAAACCAAATATATACAATAGGACATTCCCCATCACTCTACTTTGTGAGTTTGACCAGATAAACTTTATAACTGTACTTCATGGGATAGACAGAATGAGGGATGATATAACAGAAGTACTAATAGCTGATACTTTCTGAAAGTGTATTTGTGTCAGTCATTGTGCTAAACATTTATTTTGCAAACTGATGCATTTAATTTTGGTAACAGCCCTATAAAATGTGATACTATTACACCTATTTTACAGATAACAAACTTGAGCTTCAAAAGAGAGTAAGTGACTTTCCCTAGATCACAGTTATAAATTAACCATGCTATCCCTTAAATATATCATCTTCAGAGAAATCAGTGCTGCTTTGGCCATGATGACACTTGTGTATATTTCAAAAGACCATATCTTGAAATGAAGGGGTTTTTTTTCCTCCTTGCAATATGGGAGATTGAATTTCTGCCTTCTTATATACCAGGCTAGTGTTCTCCAACTCTTGAGGAAAATTACCTTTTGAATTATGCAATATCATTTAAAAATGAAGTTTATAGAAAACCAGTATGTGTTATTTTCTATAAATGTACTTCTGAAATTAACTGTAGCATATACTCTTTGACCATGATTTTTTATCTTTTTTTGTTAATTTTTGTCTTTATTGAGACAATCTTGCCATGTAATGTTAACAGGCCTGGTACTTGCTATATAGCTCAGGCTGGCCTTGAACTTTTGGCAATTAACTGATCTCAGTCTCTGAAGTGCTAAGATTATAGGCATGCACCACCATGCCCAGTTGCAGTCTTTTTCTTCCTTACCAGCTTTCAGAACTTTCTTAGACCTGTATATCATGTCTTTAATACTGTTGATAGCTTTACTTTTTACCTTTTTAGTTTGCAATCTCGCAATCTCTCATCTCTTGCCTAGTTCCTCTTCTTTCCTAGTCTCACTTAGATTCAACCTCAGATAACCATTCTCTTTGCTTTTGTCTGTGTAACGCGGCTCCTTAGAAAAGTCTCAGCTAATTGTCTTTCTTTAGCAGTCCTTGCTGAGAAAAATCATGTAACTTACTGTTCATTAGTACTTCGATGAGTTCCTCATCTCTGATACCATCTTAATATAGCTTTCAGTCTCTCACCCCTCTATCATTATATCTCCTAGTCCCTCACCAGCTCTGTTTCATTCCTTATCAGGGATATTGTAGATATTCATTCTTTTTTCTATTATCTTTTATTGTTTTTAAAAGATAGCTTTTGGTTCAGTTTCAAAGCAGCAAGAACTTTCAATCTGCTTCCTCCTCCTGCACTCTGCTAACTTCTGTTTTCTCTCTCTCCTCTTCTTCCCACTTCACTGAGAGATAGGGGAGTCTTTAGTACTTAATGCTAATCTTTATACTCCAGCGCTGGCTTCTGTCCTTATCTTCCAAGGACTTCAGTCAGTCCTCCTTTCCTTTGAGGACTTTAACATAATCACCATTACGTCATTTGCAGGTTTCCCTTGAGTACAGACTCCTGCTATCTAAAGAACATGAAAAAGGGTGGGGGGAGTCCTTCAGCATTTTAGGTGCTTGAATAAACAGTGCTTAGATGTTTGTCTTTCACTGTATACCATAAGTAGCAATTAAAAGAGGAAATATCAAAATCAAAGTTTCAAGAGAACCAGAATTATATGCATCAACAATTTCTGATGTTTTTTTCAATGAAAATTTTCAAACATGCAGAAAAGCAAAAATGACTTCACAAATACCCATTATATCCCAATCTGTATTGTACCATTGATATACCTTTTCATCACATATCTGATTAGTACTCCTGTACACATATCAACCCATTTTATTTATATGTGCATCCTTAAAAGTTTGTTGATATAACTATATACTCCCCAGTACATCAGCATACATATTGTTAGCTATAGTTAAATATTTATTTTGATTCTGTCTTCATAAAATTTGTGTTATTAAATATACAAACCTTAAGTGTTCACTTGCCCATTTCTAGACAGTGTATGCTTCTGAATGGCGATATACTAACTAGTAAGAGCATGCATCATCTCTTTAGGCAGTGGTTTGTATCATCTACTATTTTTCATGATCTATATATTCCCACTGTGGACAGTTGCAGGCTACCAATCTATCATCACTTAGCACTGAGTTGAAAATGGGTACACACAGTCATTAGAGCATGTCCATCATATCAGTATACGTGCATAACTTAACTCTTATCAAATCTTACAGATTATCATCGTTCCAGAGAGTCACATCATACTTCTTTCCTGTTCTCCCAGAGGCAAATTACATTTTTTCCTCAGTATAGTCAGTATAGATTAATTTTGCCTATTCTAGAACCTTTTATAACTAAAACAATATAGTAACTCTTCCTTGTATAAGGCCTACTTAATTCAAAAAAAGTTTTTGAAGTACATTTGTATTGTTGTGTATACTAACCATTTGTTTTTCTCCAATATAATTTGTAGAAGAATTTTTATAATCATATTAGATTTCTAAGGCTTCTAATAAACTCACATAGATCTGGTTTTGTGTAACAGAAATTTTATTTCCTTCACAGTTTGGGAGGCAAATCAGAGAGTTGATGAATCATTCTTTCTGTAGGCTATAAGACCATATCTGACCTTACCTTATCTAGCCTCTGCTGCTTGCTGATGTTCCTTGATGTTCTGTGACATGTGTGAACACATCATTTCAACCTCTACCTCTGTCATCAAAATGACATTCTCCTTGTCTGTCTCTGTGTCTCATGTTTTTGAGTATAGTAGTCTTTAGATTTTTAACCTACCCTAATCCAGTATTGGCTTATAATAATTTAACAACTGATATAAACATTATTAAATAATGCCAGTTGGAGGTTCCAAGTAGAGATAAATTTTAGAGGTATTCTGTTCAACACAGTACATTCTGTCCTTGGGCCTCAAAAAAAAAATCCAGATTCATCCCAGCACATGCAATATACATATAATCCATCCCAAATAGCATTCATGTATAAACTCAAAAAGTCTCACATCTCATTATTTAAATCACATAAATCAGGCGTGAATGAAGTTCAGAATATAGTATATCCTGGAACAAAATTTCTTTCTTTCTACCTGGAGACTAATGTAATTAAAAAAAGAAGTCATGCTATTCTAATATGTAATGGTAGGATAGGCATAGGATACACAGCCACATTCTGAAAGGGCAAGAAAGAAGAAATAAAGGGATTACTAAGCAAGTTAATCTCTCAACAGGGCAAGTTTTATTCCTTAGTCATGTTCTGAGCTCCTTCTCTGGCCTCTGTAACTGGGTCTTTGCTCTTGGAATCACCCTTCTTCACTTTGGTCCCGTGTTTGTCTCCTACCAGGCTGTCACTGTTTTTGCTGGTACAGAATTCTCAGAAGCCTTGTCAATCTTGAGGAAGTGAAGAGATTCATGCTGTTAGACCCAAGGCTGTCTGCAGATCTTTCTTATATAATACTGTCTTTATCCCTGGATTCTGCTGATTGAATCTATGAGTCATCCTCCTAATATCTTCAGTAAAAGTTTGTCTAGCCATAGCTTTGGCCCCTTTTCCAGAGCATGCTGTCTGGATAGGCCCAGGAATTTCCAGATCATCAAATGCTGGTTTCTTTCTCCTTAATAATAACATTTCAATTTATATCTTTAATATTATTGTTTTATTATGAACATCAAGAGGAAACAGCCCTTATCTTCACTTTGGAAGTCTCTTCAGCTACATTTTTCTCCAATAACATGACACCAATGCAGCCAAATTCCTGACCCTGCATAATAAAGAGCACCTTTTCTCCGGGGGCTCATACTGTTCACCTTCCTCCTAAGGCCTCTCTAAAAATTCTGCTAACCTTCATAGCTATAGCAACACTGTGTTTGTGATGAGTATATACACATGCAGATAGATATGTATGAATAGTCTCTAGGGTTGCATGAACTTTCTCTACTGTTCACTTTTTTCTAACCCTTTACCAGAACTGCCTTTAAAAGTCTGTGTTTCTGCCAATGGATTCCTGAAGGAAATTTGGGCTTGTATTATGAAAAAATGTCAAAATTCTTCCAGCCTTTACTCATTACTCAATCCTAAAGCCAAGTCCTCATTTTTAGGTATTTGTTAAAATATCATTCCACTTCCCACTGCAAAATACGAATTGGCTTCCTAGGGTTACTATAACAGAACAACAGGAATATAGTTTCTAACAGTTATGGAAGTGCAAAAGGAAGGTGTTGTCTACGTTGCTTCTCTCTTAAGGGTCTGTGGGAGAATTCTTTGCACACTTGTCTGCCAACTCCTGCTGACAAACCTTTGCTTATAGCATTCCCATCACTGCTTCTGGAATCACATGACATTTCCTTCTACAAATGTGGTACTGTATCTTCACTTGCCTTTTTATAAGAACACCAATCTTTGGATTTAGGCCTTCCCATAATCTATTGTGAGTTCGTGTAATTGATTAATGAAAACTTGATTAATTATTTCTGCAAAGACCTTATTCTCAAATGAAGTTAAATTCTGAGGAAGCATTTGTAGACCAGGCTGGCCTCTAACTCAATCCACTTACCTCTGCTTCCTGAGTGCTGGGATTGAAGGTGTGCACCACTAATGCCTAGCCGCTTTGGGATATTCTTAAACCTAGTATGTTTATTACTGCCTCTTTTTCATTCACATTTATGCAAACTACTTTTAAGTGATATAAGATTTACCATGCTGAAGAGCACTTCAACTATTTATGTTCAGTGAGATCAATAAACAGTGCAATGGAAAAACTGGAAAAGCTCCTGTATGTTCCTCACAAATCACAGTCCCCTTCTGTTTAGGTCTAACTATGGTACTGACTTATGGTAATAAGTTTCTTTGTTTCGTTTACTACTTATATATCTGTCAATCACTAGACAGTATTTACTTTTCCTGTGTTTAAACACCATACCTACCTACTGAACTGCACATATACTGGTCCTTCCTTTTCTGTTTAATATTATATTTGTGAAATTTTCCACATTGCTGTTTGGACATACGGCAATGTCATTTTCACTGAAGTATAGTATTCCTTTATATGAATATTGATTTCTTTTCCTATTCTGCCATAATTTGAAATTTGGGTTCTCTTTTTTTTTTCTTTTTTTGTTTTTTAATTATTATAATTTTTCTTATTTTACATATCAATCCCAGTTCCCTCTCCCTCTCATGCTCCCGGACCCCCCTTTCATCCTATTCCCCCGCCCCAGGGACGGTGAGGCCTTCCAGGAGGGATCATTAAAATCTGTCAAGTCATTTGGAGTACGGACTAGGCCCTCCCTCCTGCCTCTAGGCTAAGGGAGGATCCATCCATGGGGAATGTGCTCCCAAAGTCCTTTTGTGCACCAGGGATACATCCTGGTTTCACTGTCAGAGGTCCCTTAGACTGTCCAGGCCTTCTGAGACCCATTTTCAGTGGGTCTGTGTAGGTCTTATGCTGGATTCCCAGCCATTAGTCTGGGGGTCCATGTGCTCTCCCTTGTTCAGGTCAGCTGTCTTTGGGTTTCTGTAGCCTGGTTTTGACTCCTTTTTTTTTTTTTAATCACTCTTCCCTCTCTGCAAGTGGATTCCAGTAATTCAGTTCAGTGTTTAGCTGTGGGTATCTGCTTCTGTTTCCATCAGCTACTATAGGAGGGCCCTATGGGTTCTCATTTGGATGGAGCAACAATATCAATCATTCCTGCTACATGATGCTTCTTGTAGAGGAATTCTGGAACCTATGTCCATGAATTTCTTAGGATTTATACTTTGGAATGGAATTGAGAGTTCCACAAATCCTCCCCTTCAATAAAGTTTAACTAGTATCTGGGGGCTTTCCCTCAAGTTGACATCTCAGCAATCATGGAAGAATGTTCAGGTTGCCCCATGTCCTTGTCTATACTGGCTCTTGTCAGACTCCAGCCACACAAATGTTTCCTTGGCTTCTTTATTCCCTGTGTTAATAATTAACATTACTAATGGTATACTTTATACTATATCCCCAATTCAAATGTTATTTTCTTTATTGTTTTGAAATTTTTCCACTATGGAGAAAAATTGAAAGAATACCTACCAAACTATTTGAAGTAACCATCAGAGGAAATTAGGATTGATTCTTTGAAACTGTTATGTGTGTGAGTAGTTCACTTGGTTGTATGTACCATGTGTTTGCCTAATGCCCATGGAGACCAGCAGTTATCCATTCTCCTGGAATTGTAGCTGTGGGCAGTTGTGAGCTGCCATGCGCATGCCAAGAAACAAATGTGGATCTTCTGCAAAAGAAAATAAGCACTCTTACCACTGAGCTGTCTCTTCAGACTGTAATGTTTATTCTTAAGTATTTCAGTATCTCCTAAAGGCATTTTCCTATACAACCATAATATTATGGTCCTCCTTAAGACATTATTGAGTTACTACTGTAATTTTAACTAATATACATTTTATAATCAGATTTCTCATTTTATCCAAGATATAATCATGGCTCATACATTGCATTTAATTTGCTTTAGAATAATTTAGTGTGTGTGTGTGTGTGTGTGTGTGTGTGTGTGTGTGTGTGTGTGTGTGTGTGTGTTGTTAAATACGATTGTGTTTCCAGACATTTATACTTCTCAGGGGTTCAAATCTCTATTGTTTGCTTCATTGTGGTTTAATTTCATGTTCTAGATAACTAATAATGAGGGGCACATTCTCACAACTTTATTGATCATTTGAGCAGCCTCCTTTGTGAATGGGTTTTGAATTATTTGCCTGTTTACCAAATATTAAAATGCCCTTTTACTTCTGAATATCCTCCATCTGTTTGTGTCTGTGTCAGGTAAAGTCTTTGTTCAGAAATCACGCTAAGCCTGTGTCAGAACTGTGCCTCAACTCCACAGTTCCTTGAATTTGGCAGATCTCAGTGGTCTCCAGTTATCTAAGTACCACTACAGAAAGGGGGAAGCTAGCAATATTTGGCCATCATATGCATTTAATATTCTATCTCTATCTCTCTAATCATAGGGTTTATTTTCCTATTAATTTGTACAAATTCTTATCATTGTGGTTATAGATTCATTTGTTAGTTGTATGTGTTTAAAATAACTGTTCTATATGTAACATAAGAAAAATGTTAAATAATAAAAAAGTTTAAAGAATAACCATTCTAATTGTAGGCAATCATTTCACTATCTTTATGAAACCTCTTGACATCATAATTTTTTGTCTTTATGGAGTGAAGTATTTAATATTTTCCTTATGCTGAAGTCTTTTTGTGTTTCAGTGAATCATTTCTGCCTAGTGTAAGTGTAGGAAGGTAGCGTTCTTTGTTCTAAAGGTTTATGTTTTGTCCTTCATGCTTAAGTCCTTAATCTTCCTGGAACTGATTTATGTATACATTCTAAAATATAGTTCCAGTTTATTTTTTCTCCTTAAATAGGTAGTCTTTAACCAACACCCAGAGTCTATACATCTCAGTGAGCTTCTGACAGTGTGGATAGGCATTCTGAAGCTGTGGAGAGTTACATGAATTGTATACTTTCACTATCAAATATATTTTATGCACTTACCCAACACCAAAAGGAAATTTATTTATTGACTGTATGAGTCTTTTGTCCATTTTTAAATTTGTGGGGTATTAGTATCTTTAGTATTGTGTACTGAGATTTCTTTGTGTATTTTATAAGGCATAATGCTTACTTCAGGTCTGTAGTTTATTTGTTCTTATGTTCTCAATGGTGTCTTGAAGCACAAATATTTTATATTAATGAAGTTCAATTTAGAAATTTATTCTATTATTATGATTTACACTTTGGGTATCTTAACTAAGAAATCTTTCCTGGAATCAAAATAAAAACAAAAAATACAGTCTTGTTCATATATTGTTTTGCATGGAAGACCTTAATTTTGTATGAAGATTTCCAATTGATTAACACTATCTTGCAAAGACATTTTTTCCCATTGAAGTTCCTTGTACAATTTTGTTCCTTTGATCTGTATGTCTGTCTTTATGTTTCAACTCTCTATTGGATGGACCTTTGTAGTGAGTTTGACAGTCATAGTAACTCCTCCAACTTCATTGCTTCTATCCTAGGTCTTTTTTGTATTCATACACATTTTGGCAACACTCTATTTTTCTGCAAAATTGCGGGAATTTAAGGGAAATTGGATTGGGTGTATCACTTAATTTAGAAAATAATGTCATTTTTAGTTATAGTTTCTTCTAGCCTGTGAACACAGAATGTCTCTTAATTCAGATTGTCTACAATGTATCTTATCATTTTTTTTAACATATTGTAGTATACCAAACGTATTCTTATAGTAAATTTGTCTCTAAGCATTTTATTCATTTTGACACTCTTTTGAATAGAATTATTTCATTTTCCAATTATTGTCTGCAAGTATATAGAAATAAGTTGGATTTTGTATTGATCTTATATTAGTCTAACATGTTATAATTAAATGTTTTATTGGTTTTTTATTAGTATAAAGATTTTATTATGGATAGTTTGGAGTTTTCTTCATAGGAAAAAAAGCATGTTTCCTATGAATAAAGACAGTTTTACTTTCCAATCTGGAAACTTACTGTTTACTTGTTTTTACCTTCTTGTAATTTCTAAAACCTTTAGTACATTGTTGAGTGGAAGTAGTGTGAGCTAATGTCTTTGTTTTATTCCCAATCTTCTTTTAGTGTAATATTTATATCAATTCTTTGGGAATTTTATACATTTAAGCTGTAGTTTGAGCATGTGCGTCCTCTATTCCTCCTCATTGCTACCACATCCACCTTCACCTTTCCACCCCCCTCCCCCATATTCTCTCATTTGTTAAAATAACGAGTGGAGTCCAATTTGTGGTACTCATATCCATATGGGTGTAGAATCTTTCCTTGGTGCATGACTAGCTTTCCAGAGGCCATACTCTTAAAGAAAGCTGATAGTTCTTCCCATAGAAGCCATCAGCCATCAATGGCTCCTGAGGGGTGTAATCCAAGGACCCTACTCCACTTCATTCTAGAATGTTGACAAACTTGATCCTGTGCAGGTCTTATTGTCAGCACTACTGCTGTGAGTTCATGAGTGCTGCAGTCCTGTCCACAAGCCAATCTTTTAAATAAAGTATTTATTTTTATTTATGTGTGTATGTGCTCATGTATGTGAAGGTACCTTTTGGAAGCCATAAAAGGGGTAAGATCCCTTGAGCTGAACTTACAGGTGGTTTTGAGCTGTCTGGCATAGGTGCTAGAAACTTCTTTGGAAGAGCAGTGCTCTTAACTGCTGAACCATCTCTCCAGCCTCTTTATTCTCATTCTTCAGGGGGAAACATCTATTTTTGACCTTTAATCTTATCTCTAGGTTTTCTATAAATGCTCTGTTGCAATGTATTACTTTCTTATGGGAACTCTAATTAATCACCATACATCTGATGCCCTAAAGCAACACAGATTTTTTGTAGTATAGTTGTAGAGATCAGAAGCCCTAAGATGAAGTTGTTAAAATGGTTCTCAAGATTAGGTGAGCTTCGTTCAGTTTCTAGAAACCACTAGCATTCTTTGCCTCATAGCCCCTTCCTCACATTATTCCAACTGCTACATATGTCATCAATTTAATATTTTTACATCTAGGTTCATGAGAGACATTGGTCTGTGCTTTTTTTTCTGCTATCCTTGTTTACTTTTGGTGTCTAAGGTACTAATAAAATTAATTGAAAACGGTTCCTTCTTCCTCTACCTTCTAAGTTTTGTGCAAGATTCGTATTTGGTCTTTAAATGTTTCATATACTTTACCAATGAATCCAACTGAACCAGGATGTTTCTTTGGATAGCTAGCTGGTTACTAATTCAACCTCTTGTTAAAGATTTAGTAAGTTATTCTCTTTCTGGAATTTGCTTTGATAATTTTTATGTCTATGAATTTGTTAATTCATATAAATTTTCTACCTTGCTAACTTAAAGTTTTTCACAGTGTTCCTTTATAATCATTTTCATTTCTGTGAGTGGTGATGCTTCCTCTTTAGTTCATAATTTCAGTACTATTTTTCTCTTTCCTATTTTCTTGGGTTTGTTAGCAAGTGATTTGTCATTTAGTTAAATTCTTCAAAGAAACAGCAGACAAACCTGCACATGGGGCTGTTTGGCTCCACTTTGAGTGGCATTTTATGTGCCTAGAACTAAGTAAGCTCCACAGGGAAGTCCTCTGCACAAGGAATGGGATGTTGCACCATCTCATGCTGCCTGAGGGTGGAATAATGTTGATGTCAGTAGACCATTAACCATCTAGATGGATGCTAAGCTGACTCACATTTGAGTCTCACAGCTTCACGGGCCTACACTGGCTCAGGTACTTCATGACCCATGTGTCAGTGATACACAACAAAATACAAGAGTATCTGCAACACTGATGTGCATGTATCTATAAAATTATAGTGCTTCCATCTGTGAGTACTGGCCTGTTGAGAGCTGTGGTGCCCAAGGTTTGGGCATAGTTAGTAGAGGTAGTTCCTTGGCCACTAAAGCTGATTCTAAGGTGTGTTATACCTGAGCCTCCTAGTTGCCAGGGCTTTTCTGATTCTGAAAGTTGGGTGAGAGTACCTCACTTCCACACTGATACTAGAACTGATACAGTGGATACTTGGGCATCTCATAGGTGCATTGGTCTATACCTGATGTGGGAATGCACCTAGAGGGTATAGCTGAGCTCTGGACAGTGCTTAGAACCTTTAGTTTCTACCCAGTGCTGGCTTCACCATGGTGGGCTTGGCACAGAACTCTGAGAAAAAGCCCTGTTTATCTTTCCTGTGGGTAAGTAGAGTCCAGCTATTTACTGTGTCTCCAAAGGTTGGATGAACGGTTTTTGGAGTAGTCAGTTCCTCAGAGACTAATGTCCTTCTCATGACTCAGTCCACAGAATGATAGAAGCCCTGCACTAGATTTCACTGTGGAAAGCCTAGATTTCATTCTCTGTCCAGACTAATCTTCCTGGAGTTGGCGAAGAAATATGTTTTTGCCTTTTTCATAGCATTCATTATGATGTATTTGTAGGGAAAAATTGCTAGATGTTTTCTGCCAATTACCAACTCTTTTCTTTGACACAGGGTCTCATTCTGCAGCCTTGGCTGGTCTGAAACTTATGTTGTAAATCAGGTTGGCCTCAAACTCACAGAGATCTGTGTTTCTCTGATTCCTGAGTGCTAGGATTAAAATTTGTGTTCCCCCTCCTGACTCCAACCATCTTTCTTTATAGTTCCTAGGGTCTTTGCTTTCATTGATCTCTCCTGAGAACCCAGAATGGTGCCTGGCACATAGTGGTCATTCAATAAGCTTTTTTGAGTACATATTTCAGAATGTTCATATAGCTCCCATGATCCTACAGCCTTGCTGATATGGTATTGGAATGATTTGATATACTTTTCAAACATCAGGATTTTTATGGATTTCACTCCTCTTTTGACTTGAATTTCACAAATTTCTAATATGAGCAAACACTTTTTTATCTATTAGCTATGTGTTTTTACTCTTTTATAGAAGATTCATCAATCTTGTGCTCCTTTCCTCTTGGATGCCCACCTTTGTTTCTTACAGATATATGAAAATTCATAGATTCAGTATGCACACACTCTAACAATTATCTATGTATTAAATATCTTATCCAGTGGTTTTCTATTTATTTATGACTTTTATTTATTGGGTGCCTTGTGCCTTGGCATATTGTAGAAGTCAGAAGACAACTGTGGGGAATTAGTTCCCTCCTTCCACATGTGGATCCCAGGGATTGAACTCAGGTCAGCAGGTTTTGTGGGCAGTGCCTTTATCCACTGAACCATTGTTGGCCCACTTTATGACACTGTTGATGAACAGGATATTTTTTATTTTAATATTGGGCAATAGTTGAAAATATAGTTCTAGTTTCTGAATTAAAATATAATTATATCCCCCTTTCCCTTTCCTCCTTCTTCCTGTGTTTTTTCCCTTTGCTGTGTCTCAAATTCATGGCTTCCTTTTCTTGAATCCACCTTCTGTATCTTAAGTGATAAATACACTTATGCATTGCTGGTAGAAATACAGAAGAGCACAACTCCTACAGGGTGAAATATATAAAAATGACATCGATGTTTACTCTTAACTCTTCGTCTCAGCAATTTCACTTCTTAGAATTTATTTGAAACAAATGTTTGAAAAATACCAAAGTTTATATTTATATGTATATATACATATTTATGAGTATATATGTATACACACACACACACACACACACACACATGGCTAATTTTCAGGGCATAGTTCAAAATAGCATAAGATTGGATATAAGACCTATATTCAGTGTTTCTTAGGAAAGTATCTGAATTAACTGTTGTAAAGTGAAGTACTGTATAACCGTAAGAAGGCAAAAGAATAGTTTTTGCATTAATATAGAAATATTTATGGGATATATTATTAAATTCAAAAAAAGAAAGTTTCAGACCAGTATTTATATAGGATAAAGGTATAACTAATGAATTGCATGTATATATTATATACATATGCATATATGTATATATTCAAACAACGGAAATACTGGAACTGTAAGTCAAACTTAACAGCTAGTATTTATGGGGAAGGAAGGGAATGAAATGAAGGGATCAGAGATGAAATGATACTTTGTAAAGGTGCTGATAACCCTTTTCACCTTATAGCCATATATATGTTGCATGATTACAAATGTAATAAAAACTTGAATCAAAAAGGGAAAAGGACTGGGGATATACTTCACAGCTTCACAGCTGGTTGCTTGCTTAGCATGCACTAAGCTCTCCAGGCAGTCCCCAGGATCACATGCATACACACACAATTCGAGAAAGAATAAATCCATAAAATTAAAAAAAGCCTGAAGCAAATAAAGCAAATGAAAAACATAGTTGATAGAATAACCACACAGAGAAAATAATTACTGTAGCAACTCTAAAGTTATGCATATCTATTACTAACAATATATACTCTAAGGGCTGCAAAAATATATAAGTGCATTCGATCATTTTATTGTTGTTAGCCATATTAGTATTGCTTGTGGAGTTTTTCAGTTATGTGAGTATATTGTTAGAGAAAGCTAATAAACCACTTTAATGATAATATTAGGATTTGAGGAACCAGAAATAAAGTTCAGTGATAGAAGGCAAGCAACCCTGGGTTTTTTCCCCAGGTCTCCCCAAAATAACCCTCCAAACAAAATAAAAGAGACACAAGTCTAAAGTTTAAAAATAAACCTTGTCATATTAAATTTAAATTTGAAATGCTGTTATAATTTAAGACCTGTTTTTCTCCTATAAAATACTCCAGGTTTGTCTACTATAAAGGCTTAGAAGCAACAACAATGAACACTGAACACCAGTAGATTCTAAGTACTTTTCATTAAAAGGAACCAGGGATTTTTAGAAAAATGTCCAGGTTCAAGTTAGAAAATGTGTAAGATGAAGGCAGAGGCAGGCAGAGCTCTGTGAGTTCCAGACCAGCCTGGTCTACAAGAGCTAATTCCATGACAGCCTCCAAAACCACAGAGAGACCCTGTCTCAAAAAGCCAAAAGGTCAAAAAGTCAAAAAGTCAAAAAGAAAAAAAAGGAAGGAAGGAAGAAAATGTGTAAGATAAGTCTGGGATAGTTTGCTGTGCCAGAAAATCAGAAAGCGGTACAGGAGCTCGTTTAAGGGACTGCTTGTGGGTACTAAGTGGGACAGTTTGTCCACTACCACAAATAGTCACAATATTAAATTGAAACACATGTATTATATAAAAATACATGATTTCATAATTGTACTACAAATAACCACTGTTCATCATTAGGTATTTCTAAAGTAATAATTCCTTACTGTCATGTACTGAAGAACATATAAAATCAATTATTTATCCTGCTTTTCTTATGTAAACTATATTCAGGAAAACTAAAAAATTGATGATTATAGAATCCAGATTAAAACTTTAAAAGAAATAATAGAGTCAGGGAAGCCTCATTTTGTAATTCCTAGTAAATTAATAGATATAAACAGTAATCATCAATGGATACAAAGCCCATTAGGTAAAAATTGAATGGGAATACATAACAATTGAGGAATGTGGCAAACACCATTTAAATTCCTGCATTAATTTCAGCATTACTAAAAATGTGCCCAGTGAATATTATGTGCCTTTAGACATGGTACAAGAGGAAATATACACATACATATGAAAGTTTTTTTACTTTAAATATTGAACATGTATCTAATTAAATCTTTACAGAAACTATCTTAATATAACTTTCTAGAATATTATAGATGGTCTTTATTCTGGATAATCTGAAATGTAAGAGCAAATGTATATATATATATATATATATATATATAAATGTATGTATGTATATATATGCATATATAAGTTGGACATTTGAAATGCACCAAATTTAACCCAAATTGATAAAAAAGCATAACCAATTGATCAATGACAACTGTATTAGACTAGATTTAAGTGTCAAAAAATACAAGAAATTTTGAGCAAGTAATCAGAAAACACTTCATTAAATCAATTTGTTCACAAAACAGATAATGGTTGTATCAATGGAAGGAAGAGAAAGGTTGATGAAGGGATGGAACAGAACAATGATTTCAAAGTCATAATAGCTAAGTATTTAAAAAGTCACTGAAATAATCAAGGTCATTCAAATATAAATTTGGGGTTAAGTGGTACTTAGGAATTACTAAGTTCATGAACATGAAAATGTCATCCTGGTTCTATTCTTCAGATAGCCTTATGAGTTAGAGGTATGTATATTTGCATGAGTTTGAGGTTTCTTGGTGCCTTACTTACTTTGCCATGAATTGGCCTTGCTCAAGATGCAGTTTTAAGATTCATGCACATTCACATGTATATGCATGTGTGTGTGCGTGCATGCCACACACACACACACACACACACACACACACACACTTGCTACATGTTATAAAACCCTTTCCTAAAAAAGGTTCTGTATCTGAGATCCAAAATTTAATTTTTATGAATTTTTAAAAGGTTATACTGGGGAGGCTTTGTAGAACTTCCATATCTCTTTGTCTTGATCCAGATGAACCCCCAAAGAAGAACAAAGGTGATCCCATGAACAACCTGGAAGGTTTTTACCACGAGACTATAATGAAAAAACGTCTTGAAGAGTTCCAACTTATGAGAGGTGAACCCTTTGCTTCCCACTCACTGGTCTCAGCTACGTCAGTGGGTGATAGTGCCACAGCTGAGAACCCATCACTACTCCAGGACAAGGGAAAACAGGCAGCACAGGGTAAAGGCCCCAGTCTTCATGTGGCAAAAGTTATTGATTTTCTACCTGAGCAGTGTTGGACTGGGCCTAAGAAGCTGACGCAACCAATAGAATTTATCCCTGAAGATGAGATCCAGAGAAACCGTTTGTCAGAGGAGGAGATCCGAACCATCCCTATGTTTTCTTCATATAACCCAGGGGAACCAAACAAGGTATAGGCCAAATCAAGAACACAACATGAGTTGTTTTTGCTTTATTTACCTCTACATAATGGAACATTTTAAAAATTACCTTTGATTATGCCAAAGATTATGGTATAGCTATTCTGTTTGCCCTTCACCTTAACCATCATTTTCCACATACTATTAAGTAGCCTATTTCCTACCATGTTTTGTGTGCCTTAGGTTCTAAAGTCCCCTCTGAATTTCCAAATAATAATGAGATCTAGAAGCTCTGATTTACAGGAAAAGTAATCACCAGTTTCCTAGTGATTGGCCACCTGGTTGTGGGTACCATTAATAGCACAAATCTTTAAAGTATTAATTTTTTGTCTTAATTTAAGAAAGCTGAATAAAGAATAACATTCTCTGATTTAAAAAAAAAGGATGAAGGGATACTGAAGTACCTTGAGTGACTTTCTGTTATGTTAGTCCTCTTCCGTGGGTAGCTCTACTTTCATTTACTTTTTGACATGAGCTGTTACTAACATGCCAAAGAGTAAATATCTCATGAATAAGGGAATATCTGTATACTTAATTAGCCATGTTTACTAAGATATAATATTCATATTTTCTTAGTTTTAAAAATTAGTAAAACATTACGGATATAGCTGAAGAATTTCATGTATTCTTCATCAATCCCATTCTTGCTTCTTTCCAGGTTTAAACACTATTTTGAATTTGCTTGTTCTGTTCCCATGGGTATTTTTTATGCATTTACTACATAAAACTGTATACAACTGTCCCTAAGTAATAATAGCTAAATTTATTTTTGTTTACATGGTTGTGTGAGAAAAATATGCATTTAGTAGAATCTATACTCTGGATTTAGAATTTTTATTTTTGGCAAGCTAACAATATGCATTGTGGTGCTCCAGTACCTTATTGAGATACTGGGCAGCCACAGTGACCTACAGCTCATAGTCAGCTATATATCATGAGGATAAACCAGAGTACTAGGTTGCTAAGCTGCAGTGTTCCATAGATTGCGTATATTAAATGCATTTCTAACTTAGGATATTTCAACTTAGAAAGAATTTATCAAGATATGACCCTATCTTAACCCAAGGTACATCTTACCTATCCATCAGTATTCAGAAATATTCATAAATACAGTTTTACACATTAGAAAACTATGTAGATATTGTCATAGTTTTCACTCAATATACTCAATCTTTTAAAAAATTATATTTCTAGTGATATAAGGAACTATTTAGTATTCTATTATAGAACTATGCTATAATTCATGTGTTCATTTTCTTGATTTGTTTCCCACTACACCTTTGCTAAGACTTTATATTAGACTTTTAACTTTACCTAATAGTTTAGAAAGGTGATTTTTAAAAATAATTTTAAATTTGCATATTCCTCATTTCCAAGAAAAATATACAAGTATTTTACATTTATTAGCCCTTCTTATATCCTATGTGAATTAGCTTTCTGTTCCTTTGCTCATTATTTGATATTTTTGTCTTTTGTGTTTATTTATAATGATTATTTTTTATTTTTAAGATTTATTTTTATTGTGTGTGTGTGTGTGTCATATGTGTGAGAAAAAGAACAAAGGAGAGAGTTATTTGGACTACTAATTTCTGAAATTAATGGTAGACTAGTAACCATACATCCAAGAATCTCAGGGAACATTAAGCAAGATAAATACCAAAAACTACAACTAAGCATAATATATTCAAACTATAGAAAGGCAAGAAAAAGGATAAAGGGAACACTTTATATAGGGTCAAAGAGAATTACATCAGACTCATTACAAGGCAATATAAGCAAGAAGAGGATGGAATGAAATATTAAAGCTTAGAGAGAAGATAGTTCCATCCATCCAGAAATCTATCCAGAGAACTTACCCTTTTGGTACATAGGAAACAGAATAAGTTCTCAGATAAATAAGTATGTAGAGAATTTATCATAATAAAATTATTCTAAGTTTAGGAAAATTAGATAACTTAATAATTCAGATATATATGTAGGAAGAACAGAGAGGAAAGAATACACAAAGATAAAATAAAATGCTTTTCTCAATCTGTAAAACAGAAGGGAATACATTTTGTGAGATGAGACTTAGCTTATTATAGAAACCAGTTAAAAATATTGGAATAAGCTGGGCATTGGTCGTACATGCCTTTAATCCCAGCACTCGGGAGGCAGAGGCAGGAGGATCTCTGTGAGTTTGAGGCCAGCCTGGTCTACAGAATGAGTTCCAGGATAGGCTCCAAAGCAATACAGAGAAACCCTGTTTCCAAAAACAAAAAACAAAACAAAACAAAACAAAAAAAATTAGAATAAAAAAAAAGTACAACCTATCTGTCTTGTTCATAGAAGCAAAAGTCCTAATTCAAAACATTTTGAGTGTCATAATGAAATATATTATTATATATAATTAATAAATGTTTAGTAACAGGACTGAAGAGTTGGCTCAGCAATTGAGAGCACTGCTTCCAGTGGTCCTGATCTCAATCCCCAGCAATCACATGGAGGCTCACAACCAACTGCAATGAGATCTGGTGTCCTCTACTGTCCTGCAGGCATACATGCAGGCAGAACACTATATACATAATAAATAAGTATTTAAAACATGTTTAGTATCAGAAAGGAAAGATAAAATTTTTAGGTATAAATTTAACAAAACATATGTGGGATTTATATGCTAGGAATCGGAAAACTTAAAAATATGAAAGATATGTAAATGTAGAGATAGATTGCATTTATAGATTGAAAATCAAATGTTTTTACAATGTCATTTTTCCTGTATTGGTCTGTAGAGTCCACACAATTCCAACAAAATTCTAGCAAGCTGTTTTTGGATATTAACAAATTGACTCTAAGTTTATATCAAAAGAGAAAAGTTCTAGAATGTCCAATACAACACTGAAGACCAACATTGCAACTGATACTACCTACCTCCAAGACTTAACTATAATCTAATATAGTGTGACACTGGTGGAGAAAAACTAATGGGTCAGTGGAGCAGAGTAGAAACCCACAAAATAGACCCACACAATTATACTGAATTGAATTTCAACAAAGATAATTCAGTCCTGAAATGATAATCTCTTCAACTGAGCTGGATATCCACATTCAAAACAAGACAAAAACCTTTCCCCTATGATAAAAACTAATTAAGAATGTGTCATAGACCCAAAACACTTAGAAGAATACAGGGGGATAAAATACAAGTGGACCTCTCTTTAATGTATTTTCACCAAAAGCACAATTTATATGAGAAAAAATGATGAATTATACTTTGTTCAAATTACCAATTTTTCTGTAAAAGACGTGTTAGAAATACACAGGAGACATACCTAGATTGTAAAAGTATTTCACAGCACATGCATATCTAACAAAGGACTTAATGTCTACAATACACACAAAAAAATCCTAAAACTTGACAGAAATTAAAGGAATAGCTCAATTAAAAAAATAATCAAAGGTAAGACTAGATGGATCAGCAAAAAAGATTATAATGTGAACATTTGCAATTAATTTATTCATATTTGCCAAAACTACAACCAGTCTGTCTTCCAAATAGATGCATTTTGCAATGAAATATGATTTAGCAATAAAAAGAATTGAGCTATCAAACATATAAAGACATCCCAACTTTAGATGTGCATTAATAAACAGAAGATGCTACTATGAAAATATGAGTATTTTAGTATTCTGCAATATTCTGAAAAATTCAGAATAATAGACAGGCATCAACGCAATAGCTGATTACTAAAAGTTTGAGGGAAAGGAGAGAAAAAGTGGAGCATAGCACATTTTTAGGAGAATAAAATTATTCTCTATGATACTGAAATGGTGAATATAAGGTATACATTTAAGAGAATGTAGAAAACTACACAGTATAAAGAGATTGTTAATGTGTACAAGCATTTAAAAATCATTTCAGAGCTTAGAAACTTAGGAAAGAATGTGGACTATGATAAGAGTGTGTAAGACAATATTTCTAGAGAGGTAGGAGAAAGGGTATTGACCCTAAGGGGCTTTGGATATGTGTAATCTGCAAGACTAGAAGCACATGGGAACTGCACATAAGCATCATGTCCTGGTTGCTAAGGTTATATCTCCTGGTTAACAATGCTGATACTGCTGTACATATATCATTAAGTAAATGGTTGACAGATAATAGAAGTTAAGGTTCTCACTGTTGGAATTTGTTGGTTAAATAAAAGGGGTAAATTAAAATGATCCATGTGATAGTAGCTTAAATTTGGGAGCATCACTGTGCATTCATATTTAACTTAATACAGCCAGAAGTAGTTTATATGTAGAAGTATTTGTCTTCATTTATACACAGATTAGTATGAGTATAGCAAGCCCCAGTGTAACAAACTTAGACTTGCTCAGGATGGATTACTTCTAATACCATTCTCTGCTAAATGTAACAAGAGATCTTTGGAGAAATAGATGGTTGTTCCTATTACTCAGGCAGGTAATACACAGCATTAGCCTTGTATATCTTTTTGTACGAAAAAGTAAAATGACAGCACAAAACACAGGAACTGATGGAGAACTCCATCGGGTAGAACTATCTGTGCAACAAACTACTTAACTTTGAACAATGACCCCAAACATAGAATACCCCTGTCTTGTATAGGTGCTGAGAATTGAAAAAATTGAGGAAGGAAGTAGAGAAGAGATAAATCTTAGGAACATAACTCCATGCTGCTTGGTTATGAGAGGCTTGTGTTGACCTGTTTCCCAAGAGTACTATATAGAAAGGAAGACAAGCGAGTAATGGAGAATGTTGTTCAACACTCTCAGCCAGGTGATGAAAGCTAACATCACCAGTCACAAATCAGTGCTGTTAGCATTTAGGTAGAAAGTAAGAAAATGTAAATAAAGAGTGGACTCTTGTTCGTAATAATGTAACAATACTAGTTTATTAGTTATAGTGAATATAACATATTAATGTAAGATATATTAAGTCAGAAACTGAATATGGAGCGTAAGGATATTATACTTAATCTCCATTTTTCTATAAATCTAAAATTGTTCTGAAACATAAAGTCAAATGTACAAGGCTTTTTAAAAGGATAGTTCCAAATGAATCCAAAGAGTATAAACTACATAAAGTTCAAAATATGCAATCAAAACTACATATTACACAGTGATAGCAGGAGATTCTGTTTTTCTGTCTCATAAACATGCTTATCTTATTTTAAGGCCTCCCAATGTCTGCATGTCTCTCTATATGCACATGTGGTGTATATATATGTTGTAGATAAGTAAATGCATAGGTATATGTGTATATTTTTGCAGCAGAGAACATAGAACCAAGAAAGAACTAAGCCAATTTCTTGTCTAGAAGTCCTTTTTATTTTTATTTGTTTGTTTGGTTTGGTTTTTCGAGACAGGGTTTCTCTGTATTGCTTTGAAGCCTGTCCTGGAACTCGCTCTGTAAACCAGGCTGGCCTTGAACTCACAGAGATTCTCCTGCATCTGCCTCCCTAGTGCTGGGATTAAAGGCATGCACCACCAACTCCCAGCTTGACCTTTTTATTTTTAAAAACTATTTTTATCATGGGTCTGGGAAGATGGTTCAGAAGTTAGAGCACTGGTTATTCTTTCAGAGGACCCAGATTTGATTCCCATCATCCACATGAAGAACAGTCTGCAACTCCTGTTCCAAGGGGATCTTACACCCTCTTCTGGGTTCCACAGGCACTGTATCCACATGGCATGCAGATATACTTGCAGACAAAACACTCATACATATTGAATAATAATTTTTAAGTACTAAACAATAAAAATATATTTATCAGAAGGAACAGTCAATATGGATCTTATCTAATTGCTCAGAAGCTTGGGATCTATTTTCACACACCTCCTTCCTCCCTTTTAAAACCTGTTAAATCTATTTTTTGTTGAAAGTAAACTTTTTCATACCAGGTTAAGAATTAGAGCTAAAGATTGACTACTTAGTAACTTTAGTAATGTTTAATGTATGTCTTCATATATTTCAGTGACTATATCAGTCATTTCCTGGCTGTTCTCTTTTCTGGTGTGAATTCTTTCCTAATTTTTAAAGCAAAATCTATGTTAAATAACTTTTCCTTCTTCCAACCTTTTTGTGTTGTGTTTAAAGAACACATTGGATCTACCTTTGTATGAAAAATGTAAGGATCCAAAGCAGTATTGTTGGCTTCAGCATGGTGTTGTATAGCAGGTTTGTAGGGTTTTCTCTTGTATGACTGAAGCAATTCCCCCATTTCCCCCTTCCAGTAACTTGCCACCATTATACTTTTAGCTTCAATGAGTTGGACTACTTTAAATGCTTTGTCTAAGTAAAATAATATATTATTTGTCTTCTGCCACTGAGTTTAAGCTCCTAAAAGTTTATGTGTGTCATAGCATATGACAGTGGTAATGGAAAACAAAAAAAAAAAAAACACAACTTTTACCTTGAAAAGGATAAGAGAGAGTTTATTTTGGAGTCAGATATCAGTATCTATGACCTGGTCATACAAATTCAGGTTACTCCACAATTCATGCTGCAAGATGGTAACAGTTTCTTGACTTTTTATAGTAACCGAAGAACAAAGAAAAACATAAATCAAGGTATTTTGAAGTACATTGGTGGAAACATCAGGTAGGTGGGTTACAGCAAGTTGGAGAAACCTCTGCTCTAGACCTCATATGATGACATTCTTGCCATTTTGATGGCTGGAAGCTAGTTATCTGTTAATAGATTTCACTTGTTAATCACAGTATGTTGGGTCAGACACAGATGTGGGCAAGGAATGACTGTTAAGGGTGGCTAAAGATAGCTCCAGGTAATTAATTGTAATTAGGCCCTGGGCCTGCATCATCCCAACCTCTCCACAGTCATTGAAGTGTTCAGCCTTTTCCAGGGTTCAGCATAAGGTATGGTTTCTTTGCAAAAAATCTCTTCACAATAGGATTTTTCTTTTTAATGATTAAATAAATATTCCAGTCTATGTATCTGCTACCTTTTCTTTGTCCACTTGCCAGTGGACATTTCAGTCTTTTCTCATTTTCCTCTATGTATTTATTTTCTTTGTGATTACTGTAAATAAGACAATGTTGTAAGCTGATAATTTATAAGTTAAATAACATATAAGATGGTATTTTATTAAAATTTCAATAGCTTCCTATTACTAATTAATAGAATATTTTCCTGAGGGTATTAGTCACAGGTTGGATTTTGTGGTTGATTTTTTCATGGTCTCTGTTTACTCTCATTTGCTTTTCGGCCCATTTTCTGTCCTTAACATTAGAAACCTTTCTCATATGCCCGATAATCCCTGTCCTTCTTTCTGTGTGTAAAGTTGTTTAGAAGTTCTGAGATCATGGCCTTTATGTACATTGAATTCGAGGTGATATTTTATTGTCCTAGCACTTAGAAGCCTGAAGTGGGAGGGTTCTGAGTGCTTGGCCAGCCTGGGTTATACAGTCAGTCTCTGTCTCCAAATGACAGAAACAAAACAGTAATAACAATGAACCAGATGGTCTGGTCTGATCATTCGTTGGAGAACTCCCCTATTCCAAGTCAGTAGTTTGATTTTTCTCGGGGATTAGTTCCCCTAAAAGGAGACTGTCCCCAAGGAGCTGCCAGTATTAGTAGAGGAGTGGTGGTCAGATCGTGGGTGTTCCCAGTATTTGGTATGCATTCTTTCAGTCTCCTTGCTTTCAAAAAACACTACTCTTAACCTCAACAATATGAGACATTCCACATTTTCTGACAATGAACCTTCAATATTCTACCAGGATCAGTTGCCCTCACCCAGTACTATAATTGCAGAGGGGATAAAGATCTAGTTCAAATTATAACAGCTTTCAACTTACCATCCTCATTTTAACCCTATCTAGTCACACCTATTTCTGTAGCCACCTGAAGCTACCATTTCTTGAACTATTTGTACATGCATTCATTTTTTCTTTTTTTCTTTTTTTTTCATATATTTATTTGATTCTTAGACAGGATGTCACTATGTTGTCCAGACTGGACTCTTGTCCCAACTCAGCCTTCCTAGTTGATAGAACTATAGGTTTTCATCACTATGCTAACTTTTGTGTGTGTGTATGTGTGTGTGTGTGTGTGTGTGTGTGTCTAGTATTTGTAAGGGTGTGTGTGTGTGTGTGTATGTGTGTACATGCACATACATAGAGGCCAGAAGTCAATGTCACATGTCTTCCTCTATTGCTCTCTACCTTACTTTTGAAATAGGGTCTCGTTGAGTTTAGAAATAACTAACTAGCTAGACTGGCTGGCCATCAAGCACTGGGATCCACCCAGCTTTTTACGTAGGTACCACAGGGATTTCAAATCAGATCCTCAGGTTTGTGCAGCACTTGTATCCACTGAGCCATCTCCCTAACCCACATCTGACTTGAAGACTTTAAGAAGATTCAATGTGTTCTTGGATTTTCTTCAAAACATTTACTAGTGAGCCTTATTTGGTGTGCTTATTTCCTACTCACTTGTTTATTTTGTATCCTCCAGAACATTGTTGCTATTCCCTTTGTTCTGAGTTCTTTCTGATGTTGTTGGTTTCAGACCTTGTAGTTTTAGAGTGAATAACATCAGATGAATTTTCAGTCTCCCATCTGAAAGTAATTTCAAGCCATAATAAAAGAGTTGCTTTCTTTCTGTGATATTTTTGTCACTTTTCAATTTGTATTAGGTGCTATACCTGAAGAACCTTAGTCCTCGGGTGAAAGAAAGAGACCTTGTCTCATTATTCGCTCGGTTCCAGGAGAAAAAAGGACCACCCATTCAGTTCCAAATGATGACTGGACGCATGAGGGGACAGGCTTTCATCACCTTTCCCAGTAAGTAACTTCATCTAGATAATCACTCCATTGCAGTAGCAGTTCATGTGAGATTACCTGTTACCTCGCTGAATTAGATATAGCCCTAGCACATGAAAGGGGGCTGGTAAGGAAAATACATTTCCAGTATTCCTAGTTCCTCCTTCCTGTACTTACTTCCTCTTCCCTATGCATACTGTATAACCACCTTACCCCGGTGTCCTCAGTTTCCCAATTTTTGACAATTCCTTTTTTACCCTACCATTATTTTACTTTCATCAACAGTACCATTTCTACTCTATATTATAATAGAATTATTTGTAGTTAATATGTTGGAATTGTTATCCGAAGACATATATTCATGCCTTATTCCTTTTGAACTAAGTGATTTTAAGCTAAATTAATTAATTCATTACCAATTCATAATTTTTGGAAGATGATACATTCTTTCAAATATCACTTGCATATCAGTGCATGGCTTGTGTTCTAATCCAGGTGCAAGACTAATACAGTAATTTTGATTTTAATAATAAGTTTACCAATATGTCTTTTGTGAGAAGAAGCTAGATAATATCTGTATCTTTCATTGTCTCTAAATAGTCATTTTAATGCTCTGCTAATATTTATGTGGGTAAGTGATTTTACACATGAAAAGTACTGACTTTCTTTTCATTGCTTTCATATGACCTTAAACTGTCTTTTTTATCTCATTGAAGGTTTGTAGATTTTTTGAACCATTGGTTTTCAGTCTTTTGAAGTGAAAAATCTCTATTAAATTTTTTAAAATTTCATGGATTTTCACAGAATATATATAAAACCTAATTGAAAGATGCACAATGCAAAGATTTTATATGATATGTACATGTTTGTATACTGTTTGTGTGTATATGTTCATGTGTGTGTGCACATGCGTGTGTGTGCATGTGTGTATACACATGTATGGACGTGCATGTGGAGGCCAGAAGCTAACCTATAGTATCTTCCTCACATGCTCTTCCACTTTAATTTTCTCATTGAACTGAGAGCTCATTGATGTGGCTAGGCTGGTTGGTCGGTGAGCTACAAGGAACTACCTCCCCAGCTCTAGGATTACCAATACATAACTTCCATACCTGGAGTTTTATATGGGTACCAGAGACTGAAATTCAAGTCTCTGTGCTTGCCTTAGAAGCATTTTGCTACCAGAGCCATCTTCCCAGTCCCAGTTTTACACTTCTTAATTTGTGACTATTTCCTAACATCTATAGTACTCACTTGAAAATTTGTGGTATATCTGAGACAAAATGATCTCAGTATTATCTATTTACAATTCCAGAGACTCGTGTTCAAAGTCTACCCCCTCCTTATTGTTTACATATAGTAGCTGAGACCCATATGTTGAATATTCCTACTATGCATTATATATTTTCATACACAAATTTTCTATCTACCAACAAGAGAAGTTTATTATCCCAATAAGGATTTTTATTAAAACAGCTTTCCCTCTAAAAGAAAAAAGTAGCTAAGTATGCTCTATAATGTCATAACTTCTGTTTGTATAACAATTTTGAAAAATTTGTTTATTTATATGTATAATCCATCTAAGATAGAGGCATGTTTATAGTTGTGTTTAACTTAAATTTCTTCAGTTCACTCCCTGTGTATCCTTATTCCTTCTACTTCTTTGAATCAAATACACATTTTGAGGGCCTTTTGTCATTACTTTTGTTATTATTACACATTATTTTAATCTTGCTGACATATACAAATTGGGGGTTATAGGCATGACAAAAACATCTAATATTAGTATGATTTTCTAGCAAACCAGTTCTAATTAAACTTGTAATAATAATCAAGTGATTAAACTCGATGTAATTTGATGCATTTTTCTCATTTTTTTCCAGATAAAGACATAGCGTGGCAAGCACTGCAACAAATAAATGGATATAAACTCCATGGGAAAATATTGGTAATAGAGTTTGGAAAGACCAAAAAACAACAGTCAGCTGTCCAGGGTGCTTCCCTTATCACAACAGCTGCAGATAGCAGTACTGAAATCAGTGGTAGCTAGAATATGTACTGACACACATTTGAATATATGTATGTGTATGAACTCACACTCAGATCTTTCTTTTATCATAATTTAAGGAATAGGTTATTCCTATTTGTTTAAAATGAACGGGAAATATTAGAAAGACAGTAATTAGGACAGTGGTTCTGAACACTTAAAAAGAATTGGTAGAAATATTTTCCAAAATTGAATACTTTATAGTATAGAGAAAGATTATATAAAGTTGACACTGTCCTGAGTTTTAAAGATAATAATCAAACACTGTATAGGAAAGATAATATCCTTAGCTTTAAGATCATATGAAAACCTTAATTCTCAGGGTATGTTGCAGAGGATTGTTCCTAAAGATTCTTTAATATTTTTGTAGTCAAAATGCTTAGTCCTAGATATAACACTTTCTAGGACTATTTCCTGTATTCAAAGATTTAAAACTAATTCAGTGTTAAAATATTTATTTACTAGAACTCACTGTGTTTTTTTTTTCAGAACTTTCAGCAGTTACAGTAGGTAGATTCATTAAGTTCATCAACATATTTAATGATTACTTTTTCATACTATTTTCAGAGTCCTCAAAAAAGATATATAATATATACATGTATAATATATATGTATATGTTATACTGACATCTTTTAAACCAAAATATTGATAATCTTGTGATACTATTGAATTCAAAACAATAGATATTAAACATGGAATAACTGACTAATCTTTATTAAACATTAGGTATATGAACTTTCAAGAGGGAACAAACTAGCAAGGAGTTCTAAGGGGACAAAGAAAGAAAGTTCTATACTTTAGAAGAAAGGCATCCTGCATCAAATCCCCTAGTGATTTGTTTATACTTGTTGAAGACTAGAAACACAATATGGTATAGATGAGGTAGTACCAACTTTGGAGTAAGACCTGTGATCCTTATAGTCATACTTGTTTATCACCCTTAAAAGTCACTTAATCTGAGCCTCATTTGTCTCATCTACAAAGTAGAGTAATGTTGCTACTTACCTCACTAAGGGTTAAATGAGATTAGATTATCCAAGGGAAACAAATGAAGAAAATAAAGGAAACTCCATTAAGCACATCATTAAGAGTTCCAAAAAGGAAGGAAGGAAGAGAGGGAGGGAGGGAGGGAGGGAGGAAGGAAGGAAGGAAGGAAGGAAGGAAGGAAGGAAGGAAGGAAGGAAGGAAGATGCATAAAAATATTGCAAGAGGACCAGAAAATGGCATAGTAGGTAAACACATTCACCACCAAGCATGAAGACCTGGGTTCAAACCTTAGGACCTACATGATAGAAGGAGAGAACCAATTCCAGTAAGTTGTCTCTGACCTCCAGAAATATGCTATGGCAAGTGTAATCGTACATACATACATACATACATACATACATACATACATACATACATATAATATACATAAATCAATATTTAAAAACACTTCAGAAATAGTGGCTATAATATAAATATTTCAAATTGAGTAAGAAAGATAGATGTAACCATTGCAAAAGCCATGCAAACCCCAACTGTGTTAAAATAATTACTAAAAACTCAAGAGACAGAGAAAATCATGACAGTAACCCAAGGAAACTGAAAAATTGTCATGGAACTCTTAACTAGATTAACAACTAACTTCTCATCAGAAATAGGGATAGTAGCCTGGGCACATTCTTATACTTTCAGCTATTCAGGAGGCTGAGGCAGGAGGTTCAGTGAGCCCTGATTCCAAACCAGCCTGTGTAAAACAGTGGAGCCCTGTCTCAAATATTAAAACCAAGAAAAAAAATGGCAAAATTAAGATCTCAGAAACAGTAGAAGTGGTAGTGAAAGGTAAAATATCTCCCACATAAATTTTTAACTGGAGAATTTGTTGCTAACAGATCAGACAAGAAATGCAAAGGACCTTTGCCAAACTGAAAGCACGTGACTTTAGAGAATAATCTGAATAGATACATAAAACAGACAAAGCTGACTATGTGACTATAAAAAATAATCTTGAATAATTTTTTCCTTTATTCTCTCACCTATTTATTTATTTTTTTTCTTTTTTGAGATGGAGTTTATCTGTGTAGGCCTGGCTGTTCTAGTACTTGCTCTGTAGACCAGACTGACCTCAAACTCAGAGATGCACCTGCCTCTGCTTCCCCAGTGCTGGGATTCTGCTAACCATTTTTTAAAAAGTTGTATTAAGTTGTATGTAGTTGTAGTGTTTTTTCTATAACACAAAAGTTAATGTATTTACCAGTAACAGACAAAGAAGGTGGGAAATAATGCTTATTTTCCTAAAAAAAAAAAAGTAACATAAATCCATATGAAAAAAAACACAAGGAGAATTAAGATGGCTAATTTTACAAAGCTGTAGACAATTTGGCTTCTTAAAAATAACAGCATTGTATTAAGTGATAATTGTGATGTGTTGTTAGCCTTGTATGATATAAAAATATTCTGCATAGCTATCATGCCACAAGTTCTGAGGAAAAGGACACAAAAATACTATTAGAGATAAAGATCCATATTTTTTTGTTTAAAATGTCAATCTTTTAAGATATAACAGTTTTAATCACATGCTTTCGTAACAACAGAGCCCCAAAATAATAGGAAGCAAGATAGCAAAGCAAAGTCTCTGAAAAGTGGAAATACTACTCAGTGTTTCAGTTCTTCTAAAAGCAGTGCTACAATAGATGATAAACAAGGAAATAGAATACTTCAACATTGTGAGCTGAATAGCTCTGAAAACAGCTATAGAACATTCTATCCTACAACACTAGAACATGTATTTTTATCCCAGGCATATGAAACATCTTTAGGCTAGATCATGAGCTAAACCACAAAATAGGCCTTAATAAATACAATGAAACTGAAGTAATGTATACCATGTCTTCTGACTACCTGGAAAGAGGTTAAAATCAGTGACAATAAATTGGGAAACTCACAAATATGTGGGAATTACTCACACTTAAGTAGCAAATGGTCAATAAAGAAAAGGAAGGGGGCTCTGTGGTAAGAGTGCTTGCTGCTTATGCACAGAGCCCGAGTTTAACTCTCAGCACCCACACTGGGTGGCTCTTAACCACCGTTGTCTATGTGGGAAATGTTTAGAGGTAAGCCTATTTAAAGAGAAAAAAGATCATATAGCAGTAATTCAATTTACATCTTAAACTGTAGGAAAAGAACAGCAAGCTATACCTAGAACTAACAAACAAATGGGAAAACATGCAAAATATAGGAGCGAGTAGAATACAGAAAAGACAGTGAATTAAGCAAAAAACTAGCTTACCTTTTGCCAGATATAGCAGGAAAAAAATAGACTAATAGAATGAGAAATAAAGGAGGGGATAATGCTTTTGACCTCTGAGAAATAGAAGGTGTATGAGTGAGTGCTGTTATACTTGCGTGTCAATAAATTAACCTACCCAAAAGGAACAAATTCTAGAAAGATAAAGTACCAACAACAAAATATAGGTTAAATAAGCAACAAGAAAGATACCTACTAAGAAAAGACCGGACTTACTTTAATTCTGCTAAATGCTTAGTGAAACACTAGTCCAATTTCTTCCTAAGCTGTTTTTGAAAGAACAGGGAACACTTCTAAGTTATACTACTACACCATGGAAGAACCCTGAGAATAGCTTTAGTGAAAGAAGCCAGGCACTGCTGATGACAAAATGACAAATGATAAAGGATAGGTAGGTATAACTAGAGTGGATGGGAATTCTTTGCAAGTAGATGGAAATGATCATAAATTATATTAATGGTTGTATAATTATGAATACACCAAGTAGGTGAATTTTATGATATGTGAATTAAATCTCAGTGAAACTCACAAAGATAGAAACTTGGACATTATCCAAATGTCCATCTGTCAACATGAGTGACTTCTGGCATATTCATTTAGTGGAAGACTATCAAGCCATTAAAGCAGCAGACTCAATCTATGAATATATTGACTTGTACTCATATCCAAGATTTTATATTAAGCTATAAACTAAGATGTATGTATCTGTGTAAGATGTATGTATAGTATGGATACATTTTTAAGCAAATAGTTTGTGTGTATAGTTTGTAGAGATAACTTCAAAACAAATATGGGAAAGAAATAGGGATTATATATAATAAGCTGTAAACCTTCTGGAAGTGGGACTGTACAAGCTGAAAAGACACCTTCACCTTGTGAATATTTTTAGGTGGTGTAATTTGGAGTGGCTTTTACCTTTTTCAATATTTTTAAATTAAAATAGTTTTTTAAATATTCTTATAAACACTTGGCTTCCAGAATATTTGTCAGACCCACTCTGAGGATTTCTGACTTGACTCAGGACAAACTTCTATTCATTTGCTATATTGCTGACATGATTAACTCTCCAAATTTTGATAGCATTTAGGTGAGGAGAAGTGAAGGACCCTGATTACAGCCTCTTGCACATGTTACCCAGGGACATACTTCTCAGCCAGGTTTTCCAGAAGGGACTCCTTCCTCTTAGGTGGAAAACCTTACCTCCTCCTTACTAAACCTACAGACCACTTAAAAATGGAGAAGAAAACATCGAGGATGCCTTTCAATTGGTGCAGAGATACAGAAACTGGTATATCCAAATGACGAAATGCCACTCAGCAATAAAAACTAAGGAAACATATATGCAACAACTTGGATAAATCTTAAATGTATTTTGCTAAGTAGAAGAAGCCAGACTCAAATGGCTGATTACTGTTATATTTCATTTGTGTGTTTTCTGGAAAGGGTGAAGCAATAAGGCAGGAAATCCAGTAGATATCAACTGTTGGCACAACAGATTTTTTTTTTAAATAGTAGGAACTTTATGTTGTTTATAGTTACAATGTGTATGTTTTGTTTAAACTCAGAGAATTATACACCAAAAGAATGGATTTTAATGTGTGAATTTTTACAAATAAAAGTAATTTTGATGAAACAAAGATTTGGAAAGACAATTATTTCTATTAACTAGTGAAGTATTGTGTGGTCTCTGATTACCACTGAAAATCCTAAGCTACTTTATTTCTCTTTGGCTTTTCATAGGTGAGCCTAAGCCACTAAATCAAAATCTCGGTATTAATTACTTTTCTATTACTGTCATAAACACTATAGCCAAGATAACTTATAGAAGGAGGAAGGGTCAGTTTGGGGCTTATCGTTCCAGAGAGAGGGAGAATGGCAGCAGGCCAGAAGTCATGGCACTAGAGCAGTTGCTGAGAGCTCACGCCTGAGTCACAAACAGGAAGCAAAAGGGCACACTGAGGATGGATGGTCTGAGTCTTCTGAAACCTCAAAGCCTTTCTCTGCTGAAGGGCATTCTCCAATAAGGCCACACCTTCCAATCCTCCCCAAATAGGTTCACCAACTAGGGATCAAGTGTTCAAACATATGAGCCTGTTGGGCCAATCTCATGCAAACAACCATGCAATTCACTAATATTTCACTTGTTTAGTATTCATGAGGCCCTGGGTTCAATCCCCAGTACTGTCTAAAATTAAAAATTTAAAAATCTGACCCAAATAGAGTGCATGCCCTCGGAGCCAAACAGCAGGATGATTGTTGACAAGGGCTAACCTGAGCTATGCTATGAGTTACAAGCCAGCCTATGCTACAAATAAGAATATTTCTAAAAAAATTCCGTATATGGATACATAATTTTTCCATTAAAAAACTAGGAAATGTATTTGTTGTCCCAAGAGCTAATATCCTTCATGAACAATGTTTATTTTAGTAAAATAGTCACTGAAACATTTTCAGTAGTTTATAAAACTGTGTTCAGATATCTTATGTTTTTTATGATATTGTATTGGGATGCTCTTTTATACTTATGTGCATGTATTTAATGTGTCTCTTAAGTATAAATGTTTATGTTCATGTGTGTGTGTGCATGTAAATACAGGTCCTGGTGTCTGTCTGAAGGTCAGACAACAACCTCGGTTTATTCCTTACCTTCTTGCTTATTTGAGACAGGTGCTCTTGTGATGTTTGCTATTACCTAAGCTAAGTGAGGTCTGCAAGCTTCTGCAGATTCTCCTGTCTCTGCCTCCCGTCTGACACACATGCACTACCACACCCAGCTCATGTGGGTTTTGGGAATCTGAACTCAGGTAGTTAGCCTTCCAAGGCAAGTTCTTTACACACTGAGCCATCTCTCTGGCCTGCTATCTGTATTCCTTTCTAATTCTCTTGTTCAAAATATAGGTCTGGACTTGACATTTAGGTACATATTTGTAGTATAATTTTATGTCCTATCAAGGACATAGGCTGTCTAATTAAGTGTCATTATTTACTAGATCATTAATCAGTAAGGAAAATATGTATGAATAATAGTAATTTTCTTCCTTTCTACACATAGCCTTAGTATTTATTTTTCTGGTGTATTGTACCATTTTTACTCCATAATGATTTCTTGTTTTATTGTGTTCTTCCTACTGAGTATTGAATAAAAGTGGCATTGGGTATTTTTTTTATCTCATTGCCAGTCTCAGAGGGAGAACAACACTTAACCATTAAGTGTGATGTTTGTTCTACATTTATAAACTTTATTGGGAGTAAGAAACATTTCTCCTATTTTTAGTTTGTAGAATTTTGTATGCAGCTATTACTGTTCTCCATGGTGGAAAAAAACCTTTATGCCTGAATTATTTTAGTTCCAGACAGAAGAAAAATCAGCTAATTGTACAGTTAGTTACGCTGAGACTAGGAGTTTCATATCTTGATCTTTAACTGGAAACTCTGTGAGGTAGGAAAAAAATACCAAAAACAGTCAGTTGTAGGTGTGTATTATGAGAAACTGACATTCTGTTTGGAGCTATGGAACCCAAATGCTTTGGAAATGAAAAAGTCAAGAGAATAAATTGCCAACTATTTCTATTACTATTTCTTTAGGCCAAAAGAAACATATACTTTTTGAAGAATAAGACTGTAGGAAATGGTGGTGGTACACACCTTTAAACCCCAGCACTCAGGAGGCAGAGGCAAGCAGATTTCTGTGAGTTAAAGTCCAGTGTGGTCCACAGAGTGAGTTTCAGGACAAAGCTGCACAAAGAAGCCCTATTTCTAAATAAATAAATAAAAATTTAAAACACTATAGGATGAATTGAAGAGTATCCAGAAAGGATAAATATGCAAACAACTATTGTAATGAGAAATTCATGTGCATCTGATTAAGGGGTACCAATGGATTTATTGAGATATAAAAGGGGGAAATTCACTCATGAATACAGGATATGGTAAGTTCAGTTGCAGAGTCATTGGAAGGCTGGGGCCCTGTCACAGGTTGTTTCACACTCTGTCCTGGTCCTCACACCCAAGAGAAAGGACACCCCCCCTCCTTATAAGAGGTCATGTAGGCAGACAAGAAGTGCTGCCTCTATTGGGCCAGATAGCTCAATGTCATGGGCGAAGAAAATACTACAAACTTATAAGAAAAATGTTTGTTCTATTATTTAAAGTAAATATAACAATGACTTTGGAGTTAAGTATAGAAATGAATAGGACACCAGACAAGAACAGATAATGGGACTTTTAGTGTTTTTCTTAATTTATAACTGATGAGGTATGAATTTAAGATGAGTTGACATTAAGTCCGGACTCAGAATTTCTAAAGCAAGGTTTCTCAACATTATTACTATTGTAGTAGAGGATAATTCTTTGTTCTTGATATCTGTTCTCTGTATACTTATACTTATCCCTAACCTCTCTCTAGTAGTTGCCAGTAGTACCTTCCCTTAAAAATACAAAAAGTACCTGAAGACATTGCCAAATGTCCAATGGGGTAGCAAAATTACCCCTGTCTGAGAACCATTGCTCTAGAACAATCAAGAGTCACAATAAATTTGGGGTCGAATGATCCTTTCACAGGGTTCACCAAGAACATCAGAAAATGCAGATATTTACATTAGCAAATGTAAATAACAGTAGCAAAATTACAGTTATGAAGTAGCAATGGAAATAATTTTGTGGCTGGGGTTTCACCACATCAGAAAGTATTATAGCATTAGAAGGGTAGAGAATCACTGCTCTAGAATAAATACTAAAATAAATAAAACCCAGTATAAAGTGTGAATAAATGACTCAAAGTTGAAGTAATAAAAACAAAACAAAAAAAACTTAACCTCAAATATTATGGGATGGTGGGGTAAGAAGAACAAAGAAATGATGGGCAAACTACCCTAATGTAAGACCTAAAACTTGAAACTGCTAGAAGAGAATGCATAAAACACTTGAAGATATAGAAACAGGCAAGGGTTTTCTGGAAAGGATGCCAACAGCACGGGAAATAAGCCCAAGAATTGACAGATGGGACTACATGAAATTAAAAATTTCTCCACAGCCAAGAATATAATTCCCAAAGTGGAGAGACAGCTCAAAGAATAGGAAAGGATCTTTGCCAACTACACATCAGGTAGGATTATTGTCTGGAGTATGTAAAGAACTGTGAAAATCAAACACCAAAGAAAACAAATTATTTTATCATTAAATGGGCCAATTAACTGAATGGACAGTTCTCCAAAGAATACAATTACCAATACATATTTAAAGAAATAGTCTACATCTTCCACCATCAAGGAAATTAAATTTGAAACTTCATTAAGAGCAGGCAGTGGTGGTGCACACCTTTAATCCCAAAACTCAGGAGGCAAAGGCAGGTGCATCTCTGAGTTCAAGAACAGCCTGGTCTGTAGACTGGATTCCAGGATAGCCAGGGCTACACAGAGAAACCTCCCTAAAAAATAAAAAAAACTTCCTTGAGATTCCATCTCATTCCAGTCAGAATTGTTGTCATCAGGCAACAAATGCTGTTGAGGCTATGTGGGAAAAAGTGTCCTTAGACACTGCTTGTGAGAATATAAAGTCATCATGCTATTATAAGTATGAACATTTCTTAAAAATTAAAAACAACTGCCATATGTATCCAAGGACTCTAAGTCAGCTTAAAGTAGAGATACCTTCATATTTATATTTATTAATGCTCTAGTCCCAATAACATAGATGTTCATATACAGATGAATGCATAAAGAGAATGTGGTACAGTATACACAGTGTGTGTGTGTGTGTGTGTGTGTGTGTGTGTGTGTGTGTGTGTGTGTGTGTTGGAATATTTGTTTAACTATGTAAAGGTGTGTTGCATTGTTTAATTTTGTAAAGATATGTTGCTGTTTTACCTTGCACACCGAAGACACCTGACAGGCCTAATAAAAAGCTGAAATGCCAATGGCAAGGGAGGAGGTATGGGTGTGACTTCAGGGCAGGGAGAGTAAGTAGGAGGGGGAATTTAGGCTCAAGGAAAGACAGAAAAAGAGATGCCAGGGAGACACCAGGGTACAGACAGATAGGAAGCAGGAAAATTGGACATAGAGAATGAAAGAAATGTATAAAGCCCCAAAGCAACATGTAGATGACTAGAAACAGGTTAAATTAAGTTAAAAGGGGGCTGGGGAGATGGCTCAGAGGTCGAGAGCACTGGCTGCTCTTCCAGAGGTCCTGAATTCAGTTCCCAGCAGCCATATGGTAGCTCACAGTCATGTATAATGAGATCTGGTGCCATCTTCTGGCATGCAGGCATATATTCAGGCAGAACACACATAATAAATAAATATTTTTTAATTAAGTTAAAAGAGCTAGTGGGACAAGTCTAAGCTAAGGCCTACCATATTTTTTTTAAGTCTCTGTGTCTTTATTTGTGAGCTGGTTGGTGGACCAAAGACAATTCTAACTACTGTGTGTGTGTGTGTGTGTGTGTGTGTGTGTGTGTGTGTGTGTGTGTGTGTGAGTGTGTGTGTGTGTGTGTGGTCTGTATGATGCAAACAAAGGGCTTTGCATCATGAATGGGAGTGAAAAGATCTTAAAGGAAGGAAGAAAGGGTAATGAACTGAATATATTTCACATAAAAGCATAAGGGCAAATGGAGGCAGGGGGAATGAAGTGAAACATCAGGACAGGCAAGGGCCATCACAAAGGGCAATTGGAAAGGAAATGAATTAGAACAGGGTATAAAGATAACACGATGAAACTCATTACATTGTAATCTAACTTTCAGAATTAATTTTTAAAATCCAAATTATAGTTTCCTGTCTGGTATGGATTGGTTCCAGCTTCTAATACATTGTCTCTAGATATAAAATATTACAGTACTTTGTAAATAGTGTCTGTTCTGCTCTTCTCGGAATTAGGGACCAGGTTGTCACACTGGAAACATGGCCTCTTGTCTTCAAGACCAGTGTTGAACAGGGGAGGGGATTGGGGTGAAGGGAAATAAAAACACCAAATACCATTTAAAAGTTACTTTTTTCTTGATACATTGTTTACTTAGTTTCTCTAGAGGTTTTACCGATTTTTCACAATTCTGATGAAGTTATTTCTGATAGATTTGTGTTAGATGGGTTATTTGTTTATTTCTTTTAATGTTTTCATGGAATTGGTTATTCTGCCATTTTGCTCACATCTGAAGGAGTACCTGACATTTCTTGACCTACTGAATAATAGGTGATGTATTTTTGAGGTCTTTTTTGTCTGCACATATTTTTATTTCACACTCATTTTGAAAGATAATTTGCATAGGTATATGTTGAATTGTATTTCTCTTGGTTCTTTAAATATGTTGTTCCTCACTCTTGTTGCTTGCATTGTTTTCTGTGAAAAATGCACTGTCATGCTTATCTTTGTTCCTTTGTAATGTGCCTCTGTATGTAATGTGATCCCTGGCTGCTTTTAAGTTTTTTCCATTTATCACTGGGTTTAAGCAATTAAAGATAAAGACATGTCTTGGTATATTTCTCTTCATATTTCATGTGCTTGATATTCATTGAGCTTTTGAGATTTGTAGCTTTATAAATTTGTCATCACATAATTTCTGTGATTATTTCCTCCAACATTTTTCTGTTCTCACATTGAACTCTATATATAAGTTGTCTTATAGAGCTAAATGATGCTTTGTAAATTTTTTCACCCATGTTTTCTTCTGTATTTCAGTAAGGATTTTTCTTTCAAATTTGCTAATCTTTCTCTTGCAATATATAATCTGGTGTTATTCATATTTAAGGGTATTTTTCATCTGAAAATTTTAAATTTTGCTTTCATGTTCAAATGTTTCTCTATCCATTTGGAAAATACAGACTAGTTATATATGTTTTAATGTTTATGCCTAGTAATTGTCTCATTGGTTTCTTCTGTGTATTTTAATAGGTTCTCTTTTATCCTCATTGTGGGATGTATTATGCTTTCTAGTTTTTATTTCATTTCATTGGTGAATGATGAATTTTTAAAATGTATTTTATTTTTAAAAGTTTTCTCAGCTGGGAAGTGGTGGCACATACCTTTAATCCCAGCATTCAGAGGCAGAGACAGGTGATCTATGTGAGTTCAAGGACAGCATGGTCTACATAACTACACAGAGGAACTTTGCCTTGAAAAATTTTTTGAAGTTTTTTACAGGGTATTATTAAATCAATTTAGTTTCGTGGTATACTTCTGAGGCTTGCTTTTAAACTTTATTGGGCTTTAGTCTAGAGCTTTTTTGTCTCCATTACTGAGTAAATAAGTTTGTGGGCACTGAAACTTACAGCTTGGAATTATGGAATTTTCCACTGTGCCTGGGAGAAGTACAAAGTATTCCTTAGGTCAAGAGAGTGAAGTTGTCCTTCCTATTTCTATCTCCCAGCTTAAGTAGTTCCATGGGTAGTTAAACAAAAATTCCAGTGCTAGGTGTGAGATGCCTCCTTATGAGTTGTTGGCCTTGAAAACAATGCAAACTCTTGGCATTTCTCTTGGTTGCTCACATAGCTAGTTAATAGATTCCTTTTGCTGATGACACTACACACCTTGACTGCTAGGTATAGAGAAATCAAGCTGGAACTAAGCTGGAAACATCCTTCTAACTTTTACAGTGCCAGGAGGTATCATGCAGGCTGATGTGGAAGGATGTGAATGGTCTTTACTGTGAACTTTGGGAACTTAACAATCATTTTATCAGGCAAGATGTGTCTACTAGTACAATAGTAGCATAACTATTGTGGAGATAACCAACAGCTCTTAGATTGGATTTGAAACCAGTTCCACTGGAAAATATTCATAGTAGGTACTTTAAATCCTGTTTTAAAAACCCCATGGATAGGGAGGCCCTAGACCCTAAGAGTGAACTTAGTACTATTGTTTAATTAAATTTACATGGCACTAAACGATCTTCTGAGTATCTATGTTTATACCCATAAACAAACACTATTTTCAGCCTTAATCAGAGAAGCTTCTCTTTGCATTGAACGGTAGGAGGTAAATATAGCAATTCTTTCCTGGCAGCTGAGAATGAGAGAAAAGTGCTTAGCCTTAAACAATATTTTAACCTTTTTCTCCAGCAAAGGCTCAGGAAACATGGAGGAATAAGGAAGGGGTGGAAAGAGTGTAAGAGCTAGAGGATAGGGAGAAGGGCTGTGAAATACTGTCCCTATGGGAATGACACAGCCATTACAACCACGAATTCATAGAAGCTGCACTGGGTTTGCACAAAACTGGGCTTGTCAACAGACAGTTGTGGATGAATGAGGGACTTAAGAGGGTTCTATCCTTCCCTGCTGAACTATTGGTTCCTTATTCTGGGGGAGGAGGAGTCATTGTCTTCAGTTGTGTATCCACTGGTAAGCCCACCAGGCTCCATTTTATAGTTGCAAACCCATGGTCATATAGAGAGCCCTGGTAAAACTCAGTGGGTCATGAAACAAAACTAAAAGACATGAACATAGGAAGGATGAAGAGGGGATGGAGACAAGGGTGTTGTGTAACAATTTCCCATGAGATGAGGGAAGCTCATTAACATGGAATGTTAAAAAGAAAGTTGAAACAATAGGAAGGTCTAAGAGAAGATGAAACAAAAAAAAAATGTTCTAAGGGGAGGAGAAACAAGATGTTCTATTGAGAGATGAAACATTCCATCCTATAGGGAAGCTCATTAAGCTCTGGAAGTACACAACTCAGTAGCTTCAGGGAGTCCTTGAATCTGGCTATATTCAATGGATCCCTCCCTCTCTAAGCATATATAAGTTGCATGGAATGCTGTCATATACTTTCAAACAAGCTCAGATGTCTGGAAGAGTTTCAGACCAGCAAAGCTGCCTGGAAGAAGCTCAAACCAACTGAGTTACCTGGAAAGGACACTCACCAACCTGTTGAGATGCCTGCAGACTGTGCAGTGCACTCCAGGTTCTAGCTTTTAAGAGTGGCCATCCATTCTGGGGAGGGATTTGGTTGATTCCGCTGACTATGAGACATTTTTGCTCCTATAAGTAACCCCCCACCCAGGACTTGCTTCTACCTCAACTGAATGTGCCAGGCTTTGTTGACCCCCCCCACACACACACATACACATGTGATCCCTTCCCTCTGGGAGAAGTGGATGGGGGCATGGGATTAGGGGAGCAGGAAGAGGGGTAGGAGGGGGAACTGTGGCTGGAATGCAAAAAACATCAGTACTCAGCTAAAAATTCAGGAAATCTGTACACCTCCAGATTTGGATTCTCTCTCTTTTTTCACCCTCCTGATCTCCCTCTGTTCCTCTGGCCTCTTGTTTTCTTTCTCTTGTCCGTCTTCCTCCTTATTTCTTTTCTACTTACTACCTCCATCTCACCTCATGACCTTTTCGGTTCTCTCATTCCCAGTACTTTGTCTTTCAAATTCTAGGTGTCCTGATAGCCTGTAATTTTATGTATCTTCAATTCAATGATACAAGCAGGCAGGCAGCTGGGAGAAAATGAGCTTGCTTCTCTGTTATTTTCTTTCTAATGGAGATAATATCCCTGGACTGCCTATTCAATAAAGAAAACCAATATTTCATGTATTTTGTCTTGTTTATGCTTGGTTTGGATGTATGGGCAAATCTGACTAGACTCTCAACATGTGATCTTTTGTCTCTTCTTGTTTTGTTTTTATTATGCACTCTACATGTTATTGTCCATTTGCTTCCATCAGTTAAATGGGGAGAGCTCTTTGCAGTTGTTTTGTTTTATGGGGAGAAGAGATGAAGCAAGAAGACAGGTAATGATGATGTGTCCTTAGCATGGGCTGAGTGACCTCTTGTGGTCAATGAATGACAAGAGAGCCAGAGGTTGCAACGAGCATTTCTGACAGGCTCTGAAATGGAGCACAAGCAGTTAGACTTCATTTCTGGCGAGCACAGAGTACAGAGGCCCTTTCTTTTATCTTTTCATGCCACCCAAACAGGTCTGATACTCCAAATGGTGGGCATTTCAAAGCATTCAGAAATTGTCTATTTGGCATGGTAGATGACGTCAATGCTGGAGCCTTTCTGAGCTGTTTGGCAGGCAGCAAGCAGAAGTGGGCAAATGGGAGCCAGGAAAGAAATAAAGGTGAGAGCGAGTGCTACACAATAGCTGCCACAAATTCATTAAATTGTAGTCATGCATGAGACATCCTTTTGCAACAGTTTCCCTACAGACATTTTTTTTTAAAAATCACATACATACATGTATATACACAATGGCACAGAAAAAAAAATGCATAGTAATCTTCTTTGATCTCAGGCCAACTGTGGTCTGAAAGTATTAGATGGAAAATTCTGGAAATAAACAATTCATGAGTTATAAACTGCATACCATTCTGGGTAGCACAATAAAATATTGTGCAGTCCTGCTCCATACTGCCTGTGATGTGGATCAGACCTGTGCCCAGTGTGTCCAGTGTATTTGTCACCCACCATAAGTCTCTAGAGGCCATCTTAGTTACCAGATGAACTGTCATTGTCATTGTATTAATTCAAGTAACCATTTTAATTAATAATATCCCCAAGCACAAGAGCAGTGATCCTGCCTATTTAAATGTATCAAAATGAGCTGCTTGGCTTCCTTGAAGTTAAAAGGCAAAAATAGTGACTGAAGAGATAGCTTCAGCAGGTAACAGAGCTGGCTGTGTAGGCACAAAGGGACTTGAGTTGAGATTACAGCATCCAGGTTAAAAGCCAGAGCTGGGAGTAGGAGGTAGAGACAAGAGAATTGCTAAGGATTCCTGGCTGCTAGCCTCACCCTGGGTTCATTGAGATACCCTGTCTTAAAGCAATAAAGTGGACAGTGCATATATACATTCACACATACAAATACAAGCAATGGTAAAAGCTTTCAGCTTAAGGAAGAAAAATCATGTGCTTAATATATAGTGCAAAATACTTTGAAATAGGAAAAACATTTATATAACTTATTATGAAATATTATGAACTTGGCATAGTGGCACACATCTTTAATCCCAGGGAGAGTAAGATAGGCAGATCTCTGAGTTCAAGGCCAGCCTGGTCTACATAGTTCCAAGATAGCCAGAGCTACACAGTGTGACCTTCTTGAAAAAAGACAACAAAAAGATATTATTATAATTGCTGTATTTTACTAGCTATTGGTGCCAATCTCTTAATATATCTAATTATGAATTAAACTTTACTATAGGTATACATGTGTATAGCAAAATATAACATATACAAAATTTAGTTCTGTTCATAGCGTTAGAATCTATTGGAGTCTTGATACATACCTAGACTATCTCAACTATATAAATATGTTTGTAGAAAAATTAGTGTACAGTTATATATTAGAATTGAAAAGTTATATGAAATTTTCACTGGATAAAATGTCAGTATTAAAAATCAACTTTAATGTACTAATAACTAAGCAAAAAATTTAAAATACCATTTAAAATAACATAATATCTAGGAATATTTAAAAACATCTCTACATAAGAAACTATATAAAAAGAGGGAGGGGTGGTGAGATGGCCCAGTAGGTAAAGGCACTTGCCATCGGCCCTATGATTTGAGTTTCACCCCCAAGCTTTATATAGTGGGAGAAAACTTGTCCCTGCAAGTTGTCTTTTGACTTGCATACAGGTACGGCGGCATGCATGCATACGCATGAACACACACACACACACACACACACACACACACACACACACACACACACGTGTCATAAATAGATAAACGTTAAAAAGTTAAAAAGAAACTACAAAATATTAGTATGAGAAGTAGAAAGAAACAAATGGAAAAACTAAGTTATGGCTATAAAGACTAGACACTGAATATCACATTTCTATACAAGTAAATCAAAATCTCAATACATTTTCTCATTCGGTGAAATTTTTCATCATGAATCTGAAATGCAGAAAGCAATGTAAAAACTCAAGTGTCCTGATTAGCTTTTTGTCAGCTGAGCCTTCCAGGAAGAGGAATCTCAACTAACAAAATGCCTCCAATCAGAGTCTTGATTAATGATTGATGTAGAAGTGCCCAGTCCACTGGGTATGGTGTCATTCCTGGGCTGGTGCTCCTTGTTTTCTATAAAGCAGGCTGAGCAAGCCAGGGGAAACAAGCCAGTAAGCAGCACACCTCCACATCTGATTCAGTTCCTTCCTCCAGATTCTTACCCTGCTTGAATTCCTGCCTTGGATTTGTCCAATGATGAACTGAAATCAGAAGCAAAATAAACTATTTCTTCTCCATGTTATTTCGGTCACCATGTCTTTACCAGAACGGAAAACAAAACCAAGACCCCAAGGATAGCCAACAAAGGGAAGAGTTAATACCATCAGATAGCAATGTTTACAAAATCACATTAATAACAGCAAAGTGATATTTTTTTTTTAGAATTCTAGATGAAATATGATAGAGTCAAGGAATATATCCAATGCACACAGATATTGAGTTATGACAATGACAACTGCTGAGGAGAGAAAAAATGATTGTGCTGGGTCAACAGAAGGAATTAAAAAAGGAAATGAACTCAAATTCACAACTGTGTGAAACATTAAGAGGACATTATAGACAAAAATTGAAAGGTAAGACAAATGACAAAAATGATAATGAGGGTGTGGTCTAAGAAGAACTCTTATACATCGCTGGTAAGAACATAAATTGAATAACCACTCTGAAAATCAGTAGAGATTTCTCAAAACAAAACAAATAAACAAACAAAAAAACTCCTGAAAATATGACTACTATATGATCCAGCTAAACCATTCCACATTATATACCTCAGTAGAGATTTCTCAAAAACATCCTGAAAATATGACTATTACATGATCTAACTATACCACGCCACATCATATGTCTGAAGGATTCTAAGTCAGCTACCACACTGATACATGTATATGCATTTTTTTTGTATTTTGGCATTATTCACAATAGCCATGATATGAATGATTGTTAATCTTCATTGTCAATGTACCTAGGCTTGGAATTACCTGGGAAACATACCTCAGGCTGTGTCTGTGAGGTTATTTCCTGAGAGGGTTAAACTAGGGAAAATACAACCTTAATGTGAAAAGGACTAACCCATTGACTAGGGCCTGTGATTGAATAAAAAGGGGGAAAGGGAGAGAAAGGGGGAAGTTGAGCATCAGCATTCATCTCTCTCTGCTTCCTCGTGGTAGACACCATGTGATGGCATGTCTTGGCCATTGTTCTATTGCTGTGAAGAGACACCATGACCATTGCAACTCTTTCAAAGGAAAACATTTAATTTGGGCTGGTTTACAGATACAGAGGTTCAGTCCATTATCAAGGCAGGGGGCATAGCAGCATGCAGGCAGACATGGTGCTGGAGAGATAGCTGAGAGTTCTACATCCATATACTCAAGTGGAAGGAAGAGGGAGCCACTGGGCATGGCCTTGGCTTTTGAAACCTCAAAACACACCCCCAGTGACACACTTCCTCCAACAAGAAACACATCTATTTCAACAAGGCCACATTACCTAATCCTTCTCAAGTAGTGCCACTCCCTGATGAGTAAGCATTCAAATATGGGAGCTGATCTTATTCAAACCACCACACTGCATCATGTTCCCACTCCTGCCATGATGAATTTATCCCTTCTCAAACCATGAATCAACATAAATCCTTATTTCCTTGTGTTGCTTCTATGAGATATTTTGTCACAGCAACAAGATACACAATACAGAACCAGCCTAGAGGTCCATTGTTTTAGTTTTTTTCCCTGTTACTATGATAAAATACTTTGACAAAAACAACTTAAAGAAGAAAAGGCTTATTCGGGCTCACAATTAAATGAATAGTCCATCATGATGAGAAAGTCCCAATGGCAGGTGCTTGTGGAAGCTGGTCATATTGCATCCACAGTTAAAAAAAAAAAAAAAAAAACAGAGAGCAAGGGATACCCTAGGATGCTGCTTGCTTCATTTTCTCCAAATCTAAAGTCCAGGATCCTAGCCAGGGAATTGTACCACCTACAGTGTGCAAGTCTTCCAGCCTCAATGAACATACTCAAGATAATTTCCCCACATACATGGTCAGAGGATTATATCTCAGGTGATTTTAGAGTTTGTCAAATTAAAAATTAGCACTAACCATCACACTCACCAACAGGTGACTGAATAAAAACAATGTGATTCATACACCTAATGGACTTTTATTTAGTTGTAAAGAAGAAAGAAATTGTGATGCAGAAAAATTGAGGACACTCGAGATCATCAAGTTAAGCAAAATAAGCCAAACAAAGCTAAATATCACATATTTTTCTCATGTGCAGAATTTAGGCTTAAATTTATATGTAAGAAAAAATGTACTTGTAAAAGTCTATAACTGATAAATGACTCACATATAGAAGAAAGAATTCTTACAAATTACTATGAAAAAGACAGAAAAATCCATAAAAATGGACAAGATACTTGAAGAGTTGATACCTGACAAAAGATATCAAAATGACTGAGAAATACATTAAAAGGCATACACTGTTATTAGTAATCAGAGAAATTTGTATTACAGTCACAATGATAAATCACCAATGTCAAAATTAGCATAGCAATCACAAATGATGAAGTGGAATAAGAGCTTTCAGATTATGTGAGCAAAACATAAAATTGTTTTTTTTTTTAAAAAAAATCAGCTTTGGAGAACTCAGTGGTAATCTCTATCTAAATTGAACGTGTATACAAATATATGAAAATGGATTATTATATAACTGTCTTATTTTCTTGCTACTATGATAAAATTCCACGACAAAAACAGCTTAAGGGAGAAAGGGTTTGTTTGGTTCACAATTCCAGTTTATCATTGTGGAGCATTCAGGACATCATGAACTTGAAGCACATTTTATCTACAATCAAAAGAAGAAAGCAATGAGTGCATCCATGCCAGTTCATGGCTTATTTTTCCACCCTTACACAGGTCTGAATCCCTTAGTAGGGAATGCTCCCGCCTGGCAGTGGGTGGGTCTTCTTCCCACCTCAATTAGACTAATCAAGGCCATGTTGCACAGGGCAACCTGATGTAGGCAATTTCTAACTTTGGGCAAACATTTTGCCCAAATGGCTGCAGATTGTATCAAGTTCACAAAACTAACTATCACGGGAACATTTCAAGAAAGTGATGTTCGAGCCATCTAGGAGTATTTCTTTGATAAAATATTTAAAAGCCTAGAAGGTGAAAAAAAAATTCTCCTGGAACATGGCTTATAACAGCAATTGTTGCCGCCAGGTGGTGGCGGTGCACACCGTTAATCTCAGTACTCAGGAGGAAAAGGCAGGTGGATCTCTGTGTTTGAGGCCAGCCTGGTCTACAGAGTCAGCGCAATGACAGCCAGGGCTACACAGAGAAACCGTACTTCAAAACAAGCAAGCAAGCAAGCAAACAAACAAACAAAAAACACACAAAAGAGTAGATTGTTTGTTCTTGAATTACTTGTAGGTCTATCTTTTGTCAAATGTGATGTCAAGATGGAAGTGACATGTATTTGAATAATTGGTATAATTTTGAAAAACTGATTCCGCAAAGGAGAAATCATTGCTAATGAATAAGACTAATTCAGTTATCTTTAAGAGGGTGGCCACTTGGACTTTGACTATACTACAATGAGTATATGGGCAACACAAATTGTACTTGATGTATTTTGATGGGGCACAAGGATGGGAGGGTGGACCTGGGAGGAATCAGAAGTGAATGTGAATGTGATCAGGACGCATTGTATGAAATGCCCAAATAAGCAATAAAAAATATTATGTTGGAATAAAAGAGCAACTAGATAACTATGTTTTTCATTATATGGGGCATGTTTTTGTAGTTCTGAGGACTGAATCCAGGATAACATATGATAGGTAAGCATTCTGCAACTGATGCTTGACCCCATGACTCTGTTCTTGATCTTTTTGGGTTTTTTGTGTTTGTTTGTTTTCCAAAACAGGGTTTCTCTGTAGCTTTGGAGCCTGTCCTGGAGCTCTCTCTGTAGCTCAAGCTGGCCTTGAACTCACAGAGATGCCCTGCCTCTGCCTCCCGAGTGCTGGGATTAAAGGTGTGTGCCACCACCGCCCCACTGTTTTTGATCTTTTAAACTAACTTTTATTAGTGTATAGTCTTTATAGGTGATGTGTATCATAATGATAATTCCTCTGAATTGTATCATGCATAATTGAAATTTTATAAAGATGAATAATATAAGCTCTTTCTCTGACTTGAACTTATTTAGGGCATACCAGTGGGCCTGGAACAAGAGCTGCCCATGAGTATTATGTCACATAAGATAGAATAGATATGGAGTATCTCTGAATTTTCCAGTTGTTAATGGGCTAGAGACATCGTTGATGTATTTATTGTCTGTATATATTGTATATAGTTATTGTACTTACTGTATCTAGTTTTTCTCGTATTAATTATAACCTTTTGTATTTATAGAAAAAAACGAGGAAATGCAATAATATCTTGTTTATACTCTAAGAAATAAGGCTATTATTATTATGCCTGGAATAACTTAACGGTGATTATAACAAAATGAACCTACCTCTTGAAAGTGACCCTTTGCCCCTTAAAGGACCCAGCCTTGATGTTGTCTTGAGAAGATATTATACACTTGCATTGCCAGCTCCCAGCTAGTAGCCCTGAAAGCAGTTTTGGAGGACCAAGAAGTTTCAGGATTGATACAAACTTTATAGTGTAAGGAGAATAACTCTCAAAACATCAGAAAGAATGTGTGCTGCTCACCAAGGTGTAAATGATATAATTTCAACCAACAAATCTTGGGGGTTTTTTGATAATTTTTCATTTAAATTTGGAATAAGCTTGTTTTACAAATGAATCCCAGTTCCCTCACCCTACTGTCTTCTTCTGTTTCCCCCATCAACCTCCATCCCATCTCTTTCTGCTCCCCAAGGAGGGTGAGGCCTTCCATGAGGAATCTTCAAATTCTGTCATATCATTTGGAGCAGGGCCTAGGCCTTCCCCCATGTGTCTAGGCTAAGAGAGTATCCCTCTATGTGGAATGGGTTCCCAAAGTTCATTTGTGCACTAGGGATAAATACTGATTCATTACCAGAGGCCCCATAGACTGCCCAGTCCTCCTAACTAACACCCACATTTAGGGAGTCAAGGTTGGTCCAATGCTGGTTTCCCAGATGTCAGACTGGAGTCCATGAGCTTCCCCTTGTTCAGGTCAGCAGTTTCTGTGGGTTTCTCCAGTCTGGTTTTGACGCCTTTGCTTATCCCTTCTCCCTCTCTGCAACTGGATTCCAGGAGTTCGGCCCAAGGTTTACTTGTGGGTGTCTGCTTCTGCTTCCGTCAGCTACTGGATGAAGACTCTAGGGTGGCATATAAGGTAGTCATCACCCTCATTATTGGGGAAGGGCAATTAAAGTAGCCTCTCCACTATTGCTCAGATTCCAACAAATGTTTTGATTACAAAATTAATGATGCAAAACAACTAACCTTTAACACAAGACAAATGGAGTAGAAGAAAGAAACCATGACAGTTTGACAACAGCATCTAACTACACTATATACTTGAATTATAGGTAAGAAAGAACTCATGGAGAGGGTGACAAATGTGAGTCCAGGGTTGCTGTAAGGTGTTAGCATCATATGATGTAACTGCAAAAAAAAAAAAAAAAAAAAAAAAAAGCTTAGAGCACAATTACTAAGTATGATAGTAAAGTAGGGGAAAGGGAAGGTCCAAAAAGGGGAAAACCAATGTTCATTTGATAATGAAAAGATACTTGCCAACTTAATGTCTTATAATAATTTTCTAAAGTCATCTAACTACTAGAATGGAAATTATACCTTCATTCATTTTTAGATAAGGCAAGATAGTTCACATTTGTGGTATGGTTTTTAATGCTTGTGAGAAAACTGTTATGGTGCTAGAGATGCAAATTGGAAGTAGAGTTATTGCCTGAGTACATATACACATACAGACAATGAGAAAATTTCCATACCAACATGAATGAATCATAAATAACACTTCTAGTTATCAAGAAATAATGAGCAAGTCAATAATTATTGAAATCGTTACTATGGAAAACAACAAGATGATAGCTTGGATTCCAAGGATAATTTGGGTGACTGAATTTGCTTACTTTACTTATCATTACTTTTTCAATGATGTATATGTGTGTATTTGGGAGCTATGTGCAGGTGAGTGGAGATACTGTGAAGGACAGAGGTATCAGATTCCACGAGGAGCTGGAGTGGCAGGTGGCAGTGAGCTGCCCAATATGATTTCTGGAAACTCAACATGTGGAAGAGCAGTACATGCTCCTAACCACTGAACAGCCTGTGTGCAGTTCCTCATGACTGAATTTATTTTCATGTATGTGTCTGTATGTGTACCATGTGTGTGCAGTACCAATGAATGCCAGAAGACAGTGTCAGGGCCCCTTGACCTGGAGTTACAGATAGCTTTCAGCCACTTGATATAGGAAGCAGGAACCAGTCCTCTGTAAGACCAGCAAGTGCTCTTAATGACTGAACTGTCTCTCCTGGCCCCTGAGATTGAAATTAAAATAGTGAAAGAAAAATAAAAAAGTGAAATAACTTTCTAAGTGAGATACAAAACTGTCTAGTGGGCACTTAATACTTTGCATTTGCAATGTTATCTTCAGCAATTAACATCCAACTTACTAAGTCTGGATCCACCTTAATGAGAAATAATACATATTTTCTCTTGCTTGTGGTTTCTAGATTTTATATGGATAATGTCACAAATGTATACATGGCATGAAAGTAGAAGGAAAGATCTCTGGAGGGACAAGGGAGCTAGGAGTGGGAGAAGAAGAAAATGGCCTTGGGAGGGGATCATACACAATACAAATATATAAACGTGCAAAAACTTTAAAAAATAAATGGATAAATAAATAATTAAAAAGAAGCAATAAAATTAATTTTTAAAAAAAGAACCAAACATAAACACTAATTCCAATCGTAATTTTATAGAACATCAGATGAATCTTAAGAAGCTTCAGCAGACAGTGTTCTAGAAAAAAAGACAGTAGACAGGGTCAGATATATAGTACATTTCCGTTACTGAATACTAGGATTTAACACATGAATATATCCTTGTCCTAACACCATTTGTTGTAAATACCATTCTTTCTCCATTGAATTCACTTGGTCCTCTTGTCAAAATGAATTGTAAGTATTTATTGATTTATGGCTTAGAAAGGACAAGATTGATTTTTGTTGCCAAAGCCTTGGTTTTGATTCCCAGTACAACAAAAGGGTAACAAAATAAACTTCTATTGAATATAAAAAATGTCATTTCTTTTGGACTTGAAATTCGATTAAACTAACTTCATTGTTTCTGGACCTCTGATGAGGCTCCTAGCTTGGAGAAGCTTTGCCATACTTGGGTCAAAACTACAGCTTTGGGTATTCTAGGAAAGCACACTGTTACTGAGCTATCCAGCCCCAGCTCTTGTTTTGTTACCCATTTGTTTTTGTTGTTCTTTTCTGTTTTGAGACAGGGTTTCTCTGTGTAGCCCTGTCTGTCCTGAAACTTACTCTGTAGACCAGACTGGACTCGAACTCACAGAGATCCTTCTGTCTCTGTCTGTCTCTGTCTCCCAAGTGTTGGGATTAAAGGCATGCATTACCACCACCTGGCATGTTTGTTACTTTTAACTTAATAGTTCTCCTCAATAAATGCTATTATGAATATGTACAGTTAATTTTTCTCAAAACAGAGTAAAATCTCAATAAAGTAGATCAGGCTTCACTAGCCAATTTGCAGATGAGATACTTCTTTATAGTTGATCTTAGTATACTTTGCCTGTTGAATAATTTCATTATACTCCTCACTGAAACTGATTAGAGTCCAGGTGTTACTGTTAATCCATGCTCTCCCCTTCACCAATGGAATGATGACAGCTACTTGGGTAGTCTAAGATTTATAATAGGGTCAGAAGAAAACCCCATGTCTATGAAAAAAAGAAAACAAAAACGGTGCACAGATGAAGGAGTTCCTTTTCTATATTATTTTCATAGGTGTATTTTATTGTTTCACCCAAAAGGAATTTTAAAAATCTTATGTATCTTGGAGCTTTTACAATAATAACAGAAAACTCACTGAAAACCGTGATGCTAGCATGGGTGGGGTATGGAGGTACTTGTCTTTAATCCTATCACTCTGGAAGCAGAGTTAGGTGAATCTCTGAGTTTGATGCCGTCGTGGTCTACATAGGAGTTCTAGGCTATCCAGGGCTATATAGTAAGACCTTGTCTCAAAAAATAAAGTACCACGATGCCAAACTAAAATAAATAAATTGTCCCTTTGTTGCAATGGCTTTCTAGTTTAACTAACAATCATATAGAATGTCAGGAGTGTGTTCCAAAAACATTGAGAGATGTTAAAAAATGAAATTGACTCCCAAGGAAGATTTTGTTGCAGTAAATAGCCCATTTTAAAATATTATGTTTAAGCTGTGAGGAATTATGCTTAGAGTTGATAAGTCTAACCATATTATTTAAATGAAAGTTCCAATGTAAATATTTTCCAATCCTCCATGATTGTGGCTGAAAGAATGATGGAATATTTATGCACAAAATGTAAGGAGTCAAAGAAATGTGAGTCTCCACCCTGATAACCCCAAGCAGGTCTGCCAACTTTGATATTTTTCTCATTTAGTTCTTAGAGACAAGGCATTCCTTTAAAGGCTCAGACACGAATAACACATATGAATGAGAAGGATCTGTTAAATTACTTGTTTAGCAGTTCCCTCCAAGTTGAATTTTGAAGGGTATTCTATTCATTAAAAGAAGCTGAAGTTTAGATGCTTGAGATATAAAGGTTAATAAAATGAGAGTCCCTGTCCACAAAAGTCATCCATATTTGTTATAGAGACAAAATGAAGAGCCAATGCTAATTACCCCCTCAGCATTGACAAGGTCTATAGATCTCTTTTGCCTCACTAATTTGGACTGCATCCAATCTCAATCTCCCCTAAGATTTTTGGAGACTGAGATTCTAGCAATACTAGAAATTATCAGGAAACTGGCAGAGTTTGCATTCTTTGCATAAAAAACATGGCCTTTTCGTTTGTTTATTTGTTTTGTTGTTTGTTGTTGTTGTTTATTGTTGTTGTTGTTGTTGAGACAGGGTCTCAGTAGGTAGGTAGCTCTGGCTGTCCTGGATCTCATTATATAGACCAGGCTGGTGTCTAACCATCGGAGACCTGCCTGCTTCTGCCTCCCAAGTGCTGAGATTAATGGTATATGCCACCATGCCTAGCTAAAATGTGGACACTTTTTACTCTTCTGATACTGTTATTGTCATTTGCTCTTAAAGAGAACAACATGGAGCTTACTCACTCTCCACAAGCACAAACCCCAAGTGTCCAGCTGCATATAGGCCATATATAGTTCTCCCATAGTGTCCGCTTCTACTGTCCATTCAATGGCTGTGTATAAGATTTAAGGATGGCATGGAACCACACAGGAGAAGTGGGAAAAAGCCTGTTAGGATAATAGAGCTTCTTAGAGTCAGTGATCTGTGAGGAGATGGGAATAGACAATGAGACTACTCCATTCAGAGATACACCACATTTGGAAAGCTGAAAATGAGTTAGGATAATGTGTTAGGAAAGCGATATGAGTTCAAAATGATGGAACCAACCTACAAAGAGGAAAGCCAGGAAAGATGATGCCTTAGGTGTGAATAACATCATTTTAACAGACCAAGGGGAAACATGAAGTAATACTTGCAAGATCTTAAGCAATCAAAATCATACTTTTGGACCACCTACACTCATGTATTTCATGAAGATTTGCTCTTTTACTAAAAACAATTTTCAGGTTCAATTGCACTTTCAATCAAAATTCCAATGTCATTCTTCACAGAAACAATAAAAACAGTCCCAAACTTCATTTGGAAGCCTGAAGTCCTTCGATAACCAAAGTAACCCTAAGCAAATAAGTAAATCTAGACATATCTCCATACTTGATTTCTAGTTTTAGAGCAGAGCCATAGTAACAGAGCAACATGGCACAAGCACAAAATCACAATGGGAGAGAATAGAATAGCCAGATACAAACCAGCTACAACTAGACTCCTGAGATTTGACAAATATGTAAAAAATATTAATTGAGGAAAGAGTTTATTCAATAAAAAGGAATAAGAAAATGGAAAATTCACATATAAAAAGGTGAAATTGATTGTTATCTCTCAGCAAGTACAAATAGCAAATCCATCCATATAGATGAAAGACATCAATGTTAGAGGTGAAACTGAAGCCACCACACTTAGAAATGTGGATAATCTTATGGCCTTTCTGAATAGGGTGCTCAGGAAATAAGGCCAACAATTGAGTGGGACCTCATGAAATTAAAAACAAACAAACAAACAAACAAAAAACAAAAACAAAAGCTTCTGTAACGCAAAGGAAACTGTTACCTGTGTGGAAAAAGAAAAAAAAAAAACTGCTTCAAGACTTTTTTTTAACCCATGAGGATTCATATACATTTAATGGTTGCTGAGAGAGGTAAAAGAAAATTTCTTCATCGTGTAGGTCATGACCTTGTAAATAATTCCTTGTCCATCCATTTTCCAATAAGCAACCCTAGTGAAACTCATTGCATAAGGGGATGCCCTAGTTTAGAGGAAGAGGGGGACCAGTAGGAATAGGAAGGGGAAAAGAAAGTGGCAAATGTGATTATTAAAATATGTTTTATAACTTACTAAAATGTAATAAAACTCATTCTCATTTTGAATTAACATGTTCGAATACAAAGCTTAAAAATCACACTTCGGATAAGCCATTCTGATTCCAACATAGAGAATGGATGGGGAAAACTAGATAGGGGTTGTGTGTTCGCTGTATTAGTACTTTTCTTGGTATACTAGACAAGAAGCTGCTTGAGAGAGGATATAATATAGCATGTTGTGGGAGGACAGACAGCAGAACACTCATGGACCACCAAATATTACAGGCTGTTGTTATTGCTCCTGGTTACCCTTACGAACTTGACAGTAAGACCCTAATGTTGAACACATATTTTTTTAAAAATTTTCAAGTCAGGGTTTCTCTGTAGCTTTGCAGCCTGCCCTGGAACTCACTCTGTAGATCAGGCTGGTCTCAAACTCACAGAGATCCGCCTGCCTCTGCCTCCTGAGTCCTGGGGTTAAAGACACCACTGCCCAGCTGACAACACATTCTTGAATCACAGAACATGGACTAATCAAGCTGGTCCTGACCTGGATGGAAGCTTTACTTCTATTGGCTAGCTATCATAGTGCTAGAAGGTGATATGCATGATTCCAGAAGAAAAAAGTAACCACAAATCGTAGCCAGCTGTGAACTACAATAATAACATACCTGGAAATATATGTCTGCTTATGCAACTGTTGTGTGAATATCATGGAAGTAACCAACCATTTTCTAGTTGGGTTTCAGGCTCACTACACAAAATGGAACCCATACCTGGTACCATTACTGAGGCCAAGAACCTGTAACTAGACAGCCCAGGAGCCCTAGGCAAGAACTTACTACTATTGTTCTGCTAAGTGAACATAATATTGAACTATTTCCTAATAACTTCTGTTATATTCATAGATCAGGAAATCTCTCATATGCTATCAAAAAATCATCTTTATGCAGTAACTGAAAATCCATACAGAAACCCACAACTGGTTAAGGTGCAGAGAATAAATGATTGTGGGGTGTTCAGCTCTAAATGAGGCATCTGTACCAAACCTCTCCTTTTAAAGGCTCGGAGATCATTATGGAGGAGGACATGGAAAGTCTATAAGACTTAGAGGCAGTGAAAAGGAAACCATGTTTTCCAGACACGTTAGAGCAGTTACCCATATAAAGTCACAGCAGATGTAACAGCACGCAGAATAGCTGCAACAAGCTCAAGGCAAATAAATCCCAGCATGGAGGTGGAAAGTGGACATGAAGTCCCATCCTTAGCTGAGGAGCTATTGGTAATTGATATCTGCTGGGAGAGAAAGAGCCAGTCAGTTAGTTAGTTAGTTGTTACTTTTTTATGATTGTGGCCCCCGGTAGGTCTAACAAGCTCCGGTGGATGGCCACACAAGTAAGGATATAGAGGCAGCACGAATGGGACTCTATAAGTTGAAATAATGATGACACAGTGTTGGGTGGGTGTGGAAGGAAGGGTGGAGCTGGGAGGAGATGTAAGCATGGGATAAAAATGTTCAAAACACAACATATAAAATTCTCAAAGAATTAATAAAAACATCTTTAAAAATAAAACCCAAACAAAAAGTTTAACAACCAAATTTAAAAATGAAGTAGAGAACCAGGGTGTTCTCTAAAGATGAAATAAATGGCTGGGAAAGATTTTACTTTTAATGTTCAATATCCTTAGCCACAAGGAAAATGCAAATTAAAACCACTTTCAGATTTCATTGTATCCAAGGCAGAATGGCTAAGATTGAAAAATAAATGTCACAAATGCTGGTATGGATGTGGGGGAAGGGGAGCAATTATTTCCTCCTGATGGACGTGTAAATTGATGCAGTCACTAAGGAAACCAGTGTGAAGAATTAGATGTACCTCGGGATCCAGCCATAGAACTCTTGGGTATAAATTCAAAGGCCTCTACATCCTACAATAGAGAAACCTTCTTATCCTTGGTCACTGCTGCTTTCTATTCACAATATCCAGGGCACAGAAACAGCCTAGATAATTTATAAAATGAGTAATAAATAGATAATGAAAGTGCGGTGCATTTACACAGCAGAATATTATTCAGCTGTTAGGAAACATGAAATTTGCAGGTAAATGCTTCATTCTGAATGAGGTAACAAGGCCCCAAATAGAAATGCTACATGTATTCTTCCATATGTGGATGTTAGCCTCGAATCTGTAGGTATATGTATTTCCCTTGGGATACCCACAGAGGTCAGAAAACAATTTCATTTGTTTTTAACTTTATCTTTTAACTCCAACCCTGAAATGAGAATATTTTCACATAAGGCTTTCCCTTGGTCCAATTCTCCACCTATTGTACTGAAAATAAATAGCTGTCTTAGTTAAGGTTTGTATTGCTACAACAAAACACCATGGCCAAAAAGCAACTTGGGATAGAAAGGGTTTATTTGACTTACACTTCCATATTGATGTTCATATTGAAGGAAATTGGGACAGGAAATCAAACGGGGCAGAATCCTGGAGGCAGAAGCTGATGCAGATGCCATGGAAGGGTGCTGCTTACTGGCTTGCTTCCTATGGCTTGTTCAGCCTGCTTTCTTATAGAACCCAGGAACACAGTCCAGAGATGGCACCACCAACCATTGGCTGGTCCCTCCCCCATACATTACTAAGAAAATGCCCTACAGGCTTGCCTACAGCCTGATCTTATGGAGGAATTTTCTTAATTGAGGCTCTCTCCTCTCAGATGACTTTAGCTTGTGTCATGTTGACATAAGACTATCCGGCACAATAACATTAGCTTCTATTTCATAACTAAGTAAAATTTTCTATTCTTTTTTTTTTTTTCATTTTTTGAGACAGAGTCTTAGTAGACGAGGCTGTCATTGAACTCACGGAGACTCACTTGCCTCTGCCTTTCAAGTTATTTTGTTAATGATGTATGCCACCATGCCATACCAACTTTTCTATTCTTTGCTAGGTTACTTCTTACACTCAGAGAACAAGACTGAAAAGCTGAGTGCATACCGGCAATCCCAGCCACTTGAAGACAAAAGGATCAAAATCACTGTATAGCCTTGTATATTTGCTTTACTTACATTTCCATATTAAAAATGGGTATAATAACTGGAACACCTGTGACTTTAGAACAAAACATGAACTCGATTGCTTTGACGTGTCCAGTAATAAAATCTTTCCTAGGTAACTGAATATCATTTCATTTTAAACATTTTTTGAGACATGTCAGCAGAATTTATACTTTAGAATTTTGTGCCTCTGTTTCAGAAACTGGCAAAATATTGTTAGAATTAATATTTCCAGAAAGCTGGAGACTAATCAAAGATGTTCAGCAATATGAGAAATATTTATTCAAGAAAAGCAGCTGAATCTGAGTAAGAACAGCAAGCTTTGTGGTATTTTCTTCTAGTTCCATCTTACATGCTATCCTTGAAAATAGCCCATATTTTTGGTACCAGAGGGAGCTGAATGGATTGCATACACAAAGAATTGTCCTTATTTGATCTGTCTGGTGGCTGTCTGGAAGACCCACTGAAAAAGCTTGTCTTTATTTTGCTGCTTGGATTTAACCCAGTGCTGAAATTCCTGAGAGAAATTGGTCCAAAGCATTTGTGCTTTAGTCACTGGTGCTCTAGGCAATAGGCATCCGTTCACAAAGACAAAAGGCTAATCAAGAGACTTGAGAGGAAAGGCTTAGAACAAAGATGTACGTAAGGGTTTGGCTGTCTACAAGAAACCCTTATGTATCTAGAGGAGCAGGCAGCTATACTCTGGGCTGTGCATATTCTCAGTACCCAAGCTCTAGGCACTTAACCTGTAGTCGGCGTCCAAGCAGCAGACTTGAAAATATAGCAGACACCGAAAAGGCCCTATGAAAATATTGGTTTTGTTTGGGTTATTTGTTGTTCCAAACTTCTGTCCATTTCTTAATTGGGCACTAGGTTAATGGAATAGAAGTTTTAGTTGCCATACATCTCAACAAGTATAGATACTATAGAATTAGTTGAGAAAAGGCACTAGTAAAAACAAAGGAACAGAAACAAATCCACCCATAAATATTTAATATGTCTGCTTTTTTCCCAAAAGCATATGAGGCATGAAAAGAAAAACAAAGTTGCACCTATACACATGAGCAACAACAACAAAATCAATAGAAATTTTCCCAGAGTAAAAGGTTAGACTTACTGGAAAATGAGTTTATATCATTATTTAAAAATTCTCCAATACATAAAAGAAAAATTTTTTAAAGAAAATATGAAAGTATGAAAATAAGAAAAATAAGACCTCAGTAGAGAGACTATCAGCAGGCATAAATTATTTAAAAGGACAAAAAAAGCTGAATTTAAAAGGAATAATAACTAAAAATTAAAAATCACTATGAAGCTTAATAACAAATTTAAATGAGGTAATAGTAACAATCAACACTTTTGAAATAGTCTCCGAAAAACATGGAACACTATTAAGCATACCAAGATATTGCACAGTAGAAGTGACAGAAAGAGAAGCAAGAAGGGATAAGAAAAAATATTTGAATAAATGACAGAAATTTCCCCAAATATAGTGAATAACTTATATACTCAAGGAGCTCCCTAAAACTCAATCAGAATAAACTTGAGAGATCAGCACCTCTGCTCATAATCGAACTGTCACAAGTGAAAAAGAAAAGTAGAATTTGGAATTCAGCAAGAGAAATGTAACTCATCAAAAAGAAATTAAATCAGTCTACCACAGGACCCAGCAATAACCCTATTAGGCATATAACCAAATGATCCACATCCATACAACAAAGACATGTGTTCAACTATGTTCATATCAGCATTATTTGTAATAGCAAGAACCTGGAAGCAACCTAGATGTCCCTCAACTGAAAAATGGATAAAAAAAGATGTGGCAAATTTACACAATGGAATAATACTCTGGAAAAAAATTGGAATCTTGAAATTTGAAGGAAAAAGGATGGAACTTGAAGAAACCATCCTGAATGAGGTAACCCAGTCATAAAAAGAGGAACATGGTATGTACTCACTCATATATAGATTTTAGACATAGAACAAAGGATCACCAGCCTATTATTCAAACCGCCAGAGAAATTAGGATGCAAGGATGATTCTAAGAGATTCATATAAGGTCCCTCACAGGAGGGGAAAGGGACAAGATCTCCTGAGCATATTGGGAGTGGCGGGGGGCAGTGAGTGGAGAAAGAGGTAGGAGAAAGAGATGGGGATGGGAGGAAAGCACGTGGGACTAGGAAGATTGAGTCGGGGGAGGAATAGATGAGAGGAGAGAGAGAGAGAGAGAAAGAGAGCATAAAAGAGGGAGCCATTATGGGTTTGAAGAGAAAACTGACTCTAGAGAATTGTCCAGAGACCTACAAGACTGACCCCAACTAACAACTGGAGCAACTTTGGAAAGGCTACCATAAATGCCCTTCCCTACAATGAGATTGATGACTAACTTATCCACCATCATAGAGCCCTCATCAACTAGCTCATGGAAACAGAAGTAGACACCCACAATTAAACACTGAAATGAACTGGAATCCAGATGCAGAGAGGGGGGACAAGACCAGGCTGCAGAAACACATTGTTTAGGAGCTCCTCCTAAACAAGGAGGAGCTAATGGGCCCCCAGACTGATAGCTGGGAATCCAGCATGGGACTGACTCTGACCTCCTGAATATGGGTCTCAGTTAGAAGTCCTGAACAGTCTAAGGATCCTCATACAGTGGGACCAGGATGTATCCCTGGTGCATAAAAGGACTTTGGGAACACATTCCCCATGGAGGAATACTCCCTTAACCTAGAGACAGGAGACACGTTCTAGTTCCTACTTCAAATGACTTGACAGATTTAGATGACCCCTCCTGGAAGGCATCACCCTACTTGTGAAGTGGTGGGGGGTGGTGAGAGGGGAGGGCGTTTGGGGGACATGGGAGGGTGGAAGAGGGAACTGCGATCAATACGTAAAATAAAAATAAAAACTAAGTTATATTTTGCTATATTCCACCAATACATTCTTACCCTTTCAAAAAGAAAAGAAAAAAGAAAAGGAATGACCCCCAGCATAATTAACAGTTGATTTTCATAAGAAACTAGAAGGCAGCAGGCTAACATAGTCACAGTGAAAAGCCAACAGTTATCACACAAGCATTCTACACACAACAACATTATTACTCGATATTACACGGATGAAAACATTGCAAAATTAAGTCAATTTGAGTATTTTAAGTGTTAGAAAAATTAAGACGTTGCCAGTAGGAATACTTTGGGATGGAATGAAAGGACACCAGATGGTGACTCAATTTCACACAACAAAAAAAGAATACCAGGAAAGATAAATATGTGGGGGAGTATTAGAAAACTGTACAAATGCAGTTCACATATTTTTTAAAAATATTAAAGTTCAATTTCACAAAGCAATAATTATAACTCTAGAACAATAGGCTCAACTATATAAATATATAATTCATGATATTAATGACAATAAAAAAGAAACAGCTATATAGAAGCAAATTTTATACAATATCAAAAATAAGTTTGTAATATGAACTATTTTGTATAAATTAAGATTCTAATTACAATCTGCAGATCACCTAGTTTGGAAAATGACTGAAAGTGTATACATCAAAATTAAAAACAATGGAGCAGAGTATGTAGGGTAGTGCATGACTTAATCAGCATTGGCAGCCACAGGCAGGTGGATCTCTGTGAGTTCGAGGTCAGTCTGGTCTACAGAAAATTCCAGGACAGCCAGAGCTACATAGTGAGACCTTGTCTCAAAAAATAGAAATAAAAGTAAACATAAAACAATGGGCCGGGCAGTGGTGGCTGACTCCTTTAATCTCAGCCCTCAGGAGGCAGAGGCAGGTGGATCTCTGTGAGTTTGAGGCCAGCCTGATCTACAAAGCAAGTTCCAGGACAGCTAGAATTACACAGAGAAACCCTGTCTCAAAAAAAATCAAGTAAGTAAACAAATGGAATCAGAGCTATCCAAGCAAAAGAATGAATCTGGATACCCACTTCACAAGCTTTATAAAATTAAGTTTAAATGCATCAGATTTATAGTTAAGATCTAAATCTATAGTCTGCTGGAAGAAAAATTATCTCTAGGTCTTTATGATATTATATTAGATAGTGGATTGATATAAATATTTGTAGCCTCGTATTAGCAAATTGTTTCATGCAAAAACAAACTGACATGAGGAAAAACCAGATCAATTAGATTTAATCCAAATTTAATTTTTTCTGTGCTTCAAATGACACCATTCAGAAACTGAAAGTAGGCCAAGAGAGGCAGTGCCTTCAATCCCAGCACTTGGGAGGCCAAGGCAGGTAAGTATCTAGAGTTCAAGACCAGTCTGGTCTTTGTAAAGAGCTCCAAGCCAGCCAAGGCTACATAGTGAAACCCTGTCTCAAGTAAATAAACAAAAAGAAAATAAGAGCTAAATTTATGTAATAGGAGAAAATACTTATATATTTTATATAATACCACATCTGGCAAGATATGGTATTCAAAATGTAAATAACTTTTAAAACTAAAAATGAAAATATTAAATCCCCATCAAATATGGCCTAAGTATTGGAATAGATGCTTTTCTTTTATAGTAGTTTATTAACTAGTTAAGAATTTCTTACAATGTGTTTTGATCATGGTCACCCCTCCCCCATAACTCCTCCCAGATTCACCTCCTCTCTTCTCAACCCTGTTCTTAACTTTTCTTTTTTAAATAGCCTACCTAGTCTAGCTTGTCTTGCCCATACACTTATGGTGTGGTGTCATCCACGGAGCTTGGTACGTTTACCAGGAGCTCCTTTCTTAAAGGAAACTGACTTTCCCTTTCTCCCAAATCATCAGCTGACAGTAGCGTTTCAGTGCCTCAATATGGAAACAGGAAGCTACTCAAACTGGAAACAGAGCTTCAGGCACTTCTTAGCCTGGCCCTGTGGGGACACAGCAACACAGCTGGGTGAAATTCGCCTAAATGACCCACAGCCCACAGAACAGAGTCAAGAAAACTCAACACACAAGCAAAGCTGGGAGTCCACAAGAAGATAATGAACCAGTCAAAATCCGTGCAGCCCACATCAGGACCAGGACACAAAGCTGAAGATATGCCATGCATAAAACAGCTGTTTTTCTAAAGGATATACGAACCTTGTGAAGATATGGTTGATGCAATCTATCATTAGAGAAATGCAAATCAAAATGGCAATGCTTTATATCCAGTAGGATGGTTACACCATAAAATAAAAGTCAAAGAATGACAAGTTTGGGTGTGGACAAAGACAAATTGAGAACTTCATCCATTCCTGGTGAGGATAAAAATAGTGCCACTACTGTGGGAAACACTTTGGCAATTCTCTTAAAATTGAATGAGATTTCCTTTGTAACCCAGTAAACCAAGAAAACTGAAAGCATGTGTTTGTACAAAAGCTTTCACATGGACAAGCATGGTGCCATATGCCTTTAATCCTAGCACTTGGGAGGCAGAGGTGGGCAGAAGATCACTGAATTTGAGGCCAGCCTGGTCTACATAGTAAGATCTGGGACAGCCAGAATTTCACGGTGAGACCCTGTCTCAAAAGAACAAACAAACAAATAAACACATAAATAAGCTTGTATGTGAAGTCAAAAGTGGCATTATTACATAACTAAAAAGTAGAAACTACCAAAATTTCTACCAACCAAAAAAAAAAAAAAAACAGATAAGCAATAGTGATACATTTGCACAATGGTATAAGATTCAACCACAAATGAGAATGAAGTATTAATGCATGCTATAACACGGGTGAACTTTTGATATGTCATACTATATGAAAGAAGTCACATATATTATTTATGTATATTATACAGGTATAGAAAGTAGGTTAGTGGTTTTCAGGCTGTGAGAGGGGGGCTGGAAGTGATACTAACAGGCAGAAATGCTCTGGGTTTAGTGTGATGATAATACAGCATGGCCAATGTGCTAAAAACTAGACTGTATATTTGTTTCTCAAATTATAATTTTGTATGTGTACATACATAGTTTAAGGAGAACTTCACACCCTCCCTATGCACTTGCCAAATTTAGCTTTAGAGATATGATCAACTTCAGAATACCTACTAAAGCTGCAGTAATAAGGGCCATTGAGTCAGAAGGTTAGCTATGGCATTAGTATGTAGAAGACAGGATTCCACGTGGTCCATAATAGCTGATTGGGACTGCAGATAAGCTGACCCAGGTATGTCTTGTCACGGGGGACTAAGGTCAAGCTGATGAGCTGGGAAGTCACTGGACTTGTGTGTCAAAGAAGTAAAGGAAAGGCCAACTAGCTTTGTGCTCTCTTAAAGAAGAAAATCCATCTTGACTTTCTTAAAACCACAAGACCCACATAAAATTCTCTTGATCTGTAGCCACAGTTGTGCAGGAGCAGAAAGTGGAACGCCATGTGCTGGTTAGCTTTTGTCAGCTTGACACAGATTAGGACTACCTTGAGAGATAGAACCTCTGCTGAAAAATCCCCTTCATTAATTGGCCTGCAGGCATGTCTGTGGAACATTTTCTTGATTGATGACTGATGTGGAAGGACCCAGCCCACTGTGGGTACAGGTAGTCCTGAAGTGTGTAAGAAAGCAAACTAAGCAAGCCATAGGGAGCAAAACATTAATGAGCATTCCTCCACTGTTCCTGCCTCTGCTCCTGCTTGTGTTCCTGTCTTGACTTCCCTCAATGATGGACTGTGAATGGGATGTGGAAACTAAATAAGCCTTTGCTTCCCAAGTTGCTATTGGTCCTGATGTTTATCACAGCAATAGAAAGCAAGTTAGTACCTGGGTGGTGATGGCACACTCCTTTAATCTCAGCATTCGGGAGGCAGAAGCAGGCGAATATCTGTGAGTTCAAAGCCAGCCTTGTCTACAAAGCTACACAGAGAGATCCTGTCTCGGGGTGGGGGGAGAAAATTAGTACACATCACCAGTTCTGGAAAGTATTTACAAGTTGGACCCTAGGGAGTGTGCTTTGACTTTTTGTATATAGGCGAAAATATTGTGATTGTTTTTATAATATGCTGAGACTCAGCCTAAAAGAGATCAAGAAGAACCAAAATTGGACAAGAGAAGCATCCCCTAAGCATCTCAAACCACTGCCATGGGTTCCTGCCTGCTGGCCTATTCAACCAGCATCTCATGAGCATTGCATCGGATTGCTAGTACTTGCTGGAATTTGGACAGTGAAGGAAGACATTCCCTTTGGGAAACTGGCTGTGCTCCTTTCAGTAGTGCTGCACAGCTGCACCGAGAGCACAGCCAACTTCTATGTAAAGGTCAGTTCCTTCTGTGACCAGAAAGCAAGCTAAGTCAGAGGCTCACAAAGGGGTGGGGGGCAACTGATAGACAAAAACTTCTATGGGGATGATGGAGGTCCAGGCACAATATATGCTGTAAACGAATAGCAGGTTTGGATCTGAGATAGTTACATGAAACTCAAGAGCAAAATCTCTGGTTTCTTTGCCTCAGGCTTACTCCCCGCCCTGAAGATTTGGTTTGAATCCCGCGGTCCCATGTATGTAGGCCAAGAGCTGGCCACTTCCTTCCACCACTAGTTTCAGCCTTGGTTTGTAGGCTTCAAACAGATGATATTTGCAGAGACAATGTACTTCACAGTTCAGCATTGAGTCTGCTGTTCATACACCTTAAGGAGTCCATACCTTTCTGAATCTCGGTCTCTAAAGGTACATATAACAAAACTAAAGCCTGTAACAGAACTCAAAATGACACCAATATGAATTATCAGTTCCAGAAAGGAAACAATCGAACTTTAGTAGTCACAGCTACAACTATGTCATGGATCAAAGACCCTTGCTGGCCTTCTCCAAACTTCCTACCACAGAACAACACTTAGGTACATTGGCAGTAGTCCCTCACCAGAAGAGATGGAATCCTGCATACCCGTGTCCTTTAAGTCAATAACAGTTTGAGGACACATTTCAGTAATGAAGCACCCACAGGTACTCTATCCATTAAACTTTTAGAGAAATGACACACAGAAAAGAAGATATAACTACAATTAATGAGCTCGTCATTCGTGTGTGTGTGGTTTTTTTTTAATTTATATTTTTGAATTGACATTAAAAGTAATATCTTTCATGATCTCATTTTGATCCTTACTCTTTTCTTGTTCATTCACCTCCACTCTTCCCCTCATAAAAGAAAAAATGAGAAAGAAATTAGGAGAACGAATGTACAAAATACCCCAAGCTGCCCATATCAATGGGAATGGAATCATACAATTGCAGGAATGTGTCATAAATGGTAACTGAACATGACATTTAGGTCATATCAGTTAGAAATGAACGCCTACATTAAACCAATAAATTTTGAGGTGATTTGGTCATTGTCAGTGCTCTCTAATTGATCAATAAGGTTAAATTGCTTTAAGTGGCTAGTCAGGGAGAACTGGTGTCTTATTTAGGGTTTCTATTGCTGTGAAGAGACACCATGACCACTGCAACTCTTCCAAAGGAAAAACATTCAATTGAGGTGGCTTACACTTTCAGAGGTTTAGTCTAATATCATCATGGTGTGACAAGGCGATGTGCAGACAGATGTGGTACCAGAGAAGGAGCTGAGATTCCTTCCTATTGTGGGCAACAGGAAGTGGTCTGAGTCTTACACTGAGCGAAGGTTGTGCATAGGAACCTGCAAAGCCTGCTCCCACTTCCTCCAACAACGCCACACCTCCTAAGAGTGTTACTCCTTATGAGATCATGGGGACCAATTACATTCAAACTACCACAACTTCTATTTGTCTAGCATGTGCCTCTCCACACTTCATTTTTTGTTGGAAAAAATAATATCTCAAAGTAGAAAGCTCCATTGTTCCCTAAGGAGCTCCATGTCAGCTCCCACAAGTGAAAGTCAACTATAGTTTCTATAATACCTGCCATATTTCTGTAGTGGAATAATTTTTTAAATAAAACAATTTGCTGTCATACACAGCAGAAACTGTGGTATCACAAGATCCTCGGTATGGAAAGCTTTGGAATGCACCAAGAATAGTAAATAAAACCTTTCAGACAAAGAAAGTTCAGTTATATGACTCCACTACATTTATACTTGAGTAGTCTAGAAAACAAGTAAGGTAATAAATAGGTTAATTTTGAGTATTGAGGGTACGGGTGGAATGGGTGGCAAAATGCCTGCTGTTTAAGTGTATAGAACAGCAAGAGTAAGAAAACTTGAGCAGGCACAAAAGGACACACCCCCCATGGAGGGACACTCCCTTAACCTAGAGACAGGAGAGAAGTCCTAGTCCCTACTGCAGATGACTTGACAGATGTAGATGACCCCTCTGGAGGGCATCACTTTACCTGTGGAGTGGGAGGGGAGGGGAGTCAGGAGGCATGAGAGGGTGGGAGAGAAAGAGGGAGGGAGAGGGAACTGGGATCCATATGTAAAACCAAAATAAAATAAGATAAATCAAAAAGAAAGAAAGAAAGAAAACTTGAGCAGAATTACTTTGTCCTGACTACTGTGACCTTGAGCTTAACTTTCAGTTTTCCCATCTGTAAAATGAATGATGTTAGTTTTTTTTTTTTCTTGCAAATGACCAATGTGTCTTGTTGCAGCTACCTTTGTCTTAACATTGATCTCACTATCTGGAATTAGTCATGCTCCTCACTAATCAACGAGCACCCGTGGCTTTTTTCACAGGGCCATTCTCAGCATTAGGCAAAGTGCTTACCATTTTTAAAGATTACATAAATATTTACCTTTAATTCATTGACCCATAAAATACTGCACAATCAGGGAAAAGACATTTTTTGTGCTGGAGAGATGGTTTTGGTGAGTAAGAGCACATCCTGCTCTCTTGGAAAATCCAGGTTTGGGTTCCAATAACAATGCTGAATGGCTCACAAGCTCCTGTAAATCCAGCTTCAGGGAATCCATGCCTTTTTTTCTAGCTTCCATGGGTATCTTCTATCTCATGCACAAACCCACACACAAACATATATAATTAAATTTTTTTACAAAATTAAATCTACTAAAAAGGAGCATAGTCAGAAGAGTTGGGAGAAAGGGGTGATTAATATAAAGATACACTGTATTAAATTCTCAAAGAACTAATAAAAAGAAGATACAAGTGAGGCAAATCTATTCTATCTATTGACTAACATCTAGAACCTTGAAGTAAAGGAATGAAAGGGGAATTTATCTTAGGCCATTTGATGAAGGCAAGAGGGTGAGAGGATAAAGTGAATGAAACATGAAACATACAAGGGTCAGAAAATACAGTAAGTGAAAATAATGGAAGGTCAAATGAGACCAGTACACTTCTAAAAGTGAAATTTATATTAGTTCATTCAGTATAACATTATTAAAAGGAATATGATATTTAAATTAAAGTTTATTTTAATTATATAACCTACAGTACAAAACTAATGAAACTATGAGGGATGGACAAATAGCTCAGACTATAAAATGTTTGCAACACAGTATTTTATTTTGTTTTGTTTTTTGAGACAGGGTTCTCTGTTCAGCTTTCCAGCCTGTCTTGGAACTCACTGTGTAAACCAAGCTGGCCTTAGACTCACAGAGATTTACCTACCTCTGCCTCCTGTGTGCTGGGATTATAGGTGTGCACCACCACTGCCTAGCTCAGAATTAGTATATTTAAAAGCTGGGCATTTTGGTGTACTATTGTACACTCAGCAAAGCCATGACCTTATGTGTGCTATCAATTTTCTCTTTACACTCCATATGATGTTTTGGACATTCATTCATTATGATACATTTAGATCTAGTGTACTCATTTGAACTCTGGTGTGGATGGTTATTTAAACAAGTTATTGGTAATTGATAGTTGTTGGGAGAGGGAGAGTTTGTTCCACAGATTTTTATTTGTAGTTGTGTTCTTTCCCCATTATTTTACTATTAAAATATGCCTCAGTGAATATCCTAAAGAGGAGACTTCATGGAGATTATATATGCTAGAGATTTTTCTCTAGGGCACATACTTAGAAGTGTAATTACTAAGCCACAGGGAGTGCTTACCCCTGCAAGTGTAATTGTGAGTCTTAGGGGGTGCTTATCAGGTGTTTCCAAAAGGCTCTCCAAAGTGATTGAACCAATTTGCTCTTTCAGTACAAGTGTGTGATTTTCTACTTCTCAACATTGTTTCAACACTTGATATAAGCAGGCATTGATTTAAAAAAATAGAGAGAGGTGATTGTAAAATGAGCAATCATTATGATACACATTTACCTGATTACTAGTGGAGTTAAGTATTTTTCACTGATTCCTGTCCAGCTGGTTTTCTTCTTCTTCAAAGTACCAGTTACATCCTTGGCTCATTTTTCTATCACGCTGGCTACTTGCCATGCTGATTTGTTGTCATTCTTTATGTAATCTCTGTATAAATCTAGTATCAGATTTTATAGGTCTTTAGTCTGTTTATACATATTGCCTTTAATTTTGATAGTTTATTTTGAATCATTCATGTGAAATGTGATTTACTAATCAGTATTCAGTTTCAATGAGAATTGATTCACAAGCATTTAAAAGCAATAATTGAGAAAGTGGTTTGAATGTAAGTTATAAAAAATTAAAAGTTTAGAGTACTAATGTGTATGTGTTCCTGAATATTAAACCCAGGACCTCACACACACTAAGCACATGCTGTCAACACTAATATATACTCTCATACTCAAGGAACATTTTTTTAAAGATTTATTTATGTATATGAGTGCTCCATTTGCATGTATGCATGCAGGCCAGAAGAGGGCATCAGATTCCGTTATAGATGGTTTTCAGCCACCATGTGGTTGCTGGGAATTGAACTCAGGACCTCTGGAAAAGCCACCAGTGCTCATAACAGCTAAGCCATCTCTCCAGACCCCAAGGAACATTCTTATATTTACATCCTTCAGTCTTGGAACACAGAATAAATTCTAAGTTAACATGGAGCTGTCTGCAATAGGACAGAATAGGGACTTTCAGAATTATCTTACACATATGTCAATAGAGTTTTGAGAAAGATGACAAGAATACACAACATGTGGTACTGACACAACTGGAGAAAGAATGTAGACCTGTATTTTACACAAAAATCAATTCAAAATGAACTAAAGACTTAAAATTATGGCCTGAAATTATGAAATAAGTAGACATGAAATGAATAAGAATTGGGGAAGGGGACTCCCAAAACACAGGAAACGAAAGCAAAGAAAAAAAAATAATTCAGGGTTACCTCAAACTGAAAAGCTTCTATAGAACAAAGGAAGAAAAAGTGAAAAGACAGATGCAGAATGGTAAAATATTTTCAAGCTATACTTTTGGTAAGAGACTAATATCCAGAGCACATAGGGTACTTACGATACAAAACAATCAACATCAAAATCATATGAGATTTACCCAGTACCCACTGCCCTAACAATGCTCCAGGAGAACATGACCCACAGAATCAACTAAGAAGGGCTCATAGTGGTTCACAGACATGGACCGTGTATGGCACTGTGCTGGGTCCTCTGCATATGTGTTATGGTTGTGTAGCTTGGTATTCATGTGAGACTCCGAACAGTGGTAGTATGGGGTGTCTATGACTCTTTTGCCTTGGCACCCTTTTCCTCCAACTGAGTTGCTTTGTCCAGCCATGATATATGGATTTGTGCCTAGTCTTATTTAATCTTGTATGACTTGTTTGATGGATATTCCTGGGAGACCTGCACGTCTCTGAAGGGAAGCAGAGGAGAAGTGGATCTGGGGGAGAGGGGAGGTGGAGGGGTGTGACAGGAGTGGAGGGAGGGCAAACTTTGGTCAGGACATACTGTATGAGAGAAGAATAAATCAAAATCAGAAAAAAATGCAATAACCCAATTTTAGAACGGGCAATAGACCTAAATAGACATTTCTTAAAAATAAAAAAACCAAAAAACAAAAAAACCAAACAAAAAATATATACAAGTTGTTGAAAGGAATATGAAAACTCAATGTCATTAATTATCAAGAAATGCAAATTAACAACACAATGCAATATTCCCTCACCCCAATTAAGACCATCAATTAACAAAATGACAAAAGATAACAAGCATGTCCCTTATGAGAATGTCCCCTGACAAATTTTTGGTAGGCATTTAAAATAGTAAGCACAGAGTTACCATCCAGTCCAGTAATTCCATTTCTGGGTATGTACCTAAAAAAATTGAAATCAGAAGCTTTAGTGACATCTTCACTCTCATATTCATTGCTGCTGCATTAATTCTAATAGCTAAAGCTTTCATAGATGAATGAGCAGACTTTTTAAAAATGTGGTATTATAGTATAATATATAATTCAACAATTAAAAATGAGAAACCCTGCAGTATGGGTGAACCTTGAAGGCATTATTTTAAGTGAAATAACTTAGCTACAAAAAAAAATGTTAGTACTGCTTTATTTTTAAATAAAGTACTTAGACTAGTCAAAATCACAGCAACAGAAAGTAGATGCCAGGGCGTAGGCCAATGGGGGGAATGAAAATATATTGTTAATGGGTATAGAATTCTTGTCTTGCCAGTCAGTGATGGCACAGGCCTTTAATCCCAGCAATCAGGAGGCAGAGGCAGGCGGATCTCTGTGAGTTCGAGGCCAGCCTGGTCTACAGAGTGAGTGCCAGGATAGGCCCCAAAGCTACACAGAGAAACCCTGTCTTGAAAAACAAAACAAAACAAAACAAAACAAAACAGAATTCTTGTCTTACCAGATTGGAGGAAAAAAAAAAAAAAAGAGTTACCAAGACAGATGGTTGGTAGTGGTTGCACAATGATTTTTATGTTTTTAACACCACTGAACTGTATATAGAAAATACTAGAAATACAAAATTTATGTCATGTATGTGTCAATACAAGAAATCTTGAGGGAAAGGTATGTAAATTCATATACCTCCTATTGCTAGATAGGGTCTGGTTTCATACTCCTTCTCTTGAATATGGGCTTAGTTGTTCATTCATTTGAAATGGCTTACCCTGAAATAGACTTTTGCTCTTCATTTAAGCTGATAGGAAAAGAGAACTCTTTATTCAGCGATATTTTGAAAAATGAACTTATCTGGCAGAAGAACTTCACACATCACTGGCTTTAACACTTCTTTCATGTGGCACATATAAATAGATCCATGACTTTTATTAGAGCTTTTAAACTTAAAAATTAAGTGGAATAAAAGTTTACAGACTGATATATTTCTACTATACTCCTGTTAGCCTGCCAGGGCTGCCATAACAAAATAACACAGATTGGGTATGAAGTGAAGTTGATTTTTTACTATTGTGGAAGCTAAAAATCCAGGAGCAAGGTGTTCTCATGATTTGTTCCTGGTGAGGGTCCTCTTCCTGGCTTACAGATGGCTACCTTTTTAGTGTGTACTCACATGGCTTTTCCTCTGAGAGGAATGAAGAAAGAGGGGCAGCATGCACATTCCTCTTGTAATTAAGGACACAAACCCTTTGTTAGTAAGGCTCCAATCTCAGACTGCATCTAACTTTTATCAGCAACGTAATGAGAGGTCCTATTTCCAAACTCGGTAGTCACATTTTGGCTGAAGGCTTTAAATGAGTTTGAGGAAGACAAAGTTTAGTCCACAGCAATAACCTAGAATTTTCTGAAACATAATGGGGGAAAATCACTCTTACTTCTTTAGACCACCTCCTCTCCTTAGAAGCAATCAGGTTGAGAAAAGTAGCAGGGTTTCTGAGAGTGTACTTGGCTGCACAGGCTTTCTGGTCTCCTAGTTCTTGTTTTTTTCCTAGTAAATCTCACAGGGGGTGGGGGGGCTTACCCTTTCTGAATAGAGGAGTGTTTTGCCGGGGGGGGGGGAAGGTGGGAGGGGTGAGAGGAGAGGAGGAATGGGAAATTGTGATCAGTATGTAAAATAAAAGAAAAATAAAAAAGAACTAAAAAAGTGAAATGTTTTCTTCTTTATGAGGTCATAGATTCTGGCTTAAAAGCCTCCTCTCGTTTCCCAGAGAACTTTTTAAATAGGAGTACTTTTTTTTTTTTAATTGGAAATCGTTTAATCAAAAGACCAGTAAGGGGGGAAAAACCCTTCAAAAATACCACTGACTTCATTTTGAATTGGCCTTCTACTTCTGGGCATGGATCCTGACCTTAAGTGTGGTTTGTATTCCCAGTGAGACTCTGTTGGAGAAAACTAATTGGTCCTTTGCAAGTGGATGACAATTGGAGACAGCTTCTGGCTTAGGGGTGTGAGATCATGTCCACTTGCCCCTCTCAGTTCTGGGACCCCTTCTGGTTTGGATCTGTGCAGGCCTTGTGCGTGCTGCCACAGACTCTGTGAGTTTACATTTGTGTGAGTCCTGTTGTGTCTAGAAGGCATTGTTTCCTTTGTATCTTCCATCCCCACTGTCTCTTCTTCAGGATCCCCTGAGCCCTGAGGGGAGGGAATTGATGGAGGGAGACATTCCATTTAGGACTGAGTGTTCCAAGGTCTCTTACTTACCACATATTGTTCAGCTGTGGGTCTCTGTGTTTGTTCCCATCTACTGCAGGAGGAAGCTTCCCAGAGGATGGATGAGCAAGGCACTGATCTATGGGTATAGAAGAGCCTCATTAGGAACCATTTTATTATTATAGTCTTCTAGCAAAACAATTGTAAGTTATTTTTCCCCTTGGCTCTCGGCCTACCTAGTCTTAGGTTCTTGACCACTCAAGCAGTCATAGGAGTAACTTTTGAAATGAAAAGATGAAAAGAAAAACGTACTTTCTCCAAAGCACACAGCAGAAAGAACTGCAATCTAAATACTAGCTAACCCTGGGCTTGCCTGAACCTTGGTATCCTACTCGCCATGACACACAGAAAATCCTGACACACCAGTCTTTGAGCCTTAGCCCCAGTGGTAGAATGGGGTAACTATACTTCACTTGGTAAATAGCTTGGCTGGCCTTGTGAACCTGAAGGATCCCATAGTGCTGGGTTAAATGGGTTCATCCTTGCCATGTGTGTCAGGACTTCATTCAGTAGCTAAACATCATTCCATCATGTGGGCATTTTGCATACTGGGTTTTTTTCTTGATTAGTATGTGGAAATTTGATTTTGTCTATAAATTAATCTGCTACGGACATTCATGTACAAGTTTTAGTGTCAACAAATATTTTAATTTCAGTACACTTATTTAGGACCAGAATTATTGGGCTGTGTGGCTGCTCTGTATCCAACCTTTTAAGAAACATTCTTACCAGCAGAGTAGGAATGTTCCAGCTTTTCTACATTGTCCCAGTGGGTGTGCAGTGCTATTTCACTGTGGTTTTGATTTCCATTCCATAATGATTAATTAGCAATGCCTAATAGACTTCAACACACCCAATCCCTGGGGCTCTGTTAGATTTTCTTCATTCTTTAGTTTCTTTGATCTTCACATAGCATAATGTCAATTGCTCTAGATTCAAGTTAACTAACTCTTCAATCCTCTTCAAACTCAAGTCTACTCTTAAGTCTTCTGTTCATGTTTTAGGTTTTTCAATTTCTTAATTTCTATTTGGTCTAACTTTCATTTTTCTCTCTCTCTTTACTGATACAGTGCATATCAGTATAGAAAGAAACAATATTCTCATACTTCCTTTTAGTTTTAGAAACATAACTTCCATTTGTTTCTTTTCTTGAAGATATTAATTTTATTAAGAAAAGAACTGACACTTGCTGACAGTGGTGACACACTCCTTTATTCCCAGCACTTGGGAGGCAGAGGCAGGAGGATCTCTGTGAGTTCGAGGCCATCCTGGTCTACAGAGTAAGTGCCAAGACAGCCAGTGACTTTACACAGAGTAACCCTGTCTCAAAAACAACATCATCAACAACAACAAAAGACTACCAACCAACAAACAACAACAAAAGAATTGACACTCTTCCCGAATATCCAGTAGTAAGCTTTAATTTCCATATCCCAAGGACATAAAATTGATCTAAAGTAGATCAATGTGCATAGCAAGTTTATATTAAAAATCATTCTTTATGCATGCTTCTCATATGCTCGTAAAGCAATCAGTGTGAAACAAAGTAAAAGCTTGGTTTTATGCTTGAATTAAGTTAAAGCATTTACCAACACTATAGCATATTGAAATACTATAGTACTTTATATATTGATAATGAAAGTAAAAAACTCAATACATACATCCCATTTTCTAACCTCTTGCTATTTATAATTTCAAGTTTATCAAATGTTTTTAGTGATTTCAATAAACAAATAGTACTATGTAAGCAATCAAAAGAGTCATATTTATTCAGGTTTCAAACTAAAGTTTCTCTTCTCAAAATATGGAGGAACACATAGTAATATATTTTTAACTTCCTAAGCCCACAACTAAACAGAGTGTACAGTATGACTTCATTATGTCATTATTAATGCACCCTCTTCACCAATGGCATCTTGGGAAATCTGAAAGTTCTTAAGCTTAAGCTTAAGACTTGAAGGCAAGTCTTCATGTTCTGTGTCACTTTCCTCAAGCTTAGCTGAATCAGTTTTAAGTATTGAACTTTTTTCCCTAATTGCCTTATCTTCAAGGAAATCTCGGTATATCCTTTTCATCTATATCTATGTTTTCTCTATATGTTGCAAGCTCCTTTAGTTTTACTTTATACTATGTTGCTACAGTATACTTCTACATTTTTTTTTTGAGACAGGGTTCCTCTGTATCTTTGGAGCTTGTCCTGGAACTAGCTCTGTAGACCAGGCTGGCCTCGAACTCACAGATATCTGCCTGCCTCTGCCTGCCTAGTGCTGGGATCAAAGGCATGAGCCACAACCATCCTGCTTACTTCTACCTCTTTTTTGATTCATACCCCATCTGAATCGTTAATTGATTTTGCTGACAGACTCACCATTTACGTTACAGTTCACCAAATCAAACCCAAACAATAGGTCTCCAACATGTGGAAGGCTCTATTCAATGGACACCAGTTGAAGGTGTGGAAGTAATAATTTCACTAGACCCAATATAAATGATAAGTGGGTGTTTTTATTGGGGAACAACTTACACAGATAATAATAAAGAACCACTGCATTATTTCTCTGTCCTTCCGATTGGGTCCAAGACCCAAGAAAGAGAGACCATGAGAGAGATACTATACCTCACGTTTTCCTCTTTTGGCTTCCGTCTACACCTGAAGCCACGCCCAAAGGGGGTGTGGCCACTGTTACAGGTCCAAAGGCTAGATGCCACCACAATTCTCCTTTTAGTCTAAAGAAAAAGGTTTTAAACCTGATGCAAAAACTATACAACAACAAATGTCAAATATATTCCAGGAAAAGGAAAGGTAAACATACACAAATTAAAACCTACTACCAGCAAGAGCAACATTGAGCAATAGACACATACTACAGAAGGCTTCAAATATTTGTATTAATTTTAGAGGCTTATTGTACCTAGACTTCTTCCATGTTACACTTCCAAAGCATATCATTCCCAAATATGCACTACACTTCAGATCTTGGACTGTGCTGCATCCTGTCACAAGAAACTCTTCCAGGTGTTTGGGGTGGTGTGGGCTATCAAAAGATAAGTCCAGAAAATACTCACATCAAAATCTGCAGCTTGTTGGCATCTATGAGGTAGATGGTAGCTTGAATGCTCATACACATCTAGTTCATATTTCTCAGGCTTTGTACTAGTGTGTGTGTGTGTGTGTGTGTGTGTGTGTGTGTTTTGAATATGACAGACAGACATTATCCTTGCACGTTAGAAACATTTCCACAGGAGGACAAAGTGTTTTTGGAATTTTATGTGTTACTATGGATATCCTGAGAGAACAGTCTTTGTGATGTTTTGTATCGAGAGAGAACTGTACAATGGAGAAATTCTATCTTTAGAACACATTGTTTTGAGGAATAATAACAATCAAGTCCATCACAAATTTCTTTGATATGAAGTGGGCTGTAATGCTTTCCAAATTCAGAATCAGCTGTTCCATACAGAAGAAGGTCTTTATTTTTGTACCGTCTTTTGCCTGACCTCAATCGTAGCCTTCTAGAAACCCTTAGTTTTCGCTCTATGACAATCTCTAGCACATTTGGAGCTAAACGACATAGTCCATCACAAATGCTAAAGGATAACACCACTCATCACCTCTCTCTGAATACCCAATTTCACTTCAAGTCTCTTATGATGAGAATCAACCCCAAAAAATACTGCACCACAAGCTCTACTTTACTGACGGGAATTTTTTTTTTTTTCCTACACAAAGCAAGAGGTTCCATGAATTCCAAAGCACACTATGCCCAAGTTCCTAGTGACTGAAAATATCTTTGACATTGTTTGCATAAAGAAATTGAGAGCTGTTTCAGAATGCCTTAGCTAATGTCTACTTGCTTCACAAACAGACCACACAAATATTGACAGGCTTTAGACTAATTGGGCTACCACACTCATAGAATAAAATCATGTCCTGAGCTGTAATCAATGAATTCTGTTGTTGTGGGATATTTGTACACCATGTGAAGTTATATTGCTATGATTGGTTTAATAAGAATTTGATTGGCCAATAGCTAGGCAGGAGGCTTAGGCAGGATTTTTGGGGAGAGAAAGGAAGAAGAGGAATTTACGTGCAAGGAATTCCAGAAGACATGGAGAGGAAACAAGAGGTCTAAGAGGGAAAGGAGGTAATACCATGTGATAGAATGTAGATTAATAGAAATGGGTTAATTTAAGTTATAAGAACTACTTAGGAACAAGCCTAAGCTATGGGCTGAGTTTTCATGATTAATTAATAAGACTGTCATTATTTGCTGGCTTGTAGTCCCAATGAGGAAGGACTGCTTACTACATTCTATCATATACTTCATTTTTCTGTATACATCGTACCTGCCACACAGCTCTAAATTCATTGTAATTCAGCAACAAAATCAACTCCTTCTTCCTTTTCTGTTGCCACAGATGCCCAGTTCTTAGTTCCTTTATTTGTACATCAAATGGCATATTTAGACTTCTTGTGTAACTCCAATAGTAGTTTTTTTCCTTTTTTGTCTATGTATTATTGATCTTGGTTTCCATGTGGGCTATTTTTATGTATCATAATTTTTGTTAAAACGTGACTGTTTTAAATAATATAATTTACAACACTGGAAGTAACATTGTGACAACCTCCAAAAGGCTTGACAGGTTTTGCTATCAATTGTTTACTTACCAACTTTTTTGACCTAAATCTTTAAGTCTTTCTTCCTTGTAGTGGATGGCCATCAAAATATCTGCTCCTTCAACTTAATTGGCCAGGTAGTTTTTGGAGAACAATTTCCTTAAACGTCTAAAACCAATAACTCTCCTAGCCTTTGCCAAGGGGCTGTGTGAAGGTTGGGTCGTACATTGGCACTCAAGGACAACTGCTAATTCTGTTTTAGGTATCACTCCCTATAATCTCTAGGTTAGCTAGGGTTGAGAATTTAGAGCCCTCTCTGGGTTTTCCTGGGCAGATGTGTTATACATAAAGAATATGCCTTCCAAGTGAGAAATCATTCCGCACACGAAGAAAAGTTCTTTAATAATACCACATGTCCAGCTTTGGCTAATGCCCAAAGAGGAGCTGGCCTAGAATATATTTTACTAATTTATATACACCTTAGGTATATGCATTCCACAAACACCATCATCCTTAATTCTCTTTTGGGTCCTGGCCCCAGGTTACAATTTGAACAATTAAAGCAGAGACAGGCCCCAGCAAGTCTGGCCACTAAGGCAGATGGGTATCTTACACAGAAAAGATACCACATATTGCTAGAATTATTTTAAACACTCCAGTATTGTTCTTTTAACAGTTGTTATCCAGAGCCATCTACCCACCTGGCAGAAGAAGAAAATTGGGTTCTTTATGCTGCCTGATAGAGGTAGGTTCTTTGATATAGAGATGGGTTTAATGACTAGTTGTAAACCAGGCTGTGTCCTTTCTCATTGGAATGGGGCCGGAAGGTTATCAGTTCTGGAGAACTATCATTTACATGTTAACATTCTGAAGTTTTCCTTATCTCTAACAGGCCTGGTTAGCCTGCTACTTATCTTTGGGCATAGACCTGAGGCGAGGCTCCTTAAGCTAAGTTTCACTTGTGTGGCTTCATGTCTCCTAAGCAAATCTATTAGTAAATCCTTTTTTTAAAATAACAATTCTATTGCTTTGATTGCATTTCTTCTACATCAGATACATAGATCCAAGCAGACACTCAGCCCTCCACATGCAAATGACCTTCCATGTTCCAAGGATTTTGTTGATACTTAAGGAAAAACAAAACAAAATAAAACAAAAATACCTTTGAACAATTCATTCTCTGGTTTTTCATTTTAAAATTTTTGACAGTTTGTTTTTGTCCCAAGTGTCCTCACAGCTTTTCACTGAATATACTCAGAGTCAAGTCAGATAAAGATGGGCCTTAGTGAAGTAATTTTCCAGGAAACTTCCAGGCATGGTAATCATGGCAGTTAACCTAATATGGAACTTAGCAGAAACTGAAAACTTGTCCCTGGCCCATTGGCTGTTATGGGACTGATTTTCAAAGAGATGTTGAGATGGTTAGTTTTTAAGCCTACCATGGGATGGGGCAGAGGAAAAATAAAATGAGAATTATGCAAGCTAAAAGGTAAAATTCAGCAATTTTGTGAATACATGTTCTTTGGATTATTACAAATTTTCAGTTAACTTCTAAAATTAAAAAAATGGGCACATTGACCTCTTTTGATTGAATTCTCATTGCTTTTATGGGGGAAAGAATTTCTAGAAGTCCCACCTTGCTATTTTCACTGAGAGCACCTGTCAGTTTTCAACTAAGCGGCAAGACCACAAATGCTACTGCAGACAGCGCCATCTGAATTTTGAAGGAAGTGTAACTGAGCTAGGACTCCTGGCAGTTATGCCGTTTAAGTATTTGTCTGCAGGAAAACTTTAATTTACACAATATAAGTTGATACTTGAAATTCTGTAATATTGAACAGTGGCCATTGCTCAAATGATTATTTTTTGGTCATAGCTTCATATAAAAATGCAGACAGTATGATAGAAATATGCATAGTATATATAGCAAGGTTTGCTATTTAATTCTTCTGAGTGAAATTTAAGATTGCATTTGTTCTCTAGTACTTTTAAATATTGATAGCCCATGCAGTGATAGCAGCATGTTTATTTAAAATACTGACACTATGATGTCTTAAAAATGACTTTTAGAACGTGTAATAAAACAGAGATGTAATAAACATGGATAGCTGTTTAAATAATGATAACATTTAGTATTTAACCCTAAAGATGTTTGGGATAAAAGTTTTGGGGGGAGGAGGAATTCAGGTGTAGAGTTACAAGCATTAAGGAGCAGGAGGCAGGAAGACGATGTCAAGGCCAGCTTGTACTACACAACAAGACCTCATCTTCAAAAGCAACAAAAATATTGTGGGAAGGTAGAAGGACAAAGTACAATCTCCATATGATCTCTGGGTGTCATTGTGTAACTATGAACTGCATCAGCTTTTCTAAATTACTAGATGAAATCATGAATAATGAAAAATTGCTGTCTTAATTACAGTTAATAATATCGCTACTTTAAATCTTTTGTATACATTAAGTAACATTACATTTTAAATGTTAAGAATAGCTATTAAAAACCAAAGGGTGGTGGCACACACGTTTAATCCCAGCACTCAGGAGTCAGAGGCATGGGATCTCTGAGTTCAAGGCCAGTCTGGTCTGTAGAGTGAGTTCCAGGACAGCCAGGGCAGAGAAAAGCCTGTCTTGAAAAAGAAAAGTATACCTGCTCTGTTTTCCTCTTATAGCCTCCTCAAACGATGTAATATTGTGAAACCCTGTCTTAAAAAATAAAAAAGGCAGAATAATTATTAGAGTATTAATAGAATATTACAGTTATTAAAATATTTTACATGACAGAAAACCACAAAGAATGAGATTAGATGCAAAAGCTTTATTAAAAGAAAAATAAAAGATTGGGTGGTGGTGGCACACACCTATAATTCCAGCACTCATGAGGCAGAGGCAGGCACATCTCTGTTAATTTGTGGCCAGGCTGGTCTACAGAGCCAGTTTCAGAACAGCCAGAGCTGTTACACAGAGAAACCCTATCTGCCCCTGCCCCAGAAAAGGAAAGAAAATACTACACTTTTTTGTTATTTACTTTCCAGCTTCTCTCATCATGTTCCCTATCTTCTCTACCTTCTCTATCCTAATTCTTAGCTAGTGATCACTGTATTTAAAAAAAATGGAAACATTCAGAAGACAACTACTTGGCAAAAGAATATTTGTAATGTTGTCACTTATGTGATGGCTGACCAGGACAAGGAAAAAACAACTCAATAAGCCTTGTCTCCCCACCATCTGTTCCATTCATGACATTACTTCTCTTACACAATTTCTTTGTTTCCCTTTGTGAGTTTATCTTCCTCGAAAGCATCCCTAAACAATTTAATTTTGATTTTCATTGGTTCAAGCATAATACTTGTAATTTGTTGTATATATTTGATTGTGGCTTCCTTCTTTCTCTCCATATTTTGGGGGCATTTTTCCATGCTATTGTATAAGCCTGTGTTTGGTTCATTTTTATTGCTGTACAGTTTTCTATTATATGAATGTAGCACAATCTGTCTTTCTGAACTGTCATGCCATCCGGAGTGTTTCTCATGTTTGACAGTTATAAAGCAGTGCTGTCGTGGATGTGCTTTGACATGTCTCCTAGTCTACAGAAGCACTTGAATTCGGCCTGACTTATGTAAGAAATGGTACATAACATTTTCCTGGGCCAATGTAACTACGGGTATGGTTTGTATTTGGAAGGTAGGATAGGGAATTTTCTATTTGACACCTGGACTGATGGAACCAGAGATAAGAATAACAAGACAATGAGAGGTAAGACTGCTAAGTCCTTTCCTTCCCTGTACTTACTCAGCTCTTCACCATAACATAGTATTTATACCCTGAGAACCATGGTTAGCTACCTACATTATCTCTCTCTCTCTCTCTCTCTCTCTCTCTCTCTCTCTCTCTCTCTCTCTCTCTACACACACACACACACACATATATACATTATCTCATATATATATATACATTATGTGTGTGTGTGTGTGTGTTGAGAGAGAGAGAGAGAGAGAGAGAGAGAGAGAGAGAGAGAGAGAGAGAGAGAGAGAGAGAGAGAGAGAATGATGTACTGGTTAAATGTGTGTGTGTATGCGTGTAATTTTTTTGTCTCTGACAAAGTAACTAAGGTCATAAACTAATGGATGACAGATTTGCAGAGATTTAAATCCATGCTCAAGTGCCTCCACTGCTTTTGAGTCTGTGGTAGGCAGAAGCATTGTGATTGGCAAGGAAGACAAAGCTGCTTACTTCATGACAAGCAGGAAGCAGAGAGTGAAAGAAAGGAGCCAGACACATGATAGGTTCTTCAAATATACGACCTCAGCAGCCTACTTTCCCCATATAACTCATGGCTGGACTAATGGATTATACCACAACTTCCTCAACTGTAAAATGGAAATAGCATTATTAATTTAAAGACGGTTGTTAAAGAAGAGTCGATGAGTTGGAATGTTTCATTTATTAACAGAGTAACTTTCTGGTTTTAGTAGCCCTAACTTGGAATAAATACAATTCACTAAACTGAGCATTTCAAAAGGTGTTTTGAGATCTGTGAGTGCTAAGTACTTGTTTTTTATTACTTGGGAAAGCAGAGTGGGCTGGAGACATGACTCAGCAGTTAAGAAAGAGCACTTACTTCTCTTGCAGAGCACCAAGGATCAGTTCCTAGCACCTTCCTAGTGACGCACAACCATTCATAACTCCAATTCCAGATGATCCCATGACCCCTGACTCCTGCAGGCTCCAGGCATGCACCTGCTGCATTCTGGCAAAGCACTCATGCACATAAAATTTTAAAAATCTTTTAAAAAAATGTTTAAAAACTAAAAGCTGGGAGTATACACAAAGGTTATTGTGTTTAGTTGTCAGGGCCTGCCTGGCCATCTGTTGTAAAGGGGGTGGCTTGTACATAACTTGTACGAGTCAACTTAATGTTTGATTAGCTGGCTGCATAACAGTGAGTGACAAAATAAAGTCCATTGCTCATCTTGTGGTTCAGAAACTCAGACCATAATATGTACTCTTTTTCAGAGAGTGCCTTGCCAACAGTTTTTCTGTATTATCCATCTAAAGTTTTTGTGTTATCCATCCAATTAAAAACAAATGCCCCATGAATGTGATCTGAGGGGACTAAACTGAGATTAGAGGAGCCAAAGTGCATCACACATGTCTTGCCTCTTGCTTCCAGTTCTTGGGTAGCATGCCCCAACTTTCTTCCATGGAGATTCTCTTTCCATAGTGACATTTCCAAAATGTTCAAAACCAGAAGCTATTGAGATCTTCTCAGATCTAGTTAGCTCATTACTTTCTACAACCTATTTGTCAAGACCAATCCCAGGAGTAGCCTGCATTAAAAATAGCATTTGCTGCCTGGTGATGCTCACAGCTTTCATCCCAGCACATGGAAGGCAGAGGCAGATGGATCAGTAAACTAGAGGCTAGCCTGGTCTACACGGTGAGTTTCAGGATAGTCAGAGTTCCATAGTGAGACCCTGTTTCTACACAATACCAAAAGGGGAAATAAATTAAAGGAAAGAAAAAAATTGGCCCTTCTATTTGAGGATGGGAGCATCCCAGTTACATTGAAAATGAACCTGCAGGATATTGTGGATTGTGGTCATCTTTTAGAAGTAATCTAGCATATGTAGTTTGTGAACCTTTGGACCTAGTTGACTCTGTTAGAGATGGACTTGCCTATGTGTCTCCATTTGCTAGTCCCAGATGATGAAGAAGCAAAATATTGGGTTTGTCTGAGAAAAGGGCATTTGAGAGAGATGAAGAAATTAGCCCTTTTCAGAGAGTGCCTTGCCACCAGCCTTGTCATCATCTGAAGTGATACATTAAGAAAATGCAGATGTAAGATTTCTTAGACCACTATATAGTCCCCTGAGCTCTCTTCCTCTTGGGTGTCATGGAAAATCTAAAGCGAAGCAGATAAAAAATCTTGAGTTGGCAGTTCAATAAAAGCTTCAGCTAAATTGTATAGGAATTTTGACACCTTTGATTGAATCTGTAAAACGCTTTTGGCCAATTTCACAATATCAATTGTACCAAACCATAAGGATAAAAGATCTTCCAATTAAAAAAAAAAGGCTTCAGCTTTTAGATGGTGTTTGTGGTTCTCTGAAATAACATAAACACAGTGAAGTAATCCATGCACAGACTTAGGAGAAAGGGGAACCAGCCTATTTGAGTCTCTGGTTCCTGAAATGCTGTCTGCTCGCCGAGTTTCTTCTGATTCTGCACTCCAGTGAAACATTCCATCAAAGTGAAATGTGGGGGTTGCGTGTGTCTTTAACGACAAGTCTGTTTGCTTCAGTATTGATTTTTGACTCAGAGCGATCCTCTGTGAGAGAACTCTGTAGGAATTAACAAGTGCTGCAGATATGACTTTTGACCCTCTGGTCCCCAGTGCACTGCTGCTCTTCCCCTTTTCTCCACATTCTTCAGCTGAAGGCCCCAGGGCAAAGCGTTTTTTTGGTTTTCTGTGCAGAGGATCCTCACCAGCCTGTAATTTCTCCTTCTTGTAGCCACAGCTGACATTCCAATGTTCGAATCTGTGTCCTCTCCTTCACGTCCCTATTGCATCAGCTTTGTCTGTCTGTGCCATGAAAATCCATCCCCTGCCCAATCTTCATCCCAATGCTACACCATGTATCCCAGAGCCATGTTAACAGGGCTTGGGCTCTGTGGTCTTCTCTAACCCTAGACCCATTTGCATTCAAATCAGCCAGGACAACCAATCCTTATCAAGATACATGTGTTAAAAACAAATATACGTATTATTATATATGTGTACACAGTGGGTGTTTATACATGCAAACATGCATGTACATATAAACATAACAAGTCACACATATTTCCATAGACAATCATCAGACTCAATATGATGTACATCCAGTTATACACAGATACACGCACATAAATGCACACATCCATATCCTCACATGCAATATACACGTATACACTCAGGGAAAGACCCTGCTCAGACCCAGGGAAGGTAATAGCTGGCTGTAAAGGGACTACATGGGGATTGTGACTATATATACATATATATGGATCATGAAAACGGTAACTATCATGACATCAGAAGTCAGTCATTTTCAAGACCATCTAGCCCATAATACTGACTCATAGATAATCTCACTACCATGGACCCTTTCACATTAAAGAGAATTTTCAGGCTCACTACCATTTCTGAAAAGGTAGCTTTGTCTCAGGTGCCTTGTGTGATGTGTAACCCATATTAGATTGTTCTGGTCTCACAGTGACCCAGTAAAAGTAACCCCAAACACTAGCTGTCTCTCTGAACACATCACAGATGGCCTATTTTCCTTTTGGTTTCAAGAATTCTTTCACATGCATTACTTTCAGTGGATTTTGAGTTTTGCAATAATGCTGTGAAGTAGGAAAGTTTGGCATTGTCATCCTTAATTTGCAGCTGAGTCTCACGAGGTTAAAGAACTTTCTTAAGCCTGTAACTGCTAAGAATCTAGAAGCCAGACCAGATCTTATCCATCCATTTCCATGCTCCGGTTTCAGTACTGTTGTATATTTCTTCCTTTGTTCATTTCTCATGTATTTACATTCCCAATAACTTTCTAGGGACCGTTCTAGGTACTATGAAAACAAAACAAAACAACAATGACAACAACCTGAGTGAGACAGAGGCTTGACTTCAAAATCATTGTCATTTTAGAGGGGAGAAAGACCCGTAGAGAGAAATATCACCGTATCACATGCCAGAGGCTGGGACAGGCTTGGAAAAACTGGCTAGAATAACTGGTTCTGCTGAGGAAGTCTGCAGCGCCTGGTGGGGGTGGGGTAGGGGTATGCTGTTCGAAAAGCTGCTTTCCTATGTAGTGCTTTTTATCTGTGGGAAAACTGGTTGGCCTCTGTGAAACTGTAAAGTTAGTCACGTTCACCTACCTCTGTTTTCTGCAGGGGCTGTGAGGCGGTGGTGATTGATTGCAGTACAGTTTCAAAGTCAGTGCAATATGAGGTCTTCAATTATTTAGGAGTCAGTAGGATTTCTGCTTACCACAGCTAAATTATTATGGTCAAGAAACCACATATTTGAGTGTATCCTTTAAAATTGGCTATGTAGTTACCTAACTATTTTAGAAAATGGGTTACAGGTGAGAAAATTCTATGTCAAAACCAAGTGAAATGTTATCGTTTCTATGATGGTTGTATGGCTCGTTTGGATTTGTTCTTTTCATTTTTAGATGTTTCTTTAGTCTCTTTCCCTCTCTCTCACCGAATCCCTCTCTCTCCTTCCATTTCTTTCTTCATCTTATGGAAAATTCCAAGCATACTCACTCAAGTGTTGTAGAATAGCATAGTTTATAGCCAACCTGTACTTTAAAAAACTAGCAACATTTTACCAGCCTTCTTTCATGTTTTTCTTTAGTCACACCTTTGGGGAGAATGTTGTTTTTAGAGGGAGTGAAAGCAGGAATATAAGAGGTATTGAAGGGAGGGGGCATGGAAGGGATTAGAGGGAGGAAAGGGAAGGGGGATGTGATGTAATTATATTGTAATCTTTAAATAAATAAAAAAAACTATGGTCTTGTTATTTAGAAAGTTTTGAAAGAATGTCAAAGCAGAATGAGAAAGTGTATATCTTTCCATCCATCATGACTCTATAGTTGTAAAGAATTACACGATTTAAATTAAAAAATTAATGAGCTGTCTCCTGTGGCATTTATACATTTAGTAGCATGCAACTCACCTGGACAAGGCAATTTTGGCAGAGTTCAGCCAGAATAAACAATTATGTGCAAGTTTTTGACTGATCACCTCAGATAAGAACAAAGCACAATACAAGAATAGATATATTGACATTTTCACTTTATATAAAGATATCATTGTTGTCACTGTTCTGGAAGCTCATTATATTTGGCCCTTAGGATAGCACCTTCATTTTTTCTCTCACTGGAACTATAATTTCATTTGTTTCCTTGTCCTCTGTTTTCTGGAAGTCAGCCTCCTTAGTTGGGGGATTTAACATCACGGGCCCCAGTCGTAAAGCTGGGGAGGCAGCATTGGACTAAGCCAAGCCTTCTGAATGTGGGTGCCAGTTAGGAGGCCTGGGCAGTCTATGGGGTCTCTAAGAGTGGAACCAGCATTTATCCCTAGTGCACAAATGGACTTTGGGAACCCATTTTCTCTGGACAGATACTATTTCAGCCCAGATAACTTGAGGAGGCCCTAGGTCCTCCCCCAAGAGATATGACAGACTTTGATGATCCCCCATGGAAGGCCTCTTCCTCCCTGGGGAGTGAATGAGAGGTGGGATGAGGGGAGTTGGTGATGGGCATGGGAGGGTGGGAGGGAGAGGGAACTGGAATTGATATGTAAAATGAGATTGATTCTAAATTAAATAACAAATGTATAAACAACATAAAAAATATCTGAAATTGTACTATATTAACTATAAGGTAAAAAAAAAAAAAACTGTAAGTCTCTAATTACAGTACAGCTGTTAGCCAACACCATCACCAGCATAAGATATGGGTAGTTGCTTCAACTAGAAGGTCTTATGACTTATTTTTATTTTATGTGTGTTTCTGTATGTGCATACCACCGGTATGCAGGTGCCTGCAGAGGCCAAAGACTGCAATTCCCTGGAGCTAGAGTCACGAGTATCTGTGAGCTGCCTGATGCGGGTGCTAGGAAGCAAAGTCCTCTGGAAGAGGAAAGTACTCTTAACAGATGAGCAGTCACTTCATCCCCTCACATGTAGTTTTATTCCCAGACTTATAGGCTTTGGCACTATTTTCATAATAGAAACAATGAAATTATAAAGGAAATTGTAAAGTAAATCAGTTCATATAAAGAAGACGAGACATAACCTATTAGACATTGTTTATTTATATTATATCACATAATAAAAACAGTATACAAAAATTCTATATCCAAGATGAGCTCAACTCTATAAAAAAAAAGTGCCTGGAAATGATATTGGGAGGTAATGTGCCAAGAGGTTAACAGTGGTTGCTTCTGAAAAATCAGGTTATGAGTGATTCTATTTTATTTCTTTTTATACTTTTCTGTCTTTTTCAAATTTTCTACAGTAAGCATGCAATTACTTGCATAATAAGAAAAACATTTTTTTTCTAAATAAAAAGACAAGCAAGTCTCATAATCCCAATGCCTAGAAGCAGATCAGCCAATCTGTTTTGAATGTTTCCAAGGCAGTGAACCAGGCAAAAAAGTAAGAAGGATGATTTCAGAGTCCCCAGGGGAGACTTGTATAGTTAGTTCCTAGGAAACCAGAAGTTTTAGCCACTCAAAACACATGTAAGTGTTTTTGGTGTGAATCAAAACCTTCCATTAGACATAATTTCAACAGCAGCTGTTACACAACCTGTATAAACTATTTTTGGTGTGAACCAAAATTTTAACAACATAGAAACTCTGTTAACTATTTCATGGTCCCATAGGTGCAAGCCTCATCTACCACTAGCCAGGATTAGCTGCCTTTATTTAGGGGGAAAGCCTAATGCTGTGGTGGGGCTGAGAAGGACTGCTTGGCCAAGAATCAGGACCGCCCTCCTGAATGTCTCTCTAACTGCTTTACGTTACTCCTCATTTTTGAAGGCGTTTGACATCGCTTTAAAAATCAACAGATTAAAGTAAAGTTATAAGTAATTCCAACCCATTCTCAAAAGAATAACACAACTATGTAAATAATGACGTAGGGTTCTCACTTCCTCTAGTTTCTTCCATCAAGAGTAAGCAATGTTAATCTGATGTGTGTCTTTACACCTTTATGATATATAGCATGTTCAAACACACAGTGGATAAAGCTCCTCCTCAATGTCTTTTATTTGAAAAACTACAGAATCCTGGGCCCCACCCTAGGGTTTAAAAAAAAGAAAACCCAACTTTTCAAAGAACTTGAGTGAATCCTATAATCAAAAAGGGCTTGGTAAAAGTTCTGTATACATTATATTGTAGTTTGATTTTACCCCTTACTATATCGTGTTTCCTTTCATGTCTAAAAACAAAAGTCATTAATTTTGATAGGTATTGGAGGCAATGAAAAGATTTAGTTAAATTGAATTATTTGGTTTCTAAAAGATATTTCTAAAACTTAAGTTTTCTTTATTATTAAGAATTTCATATATGCATACAATGAAATGTGAAGGTATTTACCACCATTTCTCCCTCCAACTGCCTTAATATCCCTCCCTCCAAGCACATCTCAGTCGAAACTTCATGGATGGTTTTTAATAGCCCATCAAGTCTAGTAGTCTAGTTAGTGCTTCCTATGTGTATATGAGTTTCTGGTATTACCTGGATTATCGTGGATGGACCAGTGGATATAACCTTAATAAAGAATGAAACTCTGTCCCCTAGCAACTATCCACTGACAACAGTTCCTCAGTAAGGAGTGGAGTTTAGAGGCCATCTACCTCATCTGTGCTGGAATTTTAGTCGTTTGATCTTGTGCAGGTTGTGTGCAGGTAACCACAACTGTTATGAGTTCTTGAGTGCAATAGTCATGCCATGACTAGGAGACAGCATTTTTTTAGCCCTTCTCACCATCCTCTGGCTGACCAAAAATATTTCAAACATTAAAAGAATAAAGGCTAAGTCAGGCAGTGGTGGCATACGCCTTTAATCCCAGCACTTGGGGAAGCAGAGGCAGCCAGACCTCTGTGAGTTCAAAACCATCCTGGTCTACAAAGCTACATAGAGAAACCCTGTCTCGAAAAACAAACAAACAACAACAATAATAATAAAGGCTAGTTTAGTAGAAGATACCTGTAACACATACAGTAATATCCCTGATGTTAAAAAGATCTTGCAAATTGAAAAGTGAAAGAAAAACTGGTACTTCTGCAATAAGAACCATCCTGGAATGCTGTTAGTGACTAGGTGGATAGCTAAGAAATACTCTTTGAATCACCAGCAATGAAAGAGAAAGGGAGATGTGGGTAGAGACGCTAATCTCTTATACATAACTAAAGATGCTCTCATATGAATGGCCAGTCAGAGTTCTAAGAGTTTTTCTAAGCCACTCTGCATAGTGTGGCTGTCATTCACTTTCAGCTTACACCTGCACACCATGACACTCCATCCATGGACTAGGCTCATGATATTTCCTTCCTCTGTCTGTTGGTCAGAAGTAAACCATTCATATATAACACAAGTATGTGCTTAGGAAGAGATGCTGGTAAAATCATAGTGGATGAGCAGAGTGTGGGCCACCAGCTATAACAGAAACTTGTGCCCCTTTGTCTTTCTCATGCTGGATCTACCATCTCTTTATGAAAGCTTATTAATAGGCCCACCTGACATAGTATTTGTTGGGAATGACTGATGCCAGGTCATGATGAACAAGCTTACTTGTTTGCTCCAATTATACCAGCACCCAAAACATATATGTTGTTTGTCAAAGGCTTATAATTAGCCTTTGAAAGTGACATGCCCTCTTTCTTAAGTCCTTGAGGTCTACATTGTTATTATCCCCATAGGCTTGCTATAAATCTGTTTAACCATTTCCAAGCCAGTATGTTGGTCACATGCTCCAAACAGCAGGGCATTGTAGTGTAAGGATGCTTTCTTGTTTTGGCCACTGCTCAACGCTATAGAGAATTTTTATCATCTAGCATATGGATCAGGACTTTCTGTCTTTTGCATGGGTTGTAATTACTTTGTCCCCTAACCATGGGCACCTAAAATTGTAATCTTCATGTAGGTTATCCTCCATGTTGTGAGTGATTGTATATTACTCAAGCTACCAACAAGAAAGTGATTTCTTGTTTTGATAAAATGGATCAATGTGGCAGTCTGTGGGGTAGCCAGTTAGCTTCACACTATTACACACCCGGGTCTTAAAGACTTAGCAGAACAATGTAGAAAAAGTGGCAAATGTCCATTGTTGTGTGAGGGTGCTGCTCAGAGGCAGAGTGCTTCCATGGCATCTATAAATTATAAACACTGGAGTTGGTCCGCAGCAGCACACACAAAAAAAAATATTCCACAAATGTGTATTCATGTCTAACTTACATGAATTTGAACTTTCTTATCATCTTTTCTAAATACTATACAAGGGAACACTTTGACTAAATTATTAGCCAAGTATCATATAGCCAAAGATGTGTTCATCTTTTCCAATGAACATTCTACCTCTAGCACAGACGGAAGTAGGACACTAAATTGATGATAGTGTAATATCTGTCATTTCCCAAGGTTTTCCCCAACTCCAGAAATGAGAATGGAGAAATTCAACATAGATGTGAGTTTGGATTCTTGCACACTCGATCTTTAAGAATGATCCTAATTTTAACATCTTCCTGCTGAAAAACAGTATCGTTTGTGTAATTCCACATTTTCAACCCTTTAAAAAGTCAAAAGGATCATGCAATTGATAAGCCAAAAAAAAGGTCTTGTAAATGTGTAATTTGTTATATTGATCTCATCATTTGTTTATATGTTCTTCTATTCATATGTCAACCCATGTAATTTTTGTGTACATTTCAAAGTTGCAGATAGGTTATTTCCTTTGCAACACTGCTGTATGCACATCTTTCCAGATCAATGTTTGCTTACAGTTCTCTTTGTTTTGTGGACAGTTTCTTTGTTCATGGCTCTCTTTAGGTAAAAATGTCACATAATATAACATTAAAAATCTTTGATGTTTTTGACTGCACACAGCCTGCTTTTTCTACCATTTAAGTGTGTCTCCCCAAACACACTCACCTGGAACAAGCCTGCTGCGTGAAGCAACACATACAACACATACCTCATCTGTACCATTGTACACCAGTTAGACAAGTGGTTTTTCCTTCTGAATGCCACAGGCCAGAAGAAAATCTTCTTGACTACCCCCTGAAGACTGGTGCCCATGGCCAGCTGGCACCGAGAGTCACCAAGTTTCACAAAGACAGGTTTTACTGAACAAAGAGGGTACTTCTGCCTGGTCTGAAGCAACAGGCACTCCCTTTCCTGTCTTTAGAAGTAGTCAGATAGATAGCCCCTCTGCTTTTCTCTACAGTGCTCTGACACCCCAGTTACAGAAACACAAAAATTCTCTCTCTCTCTCCCCTGCCCCTCTCTCTGTTTGTTTGTTTTGATTTGGTTTTTCGAGACAGGGTTTCTCTGTAGTTTTGGGGAGGCTGTCCTGGAACACTCTTTGAACACCAGGCTGGCCTGGAACTCACAGTAATCCACCTGCCTCTGCCTCCCAAACGCTGGGATTAAAGGCATGCACCACCACCACCCAGCTGAAAAACAAAAGTTCTTAAGTACACATGTTCTGTTCAAAGCCAATGATTAAGTGCTTGGTCTCCATATAAGTCCCAAGATGAGGGAGAAAGGCAGCTCACTTTAAATACACATACAACACAAGTAAGAGAACTCTTTGGGAAGGACTTATTTTAACTCAGCCCCTGCTTAGTTTCCTGCCCACTGTGAAAAAGGAAGAAATGAGGGTCACCTAGGTTTAGTTGGGGTGCAGGGACATTGAGAGAAAGTGGAAGACGCTGTTAGAGGGGCCTTCATCCATAAGGCCTGACTCTGATTCTAAATGCTCACCCATATTAAGAGGAAACAATCCAGTCATGGTGGCCCATGCCTGCAATCCTAGCACTCTAGATGAGATTAGAAGATTAGCGTTCATTCAAGAGCATTTAGAACTCAGAACAAAACCCTGTAATTAGAAAACCGAACTAACAGAAGGGAAAAGAGAGAACTAAACAGTATGGACTAGTTTGGTGAGTGTGCTTACTGAGCATGTACTAAATTTTGTTTAATCTCCAACAACTAAACATGTAAGTAAGAGCATAAATTTACAGTTTGGGTCAAAATTCAGGAAAAAAACCCACATCTCAGTCTGTATACTTCTTGCCCATATTAGTGCTACAATTTATAGAAAAGATGAAGCAATGGTCAGAAAATGTGCATATGGAAATTTAGCTGTGAGCCCTAGTTCCCTGCTATGGTAGACAAGCCTTTCTCCTGGCTTGCAGGGCCAGAATTTACTGACTGGAGCACAATTAGCTCTCAGTTTGGCATTTCTGGTAGGGAATTCTAATTCCATTACAAATGAGCCTTTTCTTATTGTCATCACACAGGATTGGCAGTTACAGAAAAATTGCAGGCTCCAGCCTCTCCCTCTGCAAACCTACTGTCTTTTTCCAGAGCAGACCTGAGCCCACTTGTCATGCAGCAGTCTCTAATATTTTACACCACCAGCCCCTGGGCCACAGCTCCCACCCCTAATGTGCCCTCCTGAGTGTCTCGCATAATTTCCTCATGTCCTTTATGCTTCCTCTATAGGCTCTGAGCCAGCCCTACTGTGCCCCAGTGACCCTCCTTCCCCAGGGAGGGATCCAAGCTTAATTATGCCCAAGTGTAGTGGTCCTCTACAGCTTTTTCCTCCTGGAATATGGCCATACTAATTTAGCTTTCTAGATCCATTTAGATCTCTAATTGATCTGTCATTTGGAGAGTATCTTGCCCACCTCTGCCCTTGATCTTCATTCTGTTCTGGTGATCTGTTTGCTTTCCCTAGGTTTTTACAAGGTAAAATCAAATCTGTTTAACATGCCTTCTAGTGGCTGTAATGAAACTGCTTTAAATCTCTGTTCGAAGTGTTTATTTATATTATATTCCAAATGTTCTGTTTGGGATGCCAAAGCTTTTTCCAGTAGCAAGGAGCCACTGGAGAAATAAGCACTAAGTGCAAATCAAGCTAGATCAGCCACCAGCCTGATTCAAAATCACTGGTCAGTACATAAATCCAAAGTAAAGTGGAAAAGGAGTGCTTTCTAATTAGGAAGTGTGCATTAGAAATCCTCTCCATCACTGTGTTTCTGTCTTCTGTGATTTCTTCTGTTCAGTAAGGAAAAAGTTGCCAGAAAATGTGAAGATGAAGAAGCAAATTATAGCCTGGCATGGTGGTTCATAACTGTAGTTCTAGCACCTGGGAGGTAGAGGCAGGAGGATCAGGGGTCCAGGGTCACCCTTGGTTATATAGCAAGTTCCAAGCCATCTGGAGCTACACGAGACATTGTCTCAAAGGCCTTCTCTCTCTTCCCTCAAAGCAAGCAAATTGCAGCCACCCTGTGCCTGTAACCTTATTTGTGCAACTAAAGCCAGAGTCAAATCTGTCCCTGGACCCCTATCGGAGTCATCTGAAGTGGTGTGGGGAGGGTCTGAGAATGTGCGTTTGTGACATACTCCCCCCAGGTGGTGCAGGTGCTATTGGTCTGGTGTAAGCATGTTGAGAAACACAGCCTTAGAGGCTGTGCTTAAGAAGCATAAACTAAATCTAAGACCTCATGGCAAAAGCCCTGCCCTTTCTGGTGTTTTTGTTGTTGCTGTTTTATGGTTTTTTAACTCCTGCTGTCATGTCTTGCTCTTCCTACATGAGGGTGTGGAGGGAACTGAGGCACTAATTATCCCCAGAGTCAGTGAACTATGCTGAGCCCTGAGTTCCAGAGCAGTGGCAATTGATAACAGCCTACAGCAACTCGGCCTGCTGGCCCCACACCTGGTGGATGAGAATGTACTTCCTTGAAATGCCCAAGTGATGCTGACTAAGGTTTCTTGACAGAGGGAACAGGAAGTAATCTGTGTTCATGGGTCCTGGGTAAATGACAGACAGGCAGACCAGGGGCAGCTTGGACATATATTGGGGATTTTGTTGCCATGGGCAGATTTCTAGAGTTATGAGTTAGCAAGGTCTATTCCAATTTACAAACAGCATGTCTTCATTGCAAACCAGTCTTCAGACCATTGTTTAGATGATGAGGTTGGGTTCAGAGAACTAAGAGTCACTGAGTTCTGTGATGCTTTACAGGAGCATTCCTCCGTTACCTATTTGCTTGTCCGAAAACAACCACGCAGGGAAGAACAGTAATTCTATTTCTTTCAATGAATAAATAGCTTTAGAGAGCACAACTGACTTTCCTAATCTCCTACAGCTTGTGGCACCTGGAGTCCAACTGAAATCTAGCCCCAAGGCCCCTCCTCCATGTTTGCGATAGCCTTTGCTTTCTTATTGACACACTCAAGCTTCACCAGCTTCAGGGAATGCTGGTGGTCACAGTACACAGATGATTCCAATTCCAGGAATGGCTTTGTTTGAAGAAAGCCTAAGGTTATGCATCATCCCCAGGTGACAGCCTGTATCCAGTGACTGTTTAAACATGGCCCATAAATGTCTGGCTCTCTGTCACAAACACGACCTCTCGGAGTGTCCATGCAGTCTTCCGAAATGGCCCTGAAGCTGAATATTGCTTGCACTTCCTTGTCTGCTCAGCAATGTTTTCTCACTGCCTGCACGAGTCTATCCTGAGAGCCTCCCTCACCCTTCTGCCCACATGCTCTGGCTCAGTGTGCTTCCTTGGGTGGGGATTATCTGTTTCTAAGATCACAGGACAGTGCAATGGAGGAGTCAGGACAGGAACCAGTGCCTTCCAGAGACACCTGGCTCATCTCCCGTCCTGATACCTTTCGGGCTTCATCACGTCCCCCCAGGAACTTGGGGTATGTGACCTTAGAGAATAGGTCAGAACATGATAGGAGAAACTCTCTCTCTCTCTCTCTCTCTCTCTCTCTCTCTCTCTCTCTCTCTCTCTCTCTCTCTCTCTCTCTCTCTCTCTCTCTCTCTCACACACACACACACACACACACACCCTGGAGCCTGTTGTGACAATGCCAAGCCCTTCTCTGTGTGATTCTTCCAGGGCAAGGCACTCAACCCCAACCAAGTGAACAGACAGCATGAAATAACAAAGATCACGTAGAAGGGTCAAAGATTATGACCCGAAAGCCCTAGAGCAAAGGGAAACTGGATGTGATTCCTACAGCTCAGCCACAGGACAAAAGCTAACAGGGATGCTCCAGGGTTCTGCCACGTAATGCAGAAGCACTTCCTGGTTCTGTGTAACAAACCCCAGGGGTTTCACAATAGCCCAGTACTCTGGAATCCATCTTCCTTCACTAATGGGCCAGCTGCTTCAGAAGCCTTGTTGGGGGCGACATAGTGGAACTTCATGTCATGGCCCTTTGATTGCCCTGTGGAGCAGCACTTATAGCATTTGCATAAATTCATTTACTGTCTTGTTTAGGGCTGCCTAGTGGCAGCAAATCTAGAGGCCAGGCCCAGGACTCTTAGCAGTGCACTTGCCTCTGTGGATCACTCCTGACTGACATGGAGAGCTGGAGAGGGTTTGAAAAAACACTGGAACCCCAGCTGCCAATCAATCATGGTGTTATATGCTTATGAGGCCACAGATCCCAAATCCCACAATCGTAAAACACATTCACAATACCCAGAATCAAGCAGGACAGGGGAATCATACATACACATTGTAGAAGGCAGTCAGTGAACCTACTGAGTAATGGCCAAGGCTTGAATGTAAAAACTAAAAGAAGAACAAGGCTTTCCAAATGCCATGCTGTGCATTACCAGAGTGCCCTGGGCAACTTGCACATTTTTATACCATTGAAGAACTGCCTCTTCCCCACCAATTGTTTACTATGTATATAACCTTTTACCCAGTTTCCTGATACTTATAGGGGGAAGTCAATTTCTCAAAAAAAAAAAAAAAAAGACATAAAAAGCCCGTTTAAAATGCTCATCAGGGCTGATGGCACAGGCCTGTAATACCAGCTATTTGAAATACTGAGGAAGGATGACTGCATGCTCAACCTAATTGGGCTACAAAGTAATTTCAAGGCCAACCTGGGCACCTCAGTGAGACCCTCTCTCAAAATAAAAGGTAAAAAGGAAGCTGGATATAGATTGTTCAGTAGTTGTGTGATGGGGTGTGATGCCCCAGGTCCAATCTCAGTACACATGTACACACACACACACACACACACACACACACACACACACATACATACACACACACACACACACACACACACACAATCCTCAGTATAACTAAAATGCAAATCACAATGAGATGACACCTCACTCTAGTTAGAATGACAAAATGACAAAGAAAACAATGGATGGTATGAAGGTGGAGAAAATGAAATCTTTATAAGCTGATGGTGGGAAGGCAAATTAGTATACACATTCTGAGAAAGGCTTCCTCAAAAAAAAAAAAAAAATTAAACACAGTATTACCACATAATCTAGAAATCCCAAAGTTGGGTATATATCTAAAGAAATGAAATTATTATAGAGGAGACATCTGCTCGTCCATGTTTGTTGTAGTCCTAGTCACAATAGCTAAAATTTACATTTAACCTAAATGTCCCACAACAGGTAAACCGGGGGTGGGGGGGGCACTCGTCGGCAGAATTGGGCAGCAGGTTTGTAGTTAGAAGGAATACGTTCTGCCATGCTACCAAACAATAAGGAGTCTGTGGTGAACAATAAAGTACTATAAATTTCTAAATAGCTAGACTTTCCAAATGTTTTCATTACAAACAAAAGATAAAGGTAGTGCTGGCTATGGTGACCCTCCCTTGTGACCAAGCACAGGCTGAGGAAGGGAGAGAGATAGAGACCTGCCTGAGCGGAGTCTGTCTCGAAAACAAAGGGGTCTGTTGAAATAGCTCAGTTAAGAAAGTGCTTGCTGTGCAAGGATCTAAGTTCAATCCCTAGAACTCACGCTCTAAGAAAACCGCCAGGGTTGGTGTTCTCTTGCAATCCTACCATGGGGAGACAAAAACGGGCAAATCACTGGTTAGCCATCCTATACGTAGTGAATTCTAGGCCACCAAAAGACACTGTCTCAAAAAAAAAAAAAAATAAAAAAAAAAAAGGTGAAGTTGGCCTCTGGCTTACACACACACACACACACACACACACACACACACACACACACACACACACACACAGGAAGCCTCCCCACATAAGCACATACAGGCACACACACAAAGGGAGGCTGCGCTGGAGAAGTGGCTTATTTGGTAAAACATTTGCCATACAAGCCTGAAGATCAGAGTTCAGATCCACAGACCACATGAAAGTGTTTATAACCCCGGTGCTGAGGTGGGGGGGGGGGTAGTCAGGGATAGATCCCTCCAGTTCACTGGCTAGGCAGTCTAGCTAAATTGCTGAGCTTCAGATGCAAAAGTGGAGAGTAACTTAAAAAGACATACAATGTACGACTCCCAACCGCCCCCCTCAAATACACATGTGCACACAAGCAGAAAAAAGAAACGAGACACGCAGTTTGGTGGTATTGGCTTGGTGTGGCCTTAAAAGATCTGAGTTTGATTCCAACACGACATGAAAAAAAATATGAAGCCAACATGCTAACCATCCTCATTTAGTCAATACGGCATATATAAATGTAGATTCATCTACAACAGGCATGTCCTTTAAAAGTTGATTATTGGACGGGGCAAAATGGCTCAGTGGTGCGTGCCACCAGGCCTGACAATCTGAGTTTGACTTCTAAACCCACATGACATGGTGGAAGGTGAAAATCTACTCCTGCAAATTGTGCGCTGATTTCCACATGGGCACACACAGTTACACAAACGCACACAAAAGAATTCAGTGCTAAAACCAAAACGTTTTAAAACAACAACAAAAAAAATCACATTTACTTAGGGGCTGGGGTGATGGCTCAGGGGGTAAAGTACTTGCTGTGATGGCTCAGGGGGTAAAGTACTTGCTGTGTAAGCATGAGTATGGTGGTTCGAGCCTGTAACCCCAGCCACAGAAACACCAGATGGATTTCAGTGTCAGGCCTTCAAACGCAAGTGGTGTGTGCATTGTGCGACCACAATCGTGCAAACATGCAAAGTTGCATATTGCCTGATGCACATTCTAGAACTTAATCAATCCCCTATTTTGCAGTAAGTAAATTCAGGTTCTCCTTGTATAAAGGAGAAATTGAATGCTTGAAGGACTGGTAGGCAGTTTGCCAGTTGCATTCTAGAAAGTTCCGGGTGCTTCCATACACTTTCGAAGCAGCTATTGGAATGATTTCCTTCAGCTCCAGTCAGCTATCTTCACAGATAGCAAAACTGTAGTCCTTCGAACATGAAAGACTTGTCTTATCCTGCCTGTTAGTCATGCAGCCTAAGTGGGACTCCAGAAATCCCATGCACGCTCTCCCTCCTCTTGCCACATTCCCGCCCCTCCCCACGCACCACCATCCCCCCTCCCCTCGCGCTTTTCCCGCTCGGCCGCCTGGCCTATGGCAAACGCCAAGAATTAATTAGGGGCGGGGATGGAGGAGCGTCTGTCAGGAGATCGCCATATTTCTGTACGGCCGTGGGGCAGCCCCGGCAGTCGGTGGGTCAGGAGAGGTGCTGACAAGGCGGGGCGGACGCTGGGCTTCTCCGGCTTCACCCCTCCCGCTGGGGACAGGTGGCTGCAGCGCGCCCCGCCTCTGCCAGCTGCGAGTGGGAACCAGGGAGGGCCAGTCCAGGACGGCCACCGCCAGCTGCGAGTCGGGGGACAGCGCGATCTAGTGCGGGACAGCCGGCCCAAGGGTCCGGCAGCGGCAAGCGAGTATCCTGGCGGCCAAAAAAATGCTCCTGTACCGAGGAGCCCCCGCGGGCCCTGGCGCCCCGGGCGGCGGACTGGCTCGGGCGGGCAGTGTCCCGCAGGCCTTCGGGATCCGCCTGAGCACGGTAGGTCGGGGGGCCCCCCGAGGGGACGGACTCGCGCGACCGTGCGCGGGTCCCCGGGATGCGGGGGGCGCGTGGGGTGGGCCCGGCCGGCCGAGGCCTCACGCGGGACGGGACCTTCTCTCGCCCGCAGATGAGCCCCCGCTACCTCCAGAGCAACTCCAGCAGTCACACGCGACCCTTCAGTGCCATCGCGGAGCTGTTAGGTGAGTGGCTAGGGCTGGCCGGGCCGCGGGTCGTCAGCCCGGGGCAGTGGTGCCAGCGTGGTGCGGTGGACGCGAGAGGAATGCACGAGGCGCGTGGGGCGGGTCCGCCCGGGGCGGGTTGGGGGCCTCGGCCACCGTGTTCTCTCGGGTTGGTGGGGGGGGGGGGGCGACTAGATCTCGCCCGGAAAGCCCAGGAAGCGAGGTGTGTATGGAGAGTTTGGTGGGGTTCCTGTGCGCTTGTTCTGTCTGCTTCGTGATGTTCCAGTCACTTTAGGATTCTTAGTTAATAATCAAAAAGCAATGCATAAAAATATCGGGCCCCGAGGCAGCTGGGTTCGACGGCGGCTGGCGGCCGACAGAGGGCCCCAAGCTGGCAAAGGAACAGTGCAGAGGACCGTGTGGAGTCGTTAGAAAGATCTGGAAACGACTTCTTTAACTTTAGAGACAAAGTCTAGGAATGATGGGACATCTCTTAAGAGATGATGACACGAATGCATTTGGCTCCCTGAGACTGCAGAGGGCTGGGTCCGTAGTCCACGAGCGCCCTCACACCGCTGGAATGAACCCTGAGGACTTAAGGACTTAACCTCTGGGTACACCATGGCTTGCTTAAAAAGCATTTTCAGTTGATTCCTTCCTTGGAGCTGACTGCATCAGCTTCTGCAGTAGTGTTCTGTTCGGAAAGCAAAGAAGAAAAACAGTTCCGCACAAAAATTCAGCAGCACACAGAGCAAGCACATTATAAATATTTCAAAAGCCGAAAGAACGAAGGCAGATTTATGGGGCTAGTTAGCACAGAACAAAAATCCTGAAAATGCCTTCAAAGCTACATGAACGAACCCCACAGGGTATTTAAGCCATCGCTATGGCCATGCCATGAGACTTGTTTCTGTCATGTCGGCGATTGACGGGAAGAGTTATTTGAAAGGTGATGGAGAATTTTTGATGATTTGTTTGGCTATAACCCAAAATGCTGTATACTAGGGTTGCTGATTGCAATCTAGAAAGTTCAGGAGGAAAGTAGCATTGATACAGTTTGAATTTCCAGGCTACAGCGATTCTTTTTTTTTTTTTTTTTTTAAGGGTTTTCACTATATCTCCAGTGAACCTTCAAATAGTGGAATGAGATCTATGTGCATGTAGCTTATTTTAAAAGACAGAAGAGAGGAAATTTAACAATATTTTCAACTTCTAATTTTGAAATACGTGATTTTTGGTCATACTAAGAATTGAACCCCCCCCCAAAGAATTGAACCAGCTTCATGAATGCTAATCAAGTGCTCTGCCACTAAGCTACATCAATGATTTTATATGATTTTCTTTTCCTTTTTCTTTTTACTTTTTGAGACAGGGTCTCACTATGTAGCCCAGCTGACCTGAAATTTGTTGTGTAGATCAGGCTAGCCTTCAGCACACAGGAATCTTTCTGTGTTTGCTCTTTAATGCTAGGATTACAGTCATGTGCCACAACACTCAACTCACTATATAATTTTTTAAAGCATTAAATTAAAAAAAAACCATAGACCTGGCCTAACATTACTATCATGAATTCAAATATTGTATATACATATACAAAGATGGATTTAAAAAAAAACAGGTCACAAATACTAAGAGGGAAAAGGAACATCAGAATACTGATTGGTAATCCAAAACTTCCATTTTGGTTTTCCTTCAACAATTTTCTCTACTTCCAAATGAATTATTAGCGGATCACTCATTTGATAAACATTTATTAAGCATCTAGTATGCGCAAAGTCACCGAGATAGGTAGAAAATGGATGAAATCCAGGTCCACATTATTAATAGGTGTGACAAAACATGTAAGAAGGTTTACAATCTCTGTAACAAGCATGTAAAGAGTGACAGGAAAAGAGATGTACACAGTGCTGTAGGAGTACACACAAAGGAGGAATGGCGTAAGCTTATCAGGGACAGAGGGCTCACAAAAGGCTTTGTGGAGGAGGGGACATTTGAGCAGAGATTTGAAGAGTCGGGACATGTGGATAAGGTGAGTGGGGGAACATTCCACTCATAAGGAACAAGTGATGAGCAAAAGCATGAGAATATCTTCTAGGTCTATGAATTTAATTAGAGCACTGTGTTCACAAACAGTCGAAACTATGCACTTCTACAGAGTTTACAAAGAGCTTTCAAAAATGTCCTTGTGGATTTGTCCATGGAAATGAGGGCTATTTTGATTTCTTCCAAAGGTGAGTAAATAGAGGCTTGTAGATAGTGTCCGTTTCTAAGGTCACATGTCTAGTAAGTGGCAGGTTCAGGGCACAAACAACTTCCAAATAGGAAATGAGGTTAGAAAGGTGAGCTGGAACCAGGATGTGACTGGGAGGCTTGACATTTGACCTGCTAGCCTGACAAGAGGAATTGGGGATTAGAGCTCTGCTTCAGGATGGCTGATCTTACAGGAGTGGAGTTGGAGCAGAGACATGTGGATTTTAAAAGTTGTTATGAAGCTGTTGCAATAATACAGATGAGAGGGAATAAACCCTGTACATTAAAAATGATTATGAGAGTAGAAAAAAAAGCAAGAACCTGGGGGTGTATAGGGTAGAGAGATGGATTAAAAATAGCTTTAAAAAAAGATTAATGTTTTATGTGTATGAGTTTTTTTATCATGTATGTAAATGAACCACATATATGAGGGCGGTGCTCAAAGAGCCTAGAAGAGAGTCAGATCTCCTGGAACTGAAAGTGTAGAGAGTTGTAAACCACCATGTGGGTACTGGGAACCAAGCCAGGATCCTCTGCATGAGCAGCAATTGATCTTAACCACTGAGCCATCTCTTCCACCCCTTAAAAACAACTTTTTAAATAGGAATCAAGCTCCTATATGTGGTTTCCCACATATCAGGCAAGTATTCCAGTGAGCTACAATTCCAGTCATACTTGCCATTTGAACGTAGAAACTGTGTGTGTGTGTTGTGTATGTATGTGTATGCGTGTGTGTGTGTGTGTGTGTGTGTGTGTGTGTGTGTGTGTGTGTGTGTGTGTATAAGGCCAAAGATGATGACCTTGCTTTTATACTTCTACCTACTCGCAAGTTGCCTTGTAGTGCAATAGCCTGCCCCTGCCAACCTTGCAAATATCCATGTACTGAAACAAGAACAGATAGGAAGCTCATGAAATACTATTTCAAAGCAGTCTCCCAGTCTTTGTTTCTCTTGTCACTGAATGATTTGTTAGGCTCTTCCTTCCCTGTGGCCACCACTGCCAGGTTCTGATGAGGTTTGAGTCTTCCTTTATAGAACTTTTTTTTTTTTTTTTTTTTTAAGACAAGGAATCATGTAGAGGATGAAAGTGGAATGTCTTAGGCTATAAGGATTCTCATGTTCTTGCGAAAGTAACTTGGTAGCCAAAGGCAAGGTGGGGCTAGGGCCCTCTCACTAAGGAATGGCACAGACCAAGAGAGGAGAGGTAGGATTCTGTTAGTGTATGGAATTACTAAACACAGGAAGATAGGACAGCTCTCACCTGGTTACTAGGTAAAGGAGTAAGGGTTCTCTCACCTGGGTGCTAGGTAAAGGAGTAAGGGTTCTCTCATTATATCTGTTCACAATCTCAATGGGCTGAGCTGGACTAGAAGATAGAATTCCTGAGATGTGCTAGGATATGCTCCATGTCGGCCCAATTCTTATAGTGCTGAACAAGAGGTGGGATCAAAACTGCTTGCTTTGTTAGCACCCTAGAAGTTCATCCATTGGGCTGACCATGTTATACTTTCATTTGTTGAGGCCTCATGAAAGGCCACTGTGCCAAAGAGTCTCAACAGAGTCAGTTCATGAGTTACGGTGGTGGCTGTCTGGAGCAGTCAGACATAAGCCGAGTACAGGGAATATGGGACCCAAGAGGTCAGAGTCAGACAGAGCATTAGGGACATTGAGATTGGTGGACATGGAGTGGCAAAGCTTCAAAGCTCTATTCAGCTTCTTTGCTACACTCCTCTCAAACAAACAAACACACACAATCTAGTAAAGTTCAATCCAAACATTCATTAGAGAGAAAAAAGAAGTGATTTTTGTTAGAGGCCCATAAACTGATTCCTTTCATGTCGCAGTGTATATGTGTGTGATTAGAGTCAGTGTGTCTTGTGTGTTTGAATTGTGAATATCCACAAAGCATTAGGAAAAGGTCCTTGATATTCATCATTTTCCATGTATAAATGCTATCCAGCTGGTTGACAAGTTGTATTGGTCTCAATGGCTTTGGCTGTCTACCAGCAGGAGTGCCTGATAAGAGACTGCATGCCAAGTAAAATTTCCTGAATGCTGACAGATGTAAAATGCTAGGTCCTGATGGTTAAAGGGGAAAAAACGGCCTCTTACAAAGTAAAGAACTACATTTCTGCTAATGCCACCTTTGATTACCAACCTGTAAGTTCTGTTCAAATATAGCCCCACATTTATATGAAGCTTAGGTTCTACTTGGATCTTACAGATTGACTACAGTAGACCTCATAACTCTTTTCTGGAGCTGTCCATATTTTTTTTTCCAGATCGCAGCCAGTGACAGTTTTATCAATGACTGGCAGCACTGTTGTATCACTTGAAATTAATCTGTGTCTCGTTTTATTTGGCAGACATTCCACACACCCAAGTGGTGGTAACTGATCCTGGTAATTATATTGTAAAAAAATGAGTATTTTGAGTAAGTGTAATACTTTTCTTGATTGTCAGATGTGTTCTTAATGGAGAAATGACATGATCAACAGCATTGATGCAAGTATATGATTAGAACCCCATGTGGCAGTCTCAGCCCACCTATATGGTATCAGTAAAGCCATATATAATGTCAGCAACAGAGAGAAGGATATATAGAAAGGAAGGTCTCTGTTGCTTAAAAATAAACTAGTAGAAGTAGAAATGATTTAGGTACCTAGCTGTGTAAGTCCACTTTGTGTCACTGTAACAAAACGCCCAAGCATAAGCGCATTGTAAATAAAGACATTTATTTGCATCATGATTCTGGTGCCTGGAACATCCAAGTGGCATCATGCCAGCATCCCTGAAAGGGCCCCCTAGCTGCATCACAATGTGCCAGAGAAGTCAAAACAGAGCTCAACATGTACAGAAGGAGCCAAACACACAGGGTGGCCTTGGATTAAGACAACTCATTTTAGTGGAAACGGATCCAGTCCTTTCAGATCTGACAGTGTTAGTCCCTTCCAAGGTAGCATCCTCGGTGACCTAATTACCCTGCACTGGACTTTACTTCTTAAAGGGTCCACTATCTCATCACCAAACCAGAGACAGAGATTCCAGCACATAAGCCTTTAGGGGACAAACCCTGTCCAAACAATAGGACTATCCAACTGTTTGTATAGAGGGCACTTTGAATGAAACTCGTAATCTGCATCAGTTAATGATAGTGTAAATTGGTGCCTGTGGCCATAGATGTGGCCTTTCAGATAGCGGTACCCTCTGGCATGGAGGACATGACACTTTAATAAGGTTAATTTTGAAAATAATTAGCTGTTTGCGAAGATTCACTTCAGGGGGAACCATGGAAGTTTCTATGCAGTTTTCTACAGTAATTTGGTTTTCTGTTTCATGTGCTAGACCGCCTCACATTTGACACAGAGAAAAGTAGCAGAATCACGGTTTCTCTCTAAACAAGCTTGCTGCCATCGCGGGGGTTTAAGCAAGCAATTAAATGTTTAATTTTAACCTCTGACTCATTGAGGTCTTTATAAATATAAACAGTTAGCAAAAATACCTGTCTGTGTGTATGCATGTGCACGCACAAGGTTCTGTCTCTCTCTCTGTGTGTGTGTGTGTGTGTGTGAGTGAGTGTGGTGTGAATGTGTGTGGTGTGTGTGTGTGTGTGTGTGTGTGTGTGTGTGAGTGTGGTGTGAATGTGTGTGGTGTGTGTGTGGTGTGAATGTGTGTGGTGTGTGTGTGTGTGTGTGTGTGAGAGAGAGAGAGAGAGAGAGAGAGAGAGAGAGAGAGAGAGAGAGAGAGAGAGAGAGAGAGAGAGAGTGTGTTTTGAGACAGAATCTCCATGGCTGTCTGGGAATTTGCTATGTAGACAGAACTGGTCTTGAACTCACAGAGATCCTCCTGCCTCTGCCTCTTGAGTGCTGGGGTTAAGGGTATGTACCACCACACCAATACCAATATTCTTTAACAGAGGAGATGATATCAAAAAGCATGTTTTTTTTTAAACAAAGAAACTAATGTGCATTTGATACACTCATTTGTCTTTACCCAAACTGCTAGTTCAATTTGTTCACTCTATCCAACTTTTCATAAACTGTGTTCATAAACTGTAAAATATCTTAGAGGCAAGAGGTAGGGAAGACAAATCAAAGCAAAATGCTTTGCAAATAGTACATTTTCCCATAGACTTTGACTTTTGTAAGGAGAAAATCAGATTACAGGATCATCCATTATAAGAAACCTAAAAATCAGCTTCATGACTCCATCTACCATCATGTCCAGTGGTCTCCATAACTCAGTGAGTGCACTGCTATTAATGCATCTTTGCTTATCTTCTGGGATATCCATAGGAAGGAATTAAAGACAGATTTATAGATCTTGGTACTGAACTGGAGGTTTTAATAGAGTTTTGAGAAGGGGGGTTCTAATATCATAGAGTTCTACCTTTCCAGATAATGCTGTAGATCCCGATGTATCTGCCAGGACAGTCTTCATAGATGTTGAGGAGGTCAAGAATAAACCTTGTTTGACTTTTACTGATGATGGGTGTGGGATGACGCCTCATAAGCTTCACGAATGCTCAGGTAAGAATGTCTTTATCCTGTTTTGTTATCTTGACTCTCAAACTTTGTTTAAGGCTGGATAGCTTGTCTATAATATTTTCATTTATCTCTATTTATCCTATGGATATTTATTAAGCATATCTCAGTGTCAAGACACTGGTTGTGAAGCAGACATTATTTCTGCCTTCATGGAAATTAGAATCTAGCTGGCAATTCAGATGACTAAAGCAAGTAACCATAATAAAATAGTCTATGCATAAAAATAGGAAAGCATGAGATACACCGGGGTAAGTCCCCAGCAGAACCTAATTAGAGGTCTGTAAAAGTCTCCTAGTTAGAATGCTGTTCTTACTGAGACGTAACAGATGAGTTCAATTTAACATGGTAAGAAAGGGTAGGGAGTAAGAAATGGCAGTTCAAGAAAAGAAGATGGTATAAATAAAAGGTTGAATTTCTTTATTTATCTGATTCCTTCTCCGGTTCATAATTCAGCTAAACTCGTTCTTGAGTCACAAGCACTGGAGTTGGGATGACTCATGGGTTAGAACTGTGAAGGTGCCTGAGTATAAAGAAACCCCTTGAGAGATAAATAGAAGGCATTCACACATATAATCTTGGAATGTTTTTCCTTAGACTGCAGAGTTAAGAGGGGGTATTTTCTAACTAGTGAAGGTGAAGAGAGATTCATACTGCCAGACTAAGTTGATTTCATTATTTTTAAACGTTTGTCTTCCCATATCACTTTGTGCAAGATGGGTGTTTCTTCAACCTTTTCCTTCTTTTTTTTTTTCCTTTTTAGCAGATGTGGTTGTTAACTCTCCATATGCTTCCTGAACTTGAGCATGTAGTGTGGGTAACAATGGATCAGTGCTGACGAGAAGGGAAAGGGCTCAGAGTCCTATAAATGGAAAACAAATTCATTGTGTTGTAGTTTTATTGGAAAGTTTTCTGAATTAGTAGCTGTTTATAGGGAAATCCTTTTGCTCCTTCAAAGAAACAAAAATGAAATTTGGTTAAAGTAAGTGGTTATGTTTCACTACTCAGCAGTCTGTACTTTTAACTTAGTCTCTCTTTTTTAAAAATATAATATTTTGTTTTATGTGTATTCGTGTTCTGCCTACATGGAGCTGCACTGACAAAAAGCTGCGAGCTGTCACATGTGTGCTGGGAACTGAACCCAGGTCCTTTGGAAGAACAGCTGGTGCACTTCAGCAGTGAGCTACGTCTTTAGCCCTTAGTCTCTTAGTCTATTTTAGTTAGAAGAATATTTGAGTGCCAGGTATGACAGTACACGCATGTAATCCCAGTGCTTGGGAAAAAGAGCTAGGAGTCTTGAGAGTTCTAGGCTTTTCTGTGCTACAAAGCTTTGCCAGAACAAGATAAAACAAAAATTGAGGGAAAGCTATAGAAGTGAGGCAAAGTATACCCAGTATGTGGTGAATGGAGAGAGAGAGTTGGCTTGATTCTCTAATCCATCAGTTGTAGTCTCTAAAATTAATAGTACCTACTAAAAAGAAGACAATTTAGATAGGATAGAACTATAATATTTATGTCTAATTCTGCGTTACTACTTTTCTCCAGAACTACTGGTCATCTGTTTTTTGTATGTGTTTATGTGTATGTACAGGTTTGTGTATCTGTGTGTACATGTATGTCTCTGTGTGCAAACCAGAGGTTGATGTCAGATGTCTTCCTCAATTACTCTCCACCTTTTTTTTCCCAAACAGAGTCTCTCCTTGAACCTGGGGTTTACCTTCAACTAGACTAGCTTGCCAGCAATCCCCGATATCCGTCTGTTTCTACCTCCTCGATGATGGGTTACATGCTTGCTCGTTGGAGTGTAGGCTTTTATGTGGGACCTTAACTCAGGTCCTCTTGCTCACTCATCAAGCAGCTTACTTACTGAGCCACCTCCTTAGCTCCTACTGACCACCACTGCCTTCCTCCTACAACATCTTATCCCAGTTTCATGGGCACCAAACAGTAGGTCCAGCAATATAAATACTATAAATACCTTCTATTTTTTCTGTGCAACTATTTATATGAAAGTTGATATAGCTGTAAGAAGAAGGGAAGAAGATGATTTAAAAATAAATTCAGGAGCCTGAGAAATGGCTCATTGTTTAAAAGGCTTCCAGAGGACTTGGGTTCAATTCCTAGCATCCACATAGTGGCTTACACTGTCTATAACTCTGGTTCCAGGGGATCTGACACCCTCTTTTTGCCTCCATGGGCACTGTATGCGTGTGACACACGTACATGATTGCAGGAAAAATATCTATTTACATAAAATAAAAACAAATATTTTTAAAATAATAAGTTTTGTTCCAAATTCATTCATTCAGTAAATTCTTACCAAATAAATGAATGAATGATTCTGAAACAAAACTGTACTTCAAATGCCAGCGGTAATCTAGACAGATATGATCTTTGCTCTAATAGTGTTGACACTATAGGGGGGAAAAAAAGAAGTTGGCTAGTGCTATAGATAAGTAAGCTCTTCCATCCAGTGGTAAGTGGTAAGAAAGAAGAGTACAATTACTTTGAGTACATTTAACAGAAGGAAATTCATCTAGCCTCTAAAATTATGAAAACTACACTGTAAAATAACTTATACATTTATGTGTGTGGAATTCAGAGGACAACTTTCAATTGTTGGCTCTCTCCTTCTATCATGTGGTTTTGGGATTGAACTCAGGCCTTCAGGCTTGTTGGAAGTGCCTTTACCTCCTGAGAGATCTTGATGGCTAGCAAAATAAGAAAGATCAGTATCATCCATTCATAATTTTGGCCCCTCACAAAGAAGACAAAATAGGCAGAAACTTCTGCAGCCATAGCATTTTTTCCCATCACACCATATAATACAGATAGCTAGTTTTTATATTTAAAAATTAGTTTTAGAAAACTGTGTAAATGAGTACTTAATGTAGTGTGTATCCTGGATTTTACTTGTGATTATATCTCAAAAGAAATGTGAATTAGCTAAAAGATACCATTTATTTCAAGGAGATGATCATTTAATCAATCTAACCCAAGACTTCACTTCCCATGATTGTTTGTCTAGCAGTGCCTTGTACATGACTATCAAGTACTGTTCTATCTGCTCTCTGCGTCCCTCGCCCACCACAATTTTCGAAGAAGAAGAAAAAGAAAAACACTCTAAACTTCAGAAGCAGTTTTGAATATTATTAGTGTATAAAGTATTTTTTCTGCTTTTAATTTTGTGGCATATGTATTTTGTATTCGGAAAAAAAATAATAGAAGCTGCTGTGCAAAGTATGTGAGAGCATTAAGCATATAGCCATTCTGTTTGACCCTGACATTTATTGGTATCCTGTGCCTGTTTTCATGACTCACTATGCTACTCTTCCTGTTTTCAAGCTGATAAACTAGGGTGTGTATGTGAAGGAGCCGTTTCTTTCATAAACACAGAAACCCATGAAAATCAAACTAAAAAAGCAAAGTCTGTACTGAATAGGTAGTCCCTTCGAGTGATCAAGCACTTGCCTGGCATGTAAAGATGTTGTGTTTAATCCCCAGCACCTCAAGAAGAAGAACAAAACCAAGTTTAAGAAAGTTTTTCATTCAGTTTTTTAAGGCCCACTGTTGTGTTCCTTTTGGCTTCTTGGATAGTATGTGAATCAGTATGTATCTGTTCAGCAGCCTTTCCCAGCAAGGTGGAAAGCCTTTTTCAAAGGTCAAGGATTAAAAAGAAGCACAAAGTCACAGATCGAAGACCTTTGCTACCTTTGCTCAGAATCCCATGGCATAGTAGGTCTGCTCCAAAACAGCAGCTGGAGAGTAGAAGCCTGTTTGCTAGCCTTTCAGCCACTGACAGTACACATCACATCACCATTGTATCTAGGAAACAAACACAAATGCCTGCTCATGTATTTCCCTGGAGTTTTGCTATGGTGTGTTTTATTAGTCAGCATCCCATTTTAAATTTATCTCTTCAGAATCTAGATTCCTGACATCTTAAGGTTATTCAAGAGGAAGTTGCTTTGTTCTTGTAGTCCATCTAGAGTGCCAGTCTTCAAGTCCCTTGGTGTATAAACAATGGTATTTATTACAAGAGAGGTTAGAACACAATTGACTTAGTGAAGATAAATCCATTTAAGCCAAGATAGCTCTTCTGAAATCATTTTAGCTATATAAAGCTATATAAACTTACACATTTCTGTTGTTAAGTATGGTGAATGCTCTTGTATTAGGTACTTGCGGTTAAATAGAACACTTAACATGGTACCTTTGGCAAAATAGAGCACACGGAAGAGTTCATAATAGAACAAATTCTAGAGCTTCCATTTCTCCTCTCCTTGCTTTTATCCTTTTCCCTCCTGGTTTTGACTCTGCCCTGCTACTTAACTTTTCAACATAGTATCATCACCCGCTCCACTCACAGTAACTAATGCAAGGATCTATACCATGGAGGGGAAAATAGGTGGCAAATGGTAGAGGAGACTTGACGGTTTGTCTGTTGCAGCACTTTCCCTTGACTACCTAATTGAAAGTTTTGTGATAGTAGAAAATAATAAATCCTAATGACCATACAAATTCATTGCACGTGGCAGGCCAAAGGCCTGTTCCCAAAGATTCCTGGATTTTAGGCATGCCATTAGGTCTGGAGTATTGATAAGGAGCAGTACACTCCAGTTCTCAGGATGACTCCTAGAGTCAGTTTAAAGATAGAATATTACTTTATAATTGATGTATTTTACAGAGAATGTCACTTTATCTTCCTAATGAGTTTGTCTTTTCCAGCCAGCTCTTCCGCAAGAGGAATGAAAATATCAGAATCTTACCAGGTTTTAGGCCTTACTTCCTGGAATCATTAGGGCTCAGACAATGTTAACTCAGTGTTCTCTTTTCAGAGGACCACTTCCCTGAAAATTGTTTTCATTTCACATTAGATTTATTTGCAGGGTGCACAGAGACCTAGAGAACTGATCAGTACATTGTTACATAACATTATATAACGGAAAATTGAAAGCTGCTCCCTTTTGTTGGGTAGCAAACACAAAACCACAGTCTTCTGGAAAAGGAGACCAGGTAGTTGAACTCTCTTCCTACCAGAAAGATAAGGCCAGAACCAACTCTCTCATCTGTACTGTGTGGGGACAGTGTCTCTTTCACTGATGTTGGAGAAGCAGCTAATCTGTATTAACATGAAATCGTGTTGGCTATCATTTATGAAGGCAAGACTCATATCGGTTGTATTAACATTTGTGTCTCCAGTGCTAAGCATAATGCATAACTCAGGGCTCCTATAACTATTGTGCTAATAGCAGTGTACATCATTGTGAAATTGCACAATCTGGAGACATACACTCCCCCAAATTTGTGTTACTTGTGGTGGTGGAGAGTACAAGGGGAAGATCATTTTGTAGGTGTCACGTGTTTAAATATTCGGTTATTTGGATGTGTATCTGAGTATCTGAGTGTAAAACATAAGACGGGGGGATTTTGACTCTTGGAGTAAGCTGATGACAAGGGGCTGCAGAGTTTGCTGAGGTGACTCAGTGAGAGGCCTTTAATAGAACAAGAGAGACTTTATACTGCAGCTGTTTGCAGATATTCACGGGCAGAACTACCTATTTTTATCCCTTGGCAGTGTTCCAGTGAACTGTCCCAGCAGATGGAACAGAGGCTTAGAATTAGGAGGGTTATCCTTTGGGTGGGGAGTTGGAATTGTCAAGATAAATGATGTCTTTGAGATTTTTAGAGGGTGATATGGCCAGACGAGAAGGTGGTCAGTCTTAGCACCACGCGTACTTTCCTGATCCTCTCCAGGTAACAGCTCTTTTCATATAGCCCCGACTCCTAGCAGTCAGGGCTGATTTATCTAAACAAGAAAGGCAGCTGCACAAGGCTTTCTCTGGCTCCTACTGTTATGTTAGCCAGTAGGAGCATTTCATTTGCACAGTGTGACTCTGGCATATAGAACTATTTAATATTGAAGTACACGCAAGGCACACTGGAAAATTGGTCTCAGAGCCCAATCATAATTACCTATGTTTTGCCTGGAAGTACTAAAAAGAGTGAAAACAGAACTTGTTACTGTTCTACATGTGTAAGCTAGCCATTTTCTCCGCTAGCTGTTTGAGGATGCCTTTTGCCTTGCTCACTTCTGTTTTCTTCTGTAATTTCAGCTTTGGCTTTACAGATAAAGTAATAAAGAAGAGCCAGTGTCCCATCGGAGTCTTTGGTAATGGTTTCAAGTCAGGCTCCATGCGGCTGGGAAAAGATGCTCTGGTCTTCACCAAGAATGGGTGTACTCTCACTGTTGGACTTCTGTCACAGTCCTACCTGGAGTGTATCCAGGCCCAGGCAGTTATTGTACCAGTTGTCCCATTCAGCCAGCAAAGCAATATCCTTCCTAGAAATGGAGAGTAATTGATTATAATTGATGAATACTAGTCTGACTACCTTGGCAGAACCTCTTCTTCAGGTCAAATCCAGCTGTTACCTGATAGTTCATATTTCCAAAAAGTTTTTACATTTAAAGAGGTATTCAAACATCTAAAACATAGCTGAAAATTCTCTCTATTAAATAGTTTTTTTTAAACGTGGACCATTAGCAGAAGTTGAAAACATTTTTTTTTCTGCGTTCAAATTCTCACTGTTACAATGTGATTTATAAAATTATCTTTTTGCTGGACACTGTTCTGTGGTAAAGTTCTCAGGGCCTTTACCCCATAAATGCTAACTGCATTTGTGTTTATGCTCCTAGAAATGTCCTATTGACCAGATTATCTGATAGCAGAATGGTTCATTTGTACATACCTGGATGGACTGTCACTTCTGATGGGAGAAGTATGGCAGGAAGACATGAACTTAACTGCTTCCAATAGTTAAAAAGTTTGGCCTTTGGCCTCCCCCCCTTTTTTTAAATGAAGCACTATCTTTGTTTACATTGCATCTTTGCAGCTGTATTCTGCAAGTATTAGTGATTTTGATGTTTGAATAAACAGCCTTTCCCAACTTTCCACTTCCTTTTTTTCTGTAACAGTAATGCCCATCCTTTGCATGTAGATTTTGTGTCTACATGTAACCTCATAGGCACTCTTTTCATTAGTCCTTATTAATTTATGTAACTGTATAATAATATGCTTCATTATCACATTATCATGTATGTAATATGTTTGGATTATATTTACTTCACCTTCTCTTGGCTCCTCCCACCGATCCTCTTCCTCTTCTCAGCTAGTCCTCCTCTTTTCATGTCCATTTTTGTAACCCAGTGAGTTTCATTATGACTCTTACTTCTTAATGCCATCCTCATAAGATGTTAATTTCTTTGACTGATTTTGTCTTACAAAAAATGATTATTACTGAAGATTCTCTGCCCAGCCTAGAAGCCATCTTGAACTATTCAATTTTCAACAGTGAAAAAGACCTGCTATCTCAGTTTGATGCCATCCCAGGCAAAAAAGGCACACGTGTTCTCATTTGGAATGTCCGGAGGTATGGTATTACAGGGGTATTGGATTCTAATAAGCCAGCATCGTATGATAAAGTGCATTTTGATATTATTTTTTAGATTAGATTGGGTAAATACTGAGAAAGTTATCTCTCTATAACTTCCTGGATTCTCTTGAAATAGTGTTCCCCATTGATAAAATGGTGTGTATATAAGGTAAAAATATGCACATCCTGAGGCTGTAGCTATAAATCATCATGATAATACAATGCAACATTATTGTGAGTTCCCCAGAATCCTTTATATTCTCCATTCCATGTTTATTGACATTGTTTTAAGATTGGCAGATGATGGTTATTTTATGCATTGAGCAACTAAAATGAATTAATAAAAAGACTATATGGTAAAATACACATGATATTTTAAAAATAAGAAATCCTGTATTTGTGCTTTTAGAATAGCTTGGAATAGACAAAAACCTTTGAAGCAGATCAGTTTTAACTTTAATGGAGTTGTATTAAGATCATAGCTTTAAAGCTAACCCAACAATCAAGAGTCAGACTATGGTGCATCTTTTAATTTTGGCATGGCAAATAGGATTTAAGAGTATTAAAGCTTAAACACAGAAACTCTGAAAACATTTTATAGCATTGGATGATTACTTATCTGTTTAATAGAACAGTCCACAAATATGTTCAATTTTTTTTCTATATGTGAAGCACTTTTCTAATTTCTTAGCTGGGTGAAGTATATATATATATATATATATTAAAAGAATACTGGTTAATATAGGCACTGTATTTATAATTAAAAATAAAAATAAGGAGGGCTCATATGCCCCATTGAGAAAACCTTAGTGATAAAATTGGTATAACCAGGGACTGTTTTGTTGTGGTATTCCCAATGATTTACACATATGGAACACACTTTTTTCTTTGTGCATTATTTCTCAGTTATACTTAAAAGCTTTCATGGTCAAATGATTTTGAGAAAAGCTGCCTTAAAGCCTCCTATATTGCTTTGTTAAAAAACTTTTGCAGACACATTCATGTGCTAATATTTAAAAGAGTAATATAGTATTAGTATATCCCTCTTTTTTGACACAGTGTTTCTCTGTAGCTTTAGAGCCTGTCCTGGAACTTGCTTTAAAGACCAGGTTGGCCTTGAACTCATAGAGACCACCTGCCTCTGCCTCCTGAGTGTTGGGATTAAAGGCATGCGCCACCACCTCCCAGCTTAGTATATCCCCTTTTTTATTTTTTTAAGTGTTTTTTTCCAGATCTTTTTTTCTGAATGGCAAAGGTGAGGGGCAGAGAAGATAAGGACCCTTTTCAGGGTGCTTGTACTAGAGTGCACTAGGATAGTAAGAATCACAATTATCCTGAAAAATCCAGGACACACCTTTACCTTGGTGTGGGCCTTATACGGGCTGCATGCCACAGTGGTCCCTAGTCAGCTTTGAGAATGGAGGTAAGTTTTCAGCCTAGCAACTCTGCGCTTGAGCTTGAGCTGGGAGTGTGAGGGAGGTTAACATTGGATTTTGAGGGGCTCTACAGACTAAGTGTTGTTTCTTAATTTTATTTGTTCACACAACATTCTCTTTCCTATTTAAGAATATCTCCAGGGACTACTGTTCTACAGAACAAAGTTTGAAAACTAATATTTCAATAGCGAGATTGTAACCCATCTTTTAAAAAACAAATTTAAAGGTTTTTTTTTTCCAGGAGCAAAGGTGATTCTTTATATTGGTTTTGTCCCTGATACTGAAATGGTGAGGTTGCACATGGTCTTGGAGAGAAGTAGCCTGCCAAGTACTTCTAAAGCTTAAGTAGTCAAAAAAGACCAAGAAAAAGAAAGGTCCATATGAAAGGAATACCATTGTTTTCATATGTGTACTATGATTCCATATTTCAGAGGGCAAGAAAATAGATGATATTCAGCAGCAGTAATAGTAGTAGTAGTAGTAGTAGTTGGTGGTGGTGGTGGTGGTGGTGGTGGTGGTGGTGGCAGTGGCAGCAGCAGCCGGTGGTGTGTGTGTGCTGTGTGTGTGTGTGTGTGTGTGTGTGTGTGTGTGTGTGTGTGTGTGTGTGTGTGTGTGTGTTGCCTTTTAACCATTTAACTCCTAGTGCTAGGCCGGGCATGGTGGTGCATGCCTTTAATCACAGCACGTCAGAAGAAGAGGTAGGTGGATTTCTCTGAGTTTGAGGCAAGCCTGGTGTATATAGTAAGTTCTAGGTCAGTCTGGGATACCTGGTAAGATATTTCTTAGGGGGAAAAAGACATAGGACTAGATTTGGGGGAAATCTTGGTATATTATTAGTCCATAATCTGCTGCTGAAGTCAGCAGAAATTGATTTGGATTCATATGTTCATTCAGTTGGAAATAGTGATATTTAGTGACTTGTTTTAGCAGCAATCAGAAAGTTGACATTTAAGATCTTGCCTTGAGGGTAGCTGACATCCATTCGACTCATCAGATCACAGATATTCCATATTCCTTCTTGTCTTTCCTTATGAACCTGACATCACCAACACTATGAAACATGGTAGATTTATTTAGAATAGGAACAACTAAATATTGTGTTCTCCTCAAATTGCATAGTTTGTAGTTCCTTTGGAGTGGTAGTCAGGAAAAGCAGCATATACCTGAGTATTAGCTTTTATTTCATTTCTGTTGGATTCCTAATGCACCCTCCTCCCCCACAAGGGAGCCAATTCTTAAATTGCTACTTGTCTCTTTTACTTAGAAACAAAGATGGAAAGTCTGAGCTTGACTTTGATACAGATCAATATGATATCCTGGTATCAGACTTCGATGCTGAAGAAAAAGAATTTGGTGGTGTTACCTCTGAGCTGCCAGAAACAGAGTATTCCTTACGGGTGAGTAAGAATAGTCTTTCAGTCAGGCGGTGGTGGCGCACGCCTTTAATCCTTGCGACCAGCCTGGTCTACAAGAGCTAGTTCCAGGACAGGATCCAAAGCTACACAGAGAAACCCTGTCTTAAAACACACACACACACACAAAGGAGAGAGAGAGAGAGAGAGAGAGAGAGAGAGAGAGAGAGAGAGAGAGAGAGAGAGAGAGAGAGAGAGAGAGAGAGAGAGAGCGAGAGAGAGAGAGAAGCCCTTCAACAGTGGGATGTACAATTTCCTGTAACTTGAAAACATCCTAAACATCCTAGAACAGAATTGAAGTGTAGGTGGGTAGAGATGATACTCTCCTGGGATTCCTTTTCACCATCTACACTGAAGCAGTTCAGTTATTATAGCCACTTCTGTCTCAAAATGGTAGTTAATGGAGTGTGAAAAAGTTTACAAACTGAGCACCAAGCGTAGCCTCAGTTGGCTAGTGATGTTTTGGGAAGATATCTGTAGAATTAGCAATATGCATAACAATTTTCCTTTCACAAATCCATAGGCATTTTGTAGTATTCTGTATATGAAGCCCCGGATGAAGATTTTTTTGCGGCAAAAGAAGGTGACTACACAGATGATTGCTAAGAGCCTTGCCGGTGTGGAACATGACGTATATAAGTCTCCCTTCACAGTATCCTTGCATGCCGCTGACTTCTTCATTCTGGGGTAAATCTCTCTGTTGGTAAACAGCCAAATCCCTGCTTTGTTCCAGATCAAAATTGCATGTTAAAACACTACCCCTGACGGGAGAATGTTGTTAAGTGTCCTGCAGCAGTTTATCAGAAACTGACTGCAGACTATTAAGTAAAAGTCATGTGAATTTGAAGACTATGGTTTAGTAGATGTCAAAAATCTAATGTTGATTTACTCATTTGTCTCATACTGTTCTGAAACTCATTGTGTAACACAAGCTGGCCTAGAACTTGAGGTAATTCTCCTGCCTCAGCCTCTTGAGTGCTAAAATTATAATTATATGCTGTCACACCTGGCTTTGAAATCTTTTTTATTAGATATATTTATTTGTAAATTCTCAATGTATGTCAGTGAGCAGCCAGATTTGAGACTCATATCCATAAACTTTCCCATTACATTCGATTAAAAAATTTTAAAGGTTTATGATGTACATAGTATTCTGCTTGCATGTGTGCCTTCAGGCCAGAAGAGGGCACCAGATTTCATTGCAAGTGTTTGTTAGCCACCGTGTGGTTGCTGGGAATTGAACTCAGGACCTTTGGAAGAGCAGGCAGTGGTCTTATGTGCTGAGCCATCTCTCCATGTGATTAAAAATTTTAGTTGAAGTTGTTTGTCTTACAGCTTTTCTTGTACTAGGTCCAGATCTAGACTTGGATGTGAATCAGTGAGTGGAAATTAAAGGTATTTGTGGGAGGAGATGAATCACTAACAAGCTCAACCTGGATTTCCTGGGACCTTTTCAAAATGACAGGCACTCAGAAGAGCACTGTAAATGGATTTCAGATACTAGGGACAGTCTTGAGATAAACCATGCTAATTAACCACCGTCATTGGTGGCATTTTGAGGGAAAAAAAAATTAGTCTTCAGAACACTGAGAACTCACGTATTTATGAACACTTCCTTTTTTATTTTGTAGTAACCAGGAATATGACACTTGGCCATTTAGACATAGTCTCTGAATTTTTAAAATCAAAGTCATCATTTTACTTTTTTTTTCTTACTGCCACACCATGATTAGGAATTGCGTATTTAAAATAAATGATATAGTTATTACTCACAGTGAATTTTTTTTCCCTTTGTGGAAACCCATAACCTCTCTACTAGAAAATTTGCTTAAATAAGCTCAACTTAAGGGTCAGAGTTAGCAAGTGAGAAAATTGTCTATGACTTCACCTTCTGTAGGAAGTAGTGTGTGCTGTGCATTAGCTGAGTCCCTCTAACTGCATGTTTTCCATCTTGTTTTACGATATGTCCCTTTCCTGAGCGTGGCTTCTTACCATTGTGGGTTTCTATCAAGCCAGCTTCAATAATGTATTCTATAGCTACCTCAGCCCCCTTCTTATTAATCCAGTTACCTTCTCATACTACAGATTTAGTCAAACTGAGTCACTGTTGGCATGACTAAAATGAAACTCCAAATACTGGAATTATTTTCCAGAGATGAGTGCAGAACAAGGTTAATTGATACTGATTTATTTATTCCTCTTTACTCCTCTCTGTGATCTTCATACAAATTTGATGTATTTCCTCCTTACCTTCAGCCCATTATTAACAATTGTAAAAGTGTACAGCACAAAATATTTGACAATCTTTATCTTTAAAATGTCAATTTCTGGTGTGAGACTTTTGGTTGATTTGGGAAAGTTTTGTCTTACTTCCTTTTTTGGTTGTTGCTGTTTTGGAATAAGGTCCTATTTGAAGTTTGTCTTGAGTTCCTAGAGCCCAGAAACTTTATATGTTCTTAGTCAAATGTTAGAGCACTAAGTTTACCAATTGTATCATGTTCCCCACCATTCCTGACCCATTTATCCTATGGTGTTGATGAGCATAACTTGTCATTTACAGAGACTGTAAGTTTTTTTTAATTTCTGTGACAGATAGTAAGAGAAACTAAGGAAAGATTTATTTTAGCTCATGGTTTCAGAGATACAGTCCACTGTGCAAGAAAGGTGGTGGAGCAGAGTAGCTGGCTCACATTGTGGCAACCAAAAAAAGTGGAGAAAGCAGTGGTGGCACACACCTTTAATCCCAGCACTTGGGAGGCAGAGACAGGCAGAGTTATGTGAGTTTGAGACCAGCCTGGTCTACAAATTGAGTTTCAGAACAGCCAGGAGTGTTTCACAAAGAAACCTTGTTTTGAAAAATCAAAAACAAAACAAAAAAGTATAGCAAGACATTGTTTGATTTTTACATGCCTTCTAGAAAGTTTATGTTGGTCCACATGCAGTGACATTTGCTAGGTTTTTCTTTTCTATAATTTAAACTTTTTTTTCTCCCAAAGCCTCAGACGTTTGTCTCCTTAATGATTTTCTTCTCAGAATAAGCAGGTGAGAATCACATTTGGATTCTCTTGCAAGTATCACAACCAGTTTGGAATAATGATGTATCATAACAACCGCCTTATTAAGGCCTTTGAGAAGGTGGGCTGCCAGTTAAAGGTGAGTGGTTAATATTGCTTTGTCATAGAGGCCTGCAAAGAATGGGAAGAGAACCTTAAATTTCTGGGAAGATAGACACATTAATTATTTTAAGATACATCTCATGACATTTGTTAGATTATGACCCTGAAATTCTGGATCAATATATGAGGTGCTAACCTGGCAACTAATTTTCTGTTTATAAGGACTGGAGTTCAGTCATACCAGCCATACCCTGTGTATCAACTTATCGATATGTAAAATATCTCTAAGTATTATCTTGTGGAGACAATAAAGATATACTGGAAGGTTCATAAAATTTAATGGTTGAAAAAAAGTCAGGATTTACGCCTTGAGTTTTCTATTTATAAGCAATGTCCCTGAATAAAGCAAGTAATTCCTTTGGGGTTCCATTTCTATGCTAGCAAAGTAGAAAGCGTTTTCTTTATCTCCCTTTCCATTTAGAGGGTTAAAAGATATTAACAGTGGTAAATGATGTGAAACATTTCGTAAGCCAGACTACACCAATGTTACCATTATTTGTGATAATTTAGTGCTCATTTAAAGTAGTGATTTCCACAAGTGACCACTGTTTTCCTGTTTTTGAAGCTTGCATGGCTGAAGTACAGTGCACAACACACTGCTATGTGTAACATTGACGGATAGTAATAAAAGCCCTGGCATGGTCAATTGAGAGATCTTGGTTTTCCCTGTAATATCATCTTTACACAACTCCTGGCTAAGCATCAGTTTAATTACTCCTTGAGTCTAGTCAAGAGTAAAACAAGCTTTAGAACTCCCAGATCTCTTGCACTTCCCCTCTGACTCTGGTAGTTCCTTGCTGGCCTACGTATGTATGGAAATGCCTATGTTATGAGTTTGGTGTGGTGATTACCTCACACCTCTAATTTGAAAATTAGGTTTTGTTTCACTTCTGCAGACCCTTATTATATAATCTGGCCTTTGAACACTGTAAAATCCTTTATTCCAGTGAACCTCTTGGCAATCCTAGAATATGAAAGTTATGAAAATGGAGTCATGTGGATGAAGCCTAGATAGCTACTAGAGCTGAGGATTCTAGGGATCTGTGAATCATTGTTTGAACAATCTGAGAGACTGAAGGGGGATGGATCCGGATGTGATGGGAGGTGGAGAAGAATGGAAGAACTGTGAAGAGTAGAGGGAGGAGAAACTGTAATCGGGGCATATTATATGAATAAAAAGTCTATTTCCAACAAATGAAAAAAGAAAAAAAGACAAAGAAAATCTTTACTCTAGAACTTGTCAGGAACCAGTCTATTAACGTGTATTCTATGTGTTCCTGTACATCTTCATGGCCTTTCCTTGCCCATGAATACTGTGTAACCTTTTCCCATTATTTTTTGGAATTGAAAGGAAATGCCTCTAGGCCTTCAATAGTAATCTGTTGAAATTAACATTTTCTTCTAAGCCAACTTGTGGAGAAGGTGTGGGAGTAATTGGAGTCATTGAGTGCAACTTCCTAAAACCTGCCTACAACAAACAAGACTTTGAGTACACCAAGGAATACCGGTGAGTCACTCTCAACCTGAGAGGTTTCAGATAAATTGCTCAGATACCATCCTGCTCTCTAAAGTTTCTAAAGCACCGCTAAAAGCCAGCTGGAGAGGTTAACAGAGAATGACTGCAAATATAGTTTCCAAGATTAGAGATGAGCTTGCTCTTTCCACTTTACCTTTTGAAATTACAGACTATAGAAATATTTTGAGAAAAGATTTCTGGTTAAATGAAGAACCTTGTCTTTCATCTTGAGGCAAATGAATAAAGTCATTGTGCACATGTTGGGGAGAGGAAATCTGTCCCATAAATTTTCTTGAAGCCAGTGAAATGGTAACTTTTGGAAATGTTAGAACAACAAGGTAGATATGTATGCACTCACAGAAGCATCTAGGAAAGATACATAGTTCAGAATCAGAAGGGAGCTTGACACCTACCAATAGGGATGTTTTAGGAATTGAAAAAAGAAGTTGTTAAAATCGACTTGAAAATAGGTTTGGGGTTTAAGATACAACTCAGTAAGAGAATGCTAGCTTGGCATGCATGTGCTCCTGGATTTGATACCTCGTATGTGTTAGGTAAAGGGCATAGGATAAAAAAGTTAGAGCCCTTGATTGTTATGAACAAATGTGGTATTTGAAAATATGTAACAAATACACATAAAATAATTAAGGTGTGTATGCAAACTGGGGAGAACGTTTATTTGTTTGTTTGTTGTTTTGGTTTCTCTGTGTAGCTCTGGCTGTCCTGGAACTCGCTCTGTAGCCCAGGCTGACCTCAAACTCAGAGATCCACCTGCCTCTGCCTCCCAAGTGCTAGGATTAAACTCATGTGCCACCACTGCCTAGCTGAGGACAACCTTTAAATATTACTAAAGGAAATCAAAGAAAGCTTCTTAAAACAGACCATATTTGAGTTTGAACTTGAATGAAAAGTTCTAGGTGAACTAATGATAAAAGCCAATGCTAGGACCTTTTAATATAGTTCCTGATGTTGTGATGACCCCTAACCATAAAATGATGTCGTTGTTACATTGTAACTGTGATTTTGTTACTGTTATGAATTGTAATGTAAATATTTTTAGAGATATACTTTGTCAAAAGGGCTGCAACCCCAGGGTGAGAATAAATTTTCTAAGCAGAGTGTAGGTAATGGCACAGAGAGGTAGGGGGTATTTTTGGGGTATGAAGAAAGAGAAGACGTGAGAACATTTGGTATCATTTTATTTAAAATCTCAGCAGTATCTTTCTCTAAGAGTGGGAGGAAAAATCATTTCTCAGAAATGTTTTTTTGTGCTCCAAGCTTCAACAAAATTAATTAAATGTTCCTACATTTATATGAGACCATAGAACTTTAGATGTAGGGTTTGACAAAGAGATAGCAATTTGAGTGGCAATCCCAAATTAATTTCAGCATAATTAGATTTTAGTCACTCAGGTTCATTAGTGGTTATGGTAACGGTGTGTTCTGGATCCAAATAAATTCATCATTTAAAGTGAGTCTGACCCATAATGAAGATCTTGACCAAGACTTCTCTCCTAAATGTGAAAGTTTAGAAATAACATTGGTTAAATAGAACCAAATATTCTTTCTTTTGAGTGAAAGCGATGAATTTATGATAATTACCTGAATAATATTTATGAAATCAAATGTTAGACATTAAAATGTTTCAACAGCTTTCCATATTATTGTTGCCAACATACCACCATAAAAAAATCTGTATTTTTTTCTTTTGGATATATTACATCTTTGTTTTTTGATGCCTAGTTTTGGTATGATGAATTTGAGGCGATTGTAGAGAGTTAAAATAAAGGCATTCTATAAACATATAGGATTTCTGCTTATTATTAAATTAATAATAGTTGTTGTACATTTATTTTTACTAAAAACAGAATGACAATACTAACATACATAGAGTATTTTGCATAATAAATTTGCTAATTATCACCCAGTTTGGGTGTCATTGCCATCTCCTTTTAAAATACTTATTTTTGTTTTATGTGTCTGGGCATTTTTTCCTGCATGTGTATATGTGTACCATATATGTGCCTGGTGCTGGATAAATGACAGAAGACGACATCAAGTCCCCTGGAATTGAAGTTCAGTTTCTTAGAATCCCTATTTCTGAACTATGTGTGGGTGCTGAGATCGGAACCTGGGTCCTTCTCCAAAAGCACCAACACACTTAATCACAAATTCATCTATCTAGCCCCACTTTTGTTTAAAGACAAGATGTCATAGAGTTCATGCTTGCCTGAAACTAACTATGCAGCTGAAGGTAGTTTGGAATTCTTGTACATCCTGCTCACATCTCTCAAGGGCTATGATGATAGGAATGAATCACCATGCCCTATCATCATGCTGAGGACTGAACCCGGGTACATGCATATACAAGCACAAACTCTTCTACTGAGCTAGATCCCCAGTCCTATTGCCCTTTATGTAAACTTCATACAAAATGAGAAAGAGTTGAGGTAAAAAAAAAAAAAAAAAACATGGGAATTTGAAGCCAGATATGGGGCATAGACCTCTAATCCAAACACCCAGGGCCTATGGCCATGGGATTGTGAATTCAAGGCCAGCCTAGGCTACATAAGTTCTTGGGTAGCCTAATTTACATATCAAGACTTCCCATTCCCTTTGTCCCTCTCAAAAATGGGAATATGAGAGGATTGAAGAAAATGGTTTGCTGTCACATATTCCTCCTGTGAGTATTAAAGATTCAAAAGTACAAATGTTAAACCAGCTATCATACTACTAGAATATCTACAAAGAAATAATCTGTAATACCTTGGATTTTAGCTATAAATATCATGGTTCAAGCTTAAAACATTTTTAAAGTTAAATTTGCCTTTAAAAAAGCTTCCAAAGCAAGCCAGGCATTGGTGGCACATGTCTTTAATCCCAGCACTCTGGAGGCAGAGGCAGGAGGATCTCTGAGTTGGAGGATCTCTGAGTTGGATATCGAGTTCCAGGACACGCTCCAAAACAATACAGAAAAACCCTGTCCCAAAAATCAAAAGCCAAAAATAAAAAAAGCTTCCAAAGCACTTAACTGAGCAAACCATTAACACATATCACAGTGACTAGGTTTTATAGAATCTTCCAAAGAATTTCAAAACACAGTTGCTTACCTTAAGGAATTTTCATTCTGTTTATAATAATAGATTATCACATATCTGAAAACAACTAAATAGTAGTAAAATGGCTCATAGACCTCTTTGATGCTATACAGGGAAAATGCTCTGATGAGACTGATAAGGGAAGTTTTAGGTAGATGATATGACTTAAGATATGCCTTAAATGGATTTCTGAGCTTGAGGCGAGCTTGGTCCACAGAGCAAATTCCAGGACAGACAAGACTCCACAGAATAACCTTGTCTCAAAAAATCTAACAAACAAAAGAGGTATTCCTTAAAAGATAGAAGATTGGAGCTTTAGAGAGATGGCTTTGTGGTTGAGAGCACCAGATGCACTTCTAGATGACCCAGATTCTTTTCCCAGCACCCACAGGATGGCTCACAACTGTCTGTCACTTCAGCTCCCAGGAAACCAACAGCTACTTCTGGCCTCCATAGACACAAGGCACACATGTGGTATACAGACATGCCTGCAGAGAAAACACCCACACGTTTAAATAAATACCAAACTTAAAAGCTTACAGGATGTCCAAAAGGAAGGGGATGCTGGTGTACAGTTGTGCCATGAGCCGTATTGACAAGAACTTTGAGGGTCAAATGGAGATAAGGTGATGTACTGACGTGAAGAAAAATCAAACAAAATGGTTAATGAAGGGCCAGATTCTAAAGTAGAGATTGGCAAATATTTTTTGAGAAGGCCAGAGAGAAATATTTGGGTCTTTGTAGACCACACCGTCTCTTACCCAACATCTCAATTCTGTCATAGTATGAATGTATATATTGACAGTAAGTAAATGAGTGAGTATTGTGCACAGTACAATTTTGTTCACAAAGCAGGCAGTGAGGAGGATTTACCTTCCAGGCTAACGTTGGCACACCCTTTTCTTAGAACCCCTATTTCTGAACTATGTGCCAAGTTATATCTAATGGTTTTAGAGAACCCAGACGATAATTTACATCTTAGGGAAGAACAGTGATCCTCAACTTCTGTCTGCAAACAGCAGAAATGTCTTCTATTGTTGTAACAATTGACCATAAATTTAGTGGCTTAGTACAACACTAATTGACTGTATTAACGTTCTGTAGGTTAGACATCTGACTCAGATCTCACTGGGCTAAAATCAAGGTGTTGGCAGGCTGTCTTCCTTTCTGGAGGCTCTAGGGGAGAATCCGATTCCTTTTCTTTTCCAACTTTAGAGGCTGCCAGCATTCCTTGGCCCAAAGCTCTCTTCTCCAACTTCAAAGTCAGCAGTGATGAGTTGCATCCTCCTCACATTGCATCATTCCAGTAACTTGTTTCCATATTCACATTGCCTCCTCTGATTCTGACTCCTATGGCTCACTCTTCCACACTTGAAGGCCTGTGCTTACATTGGACGTTTAGAGTACTTTTCCTACTTTAATGTCAGACAGTGAGTAACAGTAACTCTTTTACTGTGTATAACCTAAGTTATTCACAGATTATTTTGTTTGTCAGTCCTCTGGTGCATCAATAATCAAAAACTGATTGCCCTATCCCATCCCAACATCATCAGAAGTTTCAGAGTCTAAAGTCTTAGCTAAGTGTCATCATCTCAGCAGTCCCATATTTCATACCTAAATCACATTTTTCTGAGTCTGGTGTACATGGAGATACTGTTCTTCTCTACCTCTCTCTGTCTCTGTCTCTGTCCCCCCCTCACACACACACCACACACACACACACACTCATACTTTACTGCTAAAATATAACAGCAGGAGATATACAGGACATTAGTTGTGTAAAAGTTCTGTGTCAAGTGAGGCTTAAACTTAAAAGAAAAAGAGTTACAGGTACCAAACAATTTCATAAATCCAGCTATGCAATTTCCATTAAATATCAAAGACCAGGCATAATTTTCTGAAACTTATAACACTGCCCCTATCATTGAAGCACCTTCTGGGCTATGGTTCAACTCTCAAAATTCCCTATTCATGAAGACTAGCATATTTTCAGAGCAGAGTAATTTCATCAGGTTATCTTTATTAGAGTCTTTTAAATATTTATTTTATTTTTATGATGATCATATAATTACATTATTTTTTTCCTTTCCTGTCTCCAAAACCTCCCATATACCACTCCTTGCTCTCCTTCAAAGTCATGATTTTTTTCATGTTATATACACATATGTATGTGTGCATACATACATAGTCCTAATTACAGCATGCTCAGTGTATACAATGTTCCTTGTATGCATATATTTTTTAAAGTTCAGTATGGTTCTTTCATTTTATATTCTCCCCCATTTATTCATGCCATTCAGAGCTGAAAGTGTTTGTGCTCCTGCCATCTCAAAAACCTTGTAGGTCTTCCATGGATGCGATGAATATTCATTCCACTTAACAAAGGCTCTAGACTGATCTTTCCTAGTTAATCATATTTCTCTTCTTGGCCTCAGCTGAAATAGTTGTGGAGGTCCATGAGTCACACGCTTAATATTCCCAAAGAGCCTTGTATGTGACTGAATATTTTGACCTTTTGATCTCACTGAGATATTAGCTAATGACTGTCCAACCCTACTCTTCATTCACAGAGCTCACAATCCTTGACAATGAATCTGTACATTCTGAAATTCTTTGTGATTTTGACTGACTGAGAATATTCCAGATTGTCAAGTTCTGGTTCCTTTCCCATTATCAGTTCTTCTCATTTATCTTTTCTTTGCTTCATTTTATGCAACCAGACAGAGGACACAGCATCAGAGGTTTATCTAGAGAGCTCCTTGGCCAAATGTACAAATTCATCATTTCCAAGCTGTGCTATCCATGAAACTACAGGACATGTTTCTGCTAAGCTTTCTGTGACTATGTAGCTAGGATCATATTTCAGATTTTCCAGTAATGTGTTGGCTCATTTCCCCTGAGCCTTGGTTAGTAGTATCCTTATCATCTGTATTTCTAACTCACTTACAATGGTTTAGGCAGTCTTTAAGGCAATCTCTAGTTTCTTCTCTACCATGCTACTCCATCTTGCTTCTGAGTCCTCACCCATTTAGTTAGCACCCATCCATATATCAAATCACAGTCTGCTCGGTGCAGTTTTGATTCTGGCATGTTTCTCAAACTTAGCCAGTTTTCTTTATTTTCCTTTTAGTATGTTTTTAGGCAGGGTCTTGTGTAGCCTCAAGATCACTGGCCAAAGATGACCTTAAACTCCTGATCCTCCAAAATATCCAGGCTGCCAAATTTCATTTCCTCATTTTTAGGTATTTTTTAATAGTAGTACTGTTTCTGGGCATCACAATCAGCCATATTCATTTTTATTAATTTCAAATGATTTATGTGTACATGCACACATGTGAGCATATGCAACCTCAGGATATGAAACTTGATAGCAAGGAGCTGGTATTCTTGTTGTCACATCATATTGCATCATATATTTGTGAGTTTGGATTGAACCCATTCACATGCTATTTTCTGTGTGGTTATCAGAAGCACTACATTTAAGATGCCTCTGTCTCTTTTCAATTTAGCCCTCTACAGTGCCTATGGTAGACTATAGGTGGTTCTGCACACATGCTTTAGATTTTATTTCCATCTCTTAAATTTTAAATTGTTCCTCAATTTTAGTAATTATTTTTAAGCACCCAGATTCTTCTGTCTGTCCTGCTTTTGAATCCATCTAGTGAATTGTCTGTTCTAGCTATTCTACTTAGTTCTATATTTTTCTGTCCCTTGTTGCCATTTCCATTTTGTTACAAAAAAAAAAAAAAAACTCTTTAAACTTGACTTCTTCCACACCTTCCTTGGGCTTTTGGAGCATCTTTAAGCCAGAACTTTTTCAGGGACTGTTTCTGTGGATTTTATTTTTCTTTGATCATACCATATTTTTCTGCTTTTTTGTATACACTGTGATTTTGTATATATAATTTTTATTTAAATTTGAAACAATCTTGTTTTACATATCAATCCCAGTTCTCACACCATCCCGTCCTCCCCTGTTTCCCCCACCAACCCCCATCCAATCCCCTTTTTGCTTCCCAGGGAGGGTGAGGCCTTCCATGGGGAGTCTTCAAGTCTGTCACATCATTTGGAGCAGGGGCTAGGACCTCCCCCATGTGTCTAGGCTGAGAGAGTATCCCTCTATGTGGAATGGGCTCCCTAAGTCCATTCATACACTAGGGATAAATACTGATCCACTACCAGAGGCCCCATAGACTGCTCAGTCCTCCTAACTAACACCCACATTCAGGGGTTCTCGGTCAGTTCTCTGATGGTTTCCTAGCCATCAGATTGGGGTCCATGAGCTCCCCCTTGTTCAGGTCAATTCTTTTTGTGGGATACTCCAACCTGTTCTTGACACCTTTGCTCATTACTCCTCCCTGTCTGCAGCTGGATTCCAAAAGTTCAGCTTGCCCTGTGATCTTTATAACACAATAATTCTGGAAACTAGATTTTACCCCCTTTCCTGGAATTTGCTTTGTTGATTTTGTTTATTTGGTGTCAGTGGTGTGGTTTGCTATAAGTTATCTCTGTACCAGGGGCCAGGTAGAATGTAATCTTAAAGTTTTCTCACTTGTTTTCTGAACCTGTATTTTCCTCTGAAAATTTACAGTGATGTTCTAATTTTCTATATGTGCATATATGTGTGGTTATGTGTATTTATGCATGCATATGTGAATGTATATATATATATATGTATGTACGCTTTTGAATATATTCATTTTTAATATCTGACTCCCCAAACAGGAAAAGATGTGAAAATAAAATTCTACCCCTTTGAATGTCCTGGACATCTTTTCAACTAGAGGAGAAACTTTTAATCCTGGAGAATATAACAAAAAAGGTCACTTGCCTGTTGTGTGATCAAAAAAATAGTAGCAATGAGAGCATAGGTCACTATCCTTGAAGGGTGGCAACCCTTTTCCTATTGTGGTTCTTATCAGTGGTTTGTGGAACACCTTCAGAATTCCCTATCATGGCACTAGGGGTGGAGAATGCATAGCTATTACTCTGTTAAGAACAGAGATGAACCAAAATTAACCACAGCTTACCATCTAAGTGTTCCAAAATACTGATCATTAAATATTATCTGAATTAGGTTCAGGCTCCTGTAGCATCTTTGCAGTAAAATGTTGAAGGAACATTTTTCCTATTAGTCCTATTTCTCTGTGGTCAGACAGATACTTCCAGTGCAGTTGTTAGCTAGGCAGGTCTCCTACTTATCTTCCCAGGAGCTCACAAAATTTTCTTAATCAAATGGACCCCTGAAGATCAGGAAACAATGCATATGGCTCTGTGTATGACTTGGGGGAAGGCTATGAGCAGAGAGGTGGAAGTATTGGTAGTAGTGAAGGGATGAGTTGATACAGGAACTTGTCTATGATTATTTCAGTCATGTGCATATAGTGAGAATCTAATTTAAAATGAGTAGGGTGGTGGGAAAGGAGAGGTATACTGAAGAAAAGATCTGCAAAGATACTGAATGATGATCCTGAGGGTGAAGAGAGGTTTGAAAGTACTCAAGTTTCTAGTGTTCCAGGTATGTGTACATTTGCATTAAGTTGTAATCCTGGGGAATATAATTTCATATGAATTCATTAGACAAGAAAGCAAACTCAGATTCAGCTTCTAATAACAGTATTGTAGAAAAATTTCAAAGGAACATTTTCCATGTTAGTGCTATGCTGCTTTGATTAATTTGGATGCAGATGAACTATAATGACATATAAAGCTAATATTTGATTGATTTTCTAATAGATAAGGTTTTGTGTATGAGCCTCTAATTTTTCTATTTGATCCTGAATTATGTCCCTATCATCATCTGAAAATTTAATAATTCATCATTATTTATCTCTGTCCTCATTCTGTCATAGTGTCTAATGACAATGACAGCATACTCATTGCATGATTCTATATGCCTTGTAAAAAAAAATCTATTTGGATCTTACAACCATTTTAACTTCATGACCAAAGGGACTATAAATCATTATGATATTAATATTATGGTATGTTTTTTCTGTTATAGTTTTCATTATTGTTTTATTATAGGATGTCTCAAAGGCAGTTGACTCCTATGTTAGATTTTAAGTCATAGGTATTCAAAATTATGCTGATTATTCTAAATTGCTGGATTCTGTTTAACAGGCGCTTCTGAGAGATTAAAAAATATTCAAGTGCTGAACATTGACATACTCCTTGCATTTTCTTTCAGGATGATAATAAGTGCTCTTGCCCAGAAGCTCAATGGTTATTGGAAGAAAAAAACATCTCAAGAGAATTTTGAGATCATACCTACATCCAGGCCAGTACCTTAAGTAATAAAATATAGACTATGAAAACATTAAGTGTAATGTCCCTCAATCAAATAGAAGAAATAAGGATAAAATAATGTTTTTCACATCAGGGGGGTTAGTTAACTAGCAATAAGAAAGCACAGGTACTAATTACATCACTTTACCTCTTCGTTCCTATTTAAGACTTTTGTGATTCGCATCATAAATATGAAGGGTTTATTTTAGTGTAGGAGAGACTAATATAGTGGGGGAGTATGACCATTTAAATCAAACACTTCTTGGTGGAATGTCTAGACTGCCTTCTTGATAGTTGAGTGCACTTTGGTAAGTGAGTGACTTCACTTCTTTGTATTGAATTAGGCTCCATGATTTTGGAGCAGTTCATGGCATAGAGTAGATGTTCAGATATGTTAATAAACTTGCTTTCTCTTTATCTTGTGCTAAATTTTATTGGGACTGAACTGGTATTTCAGAGCAGAAATAGAGAATGAAACATATTAGAGAAGAGGTAGTGGTTACTGCATTTATGCCTTAGTAGGTAAATAGAAAAAGGTCAGCCCAGAAGGCACCTTTCTTATATGAGGGGAGGCGGCTACTTTTTTTTAAGTAAAAACTACAAGTGTGTGCTCCCTCCAGGAATGTAGGCGTGTTTCCTTTACTCCACATCCTCTCCAGCATAAGCTGTCATTAGTGATTTTGATCTTTGCCACTCTGATAGGTATAAGATAAAATCTCAAATTAGTTTCATTTTGCATTTCTTTGATGGCTAAGGATGCTGGACATTTCTTTAAATGTTTCTCTAGCAGCAGAATTTTAATAATAGAGATTATTTATTGGGTATTTACTTAAATTCAAGACATTGCTCTTAGTTCCTTTCATGTAATAATTTATTCAATAACCCACAAACCTCTCAGTACACAGATATTATTTCTTTGTAGATATAAAACCCAGTAACCAAGAACTTACATTCTTTGCACAGGATTAGATATATAGAACAAAGCAGATGTAGAGCTAAGGTTCAAATTAAGCAACCAGGTCCCTGAAGCTATATATCCCTCTTCTGGAGGAATATAGCAAGGGCAATGTAGTACAGCACCTTCAATTTCTGATTTACTACAAACAGACGTTCTAAAGCCCTTCTTCCTGACTGGGTTGAAGGATCTACCCTGGTCTGTTTGTAACCCTTACCAGAGTTTTGATGCATTTTAATGTTCTTGTCCTCAAGAATAATACAGGCATCTTTCTGCATGACATTCTTCTGTGCAAATACTTGAAAAAAATCAAAGCTAACACAACCTTCCTTTCTTCTTCCACTTCTGTTGAAACTGCTTTCTAAAGGCTCTAGCTCTGTAGCTGGGTGGGAATAACAGACAACACAGGTCAGATCTGAGCTTGGAGCTTCAAGATTGCAATTCCAGAGCAACCTATGGCAATAGAGAGGTCCAAACATTTGGGAAAACTTGACTAAATAGATCTTTTTAAAAAAGGTCATTAGATTTGAGTGGCACAAATCCCTTTTATTTTCTTCTTTATATATTTCCCTATTTTCTAGTTTTCGTTAATGAGATAGCGTTACTTTTATAACTGTTGATAAATAAAACATGATTTAAAACAATGAAAAATTACTGAAAGTAGTCATAAAAGAGCCATAGTACTTTATTGAATAGTTTGGTAGAAGAGCAGTAAAATACAACATACTCAAAACTCACCCTGGTAGTAAAATGGGCCTAGGGTGCCTCTTTCCCCCCCTTGTGACTTTTCATTAGCTTTTATTCCCTCTCCAATACAACTTTTCACACTATTTATTCCTTCTTTCACAAACAGGCTACTCCTTTCCACAGGGAAATGAATTCACTTTAATCTACAAATGATTGGGTTGCACACTTCAGGAATTGGTGAGGGTGGATATAAATTTGAAGAGTTCAACTCTGGATGCGTTTATCCTAATAATTTCAACCAATTATTGGAGCCATCATTTATAGTTAGGAAATTTACTCAAACTATATTGCCTTTTATGATAAATGTTGGGAATGTCAACATGGTTTAGATATGATGCTGGAACTCTTAAGTGGGGCCTTGTACATAAAAGGCAAGCTGTATGCTAAGCTACACCCCTAAAGCCAAAGAACTATTTTTGCAAGGAAAAAGAGAAATCATAAGTGTGCAAGGAAGTAGGGGAGAGATTTTGATGACAGTGGGAGAAATCAGAAGCATACAGGGAAGTAGTGGAGAGATTTTGATGACAGAGCTTCTGTGCCTCCTACAAATAAATTTAAAATTTGTTCAGTGATTGGACAAGCAAATAAAACAATTTCATGGGTTTTATTTCTTTATAGAAATGTATGACACATACTTTTCTCAAGGTAATAAATCTTAGAGTTAAAATTTTCCTATTTCTCAAAATTTATTCTAGAACAAATACTATTAACCTCTATAAATAATAATTTTTTGGTATTCACACCTGACTGTGGATATCTATGTTGCTCAAAATATGCACATTTTAGATGTCAAGATTGTAAAATTTCTAACCTATTTTCCACATAAGTTTTTTTTTTTTTTCCTTTTTAGGACATACCTTTTAAAAGTAGGTCGAAACACAGAGCTAGGATCTGTACAATAACATTTCTGTTTTTCCTCTCCTAGGATGATTCCTGACCAGACATGGGTACAGTGTGATGAATGTCTTAAAGTGGAGGAAACTTCCTGGAAAGGTGGATCCATCCACATTACCTGCAAGATGGTTTTGTTACTATAATCCTCATCCAAAGTACAGGTAAGGTTTTAGGACTCATTATTCTTTCCATGAGTCCTGATTTGTCTTCCTGTTTCACAGAATCACTTCATATCAAATCTACCTTCCTTAGCCTGGTACCTGGTATTCAAGCACCCTGTGCTGACTGGTCCCATCCTAACTATCTAACCTTACTTTTCACTACACTTTACCAAGGTCCCTACATGTGCCATGATTACTCTCTCCTCTATGACTTTGATAGTGTCCATTCTGTCGACTAAAGTGACTTTCTGTATCCCATGTTCCTATTCACATTTCAATGATTGTACCCTGACCTGCAGCAGCATTTGATTCTTGACGTTTGTTCGTTCATATGCCATATTTTATTTGGTGGTATTTTTCAGGTGTTCATTTTTCTTTTCTGATTCCACAAGTGCTTTTAAATTCTTTAAGACTAAGTTCCTTCCATTCCACATTGAGTCAATAGCTTTCATATGCCTCCTCTGTAGAATCAGTGGGAATTGAATGTGTTGCACATTCAATGCTGTTTGTTTGCGTGTTTGTGTTCCTGATGTGCCATATGTGTCTTACAGCAGCCACCATCCAAACAGTGCCTGACATAACTCAGTAGTTATGTAGGTTTGTAATAAGTCAGCCTGCTTCAATCTGGCTGTAATCTTTTACTCAGTCCTCTTTTTTTGGATCGTGTGCTGGTAAAAAGACAGTAATCCAACATACTATGCTTTTTTTTGGAGAAAATGTCCAAGTGAAAGAAAGTAAATGAATGAAAGCTAGAACTGTAATATTTTTACACACAAATAAATCTTTACACATATATACATATATATATGTTCTTATTTTACATATCGATCCCAGTTCCCTCTCCCTCTCTCCCTCCCATGCCCCTTGATACCCCCTCCTCTCCCATCTCCCCCCCACTCCTCAGGAAGGGTGATGCCCTCCAGGAGGGGTCAACAAAATCTGTCCAGTCATTTGAAGTAGGGACTAGGCCCTCCCTCCTGTCTCTAGGTTAAGGGAGTATCGCTCCATGGGGAATGTGCTCCCAAAGTCCTTTTGTGCACCAGGAATACATTCTGGTTCCATTGTCAGAGGTCCCTTAGACTGCCCAGGCCTTCTAATGATTGAGTTGGGGGATGAATAGATGAGAGAGAGAAAAAGAAAAGAAAGAAAAGAAAAGAAAAAAGAGATACCATAATCCATAATAGAGGGAGCCATTATAGGTTTGAAGAGAAAACTGACTCTAGATAAATGTCCTAAAAGATTGACCCCAACTAATAATATGAGCAACAGTGGAAAGGCTACCATAAATGCCCTTCCCTGATAATGAGATAGGACTGTAATTTTTAAGCATCCTTGATAGTCTCCATATGGGCCTAAACACCTTTCTGTGGAGAGAAAATGAGACTGTGTGGTCAGGTTATGAAACTGACTACTAGAAGTTTCTTTGTTAATGTTTTCTTCTTTTGAAAGTGTTGTCTTCTATCTGTTCACACTTAGGCCATGAGACAGCCTTCCAAGCCACACTACGCCCTTGCAAAATGAATACTATGCAATGTCCAATTGATACTCGCCTTTGTTTGTCAGATTACTTTTGGCCACCAAATAAATTTGTTTGTGCTTTTGGTTTGTCCTCCTGAGATTCCCTTCTCAGTGCTATATGTACAGCTAGCTTTTGTAATGTGAATGGGATCCTAACTGTATACTGCTACCCAATTGTTGATCTGCTCTGTCATTAATCTACACTTAAAAGGAAGTACAGAGTAAAAGCTAGGACCACATTTTGTCTCTGAAAAATGATTTCCTTTCTGTACTACAGGAGATGCTCTGTTCCGGAAGAACAAGAACGCATTGATGAAGACTCTTACCTGAGCAAGGCTAAGCAACAGTTGAGTATACATGAGATGGTGCTCCTCATCCTAGAGTGTAGAAACCGCTCTCCCTGTGATAAGACAAGGGATTTGACAAGGGAGCTATCTTTGGAGGGCTTTGTGTTTGTTATCTGCTCGTTCATTCTCTTCCCTGCTCATCATACACACACACACACACACAGAGAGAGAGAGAGAGAGAGAGAGAGAGAGAGAGAGAGAGAGAGAGAGAGAGAGAGAGAGAGAGAGAGAGAGAGAGAGAGAGAGAGAGAGAGAGAGGGAGGGAGAGAGAGAGAGAGAGAGAGAGAGAGAGAGAGAGAGGGAGGGAGAGAGAGAGAGAGATTGTAAATGAGAATCTGAAATCTCTCCCGTCATAGAATTCAGGAATATAGCCCTAGTTCCTCTGAACTTCATGAGTGAACTAAATAGCGCTTAATTTTGAGATTGTCTCAGTACATAGCTTAGACTGACCTATAATTCACTCTGTAGACCAGGCTGGCTTTCTACTTGCAGTCCTCCTACACTGCCCACCAGAATCTAAATAGCACTTTTATCTTCTAGAGAGGAAACTATCGAGAAGAAGCAGAAGGCCGTGGAAAGTGACAAGCACCAGGTGAGAGACAGATCCATGTCTTCATCTTCTCACACCGTTTTCCCCAACACAGGCTTCAGGCTGAGGAACGCTGCATAGCATTGCTGAGGGGCTCTTCTCACGCTCTCTTCTTTGAATTGGATCTTTGGGTTTTGTGTTGCTCTTCTGCTGTTGATGGTCAGATCACTTAAACAGAAGAGTCATGTGACTTATTTTCCAGATTTGGATTCTGGGCAGTGGGAATGACACATTTGCTGTCACATAACAGTTGTGTGCCATCTTCATAAGCTGCTCCTCTTGAGTGTCTGGTTTTCCTGTCTCATTTCTTTTGGGATTCAGGGATCATTCCTTCCTCTTTTCTCTTGGGAAGAAGGGTTGGTTCTTTGTGCCTCCCCGCCCCCCCCTCCCATCCCTGCTTTCAGGCTGGCTGGCTTTATAAAGACTCTGCTGTTTTGAATTTTCAGGAGCACTGTCTCTCGGACATGGTTGCCCAGCTCCGGACGCTGAAGGGTGCAATAAGGTTGGCCGTCCTTTCAGGGACACTCCTTTCCTGAAAGCCACCATAGCACCCATATATCTCTCCCACCCCTCCTTGCCTTTCTGCATGGTTTCCCCTTTTGACCCTATTTCCCAGAGATGCTAGTGGCATGTTAGATTCACTTCCTTTCCCAGTCGGGCAGGACAGACTAGTGAGGAGAGAGGCAGTGTAACACTCATGCTTTTTTATGTACCCTGCTCCAGCTGAGGCATAGAAGCAATCATGTTTCATAACCTGTGTCTATACAGACATCGGGATTTCCTGGACTGCCCTATCCTCATTCAGTTTGCCTTCCCTTTATTCTTTCACCCTAATTACTTGTATTTTCTTCATATGCTGGCTCTCCTACCAGATCCCAGGTGCATGTCTCTGTTGTGTGCACTGTGAACATGTGGTAGCCTCTGGCATGCGTCTCTCCTAAACCAGCAGATACTTGCGGCAATGCAATTCCTTTCCACCTATATTTTCAACACAGAGCTCGAAAGGATGAAAGCCCAGCCTTCACCTTGGTCGCAAGAACCTAATAGACAGCGGTTGGGGCCTGGGTTTGTGTTGTGGGTGGGAAAGGTCTAGTAACCAATACAAGAGTTGAGAACAGTCTGTTGGTGTCTAACCGATAAGGTTAGTGACTGAATGTGTTTGGATTCAGTGTTCTAGTGTACATACTGTGCAATGTTTGTTCTGTTTAGGAAACACTTTCTTTTTATTTGGCCAAGCATTCTTTCCTAGCATCAGAAGAATTGACACATCTTCTGGCATTTTGTTGAAATTTGGGATTTTTATGAACTCTTTCTTTCTTGATAGGTCCTCGGTAGTCTGCCAAAGAGTCCTGCTACACAAGATATGGCTGAACTAAATGACAAGACAATTGGATATGAGCAAATCAGTAGCCCTAACCTGCTTCCATCTGTTGGAGAAGAAAACAAATCACCTCTTCAACTCAAGTCTCTGGATTCCAGTGTTTTTCAGTTTTCCAGGTGACTAAAACCTTCATTTCTTTTCAATATAAGCCTCAGAATCTGTTTTCCTATAGAGTAATTTGATATGTCATCTGTAATATTTCTTATATATAGTATTATGTAATGTAAGTATACCAGCATGCCAGATAATTTGTTTTCCTTAACACATGAAGTTCACGCATGAAAATATAGTTTGGAACTGATAGAATTGTGTCTTGCGTGCACCCCCTAGTTTTTCCTCCTTAGAAGTGCTATATCGAGCCTATATACTTTTGAAGTGAGCACTGTCTTGTGTTATCTACTGAAGTTTTCATATTAAGACTTTGAAAAGCTAAAAAGTGCTATATAAATAAGGTGATGCTATATACAAAGTCATTGGCCCTATACTTAAATTTATGAATATTAAACTCTACAGAGGTCTTGTAGGCCTATGATACATTGGCCCTGTGTAAAATTAACTAGTAGAAATGTTTCCTAGAAAAAAGTTATGATTGAAAATTTGTTCTAGCTAACATGGTGGTACACGCCTTTAATCCCAGCACCCAGGAGGCAGAGGCTCCTGTGTGTTTAAGAGCAGCCTTGTCTGCACAGTGAATTCCAGGCCAGCCAGGTTTGCACAGTGAGATCCTGTCCAGGAAAAAAAATAAAAGTTTGTTCTTGGCCTTCACTCACTTCATTTTCTACTCTCTCATCAATGTTGTTAGTCCATATAATAGGAAGGAGGATAACTATGTATTTTCTTCAGCGTTAGGCATTTCTGAGGTATTAAAAGATACAACAGTCCCCATATTATCCCTAGAAGTGAACACAGTACTCCTAATTACTTGCATTTATCTTCACTGTTTTCATTCTTGCAGGACAGGCAGAGAATTGCTCTCAAATAGTGAGAATGTCTACAGCCATCATTAATGTGATCTTACATAATGGCTGTGGATTTCTCAGTGCTCTTCTTAACATATCATAGGATAGAGGTCATAGACTATTTCCTAGGTCACTTAACCTTTCCCACTAGTGATACACATTCTTTACCTGTTTGTTTCTTCTAAGACAAGTCTTTCAGCCTTATAAACACTGACTTGTACAGGTTTACCAGTCCCCTGTACTGTGATTCTTCCACAATTTAAATGTGTAGACAGTACAGGAATCTTTAGATGTCTTGAACAGGAGCAGGTGGCCTCAAGAGAAAGTAAACTTTACAAGTAAGACTATTAAAAGAAGTAATTGACAATCTACATGAAAGCATTGGAACTGCCTTGCTTGGGATGTGATTAGCACTTACTAAGCAATGGTTAAATCCAAGTCAGATTGAAAGAACAATTTAGGAAATTGAATGTTGTAGCAAAGGAGTAAAAAAATGACAGTCCACCCTGGTCTCTAGTTTGACCAGGGTGCTACCCTAGTGCTATCAATAGTTTTTCATCATTCATTGCAGGTTTGGATTTTTTATTTAAAAAATTATTTTTCATTTTACATACCAACCCCAGTTCCCTCTCCCTCCCCCTTCTCCCACTGCCACCCCTCTCTTCCTACCCCCCATTCACTCCTCATAGAGAGTAAGGCCTCCCTCAGGGAGTCAACAAAGTCTGGCATACCAAGTGGAGGCCTGACCCAGCCCCTCTCCCCTGTATCATGGCTGAGCAAGGTATCCCTCCAATTTTGCGTGTTTTTCCCCCATATACAAAAGATTGTAATTTTTTTCTCATTTTACGTATTGATCCCAGTTCCCTGTCCCTCCTTTCCTCCATTTCTCTCTCCCTCCCTCTGTCCCTCCCATGCCCCCACAACCACCCTCCCGTTCCACCCCCGCCCACTCCACAGGGAGTGTGATGCCTTCCAGGAGGGGTCAACAAAATCTGTCAAGTCATTTGGAGTAGGGACTAGGCTCTCCCTCTTGCCTCTAGGTTAAGGGAGTGTCCCTCCATGGGGAGTGTGCTTCCAAAGTCCTTTTGTGCACCAGGGGTACATCCTGGTTCCACTGTCAGAGGTCCCTTAGACTGCCCAGGCCTTCTAACTGAGACCCATGTTCAGGGGGTCTGAGTCAGTCCAATGATGGTTTCCCAGTCTGGGGTCCATGAGCTCCTCCTTGTTCAGGTCAGCTGTCTCTGTGGTTTTCTGCAGCCTGGTCTTGTCCTCTCTCTCTGCATCTGGATTCCAGTTCGGTTCAGTGTTTAGCTGTGGGTGTCTGCTTCTGTTTCCATCAGCTACTAGATGAGGGCTCTATGATCGTGGATAAGTTAGTCATCAATCTTATTATCAGAGAAGGGCATTGATGGTAGCCTTTCCACTGTTGCTCAGATTGTCAGTTGGGATCAGTCTTGTAGGTCTCTGGACATTTCTCTAGAGTCAGTTTTCTCTTCAAACCCATAATGGCTCCCTCTTTTATTCTCTCTCTCTCTCTCTCTCTCTCTCTCTCTCTCTCTCTCTCTCTCTCTCTCTCTCTCTCTCTCTCTCTCTCACCTATTCCTCCCCTGACTCAATCTTCCTAGTCCCGAGTGCTTTCCTCTCCTCCCCTTCTCTTTCTCCTACTTCCCTCTCCACTCACTACCCCCCCCACACACACTCCCCATTCATATAAGGGACCTTATATGAATCTCTTAGACTCCTCCTTGTATCCTAGTTTCTCTGGCAGTGTGAATTATAAGCTGGTGATCCTTTGCTCTATGTCTAAAATCCATGGAACTTCCTGGATCTGTTCTAAGCACACGGGACCCACCTATATCCCTGAGGGACCACCCTGAGTCCCTGCCTACAATTTTAGATTTTAAGGACATTATTTCTTCTTTCTTAGTCGACTGGCTATTTTCATGCCATTGTTTTCAAATACTTACACTTTAATGCCCACTTTTTTTTTCTGCTTCCATTTGTTTGGTCACTCTGTCGTGGTTTATGACTACCCCAGGAGGATTACAAATGCTCTTTGGGATGTTATAGTAAATATTTTGTGAGTGCAATACTATACTACATCCATTGGGTGGCATACCTCATCAGCTTTTATTGGAGACTTTGTATGATTCTTTGTGGAATGTAATAAAGTTTAGGCTGTAGAGGACAAGTAACGTACTTTGAAATTTTATGTGTAATTCTAATTTGTTGAGAATAAAATTCTTTCAAGAGCAAAATGATAGCCGTTGCTGCTAATAATATATCTTATGTAAGATTAGCAAACAATAATACTCACATTATTTAAGGCTGCATATATAGGACCATTAAAGTTGGTTGAGGCACAGTAGCATTTCTGGCTACATAGGAGACTATGGCCAGAAGGTCAATTGAGTCCAGGGACAGAAGAAAAACCTGGATAACATACTGCTTCATTTTTTTTTTATTAGCAGGTTTTCATTTGGAAGTGGAAAATTAGGGTACTCAAAGGTTTAATAAAATGTAAAGAGTTTATGATAAAAGAGTATTAGTGAATAGATTCAACTAAGAGGTGCAAAGCTTTCCTTCATTATAAAAAACCTAAAATATAATAAGAGTCTTTGAGCCTTGTAGTCCTGCTTATTAACTATACAAAATAAAGCCTACTCTGTCCAGGAGACCTTTAAGAAGTCATACTGGGGTAGGTTAGAAGGGTCCTCCACAAACATCATTGGAAATGACTTTATGAGTCTTCCACATCTAACAAGGGGAGATTGGGATTAGAATGCAATGAAGAAAACATTCAGCTAAGATGTAAGCTATCAATCATAACCTTTTATGGGAAGACAGCTTTGTTTCTGTAAAAGAAAGTGATTTACTTCTGTTCATTTGTTCTACATAAATGTGATTGCTCTATGAAAGGTAGTCTTTTCGTGTAATAAGGGATCCAAAATGGTGAAATAATCAGTGTTGTGTGTAAATATCTCCAATGCATGCAAGTTTCCTTACAAATGGCACCAACTAAGGCCGAAAATAGCCGTAAGTGTATCAGCAAAGGAAAGAATTAGTGATTATAGTTTATTTACATATTTTGTATTAATTATGCCAAAAACTAACAAGTTTCTATTTAAAAATACTACTTTTAAAGGTACCTCTGTTGTCTAGGAAAACTACTTCCATTTCCCCCAGTTTTATATTGTGGAAGGTATATTATAGATAGACCCGAAGGGACTAGGTCTCTCTTCTCCCATCCAGCTTTATCTTCCCCAACTTGCAAGGTGGAGGCACTCACTCGGGCATAGCAAGCTGGCAAAACTAAACCTCCATTGTCCAAGCTCAAGATTGCTTATAGATCAAAGGTTCATTGTGGATGGAGCAAGTCCAAAATCACCCCAGCCCTCATCCATGATGAAGAGATTTCTCTCTGGAAGAAGTAGGCTATTGTCTCCACTTCCAAATTTGCATGAGTTGTTCAGCTTTGAGAAAGAAGCAAGCATTAAGATTGAACTGCATGGCTTTACCTAAAGGAACTGATTTTTTTACATAGAACAAATTATCAAGGCATTTCATGCCTAAGGACATTGTCAGAAGTAAAATAGGTCATACAGCATGACAGGTAATAATGTGCTTATAATTCCATGACACAATTTGCAAAAATAAATAAATAAATAAATAAGTACATAAATAAATAAGTACATAAATAAATAAGTACATAAATAAATAGTAAGTAAAATAGCCAGCTAGCCAGAAGTTTGGTAATAGAAAGAGAGAAAGGCTATCAAGGAAAGTTTCTTGAGATAGCAGTTAATTTCAGGTATCACCAAGGGTCCGCATAAACACAAACTAGCAACCACTAAGAAACCAAAAGAATGGGGCAGAAGGTGAACTTGAAACCAGTACCCAAGCTACATTCAGATCAAATGGCAAACAGGCAGCAACCCCATTGACATGGATTTCAATACTATGACCACCATTCACTGGCCAAATAATGCTCTAATCCAGTGACAATTCCTAAGAAGCCAAGTTTAAAGATAAAATCACCTCCCTGAAAATTACCAAAATTAAATCAAGAACAGATAAGCAATGTAAATAGACATATAACCCTAATGGAGTATTTGTGTGTGTGTGTGTTTGTGTGTGTGTATGTATGTATGTATGTATGTATGTATGTATGCATGCATGCATGCATGCATGCATTACTGAATGAATGTGGCAGCCTCCAAGCCACAAACATATGCAATATAAAATGGTAATTACCTTAACTGGAAAAAGGTACTTAAACACACACTCTGACAAAAAGTGATTAGTGGCCTATTATGGACCAGGGATGAGCCCTGGGGGGAAAACACCTAAAATCAAGAAAAATATCTTGAGTTAGTTTTCAGATGCTGCAGAATAAGGTGGAAATAAACTTCAGGGAATCAGCTCATCTAAGTCACTAAGTTGAAAACAAACCTGGGGCTAGCAAGATGGTTCAGTGGGTATAGGCTTATGCAGCCAAGTTTGATGACCTGAGTTCAATCCCTGGGACACACATGATGGAAGGAGAGAACCAATTCCTACAAGTTGTCCTCTGACCTCCACAGTGTCCAGAATTATATGCTATAGTTGTTAAAATATTTAGGTGTCATAAACAAATTATGAGATAATGCAAGGAAATATAAAAGCATCAACTGTATATAGGAAGCTAATTTAGGCTGTTGAAACTGTTCTTGAAGAGACCTAGATAATTAGTTTAGCAGGTATACTCCAAAGCAAATATTAATAATATATTCAGAGACCTAAAGAAAAAAAATGGATGAAGTATTTAGGCAGGAATGAAGACAAGTACAAGATAGCAATAAAAGAACAGAAACTATTTTTTAAAATAACCAAATGGAAAATCTGTATGTAAAAAGAACAAGAACAGGCATGAAAATTTCTCCAAAAGACCCCAACAACACACATTAAGAGTAAGAAGAATAATGAATTATCAAAATTGAAAAGTTTGATTCTTGATTATTCAGACAAAAGTGAACATGAAGTAAGCTTCAGAGACATGTACACCAATGACACACAATATCACATGAAGAAGGGGCAGAGAAAAGGAAGTAGAAAAGGTTTTTTAAAATAATGGCTGAAAACTTTCCAGATTTGACTAATGGCATTAGCCTGGGCACTTAAGTGCAAAAAATCAAAATACATAAACATCCAGACACATAATAGTAAAAATACTGAAAGCCAGAAACAGAGGGAAAATCTCTAAAGCAGAGAGTTAAACTGAATGGCCTTGTGCTAGCAGATCTCATTAACAGGTTACTTCTCATAATAATCAGTGGAGATCAGAAGGTAATGGGATGCTGTTGTGACTTGGATATGGTTTGTCCCTAGCAAAACTTGGGCTAACATTTAATTGCCAGTGTAACAGTATTCATCAGACCATTAAAAGGTGTTAGTATTGTGGAGGTCTCTGTCTTCTGCATGAGCTTCTGCCTTGCAAGAAGTCAGGCTACAGCGAGACTTTTTCCAGAAGCCAACTAGATCAGCCACCTGATTTTGACAGCATCCAGAACTGTGAACCAAAATAATTTCCCCTTTTCTTATAGGTTATCCAGTTTCTTATGGGTATTCTGTTATAACAACAAGAAACAGACTAACAAATATGAAGTATTTAAAGTATTAGAAAAAAGACTGTTAACTGAAAAATTTAATTCCAATAAAATTATGTTTAAGAAGTTAAATGAGGTAAATCTATTCTTTGGTGCATAAATTTATACACAAAAACTGTAAGATTGTACTGCTAGCAGACATGCCATATAAGAAATAACAAAGGACATTTTGTAGGGCAAGGGCTGTCTTTCAGTAATTTCTTATGAAATTAGACAATAATCTGAATGCTGATAAAGATAATCATGTAATGAACTATAAAATAATATAATATCAGTCTTCATTCTATTGACCAGTTTAAGGAATAATTACTCAAAACGTTTATATGTAATTGTGTAAGTGTATAGAGTTTAATCTTTGGATATATTTTGTATATAAATATAATGTTTGACAATAGTAAACACAAAGGAAGTGGATTGTAGCAAGGCTGTATTGGAGTGGCAGTACAGAGAGGACCTCTGATGCACAGTCAGAAGTGAAGACAGCAAAAATTAAATAACAACAACAAAAGAAAATTGTACTTGTGTCAGGTGGTGGTGGTGCACGCCTTTAATCCCAGCACTCAGGAGGCAGAGGCAGGCAGAAGTCTGAGTTTAAGGATAGCCTGGTCTACAGAGCAAGTTCCAGGACAGCCAGGGCTACATGGAGAGAAACTTGTTTCACAAACGAAAATTGAACCTGCTCTGTTTTCCTCTTATTGCTTCCTCAAACAATATAATATTGTGGAAAAATAATAATTGCTGAAATAATCTTGGGCTAGTCAGATGGTTTAGCAGTTAAAGGCACCTGACAACTTGAGCTTGATCCTTGGAATCTGCAGGACAAAAGGAGAGAGCCAGCTCCTACATTATGTCCTCTGACTTGCATGCATAGGCTGTATTTAGCACCTGCTTGTGTACATGCACATACTTACCTATGCAAAATAAGTAATCAGCTGGAAAAATACGAGTTAACATAATGTGTTAGACATGTAAATGTTCTACTACACAATATGTACATAACATGAAAAAGAAACTATACTGGAGCAACAAAAGAGCGGAGAAAGCATAACACAAATAGAAAACAAAATCTAAATAGCTGTTATAAATTCCACCGTATCAACAATAAGCACAATGCATCTGTGTTGCACAGTTCAGTCAAAAGACAGTTGTAATCACGTTAGATTTCCTTTAAAAATCTAGATATGCCAGCTACAGGAGACGCTTTGGGTTCAAATATGTAAACGAGCCAAAAGTAAAGGACAGAAAATGGCATACCATACAAACAGCAATTTAAGAGAGACAGAGTTATTCTAACACCAGATAAAATATGTTTTAATGCCAAATATAGTGCTGTATACCTGTAATTCTAGCACTTAGGAGGGTGAGGCAGGAGGATCACTGTCACTTTGAAGCCAACCTGGGCTACAAAGCAAGACAGTCTTATATTCTGTGCCCTAAAACAAACGTATTCTAGAAGTAAAAAGAGACATCTCATAATGAAAAAGTCCATTGGGAAGGCATGTGAAGAAAATCCCTAAGCATAATCAAACAGAAGGAAGGAAGTGATTAAAGTGGAAATGAAATGGAGCATAGCAAAAACAATAGAGAAAGGTCAGCAGGACCAAAAGTCACAGTTTTGAAAGAACCACAAAAGTTAAAGAAAAAAAAAACAAAGTCATTATATTTATGATACTTTCAAAAATATTCAGAAAAAATTAGCAGACTTGGTATGAACAATATCTGTATGCTAGAAAAAAACAAAATCTTATTGAAGGCAAACTAAATGAAAAGAAAGACATCTGTCATTTCTGTTATCAAAGAGTTTGCTACTTTAAAAAAAATGCAGTAGTTTCAAACTGGTCTACAGATGTAGTATAATCTCTTCCAAAGCACCAGATGTCTCTGTTGCCGTAATCAGCAGTGTCATCCTAAAATTCACACAGAAATGCTAGGAACCTGGAATTGGTCCAACAATCTTGAAAGAGAACAAAGTGAGTCTCACTCCCCTTTAATAATCTACAGTAGTCAAGACGACGTGGTAGGGGTAGAAGGCTAGACACATACTTCAGTGGAAAAGAAAAGAAAGGCATGCCCTTACACGTATGGTCAATAGACTTGAATGCAACAAAATGAAGGCAAATCCCTACCTTGTACCATACACATCTAACTCAAAATGACTTTCAGATCTAAGTGTAACAGCCAAAGCTTTTAAAATAAAGCAGGAATAAGGTTTTTTAACATTGGACTAGGCTATAGTTTCTTGGATATACCACCAAAATGGAAGGAACAATGGAAAACAGTTCAAGTATAAGTGTAAAAATTAAAAGAGGTGGCTTAGTGATGAAGAGCACTTGCTGCTCTTCCTAAGAACCCAAGTTCAGTTCCCAGCACCCACAAGCACCAGTTCCAGTGGATATGGAACCCTCTTCTGGCCTTTGTAGGTTCTAGGTACACATGCAGCGTGTATATGTACATACACGCAGGCAAATACTCATACATGATTAAAAATAAATAATAGCTCTTTAAAAACAAAATGAGCTTGGCAGTGGTGGTGCATGCCTTTAATTCCAACACTCAGGAGGCAGACGCAGGCAGATCTCTGTGAGTTCAAGGCTAGTCAGGTCTACGGAGCAAGTTCCAAGACAGCCAGGGCTTTTACACAAAGAATTTCTTTCTTTACTTTCTCAGTTTTTATTGTCTTTCACTTCCTTAGACTTATTCCAAAGTATTTTCATTTTCTGAGGCTATTGTGAATGGAACTGCTTCCCCAATTTCCTTCTGAATATGTTTGTTGTTTATATATAGAAAGGTCTCTCTCTCTCTCTCTCTCTCTCTCTCTCTCTCTCTCTCTCTCTGTCTGTGTGTGTGTGTGTGTGTGTGTTAATTTTCTTGCTATTTCTCTGAATTATTGATCAGATGTAGGAAATTTGTTGTTGAGTCTTTAATATGTTGAGATATAGACTTTGCATCCCTAAATTCTCTGCGAGTTTTATTACGAAGGGATGTTGGGTTTTGTCAAAGCCTTTTTTGTATCTAATGAGATGGTCAAGATGGTCCTGTTTTCTTGAATGATGTGACTCCAGGGTAGGCTCACTCTTGAGACTAGACTGGTAATACAAACTGGACACTTGATGGGGGTGAAAATGAGATGAGTCAAAATTGGCTAACTAAGGAGGAAAGAGGGTGGATAAAGTAGACAGGGGAGGAGCTGAGAAAGGAGTGAATATGATCAAAGTACATTTTATTATATTCTCAAAGAAAAGGTAAACTATTTAAAATTAAAAACCATACAATGGAATATTACTCATCCATATAAAGGACTTGTGATGCTAAGTTTTTTTTTTTTGCTGATATAATGAAATGTCCTAGACTGTGTAACCCCATCTGGAAGATTTAAATATAAGTAGCACATCACTAGCTCTGGAGAAGAAAGGCCTTCTTGGTGGAAGAATGCTGAGATGATGCAAAGCATCAAATGGCAAGAGACAGGAAGCACACGTCTGTGTCTGCATCTGTATTCTCTATGTTATCAGACTCGGTCAGTGTCTTCCCCTCTCTACTGTCTTTTTGCCTCTCCCCTGATTTTCTCTTTCTCCCTCTCCTTTTGAAGGCCCTCACTAGTAATCAGTAGGGTTTTCCCTAATGGCTTTATCTAACCGTAATCACCTCCCAAAGGCCCTACCTAGACACATACTTGAATCGAGTTTTTCCATATTTCGTATCTCACAAGGGGGATTAGCTTTTTACAGGTAAATTATTGGGGTGCATACTTAAACCATATTGACACCAGAAAGATGGTAATATACTGATACAACTTGGATAAATGTTGGGAACGTGCTAAATAAAAGAGACCAGTTATGAAAAGTCAGGCTTGTTATCCCAGCAGCTCCAAAGTCTGAAGCAGAGAATTGCTGTTGATGGGCACATGTACCTTAAGTGGGTAAATGTGCAGCATTTTAACAGAGGGTATTGCAAATTAGTGTATACACATTGCACAGGAGCCACGGCCTTGATTCTTCTCCTTCTTGCCTGTCATGGTGTCTTAAACAGAGTGAATGTTCAAAACCTAAAACATTCTGACTCCAGTATATTCTTCTGCATGCTGTTTGCAAAGTATTCAACTCCCAGTCAGAGAAAAGCACTTCAGGAAGTGTTTTGAAGTAGCAGAAGTATGGTATGTGTGGTTTTGTCCGAAAAAGTAAAATAATTAGAACATAATTTAAAATATAAAGTGACAACAGATAATGTAACAAAAAAACCCGAGAAAACAGTGTTGTTGAATATCTCACATATGAAACAATTAATCTACCTATACTGGATATAGGTCTGGTATGAGGATCAGTTCCTACAGATAAGAACCAGGGTTTCTGGAGAAATATAGACAAATAACAGAAATTTATAATTCTGTTGTTTTTCTCTTTGTAACCCTGGCTGTCCTGGAACTCACTCTGTAGCCCAGGCTGGCCTTGAATTCAGAGATCACCTGCCTCTGCCTCCCGAGTGCTGGGATTAAAGGTGTGTGCTACCACCATCTCACATGATGGTCCTATTTTGATTTTCATTTTACATGAAAGTTTTGTTCACCTGTTTCTATAACAATTAAGTGATCTCTGTCAAGGAGGTTCTAATTCTGTACTCAAGTAGAATGTACACACATATCCCATAGATAGTAATGCATGTTATAAAAGAATGTTAAAATTGTTTCAAGAGGTCCTGGGGTGATAGCTCAGTTGATTAAGTGCTTACTAGCCAAGCACAAAGACCCAGGTTCCATCCACAGCACCCAAATAACAAGCCAGATTAAGCAGTGCGTGCTTGTAATTCCGTCACTGGGGAAACAGACAGAAGATTCCCTGGGGACCTGATCATGAACCCCAGATCCCAGTGAGACACCCTGCCTCAAAAAGCAAGGTAAATGACTCTTAGAAACTACACCAATGTCGACTGCTGGCTTACACACACACACACACACACACACACACACACACACACACACAGAGAGAGAGAGAGAGAGAGAGAGAGAGAGAGAGAGAGAGAGAGAGAGAGAGAGAGAGAGGGAGAGGGAGAGAGAGAGAGAGAGAGAGAGAGAGTTACATAAATTCCAAGTAACACTCAAGCAGAATTTAAATATGCAATGTTAGAAAAGGGAGCATTGCGGTCAAATGGGTCACAGTAAGAAGTAATCCAGCAATTCAGTTTGTCTAGTGTTTGTGAAGGAAGTAGTAGGAGATAAAGTTAGAGCCAAATTATATACCCCAGCTCTGCCACTTAGCATCTGCAGATAGTCAATTATAACCTCTTCCTGATAGTCCCTTAAAAGCAGTTAAGATAATATTACCACCTGCCATCCAACTGAGAGAATCAGATAAAGTTTTGTACACTGTCTAGCATAGAGGTTCCTAGTGTTTTGGCATGGGAAGGCTTGATTGTCCAGTTAAGTCATTTAATTTTTTTTTATATTATAGGGAGCATCAGATAAAAAAAAAAATAAAAGGGAATTGCATAAGCTGGGCTTTAGGATGAGTCTGAGGGGAAACAGGTTATAGGAAGCCATTGCAGTAATCCAGAAAGCTAAAGATAGACATATCAGGCATGTTGGTAGTGTAAATCACCATATAAAACTGTAAAAAAAATGCCAACAGTTTGATGTTATTGACACCACTAAGAAACAGAAGAAAAGAAACATGTTTGAAGGAAAAGGTGAAGAGACTGTTTTATATACACCAAGTTAGAGATACCATTGGGACCTCCAGGAAGCTGTAAATTCAGTATTAGGAATTAGAACTTAGGAGAATGTTGGGGGGGGGGGTTGCCTTCCCATAGGTTGTCTGAGAAAACTAAAGGGAAGGAGCATAGTCAAAAGTGGAAATACTTATGAACAGATCCTTAGTTGGGCAAATGAAGATAAGACAAATAATACAACTTTATTTACCTTTCATGAAACTTGGTTTTGACTTTGTTGTTGTTTTTTAAAGACAGCCTTGGTCTGTAGCCTTCCTCTCCCCTGACAGGCCTGTAGCCCAAAGTCATATCAGTCTTCCTGCCTCAGCTTCCCAAATGCTGAAATTACAGGCATGCACCACTATGTCCAGCTTTTCTTTCTGTGTAGTATTATACCAACTGCTGAACGATAACACAAGAGCTGTTGAGATGGCAGGCCATTTTAGGTTATGGAAAACTCAGAGCCTTATAAGAAGTTAAGGTTAAGATGTCCCACAGATGTGCTCTGAAACTACAGATAAGGGCAGACTTCAGGTCTTCTGAGGAGGCTAATTACATGCCTGATCCTTTCTCACCGAAAGTTCAATAGCTGATTTTTACCTTGTCGTCTCTCGGTCACCCAGAGAGAGGACAATTATAAGATGGAAAATGGCATTCCAATCCTTCTGCCTATTGAAAATTGCTATGGATTTCTTAGGCACCAGCTATTTTGATAAATTCTTCACCCATTAGTGCCTGTAGCAGCCAGAAAAGGGAGGTGATTTGAGACCATGATCCTGGGTTTCTCTGAAGAACAAAGGGAGCCCCAGTTTGTGCCTGACCAAGTGAAGTTGTTTGTCCTAATGGGGAAATGACTTGAACTGGCTGGTTTACTGACTTTGTTTCTAACTAGGGCCTTGTGTTTTAATTAACTTTTACAAGGGAATAATGGGCAATAGCCATAATCCACTTGGCTGGCAAGGAATTGTATGGAGTTCTACTGCAATATAAAAACATGCTAAGTCTTTGATACTAGAGGGTTTTGTGATACTTTAAAATTAACGAGCTGGCTTTATTCTCTGCATACATTGCTGGGCTTTTTTTATGACCTTTTCTTTCCCATTCTGTATTAAGAGATTGTGTGTGTGTGTGTGTGTGTGTGTGTGTGTGTGTGTGTGTGTGTGTGTGTGTTTAGTTTTTGTTTGTCTTCCTCTATTTGCTTTTAGGAAGTGTCACAGCTAAGCTCGTTTAAAATTCAATTTTTAAAACATTTTACCAAGGTCAGCCTCCTCCTGTTTTATTCTTATGCTGACCCTTAAAAACCTATCAACTCTACTTCTCCCTTCCCACCTCTTTCCAGTTCATCCAGTTGCATGAGTGAAGGGGTTGAAGTTCTTGGGGTGGGGGCTGAGTTGTTGTACTGCTTTGTTAATATAACAAAGTACATTAGACTGGGTAACTCTACAAGAAAAAATGTTTGTTCAGCTCATAGAGATTCTAGAGCGTCAAGGGCACAGTGTGGCACTGCTATCAACCTTGGCTCTGGTGAAAACCTTATGGTGGGTGGGATCACAGTGTTTGGGTTGTGTTCGAGAGAAAGCTGTTATATCTTTTATAGCATCTGGTTTTCTTAAACGTTCCACATTACCTGTTAACATTGACACGCTAGAGACAGCTTCCAAAACATTCTCAGGGGTGTGCCTTAAGGAAGGGATTGATACAATAAGAATGTTCCTAGCCTGTACTGTGACAACTTACAATTTGATTTCTTCTTCTTGCAGTAAGTACAAATTGATCCTAGGCGAGGAGCCTGTGGAGAAACGAAGGAGATTTCAAAATGACATGACACCATCTCCTATAGACTATTCCATGTCCAGTCCTTACAGAAGGGTAGATGCAGCTGTTGCCTACCCAGAAGGAGACAACAGCCTTGATAAATCCAGTTCAGAGAGAAGTACACCACCATACCTCTTACCAGAATACCCAGAAGCAAACAAGAATCCAGGACAGAACAGGGATGCTCCAGCACTTTGCCCAGGGTCCCGGGACCAAGACCAGGAATCCCTGCTTCCTGAAGAATTAGAAGATCAGATGCCAAGATTGGTAGCAGAAGAATCTAACAGAAGTATCGAGAACATAAACAAAGAAGTGAACAAAGGGCCTTTTGTAGCTGTAGTTGGTGTTGCAAAGGGACTTACAGATTCAGGAGCTCCCATCCAGCTAATCCCTTTCAACAGGGAGGAGTTTGTAGGGAGAAGGAAGGCAGCCGAATCATGGAACCCAAATCCTTATTCTTCTGTGGCCCCTGCTGCAGCCACTCCAGGGAAAGGAAAAGGTTGCCAGGAGAGCGGAAGCCGTAACATGCCAAAGATAAAGAACCAGAAAGAACTGGAAGAATTGAAGAGAACTACAGAAAAATTGGAACGTGTTTTGGCTGAAAGGAATTTGTTCCAGCAAAAGGTTTGGACACTGCTCTACCCCTAGGGATAAGAAGAGGTCATTATAACCAAGGGACTAGGGCAGTGGTTCTCAACCTTCCTAATGCTGCCACCCTTTAATACAGTTCCCCCTAACCATAAAATTATGTTGTTGTTACTTCATAACTGTAATTAGCTACTGTTATGAATTGTAAGTTAACTATCTGTGTTTTCTGATGGTCTCAGACATCCTCTGTGAAAGGGGTCATTTGAAATCCCAATGGGCCGTAACCTGCAGCTTGAGAACCACTGGACTAGGCTGCTGATATTTTGGTGATTTCTCTCATACTCTGAAGCTTTTAAGCAAAATACGTTGTTAAACCAGTCTTCGATGTGTCTCAGGTTGAGTGGACCCTAATAGGCTTTCCCTCTGTATTTTATGTTTGACAAGATATTTGCATAAGTATAATAGAGCATTATAAATAATGAAATCACGGGGTAGATTTAGTAGGAACGGTTGTGTGGGTAACTGATTTTCTCTTTCTTGGACTGCAGGTGGAGGAGCTGGAACAGGAGAAGAATCACTGGCATTCTGAATTTAAGAAAGCTCAACATGAGTTGGTGACCTATAGTACCCAGGAGACAGAAGGCTTATACTGGAGCAAGAAGCACATGGGTTATCGCCAAGCTGAATTCCAGATTCTGAAAGCCGAGCTAGAAAGAACCAAAGAGGAGAAGCAAGAACTAAAAGAGAAACTGAAAGAGACAGAGACACACCTGGAAGTACTTCAGAAGGCCCAGGCCTCCTACCGGAACCCAGAGGGAGATGACCTAGAAAGGTTAATCACTAGGGTTTAGTTATGAGCTTGTGAGGACTAATGGGGATTAGCTAAGACCCCCGCTTACTGGTCATAGACAAGGGAGAAAATCTTAATTCATTGACCACCATGGATTGAGTAATTATTTCTTAGAAAGCCGCAGCCAGTCTCCCTGTGTTTGATGGCATGGTGCTTTCTGCCTTCTTTCTACCTAATGGAGACGTAATTGTTAAGAAATGTAGGCCCATTTTGAAGGGACTTCCATTTTATTCTGTTGGCTAATGACTTCATGTCATCTCTTCTCCTGCCCCCTCACTCCATCATACAGGGCTTTGGCAAAGCTTACGCGGCTACGTATCCACGTCAGCTATCTCCTTACTTCTGTCCTCCCTCACTTGGAGCTTCGTGAGATCGGGTATGACTCAGAACAAGTGGATGGGATCCTGTACACAGTGCTGGAGGCAAATCACATACTGGATTGAGCACCAGACTATATATCCTCTCCTTGCTTTCTTTTCCCTTTTTATGCCTGTGTTCTGTATGTCCTCCCCTATCCTCTCTCTGCTGCTTTCTTCCCTTCTGCCTTCTGATCCCTCCCCAGCCTCTTTCTTTCTCTTTCACCTTTATGCCTTATATTGAGAATCTTTATGTAAGTCCCGGTTCTTAATCAGTTTGCTTTGCATTCATTGTGGGTATGGAGAAAGAGGTCCTTTAAATAGCCTTCTAAGAGTCCAGGAAAGCAGTAGTCACCAAGCTAGGTGACCTGAAAGCTCTAATTTTCATGATCTAGATACTCGGTCTATTTCATGTTCTGATAGTAGTTCGTATTCATTTAGGTTAAATCTGTCAGCAAGTGTTGGGGCCAATGTACCTGGTGGGATAAAGGATGCTTGAAGCCCGGTCAAGGCTCTAACAATCTAGTTGGAAGCACAAGTCACAGCAAGTTAACTAACTATACAAAGAAGGGTATGGTGTGGATGAGTGATATAAACATGATGTGGAAGGTAAAGGAGAGCAATGTAAAGGAAGACAGTACACCCTAAGTGGGACCTAAATGAAGCTTTAAAGTGCAAGCATGACAACACTCTCAGTGATGATTGTTTAAGTGGTAGGACTATGGTCGATAGTTTTTCTTCTTCCTATCTTCTTGCCCTTTTCAAATTTTCTATAACATTCTTGTTATTCTCCTCACATTGGAAAATAAATTGTTTTGAAAGCTAACAAGTAGGCTTGAATTTGGGTATCAAATGAGACATTTATGAAAGGATAAAGTCATTTTACATTTATAATTTATGTTGAGTTTAACATTGCCTCTGGAGAGACAGTGTAAACAAATGTGCAAAAAATCCAGAATGTGAAAAATGTGTTTGGTAAGAGTGACAGGTTAGTGTAACAGGAACCCACCAACCAACTCACCAATTCTCCATGGTATTTTTATTTTAATAACAGATATGTGAAAATAAATATATAAGATCTAAGTTTTTATGTATCACCACATTGTTAAATTTCAGATATTGGGGAAAATATTTTTAGATTAGAAAGATTTGCTTGCCGTCCTTTGCAGTAAATCTACAAACTTTCTAGGCTATACAGAGTGAAAATAAGACCTCGGAGTACTGAAATATTACATCTTATACTCATGTAAAGAAGGTGTTTTATGACTTCATTGCTTTATTATTTTTATGTAGATATAGTTAAAGGTACTCCTGAAAGGTCATTGTACAGTGAAATATATATATATATATATGTACATATATACACATACACACTCCTACCTATGTATATGTGTGTCTCAGCATCAAGAACTAGGAAGTAGAGGATAGGAATATAAAAGGAAAGGGGAATCCACCAGCAGTAAAAGGATTCTCTAGTACAGGCAAAACATTTTGGGTAGTCGTTCTGTTTTCCTCAGTAGTTGTACTTCAGACTGTCCCAGGGATACTTTACCTCCTTTGAAGGGAGGCCTATCATAAATAGATATCCCTGTGAGTCTGGAGAATATGGGAGGCCATAGCCAGGCTTCACCATTAGAATAGTACTTAACCATACCCCTGCTCCTACCACTCTACCTCACCCCAACTCTATCACATTGCATCATTACCTTCTGTGTTAGACATTCGCATCGGTATATCCAAGGCCTCAGTTGTCTAAATGGGGTTATTAACAAGGGAAGGATAACACATGTGATTATGTTCTCAGTGATACTTGTTTGTCAGATAGGGACTGGGAGGGGTGAGATTTTTGCACAGATCAGAATAATATGAATGGGAACCCAGGAGATGAGGGGTTTTAGTGAATGGAAAATTCAATCTGTGTAGCTATTTGTTAGATGAGTAGGGGAAGGCAGATAATGGGGAAGAAAGATTGAAAACTTAACTCATCTTTACCGGTGCTTCCTGTCTGCACAAACTCCCTGGTTCATATCCTGTCAGCCTGTGGTTTTGAACCCACACTGCTTCTTCCATCAACACTCACCTGTGTTAGTCTATCCACTCCAGTAATGGAGCTATTACTTTGTTACCTATTTACCCTGACATCATAGGAATGTCCCACAAGACCCCCTGCCTATGTATACTTTGTTTCAGCAGCCTTTCATCATTTGTACTTCTTTGCCTCATTTGGTTTCCGGCTGAAAGCATATCAAGCTGTCAACTAACTGTGGAGGCTACACTCTTACTCTGCCCTCGGATACATTCTTTAACCTTACCACAATAAAAGGATTCTCTAGTTACAGACAAAATGCTTTGAAAGGTGACCCATCATAGATAAATATACCTGTGAGTCTTGAATTCATGTTAAATAACAATGTGGAAAGACTGAAGTGTTGCCCATCCCTTACCAGAAGCCATGATCTAGTTTGGAAATAGGTATTGCCAATAAATAGATGCCTCCCCCTGGCTTTCCTTGGAGGTTAACATAAATCTTGCAAGCGTTTCCCTTGAACTTGCCACAGTTAGCATGTCGGTACTTGTCATCTCATTCCTTGATGATTGAAATTGATTCTTAATAAGCCTCCCTGGTGTCCTATTCTCATCACTCAGTATACACTTAATATCATCTAATAGCTCTTAACAGTTGTATCAGGTCATGTCTCTGCTCAAAGATTTGCTCTTGTTCTCTTATGCCCACAAAATGTTATTCAAGTTCTTTAGCATGGTTCTCAAGCCCTGTGTTGTGTGGTTACCCTCTTCTGTATACTCATCTTCCGGCAAGCCAAACACAAGCTCTATTCCACCCACACTGAACTCCTTTTCAATTTCTGAATGGCCTCTGCCTTTGCTAGTTTGCTCCTGGAATGTTCTCCTTAATCATCTTTCCTGTGGTTCAAATGCCAACTTATTTCTGAAAAATTCCTCTAACCCGGGAAGGCATGAAATTTTTCTTTGAACGTTTAAGCCTCATGTCGTTTATAAGACTTGTGTCATAAACTTCCTGATCCTGCTTTCCCTATTAGAAAGCTCCAGATCGATATTCAGCTGCCTACTTGACATTTACACTTACACATCTCACAGACGTTTCAAGTAAATCATGCTAAAAATAAACAACGACATACCCCAGGACTTTTCTTCCCCACAGTTTTCTTCATGCTAGAAATTGGCACTTCCTCCCACCTGGCTGCTTAAGCTAGAAACCTGGAAGCTATCCTTAATTCTTCATCTCATTCCCTACATCCAGTCTATCTGTTGTTTCTATTTCCAAAGCATAATCTTGACTCTACTAGTTTTTACCACAACCTTAGTCTAAACTCCCATCGTTCCTTTGCTTGGATCACCATGACTAACTGGAGACTTTGGATCCTCTCTTGTGCTCACAATTGTCTTATCACTAGAAATAGTGTGTTTTTTTTTAATAAAAAAATACAAATCAAATCATGTGACTCTGCTTAACGGCAATAACTGATTCCTCATTTCATTTAGAGTAAACCCGCATTACAATGTCCTACAAGATCCCTGCCTACCTCTTACATTTGTCTCAGTGATCTTTCATCATTTACCACTTCACATACCTCCCCCACCACCACCACGTGCACTTGGCTTCTGGCTGAAACATCAAGCTCTCACTTAAGCTCAGAGCCCTCACGTAGATTGTGCCTTCTCCTGAGATGTTTGTCAACTATTCTGTCCTACTAGAATGCTGTGTTTCCAGTCTTGGCATGGTTCAGGCTTCTTGCTTCTTGCTTCTATCTTCCTCCTAGATATGCCTTGTGTTTTTTCTCTATTTCGATGACATTGTCTCCCCACAGTTTCGTTGTTTTGTTTCTAGTTCATAACAAGCTTATATACCTACTTATTTTCATTCATTCAACAAATATTCATTGGGCACCTACTATGCGCTGAGTGATACCCAGTGGTGAATATAACACACATTGTTCTTTATACCTGTTTTAATAAGGTCATGCTCGGTTTGCTAACTGCTGTATCCTACTGCTTATCATAGTACCCGGGATATAGTAAATAAGCAATAAATGATTCTTAATGGCTTAATGATGGAATTGTGTTTTGTTCATATCTCCATATCAGTGATCTAAAACAATGTCCCATTCATTGGAGAGGGTAATAAGTCAGTATAAGTGAGGTAGATAACAGTCCTTGGCATAAACCTCTGAAAACGAAAGACTGATACATTAGGTGTTGCAGGCTATAGGAGAGGGGCCCCTGTGAGTACCCTGGTGTTTTGCTTTAGCAGCTTCAACATGTGAAAGAGACTGTGAAAGACAAAAGGGAGATGGGTGTTGTTCACACAAACAATCTGAATAAATACCAAGAACTACAAAATGTAACCAGGAGACTGCTCTACAGATCAGATCTTGAGACTAAGAACTAAACAGAAAAATATTTTGGGGGGCTGTGGTTGGTTTTTTGAGGCAGGGTTTCTCTGTGTAGCTTTGGAGCTCTGTAGACCAGGCTGGCCTCTGCCTCCGAGTGCTGCGATTAAAGGCATGCGCCACCAAAGCCTGGCCAGAAAAGTATTTCTAAGAACTCTTCAGTCTTTTCAAGAATGATGGTAGTTTCTTTCAGCTGTAATAATGAAGACCAAATTTCAAGGAAATGAGTTCCAGGTATGTTAGGTCAGTGCATACCTATATGAACAAATGGGCACCCAGATGATGACCAGATCAGTGATCTTCTGGCATCAGAGTTCAGGAAAGTTTGTTTGCCGGTAGCTGATGCTTACACATTGTCTGGCCTAACAATTTAGAGAAAGAGGCTGGGTTCTTAATTCCCAGGGGCAATCTCAAGATAAAACATGTTTCAGAACCCTGTTCTGTGGGTTAAAGCCTCTTTCTGTAGCACTACATTAGGAGTGAAACTTAGCAGTCTTCTCAAGAATTGTCTGTGTAAGGTCAGGTTAAGGCAAGCATGATTTCCCCTAAAGACAGACCTATGTCATTAGGACCACACTATCTCATGGTTTCTCTCAGGAACCATGTGCTCTGATTCTAAAGTCACCATGGATTGGAGAGAACCTCTTGTAGAGGGTCAGTTCCCAGTACCCATACTGGAGAACTCACAACAGTCTGCAGCTTCAGCTCCGGGGCATCTGAACCCTCTTGTGGCTCCACAGACACCTACCCTACACACCTGCATGTACATGTGATACGTACAAATATATGAAACTAAAATAGATCTTTTGTGGTGGGGGGATTCGAGACAGTTTCTCTGTATTGCTTTGGATACTGTCCTGCAACTAACTAGCTCTGTAGACCAAGCTGGCCTGGAACCCACAGAGATCCGCCTGCCTCTGCCTCCCAAGTGCTGGGATGAAATAGATCTTTTAAAAAGTCAGGGTGACACTGTTTGTAAACTCAACATCCAGGAGGCTGAAGCACGAAGATCCAGAGTCAAGGCCAGTGTTGGGTGCACAGTGAGAATGTGTCTCCAAGTCAAGGCACGTGTAGATAATAAACTAAATAATTGTAAGAAGTGATCTGAAAGTCTTGAGCATACAAAAGTTAGTTTGTCAGTGAGACACAAATAGCAATTTATTTTATTTTTTGGTCTTGAATATTGAGGCTTTGTGTGTGCTAAATATACATGGTACTGGTGAACTATAACCACTATTTCATAATGGAAAATAAAATCTGAAGACGAAACTTTTGTTACTCAGCATTTTGGTGTTATCTGCCATGAAGCCCCAACCTACCTTTCACTAATATAGCACAAATGTTTTGGTTGCTTTCTACAGTCCAAACGCAGTCCAAACACAGTCCACATATCAGCCTATTGTGTTCTGAACAACATGGAAGGTAACTTAGGGAAGAATGAGAAAAGTTGCCCAACTTCCCAAGTCTATTCATCCAGATGGGCTCTGAAATCCTAAAGAATTGCAAGATGCAGTATGAGGAGAGCATTTTCCAGTAACTAGGAATAGTATAAATAACCACATTACGGTAGCAGAAATATAAGAAGACGGAAGTTAAGCACAAGGGTTAAAGTGAATGTCCAACTTGAAGTACAGAGAACTTGGGGAGGCTCTGAATTAGAAAAGCGGCTCTCGGCATCTAAACAAGAAGTTAGCCCCAGTCTGCTGTGCCTTGGACTGAGGTCTTCCCTAGCATTGGGACCTGGTTAATGACTCATTTTTTTTCCGCCCCAGATCCTTATAGCTAAAGTAGAGGCGGCACCTTCTTTCCCTGATTACTCTGTTGATAGAACCTTTCAAATAAAAACTTCACCAAGATCTTCAGGCAATTGCAATTTTGGGAAAGAATCTTGAAAAGTTTTGACCTGGAAAAGACAATTCCCTGTCTAAATTAAATTCAGATCCATTGTAGAAAATGCACTTGGCTGGCCCAGTGACATGGCTTAGTGACACTTGACACTAATCCAAATAACTTGTTCAATTCCCAGAATTCACATGGGGGGGCGTGAAAATTGCAATAATACAATTTTTTTTTTAAAAAAAAATGCACTTTGGGGATTAAGATGTAACCCAGTTGGTTAAGTGCTTGTCTGGCATGCAGCAAAAGCCTTCATTGATGCCCAACACCATATAAAACATGCATTCTTTGACCCTAACACTTGGAAGGCTATCTTCATCTGCATAAGGAGATAGGGACTAGAAGCCAGTGTGTGTTTGTGTGGTTTATCTCTCCCCATAGAGCACTGATACAGATACAACCTTTTAGGTCACCAGTGTGCTTAGATACGAGTTAAGCATTTTGAACTGACTATATGCCAAGAGTGTGCTAAGATACGGGATTATCCCTATTTTACAGACAAGAAAACCAAGTGTAGAGAATTGATACGGCTTTTCCCAAAATGTTAAGGACAAATCTAAATCTAGGTTTGCCTGACTCCAGAAACATAGCTATTTGGCAGTTGCTCCATATAACCAACTGGTCTAGTCTTTCTCCTTTCAGTAAGAAAAAGGGAAAAGGCAGCCCCCACTGATAGGAGTGGTCCCAAATCACACAATGTTTAACTGCCCTCATGATCGGAAATCGTTCACTTGTGTAACATATCTCTCCTAACAACCTGGAAATTCATTTCCTCTTGACTGGGTTTTTCACTCAGGCTGTTCCTTGGCAGCTTTCCTGATATCAAAACAGTCATTGGGATCCTATTCCTACACTCCGGGAGGTCTTGGACTTCTTGGCCTCCGCCTGGAGTGTTCTCTCTAGCTTCTTTGAACCCCCCTTCCCAGACTGTGCTGAGTTGGGCATGTCTCAGGGAGTGAAAAAGTGACACTTGAGAACATGCTGGTTTATTATTACACAATGAAGAGTAAAATTAACCACACGAGATGTCCTGGAATGCCAAGGGGATGATCGCACCCCCTTGCTTACCCTGTCTGCCTTTTTCTTATTTCTCTGCTGTCCTCATCGCTGAAGCTGCTGAATCATCTGTTTGAAGGATACATGCATTATTCCCCAAAAAAAGCTGCTCCCCAGTCTTTCCCAGTTACTGTTGGGAGTTGGTCTGGTTTTTAATGGGACTGTCTGGCACCCTCCATGGATAAACAGAAAAGTGGGTGCAGTTTCTGTTGTCAGTGGCTGACCTGTGGCTGAATGTGTTTCTCTTCCCAGAAAATGTACTCGATTTTTTAAACCAAGCTCTCACTCCCTGCTTTTAGATCAAGGGAATTGGGTATTCACAGTATCATCAGATAGTCCCCTGTGGGAGCTGCTACTCCTTTCTCTTTCATTCCACTGGGTAATCCCACAAGCAAACTCAGGCAAAGAAGTTACAAGAAGCATCTCCTTTTGTCTCCAGCATCTTTCACTGAACTCTTTCAAATATCTCAGAGTGATAATAAGTGCATTGAGATTGTGTGCTTGCCACAGCCCTCATTTGTAGCTTAATGTCCCACCTTGCTAACTCTGACCTTTTTTTAAAGTATACAAATTCTTGCTGTGTTATCTCTCTACAAGGTCTTGAGTGTTTGCAGAGTTCTTCAAAGCCCTGCTGGGTGACTTGTGAAGTGGTGAGAAGGTCTTTCTGAAGAAACAGGACTTTGGGAGTGACAAGAAAGCAGCAACTCTCCCCTAAAAAAGGCTGAAGGATATGCCCTTGAAAAGTGTTTTCTGCTTGTCATCTAGAGCATTGACTCTTAGAACATAAAATTGTGAGTGAGAGTTACAGTTCCCAGAAGTGTGGTCAGCTGTGGGCAGGAGAGGGCATGGCCAGATCATAGTCTCTGTATCACCATACCTGATAGCCACCTGCTAATCTTTTATCAGTGATCACACCACAACATTCAATGAGCTACCAGTTAGGGCCGAAGAGAGAGATAACCTGCTGGACTTCCTGTTTGAAGTTTCTTTCCTTCTTGAGATAACAGTATTTCTCGTGAAAACCAGGGAGCCGCTTGGTTAGGGAGCCCAGGCTGGGTGAGGGCCAGGCTTCAGCCATCTGAGGAGGAAGATACACACTTCACAGTCTGGCCTCTGTGGCCAGAGCAGGAAGCTACTACAGGCATGAAGAGATCCGAGGCTCACCCAGAGGGAGGGAGCAGTTGACTTCGCAGGGCCTGGTTTATCTCCTCACATACTGTTTATACTCTAGTCCAGAACCAAGAGGCTCCAGGATACCTGGATTGGCTCTGCTTCTGCTGCCCCAACAATTTCAGAAGAACTCCCTAAAGGAAGGAGATGGGGGGGCAGGATGAGCCCTAGAGTCACTCCTTTCCTGGAGTTCAGCAGAGGTCTGCTGAGAGCAACTCTAAAGGATAATGGTTTACCTGGCGCAGCCACAACCCATTTCCTCCTCAGCATGACTCTTCATTTTATTTCCCAAGCTCCTATAGAACTTCCAGCTGGAAGAAATGGGATTGTTTTTTCAGTCACCGTTCTGTAACCATCCCAAACTCAAACAGTGCTGGGTCCTTATTTCCAATGAATTGGGATTTAAAAAGATTTACATAAATATTTGCCCCATGACACCTGTAATCTTAGGTCACCCCCCCACCCCGCCATCTCTTGAGGGATGGTCTATTCTGTTTTGTTTTATAGTTAAATGTACATGATTTTTCTTCCCACCTTAGCTGTCAACTTGCTCCAAGCCCAGACTTTACATTGTTCACCCCTGTCACCCTAAGGACTCTTCCTTGGCACATCTTGTACAGAATAAGAGTTCAGGTGGTGTGGCCTGGCTGCCTGGCTGGCTCAGAGGCTGGACAGTTGAGTGACTATTTGGCTGGATAAAGGGCTTAGAATGAGGCTTGCCTTACCACTAAGAAAGCAGTTTCGGTCTCCTCATCTCCATGAATGATCTCAAAATAATGGGTCACTAGGGCCCCAAGAGGAGAAAACATGAGTCATGCTAGTATCAGAGGAAAGAAAGAGGCCAAAAACATCTCTCTTTGTACAAGGGTCAGTGCCATGAGGTGGGGGCACTGACACAATGGCCTCTACTATGTCCTCAGTCTATAGCTAATCTAAATTACTTTATGATGGCATGGCAGTGAGGGAGCTGGAAACTGTTCCGTTTGCACCAGGACTCATGAAATTTCTAAGCAGCCATTCAGAGCAAGACTTTCCTTGCTCAACCAAGAAAAGGGATCCATGGATTTTTTTGTTTTGCTTTGTTTTTTGAGACGGGGTTTCTCTGTGTAGCTTTGGAGCCTGTCCTGGCACTTGCTCTGAAGACCAGCCTGACGTCGAGCTCACAGAGATCCATCTGCCTCTGTCTCCCAAGTTCTGGGATTAAAGGTGTGCTCCACCACCACCCGGCAATCCATGGCTTTTTATCAGGTGTGCCGTGATTTTTCTAGCTAAGGATGAACTTTTAATTCCTTACATTGAAACTTTCTTGATTAAGAAAGGCTATTCCATGTTGGTGGTGCATGCCTTTAGTCCCAGCACTTGGGAGGCTGAGGCAGAGTCAGGTCAGCCTTGTCTATAGAGCAAGTTCCAGGACAGCCAAGGGTACACATAGTAACCCTGTCTTGAAAAAACAGGGAAGAAGAAAGAAAGGCTGTAAGAAGCACCAGGCAGCCTCAGCCAAAAACAAAGGGCAATTAGTTATTTGACTCACTTCCCTCAGAAGCTCTTCCAGTCAGTGGCAAATAGAGAGCCTGAGCCCTCACATACCTTCTTGGATTAGAATCACAGATCCGCGTTACCATGGGAATAGTTTCCAAGTTTATATCCATATTCTGACATTCTGTAACCTCTGAAACTTTACTCACATCACCTTGGTCCTCCATTTCATCTCCTGTGAAAAACATACTTCACTGAGGTGAAGAGAGGATGAAATTGCCTTGGCTGCCAGATGGTGGATAATCAGAGCCACACTCAGGAGTCACCAAGGTACAGTCAACAAAGTTAACCCATCTTTTAGCCTCTAGTTGTCCACAGTCAATCGCTGGGGGAATTCTGGTACCAGACAAGAGCTGACTTCTTACTATGCAGTGGGTCCTCCTCCTCCCCGACCTTTACTCTAAATTGACTTGGATGCTGTCTTCAATCCTAGGCACCAAAGAAGGCCCACTTCAGAAGTGCAAGGCTGGTGTTTGTGATAACCAGCTCCTATATGCTGAAGTTCCCTCAGTTGAGCTGATTAAGCTGGGAATGCATAGGACCCACATTATTGTTAGTGTTGTGGCAATACCCTTATTACTAGACTTTGTTATCTCCTAATGAAGTCAAATCATTGGTATCCCAAACTCCCCCAAAGCTGGAGGACTTAGAGCTGAGATGTTGGCTCTTAGATGACAACCTGCCACACCCCTGGTCAGCCAGTTAGCATGTAGGAGCAGGCAGTATTAATGCTTAATGAATTCCCACTTCCCGAGATCACCTTCATGGGTGAGCATGGGAGGCTGCATGTGCCATTGTTACTTTGCAGGCCATAAGTAGATTTCTTTAGATTTCATGGGAAATTCTGGAAGGCTGTTCTTATTGGCTGTAAAAATTGTTGGATCAGCAGGGTCCTATCTTCAAAGTCAAGACTAGGGCACTAACTCTGTAGCCCTGGGAAAACCTTTACTTGCATGGGTCTTCACTTTCCTATATGCCAAATGGAGATGATCGAGTCAGGTTCAGCTTCCTCATGCTAGTGGGTTGGAGAATGAGAGGAATGAGCACATAGCCATTTAATTATAAACCCCAATTCTGTGATTTCCAAATAAAATTATCTCTCTGAGAAAGAACAAGCCCTGGGCAAGATGAAGCACTTTCTTTCTTTTTCAAGGGGTGCTGTCATGTATTGATTGTATTCGAAACTCTAGAATTTTCTTTGCACTCTTGGGCACAGAAAGACAGGCTCCCACTTGCCCCTCCTAACCCAATTCCTTTCCATCACAGGTGCTCCATCTTAGCCCCTTTAAATCAACAAAACAATTGCTCAATCAACAAGCATTTATTGATCATCTTGTGTGTGCCCAGCACTGTTACAGTCTTGGGTATACATACAGACAGGCTTAAGATATGATAACTATCCTCTAAGTACTTACAGTGAACTTTTGAGATCACACACACACACACACACACACACACACACACACACATGAACTATCAAATTATCAATCAAAATTATGACTAATAAGCATTAAGCGATTTATATATGGGGAGTTGGAGGAGGGAAAGGTAAGAGCAGGAAGGAGTGGTCAGAGAAGGCTCAATGAGGGCGGCGATACCAAGCAAGTTCTCCAAGCATGGGGATGACTCAGCTAAGAGAAAATGGCTTCCATGTCAGTAAAGCAGCTTGAACTTAGGTAACATGGTGGGAATAGGAAAGGCATGTTAGGGGAAACCTCATGCATGGGTCTTCCTAGCTGGCAGTGAGGTTTCCACGAGGTGTGCTGGGCATCTTCTGAGGCTGGTGATATTAGGCTGGTGGGGAAAAGATGTCTCTTGTTTTTAAGCCCCACCTATCACAGACTAAGTGGAGCAGTTTAAAACCTTGAAAGTGAAACTGTTAAGCTGAGAACCGTTTTCCATTCTCCCAACTCAAGCACAATCCCAATCATCGCTTCACCTATCACTCAGATCATAGATGTTCCACGCTGGAGACCTTGCAGCCCTACCAGAATATCTTCTGATGGGCAACAATACGAGTTGAAAAGTGACCAATGACCTATCTGGTGCTATGGTCTTTCAGAGGCTCTGTAGTGCTCCGAGTATAGACCGGTGATGGGTTGTTTTTCCATTAAGTCTGAAGTTGCTGGTAGGCCTGCCTTTGAAACAGCAGGAGCACACAGGACATCCATCATACATGTCCACCCAGCTTCTTAGATCTGGAAGTTCTTACTCTTTCTTGGCCAGGTTTAAGGAATAGTATCTTTCTTAGTCTTCTACAGGTGGCATGTTGAAGGGCAGTTCTAGAAAAACTGGTTTGTTGTCCCCAAGGAAACCTTTGTCTTGGGCTCCAAGTCTTGCGGTTTAGCCAGGAGACTAGGTTAGACACCCCAGATAGGGCAAAGGCTTCAGCGGCACTTGTTAACTGCAGCTTCTTGGCAATCCCTCAGTGTAGTCAAAGTGCTGCAGACTTGTGCTTTCCTGCAAGTATACTTCCACAAGAGTATGGGAATCAGAGAAAGTGTCCTGGGTCTGATGCTGATGGTCTGGGAGTCCCAGGTTGCCTCCCATCCTGTGCCCAGTTGCTCTGTGTTGGATGCCATGAGACATCATTCTTTAGTTCATTCACAGGCCAGTCTAGACATGCTGAATTCATAACAAAGGTGGGAGGGAGACTTCAGGGCCTGCTACTGATCAATCCATTTCTCTGGATGGAGGTTTGAGAAGGGAGCTAGAGCCATGCTCACAGAAGCCACCGCTCCTCCTTTTCTCTGTCCCTAGCAACTGAGTTAAGAGCCAACTTCAACCAGAGGGAGAAGGTCTTCTGGTCACAGATGGATATGATTAGTGGGTTGGGGGCACAAATGTCCAGGTAAACCAAAGGGCAGAAGAGCACCTCTGGGTTTAGCCAAAAGTAGCAGGGATAGGATTTGGAGTTTTAGGTTGAGCATTCTGGGTACAGGAGGTGCTCTGGTGAGGCAAGGTAAGGGAAATAGAAAAGCTGGCTTGATGAGTGTCCTTGGCAATTCAGCCTACATGCTGTCACACCAGTCCCCATCTCTGCCTTCATTCCATCCAGCGTCCACAGTCAGCCTATCCTCAGCAGCACCTTACACGTGATTCAGTGGCAATGTCCCTTGCCTGTGACCCTTGGGGCATTGTCCACTACTTTTTTTTTTATTTTTACAGTCCCAGTCACCACCCCACCCCACCCCCTGCTCTGGCCCCTGGTTCTTCACACATACCCAGTCAGGCTGTAGGAGTTGAACTCACTCTTGGCTTTGGGCTGTTGGCCAGGCCTTGGAGAGCTCCTAGTGGCAAGAGGCTGAGCCTGGTAGCCATCATAGTAGTTTGTACGATTTCCTTGAGGTGAGCAGGAAAAGCAGAGGATAACTCCAGCTACCAGGGAGAACAGGGCTGAAATAATGCCCAAGTAAAGAGCCTCTCCAATCTCAAATTTCATGCTGTCAGGAACCAGTGGTGAGTAGAAGTCCCGAAGGATGCCATGAAGATTCCAGGCAACTGGGATAAAACCCAGTATGCCGCCAAGGATGAAGAAAACTCCACCCACTACAGCCACTCTGTCCTTAGCTCGCGATTCCTGGCAGAAAACTGTGCATCTCATGCCCACCACAGAGATAATGCAGGCTAGTGAGGACATTGCACTGGATGTCACCATCATGGCCTGGGCAGCCTGGATGTCAGCAGGAAGTCCTAGAAGTGTACTGTAGATATCACACTGGGTGATGCCTGTGCTGTGTGTAGCACACTCCATCCAGAGGCCCTTGGAAAAGCCAACCGCTGTCACAATGCTGGCACCAACATAAGAACTTGTTCGCCAGTTGGGAAGTAGCATGGCAATCGATGTGCCTAAAAGCCCCAAAAGGCCTAGGATGTAGCCCACCAGTTGGACGCCAAGGGAGGCCATGGCAGACCTTTCGATATAAGTCTCTTCGGAGCCCGTTCTCTTGTCTTTTTGGCTGCTGCTCTTGTTTCTTGGATCCCGGACTCTAATCCCTCATTTCACAGTGTCTCTGGCAAGCTGACTTCTTTCCTCCTTACAAGTATCTGTGGGTGGCCACAAGCAGGCTCAAGAAGGCATCTAGAAAACCTTAAAAAAACCATAAACCAGATTAAATATTGACCAGAAGCTTATGAGAAACCAGAAAACGCTGGATGCCTTTTGACCTTTGTTATCTTTAAAAATAACACATGAGAAAGAAAAAAAACTTTGGAAGTAGAGCCAAAATGTCATCACCTCCTGCGTAGGCACATGCTTTAGGTTGGCAGTCAGACAAAGGCAGGGGCCAGACAGGTGGCTGCTTTCCGAGAAGGTAGTGATGGCAATAGCAATTCTGGTGTGTTAACTCCACTGCTAGTCTCCAAGGCCTGCTATTTAACATATTGCCAAGCAACCACACCATGGGGCCCCTCAATTGCAGACTGAGGCCAAACTCCAGGAGACTGGATCCTGCAGAACAAGTCTTAGAATGTGGCCTTGGACTCCAGTTTGTTAGAGGGTACTTGAATTGCCAAGGAACTAAAGAGTACTGGCTTAGCCCGGAATCATTTTTGCCTGTGGCAATAATGTACTTCCAGGGCAAATCAGGGTGGGAAACAAAGCTTTCTGTCCACTCTCTGAGAGGACAGTTCTTTTAGCCTCACTCAGATCCCTCCCTGAAAGGCAGCATAAGAGCCCCTAAAGGTATAGCACACCGGGGATTTCCTGTCTCCTCTCCTAACATGACCAGCCTCTCAAATGACATGGAAGGACTCTAAAGAAAAATTGTTGGACTCCAGGTCCTAGGGGTCCTCAAGGTCCCTAACTTGTTGGAGACAGCAGAAAATGTGGAGGAAGGGCAGCTGCTCCAGTAATAGAGGGTTTGCAAAAGGTAGACAAGCATTCAGTGATATATGAGATTTTGCAGTGTTAGCTGATTTCTCACTGTTACCAAGGGTCAAGATACAAAGGTCAAAGTTACACTCCTCCCGAACCGAACCTTCTGCAAGACTGTTCAGTCCACAGATTTTCAACCCAATACAAAATTGCTACTCCATCTTCACCTTCTCAATATTTTGGGGGGGTGGGGGTGGGAGAGGACTGGAGAGATGGCTCAGTGGTTAAGAGCACTGGTTGTTCTTCCAGAGGACCTGGGTTCAATTCCCAGCACCCACATGGGGTCTCATAACTGTCAGTAACTCCAGCTCCAGTTCTGATAACCTCTTCTGGCCTCTGTGGGCACCTGGCATACAAGTGATGCCTAGACATACATACAGGCAAAACACCCATATGCATAAGATAAACTAATTTTTAAAAACTTATCTTTCACATTGCTCAGGGATCCATTCTTTCCTGAATTAAAACTCTAGGAATGAACAAGCACACCTACTCTGTTACCTAATCTGTTCCCTATCCAAATCTAAATTTTTGGTGGAAACTTTCCTGATAGTCAACTCAGGCAAAGGGAACTTCTAACAAAAAATTGTGGGAGGAAGTGATTGGGATTTAGCTCAGTGGGAGCATGGAAAATCTCATGAAAACCTCATCTGACATTTTCAAAAGAACACAGCACCTCTCCCTCCATACCACCTGATCAGTTCTTGTCTGGGTCCTATGTTGTCACCAAATGGTAACTCTTTCCATCTAGACCAATATTCCAGGAGTGGTCATTGACACCCTGGTCTTGTTCATCCCTGCATCCTATAACTGTGCCGTCTACTAGCTCTGTTTTTTGAATTACTCCAAGTGTGTGACCCTCATTTCTCATTCGGGCTTCATCTTTTCCCTTCCTCACCCGGGGAAATGATAGTTTTTGTAACTGGTCTTACTTCTTCCAGTTTTGTCTAGTCCAATTTGGTCTCTATATGATTGCCAACACATTAATAAGAAGAAGTCATTTGAATGTGTGTCTACATGTGCCTATATGTAGGTGTGTGGACATACACACACAAGTATTCACCGGGTGGGGGAATGGGTGACAGTTGATGCATAACCCTGTGGATACCAAATGTTGACTCCAGGTATCTTCAACGATTCTTCTCCATATTATGTTATGATTTTTTGATACTTTATTTTAACATCCATCTATGCATACGTGTGTGCATGTGGAGGTCAGAGGGCAACTTGTGGGGAGTTGGTTCTCTCCTTCCACCATGTGAATTCTGGTGATCAAATGCAGGTTGTTAGACTTGACAACATGTACCTTTATTCACTGAACTATATCGTCACCCTCTGCCTTTATTTTATTATGAGATGGTCTCTCACTGAACCTGGGCCTTGTTGTTTTTGCTGGCATGTGAAGCCCTGTGATCTGCCTCCTCCTCACCCACTCAGAGTGCACATGCCTCCACACCCAGGTTTATTTTTTTTACATTGTTCCTGGGGATCTGAACTCATGTCTTCATGTTTTCACAAGTTAGTACTCTTAAGGCATTCCAATGGCCCACTGTTGACCAAAGAATAAAATGCAAGTTTGTTTGAACTCCTTGACCCCCAAGATTCACCTCTTGCCATCCACCTGCTCATACTTCATATTGTGGCTGAACTAAATTGCTCTCGGCTCTTCAATCATGTCATGTGCTGTTTTGTTCCCACGTCTGAGCACAGGCTGTACTGTACTGTAAGGAATGTTTTGAGGACTTAGCTTGGATATCTTTCATTCTAGACACAGTTCAGTGACCCTCTTCTCTGTTTTTCCTAACTATTTATCTATTTTTATGTATGTAAATGTCTTGCCTGTGTGGAATGTCTGTGTGCCCATATGTGCAGGCCTCTCGGGTATCAAAAGAATGAATTGGATCCCCAGAAACTGGAATTATAGATGGTTATGAGGCAACATGTTGGTGCTGAGATTTGAACCTAGGTCCTCTGGAAGAACATTCCGTGCTGTTCACCACTGAGCCATCTCTCCAGGACACTCTTCTACATTCTTATAGTACCTTATATTCATGTATTTCCATCATCGCCATAACAACAACAATAATAGCAGAGCACATATTATTTATTGCTTCCTTTTATTCTGGTTTTTTGTTTGTTTGTTTGTTTTGAGATAACATGTCACAATGTAGGCCAGGCCTACCTGGAACCCACTGTGTAGCCTGAACTAGCCTCAGCCATCTAAGTGCTAGGAATACAAACATGCACCATTGTGCCAGGATATATAGTGTTTCTCATGTGACTATTATAAGCACTTTCTATGTGTTGATTCATTTAATTATTAACTATTTCAGGATAGATAAAAGTAATACTCTCTATTGTATAATAGGTGTAGTAGGTGAGTTTTCTCACCTACTACACCTATTATACCTATTATAAAGTCATGACATACATGTGTTATTTTTTTCTCTGCTGGTATGGGAGCTACTTAATAGCATCAATGGTATCTTATTTATGTCTGTATTTCATGTGCCTCACACAGTGCCTTACCCACCAAATAACTGTTTAAACACACCTTTTGCAACAAAAAAAAATAAGGTCTTTCTATGTAGCCCTAGTTTGTCTGGCACTTGCCATGTAATCCAGGCTGCCTTTGAAATCCTATCTCTGTCTCCTAAATTCTAGGACTACCAGCATGCACCAGCTCACCTAGCTTTAAACACATCATCTTAGTGAAAGAATAAAAGCAGTGAAGAAGTTTGAAGGGCCCTAGGAGACTATAAGGAGTCAGTGAACATTACAGAGAAAGGATTGCCAGTGTTACACAGAGAATGAAGAGGATTAGAAGAAGAGGGGATAGCTAGAGGAGGACAAGATAGAGAAATACATAGTTTCACTCCTCTCTCTCTCTCTCTCTCTCTCTCTCTCTCTCTCTCTCTCTCTCCTCATTTCTTGAACAGCTTGCCTATTGCCTATTCCTTTGAAGGTGAAAAACGACGCTAAACTTGTGTTGTGCTTTCACAGGCAGCATAAGACGCATAAGTTGCTAGCCCTGTTCATCAGCACTGCTATGACGGTGGTATCTAAACAAAGCAATGCAAGTGCCAATGCACATTTAGCCAATTGTGCTGTTAACAGCTCTGACAAGGGGCAAGTCCTTCTGGTACCAGGTTTCTTCTGGTACTCTGGTCACAACTGTGCCTATCCATGTTTTAGATGCGCATGTCAGCAAGGCCTTCAGCAATCCTGCTTCTCCTTTGTAAGCATCTTCCTTACTTCCAACACTATTTAAAGCCCCCTTCCTCCACACCACCTCATTATGCAGCTATTACGCAGCAGGTAGAGACAGAAGTGTGGTGAGTTTAGAGGCCAGCTTGGGCTACATAGGAACTTCCTGGTCAGTGTTGGCTACATAGCAAGACTCTGTTCTAAAACAAGCAACCAAACCAAAACAGCAACCTTCAGTTTCCCCAAGAAAATCAAAGGTTCTCCAAGAGTTAATTCTTCCTTGGGGTCAGGAAAACAAGGTTGACAAACTAGCAGATGACTGGCGGGGAGTGGGGCTGTGGGGGTGGGGAGGTAGGCTGATTCCTTTTTTGGTAAGCAGTAGCACTAAGGGCGGACACTGTGAAGTTCAAGGGTCCTGTCTGAGCATCCAGGTCTAGTTTCTTGTCTCAGGTGTACCTACGACCTGTTGATTTGTTCATCAATAAGGTTTTCTTCACCTTGAATTAGGTATTGGAGAGGAGAGGCCATTTAAACAAATAGAAAGCTGCTATTTGAAGTAGAGGACTTTAAAAGAAACCTTCCTCTCAGGGCTCCCCTGCAAAAGCCGTGTCCCCCCTGCTCTGAGACTCTAGGCCTTGCTAGCTGAATTTGTCTCCTGGGAGTGAAGCCAACATCCCCCATGGCCAAAAGCTGGCCCAGAAAGTTTCCTCTGGCCCTTCACCTAATCTTCCTTAGGGGAGAGATTGGAACTGCAGGAGAGGATTAAAAAGGTCAAGCCTGACTTAACTCCTTCTCACCAGGGCAGTTGCCTTGATACTGTCCCTGTCTGTGATGCCTGCTATCTCTCTATTGAAGATACCCTTAAAAACATGAGTGTGACAGAACTCTTAAGATTCTGTGGGTCAAGGAAGGGGGTGATATAGCCTTCTGTTAAGAGTGGAAGCCATCAGAGGCTGTTGGCCAGTCATCCCCATCCCCTCTGAGGAGTCTGAGATAGTTGCTCCCTACCCTGTACTCTACTCCCGAATCCCAAGGGCTCAAGTGAATATCGAAGCCATTTCTTTGTAATTCACCTTTCTATACCAGTTGATAGTTGGCAGCTATTGTACCTAAAGTGAGGAATTATATTATAATTTTCTTTAAAAAGAAGCTTATTTTTGTCCAGTTCACCAAGGTAAAAGTCAGCATACTTTAAAGCACCAGGAAACAGAAAGGAAGGGGTTATGAGACACCGCCAAGAGCCATCAGCCTGAGTGCTGTGAATATTTTGGCTCCAACTCCATTTTTTAAAAACACGCAAAAAGAACAGCGCCTGAGATGGGGGTGCTCATAGAGAGCAATTGAGGGGCTTGAAAAGGGAGTCACAGGGCACCCCATCTTCTGCTGCCCCTTAAGCTCTCACTCCCAGGAGGGCATTGGAGCATCCCATCCTGGCTAGCCCCCTGTGGTCCAGCAAAAGGGAAAGCTCTATGTCCCTCATGTATTTTCCCGAGGTCCTTCATTTCAAATGATCTGAACTGAAGAACCCAACTCCTGGCCCTTCTCTTTAAAAGATGACAAACCTTGTTACAACCTGAAGAAAGCACATAGTGCCAATGCATACACCCACTGCCATATCCTTCCCTCAGCATCCCAGGTAACCCACCCTGACTCCACCATGGGCTCCAGTGACTACAGCTATGTTTGAAACTGCTCAGTGGTTAAGAATACTGGCTGCCCTTCCAGAGGACCAGGGTTCAACTCCCAGCAACCACATCGTGACTGTCTGACACATTCACACAGGCAAAACAGCAGTGCATGTAAAATTAAACAAAACAAAACATTTGATACTACCTACCTAGCTGAGCCTGAAGGACAGCAACGGTCTCAGTATACTTACAGAGCAACTGTGCTTTTGAAGAGCTCTTGCCTGAAGAAGACGCCCCTGTGGACAGAGTCCTGGGAAGGGCAATCTGGTTCCGAGGGGCCCCGGGCTGTGGTGATAAGGGATTTCTAATTGTTAGCCACAGCTTTTCAAAAATCCACCTGTAAATCTGAGCCTTCTTACAGATGAAAATAAAACCCCTGTAGGCTGGAAAAGATTGAGGTATTCTTTAAAAAAAAATGTTTGGTGGATTTTATGTTTACCCTGTCAAAAACTCCAGCTGGGCTTTTGTGTGGTGGACCTCTGTGAACCCCAGGGGAAACCTTGTGGGGAGGGATTTGGGCCAAGGAGGAATTTAGAACATTCCTGCTTTGGGGGGGAGGGGAGAAAAGGGTGTTCTGTTATGCCCATTAGGTGTCCCTGGCTTAGAGCCCCAAGGCTCAGCAGGAAGTAAGCCTCATCAACACAGCATGGGTGAACTAGGGCCCAAGTGGCCTGGCACTGCTGTTCTGTGGTGCCAGGCTTCCAGGGACTCTTTAACTCACTGTGGTTCTCTGGTAAGACCCCAGTCCTACTCCACCTCCAAGGCCAACGTCCCAAGGGAAAACAGGTGTACCTTCGATTTGTTACCAAAAGTTTTAGGCTCTCAAAGATCCAACAAACTATGCTTAACCATCATCTCTACTACACCAATTAAAGACACGATTTATAGCAAGAATCAGAGAAAGGAGATTTATTCAATGTGACAACTTTGGGAAGAAGAAATGAAAGGGCGCAGGGATCCTGCAAGTCCTTCAGGGTGTTGACAGGAGGATTAGTTTTCTGTAGAAGGAAGGTGTGCATGATTGAGCAATCCCAGTCATGGGGCAGTCCCGTCATCGTCAATTGATTGTAGTCTAGCTCCTCCCTGTCCTGTAAGGTGGTCTGATACCTCATGTGCAATCTCTTCCCAGGAAGCAAGGTCCTCCTTTGCCTTGCAAAGGTTCCTTCCCCACCAAACTTCAGCCTTCCCTTCTTCCAGCATGGGATCCCTGGGAGGAAACTTTAGTTCTTTCTGATTGAGTCTTTCAATAGTCTGATAGCCAAAGGGAGAGAATTAAGCATCTCTTTTTAGAACATATTCTCTCTGGGCTAGAGGTCAGCTGGTAGAGAGCTTGCTTTGATTCTCAGCACCCATAAAACTGGGCATGGAGCCAGGTGGAGGCAGAAGGTTCAGAAGTTCAAGGTTAGTTTGAGACTAGTTGAGCTATATGAGACCTGGCCTCAAAAAAATAAAGCTGGGTATATGAGTGTAGTCTCCCTCTCTCCTGGCTCCCTTCCTTCATCTATCCCTCCCAGATACCAGATGCAGTCTCCGTGAGTTCAGAGGAGGCCCTGCGCAGTGAGCCTGATGAGACTACCATAAAAATAGGCCTCTTCCCCACCCCCAGCAAACACAGAAGTACTAAATACTATGCCTTTCGCGCGTCCTCAAAAGTTCTGTATAGTACAATGATAAGGGTTCCTAAAAACTGTCCTTTTTTCCTTTCTTCTTTTTGGTTTTTGGAGGTGGAGTTTCTCTGTGTAGCTCTGGCTGTCCTAGAACTCACTCTATAAACCAGGCTGGCCTTGAACTCGCAGAGGTTGCCCTGCCTCTGCCTCCCAGTTGCTGGAATTACATGTGTGTACCACCACAACCTGGTTCTCTGTGTAGCCCAGGCTAGCCTCAAATTTACTATGTACTCCATGATGGCTTAGAACTTATAGCAATCCTTTTGTCTCTAAAGTACTGGAATTTATACACATGAATCATCATGTCTGATGCTGTTGAAAAGAATTCAGAGACTAAAATATAAAAAATAAAATGGAGGTCCACATAATGCTACTTGGCCAATGATAGTTACTGCTAATATTTTGGAACCATTAATTTTATAAAACTGAATCACACTATATGCATAATTCTATAACCTATCATTTCTAAAGACTGTATCATCAAGCTGTTTCCATATCAAGTTAAAACCGTGTTTTTTTAAATCTCCAATACCTGCATTGCATTCTATCATGTAATATGATGTCTTTAACCATAAACAGACATTTTGTCATATACCATTTTCACTATTTTTAAAAAATCTCATATTTCCATATAATCCTAACAAACTCCTAGGCCTTGAAATGTTTATTTAGAGAGCACTTACTTTTTTTTTTCCAGACATGGTTTCTCTGTGTGGCCTTGGCTGTCCTGCAACTCATTCTGTAGATAAGTCTGGCCTCGAATTTACAGAGATCCACCTGCTTCTGCCTGGGGAGTGCTGGGATTAAAAGTGTGCGGCACCACCACCTGGAGACAGCATTTACTTTTAAAGATTAATACAATAATACATCATTACAAAAACAAGATGGCTGTTGCTGTTTCTAATGAAGAAATTTAAGCCCAATGAGGTGAAAGACCGAAGTGTACCTAGCAACTCAAGGTGAGCTTGACCTGCTATCTGGGTGTCTAGTTGAGTAAACTTTCAGGTGGACACACTGAGTCCCGTTTAGAAATGTTCTTTGGGCTAGGGGCCACTATGCAGTTGGTGGTACTAGGGCCTGTGTGGAGGCTTTTCCCATACATACTCTCACTGTCTCACTGAGCTAATCCAGAGCAGAAGCATGCCTGAGTACTAAACCTAGGCCACTGTGAATCAGTGTACTTTGGGCATTTTTTTTAGTAATATCAAAGCAAACAGATTTGTTGCCTAGGGAGAATTCAGTGAAGCAAATCAGAATTCATCGTCCTTCCTAAGATGGCCTATCCCTGCCTTGCAGGTATGAATGGGTCACTGATCTCCCTAACAGTAGTCCTGCACAAGAGACTCTTCAGGATTGTCCCCCTTGGCAGGCTGGGACATGCTAAGGTCAGTGAGGCCTGAACTCAGGCCTGGGACTCAGCAGGAAAGCAGGCAAGGCTGCAGGGGCAAGGAGGATAACACGCTAATCCTCTAACCAGCTCAGTGACCTTGAGCAAATCTTTCCATCCTCCTTTTTCCAGGCTCCCCACAGCTGACTCCTCAAGCCTGGACTAATGAATCTGAACGTGCTTTGCCACTTAGAAAATGCTGGGTGAAGGCAAGCTGTGTGACTTTGTGGTAGTGGTGGGGCAGCTTATCAGCTCTTGGTGATACTGTGCAACTGAGGATAGGAAAAGGCAGAATCTTAGGGAGGTGCCAGGGCGGATGAGGGCACTGTGTTCGAAGGATGTGGTTACTGTGTTGGCAAGCATTCAAGGATTGGGTTCTAACAATGCTCCATACAGGTCGGCACTGACAGATCCTGGTGGCCCATGCCAATGTGTATATAAGCCTGGGCTTTTGAGGTTGGGAGGGATCTTAGTAATCATACTGCTGAGACCCACAGCTGAGATCCAGCCATCCTACCCAGGTAGAGGATGGAGAAGAATAGGAAGGAAAAGGGGAGAGTAGCAGTCTAGGGAGAACAGTATCTGGTTAAGGAAAAGAGTGAGCAGCGTGAGAACAAAGGAAGGAAAATGAAGGTCTGAAAAATGATGAGGAGAAGGGAGCAGAAGAGATGAGAGAACAGCTTTTGAGGAAGTGAATGTGTGCCATCTAGATATAATGCAAGGCTTGAAGGAGAAGGAAGAGATGGTGTGACAAAAAGAGAAATCTGGAGTGGGGGACATAGCTTAGTAGGTAGAATGTTTGCCTAACAGGCAGGAAGCCTGGGGTTCTATGTAGCATGGCATAAACCTAGGCATGGTATGTCTCCATGATCCTTATATAGAGCCTGAAGCAGGGTTGCCATGGATTCAGTGTTAACCTGAGGTATATGGTGGATTTCAAACTAACCTGAACTACAAAATGAGATTGTGTCTCGAATAATGATAATGAGCAGAACAAGAAGGAAGCAAAAGTAGAGGAGTCTAGAAAGAGAAACTTGAGACAAGAATAAGGAGGAAAGAGTGCTGGGCAGAGTTGGGGAGTGTGTGGCAGGGGAAAGATTCAAGAGATTGCTACCTTATCATTCCACCAAACAAAGACATACTTGTCAGCATTGACACCAAGTCCAATGGCTACTTTGGAGGCCCGAGCGTCCCTCACTTCTAGACAGCTTTCGATACCCTACATAAGTGCCTTCGTGAGATACCCCTTGTGGCTTCTGACACAACATGCCTATAGATTTTCACCCTATCTCTTGAACCCCTTTTTTTTCTTGGCTCTTTCTCCTCTTTCAGGCAGTAAGAATTGGTGTTTCATAAAATTAGAGAGTAGAATAATTGATTATCAGAGCCCCAGAAGGACACGGAATGAAGGCCATGGGGAGTCAGTGGTTAATGGGCACACTGGTGCCATTGTATAGGGCAGATAGCTTCTAATGTGCTGTGTCATCAGAGTTATGTATGGTTGACAGCAATTAATTTACTGTTTTAAAATAGCTGGTGAAGAGGATCTTGAATGCTTCCCATACAAGGAAATAGGAATTATTTGAGGTCGGGCTGGGGAGTGTCTTGACCCTTAAGAGCACTGGCCGCTCTTTCACAGGACCTGGGTTTGATTCCCAACTTACAACCATCCATAACTCCAGTTACAGGGGATCCAGTGTCCCCTTCTGCCCTCGGAGGGCACTATACACATGTGTTGTACAGAAATACATTCATACGCATGAAGTAATAAAATAAAAAGGAATTTGAAAGACTTCTTTGGGGTTATGATCGTATCAATTTTCCTAATCTAACCATTACACACTGTGCACACGCATCAAATCATCACACTGTGTTCCATATCACATGCCAGTTAACTACTTCAAAATATTGTAGGGGCTCGATTAGAACTAAGTGGTAACATGCTTGGCTAGTATACTTATGGCCCAAGGTTCCTTTTCCAGCCCCTCAAAACATTATTTTAAAAGATGGCCATTTCTAGCAAGAGTTGGAGACAAATAAGAGAGGGTAGAGGAAATAATCAGAATGCATTATACACGTGCTCAAAATTGTTCAAGGACAAAACTTATTGACAAAATGTGGTGTTTCTCCAGAGCCTAGCTAAGGCTTTCTCTTCTCATTTTGTATTCCCACTTTAGGAAATCTGCCGTGTCCTTAATGGTTTCAATTGGATGTATAATTGGATGCCTTCCAAACCAGCACTGTCAGTTCAGATTTTTCCAAGCTTTAGATCTCTCTGTACTGATATTTTTTTTAGTGGCTCATTGTGCCCCCAAATCATGTCCCTTTTTGTTGACACAGAATCTTTTTATTTTTTTAAAATTATTTTACATACTAATCCCACTTCCCCCTCACTCTCCTTCTCCCCCTCCCCTCCCCTCTCCCCACTGCATCCCACTCATCCGTCCTTAGAGAGGGTAAGGCCTCCTGTGGGGACTCAATGAAGTCTGTACCATCACTACATTGAGACAGGATCAAGGCCCTTCCCCCTCCCCCAGACATGGAATCTTAATATGCAGCCGAAATAGACCTCCAACTCACTGTTCACTGCCTCAGCCTCTCAAATGGTAGGACTGCAGGTAAATGCAACCATGACCGAGCCAAAATTATGTTCTTAATTCCTCTTTGATCTGAAATCCATTCTCCTTCATGATTCTGTATTTGAAAAAGCCAGTTTCTTGAGCCAGAAGCCTCAAAGTTGGCCTTCATTTAATTTCCTCGGCTCATCTCACCCGGATGTCCCTCCTAGCCTATCTCCCACCTATGTTTTTTCATTCCCCTAACTGGTTTTCACTCCTGCCTTATTATCAGTGTCTCCTGCCTAGACGAAGCTACAACTTCCTATTGATGGCTTTCTGTCAGTTCTGCCTGCTAGTACTCCACACTGATTTTTCTCTTTCTCTTCAGACGCTCCCCGACCCCTTTCAGCTTCTCAAGCCTGCCATGTGCTCCTTCAGCAGAAGGTGTTGATAATCCAGATTCTTTTGGCCTGGAACTCCTTCTGCTTTATCTAAAAGTCTTTTTGTTTAGATCTCAGTTTACACATTTCTTACCTAATGCCTGGTGTCCCTTTGCTGGATATCCTTCCTCTCTGCACCCAAAGCACTTTGTTAGCCCTGTCCTGCCCTTCTTCCTGGAATGTAGTGGCTACTTCTCCCCCAGTGGTCTATAATTGTTCAGAAAGCTTGGCTTTTACTTGTCATTTTCATTAAGCTATTCTACAGTCATTATCATGTAGTAAGATCTCCACAGGACAGATTCAATTGAACTGAGAAGACGATGAGGTAAGAAGAGAAATGGTGGCTATATAATGGATGGGAGGACCTGGGAGAAGAGGGAGATGTCAGAGGATTCTGTAATGGCAACAAATAGAGAAGACTTCTTGGGGGTGCAAGAGAAAAGTCTACAGATATCTCTTCGAGACAAGAGAGTATAATGGTGTTTGAGGACATGGATATGAAGATCTAGGCAGAGAGGCGTAGAGTAGACAGTTATAGTGCACTGGTACACTGGTACATAGACACTGAGAAGGGAGGAGAGGCTAGATGAAAATCTCACAAAGTCCCACCCCAAGATAAAGATCTATATGCAATTAAAGGCTGCTTAGAGATGGAAAATTAGTCTTCCCCTGGGAACTCATCCACAAGCTTTTACTCCAGACAGGTATGCAGCCTCACCACACCTGTCTTTGGAAAGTTGCAAAGGCACAGCAGCTAGGGTTCACATTGGCAAGGTTATCATGTTATCAGACATCTGCATCAAATTGTAGAACAAGAAACATGCAATTGAGGCATCATGAAAGGCCAAGTGCGTGTTCCTCAGGTGCCAAGTGATCCACATCTCAGAGTAGTGGGGTTTCACTAGGTTTAATGCAGATGAGTTTAGAGACATGTTAGTTGAAAGGTAGCTCTAGTGACTACCAATGGTACTACGGAACCCCACAACTACAGGAATGAAACTCAAATGTATTTTTCTAGGTCAAAGAAGTCAGACTCCAAAGTATAATTCCATTTGTGTGGCCTTTTCAGAATAACAAGATTATAGGGATGAAAAGGAGATCATTGGTATGGGGGCAGGAATGGGGAAAGAGTTGAATGAAATAAGTATAGGAAGTTAATTTGGTTATTGGACCTCTAACTGTTGCTGCAACAACTTTATGCATTTGTGGATCCAGACGTAGTGGTGCATGTGTGTAATCCTAGCTCTTGAATGCTGGTAGTAGGAAGATTCAGTTCATTCTCAGTGACATAGTGAGCTCAGGGCCAGCCTAGTCTTTCTGAGAGCCTGCCTCAAAACAAAAACTTTGTAGAGCTGAATAGCAAAAAGAGTGAATTGTGTGTATCCTTGCATATTATAAATCCATTTTATGAAAACAGCATATATTTATGATGAAAAAATAATTGTATTTTCCAAGACAAAAAAAAGCATTATGTTACACAATTGTGAATTGGTTAGATGCAGGGCAGCCAGACTTACACTCAAAATGTTGCTGAATGTTGTTTGGCGTATAGATTGAAAATCAAGCCTTACAAGGATAGGTAGACCAAACAAAGCCTTTTAAACCTTCCCAGGAACAATTCTAGGATTGACCTACAAATGAGTCTTAACTGGAAAATTTCCTACCTTTGAGAAGAGATACTTATACTGAGATAGTCTTACCACTGCATTAGTTATGGGGCAAATAGAAATTATCTAATTGTAAGTTCACTTTAAAGAAGTTTTCCAGTAGAAGACAAGGAAGTCATAAGTCTTTGGAAGTGAGATGTATTTGATGTGTCCTTGATGGTTTCATATGACGGGGCTACACGAAAAGAAATGCCTGTAGTCTTTAAATATTGAGAACTGTGTGCCAGCCAGCAAGGCCATAGGGACCTCAAACCATACTCACAAGAAAGTGGATTTTTGTAACACCCTTGGAAGGAAATGTTTCATCAGATCCTTCTGATAAGAGCCCAACCCAGCTGATAATATGACTTCAGTGTTGGTAAGACCCTAAGCAAAGAATACAAACGAACCAATCTGAACTTCTGACCTACGTCACTGTGAGATAATGAGTGCTGTATTAAGTTGTTAAGTTTGTTGTAATTTGTTATGGCAGCAATAGAAAATGAATTGTGTGGGATTCTTTATGATAACTAAACTTTGCAAGTGGTAGTTTCTTAATATTTATTTGCAGTGTTGAAACTAAAACCCTATCAATGAACCTTTTGTACTCTGTTACATTAAAATCCATTGGTTTATCTTGTACTTTGAATAGATCAATTATCCATGCATGGTTTTTTAGAACACCATACATTAGTCATTAGAAAAATACCAGTTAACTTGGTTATAGAAATCTTCTGGCTGTTGATTCATTCTTGACTACACAATATAAACAGCTTATGCTCACCTAATATCACTACTAATCTTGCCATAAAGGACTTTAAGGGTATAAGGAAGTTCTCAAGCTCGCAGTGTGAGATAGAGGTTTTCAGACGTGTATGTTTTACCAGAAGGCTTAAAATTTATGATTGACAGCAAATACCATTAGTTGTTTTCCTTGTGGTGACAAAATCACTTTGTTGATTTTCAACAAAACACTAGCCAAATATCCAACGTTGAATAACCACAACCTATCTATTGATTTCAAATAAAGAAAATGCTCCATGAAATGTTGGATAGTGCTAATTAAAAAGAGAGGGGAATGGATATTTTCCAGGTTGGCTTTCAGTTAGTTGCACAAATGCGTTTGCTCATGACATGTCATCATACTTGAGTGCAAGGTGGAAATATTCCTATCCTACTTACACACACACACACACACACCAAACCACACTCCATTAAAAATATACATTTAATGATTTGATATAGAACAAAACCTAACTTTAAAATCATTTATTATTATTGTGTGCAAGGATGTGTATACCATAGTGCATGTGTTGAGGCCAGGAGGGAATCTTGTGGAAGTTTTGTTTTGTTTTGGTTAGGTTTGGTTTTTCTTTACTTCCTGTTGTGTGTGGGATCAAGATTGCTAAGTCAGGTCACCAGGTGTGTGAAGCAAGTACCTTTGCCTACTGAGCCGTCTCTCTAGCTTCTATCTCTATTATATTTCTCCTTGTTTTAAGAGGCAGGATCTTCCTTCCTTCCCTCTTTCCTTCCTTCCTTCCTTCCTTCCTTCCTTTTCTTTTGTATATTTCAAAATTTTTCAGTTTTATTATTTGTACATAAGGGGCATAGAGGATACACTTTAAATCTACAGGAGGTTTCTGAAAAGGGATTATGCCCGTGTAAAAGATGAGTATTTAATAGCATATGCATTGTCTCTCCTGGCCTTTTTGTTCTTTTCCTTGTTTTAACTTTCTTTTTATGTATTCTTTGTGTGTTTCACATCATGCATCTCCATCTCATCCACTTTCTATGGAGCTCTGGAGCCTATGTAGTATATTTGTTTTAAGATATAAGGCTAGCTTCATTTCACAATCCTTGTGATTCAACTTCCTAAAGTATTGAACTACTACAAGTGGCTGAAATGCAGTAATTTCAATCATTTCTTCAAGATGTTCTGGTGACATTTCCTCCATCAAGAGTAAGTGCATTGGTTATGAAGTCTGAGTAAGAACACTGTCTTCCTCCATGCTGATGCAATGGAACTTTTACCTCACCCCCTTATCGTTTTTACTTTTGACAAAAAAAAAAAAAACAAAAAACAAAAAAACAAAAACAAACCAAAAACTACTGTCTGAGCATTACAAAGGTCCGTTGAATCTTCAGAATCTTAGGGAACCCCTTTTTCGTTTGACTGCACTTTTAGGGCTGCTGATCTAAGCTAAGGCTAGGAGGCATGGGAAGAAAATTTTAAAATGGCTGGCTATAAGGAAATGAGGAAAAATTTCTAGGTTCATTCTCCAGGACTGGCACTATTGCTTATTTCCTACTCCCAACTTATCTTGTGTCTAAAGGCAGTATTAGCTGCTCTCTAAGGCTGTCGGCATTTTGAGATCTTGCATGTTCTGTATCAAATGGTCAAAATGCCAACAGAGCATCCCGTCTTGGCCTGGGCACCTGCCATAGCTGTTTGTTAGTCTGCCCTGGTTCACTGCAGCTCTGCTAGTCTAGAGCTGTTTGTCTCTCAGACCAAATGCCGAGTCAAACACTAAGAGTGAGCACCTCCTTTGGAAGCCGTGCAGTGCCAGGTGCTAATGGGAAGGAGGAAGCATCACTTAGCCATTGGCCTTTCGTGTAACACTTACATAAATAGGTTTACTTCACAACTGCAGAGGAGACTGAAAGTAAAGGCCCTTCATGGGAGGGGCCTTCAGATGAGGGGCTTCTGGGGAAAGAAAGACACTAACGAGGCTTGAAGACTCGCTGGAATCCAAGTGGGTCCTTAGAGAAGCTTATAGGAGAGGTCTGTTTCTTGCTATAGAGGTGAGGGAGACAGTTAAGACTGTGCAGCAATAGCACTAATAAGAGTGATGGGAGTGCTGAGGAAGCTGTATGGAGTTGAGGGTCAGATCAAAAGTATGAGGAGAAATCGTGGGTGCCTGACCACTTCTTGGATGAGCAGGATGGAAGTCAGATCAGGTAAGTCAAATCTGGCCCAATGTGTAGAAAACCCCCAAAGGTGCAGGAGGCCAAAAGAACTAAAAACAACGGATTTCCAGGATTTTATTTCCTCTTACTCCAGTCCTCTGAGATGAGCCTTGGCATTTTCATCTGCAGGAACTTGAGGCTTGGAGAGATGGATTAATTTACTCAAAGTCACTCAGGCAGTAACCTACAGGGAAATTCTTCCAACACAGGAATTTCTGCATCCGCAGTCTAAGCTCCGAGTAACCACAGTGATGGAGGGGAATAGAATAATAAAAATGCGAAGAGTCACAGAATACTGAGTGTTAGCTACACATCAGGCTTTGAGGGAAATCTACGTGCTCTTCTGTTCAGTCTTCTCCATAGGTTTCTAAGGTAGAAACCATTCTTATCCTCACACCCAAGTCTAACTAGAGAGCTGAGATTTCCTACAGAAACTCAGAGAGAAGATGATTGGGGCCTGAAGCCAACTGTCCATGACATCACTCCACAGCTACTTGTTAGCGGATGAGGCATTCTGTGCCTTCATTTTCTGCTCATTGTTGAATGGGAACAATAACCCCTCATAAGATTTGTGGAAGGAGTCAATGAAATAAGATAATAAAGTGCTTAACATACTACTTAAACTACATAAACCTGTTTTTTATTGAACATGTTTTCTTATTTTACATATCAATCCTAGTTTCCTCTCCCTCCCAACCTCCCACGCCCCCCACAGACCCCCACCCTATTCCCCATCCACTCCCCAGGGAGAGTAAGTCCTCCCTTGAGGGATCGTCAAAGTCTGTCAAGTAATTTGGAGTAGGGCCTAGGCACTTCCCCTTTTCTTTAGGCTAAGGGAGTATCCCTCCATGGGGAATGGGCTCCCAAAGTCTGTTCCTGCACTAGGGATGCATCCTAGTTCCATTGTCTGAGGTACCATAGACTTTCCAAGCCTCCTAAGTGAGACCCACATTCAAGGAGTCTAGGTCTTATACTGGTTTCACAGCTATCAGTATGGGGTCCATGAGCTCCCCCTTGTCAGGTCAGTTGTTTCTGTGGGTTTCTCCAGCCTGGTCTTGTCCCCTTTGCTCATCACTTCTCCCTCTCTGCAACTGGATTCTAGGAGTTTGGCTCAATGTTCAGCTGCGGACCTCTGCTTCTGCTTCCTTCAACTATTGGATGAAGGCTCTAGGATGGCATATATGGTAGTCACCAATCTCATTATAGGGGAAGGGCATTTAAGGTAACCTCTCCAGTATTGCTTAGATTGTTAGTTGGGGTTATCCTTGTAGGACTCTGGACATTTACCTAGTGTCAGATTTCTCTTTAAATATATAATAGCCCCCTCTATTATGGTATCTCTTTTCTTGTTCTTTTCTCCCCCTGACTCAATTGTCCAGCTTCCTCATGTTTTCCTCTCCCCTCCTCTTCTCCCCTTCTCTCCTAACTTCTCTCCCCCCAACCTGCTCCCAATTTTCTCAGGATATCTTGTCCTTGTCCCCTTATCCGGGGGACCATGTATGTCTCTCTTAGGGTCTTCCTTGTTTCCTAGCTTCACTGGAGGTGTGGATTGTAGGCTGGTAATCCTTTGCTATATGTCTACTATCTCTATATGAGTGAGTACATATCATGCTTGTTTTCCTATGACTGGGTAACCTCACTCAGGATGGTTTCTTCTAGTTCCATCCATTTGCCTGTGAATCAAGATTCCATTGGTAAACCTGTTAATAATTTTGTTATTGCCATTTTATTAGTTGGATGGAAGGCATCTGTCAGTGGTTACCGGGGTATGAAGATTTAGAAGACAAGAAAAAACGAGTGTACTGGGCTGGAGAGATGGCTCAGCAGTTAAGAGTGCTTTTCCAGAAGACTGGTTTCAATTCCCAACTCCCACATGGCAGCTCATAACTATTTGTAACTCCTGTTCCAGGGCATCCGACACCCTTACACAGGCATACATGCAGGTAAAACACCAATGCACATAAAGTAAACATAAACCAGTTTAAAAAAAGAGTGTAACACAGGAAATTCAGCCCCATCTTCAGAAAGCTTCATTCTAGTTAGGGAAGGGAGGTAGTATCAGAGGGTGCTGAGGCTGCTATGGTAGAGCTGGCCTGGTGGGAGTGCCCTCTAGCCTCCTCCTTACCCTATAGTTTGTTTTTCTAGGCCTCTGCAGTCCAAATGAGGAGCAAATGGGGAGCTGCAAGAGGCTCTGCTAAGAAAGTGACACCACATGAGCCATAGCCTCTGTGACCAGGCCTCTGGCACAGGCTGCAGAAGGAGAGCTGTGGAGTAACAAACTGTTCTCCAAAGGAAACTCCTTGTTCCAGCAACCTGAGGGACTGGCTCCAAGATCTGGCACATTTGGGACATTTGGACTTGAGGGCAGAGGCCCCAGGCACCGTTTGCTATCTGTGCTTTGGGATTGTGCTTGGCTTGGGAAGAAGACCTTCTTTTCTCATCTTTCTGAGTGGATTTGCCTGCCACCACCACTTGGCACCTTCAACTGGGCATCCAGGCTTCGTACACTCGTTCCAGGGTGCTGAGTCAAGATGCAGACACTGTAGAGAACAGGATGCGTTTCCCAGGCGCGAGAGGACACTAGGTGTGGGGACTTTCAGCTTAGCCCTGGGGAGGGGGGCTGCATTATACTTGCCTGCTGGCTGAGGCATTTCTTGTGTCCTTGGTAGCCCCCTTCTCTGAATTCCAGTGGCCACACTGTAGGCAGTATTGAGTACTGGGATTGAGTTCACGTCACAGCTTTGTCACTTTGAGCTCTTTGACCTTGGACAAATGTCTAATCTCACCTGCGGAATGAAGCCTTCAGTAATGTCTTTCTTCTAAATGTGCTTATGAGGCTAAACTAAGCCCTACAAAGAGCTTAAAGCTTTGTCCAGCACATCAAAGTTTAACTAATGTTCCCTGCTCTTAGTGTTTGTTCTGTGCTACTTCTCCCTTCCAACATCACATCTCCTTCTTGATGCATCTTTAAACACAGTGCAGTTCACTGCCTCCCTCAGCCAATAGCTTTTCTGGAACTGACCATTCTATTGTTACCATCAAAGGACTATGTGAACAAAATGAAGTACAGAATAACTTCTCCATAAACTACTTTAATGCTGTCATTTCTTTTTATTGTGACCCACAATAAGAAATATGCTTTACAGCACATCAGTACACAAATCTGTCTAGCTATCTGTCTGTCTATGTAGCTATCTATTGATCCATATGAGTAAAATAAGGTTTTCAGAATAGTGCTACTTATCCTTGTGCAGTTGGGTTCATTCTTTTTATATATATTTTTGTTTTATTTTTGAGATATGGCCTCACTATGTAGCTGTCCTGGAACTCACTATCTAAGTCAATCTGGCTTCAAACAGAGAGACCCACCTGCTTATCCCTCTTGAGTGTTGATAATGAGAGTGTGTGCCACCACACCCAGGTGGGGTTACATTTGCTATTCATTTTGTTAAGTGCTGATCCTAGCCTACCAAGTTGATTTTGAAGCCTGCCATGAGTTATGAAGTTATGACCCAAGATCTGAGAAACACAGTCTCAGGGATAAACGGGAGACTCTCCAGTCCACTCCATAGTGAGAGAAAGATTTTCATGGGCTACCATGTGTGAATTGATTCCAGAGGAATGGCCTATTTGTGGAATGGAGATAGTCGCTGGGAGCTACGGAGAGTGTGAACAGACAGGAGCTCCAGTGACAAGGGACTGCCATCAGAGAAATTGCCTTTTCCCCAGAAGTACGTGGGTGTGGCTGGAGGTTTTTAAGCAGATTGTCCATAGGACTGTTATAGGAAGATTATTGGGCACCCAAGAGGACACCGGGTTGGTAAAGCTAAGTCAAGGACAATCAGGAGGCTACACTGCTCCATGTGGTTTCATACCCTGCATTTTAAATGATTAAATCTAGTCTCAAACATATCTTCAGGGATCAAAATGGAAACCATAATATCAAGTTATTTTTGCCAGCAAGAAGTAAGTTTGTTTATTCCTGTAGCATAAAAGTCTGTGATTCAGGATTCAACAAACCCTTGGAAAGGATTTTCTGCATCAGTCTGATTTGGGAAGTGTTTTCCCTGCAAAATGTTGTCTAGATGTTTGAAGGTGTGGTAGCCAGCTGCTGACAGGTTATTTGAAAATGCCAGATAAGCAAGATTCAAAAGGTCAACTTTTTTCATTTTCTTTCCTTACTCATTAAATCCATTCAGTGATAATTTAATACACATATGCGAAGCATTCTGATTATGCTTACTCTTCACCTTTTTTTAAGGTCTCCCCACCACCTGTATCACTACCCCTCCTCCATACACAGCCCTTTATGCTTTCTGCCACTTGAGACCAGGTATTGTGGAGAATTGGGCCCTCTCTGTTGACAATAACGGGGCATGCAATGTAGTTCTCAGTTCATTCCATCAACGTGCTGAGCACATTGCTCAGATGTAATGGCTTTGCTAGGGTGCAACAAGTTGTCCTGCGTCATGCCAGGTATCACACCACCCAAAGGTGCCCATGACTTGGTTTTTGATACAAGTTTGCCTTTGGGGAGTGTTTTCCAACTTAGCACTCCAATCACTGAGATTATTGTTACCAGTTTGCCTGACTAAATCCACTGTCTATCACAAAGCCAGCTAAGAAATGGTTCATTGCTGTTGACTAGAATAAAGGAGGATGATAGTCTAAATTGATGATTTAAAAATGTTTTCAGACAGCTCATGGGGTACCCACTTATTAATTCTTTACACTATTCCACTTGCTTCCCATTCTGAATGCCTATTAAATAGTCCATGATGACCTCTTTGAAATGTCTACTGTGGTTGTAAGAGGATCAGCTCAGATTGGTTGTTGGTAACTTAGGATAGCCAACCATCATGCTCCTTATCTTCAAAGCTTTGGTCTCCTCTCTGTAAAAGTTATTTAACCACCACTGCAGTGTATTTGTTGATAGTGTTATGAGTTATCTTTGCTGCTTTACAATCACTTTAACATTGGGTGAGAAAAATCACTAAAATTTCCTTTTTGTCTAACACCATTTACATAGTATAAAATAAGCACCAATGGAAGGCCCTATAGAGATAGCTCAGTGGAAGAACACAGATTGATCTTTCAGAAGACTCAGGTTCAATTCTCAGTGCCCATGTGACAGGTCACAACCATCTGTAACTTTAGTTACAAGGAATTCAATGCCCTCTTCTGCTCTTCTGGCCTCCTGGACACTGAATGCATGTATCCGACATATTGACATGCAGGCAAAATACCCATATAAATAAAATAAAAATAAATAAACCTTAATAAAAATAAACAAACAGCCAGTCATGGTGGCGCCTATCTTTAATCCCAGCACTTAGCAGGCAGAGGCAAATGGATCTTTGTGAATTTGAGGCCTGTCTGGTCTATATAGTGAATTTCAGAACAGCTAAGGCTATACAAAGAAACCCTATCTCAAAAATAAAATAAAAATAATAATACGTAGTAAGTCATCAACAAAAGACATAAAGCAAGAATGGACATTAAAATGATATTTAACATAGCCACACTTAATTACGATTGTATTCGTCAGATGGGTGGTGGTGGCACATGCCTTTAATCCAAGCACTTAGGGAGGCATAGGCAGGTGGATCTCTGAGTTCTAGGCCAGCCTGGACTACAGAGTGAGAGAACACCCAGGGCTACACAGAAAAATCCTGTCCCAAAACAAAGAATGTAGTAGTCTAATATCCAAATTTCCACAATGCAAAAAGCATAGGCACTTTTTATAACAACCCAATGTCTAGGTGACAGTAGATAGAGAGAGTATGGCCATGCTGGGAGAGACAAAAGTGAAGGACATCAAAGAACTAAACTACACAGAGGTAGAGGGTTTTGGAACGAGTGACTGGCTCAGTAGAAAGCTGACAGTAAGGTGGATACACAGGAGACTTGTTGGAGAAGAATCGTTCAGTTTTGGAGTGAATTTGAGATGCCCATTGGGAAAATTCCAGGCTGGAAATACAGCTCGTCTTCTTTCACTCATTCTATAAATATTTATGAAGCCAACACTAAGAAATTAATGTTTCATTTTGCCAAGTGGAAACATTAAGGAAATAAGCTAGCATTCACTATCACCTTCACTTTGAAAAAAGAGATCATTTAATCACCCCAAACCAGGAAGGATAGAATCTTAGAATGGAGGACAGTTTTTTTAGAATTCAATAAATTTAAACTGTTGAGAAATTGTCCTAGTGAAGTGTTTATTACTCAAGTTTTCTGTGACCCATTGAGAATATCACTGTATCATGGGGCTCTGAGGACCGCTGAGTGAAGAAATGAGCAGAGGAAGCGTGGTCAGCTTCAATGACCCAGCCAGGTCTGGCAGAGCATGCCTGTAATCTCAGCAGGTGGTAGAAACGGAAGAGTCTGAGTGCCAAGATGGTATGGCCTGTGAGAGTGAGACCCTGACTAAAAAATCCAAAATAGTAAAAAGAGACTATGAGGTTCAATTTCCAGGAGAGAGATGCCAGAGAGGAAGGGGGAGAGGGAGAGAAAGAGTGAGAGAAAGAAAGGAGGCAGTTGAGCATGGAGGCCAAAAGAGGAAGGTGGATTTGCTTGGTCAACAGTTAGTGCCTGTTGCTGGATATTGCCTAGCAAGGGGATGGACTAGAAACAGGAGCTACAGTTCAGGGAGTTCATTGAATTTGGCAATTAGGAGGTCATTGGTGACCTTTGTCAGTGCCTTCTCACTGGGATGATGGGACTGGAGCCAAATTGGCTGAGGTGTGAATGGAAGCTGAGGAAAGCAAGCGTAAGTCTAGAAGTTAGGCTCTATTTTCAACAAACTTGGGAGGGAAGGGAAGAAATGGGAGCAGGCAGGGAAGGAGGCAGGAAGAGAAAGAAAGTGAGGGAGAGCAGACCAGGGGAGTAAGAGAACAAGGGTGAGGAGGGAGGGTGCTTGTTTTAGGGAGTCACAAAAAGCGGACCTTTTATACTGTGGTGTACGGAAGTTGGGTTTTCCTGAAAGGAAGGAAGATACTGTCCTGGAGAGAGGGCCCAGAGGAGGGTGGATGAGGCCAAGGCCCAGGAGAGAAGGGATTAACCTTTAATGAAAGGGGCACCTTGTCCCTTGTTAAGGGAGGGGAAGGGTGGGAAGGACGTTGGAGAGGCAAGCCAGTTTTGGGGGTTGGGGCAGGGCACTGAGGTAATCCATGCTTGAAGGCCTCTGTTTTCTCAGGGAAGTAGGAGGAGAGGTTGTTCTGAGCAAGGAGAAGGGTGCGGCAGGAACATGGTAGGGAACTGAAGGAAATTTGGAATGAGGCCCAGAGAAACGTGGAGGCTACTCTGGGGCCTTGACAAGGGAACTTCTCTGAGGTTGGTGGAGGGGTTCTGGTTTGGCAGAGGCTAATTAAGACTGTCTTTCTCCACCCTCTAAGCTGTGAGCACCTTGGGGCAGGAGCCACAACATCCTCCTCGTTCTAGTTCATCTCCTTGCCAAGCAATGCCTAACAAAGTGTCTGGCCCAGAGAATGTACCTATTCCTCTCAGAAAAGTCGAGAAAAAAAATGATCACTGATAAACCCTGCACAATATAATTGACAGAGAAATTAGTTGTTATCTTAATTGCCTTCATTGGAAATTCTGTTGGGCTTATCTTGGTCTTTCCTGCTTTCCTGTTGACCACCTCATTCCTGTTCCATACTAAGTACAAGAGAGAACAGGCAGGCTCTGATATTTTGTTCAGCAAAAGGCTTTTATCCCACGATGAGGCCAATGCCTTCATATCTTCCATGGTTGGGTGATGATGAAGTGAGTCTTGGGAGGCAGTAGTCAGAACGATTGTATAGGGAGAACAAAGAGTAATGGAGACAGGACTGAAGGTTCCCTCAGAGTTAGGAATGCATGTTGGCATCCTGTGGGGCCTGCTTTAGGGAGGGAAGGGACTGGCTGGAGGAATACAATTTCAAGGTCAAAGGTGGCATGGTGGGTGACATGAGTAAGTTTGAGCATGACCTGGGACCTCCAGAAAAAACGTTTCTCCTCCCCCTTTCCTTCTGACCTCCTGCCTATTGTCAGTGGTCACCTAGAGGTCAAAAAGATTCCAGGGTGTGATAATATGCCTTGGGCTCTCTCCACTTGACATGCTGTCTCTTTTCAGCCCAGTCCTTTTGACTTTGCTCCCTTCTCCCATTCTTTCCCTCTCCTTTTAGCAAATTTCCACAGGGTCCCCCTCTTTAGGATAGAGTCCAGTTCCAGCTTAATACAATTTAGCATTAGAGAGCTTAGCTCAGGCCGAGGTAGTGCATTCCACAGGACTCATTTCATCTCATAGAATAAACCTCTGTTTGTGGACAGCAGGTACAGTGCCAGGCCCTGAGGTGGTTGAGCTGTTAGAAACTTTTCCTTTGAATGAGCCAAAAATGAGTCTTCCTGTAGCTTCCACCCTTGGGCCTCTCTCTACCTTGCCCTTTGAGGTCGTACAGAACAAGTACAATTCATTGCAGTCTAATCCTCAGGTGTTTCAAAATGACTGCCCTCTCTCCAAGAGTTTTCTGTGCTTCATAGAGAAATAGTTTTCCTTTTCTGATATATTTAAAAATATATACAATTTTATTCATCAGTTAAAACATATATATACATATAAATTATATATATATATATATATATATATATATATATATATAATTCTATGCATCGTGTTTCTCAACCCTTTCTAGACCTACCTCCCATCCATACCCACTCAAGTTTGGTCTTTATTTATTCTTACTTTTTGTTCGCCAAACAATGTCAGTTCAGTTGTGGAAACTGTTTCAAAAACATCACAAAATCATAAAGAAGGAAGTGAAGCTCCACGTTACTCTCTTACCCCCTGACAGTTGCAACATCTTTTCTTCTAACTAGCCTATTTTTTTTCTGCGCATACTGTACATTCCACATTTTTTTCTTATCAAAATGGGATCGTCCTAAGTACTATTTTTGAAACTTAGGCGTTTCACTCTTGAATACATTGGCTGTTTATGCATTCTTCCACCAGGACATTTTAACATGACGTTGTTTTTTGTTTTTTTTTTTTTTCTGGTGCTAGGGGTCAAGCCCTGCTATGGCCATGCTCCATCACTGGGCCATATCCCCAACTCTGTCTTTACTTGTTTTTCTTTGCTGTACAGATCACAGTGAGGCTCAAATTCAAGCAGAGTGCTGGGAGGCGGGAGCTAGATAAGAAGCCCCTGAATCAAGCAGTTCCACCCCTTAGCATCCAGCTTTACAGCTTTCTGCGATGATGCCATGATTCTCACTGTCTGCTCAGTATGTGATTACATGGATTGTCCACGATTAGCAAAACTAACGGGTTTCCTATTATTGGACACTGAGGCGGTTTCTAATTTTTGAGCATTACAAACCAGGCTGTGATGAACATCCAAGACACTAAATCTAGGCAGGTGCTGGCCACTGAGGTCAGGAGGAATATTTTTGAAACCTCTAAGCATGAAGTGCCTGCCAGTTGTTGTAACTGGAAGCTTGTTGGCTAAGGCCCAAAAGGTGGCTAATGCCAAACACTATGCTCAAACCTTTTGGCTTGCTGGGGTCGGTACCCATTCCCCAGCTCTTTCACAGAGTGTTCAGGCTGACCAGGGCCTGGGGACCCCTGGGCCAGTACCCTCATCTCACGTGAGAGAACTGAGGACTCTGATGGTCCTCTGGCAGCACAGTGCTGGGCAGAGCCCTCCCGGCCTCCAGCACCTGGGCTCCTAAACTGGCAGCTGAGCTGTGCTATTTGGAATCTGCCCTGCAAACTCCCTGGGCCCGCTCCCCACACCACACAGCTTTCTGCTGAGGCCAGAGGGGGCTTTAGACACTTTTGCAAGTCAACTGAGCAGTGAGGCGGGGGTAGGGAGGCACTGAAAGATGACTTGAGGTTTACCCTGGAAGAGACTGGATCTGCTCCACCCAGAACCCCTCTTTATCCTAAGCCACGTGACAGGCTTCATGGCAGCGACCCTGTGTCAGGTCCACCTGGCAAATCTACTTGGGATTTGAGCTGAAATACTTGGTGAGTCCCTCACTCTTCTTAGAGCTGGAAGCCTTCTATTCTCACTGGGAACCAGCTTTGCTAGAGGCCCACGGACCCAGCCCTCTGCCCCAGACAAACATGGTTGCGAGCTCCCCTCCTTCCCACCTTGGGCCTTGGCACTGCCTGGGGAATTCACACAAATGGTGTGAGATTTGCCCCTTTGTTTTCCTCTCTGTCTTGGGGCTACAGCAGACCCCTCACCTACACTGGGACCCTGTTTATTCAACTGCGAGAGATTTCACACCCAAGGACATAGCTCTCACTCCAGGAGCCCCCTCCCTAAACCTTCACAACCATCCCACATTCCCCCACCCCTGCACTGCCTGAATAATTGATGAGTCAAGGCAGGGCTTATAAAAGGGTCTCTGGGGGAAAAGCCAAGAGTGCTGAAGGTTCTGAGGACAGGAACAGGCCACACAGTCATCTGACTTGGTGTCTCTAGGATGGACCCTGCTGCTCCTGCTGCTGCCTCTCCTGGCCTGGCCCTGGCCCAAGCCCCTGCTGTAGCACAAATCAATGGACAAGAAGTTTCTGGAAGTGGAAGGTAAGTGAAACTTGGCCTTTGGCAGCCTGAACTCAGGGAAACAAAGGAGGGAGATGGTGAGACGGCCCATGGTGGTGGTGGCCCTGTTCTCTTTGAAGAAGACAGATAACAAAGAGGCTCTGATCTCCCTCTATACCTTCGGCTGGAATATTTTACCTCATTCATCACTCTAGGCGACAGGAGTGGGCTGAGGGGCAGTGAACATTGCCAAAGCTGAAGGCCAAGTAGGCTGAACCTCATGGTCTAGTTTGTCCAATTCCTGAGGGAAAGGGAGAAGTTGCTGTGGACATTGGGCTTAATGCAACCTGGACTATGGGACCTAGATGGTAACAGGTGGCATAGGGTGAAAGGGACAAAGTCTAAAGAGGCCTTTGGTTGGAGTGCTACTTCTGTCCTGAGCATGCCACAAGTTTCCTATTTGCTTTTCCTTGCCTGCCTCTAGAAGTCTAGAGGAAAAGTAATGGCCCATACTCCAGCTAGAAAAATGGCAGAATTCTGTTCCCTACTACTTGATGCAGGAGATAGGCCACAAGATACTCCTTATACAACAGGCATTCTCTCCTCTACACATTTCACATTCACATTCAACAGTTAAGACCCTTCTGTGTGCAAGACATAGTGCTAGGAGATAAGGGTTCAGATATGCCTAGACAACTCTTTTAGCTTAAGGGGCTCAGACAGACAATCCCAAAACAGTGGAATAAGAGCAGTGATAACATTGTTGGAGTAGAGACAAGGGATATCTGTCATAGCCTTGGCTCAGTGCTCAGGAGACCAAAGGTATTCCAGAGCAGATGGCTTGTGAGCCAAGCTTTTAGGAGGGCACTTCTGTGATCAGAAGAGGCCTATGTTTAGGTCTCTTCCTCTGCCAATTGATCTTTTCTATTTACCCTAGAGAAACTTGTCTTTGGAGACCCTGGCTATCCTCCATAAATGATCAACCAAGGCAGGTGAGGATGCTGGTAGACTGGGTGAGTTGGGGGTCCTGTGACATGTTTGCATGGGAACTGACAGCCACGTCCCTTCTCAGACATCCCCTGACTCCAGTCCAAGGCTGCAGATCTGGGGGAGCATCTTGCCAACACTGCTCACATTTTATCCCCACAGCAGCTCTGGGAGGAAGGCAGGGCTAAGGTTTTCATGAGAGATGAGGCTGGAGATCAAGGCTTAGAGTGGGCAAGGGGTCTGGGCTGGACTCAGAAGTGTGTGGTAGAGCTGGTGCTAGAATCCAGTGTTCTCCCACTCTGCTCCGTGAATGTTTTGTCCTCTAAGAGAACTCTGCCCCCTGGACAGTCGCCAAACAGACACTGGAACAGGGTCAGGGAAGAAAACAACCCCCATGACTCTTGCTGCTTGTTTTTCAACCAGATCCAAGACAGACCCCTTGCTGTAGGGCAGGGCTGGGAGGTGGCTGGATCTCAGAGATGCCTTGAGTCTTTTGGAGATTGTCAGAACCTGCAGATCCCTGACCCTTGATATGGGAGGGGCAGTTAAGCCACATACTAGCTTTTGCTTTGGACAGGCTGCTGGTGGGGCAACAGCTGCTGAGGCCACCAAGGCTGTGTCTGAGTTCCATCACCCTGTCAGGTAAGTTTCTGGTGTTCAAGTTCAGAATGTGACAAATAGCCACGGGCACTATGTATGCTCATGACAAGGCCATGACGCACGAGGAAAGAGACCACGGGTCTTAGTAGGCCAAAGTAACTTTCCCCAGAGGCCTTCCCCATCACTGAGCCCTATGGATGGAATCCTGTGAACCCACCACTGATAGACTCCTTAGCAGAAAAGGAAGGGCTGGGATGATGGAGTGGTTAGTGGTGTCGGAGCTCGCATTGAAAGACACTGGGGTGACCCACACTCTACCACAGCTATAGGCCCATCAGAGGGGATGTTCTTTCTTGGAACCATTTTTGTAGCAATCACAAAGATTCTACACCAAAGTCGCTTCTTCCTTTCCCTCTCAGACCTTTCCTGCAGCTAGGAGCCAGCTCTAAGGGTCTGCTTCCTTCTTGGCCCTACTGGTCCCTCTACATTTGAGAGTTGCCTTAGAGGCCCTGTTTCTGTTTTGTCTGCAGGCTCTTCTGGCCTAAATCCCGTTCCTTTGACTACTTGTACAGTGCTGGGGAGATATTACTACAAAATTTCCCTGTCCAGGCCACCATCAACTTATATGAAGATTCTGACAGCGAAGAGGATGAGGAGGACAAGGAGGAGGATGAAGAAGAAGAGGTCAATGAAATAGGGCCAGAAGAGGGTGCGAGGGTACCAGAGGCCACAGCACACAAGGCCGAAGCTCATTCCCCTGACCCACCCCTGAACTGTCCAAACTGAAACAACCCCAGTTACACTTGTCAGGTTTTCAAGGGCATCAATTAGCTAAGAGTCTCTAGACACAAATTTTCTGGACTGGAACCAGTGTCCTCAGGCTGTCTAGCTCACCCTGGCTCTCCTGATGGGCCCACAAGTCTAGGCCTCTGGCACGTTCTTTTCTGGGCTGCTTTTGTGCCAACAGGAGGAGGTTCCCAAGACCTGGAAGGGGATCAGGAAGGCTTGATTTCTGCAGCCCTTGGGAAGTGGGGCAGGGCTGGGGATGCCCTTAGACAAGACAGCAGTCACTCCCCAGGGCCCTTTGATTCCCCAGTTCTCAAAGGTAGCCATATGAGCCAGTCTCCAGGGGAGAAAGGCTGACCTCTAGCTTCGTCTCCTGAGACACCAACACCAGATCCAAGCAATCCTTGGGCATCTCCAGGGAAGGGAATGGGAGGGGATGGAACAGCAGGAGGCATCCTGAGAATCTGCTTGTCTGGGGACCTGCATCCACTTTGCCTGCTATTCAGTCTGGGTATTGGCAGAAGATGAATCAGAAGAAAAATAAATGGAATGATGTTTGTCTTTTTCTGGGAATTGCGCTGATTTCTTAACTGAACTCTGCCCCTATTGTGAAGCCATAGGCAGAGGTCAGTTCATTGCTCTACCTCTACCTGAGGTCAGCTGACAGAATTTTCTCCTCTGAGAATGTAATCCAGGAGACAAAGCCTCATGCCGGGCTATCTCTGTTCATTTGTGGAATCAGGCTTGATTAAACTTCAAGGGCAGCTCAGAAAAGAAAGGAAAAAGTCCTCCCCCCGCCATGGGGCAGCTCAAGAGTTGTGGGTAGAGGATGAGGACTGAGGTAAGGGTGAGATGAATTTTCTCACTTAGTCATTGGGGACTGTTGTCACATATGAGGAGTAACACTTGAAGACCCACCAAATCCTGTCAATTATATCTCTTTGGTTCCCTCCGTATCTACCATAGATAGCTTGGGCCTTCATGTTTACTCCTGCCCAATTATTCTCCAATGAATTTTCTCATTTCCACCATTTTGTTTCACAATCTTTCTGTGCACGGGCCACCAAATCAGGTCATGGTCTTACTTCACCAACAGCTAGACTTATTTTCTTTTGGGGGGGAAGGGCACATATTACCATGAGGCAGTACAGCTCTTTAGGAAAAAGCATGCAGACATCCAACGCTATATATTTGAGAATCAAGTCTTTACTGTGGTCTTCTGGATTCTTTAATCATCTGCTTTTGTGTTTGTTTGTGGCTTTTTTTTTTTTAAAGACAAGGTCTTGCTATGTATGCTATGTATGCTAGAACCTAGTTGTTTCAGCGCTATCTAGCCCAGGCTGGCTACAAACTCACAGCAGTCCTCCTGTCTTAACTCCCCTGCTGGGATTATAGGCGCATGTCCCAATGCCTGGTGCTAATCATGCAATTTCTGCCTGTCTTTCCAGACTCATCTCTCTGCCCTTAAACTTTGTTTCTGTGGCTTTAAACTCCTCCCTGCAATGGCTTTCCGCTCTTCTCAGCCTTTTAAACTCTCATTCAGTCAATAGGAATACCTTACATTACCCTTTTGTAGGGAGTGTCTCCAGGCCTCAAGTCCAGGATTGGCAACCTTATGTACCCACTGCTTCATCTATGCCACCACCTGCCTTCCCTTGTGTTTGATACCCATGCAACTTGGTAGCCTAGCACCCCTCAACACAAAACGATGGCTCAGAAAACCATAAAGGAAAATTGCCCAGGTGTTCTCAAAGCAGCTCTTGGGAGAAGCAGTGTGGATCCACTCGCCCACTTTCTCAAACCTTTCCTTAACCGAGGAGGACAAATGCTAATGGCATCTTATTGCAAAACAAAATGGTGCCTTCTTTCCTTTCCCTCCTCTCTCAACCTGAGACAGTCCTCCAGCTCTGAGCCCTAGCTGGGATGGAATGGACAGTCTAGAGTAGGCCACCAGACTCACACACTGCTGCCATCTATTGGTTAAAATTGCACCTCGGTCATGGAAGGAGACTCTCAGGCGATTGAACTTTGACCACTTTAATTCCTTCAGTCCATTCTAGTCCTTCTGGTAAGTGAAGTGGAATCTCCCAGAAGCCAGATGCACAACCTTGTGTTAGTTACTTATCCACCCTGAGCTCCATTCTCTTAATCCATGTCATGAAGTGACGGGTGACAGTTGCTGTCAGTGTGGTTGTGCCCATTCAATGAGATGGAATAAAGAAAACAGCACAGGCCCTGACTCATAGGATGGCTCCTCACAGGGCAGCAGGGTCACAGTAACGTGATAGTGCCTGCACTAGGAATTGTTGATAGTATAAAGGAGTCTGTTTCCAGACTTGAGTGTGATGGGGACTGATTATTTAGCTAATGAGTATGTCCCAGGCCTCTTTGGTTAATCTTTGTCACCATTTGATGGTTTATCAGTCAAAGCAAAGCTGGCAGTGTTTATAAACAATTAAGACACAAGAGAGGCCTGTTGTGGCTTTCTGAACCACTCTACCTTCAAGTGGTCACTAGATTTGAGGTGCCTTTGTCTTGGGACAGAGCTTTTAAAACTTAAATAGTCTTTAGCAAGAAACTCTTTCTTCAGAATTGAATGCAAAAGACTAACATGTAAATCTGATAGAGCCAAAAATCAAATCGGTCTGTGAGGTGGGAGGTGGTGGGGCAGGGGTGGGGCCAGAGTGAGTGCAGATCCCCTGCCCCCATGTTGAGCTATCCTTTGTAAGCTGGCTCTTTTGTTTTCTCTTGTGAAACATCTTCAAGGAAAACCAGACCTGGGGGGGGGGGAGTGGAGGGTGGCAATTTGGAAACACTGTCCCAAGGGCTAAGTCAAGGATGATTTGAAACCCAAGGAGGATTAATTTAACGTGTCCAATGTTCCGTTTAGAGCCCTTGTTTTGAGTCCTAAGCTCCTAGCATTTCATAGCTCGAGTTCTTCTTCTACCATAGGTTATAGGGATTTAAAATCCTTGGAATCCCAATATCCTTGCTTTTAAAGTATTATATAGCATAGAATTAGAAATCCTTAAATTCTCACAGGTGTAAAGCCCCTACAACCTGTGGAATAGTAATTCCCAACTCATAGGGAGCACATCTCCATTGCCTCCCCCTTACTGCTGGCATGCTCTTTACTGGACTGGCATTCTGTCTTATGTCCCTCCCAGTCTCGTGTCCTGAAATGGCTCCCAAACCTCCGCCCCCTGAACAGTTGCTTAGTGATTGGAATTTTCTGTTCTAACTATGCAGCGCCAGTGAGCCCTACCTTATAACAACTTGAATGCCACTGCGTAGATTCAGGAGAAAAGATCTGCCCCAAATCCAGTTCCTCCTACTTGTCCCACCCTCAGTGCCCCGTCCCCAGCATGGATTGTTCTCTACTTGATAACAACATTTATTGAAGGTGAGGCTGTTTTTGAGCTCGGTCTTGAAATATGGGCATCGATACAATAAATGCCAAGGCCTAGAGAGATCAAAACAATAAAGTAAGGTTGCCGTGTTGTTTTTTTTTTTAAAAAAGGTGCATGCAGAGATGTAAAAGAATAGATTGAGATTGAGAGGTGGGGAAGATCAGGGCGGAGTTGGGAGAGGGGAAAGAATATGATGAAAATATATAATATGGAAAAGAAACCAACAATTAAAAAATAATTTAATACGATGGATTTTTACTTGCCATGCACCATGCAAATGACAGTGCCCGAAAAAGGCCCCCAAAGAGGGCATCAGAGTCACCACGTGTGCCGGGGGGGGACGGGAGGGAGGGAGGGGCGGGGGAGGGGGGATCAAACTCAGATCCTTTAGAAGAGCAGCCAGTGCCATTAATCACTGAGCCATTTCTCCAGCCATGAGGCCCAAAGTTTTACTCCAGAGACTGGTGAGAAAAGGGGACAAACTGTCCACTGTAGCCTCAGAGGTTCAGTTGACGTGTATGGGTGTTTGGTGATGCCACTGAGGCTGGGAGGAATAGCAGAACCACGGATAATTCTTGAAGTGCATTGCTAAGCAGCATGCCTGGAGACTTGACATGAAACTTTGTACAGCCCGGAGGGATGAGTAGTTAGGGAAGCTGAGGCTTAGAATGGTTTTATAAGAACCTATAACCTAGGCTCTTGTAAGTACCAAGGTCTTCATATGAATCTCTTCATTTAACCCTTACAACATCCTGAGTATAACATCCTTAGTTTATAAATGAGGATATGGAGGTTCGGGATAGGGATTCTGCTCACAGTTATCCTTATGCTGAATGGCCACGCAAGGACTTGAGAAATGGCAGCATCCGCCCGTGGTTACAGTGATGGGAAGTGGTAGATTGGGATTTGAAGCCCTCGAGTCTGAAGCCCTAGACGTTGAGGAGAAATGAACAGGGCTTGGCAAAGGTTTAGCTCTGTATGAGGGCCAAGAAGAAAATGTTTAGGTGCTGCCTGGGGGGGAAGTGAGTCAGAGGATGTGAAGAACCCTTGGCTACTAGCCAGGAAAAGCTGAAGGCCACTGAAAGAAGTCACAGAAGGGGGACTTTCTTGGTGTTGGGCAGAGAGAAGCAAGTGCTTAGCATTCTAGCTATAGGCACAGTGTTTTCAGAGGCAGGGTACTGATGAGAGGTGAGGGAGGATCGTCACCACCGAGTGCTACCGAGTGCTACACTGGTTGAGCATGTTCCAGCTGGGTTGGGAAGCCATGAAGATTGTGGAGTTCTCCCTAGATGACAAGTGTGGTGCTTTCCATCCTTCCTTCCCACTCTGCTCGGAAAGTGCCTCCCCAAAGCCCAGCAGAGTGTGTGAGGTTGCCCTCAGGCACACATTTGACTCAGAGATGTGGAGTGGCTCAGCCGATAGCCACGATAGTCACGCAGTGGGACACCTGGAGACCTGTGACAGTGCAATACAGACTCACGACTTCTAACTTCATTTCCCGGAGAAGCCCCAAGAGCCCTGCAGGCAAGCTGCCTCCCACAGACTACAGGGAAAAAGTCTGTAAACTGTCATCTCTACCTGTCATAGGTGAAACCTGAAGCCCGAGGGGAAACTTAGATTTTTTTTTAAAAGACTGAGAGACAACCCTACAATGAACTGGAATCACAAGATGTGAACAGCTGGCCCTGCACTCCGGGCTCAACTGATGTCCGTTACCAGAAAGAGACACAGCGCCCTCTCGTGGCTGAGCCCTAAACCTATAGTTTACTTGCTCTTATCTAATCATTAAAATAAAAAGCTGCCCTCCCCCGACTGATGGCTAGGAACCCAGCATGGAACTGACTTAGACCCCCTGAATATGGGTCTCAGCTAGAAGGACTGAGCAGTCTGGGGGACCTCAGACAGTAGAAACAGGATCTATTCCTGGTGCGCAAAAGGACCTTGCAGACACATCCCCCATGGAGGGAAATCCTCTTAACCTAGAGACAGGAGAGAAGTCCTAGTCCCTACTTCAAATGACTTGACAGATTTATATGACCCAACCTGGACAGCATAGCCCTACAAGTGGAATGGGGGTGGGGGGATGGGAGGGAGGGTGGCCAGGTGCATGTCACAGGGGAAAGAGGGTAAGAGGAAGGGAGGGAGGGAGGAAGGGAGAGGAAACTGGGATACACATGTAAAATTTTTAAATTATATTATTAATAAAAAAGAAGGAAAAATGCTGCTGGATTAATTCAATATAAAAAATAAATAAAAAGCTTCGTGTATTTTCTGAGTAAATGAAAAAAGCTGACATCTGCAAGTTGTCTGCAACAGTAAAAATCCTGGGAAACACGCTCATAAATCTTGTTTGAAGAAGGTATACATAATATAAAAAGGGAAATTATTGCTTAAAATGTCTCCATGTAAAAGAATGGCTACACAAAACACTAAGAACTTGCCACATGAGACTAGGACAGAACCATTAACATTGACAAAAACCATTTCCAATAATTCAGTAGGACACTGTTCAAAGACAACATAAAATGGTAGCCTAATGGCATGTTATGCAAGATTTTTGATGTCCATAGATTCAGGACAGCTTAAAATGCAAGTAGAAATGTATCACCCATGAAACGTCAACAAAGCATACAAGAGTAAGTCACCTTCTTGTGTGTTGTTTTGTTGTTCTTGGGAGTCTCGCTGGGCTTCATCTTCTGAGTGTAAGCTTCCTTCCACCTCAGACACTTAAATAGCTGAGACTATGGGAAGGCGACACCTGGGCAGCAAGTTTTAGTGCCTGGTTGTTATGGGGATGGGCTGTGGCATTTAATCAAATCTCAACGGAAATACTCTTCTGTAGCAAGTAGTCACCAGAACATTAACTCTTAAGGCTTCATTTCCCTCTTTCCTTCCTCTTTTCCTTCTTCCTTCCCTTCTATCTTCCCTTCCCTATCACCATATATGCACATGTACACATATATACACATGCACACATGTTTATAGACAATCTCAGGTGACTCAGGCTGTCTTCTTACTCTCTTCATAGCAGCCGAATCTGACCTTATACTCCTGGCCATCCTGACTTCATCCTCCAAGTGCTTGCACCACAGGGTGACTGTTTTGTCACATCTATGACTCCCACTTCCCTCCCTACCTTGTTGGCCTTCTCCATTTTTCTCTGTTATGTCTCCAGTTGCCCCAAAGGAGTCACTGTCAAGAATGAGGTAAGGCACGGCTTCTTAAACAGTGGGTCCTGACCTTGCGTGAGGTTATGTAACTGAATCAGGGCATAGAAAACATTTGGCAACGATAAACGTTTTCTGAATGCATGTATCAACATGTAATTTCACAAGTCAGTTTTCACCCAGCAGAGTATCACTGGGTATATCAACCACACTGCAGGGCAGGCCCATGGTCAATCCAAAAGGAACTCCCTGCTTGTGGTATTTGTTGTTGTTTCGTTTGTGTGCATGTGTGTTTGTGTGTGTGTGAATAAGTGAATTTCTTGTTTTGGCATTTTTTTTGTGTGTGTGTTACTGGGTTTCCTTTTGTTGTTTTGGGGAAAGAGAGAAAGGATAACGAGAACAACAAGTTGGGTGGGTGGGAGGGGAAGATGTTGGAGGCATTGGAGGAGGGAAAAACATGTTCAAAATACATTGCATGAAAAGTTTAAACAAAAGAAATGGAAGATTACTTCCCAGTCAAATACGGCACGAGACTGAGGTGTTTTGTGCAGTGCTCACAATGGAGTACGGTTGAGTGTCACTGCAGCCTTCCTGCCAAGCATATGACACTCACACTTTGCACTGCACTTGCTGTCACACCATGCAGTGCCAATCAGCTCTGTTCAACGTGCTTTAGGTTAGATCCAAGAATACTGCATTTATAAACTGTAGTGCTTCTCCTATCCAGAAAGAGTTCCCTTCTCTTCCAGAAATATTGTTGTTTCATTATAGTCAACAAACTCTCACCAGTTTCTTTCCATCATTTCTCAGCATGCATCAGGTTAGCACTTTTTAAATTTGTATCAGAATGCTTTATTTTAAATTTTGCTGCTGGTGTTGCCTATTTGAGCTTCAGTAAAACAATCATCAAATGAACTTTGGCTTAGAATTGAAACAGCATTTCCAACAATTTCTGCAATGTTCCGAAACAATGCTCTTACCATTTTGTGCTACATACTTAGGTAAAGTGGCATTCTCAGCACTGACAATCATGAAATCCAAATATATCAGCTAACTCTGGAAATTGTGAAAGATGCTCTACAGGATCAAATATTCTGCCAAAATTGTGTGTGTGTGTGTGTGTGTGTGTGTGTGTGTGTGTGTGTGTGTGTGTGTGTGGTGTATAGAGACATGCACATCTCACTCACCTGCAAGTACATTTATTTTTATATTTACTATTGTTGTGCTTGTGTGTGCTCGCATGATGTATGCCTGTTGGAGTGAGTATAACACGGTGCTCATGCAGAGGTCAGAGGACAACTTTTCACAGTCAGTTCTCCATCATGGGGTTTGGGTCTCAAACTCAAGTCATCAGGTTTGCACAGCAAATATTTTACCTCCTGAGTCATACCCAATAATCCAGCCCCACTTTTATCTTTAACAGATGATGAAATTGCATTTATACCAAATGCAAATCTTTATGTTTATTATAGGTAAATATTTAAGAATTAAAAAGCAACAAATCTTTATGGTTATTATAGGTAAATGTTTGATGTATATGACAATATTATATATTTGCATACCTGGGGCTGTGCAAAATTTTGTTGAATGAAAAGGGGTTATGAGTGAAAAATTTAAGATGCCTGTTTTAGTACTTGTGGGCCAGACAGGCTAACACACTTCTTTTTCCCCATATATGGTTTTAAGGTTCTCAACTGTACATCTACTGTCTCTTGCCTGACACGGGTGCTCATCTCTTTCTGTATTTTAGAGTAAGTTTGTATCCGTCCTCTCACGTGGTCCTCTTCATACTCACTAAAGAAATGGATCATGTCGAGGAAGGAAATGCTGTTGTCAAGGCTTCACAGGAGTCAGGACCTTCATGTCAAGCTCAGTGCTTTCCACCAGCCCTTGCAGTCACTCATGGCCCTGAGTTTGGTCCAAGTATGAGGCATTTGCACCCCAGGACATGACTGAGTCTTGAAAGTCACGTCGCTGTACTCTGATACCCCATTTCCTGCTTCCACAGAGGCTGAAGTTGTATTCCAGGTGAACTGTCAAACTAGAAATCTTCACATAAAAGAAATGGCAGCCTGTTTGCCAGGCCTGGTGACCAAAATTAGCCACATCTTAAACCCATGCCAAGACTACAATCAAAGGCTAGATGACAGGCCTGAAGCCATCTGAACAGCATCTCCTCAGCTGAGCGCTGTGCCCTTCTGAGCAATTGGCTGTGCTCACAGCCAGCATGGTTTAGCCTCTCATCTCGTGTTAGAACTAACCACTGGGTCTCAGAAGGACAACTTGTCTCTAGTCTTTGCAAGGATTGAGCAGTGTTGATGTGTGTCATCAGTGTGGATCCCAGTGGCATCATCTCTTCGCAGGCACTGAGGGGAAGAGGAGTGAAAATAAATAACTCAAAGCTCTCAGTGTCACTTGACATGACTCAGGGGCAGAGAATGGGGGCTTGACAGTCAGTAGCAGGTCTGTCTCCTCCTATTTGAACACACTGACAACCATCCAAGCAGATTGAGATAAATTCCTGAGCCCAAAGACCCCCCTCCCTAACCCTTATTTGACATGGGAGCCTGGCAAGCATGGCTCTGAGGAGAGGGAAAATCTTGTTACTTCCTCTTCTTAGATTCCTGAATGACAATGAATTTCTCTTGGTGCTGTCACTTGATCTTCACTCTCTCATCACCATGACAACCCAAGTGAAGGAGCTGGCGTTGAGATCAATGCCTTACCAATAGGCATCTGTGGAACAGCAAGTTCCACACTGTCTGACATTAGGAAAGCAGAGCATTTGTAACCCCGTCTCCCTGCTTCAGCCATGGTCTATGGCAGAGAGCAAATCCTTTCACTTGTCATTCCAGGCACTTCATATATCCCTATCTTCACTCTTTCTACAGGGGAGTTACTAATCGGATTAGTTGGAGATCAAATCCTGGGCCTTCTGTCATTAGTGAACAGAGTCATTGTAGCAAGATGTGATACCCATCCATTCGCCACTGCTTTATTAGCTCAGGCCACATCTGTTCTGAAGACGTTGGCTTCTCGGGCTCAGAGACAAGTGTCCCTGTGTTGCAGTTTCTCAAATCCCTCAAAACCAGAGTCCTGTGGAAGGGAAAAAGTGCAGGAAAGATGGGATCAACAAGCCAATGCTGAATTCTCAAATCAAGGTTTTATTAGTTTTTACTGCTTTGTCAGAGAGAAGGGCAAGCATTAAGACTCAGGTATGAAAACTTCATGTTGAACCTACGGCACCTAGGGTTTCAGTTCTATCCCAGCCTGTGTCCACTGTGGATAGAATGGGGCCACAGGCTCATCTTCTTCACCATCACTGACTTCTGAGGAAATGTGAGTGATTCTTGTTAGTCAATAATCTCACCATTCTACATACAACACAGGGAGTCATTTTCTCCACTCAACTATATTCCTCTACCCTTTAGTAATCATTTGTTCCCACACCTACACTCATCCTCTAGTGCTCCAAGACTCTCTAATATTTCCACCTGCAAGCAAGAACACACAACACTTGCTTTCCCGTGCTTCTCTCATTCAGCTGAAGTGCTGTACCGAGCTTCCAGTGGTTCGCAGCATTCTATAGGCAGCATGAAGTTAAATTCTCAGTCTGGGAAGAGAGTAGAGGCTTTGTCTTATGATAACAGTGACAACTCCCTATGCTCACAGCCATCAAACCTGCTGGATCAGTAGAACATTCTTGGAAAACTCTCACCGATGCTAAAACAAAACAGGCTTACAACACAAAATCATTGTCTTTTGTTTGCTTCTTGAGACAGGGTCTCATTTATGGCAGGCTTATCTTGAGTTTGTTTTGCAGCCAAGGGAAGCAACTTTGAGCTATAGATCTTCCTGCTTCTACCTCCCCTCCTATGGTGGTTTGAAAGAAAATGGCCACCATAAGATCATTGGGAGTGGTGCTATTAGGAGGTGCAGCTTTATTGGAGCAGTGTGTCATTGTGGAAGTAGCCTTTGAGGTCTCCCATGTTCATGGTATTTTCACTGTCTTAGTTCAGATCCTGTTGCCTGAGGATCAAGATGTAGAACTCTCAGCTCCTTCCCCAGCACCATGTCTGCCTGTATGCTGCCACGCTGCCTGCCATGATGGTAGATAGTAAACTAAACCTCTGAACTGTAAGTTACCCAATTAAATGTTTTCTTTTATAAGAGATGTCACAGCAAGATTTTCCAAGCAAATTGGGAGCATGGGTGGGAGAGAGGGAGCTAGGAGAAGAGGAGGGTAGAGGTGGGCATGATGGAGCAGGAAGATTGAGTCAGGGAAAAGATAGAGGAAAGCAAGAAAAGAGATACCATAATACAAGGAGCCATTGCAGGTATAAAGAGAAATCTGGCACTACGGAAATGTTCAGAGATCTACAAGGATGACCCCAATTGCCAATCTAAGCAATGATGGAGAGACTACCTTAAATGCCCTTCCCTGATAATGAGATTGATGACAACCTTATATGCCATCCTAGAGCCCTCATCTAGTAGCTGATGGAAGCAGAAGCAGACACACACAGCTAAACACTGGACCAAAATCCTGGACGTCAGTTGCACAGAGGGGGGAGGGATGAGCAATGGGTCAAGACCAGGCTGGAGAAACACATAGAAACTGAAGACCTGAACAAGTGGGAGCTCATGAACTCCAGTCTGATAGCTGGGAAACCAGCATAGGACTGACTGAGACCCCCTAAATGGGAGTGTCAATTAGGAAGACTGGGCAGTCTATGGGACCTCTGGTAGTGGATCAGTATTTGTCTCTATATAGGAATGGACTGTGGGAGCCCCTTCCACATAGAGTGATACTCTCTGCCTAGACACATGGGGGAGGGCCTAGGCCCTGTCCCAAATGATCTGACAGACTTTGAAGACTTCCCATGGAAGGCCTGACCCTCCTTGGGAAGCAGAAAGGGGATGGGACGGGGGTTGGTGGGGGGAACAGGGAGGAGGAGCAGGTGCAGGAACTGGGATTGATATAGAAAAGAAGCTTGTTTCTAATTTAAATAAAAATTATATGTAAAAAGAAACAGATAATGATGATGATACATAAAATTTCAAAGCAAAACAAAAAACCAAAACAAAACAAAAAACCAACCAACCAAAAAAAAAAAAACAAAAAAACAAAAAAAAAAAAAAAAAAAAACAGGAAAAAAAGTTGTCATGGTAGTGGTGTCTCTTCACAGCAATAGAAACCCTAACTAATGCACCACCAGCAGAGTGTAGAGATTTTAAGTTTGCATCATCATGCCTGGCTAAAGGTTAGTCTTTATGAACATAGTAGAGTCTTCTGAGATGAGAATAGTGCAATGGAAAGGAGGGAACACAGGTTATCAGGTGACCCTAACATGGGTACCTGCTCAAGTTCTGTCACGTCAGCAATAATATACTGGACAAATGATTTCGTACCCTCGTGTCTTAAACAGGAACCGTCTTCAGTCCATTAAGCTCAATTTTTTTGTTTATTTTTTGAGGGGGGAGTTGGTGGAGGCCTGAGATCTGTGTGCCTTGTTATATGATATATTTCCCTCGGAAAACTGTGAAAGCTAACATCTATCTATCTATCTATCTATCTATCTATCTATCTATCTATCTATCTATCTGTTGATTTTTGTGTGTGTGGATGTTTGTGAGCACATGCTTGCCACAGTGCTCGTGGACAACTTGTGGGAGCTGGTTTGCTCCTCTCTCTATGCATGTTCTAGATTGTCATGCTCAGCAATAGGTGTCATTACCTGTCGTGCCATTTCTCCAGGCGACAGCTAACCCTTTAATAAAGATTGTGCAAAGAAATTCAGCATCATAGGCATCCAAATGAGTTCTTGCTGCCCGTGCATGAGAGTGTGTGCATGTTAGAATAATTGCCACTTTTCATCTTTTCCCTTAGCATGTCTTTTTGTTTGTTTGATTTTTGAGTTTCTAGACAGGGTATCTCTGTGCAACAGCCCTGGCTGTCCTAGAACTCACTGTGTAGACCAGGCTGGCCTTGAAATCTCAGAGATCTGCCTGCTTCTGCTTCCCAAGTGCTGGGACTAAAGGCGTGCTCCACCCATGCCAGGGCTTGTTTATTTGTTTTGAGAGAACTTTGTTATATGCCCTAAACTAGCCTGAAGCTCACTAAGTAACTCAGGACGGATTTGAACTTGCAGCATTCCTTCCAGACCACTGATTCTCAATCTGTGGGTCACAATCCCATCGGCAAACTTCTGTCTCCACAAATGTTTACATTATGGTTCATAACATTAGAAAAATACAGTTATGAAGTAACAATGAAAATAATTTAATGGCTGGGAGTCACTACTGTATTAAAGGGTCTCAGCATTAGGAAGACTGAGGTTCTAGACATTTCTCAAGAAAATCATTTTTATTGAATCAATAAAACCATATGCAATTGAAAACACCATAATTAAGAGACAAGCCAATAGAATTAAAAAGAAAGAAAGAAGAGCTGGAGAGATAGCTTAGTGGTTGAAAAATCCTTCTTGCTCCTGTAGAGGACCCAGGCTGACTTCCTGGCACTCACATCGGGTGGCCCACAAACATTTATAATTCTAGTCCAGGGGGGTCCTATGACCTCTGTGAGCATTCACACAGGTGGTACATACACACACACACACACACACACACACACACACACACACGCACACGCGCACGCGCTAAAAACACACTGTTGACAAAGAAGAATTAAAAAGAAGAGATAAAGCTGGCATGGTGACATAAACAGTGATCCTAGAACTCTAATAGTAGAGGCAGGAAGTCTGTGAGTTTGAGGACAGCCTTATTTCCATAGCGCGACACCGTCATTAATTCATAAGTAATAAATGATTTAAGAAGGAAAGAGGTAGGCTAAAAAGTAACCATTTAAAATACACAAACACTATCTATGAGTGCATATCTGTGAGATTTTAGTTTATATTCACGTATTTTCCAAATGTGCCTCGGAAGGTTCACATTGGTGCTTTTGGCTTCAAGTCAAGGGCTCAGCCAGCTAGAGGGCAAACACCCAGACATATTAGCCTCAAAAGAGACACAATGGATATGACAGCTGCATGGAATCAATAAAAGCCAAAGACAATGGTACAATATTATTAAAGTCCTGGAAACAAAAACTCCAAAACAAAAAAAGTAATCTAGGAATTGCTACCCAGCAGAAATGTCTTTTAAAAATGAAAGCGAATCCACCCACACATGTAGCAAATTGAATCTTGTCAAAAGCACAAAACGCCATTCTAGGGGAAAAATTCTGTCAGAAAGAAAATGGTGCAGTAACAACACACAGGCAGAGGCACAAGACACGAAGCTCAAATTTAAGCTCATATTTTATTAAAAAATTCAAAGTGAATCAACTCTTTCAGATCCCACATGTAAGTCGCTCTGTGGGTGGCTCCACTTAAGATGCTACCCTCCAGTCATCCATCACAAATGGCAGGTTTGCTTTCCATTTAAAGGCTGAATACTGTTCATTGTGCATGCATACCACATTTTGTTCATCCATTCACCTGTGGTTTCTTCTATTATGTTATTGTGTACAGTGCCAGAAGGACCATAGGAGTATAAATATCTCTTCAACATACAGATTTCATTTCCTGAAGGTTAACTCACAGAAATAGGATGATGGTTGTCTAGGGCTGTGACTAGAGAGCAAAAAAAAGAAGGTGCCTGACAAGTGAGTTTAAGGCACCTATTGTACAGTATGATGACTATAGTTATGGACAGTATGTTGTAGTTTTGAAAGATGCTGACAGAGCCAGGCATGATGGCACATGCCACTACGTGATACTAGCATTTGGGGGGGGGTGAGACAGGAGGATTGCTATAATTTTACAGTGTAGTGAGATAGCTTGTGAACTCTAGGGCAGCTAGAGCTACATACACTGTCTCCTAACAAAGCAAGGGACAGGATGCTAAATATTCTCATCACAAACAATTAGAACTATGTGAAGGCAATGTGTATGTTAACTGGAGAGATTTGGTTACTCCACCATGAAGAAATGCTTTAGAAAATCATGACATAATTTTTTCTTTGATTTTAAAAGACAATTTAAGGTTAAAAAATTACAAAAAGCCTAACAATGAAAACAGAGTACACGCGTGTCAATTGATTGCACAGCTTGGGTTCCAGAATCACAACCAGGGGCAATGAGGGAATGAAGAAAAGACAGACACATTCCATGAAAGCCCAGAACTGGTGAACTGAGTTCTCTGATGGAGATGCCACAGTCTCCCCAATGTGCAATGCAGCTTGTTTATTATATGCAGTTGAGCAGGGAGGTGGGATTTATTGCATACCGTTGAACAAGGAAGTGGGTTTCTTAGGGAGCATTCTTCAGGCCATACACACCGAGGGGTGGGAGAAAGTTACAGTGGACTTTTTCTGTACACACTGTTAACATCCACACATAGGCCAGAAGAAGGCTTAGCCATCACTCTGAATCCCACTTGGGGAAGGCTTTTACACTCCTGTGGGTCTGAGGTATTGGGGTCTTTGACATATCCATGCTCAGGTTACACAATACACATTTACTCAGAACCTCACTTGCTCCCTAGACACACACACACACACACACACACACACACACACACACACACAGACAGACACACACACACAAAACAAAATAAGTATATTCAAATAAATACAAAATAAAACCAAAACCAAAACCTCAAAATGCATCATAGGGCTGGTGAGATGGCATCTACATCACAGAGTTCTCAAAATGCAACAGCAAAACCCAAATAAGAAAAAGAAAAGTAGACATGCAAAATCAGTTAAGAAATCGGCGAAGGGCGTGAACCTCATCCATGAGGCTACACAGATGGCAAATCAGCACACTGGAAGATGTCTGGCATCATCAGCTGCATTCAGTTGCTAGGTCTGCCATAACAAAATAGCACAGGCAGTGTGAGTTAAACTGTATAAATAACTCTCATAATTCTGGTGGCTAGAGGACCAAACCCAAGACGGTAGCAATACTGGGTTCTGAAGCCTCTCTCCCCAGCCTGTAGATTGCTGCTTTCTCATTGCTTCATGTCCTTCCTCATCGTTCTGTGCACACACACCCCTGTGTCTAACTTTCTTTTCTTAAAAAAATTTAAAGTAATTTCTTTGTCCTTCCAAATTTTGATATGACTTTACAATGCACTGATCATATTCACCCCTCACTCCCCATTCTAACCCTCACTACTAATGCCTACAAACTATGGGTGTATGTGTGTGTCCCACTGAGTCCAATTAGTGATGCTCATATGCACGTGTCTGTGTGGCCACCCACTAGAAAATGTACAGCCTACTACTGGCCACACCCCTAAGTAAAACTGATTCTTCTTCCACTAAACCATCAACTGGTAATTGCTCCTCAGCTTTATTTTTATTTTTTTTTTGCGGGGGCTTTATGAAGCCCTTTCCTATTCATGCTGGAAATTTTTTATCAATTAAATTTGTTTTCAAATAATTTCAGATGTGTATAAAATTGTGCAGGCCTGTCTTTTTTTTTTTAACATGAAACTATTTCTTGTTGGATTAACATCCCAAACTAAAAGCCTCATTTTTAAATTAAGTATATTTCTTGACAACTTCACACGTGTATGTAACATATCTCTTACCTCCACTGTCTCCTTTCTCACTCCCTCTCATCCCCTTAAAGACTAGGCTTGACAACAGTCACAAATGAGAGCACAGCTCATAATACCCTGCTCTCCCTGTAGGACTGGATTTTGATAGATACTGGGACAAGGCCTTATTTTTGACTTAATTACCTCTTTAAAACTTTGTTTCCAGTCATGCAGTGGTGTAGCAGGACTTTAATCTCAGCACTCACAGAGGCAGGTGGATCGCTGTGAGTTCAAGGCCACCCTGATTTACAGAGTGAGTTCCAAGACAGGCTCTAAAACTACACAGAGAGACTCTGTCTCAATCCCCCCAAAGTTTTATTTCCAAATATGTTCACATTATCACATTATGAGGTTATGGGGATTAGGCATCAGTATCTGAAATTGAGGTGGACACAGGATCATCTCATAGCAACTAATTGCACATTGTGTTCAATATTAAGCATCAGGGCAATACAAATTAAAACCTGTAATGAGACATTACTACATTCTAAGTCAGCTGTAATTAAAAGACAGAAAATAACAGGTGCTAGCAAGGATGCAGAGAAAGTGGAAACCTGATCCAGTGCTACTGAAAATGTAGAACAGTCCAAGCACGTTAGAGAACAATCTGTCAGTGCCTTAAAATATTCAACACGGAGTTATCATATGTCTCAGCAATTCTATTTCTAGATATATAAATACCTCAAAGAAATGCATAAATATGGGCACAAAATCCAAACACAAGAATCCTTACATACACATTATTTATAATATTTCCAAATTGGATAGCCAAATTTTCATCAAAAATAGAACGGATTTTTTTTTACTATATCTAAACAATTAAATGTCACAGCACAATAAAAGGAGAACTAAGTGTTGGGACACCATAGGAATGTATTCCGTGAGCATAATGCTGAGTTAAAAGAGCCAAACACGAAAGAATTCATATTTCATCATGGCTTTGAGATTCCATGTATATAATTTTCAAAACTGGGCAAAACAACTTTGTGATTTAAGAGACCAGTATTACTTTTACTTCTGGAGAGAAAGGAAAGGGCTAAGGCTCGACAGCGGCTGCGGGGTGGGGTGGGGGATAGGAGGCTCTATAATGTGTCCAAGTAATATATTCATCTGACATGACTGCATCCGCTTAACTGGTGCTTAGGTTTCATATAACAAAATAATTCATTTAAAGTTTCCAGGGACTATGACTAGAGTCCTCGTTCTAACACAGGGAAGTAGACATGGACTCCCATACTTAACCAAGAATCTATCTCCAGTTGAGATCGGCTTGCAAAGGAAAACATAAGTTTTCTTTAAAGGAGACTCACTGGGTACATTTACCACACTTAAGAATGGGCCCCATGACCAGCAGTAGATAGCCAACACAAGACAAAACCAATTGTAATTTTGCAGACTTTTTGTTTCAGGTTGTTCTGTTTGGGTATGTTTTGTCTTATTGGACTTTTGCATGTGTATTATGGTTTCCAATTTTGTATTTTTATGGTTTTGGTGTGTATGCTTCTTGAATTTTTATTCTGGTTTGTTTTTTATTTTGTATTTGTGTGTGTGTGTGTGAGAGAGGGGGCATAGAGTTGGGGGGGTCTGTGTGTCTGGGAGGAATTGTGAGAGGGGAACCATGATCAGAATATATTGTATAAAAATATTTTTACAAATTCCCAGGGCCAGCTAGATCTAGATAACAAGTTTGATCCCACAAACTCATGGTGGAAGGAGAGACCCAACTCCTGAAAGCTAGCTGTCCTCTGACCTCCATATGATCACATAAATAAAGTTAAAAATTTTAAATATCCACAAATTCTTTAAAAAGTCAGGCATGGTAGTGAGGCAGGTACCAGTGAGGAAGTAGAGGCAGGAGAATTATGGGTTTGAGGACAGCCTTCACAACAGGATACAGAAAATTTCCACCACTTCCTGAAACTCTCCTATGTTGCTTCTTTGTGGTCACATCTACCTGTGCCCTGAAAGCTGAGGTAGCCATTGGTCTCTTCTTCATAGCTTTGACTTTTCCAGAATATCTGTCTAGACTTTGTTATTTTAAAATAGTATAATATATGTAAAGAAAGACAGTTGAGCAGTATTGAGAATCAGCACAAGAATTTACACCAAGAAGCAAATGAGACACAGTTCAGGGGCAGACATAACTGCTCCTTACTGAAGTATATATCAAGACAGGGTAGGGCACCCCCTCCCCTACAGAAGTATTCATCTATTAATTTTTTATGGTGCTGAAGATTAGAACACAGGGCAGTGTACATGCCAGGCAAGTGTTCTACCAATGGCTCTAGCTCCACCACTAAATACTTTTTTGAACAGGGTTATGTACAGAGATAAATCTGAAGATTTACACCAGTTCTTTATCTTTCCTTTTCTTTCTTTTTTATTTTTTGCTTTTTTTTTTGACAAGGTCTGTCTGTGTATACCTCGTTATCCTGGAACTTTCTATGTAGACCAGGCTGGCCTCAAACTCACAGAGAACCACTTGCTCTGCCTCCTGAGTGTTGGGATTAAAATCCTGCACCACCACACCCATCTTAAGGCCCGTTGATCAGATCAGAAAGTCTTTCCAATAAACTTGGACAACTGAATATCTACTAGCAAGAGAATGAAAATGGAGTATTCATTCAAACCAAATAAATTCACTTCAAAATGGAATAAAGGTTATAAAACTCTATGAAATTGTCACAGCAGTTTTTTGACTATGAATCCAAAAGAATAGGCAAGAACAAAAAACATGGGATTGCATCATCAAACCAAAAGAGCTGATATAGTTGAGGAAACAGCCACGAGAGTGAGAGAACAACCCGCAGATTAGGAGAAAGCTCTTGCAATCTATTCATCTCTAGCCTCATAGGTGAAGAGGAAATGAGGAAAGAGGCTATGAGGGTCAAAGTTAAATGACTGTTTTACAGATTTATTGCACAGCCTAGGGATCACAGTTAATCATAATGTAATATGTATTTTCAATATTCACAGAGTACATTTTAAGCATTCTTATCACAAAAAAAGCATTGGAAGTGATATATGTTAACTTGTTTGATTTATTCATTCCAATATGCCCCATAAATATACATAATTATTGTTAAGTTTTAATAATAGCAGAATTATTTCTACTGAACATTGTTAAAAATGATGAAGATACAGAAAGGAAGTAAGAGAGAAAGTAAAAATTTATGGGTATCAATTTCAGTCTTGCTATATTCCATTGTTGGTATTTTATAATTCAGTGATCAGACAAAAAGCATGTAGGCGGCCGCCCACAGGACGCCATTACAAGATGGCGAACTTCCTCCTTCTTGTTTACCTTATTCGGGCATACGCAGCTTGGCGGCTGCACCTTTCCAGCACACCTGCTCGTTCTAGCTAATCCCGTGGCTCCAACACTGAGGCGAGGTCTTTTGAGCCAATGAGACCGTGACCGTTGCCTAGTAGGATATATAAGCAGCTGTCCCTTCCTGCCTGGGGCCCTCACCTTAGCTCTCCTTCAACCAAGAGGCTCCAATAAAGTGTGATCTGAGAAGAATCCTCGTGTGGTTGCCGTCTTTCCTGCGGGTCGGGATTGGCGCGCCACAAAAGCCCCTCTTTAATCACATTCAGTGTTTCCATTCATATCTTGACTTAGAAGAGGAACAATTAATAACCTGTGGCTTCTGTCTTCCAGTGGAAATAAGAGAGCCATAGATAATTGCAACTTTTAATTGTAATTATGTAAGGAGATTCCTCCAGGAATGGTAAGCATGGAAATGAAATAGTACCACTAGTTAAAATCAGATGCTTAGGATAACTGTAATTATCAACTAGGGACTCAGAAACTCTTAATATGTTCTGGGGGTCATAAGTTATTATAGGTAGGAAAAAAACAAGATTATTTTTATAACCTATATTTATCACTTCTCAATTAATTTTCCCTTTCTTACCCTTTTAGAATGCATGAGAAAATAAGCTACATTTCATGAAATATAATACTAAAAATTAAATGAATTTAAAAAGTCAAGCACATATAATGGAAATAAAAAAAATCATTGTTCATTGGAATTTCATGGGGTCCTGGAAAAATTGATCTCAGGGCTAATAGGATTCCCCACTCAAAGAAAGGTAAGAGTGTGAGGGAGTTTTTTGTGCTTCTCAAAACACTTCCTTTCAAAGAAAAAAATCATATATGCCCAGGGCAAGCTTTTTGGGAGCAAATGATCTTCAGAGGATCAACCTCAAGATAAAAAGGAAGAAGGGTGGGACCCTGTGAGATGGAAGATGTTCATATGTTCCTTGATGTGATCTTCTATGACCTAACAAATCGTGAGGTGAACAATCCTATTCTTCAGGTGGCTTAATTTCTATTAGAAGGTGGCAAGGTGGTAGAATTTTGGGTCACAGTCTTAGCAGCAGTGGTGGCTAGCTCTATATGAATGTGTCACAAGCTGGAGTCATCTGAGAGGAGGCAATTCCAATTAAGAAAATGCCTACATAAGACTGTGTTGTAGGAAAGCCTGCAAGGTATTTTAATTAGTGTTTGATGTGAAAGGGTACATCCCATTGTGGTATCTCCAGGGTGGGCAAGCCCTGAGTAACACCCCTCCGTGGCCTCTGCATCAGCTCCTGCCTCCAGGTTCCTGCTCTGCTTGAGTTCCTGCCCTGACTTCCTTTGAAGATGAACAGCCATATAGAAGTGTAAGTCAAATAAACCCTTTCCTCCCCAAGTTGTTTTTGGTCAAGGTGTTTATCAAAACAGTAGTAACCCTAATGTAGATAGAAGTCTCATACGGCCAGAGAACATCCAGAAGCACTGAATGATCCCAAGAAACATGAGAACACAGAATCACTTGACAAATTTAGGGTTTCCTGTAGATCTGGAATTGAGGCTCAAGAAAAATATGCTTTTCACTAAAGGGGGAATGTCAAGGCTTATTGTTCAACTCTGTTCCCATTCTCTGATAATTTGAACAATAAACACACTTGAAATGGAGAGATGTCTCAGTAGTTAAAAGCACTGGCTGCTTTTTGAACAGACCCAGCTTTGGTTTTCAGCACCCACATGACAGCTCACAACCATCTGTAACTCCAGTTCCAGGAGATCTGATGTCTTCCCTTGGCCTCTGTGGGTGACAGGTATACATGTGGTCCACAGATATACATGCAGGCAAAACACCCATACACAAAATAAAATGAAAAAAAAATGTTTAAAAACCAGATAAATCATAAGAAATTTCAGAACACTGGAAATATCGCCATCTTAAAAGCAAGAAGACGGAGGAGAGGCATGGCTCAGTGGTTGAGAGCACCCAAGTTCAGTTCCCAGCATCCGCATGGTGTCTCACAAACATCTGTAACTCCAGTTTCAAGGGACATCCTTTCTGCCCTCAGTGAGCACCAGACATGAATTTGGTGCACATTCATAGGCAAAGACTCGTGCACTGAAATAAAAATAAACATCTTTTTTAAAAGTTCCTTAAAAGCAGGAATCAGAGAAATAGCTCAGCAATTAAGAGCACTTGTTGCTCTTGCAGGGGAATGGAGTGGATCTACCAGTACCATACCAGATTGCTCACAACTGGCACATGACTCCAGCTTCAGGGAATATTGTTTTCTTCTGGACGCCAAAGATACCTGCACTCATGTGTACATACCCAACTCACACATTTACACAAATTAAAAGATCTCAAAATTAGTCACAAGAAAAGATGTTTTCTGCAAAGGGAGATTAGTGGAATTAGGAAGTCTATTGATGGATGAGATGGCTGGAAAAATGTAGTTCTAGTAACAAAAATAGAAAGTGCAGCATAATGTGAGCTTAACAATAAAATGTGCTTCCTCTGGTGATTGATTATATGCCTAGCAATGTAGTTACTGGAATAATTTGCCCTGCCTTTAGAGATTCAGTGCCACAGGCATCAATGTCATCTGTCCATCTACTTCAAGCCCTCCAAACATATTATAGCTGATAAAAGCAAAACAAAGACAAATGAAACCTATTGAAATGCTAATAAGATCTGCTTGAAAGTGGGTGGGAGATAATGTGTGGGCATTTAAACTCACTTTAACCCTTACTTCAGTATCTGAGTGCTTATAGCGAGGCCTCCATCATCAGACATACTGTATTCCCTGCTTTCCTATGGCTTGCTGTACATTCAAACAGTTCAGAAACAAATATCCTACTAACCGTTCCTCAGTTACAAGGTTCTAAGGGACACAGAATCTGGGAAAGTAATCCTCTAGTGTTTTATAAAGTTGGTAAAGTAATGATTAGTTGTAGCGTGTACGTTTTCTGCCAGCCCGCCTGGTCCCATTGCCGCGCCGGCCCCAAATAACACACTGAGACTCTGTATTTGATATAAATCTGTTGGCCAATTATTATCATTGTTTATCGGCTAGCTTTGTCTTAATGATTAACCCATTTCTATTATTCTAAGTATTTCCACGTGGCTCATCTTACCAGGCGCAGCAGGCTGGCATCTTGCTTCCTCTTGACTCTACATGCTGACTCCTCCTACTTTCTCTTTCCTCCTAGTCTCCTAGTCCCTCCTATCTTGCTTTCCCATTGGCCACAGTGCTTTAAATATTAACCAGTATGAGAAACATATTTACAGAATAACATCTCCCATCAATCAGTTGCTGACTAGGGAGTGTGAGAAAATACATAAGTGGATGACATGAGGGAGTTTGTTTTTAGGGTGGAGTTTGTTTTTAGTCTGTATCTTGATATTATTAAAAATACACGTGTTAAAATTCATCCATGTTTGAGTCAGTGATGACTTGAGAGAAGAAGGTCCAGACTCTCCGGTAAGATAAGACCAGGTGGAAACAATTAGATTAATAGAAATGGGTTAATATTTAAAACAGAGCTAGCCAATAAGAAGCACTAGTAATAGGCCAAGCCCTTTATATCTAAGACAGTGTCTCTGTGTGTCTCGGTGTGTTGGGGCTGATGAGGCTGTGGGACAAGGCTGGCAGGAAAACTGCTTGTAACAAAATGATGCCTGCAATGTGGGTACTAAGAACTTCCACTTAAAACTTAAGAAGCGCTTAAGAAAGGATTTTAAAAACAAAATATCAGAGACAAACAAGTCCTGGTAGCAGCCTTTTTTTCTCGGTTGGGATCTGTTTTGCTAGAGACAAGCAGAGACTTGTGCAGTTCCTTTAAGGGAAGTTTCCTGACTCTTCATAAGCGGCAAATCCTGCTACCAACTGTATGGTGTGTACCAGAGCTAGTATTGGCAGTGACCACATCTCCAAGCCTCCAGCATGCTGCTGGATGGCAGTGTAGACCAAAGCGGTGAGCACAGCTCTCAGTGCTAGTGGTAAACTTACCCCCCGCCACCTTGGAAAGCAATGATGTTGTTTAGCAGATAAAAGACTTGTGGCCAGAAAAAGATGAAGATTTACAATAAAGACAGATTCAGATTAAGAAAAACCTCTAAAAGTTTACAGTGTGTTTTAAAATATATGAAGGCTTGAGAGAAAAAGGAAACAGGATAAAATGGTTTAAAAAAATAGAAAGAGAGTAACTGAGTGTGGTGGCCCATGCCTTTAATTCCAGCACTCAGGGGGCAGAGGCAAGCAGATTTCTGTGATTTCAAAGTGAACCTGGTATACAGAGTTAATTCCAGGACAGGCAAAAGTTACACAGAGAAACCCTATCTCAAAAAATGAAAAAAATAGAAGAAATAGAGTAATAAAAAAGCCATGTGAAGATGGAAAACATACAGATAATCTGAATGCTGTATGCTATTGTGTTATCTTTGAATTACTCAATTGCTAAGGAAGGAATAACTGCTAAAAATACATTTGATTATCAATGCTGTTGAATTAATTCAATTTATATATTTTAAAAATGCCTTGACTTCAAAATTTAAGTGTAAGGACAGGTTACTGGGGAAAAGAATTTTTATTTTTGTTTCCACAGAAGATGAACAGCTATGGATTCCTTCCAGACTAACATAGTTTGATCAAGCAAGTCCCTCTGAAACAGTGTCCCAGGTGATCCAACATTCAAAACAGCTGGGACAAGGCAGCCTTGCAGAAAACTACAACCAGAATTTCTGCTTCTTCTTAAGATCCCCAAGACAGCGTCCTCTATCAGCAGGAAACAGTTTGGAAAGGATGACTCCCAAATTCCCAAATATTGTCTATAATTGTTTGTTTTCATTTAAATGGGGTTGGTTATAAATGGTTAATGACCACAACTAATCTCTTTTTAAAGATGAAAAGGGGATTATAGTATAGAAATAAATACTTTGTTTTGGAATGGATTTTCATTTATTGATACAATATAAGGTCAATTTTGTGATATGTATATTTTTCCTCTTGTTTAGGTATTGTGTTTATGTAGGTCATTAAAAAATGTAATGTATAATTAAGTACAGATTATAGATAGATTATAGATAGTCACCTATTATGGTCAAAACTTATGGTTAAGTTAGTTAGGTTTTCTAGATACACAGAAATACATTTCAAATGGATAGGCATTCTTCACACCTTTCAAAGACCTACAGAATATGGCATTTAAAATGGTTTAGGAATTTTCTTTTTTTTTTAGAATTTAAAACCACTTTATAATATATATATATTATTTTTTATTTTATATATTGATCCCAGTTCTCCCTCCCTCCCTCCCATATGGCCCGACCCCCTCCCATCCCATCTCCCTCCCCACATTCCACAGGAAGGGTGATGCCTTCCAGGGTGGATCATCAAAATCTGTCAAGTCATTGGAGTAGGGACTAGGCCCTCCCTCCTGCCTCTATGCTAAGGGAGTATCCCTCCATGGGGAATGTGCTCCCAAAGTCCCTCCATGCACCAGGGATACATCCTGGTTCCACTGTCAGAGGTCCCTTAGACTGCCCAGGCCTTCTAACTGAGACCTATGTTCAGGGGGTCTGAGTGGCCCAATGCTGGTTTCCTGGCTATTAGACTGGGGGCCCATTAGCTCCTCCTTGTTCAGGTCAGCTGTCTCTGTGGGTTTCTGTAGCCTGGTCTTGTCCTCCCTCTCTGCATCTGGATTCCAGTTCATCTCAGTGTTTAGTTGTGGGTGTTTGCCTCTGTTTCCATCAGCTACTAGATGAGGGCTCTATGATGGTGGATAAGTTAGTCATCAATCTCATTGTCAGGGAAGGGCATTTATGGTAGCCTTTCCACTGTTGCTCAGATTGTTAAATGAGGTTATCCTTGTAGGTCTCTGGACATCTCTCTGGAGTCAGTTTTCCCTTCAAACCTATAATGGCTCCTTCTTTTATGGTACCTTTTTTTTTTTTTTTTTTTTTTTTGCTCTCGTCTGTTCTTCCCCGGACTCAATCTTCATAGTCCTCTCCTCTCCCCCCTTCTCTTTCTCCTAACAACAACCTCCCCACTCACTGCCCTCCTCACTCCTAATATGCTCAGGAGATCTTGTTCCTTTCCCCTTTTGTGAGGGACCTTTATGAATCTCTTAGGTTACTTAGGTTTGTATCTTAGTCTCTCTGGTGGTGTGAATTACAGGCTGGTGATCCTTTGCTGTATGTCTAAAATCCATATATGAGTGAGTACATACCATGTTTCTCTTTCTGTGACTGGGTCACCTCACTCAGGATGGTTTCTTTAAGTTCCAACCATTTGCCTGCAAATTTCAAGATTCCATTATTTTTTTTTCCACTGAGGGATTTTTCTTAACATTGAGGCACAACTGCTCCTGGCAACACCAACTGCATCAGAAAGGAAAATGGACATCGAACAAACTCATTATGGAGTTTACTTCCAATATGGCAAAACTAGCCACTTGGACAAGATACTGCTCTTGTCTGGACTATTTGACTTTATGCTGTATAAAGTGGACATGCAGAACCCACAGAAAAGTGACTTCTGAAACAAGTTGGACTTTGCTGTAGTGTTCCTGCTTCATGGGAGAGACTGCTAGACATTCTGCAAGACACAGAGAAAAGTGGCTGACAAACTGCCAATACAAGTGGACAGTTTAAAGTTTCCTGCTTTACTGAGGAATCTGCCAGACACACTATGGCCTATAGGCTGAAGATGGAACATTACAGAAGGACTTCAGGTGACTGACCAGGCAGTGAGTTTTCTTTGTCATTTCTAGAGTTTATATAGTATCTTTCTGTGGTCTTTGATGGAGTTGAAGAGAGATAGTTATGGTTATACTTTTCCTTAGTTAGGAGTAAAGATAAGTCACATATAAGACTTTAGACTCACAAAGATAGGATAGATAATGAAATATTTTCTTTAAACCTTGCTAAATGTTAATGGACTAAATATTGTTAACTATAGTTCTTATTTGATAACTGTTGTGTGATATATTTTACCATGTTAAAGTTAAAACACTTCTTTTTATTTAGCCAGAAAAGAGGAGATGATGGGAGAGGTCATTCTGTAAATATGTTTCTCTTACTGATTAATGCATAAAGCACTGTTGGCAAATAGGAAAGAAAGACAGGCAGGACTAGAAGATAAGGGGGATTCTGGGAGATATAGTAGAGGAGAGTCAAGATGTAGAGACTTGAGAGAAGAAGGTCCGGACCCTCTCTCTGGTAAGATAAGACCACATGGAAACACTTGGGTTAATAGAAATGGGTTAATATTTAAGACAAAGCTATCCAATAAGAAATGCTAGTAACAGGCCAACAGCTTTATATCTAAAAAATAAAAAAGATTCATCGATGTATATATCAGAAAAAGTTGTTTATGGTATGAACAGGCCAAACCCTTCTCACTGCAATGATAGCCTTGACTAGCCATATAATGCTGCAGGAGCCACCCACTTTTTCCATATATTTTAGACACCTATTTATACACAATTATCAATTTCCTTCAATAGTCTCCCCTCCTGTTTTATATAAATTGACATTAATTAACTTCATAATTTTGTTTACACATTCTAGGACCATCTGGGTCAGATTAAGAATGAATAAACAGGAGCAATGATCAGCCCCGGATAGATTAGAGTAACTGATAGAAACTTGGGTCTTCCTTAAGGAGAGATTAGTGTACTTCTATTCATAGGTTTATGTGATGATGGGCACGGCAGCAGCTGCTGCTATTACTCATTAATTAGAAGTTAGACCAGTGTGCTGTACAGTGAAAGCAGTAAATATCACAGATAATGACATGGATCAGCAGTGGTGGCAGATAGATTCTAAGACTCTAGGGGGTACCTCTCATTATGTCTGCCTGCTGGTCTTCATGCGTTTATGCAATCCTCTCCCTTGAGCATAGGCAGAACTGGTTACTTGTTTTTAATCAAAAGCACATGGCAAAGGCAGGGGTACAGCTATTGGGATTATGTCACATATAAGATACTCTTCCCGGCAGACTCATTCTAGAGGTAATCTTTTCTGACACGAAGAAGCCATGCTGGAAAAGCCCAAGAGGCAATACCTATAGATGCTAATTGTAACTGCTAGGGACCATGTGAGAACTTTAGTAGCTGAGGGTGGCCACCTCCAAGAGGCTGTGCTTTCAGACCTAGGTATAAAGGCCACAGTGAATTTGGAGTAGATTATCCTCACCCCCGTTGAACACCCCCCCCCCAACTGAGAACCAGTCTCTATTAGACCTTGGTCACAGCCTTGAAAGTTGTGACATACTAAAATGGTGAGATAATAAATGTTTGTTGTACTAATTTATTATGCAGCAACAGAAGAGGAAAAAACACAATTCTCAATATCCATCATAGTCTATTAGAGTGTTTCCTGTACTTCAAGAAGCTAAAAGGACATTTCCCACATTCCCGTACTATTAACGATCGAAGACTTGTGAGACTTGGCTGGCAGAAGCAAGGTGGACCCTGTGCTTCTGACATCTCTGCTGCTAAAGATGACTGTGAAGATGTTTGGCTGTCCTACTGCAATTTAGTCATGAGTGCATGGGTGTGGAAGGGCAAGGAGCTTGGCATATATTTGCAGATGGATCACAGTTCTGGAGGTAGCAAGAGTAGTCATAGAAGAATTAGCAGTTTTCCTGGTAGCCTTGGAGTGCTGTGGCCTTGGATCTTGTTTTTCAAAGTTCAACTAAGTTAGTCCTTCTGATAATACAAGCCACTTAATATCCAGTAATAAAGCTTCCTGCCTAAACTAATTGAGAATGAATTCTGGTTTTCTTGTAACAAGACTCTAAACTGGTATAGAAAGGGCACCCTCAAATGATATTTTAGCTATGTGTATGAAGAATGAATAATAAAAGACATTCACCTTTTAAATAAACATTTTCATATTTAATATAATAGATTAGATTTTAATACTTATTATAAAGACAAAGTCACTTAATAACATTTAATGTAAAAGTCATAATGCACTAGTCCAGTTCAACACAACAAAATATTTTGATTATTAGGAACAACTCATTTGCTTAACAAGCCAGCAGCTATAAAACTATAATGTGTTTAGCTTATCTTTCCTGCAGACTCAGAAAATACATTGTCTTGTTAACCTTCATTTATAATCTTTTGAAATTCAAAAATCTCTTTAAGTATTTATCTTTAATTAGTCTAGGCTAAAATACAATATTCAGTAATCTTCACTATTCTGACTTCAAAATATCAAAAATTAACAACATATTCTTTAAGAAAGGATTTCTTGTAAATACAACTGACAAAATATTCAACCAAGTGTGTACAACAGTGCCTTTGTACATAAGCACGGACCATATGTTTTCTAGAGCTATTATCATATAATTTTACAACTGTTACATTATAGCAGATGTGATGGTTTGCATATAAACTATTAACTAAGATTGAAAATTGGGACATACTTTCGCAAACCATTTCTGAGTCACAGCAGAAAGACTTCGTTCTAAACGATCTCTTTTAAGTAGTCATTTCCATGAAAAGAATGTAATCAAATCTTAAAGATGCTACCAGTATTTGGCTAAACCCAACTTAGGAATTTGCAAAGCCTTAACCTGAAAACTGTTAACTTCATTGAAGAGATTGTATGCTATGTGACACAGCCCTCTGTCCTAGGTTTTATTCACAGAAAATTCTTGCCAAAGCTGACCACACCAATTCCTTCACAGAAAGTGAAACTTCTTTGGTCACCACGAAGGAGTTCTATTCTTTTCCTTCCTTCCTTCCTTTCTTCCTTCCTTCCCTTCCATCCTTCCTTCCTTCCTTCCTCCCTCCCTTCCTCTCCCCCCTCTCTTTCTTTTTCTTCTATCCAAGTCAAAAGGCTTGAAATCAAATAGGGTGATCCTTGCTCCATTTCCTAGGTCAATTGCTTAATAAATTACTCTTGTTAGATATGGCAGAAGACAGGACAGGTTCACATGGTTTGATTGTTTCTTTTTAAAGTGCTATCAAAGTCCACACATATTTAAATGGACTGTCATATAATATCTGACTTAGAAGAAGCATAAAGTAAGCAAAATTTACTCATCTAAGTCAGAGAGTCAAACCTTTTTAGGTTAGATGCTGGCAATTCTACATAGTACCTTAGTAAGTATTATGTGAACTATACTTCATGTGCTTTCCAGACTCATAAAGCAATTCAGACTTAGTGTATCTGTTCCACACTACCTACTATAAATTAAAATACAACTGGTGAAAATTCAGAATAAAAAGCTGGGACACAAGCAATCACAAGCTATTCTGAGACAAATGCCACAAACAACTCTCTAAAGAACTTTCAGTTATGTCTCAGTGTCAATGAAAGAGCTGTATCATCAAATCAATGTTTCTTAACCTTTGAAGTCTAAACCCAGTAATGTTTTTCTTTATCTCAGCTCAGAACTTAGACTTCTTGATTTGTGTTTATCAGTAACAGTAGTGTGAACCAGAAAATTCTGAACCTCCCAGGAACAGAGAATGCAGAAGTTGCTTTTAACAATCATGTATTACTATGTTGAATAAATCTAGTTTTAAAACTTAATAACCTTCCGGTTACATAACCTGGAGATCAAGGTCCTAAATGGGCCCTAAGTCAATTTGCTAGATAAATAATAAAAGCCAGGTTTTCTAAAGTGTTTTTACAAGACTTGAACAATTTGAAAAACAAAGTTTACCAATATGCCATAACTATTACTAATAAACACATCACCACTTTTTTAAAAACTAGTAATGTCATGGAAAGAACTGTACATATTTGTAACTGATTCACTAAAGTGATATGGTGCTGCCCTCTTGTGGTTACACTGAGCATGTGACCCTGATGCTGTATATCTTGTGACACAGAGTAAGAGAATTTTTTAAAAAACTACAATTAGTACAAAGGAATGAATCATTGTGTTTCTGAGCATCTTTCTCTCCTTTGCCTTCAAGCACATAGGTACTACAATATATCCCTGAGAAGAATTCCCAGGAATCAGGCTGATAGTACAGGAATCTTGACAAATTTGACAATGGCAGAGATTTACACCTTGGTCCTAGACCTTAACTGGGAGCTTTTCACATTCTCTAGCCTGGTTTTTAAGTCTAAGGGTCTCTCAAAAAACCTCACCAAGGCTGGTTCATTTAACAGGGAAGCAAGAATCTGTTCAAATGCAAAAGACCACTGGTGTTCTTCCCTGGGAGAGGAAGGACCTTTCTCCATAGTGCTGTCTCCATTCCCCTCACGGGGGCCAGAATCACAGGCTGTGCTGGAGAAACCTTTGGCTGATGATGTCGGGCTATGGAGTTTCCTTCCAACTTCTTCCATCCTGAGCAAAAGATTGGTGACAATAGCAATGGCTTGATATAGAGACTCTTCTTCAGGGTCCTCATGAAATAAATTATACAGGGTCTTTGAAAACTGAATAAATTGTGACTAGAAGACACAAGTTGGAAATTTAACATTAGACTCAGTAAATATAAATGGAACTTAGAAGTGGATAGAATCCTTAATAAAACTGATCACATATAAACTTCACCATAGAATTGAAGACTGATTCCATGATTAATCTTTGCTCTGGGAAGGTAAGTGCAAACAATGGAAGACATATCATTTAAGCCAAACTGCCAAACTGAAGAATAGCATATCCACACTAATTCTTGGCAGTTAGTTTGGCAGGATTATTTACTGTTGGGTGACAATTTTAATTACAAAAAGTTCCATATTTTCTTCCATGCAGTTCTCATCAACCAATTTTAAGAAAAGGATTAAGGACTTCCATTTTCTATCAAAGGGCTATAGTGGACACTCAGCTAAAATGACTTAACATTAGGGAAAAATGACTTTTGGAACCTACCTAGTAGAGCAAGAACTCTAAGAACTCTAAGAAATTCCTTTGAATGTGCTTGTTTTTTAAAGGTAGATATAGGGCCAAAATTAAGATAATCTAGTTTGTTAACTGACTCCAGATAATTCCAGATATTCCTAGAAAATACTTGTCAATATAAAAGCTATTCAAAACTAGGAGTTTTCCAATTCAGTCATGTAACCTTATAAGTTTGTATGTACATAAAATAAGTACAAATAATATGCCTCATAAAATATATTATACAAATGCTTTACCCTTCTTTTTATAGTACTATTCATTTATAATGATGTAAAAAATCTTCCAAATTGGCTTATTTTATAAAGCATTTATTTAACTATTAAACTGGAAAATCCATTATGACACTCTGAACTATTGGTTTTGTTTTTGTAAAGTTCCTGGGAACTTCAGTACCTGCATCAATCTACATTTCTTTTAAGACTATAAAAACATGTGGGCAATGTATAAGAAGGAGCTCAATTTAAATAATGTCTACACTAGTCCTTAGCATTCGCCTATGGGGCATAAAATACAAGATAACTGGGGATTAAAAGTGAAATCTATTGTAGTAATTTCTTAGTAATTAGTGATAGATTTGACATCTGGTAACTAAAGGTTTACTCAATACATGTATTTTTTTTAATGCTGAAATATGTCATGTATACAAATTTTTCTATAGAAACACTAAATGCATTTAAGTGTTTAAGATATAAAATAATTCAAAAAATTAGTTCACCTCTTTCACGATTACCTGAATCTTATAAAGATGATAACCTGTAGATAATTTAACTATTTTATAATAGTATGTAAGTTCTTTTCCTTTCCTTTTCTTTTGTAGTATCAGTGACTGAACCATGGGCTTCGTGCACTCACATTAATACAAAACAATGTAAGAATTTTCACCTGCAAAATTCTATACCTGATTCATTCGTGGTAAATCTTTAATGTTTTCTTCTTTTTTAAGAAGTTCATCTTGCCATTGACTTAAATAGGCTTGAATATCAATTTTTCCTTTTCCTGAATGAAAGAAATAAACAATTTTATAACTCATAATATATTCTGTGGGAAGCCACAGCCCCAAGATGGCGCCTGGCTGGATGCCAGGTAGTTCGCGCTCAGCTGTAAACAAGCCTTATTTGGAAGTGCTTGATGGATCTGGTGCGCTTCCTCCTTCTGTGGCCTATCCGGGATCACCAGGTGGCATGAGCTGATTGGGCTGTGAGCACATTTAAGGGCTTGCTGGGGCTGAGAGTAAGTAAGCTGATGAGAGAAGGAGAGTAAGCTGATGAGAGAAGCAGCAGAAGCTGATGGGAGAAACAGAAGCTGATGGGAGCAGAGGAAGCTGATGTACAAGGATCCTGAATAAAACTGCTTGAAGAAGAGTCGTGATTGTGTGTTTCCTTGCCGGTCGGGGTAGGCACGCAACAATATTCCAAAATCTCAAAAGAAATTGAAAGATATTTCTCTGAGGTAAAAGAGCTCATCTCTTTCAGTCCAGGACATGATCTGAATTTAGCATTGATCTCACTCACTGGCTTTCAGAATATGTTCTCCACTTCCGCTTAGACAAAATCTTTTACTTTGGGAGACTTGGGGAATAGCAAAAATACAGAAAAAAGGGGGGGTATGATGTATTTAGATCAAAATCGCTTATTTTGATCCAACAATAAATATCATGTAGTCATACTAATATATCCTACTATGCTTAATCTTTTCTATATCAACTTGATATGTACATATGAAAATGGTTAATGGTGGCTCCTTTTATTGATTCATTTGTTTAAAGGGTTCAGTCAAGATGATATTTGAGTGACCTTGAAATTCTTATTTAAATTTTCATGAAAACTGTGTAAAATAATGGAGGAGCTATTATTTTTTTTAAGAAAGGGTTTCTCTGTATAGTTTCATAGACCAGGCTTGCCGTGAATTCACAGAGATCTAGCTGCCTCTGTCTCCCGAGTGCTGGGACTAAAAGCATGCACTACCACTGCCTGGCCATGCTGCATTCTTTTATGCAGCATTTGTTTAACTCTGTGAAGCTGTGTTACTTTGCCTCTCTAAAACACCTGATTGGTTTAGTAAAGAGCTGAATGGTCAATAGCTAGGCAGGAGAAAGAACAGGTGGGACTGGCAGGCAGAGAGAATACATAGGAGGAGAAATCTGGGAAGAGAAGATGGAGAAGTGAGAGAAGATGGAAAGGATGACATAAGGGGCCAGCCACCCATACAACAAGTCACAGAGTAAGAAGAAAAGAAAGGTATAAAGAGCAGAGAAAGACAAAAGCCCAGGGGCAAAAGGTAGTCAGGATAGTGTAAGTTAAGGAAAGCTGAATAGAAATAAGCCAAGCTAGTCCAGCCTGGTCTACAGGGTGAATTCCAGGACTGGCTCCAAAGCAATACAGAGAAATCCTGTCCCAAAAAACCACACACACACACACACACACACACACACACACACACACACACACACACACACAAAGCCAAAGCCAAGCTAAGGCCAGGCATTCATAAGAAAGAATAAGCCTCCATGTATTCAGGAGTTATTTTTAACGAAATGTTTTAAAATGTAGAATGATGAGCTTTAAATGGATAATTTCATAGTCTAACAAAATACCAACTATACACACTACTATATTCAATGTTCTTATACTTATTTTAAAGAAATATTTCTTAAAGTATCCTAAAATTTACATGTTAATATTTTTGTGGCATCACAGTTTGTAATGAAAAAAATTGAAAACATCTGAAATGTCCATTAGTATTAAGCTAGTAATTGAAACAAATTATGTTGCAATCAAATCATGAAATGTTCTCTTCCCAATAAAAGATCAAAATGAATGGACATGGAAAATTATACATGACATATTACAAAATAAAAAATAGCACCCAGTAGAAAAGTGTTTACAGATCTATTTTTAAAAGAGAGATGTCAAGCCTGGCATTGGTGGTGTACTCCTCTAGTCCCAGCACTCAGGAGGCAGAAGCAGGAAGATCTCTGCAAGTTCGAGGCCAGCCTGGTCTACAGAGCTAGTTCCAGGACAGGCTCCAAAGCAATACAGAGAAACCCTGTCTCGAGAAGCAAAAAACAACAAAAACAACAAAAAGAAATGAAAAGAGAGAGATTTCTATATATGTTTATGTTTATGAATGCAAAGAAAACAAGTCTGAGAAGGATATAGTCAAAAATCTTTAGAGCCTTTGCTTCTGGCTGGGTTAATGTGAGGGTAAGAAAGACTATATATGCTGTCTGAATTTCTGCCACTATTATTATGTATTATTTTTTAAAATAAAAATTTAAAATAATAAAATTAATATGGAACATTTACTATTAAACTTTTATATCCTCTGAAATGTAAGTATCACAAGAAGAAATAATAAATTGTTAGAGCAACATGATGTAACTAAAAACCATATCAGGATAAATCCAAAGCCTTTAAAAGAAGTCTACCTTCTCCCCCTTTATAGCTATCTATAGAATTAATAATTGAACAGATTGAAGGATTTTCCTAGATTGTTATCATAGTACCTTTTTCAGGGGTAGTTTTTCCTGATTCCGTTTCCTGTTCATCTGCATGCTTGGAAACTAAAGGGAGAAGAGGGCAACTGCATATTGTAAAATGTTCAACAAGTTCCTTTAAAAGTAAAATGATATTTTGTACAAAGACTTATGAGCATTTATTATTCTTTTGACTCATCAAAGCAATTTTATGTGATGTGACCTCCTGACATTAGAATGCAAAGTATCAAAAATATTCATAGTAAAAGAAAAGAACACTGTATATTAATATTTAAAAAGCATAGAGGGCAATATATCAAATTTCAGTATTTGCTTCTGAGTGATAGTTTCTCCATTGGACTACCTTCAAATGAAGATGTATTACACTCATTATTGGGAGGAAAGCCTCACACGTAATGGAAGGCTGAGGAACAAGGCACATGTCCCAAGTAAGGCAACAACTCACCGTGAAACCCTGTACAATTCACTTCTTTTTGTACTCAGTGACCTTCTATATAAAGTGGGCAGACTTAAATAGATGATTTTTGAGGTTTTGTAATGCTCATTTTACATACAGTAACTAAATAGACACATACATTTTCTCCATGAGAGCATGTACCTATGAAAATGAAGCAAATGACACACATACTAGTGTGTATCACTTGCAATTTATGTGAGAAAAGCAGATTCACTCTTGTATCTTACACTTGATTTATAATAAGTATTCATTATCTAAATACAAGCTGTGGTTTGTGAATCATCGATGATTCTATCAGCTTCAATGTCCTTTATGAAAGCATAAAAATGGTATGATGCAGCCTAAAATTTTCTTTAATACAAATAAAAGCAAATATATATATGTATATATATATATACTTTCTTTTAAATAATAAGAAATTTCAAAAATAAAAATTATTAAACACAGTCTAATCAGTCTATTTACAGACTATGCTAACTGCTAGTGTAGTATCAAAAAGTGATAGGTACAGAGACCCTCAAGTCAGGAAGAGTTCCACAAGTAGCCAATCATTAAAATTCCCATAGTCCTATCTACCCGGGAGACTGAGGCAGGATGACTGTCAGAGCCCAAGAGTTTGAGACCAGTCTGAGAAATACAGCAAAACAACACAAATTCAGTTAAAAGCTTCAATGAATATTTACCCTGGAGCTGACTGAAATAAAGTAATTCTTCTGTTGAAAGCTCATCGCCCTTTGACGAAGTCTTAGACATCACTTCAGTGTAAGCTGAAAGCATATAACCCAAATCACATTTACTAGCAATGTCGGACAGAGAAGTGGTTCTTATACCCAGAAAAATTGAAGAGTAGACGTTAGATGAAGCGTATAAGAAATGCGCACATCCAGAAATGTGGAAATAATATCGCTCTGCTCTGTTGTGTACCAAATAAATCTTTGATTACTTTGAGCACTCTTCTCTGTTGTGTACCAAATAAACCTTTGATCACTTTGAGTTCTAGGAGCACAGGTAACCTACTTGCTTTTTAGTAGTTTTCTTACAGTCATGATGGGTTGAAAGAAGAAAATCTGATGTTTAGATTATGTCTGACCATGAAATCTTAAAACTCCCGCACTAATAAGGAAAACATGAAGCTGAGTGCTTTACTTTGTTTCCCACTGTTATTCAACAGAAACACAGTGTTTTGCTGGTGTATATTTTATCCTATTTAATATTTTTACTTTCATTCACTCTACCAACAATATATGAAATGTAAAATTTAAACATTTAAGTGGTAATATATAATCTAATAAAATTTGTTCTCATAATTCATTTATTATATGGTTTGTCTTTTGTTTTTGATGCTGTGTGATTTGGATGTTTGAAGGAATAAAGATGTTTTTTGTTTACTGGTCTGCTGAGCAATGATTCCTTGCTAATTTGACAATCCTTTAAGAAGCTTTAAAAGGAAGCCAGGGAGCACATTAAATAAATTATGGGGTACGATTTGATTTTATGAATTGCCAAATCCAAGCTACTTTTTGCAATAGTTCTTTTCAGAGTAGGGATGTGTTGGAAAGTAATATTAAGGACACAGAAAAAAGTTTTATGAAAACTGGAAGGACAGGGTGACTTTGAGGAAGTATAGTAGAACAGAAAAAAAGAGCTTTGGAGTCAGACAAATCTCATATCAACTATGATATTTAGAACACATTTTCTTTTTTTAAAAAAAATGGAAGGATAATATAATATTTCAAAGATTATGAGGCTAAAATAAGAGAGTTCATATAAAATATATTTTATGAGTGTAGTTATGCATGCATTCATTCATGAGCACATGTGTGGAAGCCTAAGGTTGACATCAGGTATAAAAGGAATGTTCTGACATAGCACATGCTAATTTGTATCTATCCATTTGCAAGTTTAGTAATCTGCCTAAGGTGAATCTCTATTCTAATGACAACGGCAGCAGAAATTCAACATTATCCCAGTATTTCAATGATAAATAGTTTCTTTACAAACTATCATTTAAGAGCTAGCTAGCTGGACATAGTGACACATGGGTGATAGCCTTGCAATTCCTATGCTGAGGTCGGTTTGGGATACACATTGAGACCCTATCTCAAACTGCATACATCTATATATGCATACATAAATAAAAATTTTCCTACAAATAGGAAACTGAAGATCCACCTGTTATACAGAATCTCTACCTTAGATTTCATTCCATCTATATCTATATCCACACCAGCAAAAATACTTGTGATACTACTTGAGAGCCACAATGAACAAATAACCTTTGATCATGTGGAAAGTTGTTTTATTTGTTAAAATGAAATTATATGTGCAATGATGCCTGTTACAATGGAATGAACTCTTACTGTATACCACTTATTATATACCATTAAAGACTGTTAAATTTTTACCTGGAGGAATATGCAGCTTAAAAAGCAGCTTAAGCTTCTCAGTAAAACTTCCATTGTACATTATATCTGTTCAATAAAGTTCAATTAGAAAAATCATGTACTAAACATTCAACCAAAGCAATTAAGATAGACAGTAGCTAGGAATTAGGATCTAGAACATGCTCCCCTCTCTCCCTCTCTCCCTTCTCCCCACCCTCCCTCCTTTTTTTGGCTTTCCAATACAGGGCTTCTCTGTGCAATAGCTCTGGCTGTCCTGGAACTCACTCTGAAGGGCAGGCTGGCCTTGAGCTCAAAGGGATCTACCTGCCTCTGCCTCTTGAGTGCTGGGATCAAAGGTGTGCTTCATCACCACCCAGCAACTTGGTATTTCCAAAGCTAACAGTTAACTACTCAATCAGTAAGATTTATCTCTTTCAAGTACATAACGGAAACACTGTATCAGGGGAAAAGCATGCTCCCTTCACTAGCTACTTTATCGCAACTTCATATTTCCCTTTTCTTTTTGAACGAAGCCTTACTATTCATTTGAGGAAAGAACTGCTCTTCAAGATAACCTGAAATCATTGCTGGAGGTATGCATAACAAAGGAACAAAAGCTATAATATATCGACTATAGGCACATTACCTAGGCTATGTGGTTAGATTTTTACCCAAGGGGAAAACCCTTCTGTGGCATCTATCTATCTGGTGTGGAAAAATCCTAGATATTCTCTTCCTTCCTGTTAAACTATTAAAACATCCACATCTAACAGTTTGCTTCTTTGAGAGGGTTGGGCAAAAAGAAATCAATATGTGGGCCTGGAGAGATAGCTTAGTGGTTAAGAACACTGGATGCTCTTCAGGAGGAGCAGGGTTCAATTCCAAGCACCCACTTGGCAGCTCATAAATGTTTGTAACTCCAGATTCAGGGGATCCAACACCCTCACACAGACATACATATCGCCAAAACATCAGGGCACATAAAATAAAATTAAATCATATAAGGAGATCAATATGTGTAGGTTTAGCAGAAAACACATTTTAAACGCCTCATAATTACCAAACCTGAAGACAATGTAATCCAGAAAGAAAAAAAATCTACCCTAAACTAGCAGTAATTGGCAATAGTATAAAATACATTTGGGTGCTAGAGAATACTTTTTGGGGGGATGGAGAATATATTTATGTTTTGCTTTAGAAGGCCATCAGCCTACCAATTGCAGAGGAGAATTCTTTGAAGTTTATAAGGCAGTCAGAGTTTTCATCCAACAATCTGAATGTCCATAAAGCCAGTGAGTCTCTGTTTGCAGAATGAGCCCAGGGACTCAACAAGTGATACAACACTCTGAACTGCTGGCAGTCAATCTGATATTGTTCCAAATATGACAGGCTGGGGTCATGATGCTTCAATCCTGGACAACTCAAATACCAATAACAAGATATAAACAGCTCTTTCTATGAAAAACAAATAAAAAAGGAAAGTCATTAAATGAGAAAAAGAAAAAGATTTTTAAAAAATGTCTGTTAAAACATTAAAAAAAATTTAAGAGTAATCACAATAAAATTCTGCTAAAAGATTAGTTTGCATTAAAGAGGAGCAACCATACCTTAAAAATGACATAAAGTTCATCCAATTCCTGAAGATTCATTTTCACATCTTGTGAAACGACACGCAACTTTAAAAAGATTAAAAACAATTTAGACTGTAATATTTCCTTTAAAAAAGTCTTTGAATTCACTTGAAGTTTTGCTCTACAGGCATAAAATATTTATTTTTCTTTTTTTAAGCCTACCCATCAATTTTTATTGCAGCTCTAACAATTGTCAAGTTATTTCTTGATTTTTTTAACTGTTGAATTAACCTTGTGTTCCTGATATAGCTATTACTTGACTTTAGTGTATTATTATATTAATAATATAATAATAAATGTTATATATTACTAATATTTAATTATATTAATACTTTGTCAATTAATTTAAAAAGTAAAATAGACCTTGGTGTGGTAAAAGATAGCATAAATAAATATCAGTGAGAAGAAAACTGTAATAGATAAGCTGACAAAATGGCTCAGTGGATAAATGTACTTGCTACGAAGAATGATGGCCTGAGTTCAATCCCAGGGAGTCATGTAAATAGAGAGAACCAACTGTCATAATTTGTACTCCGGCTTCCACATGGATCTTATAAAACATGAGGGCACCCCTTCAATAAATAAATGAAATAAAAATGTTAAAAGGATAACATATAAATATGAATATAGAAATCATTAATGTATTCATCATACAGAATGTAGCATTTAGTACCCATTAAATGAGTTATTCAAATATATCTGAAAATTGAGATAAAATAGATAATTCTCTTGGGAAATATCAGTCACCAAAATTAACTGAATGTACTAACAATTTGAACAGACAGAACAGAAATGGTAACCAAAGAGCTACCATCACCAGAAGTCAGCAGACTCAAAGGTTTTATATGCTTGTTTTTTCAAACTTTCTTTTTTAAACATGAAAGGCAACAATGGAGAAATGTTAGGTTACAAAATATAATTATCAAAGAAATAATGCTACTAATATCAATGGGATCTTATACACCATGGATAAAAAATAATCTCATAGAAAATGGGCAAAGATTATAACCAGGCAAAATTAAGAAATAAAAAAGTAATAAATTGTAAAATGAAGCTTAAAAGGGCATTTGAAAATTATCTACCAAATTAGAGGCAACTGAATATTTTAATACCTAGTGGTAAACCACGGAGGAAAGGATATTCTTACACACTGTTTGGTACTATAATTTGGTGCAACTCTTTTGGAGGATAATTTGGCAAAACCTGTCAAATTTTATATAAGGCTACCCTTTGACCCAGCTTCTGCTTCCAGGAATATATCTTGTAAAAACACTGGCGAGATGACTCAGTGGATAAAGGCGCTTACATCAAACACAATGCTTTGAGTTGGATTCCTGGAACTCACACAGAGGAAGGGGCAGAACCTATTCATGCAAATTGTTTTCTGATCTCCACATGTTCATGTATGTGTTCACACATACATAAATGTAAAAAATTGAAAGAAAGAATATATAAATAAGAGCATTTATCTCAAGTATAGTTTATAAGAACAAAATGGAGGACTTCTAAGTGTGCATCAATAGCAAATATTAAAAAAAAAATTAGATTGGTTATCCTCCTGAACTTGATATTAAACTCTATTGCTGAACTTAGCACATACCTGAATCACAGAACATGAACAAATCTAAGTGGTGCTAGAAAATGCTACATATCTTTAGTCTCATCCATTTGAGAACACTACAGGCTACAAAAATACCTGCCTGGTAAGATACACCCATTGTTGAAACAGTGGCTGACCACATTATCGGATTTAAGGCCCACCACAAGATGGCACCCAAAACTAATACTGATAAGGCAGCCAAGAGTCTGTGGCTGCATATGTCACCAGCCTTAGCAAAGAATCTACTATTATTATTCTGCTAAATGAACACAGCAATAAAGTGACTCCTAAGGACTCATTGCTATACCCATAGAGCAGTGCCTCACTCAAGCCTCATTGGAGAAACTGCTTCTTACAGTAGATAGCAACTGACATAGAAACCTACAACTGGTCAACTGGCAGAATATAAGAGTTCAGCCCTAAGCAGGATGGATGTCTATATCACACCCTGCCTCACAAGACCTATGCAGAAGAGGGGACAGAAAGATTGTAACTTTGTGGAAACTGTTTTTCAGATACAACAGGGAAGGTGTACATAAGAACTCATAGTGATTATGATAGTATGCACAAGACTTATATAAGCTCAAACCAGACAAAATCCCAGTAGGTAGGAGGGGAAGTAAGCACAAAACCTTATGCCTAGCTGAGGAGTTGGCATTTGATGACTATTGGGAGAGGCAATGACAGTTTTGTAGTACACTGACTGAATACTCAGTCAAAAAAACTGGACTCAATGGGTTTTAAAAGAGACACATGACGTTGAGTGGATAGACATGGGAGAAGAATCTGAGAGGGTGGAGTGGGGTGAACATGATTAAAATACACTGTATGAGATTCCTGAAGAATTAATTATATCATGGTATACTACTTTATGCTCTAAAAAGAACGAGCTAAATCTAATAATATTGATATGCAATGATGATTATATATTTGAGGGACTGATATAATATGTGATCTCATTCTTAAACTCTATATTCTCTCTCCCTACCAACATGCACATGTTTTATAATACTGCACAGTAAAAAGAAATGTAAGGATACATGTGAATCATTTTCAGATAGTTACTAGTTACTTATGGAGTCAGAAAACATCATTTTTAATATTTCTATAATGCTTGAATTATCTATAATAACCATATAAACCAATATTTTTATATTCATATTATTTTAGTATTTTATTGTTGTTTTTATTTTTTTGACAAATTCCTTTTTTTTAGTTTTTTTTTTATTTTACATATCTATTCCAGTTCTCTCTACCTCCTTCCTTTCCTCCCTCCCTCTCTCCCACCCACCCATGCCTCCTGACCACCCTCCCATCCCATCCCCCCCTTCACGCCACATGCAGGGTAATGCCTTCCTGGAGAGGTCATTTAAATCTGTCAAGTCATTTGGAGTAGGGACTAGGCCCTCTCTCCTGCCTCTAGGTTAAAGGAGTATCCATCCATGGAAAATGTGCTCCCAAAGTCCTTTTGTGCACCAGGGATACATTCTGGTTCCACTGTCAGAGGTCCCTTAGACTGCCCAGGCCTTCAAACTGAGACCCATGTTCAGGAGATCTGAGTCAGTCCCATGCTGTATTCCAGTATGGGGGTCCATGCTGTATTTATCAGTCTGGGGGCCCATTAGCTCCTCCTTGTTCAGGTCAGCTGTCTCTGTGAGTTTCTGTAGCCTGGTCTTGTCCTTCCTCTCTGCATTTGGATTCCAGTTCAGCTCAATGTTTAGCTGTGGGTGTCTGCTTCTGTTTCCATCAGCTACTAGATGGTGGTTAAGTTAGTCATTGATCTCACTATCAGGGAAGGGCATTTATGGTAGCCTTTCCACTGTTGCTCAAATTGTTAGTTGGGTTCAGTCTTGTAGGTCTCTGAACATTTTTCTAGAGTCAGTTTTCTCTTCAAATCTATAATGGCTCCCTCTTTTATTCTTTCTTTCTTTCTTTCTTTCCCTCCCTCCCTCCCTCCCTCCCTCCCTCCCTCCCTCTCTCTGTCTCTCTCTCTCTCCTGTCTTGTCTATTCCTCCCCTGACTCAATCTTCCTAGTCCCACGTGCTTTCCTCTCCTCTTCTTCTTTTTCTCCTATCAAGTTAATATTTAGAAACAATAAGAAAGGTTCTCTGTTCTTTGTAACAGTAAATTATTGATTATTTAATTGAAATCTAAATGTAGAATCTTCAGAAATGTTACTCTTCCTAGACTGCATCTCTAAGGACCCAGTTTTTTTTCTTTTTCAAGACAGGGTTTCTTTGTGTAACATTCATGGCTGTCCTGGAAACACTCTCCAGTCTGGCCTCGAACTCACAGAGATCCAATTGCCTCTCTGCCTCCCAAGTGCTGGTATTAAAAGTGTATGCCACCGCTGCCCAGCAGAAGACCCAGTTTTTAAGTGAGAAGGTTTATAAAACAAAAAAATCATAATGATAAAAATCAAACAACGTAGAACAATATAAATAGCAAGGTAAAATTCTTCCCCTTGGTATCAGTGATCTATTAATTTCACTAACCAGAGGAAACCAGTATTAGCGGTTGCCTATGGAACCACAGAAATACTTTAAAAGTGAATTCTGTTTTATTCACTTTTTTCCTTTTTTATTTAAGTTTGAAACAAGGTTGTTTTACATGTCAATCCCCATTCCCTCACCCTCACTTCTTCCCCCATCGCCCAACGAACCCCATCCCATCCTCTTTCTGCTAACTTTCCTGTAGGTATTACAGAGAAATCATATTTACTAGAAACATTTGCTATTAATGACAGTCAGCTATGTTTTAAATTTAACATTCAATTATGTGTATATGTGTATCTGGGTGTTTGAGTGCATTTGAGTGCAATGCCTATGGAAGCAGGAAGTGCGTGCTGGATTCACTGTAGCTGTAGTTGCAGGTGGCTGTGAGCTGCTGGATATGGATGCTAGGAACCAAACTAGAGTCCTCTGGAGGAGCAGTATATTTTCTTAATCCCCTCCAGCCCAAGCTATTTTTATTGAAGCTGCATGCCACAAATGTTTGTTGCTCAAATGCCTACATTGTAGCATTCAGCACTGCTTCACAGTACAGTTGAAGGTCAAGTAATATAAAAACATGTTGAAATAAACACAACCATTCAGCCTGAAGAACACATTTCTCCTCTAAAAACGTACAAGGCAAAAACCTAGCTACAAAATTTAGCCTCTTTCATTTTATTCACATGGAAGGTTAATTTTAAAGGATGTTAAAGAAGAGTTACTTCAAGGTTTTCCCCCACTGGATCGATACTCACCACATTCTGCTTTGTTGTTTCCTCCAGGGTCTGTATCACATATAACCTATTTCGACAGCGCATGCTATGTATATCTTCATAGCGAATACTACCATATTTCTGCAAGAAACAATTTCAGTGGATGCTTATTCATAATAAATACCCACTTCTCTTACAACTGAATTTCATCAGACTCAATTCTCTGAGGCTTTGATTCTATTTCTAGCTATTTTCCTGATTTGTTCAGTGACTTAGCACATTTCCACCTCAGTATTTTTATATATGCTCACTGGAGAAAAGTATATCTATCTACTATGTGTCTTGGCTAAGAACATTGGTCGAAGTCTCAGTCTGCAAAAGATAATCATTTTTAACTTTCTATAGACTGATATATATTTAAAAGTGGTCATCATTTGTGAAAGCAAGTGATTTTAATATCATTTAATGAAAACCAAATTGAAGCTGAGGAAGTTAGACAATGTAGGATCAATTCACAGAACTCAATGTTAAAGAGCAGTTAGATTTTTAAGTTATTTCTTTGTTTGCATTGTTATCTCATTCTTAATAGAAAATATTCCATGCAATTATTAATATTTAAATATGCCATGTAATCATATTCATGGTACATAAAACTTACCTCATTGGCTTCTCTAATCAAATCTGTAATATCCACTTTAGTATGACTGCTTTTTTCATCGATATTTGAACCCTGCTGAACATTTGAAGGCAATGGGCTGTCCTTATTAATGACATTGTCAAAGAACCTATCCAAAAGTGACAGTAAGAATTAGTGAAACGAAAATGGTTGTAGCAGAGAAAACCACAGCTAATGTCTCCTAAAGCCAGTCGGAGGTCAATTTTAAGTGAAAACACAAGGAAAGAAGTATGAAGAAGAATCTAAAGATGGTTGGGAATTAGGAAAATGGGTAGAGGGAATTAGATGCGAAAAATTACTTGTAAAGTAAGAATGAACATGAGGGAAGTGAACAGGTTCAGTGCATACTTAGCAAAAGCTCCAAATCTATTCAGAATAGAATGAATATCAGGTCTGTGGACATTTTAAAGGAGAAACCAGTTATTAAAAGGAAAACTGAGGCCTTATCTTAGCGTTCTAAATGCCAAAGGCATTATGTATTAATTCTGTACAGAGTGGGGTTTGATAAAGCCTTACAACAGTCTCCAATTAAATTTTCATTTGCTTAAATCATAGAAATGTACATATATACATCTATCTACTCAAAGACCCATGCTCTCCAATACAAAGCAGCAATCATACAAAACCTACTAGGAAAATAAAATTCAAACGACCTGACTAATACCTCCTGGAAATCAGGATATTTTCCCTCCTGGATACTTTAACATTAGCAACTAGCTCTTTGCCCCTCAGATTACTTCCTATATAGACACGTTCTAGTTTAAAGTAAACGTATTAATGTTATGATTTACTGAGTTAATGATGCTAGCACAGATGTGTAATGAACCTAGCTGTTTACATCAAAGTGCTTTACTTTTTTGCACTCTATTTAAAGACAAAGGGCAGGACTGTGGGTTTGGCTTTGTCTTTCAACCAGCTCTGTGATGTAAAGCAATTGGCTTGAAGTTTCTAGGACTCAGTGTCCTCACTGGTAAACTAAGCAGACTAAACAACTGAATCACTCAGATCTCTACTGGATTTAAAAATATTAAATTTTTACTTCTGTGTTTGTGTGCTTATATGCCATACATATTGGGATGACCATGGAGGCAAGAAGAGGCTAGTATTGGATCCCCTGGAGCTGGATAGAAGACATGGGTGCAGTGACTTGAACATTTGGCATAGCAACAAACATTCTCAATTGCTAATCCATCTCCCTAGGCCTACCTCCAGATGTAAATGCTGTAGTTCTTACAATACCTGTTCAGTGCTGTCACAGCTTCAGCATCATCTTTACATGTCAGAAGTTTGTCTAAATTGTAGTCAAGTATTGCCAATCCCAATTGTAAAATGGCCTTAATGCCATCATAGAAGAAACAGTCCACCACATTCACTGCACTTTCAATAGGTAGCACACTAATGAAAAGTGTGAGGAACCATGAGAGAGAAACTGAAGAAAAGAAGGTCATATCAGTCATGTGTTCGGTCAGCTGAGGAAGGTGATCCCTAATAAGTTCTTCAAACACTGCCTGATCCACCAAGGCACCTGGAAAACATCAAAGCAAGTTAAGAAAAAGAAAGGACCACCTTTCATAAGGCTTTCTTTGTGATTCCTCTCCACTTTCATTAGCTTCCTGATGCAGCTCATCTCACTTTCTTCAAATAGGAGCTCTTGAGTGCTTTCTCTATAATTTGAACATCTCTGCAACTGTTAGTTGAGTATCATGAACCTAAGAACACTTGAGAAATTCAATTTCAATTCATTTGAGGGATCACTGAGTCTTTCTTCCAGTAAGAGACACATACCAGATACTATTAATGATGTGGGATCAACTTCAAAGAACTTAATATCTTTTGTGGTGGTAGGATGTAACTCGGCACCCATGCATACCAGGCAAACATACTATCACTGAGCTACATCCTTAGTCCTAAAAGAATTCAATATTGATAGAAATAAAGATCCATGCAAATATAACTAATAACAAAAGGCAACATAACCAACACCTAGGCACAGTACTGAACACTTATGAAATTACAAAAGAAAGATTATCTATAGGTATTAAAATGGGGTTACAGATCTTTATATATTTTATAACTAAAGATATCACACAATTAACAAAGAAAAATGGATTTTTTATATGTAAAACCATATAAATATGGAGACTTCAAGTTGATTCAAATCTCCCTCCCACCAAGAAACTATTAAAAATTTCCTTAGTAGCTCTGGATGTCTCAATTCACCATTTTGTCAATCTAGTGTTTTAAATGCAAATTAAAATTTCCTTTTCATTACAGAGCAGGTCAGGTCCTTAATTCTGAAAAGGTAACATATAAAACATTTTTCTAACTACACATTCAATATTAAAATTCAATATTGCTTGTGTTTTCTGTCTATCTCAACCTAACTTACCAACTCTTTGACAAGAAGCCAGGCTCAGTGGTACATGTCTATAATCTCAGCACTTGGGAGGCTGAGGAAGGAAGATTGCTAGTTGGAACTGCACATCTTGAGTTCTACAGTTGGACCTTGTCTCAACAAACTCCACCCCTCCCAATCCACAAATAAAAGTACTCATCCACCAAATAGACAATGGACATTAAAGTTGTTTAGAAAACAACTAAGTCTTCTCAGGTTGAAAAAAAATTTCTTATGTTAGAAACTAGACTACTCTTCAATTCACATAGTAATATTATTTAGAGTTTGGGCCTTCAGGGAGTGACTGGGTCACAAAGGCTCTGCCTTAATGAATAGATTAGTTATTTCTTGGATTATTAGGTTATCATGGAAGTGGATTTGTTAAAAAAAAAAAAAGCAAGCAAATTCTAGTTACATGCAAGAAGACCCCGACAACATGCTGAGCAGATGTTGGCATCATGCTCTTGGACTTCCCAGCCTCTAGACACTAATTAAAATAATATAAATCACTGTCTATGCCATTTGGTGATAGCAGCAAGAGCAGATTAAGCCAGCATTCATGTGTAGATATATGCATGTATGTTTGAGTGCATGTATTCATTTTATATTTGTTTTTACCAATGATTCGACGATTAAAATAATCAGGCAACATTCGTTCGCATACAGCAACAAGAAGCCAAAAAGCTTCTTCTTCTTTTGCATATAGAAGCAATACTGAAGTCAAAATGTTCATTGCCTAAATTTCATAGAAAAGAAACAAAACATGATTATTGCTTAGGTAATAACTGCATTTCTGCTTTAAGCACAGAACTTTTGAATAGCAATAATGACAAGTGATAAAATAACAATGGCAATATAAGGACTTGAAACTAATCCAAAGCAAAACAATATATATTTAGGTTAACATTTGCTAATCAGGTATTTTGTATAGCAATATTAAAGGAAAATAAAGCAGTAATATAGTGGACATAAAATACCACAAATAAAATGCAATTAGGTTGATTTCAATGGGCTAAAATTACCTTAATTATTGTGAGTCTTGAAGACAAGACACATAATTGTGGATGAAAACCTAATATTGTTTATAGTTATAAACAAACTTTATAACTATATCCTGGAGATTACCCCTTAGACATCAAATCAAATCAATCACTTTACTATTCACAAAACTAAATATCACATCCCCATTAAACACTTTGTCTTCTCCCAATTTTCATCACTGTAGAAGCTTTATCTGGTACATTCAATTTTGATTCAAATCCTAAAGTTTCTACTAAAAAAATGTTTTCCTTACATGTATTCTTTCTTCTCCATTTCCACAGCTATATAACTTTCTGCTTACACTGGAGGGAAGAAAATAGGCTTGGGGTTCTTTCAATGTACTGTTTGTACATTGCAAGACTGTCCTTATTGAATCTGTCTGGCACGCCTCTGGAAGACTTCATTAACAAAGCTGTCTTTACTTGACCTGACACAGAGCTCATCTAGCACAAAAGCCTTTTCCCAGAAGTGTTTCTTAAAAATAATCAGAGGCCACTATTGAGTATGTGGATGCCTGAAGCAATGGGTAACAGATGGGACAAAAAGAAATTAGCAATCTTGGGGCTTTCAAAAACTCTAGCATATCCTTAGTGATCTAGAAGTCCATGTTCATGTATACTGCTTTAGAGATATTCGTATCTTTATGTATAGTTTTTTTTTTCTGAGGTGCTTGTGGTGAAAGCCAGGGCTTTGTGCATGCTTGGCAAGCAGTATATCACTGAGCTATATTACAGCCTGTATGTATGTTAAGAAAGAAGACCAAGCTCTCACCACTGGCTAAGTTTTGGGCTTTTGACAATCATAAACTGGTAGAGTCCAGAAAAAGGAAAGAAAAGAAAGCTTAGCATTATCAGTCTTACTTGGCAATGAACTCTGTGAACTACAATAATGGGTGGCTTTGCCTACACACTGGCCATTGGTGCAACAGTAGAACAAAGGTTGTGGGAGTAACCAACGACTTTCTGATTATGTTTATGGCCCATTCCACAAAATGAAACCCATACCTGAAACCATTATCACACCAAGAACCTATAACTACAGAAGTCATAGACCCTAGCAGAGAACCTATTATTCTGCCAAATGGACATGGTATTAAACCAGTGTCTAATGATATAATCATATTCACATGTTATGGTACCTCCTAACCTTCATCAGAGAAACTACCAGTGGATGATGATCAACACAGAGAGCCACAACTAGCCAAAGTGCAGATAATAAGAGATTATAGAATGTTCAGGCGCAACTGGAACATACATACTGTGTGTCCTTGTTAGAGGATGTGTGGTATGACGGGGGAATCCTTCTGTATGCTGTGAATACAAATTTCTCATATTGGTTGATGAATAAAGCTGTTTTGGTCAATGGACAGGCAGCATGTAGCCTGGCAGCAAGTATAAGTGGGACTACCAGACTAGGAGGCGGGGAAGAGAAACAGTAGCCTATATATAGCTACTGGGAAGACAGAACTCTGGGAATTCTCAGGTAAGCCAAGACTATGTGGAGATACATAGATTAATAGAAATGGGTTAATAATTACGAAAGAGATAGCCCATAAGAAGCCTAAGCTATTGGCCAAATAGTTTATAATTAATATAAGCCCCTGTATTTATTCAGGGCTAAACGGCTGTGGGACCAGGCAGAACAGGAACCTCTGTCTATAGTGGTCTTGTTAGAGGAACTGTGTCACTGTGGAGGTGGGCTTTGTGGTCTTATATATGCTCAAGATACCACCCAGTGTTTTAGACCACTTTCTGTTGCCTTCTGATCAAGATATGGCAAGCATCATGTCTGCCTGCAGGCCACAATATCTTGCCATGATGATAACGCACTGAACCTCTGAAAAACGAAAGCCACCCCAATGAAATATTTTTCCTTTGAAAGAGTTGCTGTGGTCATGGTGTCTCTTTACAGCAACAGAAACCCTCACTAAGATACATTTATTGAAACGTGAAAGAAATCTACAAATGATCTTCTAGAACCAATATAAACTGAGCAAGGCTAAAGGAGACAAAATTGGTGTATACAAAAAATGAACTGCATTTTAATATGCTGGCAGAAAATAATAAAAAGAGACAAAAATCTATTTACTATAATTTCAAAAAGATTAAAATACTTAGAAATAAAATTTTCATCCAAAGAAGTTTTAAGATTTTACATTGAAAGCTATCTAACATCTTTTCAGAAGAAACCAGAGACTTACTAACTAAAGAAGGAAACACCCTGTGTTCACTGTTTGAAAGATTTAATATTGTTAATATGTAATACTCCTCAACTTGATCTGCAGATTCCATGTAATAGCTATCAAAATCTTAGCTTTGTTTTGAAGATGACATTTTATTTTCATCCCATTGCCTAAGTCCCTTAATAATCCCACAAAAGAGAACTTCCCACTGACCTAAATAACTTTGTTGATTCCTTTAATGAGTAACATTCCATAATATTTCGGTTATTATCTATTTGTGTCTGGTAGCAGCCAACTACCTAATTAACACAGTGTACTCCTAAAGGATTTTCACAAAGGACTTCTCCATTGCCTTTACAAGAAAATGTAAACTCCTAACCAACCCCAAACTACCCAGAGTTTTCTTCAAATAAATTACTGCTTTATTCGTCCCCCACTTCATTAAACAGTACATGATTTTACACATATTCTTTACTTACTTCTATTTGTGTTGGGTGACACCAACCTTTTTCACTTAGAAAGTTTTTAATTCCATATCTATGTGTTCAAAATTCACAAACTGCCATGACCTGCAAGTGCTACCTCTGCCATGAAACCTTCTCTGATCCTCCCAGATGAAAATAACTTATTACAGATACTGACCACTCTTTGTGTTTATCTAATAGTTTGTCTCCCTTGATTTTCAATAACTCAATGAATATTAATTTAAATATCTATCTATTGTGTGCATATGCATACGTACACATGTGTATGGGTGTGCTCTTCTGTGGTGATATTTTATGATCTAACACATAAAGCTTGCCTGACGATCAGAGTGCAGAGCTAACCACACTAGTTAGCCATAGATGCCAGGCAGTGGTGGTTCACACCTTTAATCCCAGGACTCAGAAGACCGAGGCAGAGGGATCTCTGTTAGTTCAAGGCCACGTTGGGCTACAAGAAAGTGACCCAGTCTAAAAGGGAAACAGAGCTCACATAAAGGTAATCTCAGCACTTGGAGTGACATGTCTTTAATCCCAGCACTAAGGAGGTGGAGACAGGAAGGGATATAGCTGGGCAGAGAGAGAAATACAAGGCAGGAGGAGACAGGAGCTCATGGTAGTCTGAGGCAGCAGTCCAAGGCAGCAGTCTGAAGCAGTCAGTCTAAGGCAGTCTGAGGAAGCAGTCTGAGGACAGGATTGTCCCTCTGGTCTGAGCATTGGTATGGGTACTCTAGAACTCTCTAGTGGCTGGCTGCTTTGCTTCTCGGATCTTTCAGCTTTCTCCCTGATAGCTGACCTATGAGAGCACTTGCTACACTCTCCTTTCACAGGTACATATGAAGGTCAAAAATTCATGTTGTGAGTTCTTTCTTAATCACCATTCCACTTTCTTCCTTCCTTCCTTCCTTCCTTCCTTCCTTCCTTCCTTCCTTCCTTCCTTCCTTCCTTTCTTTCTTTCTTTATAAGACATGGACATGGTTTTTCACTGAACCCAAACTTGCCATTTCAGCTAGACTGGTTAGATAGCAAGGCCCTAGGAGCTACCCTTCCCTAGCACTAGAGATACAGATGCACCCTGCCATGCCTGATTTTTTTTTTTTTACTCTGATGCTAGAGATTCAAACTCAGGTCCTCACGTTGGTACTACAAGCACATTACCTGCCCCCACCCCCCCAAACAATGGCTAAAAAAAGTGATTAGGAATTCTTGATGCTCTTCAGAGGACCTGAGTTCAGCTCTTAGTGACCATGTTGGGCAGCATCCAGCTGCCTGTGACTCCAGTTCCAAGAGATCTAATGCCCTCTTCTGGCTTCCAAGTGCACCTACACACATGTGGCAAATACCCACAAAGAGATCCACACAGAAATATAATAAAAATGAATCTTTAAAAAAGAAAATAGTAAAGTATCAATAGTTTTAAAATGCTCCCACTACCATCCCACTTACTTTAACAGTATCCACTATCCATCTCCACCCTACTTCTGTTCTCATTATCATTTGTCCCAAAATTCTAGAGTTGAATTTGATAATATCATTTGAAATATGCACATAATATTTAAGATCACAGTGAAGTTATACCTGGCAGTATCCTATTTTGGGATTCCTATATGCATAAGCTGTCAGTACCCGCCTCAGAGCAGATATACCAGTATCACTCTGAAATGCCGGGTGCTCAGGCAGAGAGCGACGTAAGTCACGTTCAATTTCTTCAGTAGCCAAGTTGCAGGTCCCTAAGGATTGTTCAACCACTTCAGCATAATAGCCAGGATTAGTAGCCATGTCATTAACTGCACCTGCAAGGACATTGCATTCACATACAAAATGAGTAATATAATAAAGCTAAGATTGGCATGTAGTGGCATATTTGCATTTTATTACCTTGAGGTTTTCCTTTATGCTCATATAATATCTGAACACACACACATGAAAGAAAAAAAGAAAATAAAGGAATGGGGAAGCATTACACAGGTCTACAACAAGAAGTTATTATTTACCAGAATAACACTTTCAAGAAGTTTTCACTTTTAAATTCCTTTGGTGCTACAGATGTGAACCCTATAACACCAAATAAACATATCTTGCCTACTAAATTAATCTTGTCAGATAGAAGATATATAGATATTTAGGTAAGCACATGTAAATACAGTTTTTCCCCCTTTGACTAGTCTGAACTCATGTCCTAGCCATCTTTGTGCTCAGAGCATAACTCCTAAAAGGTGCATCTTTAATGTCTATTGAATGAATGACTCAAAGAAATGTTCTACCTGAGAAAAGCATCCAGAGCTCGCCTCTCAAAGTCTCCGGAATCCCTCTTACAACTAGATCTCGGGTCTTTTTGGTCCGGAACATGCTAACACCACGTCCACATTCAGAAAATAAGATGTTCCAAGATTGTTCCTTCATCTTTTCTTTCAACTGTAACAGAAAAATCAAGGCAAATAGTGAAAAATTAATTTCTTTAAAATAACTTGCTTGTGCTGTTTATCATGAAATAATATATGTACAATTAGAAACTTAGAAAACCAAAAATCATATGCACACAGTAAAGCACTGGACCCTGAACATAAAAATCTAAAACTCGGCCGCCAGGTCCGCTCCGGCTCCATGCCTCCTGTCGCGCCGCCACCCGCATCCTTCTCCTCCTCCTCTGCCAATGCCACCACTGCCATGGGAGTGCAGGTGGAGGCCATCTGTCCTGGAGACCAGCGCACCTTCCCGAAGTGCGGCCAGACCTGCGTGGTGCACTACACGGGGATGCTTGAAGATGGCAAGAAATTTGATTCTTCTCGGGACAGAAATAAGCCTTTTAAGTTTATGCTAGGCAAGAAGGAGGTGATCCGAGGCTGGGAAGAAGGGGTAGCCCAGATGAGTGTGGGTCAGAGAGCCAAACTGACAATCTCCCCAGACTATGCCTATGGAGCCACTGGGCACCCAGGCATCAACCCACCACATGCCACTCTGGTCTTTGATGTGGAGCTTCTAAAACTGGAACGACAGAAATGGCCTCCTCCCTTAGCTCCTTGCACATGGATCTGCCATGGAGGGATCTGGTATCTCCAGCTGGGTGCATATGAATCCATATGGAGCTTGTCCTGATGTCCCACCTTTTGGTATAGACACCTACCCGACTGAATGTATCCCGTCACTGAGCTTTGCTTCAGACACTTCCATGTCTTCCTCCCTTTCTGTATGTGTGTTGACCTAAACTATGCCATAAACCTCAAGTTACTTTGTTTTGGGGTGAAGATTCAGTTTCAATCTTTCAGATCTAGGTTTCCAATGAAGTATACTATCAAGTATTAACAGCACAATCGATGGGTTAACTTTAGAATAGGAATTGGTGTTGGGGTGGGATTTGCAAGAATTTTTATTTTATCTTATTTTAATTTTTTTGGATGAAAAATTATCTATTATATATTAAGACATTCTTGCTGCTGTGCTGCAAAGTCATAGCAGATTGGAGATGCTTTTGAGGGCTGGATTTTTTCCTGTGAGGGAGGTCCTGTTAAATTGAAAGCCCTGCCCAAACTGAAGTGGGAAGTGAAGGAGCAAGTCTTTGCTTCTGACAGTCCTCCCGCCTTCTGAAACTGTCTGCCTTTTAAAGCAGGTCCCTTTACTGCTGTGTTGGACACTACAGTACCTGTCCCTAGGTCTTTGTGACCTAGCTTAATTTGTTTTTCATCCTATGGGTTTTCTAATGAATTTTCAGAACTTTTGTAACCTTATAACTATCCAATCTCCACTTCCTAAATTTTAAGAACTTTAATGGAAAGTTTAAATTGAAGGTGCTGTTTGTAGATTCACCACTCAATGGACGCCCAGCCATCACTACAAATCCTTAAGTGTTCTCTAAGAAAATGATGCTGGTCATCACAGCTTCAGCATTTCCTGGGTTTTGATGCTTGGCTCTCTCTGCTAATCTCAGCTTCCTGGCTTCTTTCCCCCTTCTTCACTTCCTTCTCACCCTTTGCTGTCCTGTGTAGTGATTTGGTGAGAGAAAGTATGCTTTTGTCCTCTGCCCTCTGCACCACATATGCGGTTCAAGTTTTATTATTGCAATAAAAGTGCTTTATGCTGGCTTTTCTCCAAGAAAATCTAAAACTCATACAAATCTAACAGTTTAAATTTACTACCATGACTAGTTAAAGTAGTTAAACTTCTAAAAGTTGCAAAAGCCTAACATTTAGGATGTAAAAGCTTCAAATCATCATCTTGTGACTGAGACTCAGTAGCTAACATTCCTCTTTTATTGATAATAGTCTGAGCATTGTGGAACCAAACTAGGAACACTTCAAACCTCAAGTGTAAAGCATTCTGTTCTGACACCATCCAGTACAGTGGCTCTCAATTTGTGGGTCTCAACCCTTCTGGGAATCAAATGACCCTTTCACAGGGGTTGCTTAAGACAATCTAAAAACACAGACATTTAAATTACAATTCATAACAGTAGCAAAATTACAGTTCTGATGTAGCAACAAAAATAATGTTAAGGTTGGTGATCCCCACAACATGAGGAGCTATATTAATGGGTTTTAGCATTAGGAAGGTTGGGAACTATTGATCTAGTATGTGCTAAAGATTTTTGTCATTGACTGCTTCAATCCATAGATTTAATAATTTTGTTTTCTTACCATTTTAGAATCAAGATTCTCCAAATTCTGAGGGTGAAATACTGTCATTAAAGCTTCAGTGTTCACCGTTGTGCTGCATTCTTTTTGACATGACAAAGGTTGCTCTTCAAAATGATCACACTGGCCTGTAGCATCAGAACTAATAGCAACCTGAAAAAGAAAGTCAGAACGTGCTTGTCCTCAATGTGCACTTATAAGTTTCATTAAGAAAAATGTGTTGTGAGGCTGTGGTGGCACACACCTTTAATCTCAGCAATCATGATGCAAAGGCAGGGGCATGTCTGTGAGTTTGAGGCCAGCCTGGTTTACAGAGTGAGTTCCAAGACAGTCATAGCTGCTACACAGAGAAACCCTGCCTTGAAAAACAAAACAAACAAGCAACTCCCACCCCCAAAAAATAGCAACAAAAAAAGAAAGAAAAATCTGTTAATGTTCTGTCTGCTATTCATAAGCCACACTCTATGGATATAAATATTCAAGAAATGTCCCAGAAGCATTGTTTTCTTGTCAAAAGACTATGAACAAAGTGATCTTGGAAACTACAAACTTAGAGTCTCAGTGAGCCCATTCTTCAACAAAAGCAACAAAATACTGTCAAACACTTAAACCATTTCAGAACCCTATAAGTTAACCAGAGGCAACAACAAAGGATTCATTCAAAGAAAACTAATGTGGGCTAAAGATATATCCCCATGGAAGAGTGACTGCGTTGCAAGCTTAAGAGCCCGGGTTCTATCCCCAGTAAATACAGAAAAGGAGGGGAAGAAGGAGGAAGTATCAAATCCCCTCATGAACCTTAGTAAGAGCCTGAGTGGCTTTAACTAGAGGCTGTTCCTGCCCTAACACAGAAGTGGAGTAGGCATGGGAAGCCAGCAGAAAGGCAGCCTGTGGATCTTCTGGAGTTTCCCCTAAGTGCCACCGAACCCTCAGCAATATTTGATGTAACAGGAAGATCCTGGCAAATGTCCACTTCTAAGGTGTGATTTGATTTGATTCACAGCTCAGCTCTGAAAATGAGTCTGCTTCCAGGGCATTAAAGAAACCCTCAGTGATCTGCTTCTAACACCACAGCTGTTTAACTTGGTGATTTCATTTGGTCAAAAAGAGGTGCCTAGAAATCTGAAAGGAAGATACGAGTAGCCAGAAAAGCATATGGAACTTTGAAAGGTTAGACATCTTGGTTATCTGGAAGTATGCACACATGTGCACCCCTCTGAGCTGCTCAAGGGAATCAAAGTGACAGAGAGGGGTCTGAGTTATTCAACTGTCTTTCAAAGTGGGGAATGAAAATATCCTTCTGAAGTGTGAGTCACATCTTCACACAAAAATATTGCTTCACATAAAACATGGAAGACTTAAAAGTTCAAGGCACTGAAGGAAATCAACCCTATAATGGAATGATTACTAAATTCTGCTAACTCAGAAGTTGATCTTGGGAAAGCAGGCTTAAAAATAAAATCAAAACTTAAAAAAAAAAAAGAAACAGCCAACAGAAAATGTCCCTGAGGGCAACTAGATGTTGGATTTCATATACAAAGTTTATAAAGCAGACATTATCAACATATCTAAAGAGGTGAAAAAAAACTACTCTTAATAGTGGGCCCAGATTCTTTCTTCACAGGCCCAGATGAAGGATCAATCAACAAAAGTTTTATGCAAAGGTCAGAGGACAAATATTTTAAGTTTCACGGACCATAAGGTCCCTAATCAATTTTCCCATTGTGGTATTAATGCACTCATTGACAAAACATAATTGAATGGCATGGCTATGTCTCAAAACTTTATTTACTAGAACAGGTTATAGGTTGGCAATCTCCGCACTAGAAGGTGGTTAGGCACTGGGAACCTGGGACACCATACAGACTTTATGGAGTGAAACTTAATGATATTACCTTAATCAACTCTCATTCAGCTGTGGCCTAAGAAATAAATGCTTATAATTTTATCATGTTAAGTTTTGGAGGTAGCTGGGTGGTGGTGGCACACACCTTTAATTTCAGCACATGGGAGGCAGAGGCAGGCAGATCTTTGTGAATTCGAGGCCAGCCTGGGCTACAGAGTGAGTGCCAGTATAGGCTCCAAAGCTACACAGAGAAACCCTGTCTCAAAAAACCAAAAAAAAAAAAAAAAAAAAAAAAAAAGATTTGGGGGTAATTTTTATTTTTTAAAATATGCCCTAACTATTAAAGAAGGCTTATGGGAGGGTCTTCAAAAAAACAAACAAAAAAACAAAAAACAAAACAAAAAAAACCCAACAACAACAAACACCTCATAGGGCTGGGAAGATGACCCCCCTCCCCGGGGTTGTGTAAAAGTTCTTGCTGTAGCTCAAACTGGCCACACCCTGTTACCAGATTGGTGACTATCCCAGTTGTCACAGCAGTGCTTTTATTCAGTCACAGGTGGAGGCATATTCAGAGACTCAAGGGGAAACATTGGGTAGAGTTTGGGGAGTCCTGCTGAGGAGAGGGAGGAGAGATTGTAGGAAACAGACGGGTCAGGAACACTGCAGGAAAATCCACAGAAACCACTAGCCTGGCTCATGGGAACTCACAGAGTCTGAACAAGAATGAGGGTGCCTGCATGGGACTGACTTAGGCCCTGCGCATATGTGACAGTTGAGTAGCTTGGTCTATTTGTGGGACTCCCTGACAGTGGGAGCAGGGGCTGTCTCTGGTACTTTGGCTGGTTCTTGAGAACCTATTCCTCAGCTTGAATAAAAGGGGAGACGCTCGGTCTTATGGCAGCATGATATGCCATGCTTTGCTGCACCCCATGGGAGGCAGGCCCCTATCTGAGCAATTTCAGAGGAGGGGTATATTGGGGGGAAGTAGAAAGGAGGAGGGGGAGGGAGAGGAGGAAAGGGAGGAGAAGCTGTAGTGGGGATGTAAACTAACCAATTTTATATATAAAAAAGTTCTTGCTATACAAGCAAGAAAACCTGACTTCAGATCTCTAGAGCCTATGCATACCTGTACGAAGTAATTGTGCGTGTGAAATCTCAGCACTTCTAGGCAAGATTATAGGCAGAAACAGGTGAATTCCAAAAGCTTGCAAACCAAAGCTTATAGAGACCAAGAGTGGCTGCTTCAAACAAGGCAAGAGGTGAAAACTGACACCAAAATGATGCTCCTTTGACCTCCACATGGGCATTGTGGCTTTATACTCTATCTGTATTTGTTCTGCACACATGCATGTGAGAGTTCACACACAGGCCTTACAGAGATGGTAGCATTCATTTTATTCCTTGAGAGGTAAGTCACTGTATTGGTAGTCAAGGTGACGGGTATTCTAAAGACAACCCATATGAACCAAACAGAAGAAGATGGGAATGTAATATTTTTGCAATGGAAAATGGATGTAAAAATGGCCACCAGGAAATAGAAACTAGGAAGTGAACAAAGCAAAGGGAAGAGGAATAGAATTTCACTGTATTCTTTGTGGCCCAGCTGTCTGCTATCATACCTTACATTTCTCTCTATTTCTATACCTTGACTCAAGTGGAACCCTTGACATTTATTCTCTCCCTGTCTAAATCCCACTCTTCCTTTGGGATATTATGAAACGTTTATTTGCTCCACTGTACAGAGAGGTAATAGGCCCTTTTGGCAAGAGTACAAATGTGTTTGTTTAATATTTGGCATGTGGGGAATAAACCCAGGATCTCAAAACAAGATCTGGCTTCTAGGCAAAGATAAAAGCCAGGCCTACTATTAGTAAAGCAGTAAAACTCAAAAGCACAGCTAAAGAACCCTTTGGTACGATTTCATAAAGACTAAATTGGTGCTTCCTAGATCCTTTATATAAGAATATGTTGACAACTCCTTCTGTTAAACATTAGAAAAGGCTAGCCTGTCCAGGAGGCCAAGGAAAAAAAGAGTCAGACTATGACACTGGTTTAATGGAAAGCAGGAAGTATTTACAAGGATTCATAAGAGGCCAATTAATTTTTAAAGGAACTATTTGTAGCTTGAATTGAAGGAACTGAGTGAACATCAGAGGAAAATAAAATAAATGATCCAATAAATAGTAGGCAAAAGATATAAAGAGATAAACAGCAAATAAACATACAAAAATATTCACCATCACACAGTAATAGGAAACACATTTAAAAAAACAACACATACCCACTAAAATCAAAACACTGACAATACCAAGTCACTGTTCTACTGAGGATGTAGAACAAGAACCCTTGCTCATTTCTGGTTTTAAAAAAGGTATAGCACCAGGCGTTGGTGGTGCACACCTTTAATCCCAGCACTTGGGAGGCAGAGGCAGGTGGATCTCTGTGAGTTCGAGGACAGCCTGGTCTAAAGAGCGAGTTCCAAGACAGGCTGCAAAGCAGTACAGAGAAACCCTGTTTCAAAAAAGGGATAGCTACATTGCAAGATGGTTTGGTTGTTCTTACAAAGGCAACACAGTTTTAACATACAGTTTAGTAATGATACTCCCACTGATGTGCTCAAATGAGTTAGAAACTCACATCTACACAAAAACATACATGTGAATGCTTATAGTAACTTTACTCACTAATTCCCCTAAGCCTGAATCAACCTGGTATCCTTCAGTGAGTGAAAGGATAAATATTGTGGTACATCTAAAAACGGGGTATATTTCAGCACTAAAATAGAATTGATACCAAATTATGTTATTGATAAAAGACAAATTCGTCTTTCTAATTGAAAGAAAGTCAATTTGAAAGCCTACATTTGATATGTTTCAATGCTATACCATTCTAGGAATTACAAAATTATACAGCTTCCAGCAGTTGGCAAGGGGTTTAACATGTTAAAGCACATGGGACTTTTTAGGGCAATAATACTCTTCTGTATGATGCTATGATGGCTGCAACATTATAGTGTGAATTCAACAAAACTGTATAGTATAAAAATGAATCTGAAATTTTGGACTGGACATCATTTAATGGTAACATATTAGTACTGGCTCATCAATTGTTAACTGATTTACCAAAACAACATAAGAGGCTAGTAATAAGAGAAATCATAGTCAGAGGAGAAGGTAAATAGCAGTACAGGGAAACTGTATTTTCTGTTTAATTTTTCTACATGCCCCAAACTGCTCAAATAATGTTTATTAATTAAAAGACAAAATACACAAAAGATAATTATGTTCTACAAAGTAGAGGACATCAATAAAGGTACAGAAATAGTAAAAATACAAATTGTATAGTTGATAACTGAACTGAACGTTTCACTCTAAGAATATATTTCAATTGACAAACAAAAGAATTGGTTTTCTTGACAAATCAAGAATTAGTTTTCTTGACAAATCAGTAGAGATTATCCACAAGTGAAAAAGTAAAATACATAAAGAAAAGTGAATGGAGTCTCAAAGACTTGTGGGAAACCATTAAACCAATGATCTATGCATAACAAAGCCCTAAAGAAGGATAAGAGGTAAAAAAAAGAGTAGGAAGTATCTGAAAAAAGACAATAGCAATAAATACTCCAATTTTCATAAAATATTACTCACAAAATACCAACTAAGAAGCTGTTCAAAAAACAACACCTACACACATCATACCTACACACACCACATACACCTATGAAAGTCAAATACAAAGAGAGAATTCTGAAACCAAGAAGAGATAAACAACTTATATAAAACTGGGCATGGATGTCCACACCTGTGACCCTAATACTCAAGGGGCAGAGACAAGATTATTTACTGCCAGTCTAGGCCAGCCTAAGCCACATAGTGAGTTCTAGACCAGGCTGGGATGCAAAGACTTTGCCTCAAAGTTTACACCTCAAAAGAAGAAAGAAAAAGAATTCTCAGTAAAATGAAGACTAGACTGCTTACCATCAACCTGGGAGGCTAGAATACAATAGAAATGATCTATTCAAAAGATGTTAACCAACAAAAGTATCTTGAAAAACCTAAAAGCTAAAAGCATACTAAATGGGATCAATGGTATACGTTGCTTAAAAACAATACAAAATTATGCCAGTGTGAAATACCATATCACGTGAATAAAAATGGCTAAACTAAACATAAACATAAATAAGCTGGATAATGTGGATCATGCCACTAATCCCACTACTCAGGAGGCTGAAGTAGGATTGCAAGTTCATGGCCAGCCTGAAATACATTGCAAGTTAAAAGACAGTCTAGGGTACAAAGTGAGGTCCTGTCTCAAATTCAGACTGACTAACTCTCTCTCTCTCTATCTCTGTATGTTTGTATGTATGTATATGTATATTCATTGTGGTGGTTATAAAAATGGGAACTCTCACATATAATGTATTCTACTAAAAATAACTTCCTATAATGTTAAAATCATAATACTACTCAGCAACTCCACCCTTAAACAGGTTCTCAAGAAAACAGAAACATTTCCAAAGATTTCACACATATGCTCTTACTAGCAGTATTTAAAGTACCAAAAAACTCTTACCATTTGTAGTCACTCCCTATCACCTTCTCCATCCCACTCAGATTCTAGACGACTACCTGTATTTATCACCATAAATTGGCTTATTTCAGACTTTCATATAAGTGAAATCTTACCAGATGTGTTGTGTTGGACTCCCTTCATTTGGCATAGTGTTGTCAAGGTGTACACATGGAATAGCATGAATCACCATTTCATTTCTCCTTATTGCCTTATAATATGCGTGCTGACAATCTTATGACAACTTGACACACAAACTACTGAAAATAGGAAACCTCAGCCACAACAAGATCTGGCTGTAAGACATTTTGTTAATTGGTGACTGATGGAGGGACCCACCCATTGTACATGGTGCCATCCCTGCGATTGTCCCTGTGATTGTGGTCCTGGGTTCTGTAAGAAAGCAGGCCAAGAAAGCCATGAGGAACAAGCCGGTAGGCAGCATTCCTCCATGCCCTCCGCATTAGCTCCTGCCTCCAGGTTCCTGCTCTGCTTGAGTTCCTGTCCTGACTTCCTACAGTGATGAACAGTGATATGGAAGTGTAAGCCAAATAAACCTTTTCCTCCCCAACTTGCTTTTTTGTCATAGTGTTTTGTTACAGCAATACAAACACTAAGACAATTATGCCACTGTATAAATATATTCCATTTAATTATCAATTTGTAAGCAGTGATGTTTTTAAACAATTTGGATGATTATGAATAATATCACTGGTTATGTATATGAACAGCACTCGTGAGACCATTTTAGTATTCATGGGTGGATATCTATGGGTAGAATTACTGGGCATGTGGTAAATCTATGTTCAACATTTTAAAGAACTACCTAACTGTGCTCCAATGCAGTATAGCACTTTACATTCCAAACAGCAGTCCATTGGGTTTTCAAGATCATGTATCTTCCTGAATTGTTATTAGCAACCTTTTAAATGGTAGCAATGATAGCAGATATGAATGGATAGTATCCTATCATGGTTTGGGGTTTAATTTCCCTAGAAACAAACAATGCAGAAAGCTTTTCAAGTGCTTATTTGGTCATTTCATAATCTTGTTTGGAGAAGTACCTATTGCAATCTGTCCTTAATTCAAAGGCATAGAGACTCATTGCTACATTTACTCTAAGACTTAGGAAGTTTCAGATTTACAGTTTTGTTCTCTGATCCATTCTGTCTTAATTTTGTGTTTTAAAGGAAGAGTTCAAGTACACCTCTTACATATGGTTATCCATGTCCCAGAACCATTTGTTGAAAAGACTTTAATCCCTTACTGAATTAACTTCTATTCCTGCTGAAAATCAATGAATAATATATGTTAAGGTTTAGTTCCATACTCTTGGTACCATTACTGTTGTGAAATATTAGTTTCAGACGTGTTACATTTGTTTATGCTGTGGAACATTTGTTTAATGATGCAAAGATATGCATTCTTTTAATGTTGCATTATACTCTGTGAAGTTGTGTTACTTTGCCTGCTTATAAAATACCTGATTGGTCTAATAAAGAGCTGAACAACCATTAGCTGGGTAGGAGAGAGAGCGGATAGGAAGGTGGCAGACAGAGAGAATAAATAGAGAAAAAGAAAAGAAGGAGGAGCGAGAAAAGGAGGAGAGGAGGATGCAGGGGACTTGTTATCCAGCTACATAGCCAGATACGGAATAAGAAGGAAAGAAAAGATATACAGAAACAGAGACAGGTAAAAGCCCAGAGGCAAAAGGTAGATGGGATACTCTAAGTTACATCTCTGTGTGATTATTTGGTAGCTGGGTTCTGGGCTACCCAAAGAGTAAAGGGGGGGGGGGAGAGGAAGAAACAAAGAAAATCAAACAACACATTACATTCATATATATCTATTCTAATGCTTTGATCACAATGGTGTTTACTATAGCTGTATAGTACATTTTAAAATCAGGGAGCCCTACTTTTATACTACAATTTTTCTTTGCTTATTTTACTTTTGTTTTTGAGACCATCTCATAGTCTAAGCTGTCATGGGAATCAGGATCTTCCAGCTTCAGCCTCTTGGGTGGTAGGATTATGAGCATGCACCATCTTGCCCAGCTTTCACTTATTTGTATTTTCATATGATTTTTATTACCTACATTTTTAATACCTTTCATTTACTCAGCTTCTGAAAATTAACAATGTCAAAGTTCCTACGTGATTTAAAACTCATTTGACACCTCAAATTTTACCAGCTTAAGAAGATAAAAATGATGTCCATGGCTTAAGTAGATGGAAAGTAGCAGCTTCTATTTTGTAAATACAGACAGACAAAATGATGTTTGCAGGCCAAATGTCAATTGATGCACACTATTTACATTAAACCATATGATGGAAGCCCCAATTACCTATTGATAGTATATTCAAACTATTAGAAAAATATTCAAGAGGAAGAAGAGAAAAAGTCCCAGATATAAATTTGTAATAGCAAGTATTCTAACTGTATTCATAACCACCTCTGAAGTATTCATAAATCACATTCATCTGCAAAGAAAGTGGCTTGAAACAATTTAACATTTGAATTGTTAGAGAGTGAAATGAACTAGCTTATTTAAGCAACAAAGCTTAATTCTTGTGAGTTGTTTTTTTTTTCCCCTCTGACTTTTACTTCAAGGCTAATACCATTTCCATGTGGCACGGATTTGGGTACTCACAATTATAAAAGGATATTTTGTTTTCTGAGCACAACCCAGCCCCATCTAGAAAGTAACACAGGTTGTTTATTTTATGGCAAGTACCCTTAAGGCTATTTTATTCATTTTTTTCTTTTTTGTATCAAGCACTGATTTTAGAAATAGAATATAGCTTTAACTGTGAAGGAAAGATAGGGCAAAGGTTAATATTTCTTTGTGTGTAACCTCTCTATAAAATAATGCACTTAAAATATCTTAAAAGCACAGCACAATAAATAGTGATTAGGAGACAGAGTTGAGCTAGAAAATAGAAAAAAGACAAAAAGTACAAAGAAACACTTCTTTCAAACACCAGAAGTTTACTGTAAAAGTGTAGAGAGCCTCGTAGTGCCACGCCTTAAAGTGGTGCTGGCTTCTGCCTTACACCTTCCCACTGGTGAAGACTCTCTGGGTAAACAAGTCCTTAATTAGTTCAGTCTGTTCAGCCTGTCTGCTTCCGCATTAGAGTAGCCTATCTGCAGGGTCCATGTGGCTCACTGGGGTTGGTTAGCTCAAGGGTATTTAAGCCTGTGCAGGGGTCCTCTCTCTCTCTCCCTCTCTCTCTCCCCCCCTCTCTCTCTCTCCCTCCCTCCTTCCCTCTTTCCCTCCCTCTTTCCCTCCCTCTCCCTCCCTCCCTCCCTCCCTCCCTCCCTCCCTCCCTCCCTCCCTCCCTCCCTCTCTCTCTCTCTCTCTGCGGGCCAGAAGCAACATGTTTAAAGGATCCTGATTAAAACTGCATGAAGAAGATCTACCCGGAGTCGTGTCTTCCTTGCTGGCGAGGGCAGGCACGTACAGATGATGGCCCATACAGGGAATTTTTCAGATCAGAATTTCTTGCAGTCAGGGCAGCGCTGGCAAGTTCCCAAGGTAAGTTGGGACCAAATTTAAGGCCCTCGGTAAAGAGGCAATGAGGTCTCCAGTTAGGAGCTATAAAGTCCCAGGTAAGTTGGGACCGAGTTAAAGACCATGTAAAAAAGCAGCAATAAAGTCTCAGGCATTGAGCAAATGGTTGTAACAAACTGAAATTAAAATTTTTAAGATGGGGACTTTTCAGTCTCATCCAATTTTTCTGGCTCTTCAGGAGCTACTTTTGTCAAAGAAACTTAAAATAAAGAAAAGCACACTAGAAAGATTCCTGAGCGAATGCAATGCCATTGCACCTTGGTTCGAAGTTTCAGGAGACCTCACGCTAGCGTGCTGGGACAAATTAGGCAGGGATCTTGACTTTGCTTGGGAACAATGGACGCTAAAGTCCAGAGTCCGACCTGTTTGGAAGTTAGTGCGAAGTTGTATCGAAGACAAGAGGTACTGTAAAGAGGCGATGGAAAAAGGAAAAGCTACGCTAGAAATGTTGCAAGAAGAAAGATCAGAAGATGTTGAGAGCACAGGAGAGTCAGGTACGGACGAAACAGATTCTGAGGAAGAATTGCAAACCCTCGTAGAAAAGGTTTAGAAACAATCCCTTAAGTGGCAGAGGGGGAAGGGAGAGGAGAAATGGCGATGTGGGGAAGGGAGGGACCCTCCTGGAACAATGCCTTTGGTGCCTTCTCCTGATCAAAGTGAGGAAGGGCCGGGCCCAGGTACAGGGCGTTCTTTTTGCCCTGAGGTCTGGAAAGCCATATGAAATGACTTAAGTCTTGAAAAAGTAAATCCGATTGCCATAAAAGCATGGAAGTCATTACCCAATAAGGGAGAGGTGAATGGTACCCTCACTAAGATACTACAAGGCCCAATAAAACCATTTTCAGATTTTATGGCCTGTTTGGTAGAGGCTGCAGAGAGAGATTTTGGCATTACAGCAGCCATAGTTGCAGCTATCTCTTTTGCAGTTGTGGGTTCAGTCACGGCTGCCGTGGCTATGAGCACATCGTTGCAAACAGCCTCTAAGCTAAATGAGTTGTCCAAGAATGTGGCTACTGCCTTGGATACTCAATCCACAATTGGTGCTCAACTAAAAGGAGGCTTAATGATTGTAAACCAAAGAATTGATCTGGTGCAAGAGCAAATAGATACCTTGTGGCAGCTGGCCCAATTGGGATGTGAAATAAACTATCCAGGTTTGTGTGTTACCAGCATTCAGTATAAGAACTTTACACGTGCTGCTAATTTGTCACGACAGTTGTCTAGCTATCTTTTAGGAAAATGGTCTGCTGACTTTGATGACCTGATGGCACAGCTGCATGCGGCCATCGTTGCAGTGAATTCGACGTGTGTGGATGCGGGACTGGCTGCCAGATTGTCATCGTGGTTCCCATTGCCATGGATCATCTGAAAGAGTGGGCGGGAATGGGAGCCATGGCCGTACTCTTGTTGCTTATCTCCTTCGTGGGCCTATGGTGCCTTTGCAAGATGAGGTTTGCTCAGAAGCAGTATGCAGCTATGGTTGTCCAGGCATTTACAGCCATTGGGGCAGGACAGTCTCCCCAAGCATAGCTCACAGTCATGAACAAGTATTGATCCTTCGTGCTCAGGTTGTATGGCTTAGCACTGCACTCCGAGTTAGCTCTGGAAATGAGCAACTCCAAGAAGGGCAAGTCTGGTTGCATGTTGGTTGGTGTCCGAGGCCCCACCTCCAGGAAAAAGATGCCGGACGGGTGTGGCACTGACTTGGCTGACTACCAGGATTCAGGGTCATTACAATGTCCACTGCTAATGTCCACAGCTTTACTGGAGACCAGACTACTACCCTTGCCTGTTGTGTTATTAAAACAAAAAGGGGGAACTGTCGAGAGCCGAATAGTGCCACGCCTTAAAGTGGTGCTGGCTTCTGCCTTACACCTTCCCGATGGTGAAGACTCTCTGGGAAAACAAGCCCTTAATTGGTTAAGTCTGTTCAGCCTGTCTGCTTCCGCATTAGAGTAGCCTATCTGCTCAAGGGTATTTAAACCTGTGGAGGGGTCCTCTCCCTCCCTCCCTCCCTCCCTCCCTCCCTCCCTTCCCCCCCCCTCTCTCTCTCTCTCTCTCTCTCTCTCTCTCTCTCTCTCTCTGCGGGCCAGAAGCAACATGTTTAAAGGATCCTGATTAAAACTGCATGAAGAAGATCTACCCGGAGTTGCGTCTTCCTTGCTGGCGAGGGCAGGTGCGTACATATAAGGCACCCCATTTATACTCCATAATTAAAAATAGACTGCTGACTTTAATTCTAACAAAATTTCTGGTTTCCTAACTCAGAAATAAATCTATTTCCCTTGAGCTAAAATATACATTTGTAATTATAGTCACAGAAAACACACTTTCTTATGATTTAAATAATGTATTACATTTACTTATAGCGTGTGTGTGTGTGTGTGTGTGTGTGTGTGTGTGTGTGTGTGTGTGAATGAGAAAGGACAGTTTCCTTTTCCACCAGGGATCAAAAATCAGGATGTCAGGCCTAGTGGCAATTGCCTTCACCTAGAGACAGATGCCTCTAGTCTCTAGCTAATACTAGCTAGTATTTCCTTTTTTTGAGACAGGGTTTCTCTGTATTGCTTTGGGGCCTCTTGGAACTTGCTCTGTAGACCAGGCTAGCCTCAAACCTGCAGAGATCTGCCTGCCTCTGCCTCCCCACTGCTGGGCTTAAAGGCATGAGCTACCTATGCACCAATGCCTGGCCTTCTTTTCCATATTCTTAAGGCAAAGAAAAATCAGTCATGTGGGTTTAACTACTATTTCTGTTTGTATCAGTATACACAATAAATAGCTAATTCTTTTTTCCTTTTTTCTTTGTTTAAATTTGACTTTGGAGAAAAATTAGTAGAACACAGATGATATTAAATAGGAAAGGGGAACCTGGGGAGGAAAATTAAAGAGGTAAGGAGAGGGTAATACAAAAGAACACACACACACTCATACATACACACACACACTCATACACACACACACTCGTACACACACACATACACACACACTCATACACACACACTCATACACACACACACTCATACACACACACATACACACACTCATACACACACACACACTCATACATACACACACACACACAGACACTCATACACACATGCATGCATACACACTCAAATACTGGTCATGGGTTGTCAAATAAACAACCCAGTGCCAGGCTTGTATTCAGTAGGTTGTTTAAAAGAAGACACCAAGTCGGGAAAGGTTAGGAGGTGATTTGGGAGGAGTAAGGAGGAGGAATAGGGGTGAATATATAAAACTAAATTGTATACATGTATGAAGTCCTCAAATAATATACTACTACTAATAAAAAATGTACCTGATGAAAACAAATCTCCTTTATTTTTTAAAATATGGACTGAATCCAGGGATATGTCCTTGCTATGTAAGTACAGTAATACTGAGCCATATCTCTAGCCTTTTTATTTTTTAATTTATATTACAATCTTGTTTTACATATCAACCTCAGTTCTCTCTCCCTCCCCTCCTCCCCTGTCCCTCAGCAACCCCCATCCCACCCCCTTTCTGCTCCCCAGGGAGGGTGAGGCCTTCCATGGGGGCTAATCAAAGTCTGTCACATCATTTGAAGCAGGGCCTAGGCCCTCCACATATGTCTAGGCTGAGAGAGTATCTGTCTATGTGGAATGAGCTCCCAATGTCCATTCTTATACTAGGGACAAATACTGATCCACTACCTTATGCCCCATAGACTGCCCGGTCCTAACTGACACCCACGTTCAGGGGGTCTGGGTCAGTTCTTAGAATGGCTAAAATAAAAAACACCAACAACAGTGACAGTTTATGTTGGAGAAGATGTGGAAAAGGGGGTACGCTCCTCAACTGCTGGTGGGAGTGGTAAACTCATCCAGCCACTTTGGAAATCAGTATGGCGGTTCCTCAGCATAATGGGAATCAATCTGCCTCAAGATCCAGCAATTTAACTCTTAGGCATATATCCAAAGGATGCACACTCATACAACAAGGACATCTGTTCAACTATGTTCATAGCAGTGTTGTTTGCAATAGCCAGAACCTGGAATCAACCTAGATGGTCCTCGACTGAAGAATGGATACAGAAAATGTGGTACATTTACACAATAGAGGAGGATTACTCAGTGGAAAAAAAACAATGAGATTTTGAAATTTGCAGGCAAGTGGATGGAACTAGAAGAAACTATCCTCAGTGAGGTAACCCAGTCACAAAAAGACAAACATGGTATGTGCTCACTCATATAGGGATATTAGACATAGAGCAAAGGATTACCAGCCTACAATCCATACCACCAGAGAAGCTAAGAAGTAAGGAGAACTCTATGAGAGACATACATTATTTTTTAATTCTTAAACAGGGTCTCCCTTAGTTACACAGGCTGTGCTTAAACTTGCAAATTTTTTGCCTCATCTTTCCAGGTAGCTGGGGTTACAGGTCCCAGCTCTATCATCTTTTATTTGCAATTGTAGAGTTAGAAAACCTATTATTCTATCAAGTAGAATAAGTGATTCTGGAAATTGATATTTATAATTTAAAATGTAGAAATTAAGACAAAAATCATGAACTAATTAGATACAATTTCATATGCTTTGACAATCTGTCAAAAATACGTGACTATTTAAAAACCAGTTCTACTTTTCAGACATTCTAGAGCAGTCATTCTCAACCTTCCTAATGCTGTGACCTTTTAATACAGTTCCTCATGTTACGTCCCTACCATAAAATCAATTCATTGCTACTTTATAACTGCAATTTTGCTACTGTTGTGAATTATAATATAAATATCTATGTTTTCTGGTGGTCTTAGATGACCCCTGTGAAAGCGTAGTTCAACCCCCCTCCCCAAAACAGGTTGCAGCCCACAGGTTGAGAACCACGGTTGTGATTCATTTGTGATGTAATTTAAAATAAAGGGATCTAGTAATGCTTTCTACTCTTGGGGCCTTTTTGCCTCAAGCTAAAAGAGCCAAATTTTCCTATATTTAGTATCTTTAAAATCCATCTAGTAATATTTCTTTATTATACATATCAAAATTCAACACCAATATGTTTTTAAGCAGTTAGTCAGAATTTTATAAAATGTGTTCATGCACCCAGGTTTTAGTGTAACTTATTAAACCATGGAACATTGTAATTGATACCTAGTTAAAATTTGGACAGAGTTGGGGCTTATACATAATCCCAATTACTTTTGGAAGCATTTGTCCTTTTATAACATATGTTTAGGTCCTCATGGGTCCTATGACAAAGGACATACTTCCTGAAGTCCTTCCTATGCTCAGATTTAGATTTATTGATTTAGATTTGTAAAGTTTTGTAGCATAAAAGTCACTGGATTTATTAAAGTTATGCTATACATTCTTCTCATTGTGTAGGTAAGTTGATTATAAATATAAATGAATGAAGCAACCACTTCTGTAATTTAGAAATCAAATTGCACTGTTGTTTTTTAAGTGCTAGGCTATAATGCTGGACATTACCCGTGCTAAACAAGTACCTCTATCACTGAGATTTGTCCCCACCACATCTCTTGCATTAAAGGGCTTTCTCATCACAAATTTTATGATGAATATTGAATATGCAGATAATGCTAAATTGGGTCAACATTCTTCACCACTACTAAGATGAAAATCTTCAGTTATGAGTTGGTGAGATGGCTCATCAGGTAAAGATGCCTGCTTCCAAAGATGATGACCTGAGTTCAATCACCAGGGCCCGTATGGTGGAAAGAAAGAACTCCCACAAGTTGTCCTATGGTACACTAAGACATGTGTGTTCATGCAAAAGCATACATGTGCATGCATGAGCATAAGCACAAACACATACATATACACAGTGACTTAAAAGTCAGTGAAAATAAAACATGAGCATTCAAAAACATATTTCTATGCAAACTGCTATACTGATACTGATTACTAAGTATTCTTGATGCACCTATATTAAAGCATCTAAAATGAGTAAGAAAAACTAGAAATCCTTAGCATTCTGGTACATCTAGAGAAATGGTAAACCTTTTGAAACAAAATCTTTTCTTAACAATGGAGGTTACTCAGCTACCAGAGGCATGTGAGGCTTCCAAGAAAAATTTGTTATTCTTCCCACGTTAGAGAGGCAAATACATTAAAAGAAAGGAAAGGATACTCAGAATACTGGATCTAACACATTAAATCTGAAAGAAAAAAGGATAGGACAAATTTGGTATAAGCAAGAATATTGAGAGTATCAAGAGAGTAATTATCATGACTGATTAAATTTTATTTAAGGAATGTTCTGACTTAAAAAAAAAAACTCTTAAAAAATATGTGTATGGAAAGAAAAATTCTTCCTGGCCTAGATGAGGATTCTCCACCTGCTACTGAGATGACACACATATATTAAAACACTGTGGTTTATTGGAGAAAACACTTAATCTAGTAATACTTGCATTATAACTGAATTAGCATTTCAGTCTCTATAGTGATAAAGGGTTCTATATGTCAATCTAAATAAAACAATATAACCAGCAAAGTCAATGTTGATTATTTACCTTTGACTCTCTAATAAAATACAAACAGTTAAATTTGGTACATTTTATAAATATGTAAAGACACAGAGTTCCTGAATTTTGAATTGAAAAATTCATTTGAATTCAATTAGTCTACATTTCCTGTAAAGGCATATTAAAGATCGGGTCCTAACTCCTCTTTCTTCAGAGTATTTATTATCGCCAATATTTTTGTAATTTAAAGCTTATAGAAAAACATTCTGTACTTTTGAAAATGATTTTATTGACTTATTCTGTGTGTACAGAAATCATAGGGCAAACCTGTGGAGTTAGTTCTCTTCTTTCATCCTTACTTAGGTTCCAATCACATTTAGGCTGCCAGGCTTGGGTGACAAGTCCCTGTACCTCCTAAGCCCTCTCCCCTAATATTTTGCTAGTAAATGCCTATGCCACTATTTTGCCTAGGACCAAATTATGTTAATAAAGCTGCACAATTTGGCATCAAAAATATTTAATATGGTTTTAAAATTGCTGTATCTGTAGTAACAAGAAAAAACTTTTCAAATTTTCATTTTATGTATATGGGTGCTTTGCCTGAATATTGTATATATGCACCATGAGCATGCAATAACTTCAGAGACCAGAAGAGGGCGTCAGGTCCCCTGAAACTGAAGTAACAGGTGGTTGTCAGCTAACCACTGCGGGTGCTAGGAAATCAATCAAGATCCACTGTAAGAACAGCCAGTACTCCTAACCATTGAGCCATCTCTCCAGTCTCAGTAAGATAGAACTACAAATGTTCTCTTAAATTTTCAAACATAGATTGAGTTAAAAGTCAAGCTGTATGAAAATACAAGGTGTGCTTACTGAAAAACATCATATACTGTAGAAAGATCAAATTACAGTATTTCTTAAACACTCTAAGATCCTTAATTTTCCCTTCTGTGCATAGTATAGAGCATATAATTTCTTTAGATTTAGGCTTTTACAATAATAAATATAGGTATGAATAGTAAAATTACTATGGATACCCTTTTGAAAGAATAGGCTATTCTAAATACAAGCTTCTCTTCAAAATGATGTGATTGCTATAGAAATTACCTCTGTACTAACATCACATTGAGTTGAAGCTGCCCGGCACTTGAGTCTAAGTTTTGCCACCAGTTGCTCAAAGTCTTTCACCTCATTGAAACGAAAAGCTGTTTTTCCTTTGATGCTAATGATGACAGATCTGTTGGAGTCATCAGTTTTATCTACAGCTAAGACCTGGGGAGTAAAAAGATAAAGAAGAGAATCACATTTCCTCCTAGTGCTTACTCTATCATGGCTGAAAGTTTTAGTCTGTAGTATAACTTACTGAGAGATTTGTGCTAATGATGATACAAATCTCAGTTCAAGTTACTTCAGTTTCCAAGGAAAAAGCTAAAGTAACATGGCCTTTAAAACTGATAACATAAACAAAATATTCAGTGATAAGTTCTAATTTTTGGCTGACATGAAAGTTACCAGTTCTATTATTTCTGAACAAGTACATCAAATGTGATAGTCTTTTGCAACCATATCTTAAGGGTCAGAATGATCAAGCTTATTTTGTGTCACCCTAAAAACCCTAAACCTCTATCTGCTTTTAAAATTTCTACCACTTTGATTTTTTTTTGCAAAGCTTTTAAAGGGAATTTAAAAATATTTCACAAGCTAGTATTTTTAACTTGAAGAGGAATTTTGTACTTAAATGATTATTTTAAATTGCTAAGAGGATACATTTACTGAGCTTTTTACTAATTCACAGAATTAAAGAGTATTCCATATAATAAAAACTTCTATGACCCCAATTTTGTATTACCTCTCGTAATGGAATGATTACACTACATAGATTCCCATCCTGGCTAGCAAAGCAGATGTAGTTTTCTGAAATGCACATTTTTCCATGAGTACTGAAGTGGCTGAATGGTACCCATAAGAAACACTCATGTACTTCTTTTAAAGTTTCTTCTTTGGGTAGCCTAAAAAAGGCTTTGAATTGCTCACTGTGGGCCCGATATTCCAAACCTCTGTAGAAAAGACAAAAGTGGAAGGAGGGGGCTCAAATGACAAATTATAAAGTATGCACACATCTATATGCAATATCTATATTGACTAATCTATATAAACTATAAAGCAGAAACATTAACAACAAGTAGTATGTTCTTCAATGAATTCTTACATGGAAAAATAATGTAACACAGATTTCTGATAATTTATTGTTTTTTCCAATTTCATTTTACTCATAGATTAAGCTGCACAAAAGTTAGAGATACTATAGGTCTCAAAATAACATGTTAGGGGTGATTGTTTGAAGGGCTAGTAGTATAACACACTAATAATGTGTTACTATGTCTAAAACCAACCTTAGAATACAGTAATGTACATATTTGGTAATTAGAAAATCAAGCACTTACACAAATAAAAGTAGATAATAAAAATTGGTGGCATTAAAGTTTAAAGAGGAAAAGTAGACTATAAAACAGTATATTAAGATTCAGTTAGGCAAAATTTTACATGATTGTTTAAAAACATCCAAGATTGGAGTAGAACCAAACAACACTGCTTGCACCATGCTGGGCATAGGACAAGAGTTGTTAAACAGAGATGAATCTTGTCAACTGACAGATAAATATATAAACTCAAAGCTGTTGCTCTAAATACCATGATATTTCTAGGGCCACTAACTAAATACCTTGTGCTAAGCAGCAAATGCCATCTGGGGTAGTAAGGAAATTATGCAAGTTCTAACTCAAATCCAACAAAATTGAAACTAAATTCAGCCTTCCTGAACCTACTGTTTGAAAGTGTAGTATTTCATCATGTCTAACAAAATAATCCTGATATATCCAGAAACCATGTAAAGCTTTACTCAAGTTGTAATTTGGTGGGCTGTTTCACTTTTATTTAAATGGATGACTGATCACAGTCTATTTGTGTGGATAGAAAATTTTCTGTGATATATTATTATAAAAGGAAAAGAAGTATTCTGTGTTAAGCCCTATTTTTGCAAACATTTTCAAATTTATGTAATAAAACACATGAATGGATATATACTAAATGCTTGCAATTATGCTTCCGGATTGTTTCCATCCTAGAGCATATTTGTAAAGCAAACAGAAGCAATAAATATGCTCTATTAAAAATGAGATCTGAAGAATTTTTCAGTAAATTTATTCTTTTACTTACTAGAAAAACAGATTTAGATATATGTGTCTCAATATGCTCAATCAAAGCCATATAAAGACAAAATTTACTATACCTCATTTAAAGATTTGCTAATGGACACCTCATTGACTGATGCTCTCTTGGATTGTATTTTAAGGTAAATGAATTTACTTTTTAAATGATTTTTAAAATTTTGGCTTTTTTCCTTTTATCTTTATTTGTACATATATGGGTGTTTTGCCTGTATATGGGTCAGTGTACCATATGCACACAGTATCTGAAGAGTCCAGTAGAGGGTGTGGATTCCCCTGGGACTGGAGTTACACAGATGGTTGTGAGCCACTACATGGGTGCTGGAAATTGAACCCAGGTCTTTTGGAAGAGCAGCCAGTGCTGAGCTATCTCTCTGGCCACCAAGTTTTATATTTAATTAAAAATATTATATCACCTTTCCCTTTCCCATCCCATCATCCTCTGTGAAATTCATGGCCTCTTTTGCTTTAGTATATATTCATGCATGTATGTACACACACATATGATAAATACATTAATATGACTTGCTTAGTCTGTTTAGTATTACTTGTATGTGTATGATTTTAGGGCTAGCTACTTGGTGTTCAGTAACCAATTAGGGTCTCATCCATAGGGACAACTACTTCTCCCTTTCTCAGCAGTCATTAGTTTCTTGTATGTCTTCACCTAGGGGTAGAGTCCTGTGAGGGAAAATTATTTTTAAAAGAATGTTTCTAGTGGCCAATCAAGGAAAAATTACAAAAGTAAATGCCTAACAATAATGCACTATGAAATGAATGTGCATGTGTATGTAGATGTTTGAGACCAGGGCACGTGATTATATATATAATTTTCTATTGTATGAATGTTTAGCCTGTAGCACGTGATTTATATATATATATATATATATATATATATATATATATATATATATGTATGTATATATATATTTTTTTCTATTGTATGAATGTTTAGCCTGTAGCATGTGATTATATATATATATATATATGTATATATATGTATATATATATTTTTTCTATTGTATGAATGTTTAGCCTATAAGTATATCTGTTTGCACTTGTGTACCTGATCCTTACAGAGGTTAGAAGAACAAATTAGATCTCCTGGAACAGGAGATACAGGCAACTGTGAGCCACTGGATGGTTGTTGGGAATCAAACCCAGGTCTCCTATAAGAGTAGCTGGTGCTCTTAACTTCTGAGCCATCTCTCTAGCCCTGAGCCTTAAATTCTCAATGAAAGAGGTCCATTTATAAATGATGCAGACAAAGTAATCTTTATGCATCTGAATTTTGGCAATAGTTGAGAAACTGTTTGAGAAATAACTGACCAGTCACCCAATCAGCATCAACAACCTCAGCATCATTTGTCTACAGAGTTCTGTCTATTCACAGAACCCTGGATTAGGTTTCTTGTAATCTTGCCCCTAATGGCTCTTTACTAGCTAATTCTGGAGCCTTTCCTTTCCACCTCCCCTTTGGCAAGACCCTTTCAGTCAATGTCTAAGTGTTGAGGAGAATGAAAGGCTCTGTTCACTTTCAGCAAACTGAACAAACTGACTGACAATCATCAGTCAGATATTCTTTTTCTTTCCTCCTTGAGGACAAGGCTTCCCTGTGTAGTTCAGGCTGGCCTAGAATCAGTGATCTTCCTGCATTTGTCTTCCAAGTGCTGCCATTATATACACATGCCCCCATTCCCATCTAATCAAGTATTTCTGATGTAAGCACTAATAATAATGACTACTTCATTCATTCCTAATAAGGGACCACAGAAATGGAAATAACAGAAGGAAACAGAGGCTCTGAGAAATGATAACTCAAGAGACTTCTCCAGTCTGAAACTAAAGCCCATAATCCATTGGCTCTATTAAGCTGTCTCTACATAAACATGCTAATCATATCACTAAATTAATCTAAAAATGAACAATGCTTAACTACTCTATAATTAAAATTATCTACACTACCAATAGACAAATTCAAAATTACCTAACCACATGAAACACTACAATACTGAAATTACTCTGTAGTCAATTTGACACAAGGTGAGTCATCAAAGGGAGGGAGCCTCAACTGAGAAAATGCCTCCATGAAATCAGTCTGTACACAGCCTGTAAGGCATCTTCCTTCCTCCTCCCTCCCTGCCTACCTCCCTTCCCCTCCCTTCCCCCCTCCCTTCCCCCTTCCTCCCTCTTCTTTTTATTAGAAACTGAGTTTTTCTGTATAGTCCCTGTTGTTCTGGAACTCATTCTGTAGACCAGGCTGGCCTTCAACTAAGAGATCTGTTTGTCTCTACCACCCAAGTGCTGAGATTAAAGGCTTGTACATCACCGCCAGGCATTTTCTTAATTAGTGTATTATGGGGTTGGACCCAGGCCACTGTGGATGGTGGTCCTGGGTTCTATGAGAAAGCAGGCTGAGCAAGCCAGTAAGCAGTAATTCTCTCTGGCATCTGCATCAGCTCCTACCTCCAGGTTTCTGCCCTGTTTGAGTTCCTGTCCTGACTTCCCTCAATAACAGACTATGATGTTGAGTAAGTGTAAGCCAAATAAACACGTCCTCCCCAACTTGCTTTGGTCATGGTGTTTCATCACAGCAACAGAAACCAGAATGAAGACATACTCTTACGAAAAATCCTATTTAATTAAAAAAAATTCCAAACCTAACTTCTATTACATCTTAGAATTAAGTTTCATGGAGAAGCAGCAGTTATGAAATGTAATCAAATAAACTTACAAATACATATATCAATGATCAATCCAAAAGAAAAGCTATCATGTATTATAAAACATTGAACTTTTAATTCTAACCACTGTTATAGCATTCTTTTAGCCAAACAATACTTCAAAATGTAAAGACTGGGGCCAATGAATGGCGCAGAGAGTAAAAGCACTTGCTTCCAAGGATGAGGACCTGAAGTTTGATCCCCAGAATCCATATGGTGGATAAAGAGAATTAACTTCTGCAAGTTATCCTCTGTGTTCATGCCTTAGCATGCATAACCCCCGCCCAACCACAATAGACAATAGATAAAGAGAGAAGTAAACATTAAATGTTATGATTTAAATACCTTTTGGTAATTTGTAGAGGGTCATCAAGGACTGGGTCGTTATCAAATGTTTCCTTATCAAAAAGTCTCTTTATGGCATAGTTTGCCAGTTGTTCCATAAGAAGGTATGTTTCATTTATGTGCAAAAACATTGAAAAATAGTGATCTTCTCCTTGGGAACATACATGAATACTCTCTGTTAGTATAACAGTTGAAGTCTTTTCTAGTTTTGAGATTGCATCCCAGGAGATAATGAGTTTAACTGCAAATAAGAGTTGTAAGTAAGTGCAATTAAATTTTCAATATTGATTTATGTTCTTAATTCAGTTCTGTTATCATGACCACAGGAAAAAATGATACAGTACTTTAGAGGTCAAAGTTAGTTAAAATTTTGAAGCATTGTCATAAATATATAATAATCAGTGATTCTAAAGACAGATATATATGTTCTTGACTTTTGTTTTGTTTTTAATGGTACTGGGATTGAACCCAAGGCTTTATGCATGCTAAACATGTGATCTACCACTGAGTTATATACCCAATACTTGAAACTGATACAATTTTAATGAATTAGAAAAAGATTTTGATGGGATGCTTAAATCTGTTTCTTTATATGTAATTATCAAATTATACAGCCATTGATATAAAAGCTATACATATGCTATAATCAATACCATTTGATTCCTTATGGCTGCAATATGAGATGTATGAGCTTATGCTGCATATTTAAAACAAGAATTAAAACACATATTATAGCAAGTGGGCAGCTTCTTACAAGGTAAAAGTGGTTATATACCAGATGCTCATCACTTAAAATTCTTCTGCTATTCATATGTCTAAGACTTTTATCCACATTTTAATTGTTCCTTGTGTTACATAGAGAACCTTAAAAGAATTCTTTCTGTGGTTGAAACATCTTTAATTTGAGAATATAATTTAATTACTTTTAATATCAATCCCATCCCATTACTGCATACACAACCTAATGCCACTGAGTTGATAAGTCATTCAGAAAGTTGAAAGCCATGAGAAGCAATAAACAGACACTTACTTTCTGATCCTAGCAAGAAAGAATAAAAGCTCAGAAAATTGGTACTTAGATACAGCCAACCCTGACAAGGAACGCGTCCTTTCCAATAACTGCAGGAATAATATGTTACTAATTTTTCTTGCTCTGGTAAACCAAAAGATTTTTCAAATTTCAAAAGGGCTTCTCGAAATTTCTCAGGATCATCTTCTTTAGCAAAAGAATCTTTTCCCTCTTCAGCAATTAGTCCCTGGAAAAGATAAAATAGCTTCTAAAAACTTACCATCACCTAGCAACAAAAAAATCTTTTTCATATTTACTTTTAAGTATTTATTAAATAGACTATATGCATATATAGGTTGTATGTATGTATGTGTGTATAGCATACTTCTCTTAGGAAGAGATGAGCACATTGTCTTTAGTTTGTTTGTTTGTTGTTTGTTTTTTTTTCTTTTGGTTTTTCAAGACATGGTTTCTCTGTGTAGCTCTGGAGCCTGTCCTGGAACTAACTCTGTAGAGCAGACTGGCCTCAAACTCACGGAGACCTGCCTGCCTCTACCTCCCAAATTCTGGGATTAAAGGCATGTGTGACCAACACCCAGATGTCTTTAGTTTTGTAGCAGTGTTTTTTTCTTTGTAAGTAACTATCACAAATGTAGGCATCAAGGATCCGAATGAACAAAGGCACTGTTCAAAATCTTATTTAAGAGAGAGTGAAAGGAAAACACCACTAGGAATATTCACATGTGCACCAAAACCAAGCCATTCTACAATTTCCTGATGCATTTATCCTGGCATGCACACATGTACTTCTGAAAGTCCTAAAAAGTGCCAGTAAAAGGAGGACCTTCTATGTCACCTCCAATCTTTACTGAAGAAGGCTTAAGGTTTTAGTACTCCATTAACAGAATATATCCATATCATTCATTCTTTTTTGGAGTCATGCATATTTTATTTGAGGGCTTAGCATACACACCAACTAAGAAATGAGAAAATTAAAGATAAGCTGATTTCCATAGCTTCTTATTGTTTAAAAATTTATATAAACTGGGTTTCATTATGGCATTTCCATACATGTACATCACTGTACTTTGTTCATAATTCACCTCTATCACCCTTTCCTGTTCCCCACTATCTTCACTCTCACACACCCCCTCCTACTCCAATTTCAATGTCATATGTATGCAACATAGACTTTGATATGTATTAAATTTGTGCATGAGAGAAACATGCAATGCTTGTCTTTTTCTCATTTTTTTAAAAGCCAGGTTCTAATATACATTTAAATCTGTATATGAGAGAAACCTCTAATATTTGTCTTTCATTTTATTCCCATTTCTCTGTGTTCCCATTAATTCCCTTTCTTTCTCCAAGTAGTACCATCCTTCACTTTTCACTTTGTGCAGGAGTGTGTGTGTGTGTGTGTGTGTGTGTGTGTGTGTGTGTGTGTGTGTGTGTGTGTGTGTGTATGTGTGTGTGTGTGTGTGTATGTGTTGAATTTAAATTTCGCAAAGGAAAGAAACATGGGTTACTAGACTGTGAGTCTAGGTTTCTTTCTTTTTCTTTTTCTTTTTGCTTAACATAGTTATTTTCAAATCTATACATTTTCTACAAGTTATACCATTACTTCTTTACAGGAGAATAAACTCCACTGTGAATATATAACACATCTTCTGTATTCACTCATCCATTCCACTTACTCTTATTTTGCCTTGTACAAAATTAGTAATATCTTCATTTGAATCAAATACAGATAAAGTCTTCATGATATTTTGTTCCAACCAGTCCCAGTGTTTTGTTATTTCTTCTCTGTTGGCTCCTGATTAATAATAGAGAGAAGAAATATTCAAGAAAAACTCCTTAATAAACCATCTCTTGATATTTAAAGAAATTTAGTTTAAAAAGAAATAAAACTATTTGGTCACGTTCACAAATGATGACTATATAGATATAAAGATATATATTTATTCTCTATCCCATCTGAGTATATGAGCATGAACAACATAGTTATATTTATTATAAAGAGAAATGCATATTTAACAAAATTGGAGAAAAGTGATTATAACACATAAGAAAATATAAAAATTCTGAAACTAAGATAACAGTAATACAGTTATACAGTAATACATTATCTTTAAAAATAATAATAAAAAGTAATAATAACAGTAATAAATTATCTTTAAAAAATGTAGGAAACACACACACACACACACACACACACACACACACACACACACACACATATACATACACATTTTACCCTTTGGTCAAATCCAACTACTAGCATTGTGTCTAAATTTTTAATGGCTGAAAATAGCAAGCATGTGACAATCCTTCTCACTGTGGACTTTTCACTATGGCTACTAAACATACAAACCCTTTGGTAACAACCAGTCCAATCACTAAAATAAATTTAGCAACCTTACAGACAGTGCATGATAAAAGTCAGGAACCTGTGGCAATAAACCATAAGGCATCAGTCTTAGCTGTCTTATTGAGGGTCTTATTATATATTATTATTTCCAGATTTGCTTTCACTTGTAGACACTTTCATTATCCAGCCTGATTCTTCCCATTATGAAATATATTTAAGTCTTCATAGAAATATGGATTATACAAACTTCATTAAAAAGAAACAATCTTGACTTCACAGAATGTTCCCATGGTAGATAGAGGACCACAGTAAAATTTTATTGACACTGAAAAAATTGTTTATTTTCTATAATCCAGTTATGCTTTCATTCACATTATAAATGAGAACTATATTCATCAATCAGTTTCATTTGCAAGAACAGTCACATTTTACTTTTTTTAAGGTAGAAAGGACTTTTTGTTTTCAAAACCATTTTGGCTAATCAGCTTCAGAACTGAGGTTACAAAATTCCCTTAATCTTATCTGCATTTAGTTTTGATAGAATGTAGTTTAAAGTAGCCAGAAGAAGAGACTCAGCAGGGTGACTAAAGAGAATTTAGACAGGAATTTTCTTCAAAGTCATATCCTAATAAATGTATGCTGTATATTCACAAATATGAAGTGCCTACAAATTCATGTCTATTTTCTCAAACACACACACAGTCTAGAAAAGAGGGGAGGAAAAAAAGAAGAAATCAGTCAGTCAACAGTAAAAATGCCAGAAATATGAGTTTCCAGTTTTGTTCAATATTACAATGGAAATGAAATGGAAATCAAAGACAAATATTACACATTAGTTAAAATTATCCTGATTTGTATTATTTTGAAAACTCATCACAATCTCTTTCCCACACTATTCACAATATATTCTGTGGAAAAATCTGGCATGAGTGATTACGTAGCACTACCTGCAAATCATTCCTTCATATGTCAAGGTCACAGTGCATTTTGAGAAATATCAAGTATATGAATTAAAAAATTCAAATGTTCAGGGTTCTACTTTTTCAGGGAAGAACCTAACTTTTGGGCTCACCATAAACTCTATGTTCTCCTTATCTCAGTTATTAGAACAAGAAAAAGAGAATACTGATATTTAATTGGGAAGGTCCAATCTCCCCAGGAGTTTGGTAAAGATTTTACTAAGTTTATAAAAGGAGCTGGACAGCAATAGCACTGACCTAAAGCATGCTCAGAATCTGCACTGCTGGAACACACACTTCAGAGCTCTCACATCAGTAGAGTTTTAATCTCCAAATAACCTACCATCATTCTTAAAGATAGGTGGAATTGTTATTCTCTCAAAGAATAATTGCATTTAACTTGCTCCCGAATCTCAAAACAACAGGGGAATATAAGCAAAATTGAATATTCAGTTTTCCTACATACAAAGTACTTGTAATAATGCTTAGTGTACAGTGACATTTGATATTTATGAGTTGATTTTGTCTTTAGGTAAGAATCTTACTCTTTTTGTTTGTTTGTTTGCTTCGTGTTTTAAGACAGGGTTTCTCTGTGTAGCTTTGGAGCTTGTCCTCGAACTAGCTCTGTAGACCAGGCTGGCCTCAAACTCACAGAGATCCACCTGCCTCTGCCTCCCAAATCCTGGGATTAAAAGCATGTGCCACCAATGCCCGATGAACCTTATACATTTAAATAAGATTAAAATCTTCATTAATAACAATGTTTTAGCAAAAGTAGTTTCACTTCTGGAACTATTAACTCCAGTTCGGAATTTGAAGGTCAATTAGTTCTGCTATATTTATCTTAGTCTTTATTCTACTTGAGCTGTAAGGCCTTTTAAACAATCATACTTACCACAAGCAATTGACAAGTAAACTTGAGAATCTGGTGTTTGGTGTAAGATGCGAAACGGAGCTACTTTAGCAGTAGAGTCTAAGACAGAATCGAGAGTCCCAACTAGAAGCCCTGTTGTAATAGAAAAAATTGTTAAAATATGAACTTTACAAGAGATGAAAAACATAGATTCAAATGACAAATCAATGGATTTATTTTAAAAATTTTATTCCAAAGAGTCTTTATAGTGACTTTTTTTTCTTAAAGCAAATATATAGAGAGGATAGGGAATAGTTCAAACAGGGACCTGAATTCAATCTGTAGAACCACATTAAAAAGCCAGATATGACAGCATACACCTTGGCATTCCAGCACTGGAGAGCCAGAGACAAGTTGGGTCCCTAGGGATCATTGTTTAGCCTGCCTAGCCTACCTGGTGAGTTCCAGACCAACAGGAGACCACAATTCAAAGGGAAAAAATGTAGATGAAATCTAAGGAACAAAATCCATGTGTCTTCTGGCCTCCATGCACACTCATACATATAAACACCCACACGTAACCAAACATAATGAATATCAAACAACAAATACATATTTTGGGATGGAAAGAATAATATTTATCAATATAAGTAGTGTTTGAGAAAATAATCTTTCAATAAAATTATGTGAGGCCCAATTGTCCAAATATCTTACTGGGAATACTTAAGTTCTATAAGAGGGTTTTGCATTTATTAGACAAGGAGGTATAATTTAGTACCAGAGACTATATGAAAATGAATTCTGGTTTTGTCTCTTACTCCAATTTGAGCTTGTTAAAGTAGTTTCTGTTTCTACATTCTCATTTGTAAAATAATGATAACAAAAAAAGAATCAATTGCAAAGGGTATATCATAAAGGTGACATGAGTTATAGCTTAGAGCATTGGTTCTCAACCTTCCTAATACTGTGACCCTTAATACAGTTCTTCATGTCATGGTGACCCTCAATCATAAAACTGTTTTCGTTACTACTGCATAACTGTAATTTTGCTACTGTTAGGAGTCATAATGTAAATATCTGACATGCAGGATACCTGATATGCCACCCCTATGAAAGGTTCAACCCCCAAATGGGTTGCAACCCACAGGTTGAGAATCAAGGACTTAGAGCAATGCTCAGCACACAGAGAAACATTCAGTATTAGTTACTTTCTCTTGTATAAGAACATCTTAAATATGTAAATAAAATGAAGTTATCATTAATAAGAATGTTTCAGTAAAATGACTTTTTTTTCAACAATTCCTAACTCCTCAATTTTGCATTCAAGTTTCTTGCTCAACCAGTTCCATTGTAATTATCTGATTATATTCCCTACTACTTCCTGGAACAAAGTTTTCTGTTTTCTCAAATAGCTAGCTAATTTTCCCCTTAGGGTCTTTTCTGAACAATTATCTTTTTATTGAGAAATGTTATCAAAAGTCTTCTAGCTCACTCCAGCTAATCCAAATTGCTTATTTCCTTTAAAATCCACTTCCCCTATGAAATCTTTAGGAACACTGCCAAGTAATAATGTTTTCCCTCTTCTCTAAATACTTATAACACTTAAATTCTACACTACATAACTGAGTAACTGAGTATTTACTCATTAGGTTGGTTATTACAACTACTTCCTAAGTGTTTCATATGTAATATGTATGCCTCTTTATCTAGATTATAAGGTTTCTGAGAATAACTATGTTTCCTACCTCTGGGTTTGTATGTTAACTTCAAGCACAATATGGCACAAGCTGGTACCTTATCTAAGTCATGGAATAGCTCAAATATATACATCTACTTTTCTATTGTGAAAGCTTTCATTGGCTGAGTGATAGTTTTGCTCTATTGGTATTTCTTTTTAATTCATCATATATAATGCCAAGAAAAAAATAAAAACAATTATAAACCAGTCTTTTGGCTCTTTTTCTATTTTTAGGAAAGAGTTCAGATTTCAAATTAGCTTTCATTGAAAATATAGGTAGGCTGGCATGTATGGGATAGGAAATCATTGCAATCATAAAGGGAAGCAAATTAGAGAATAGAAGATAGAAAAGGGAAATTTGATTCAGCGGAAGACAAGAGTGTGGATATGGGACTAAACATAAAATAAAAAGGGTCACAAATGTAGCTTAATGTCCTTTGACCAAGATTTTTGATAGTGGGAGAAATTCTCAATAGGGGTTGGAGAGATGGCTCAGCAGTTAAGAGCACTTGGATGTTCTTGCAGAGGACTAAGCACCCACATGATGGCTCACAACCATCTGTAGGCAAGCATGTGGTGCACAGACATACATGCAGGAAAATCACTCATGTATATGAATAAATCTGAAAACTCGTTTATTTTGACTTTTGTTTTATGAGACAGAGAGTGAGGGAGGGAGAGAGTGAGAGCAAGAGAGAGAGAGAGAGAGAGAGAGAGAGAGAGAGAGAGAGAGAGAGAGAGAGAGAGAGAGAGAGAGAGAGAGCATGCAGTTGGGTGTGTAGAGAGGTGAAAAGAATCTGGGAGGAATTGAATGAGAGAAAGTATATCATCAAAAATACATTATACAAATTGGGTCGGGGGAAAAATAGAGGAGAGAAAGAAAAGAGATACCATTTAGAGGGAGCCACTGTAGTTTTAAAGAGAAATCTGCCACTAGGAAAATGTCCAGAGACCTACAAGGATGACCCCAACTAAGACTCTAAGCAATAGGATAGAGGCTACCTTTAATGCCCTTCCCCTATAATAAGATTGATGACTACCTTATATGCCATTCTAGAACCTTCATCTAGTAGCTGATGGAAGCAGAAGCAGACATGCAAGCACAGCTAAGCCCTGAGCCAAACTCCTGGAATCCGGTTGCAGAGAGGGAGGAGTGATGAGCAAAGGGGTCAAGGCCAGGCTGGAGAAACCCACAGAAACAGCTGACCTGAACAAGGGGAGCTCATGGACCCTAGTCTGATAGCTGGGAAACCAGCATAGGACTGACCCCCCCCCCGAAATTAGGTCTCAGTTAAGAGGTCTATGGGACCTCTGACAATAGAACTAGGATGCATCCCTAGTGCAGAAACAGACTTCAGGAGCCCATTCCCCATGGAGGGATACTCCCTTAGCCTAGAGTCATGGGGCAGGGCCTAGACCCTACCCCAAATAACTGCTCAGATTATGATGATCCCTCCTGGAAGGCCTCACCCTCCCTGGGGAGTGGATGGGGGATGGGATAGGGGTCTGTGGTGGGCATGGGAGGATGGGAGGGAGAAGGAACTGGGATTGATATGTAAAATGAAAAAATATTAAATAAAACATTAAAAACATATGTTATACATGAATTAAAAATAAATTTTAACAAGAAGTATATATGACACCACTGCACATGAATACCAAATGTCCAGCCCTGAAGATGTACATGCAAATAACTTTATACAAACTATGAAGGTTACATTTAGAAAACAAACACCCACACACTCACACACAGACACACACACACACACACACACACACACAGACACACACACACATACACAGCACACACACACACACACACACACACACACACACACACACACACACACATACATTTTTGTTGAAAAAAGGTTCCATGAATTGGAAATAAAGCAAGGAGAGGTACATGTTAAGGTATGGATGGAGGAAAAGGAAGGGGGAAATAATGTAATTGTGATCTCAAAAATAAAAGAAAGATTCTTTAAATGAAAGAAGCAAATAAAATAAAATCAAGTGGGATAAAGTTTTACCTATTGACATGCTTCAAATTAGGATAGCATCCTGTAGTCGGCTTAAATTAAGCCTCTTTCAAACTGTATAGTGGCAAGCTTTTTCAGTCCATATGGCAGGTATTTTATTTCTTACGTAAGGAAATGAAGCGGGACTTTAAACAAGAAGATTTCTGCATTGACATCATGTAGATTATAAAGGAAAGAAATTACTGGATATGGTCAAAAGTTAGGGTATGGACTGGGGATGGAGTTGATGGCAGAGTGCATGCCTAGCATACATGAGACCCTGGGGTTTGATCTTTATCACTGCAAAAGGAAAATAAAAGTAAAGAATGAATTGAAGATTTTACTGAAGCACCAAGAATCAGGAAATCTAGACAAATACTATTTAAGAGGAGGTACTGGATAAGAGTCAATGGGAATGAGAGAGAGAGAGAGAGGGAGGGAGACAGGGAGGGAGGGGGAGGGAGGGAGGGGAAGAGGGAATTATACTTTAAGTAATGAGGGGGAAATATTAGGGATTTCAGCATAAAATAAATATAATTAAGCATCAAAGTAGAAGTTGGACATTTGGTCAAGGATAAAGGAAAGAGGGGCTAAACATATACAGATAGTATTCTAAGAGTAGTGGGAGTGAAATTTAGTGGGAAAATGAAGGGAGAGTGTTCTCAATTTGAAGGCAGGAGAGTGAAAATATTCAAAAGACAAAAGAGTAGTAGCAAAATCTAAGATAGATGGGCCAAAAAAATCAATTCATGTGTATATATACATATACACATATAATGAAGTGACAAAGTTGTCAAGATAAAGAAATTAAAACTTATGGAAGTATTTACTAAAAGTTGGACATGGGGGGGTACACACTTGGAATCCCACCACTTAGGAAGAAGAGAAATTCAAAGGCAGCTTTGGCTACATACTAAGTGTGAGGTCAGCCTGGGCTATGTGAGATCCTTTCTCAAAGGGGAAAAATATTTATTTACAACAGGACAGTTTGGCTACTAGTTTATTTGACACTTGTCTTCCAAGAGTTTAATTTTAAACAATGTTTGGGAAAAAGAAAACAATATAGTTGTAAGGAAAGGGGTTTATTTATTTATGAGGATTTTTAATAAAACTAACTCAATTGTTATGTCTTTATTCATTATAAAAGGTAGTATTATAAGAACTGGCAAAACATAAATGGGTAAAGTTTCGCAGAAAGAACAGTGGTAGTGTGGATGTCTTAGGAGGAAGAGAGGACAGATAGGAGATGACACAAAATCATTTCCGAGTGACACAACTATCCTCTGATAGGTTGTGATGACACTAGCAACAGAGTGGTCCAAATCATTGACAAAAAATTGGTTAATATTATTTTTGGCAACAGAAATGTTGATGATGTTATAGCTTACATAATATAAGAGGAAATTGTTAGGATTTTATAAGTACATGAAATTAGGTAGTTAATATAAAACTGTGCAACAAGTAATTTGGAAGCTAGCACTAGAATACATTTCTAGTCACTGGGGGAACTCTTTCAGCTCATTAAGCTATAATCATCATCAAGTCCCTGCAAGTCATACAGGAATTAATATGTGCCAGTCTCTGAGTTTTAAAAGTACAAGAAAATAAGCAAACAACTTTGGGTTGCTTTTTCATATACATAGAGGTTCATCATCTGCCTGCCTGAACATTGAAGGTAATAAGCAGCTTAGTCATTGGAAATATTTGTTAACTACCACAAAGTCACAATAGACTAGACACTGCCAGCTGCATGGCAGAATAGGAAATTTTAGTACATAAAGATACTCAAATTATCCCTTTAATGACTAAAACAAAGATACTAGTCAACATTATAGATCCTGGTAAAGGTCCATGGGTTTTGGAAGATCCCAACAAACAAGTTACACCCACCTTCTTAAGGAAATAAGTACATTAATTAATAGGAGTTATGTTTTTATTAAATGTCATAGTAAGATTACAAAAATGCCAAGTTACATGGAAAATTTTAAAGGCACCGTTTTTGTGAACAGAGTTTTAAAACTTATGTTTTGAAAATTCTGAAGCCCAGGGACTATGATTTAATTGTTCTTTTATAAGTTGTAATTATTCTATTTCTTACTTTGTATTACAAAGTTTTAGAACACCAAAATAAAATTTAAAGAACTTCTATGTATCCATAACCTAGTTTCAATAACTCCAAACTTTTGTTTATTGTTCCCTCCAGATATTTTAAATTAAATCCAAGACACCAATTTCTCCACAAATACACCAATATCATTTAGTTGCTTTTAAATGTTCCTCAGTCAAATGTAACAGGCAGCCAGTGTTAAGAACATAGATCTGGGCTGACGAGATGGTTCAGTGGCTTAGTGTCCTTGCTGCCAAACCTGCCTGAGTTTGATTCCTGAGTCACATATGTTGAAGGAGAGAACTGACTCCCATTTGTCTTCTTGTATACACGAACACACACACACACACACACACACACACACACACACACACACACACACACACACATCAGAGTAAACAAAATGTAGAGAAATGACATTAATTGTCCCTTACACTTTTCAGATACTTGCAAATTTGAATTTCAGATACTTGCATATTTGTTCCTTGCCTTTGCCTCCCCAGATGATGACCTGCAATTTATAAGATGAAATAAACCCTTTCCTCCCCAAGATGTGTTTGGTCAGAGTGTTTTATCACAGTAACAAAAAAGCAAACGATGATATGCTCATTACCAACATGCTCATTTAGTAATGCTTATTTAGTACCTTTTTGTGGCAGCAGCTCTGTTAATAAAGTAGATTGAGGGCACTGTGTAAGACAACACTGCTCTAACTGCAAAAGAATAATGTAAATGAACTTTCTAATTACCAATAAGATTCACTTCTAGTCTATATAAAATGTCTGGTTATAAATTTTGTCCATAGAAATAACTGCTGCAACCTTCCAACTGATTCTTTAATCATAAGTTGCCATGCTTACAAAGTCTGGCCAGTACACCTTTACTGAATTTTTTATAATGTCAACCTCATTAAATGTTAATGAGAAAACTAATTAGTAAACTGCCAATGCACTTAGTAAAATATATATTCAAATGTAAGTGAAGTGTTTTCCACAGGGGTTGTAGATTTTCCTGATTCTATTATTTTGCTACCAGATCTAAGCCTTCAAACACAACTGTGAGTGCTTATTTTAGAATAACCCAATAGCCACATGGCATTGTGAAAGCTGCCAATTTTATGCTAAGAGCTTTGGAAAACAGTTAATAAAATAATTCTTGTTAGGCTGTGGTTTTCATCCTTGATGTTTTAAAAGACATATACTTGGAAACTAGAAATTTTTATACACATGCACAGTATCTTTCTCTAACTGAAATCTTTACTTATTAAAGGATTTACAAAAAAAAACCCAAAGACAAAAAAACCCTTTTTATTGAAGCAGGATCTCCCCACATTGCCCAGAATGGCTTCAAAAAATCACAAATTCTTCTGTCTCAGTCTGAAAGTGATAGGATTATAAGTGCATGCCATCATGTCTAGTTATAGCTTAGAATTCTTTTATGGAAGCAACTGCTGTCACGTCGTTTATAATATCTTATGAAGGATTAAAAGAGTAGGTATTTGGTTAATTAAACCTAGTTACATTTCTCAACATTAAATATATAAGAAGATAGGATTTACTGTCCCCCAAACGATGATGTTTTTGCTTTGTAACACCATTTCTCCCAGTTAGTATGCCCTTCTAAGTTCTCCCTAGCAAACCGCCTCTCAGATATTGATAGTGCTTATAGACAGATGATTAAATTAAAAAATCATCCAAATTGGATTTTGGCAAAAAGCTGCACAGATGCCACATTGGAATTCTGCCACGAGTATTTCAGCTATTGTTATTAATCACTTATTTTAGTAAAACTTTGTTTCATTTAACAGAGCCTCTGCTAATCATAAATTATATCAAAGCTAGATACAGAAACTCACATTGGATGCTTCTTTATGTCTTTGTTCACAGATTAAGTCAAGAAATTGAGCTCCTGACTATCTCAGTAATAATATAGTTATATATTTGTTCATTCACGTTCTAGGAGACTTCAAACTTTGTAGGAATCACGACAATTCTACTAACCAAAATCTATAACAACGACCAGCTACCAGCCCACTTCTCTGTATCTGGTCACAGCAAAATTATCCAGGAATTATTTCAATTTATCCTCTTCCTAAATGCATGATTGGCTCATATTCTCTAAGCCGCTCTAGTCTCTGCTCATAGACCAATTTCTGAAATATGAACCTCTTGTCGTGAGATCTCACTTTACTCTTCATATTGTTTACCAGCTCCAGTCATACCACAGAAGATTTGTCTATTGACTGCTCTCAGCTATACTGAGACCCCATGACAAAAAGATTATTTTTCATTCATTACTTCATCTTCAGCTCTTAAGAACAGTTCTTGGGGACTGGAGAGATGGCTCAGTGTTTAAGAGAACTGGCCACTCTTCCAGAAGATTTGGGTTTGATTTCCAGCACCCTCAATGAAGGCTGTCGTCTGTAACTAGTTCCATGGGACCCGATGCCTTCTTCTGGCTTCCATAGGCACCACATATTCATGTGGTATACAGGCATACATGCAGACAAAATACCCATAAATATATAATTAAAATCAAAACAAACAGACAAAAAAAAACCCTAGCTCTTGATTTTTAGAAGGCATTTAGCAAATGCTTGTTTAGTGAATGCATTATATATCATCACATTTGATATTTTGTATTATGTTTTGTATTTAAATCAGAGAGGCAAAAAAAATGAAAACAGGGAAAGCTTTCTAACAAAAAGGCAACACAAAACCCATGTCACCATTATTACAGTAGTGTGGCAAACGTCAAGTGCTTTTTATTTTTTTCAGCTGACTTTATATCTATAGTCCTTCCTGAACTGTCCACAAACAGCATGAGCATTCAGCAGCTTAACTGTTATTTCTTCTTCAAGAATTATGCTTTAGGAGCTTTAGAGATGGCTCAAAAGTTAAGAACACTGGCTGCTCTTCCAGAGGACCTGGGTTCAATTCCCAGTACCCACATGGCAGCTTACAACTGTCTATAGCCCCAGTTTCAGGGGATCTGGTACCTTCACAGACGTACATACAGGTAAAAACCATAATGCGCATAAAATAAAGATAAATACATCTTAAAAGAGAATTATGCTTTAAAACTACTAATAGGGTAATGAAAAATATACACATTTTTCAACACTGTTCAGCAATACAAATGATGCTTAGATCTCTAAAAGTACTATTTGGGAATGTGTAGGTTTATGGATCAAAGGTAACTTGGTCATAATAAATTGTTCTAATTCTACCTTATTCTGATTACAAATAATAGGTGCATAATCAGCATCATAACATTGTCCAGTCATTATCATATGTGGCTCTTGCAGTCTTATTATGTTTGACATTCAATATTATTACTTCAAGTCAATTTCTATATACAACATGAAGAAATAATTATTAGGGGAAGTAGTGGGGACAGGGGGGAGAAAGAGACAGGAAAGGAGAGAGGACTGAGACGAAATTCTTTTGGTCTTTCAGGCCCTAAAGTAACATTTAATATGAAATGTTTGTTACAGATTTCAAAGCCCATTTGACCCATATTACAGTGATCTGAGATAGAGAAGACAATGTTATCTTCATTTCACAGATGACTATGCCAAGTCTTTATTTGTAAAAAAAAGTATTACAACTGTAAAGAGAACAAATACACATTAAAGACTCAAAGAAGGTAAAAGAAACAGTTAATGAAGAAAATGTGGACACTGGTTGATGCATTTGCACACTGTGAATGCTGGTTAAAAAAAAAAATCCCATAATGTAACATCTAGAGAGGAGGAATCTTTCACACTCTGCTCCCCTGCCTGCCTGGAACATCTTAATACCTCTGAACACACACACACACACATACACATGCACACACAAAGAAAAGAAAAATAATAAAGAAAAAAGAAAAACATGCATGCATGTGTGTAGTGTGTGTGTTATATCCATATCAACATCTTCATATCGCCAAGGTATATATCATCTCTTTAAATGTGAAAGGCCAGGTTGAAGGTTTGAGAATAAGATGGCCTGTTTGGTCACCTTTTTCGATGAAAGGAAGGATTATTGACTATCTCATGCTCTTTCAGGTATTAGTTGATAGGTGCTCACCCTTTCCCTTCCCCTATCTGGCCCTGGGGCCTCTTCCTTTGTTGCATAGACTGGAATGTTTATTCTTGTGTACCTTGGGGCCATGAACCAGAAGTCCTTCTGATTTAAATTAAATTCATAATTATGCAGATTATGTGTAAAGAGTTTGGGGGGAAAGACATATAGTTTTATATGTTAAATAGGAACATACTTTTAGTTTAATTTTGAAAGCTAGAAAACTGATAACACTGACCATTTTAGTTCTCAAACCTATAAAACTGTTTTTCTTGTTCCAAGAAGTTTTTGAAAATTTATTTATTTTTATGTGGATTATTGTTTTGCCTGTATGTATGTCTGTGTACAATATGCATGTCTGTTGTCTGTGGAGGCTAGAAGAGGGTGTGGGATCTCCTAGAACTTGTAGACAGTCATAAGCTATCATGTGGGTGCCAGAAATTGAACCTGGTTCTCTGGAGAAGCAGTTACTGGTCTTAACCATTGAAAAATCCCTCTAATTCTCAAGAGATCTTTAATGATACTTTTTATTTGATTTTACAGGGATCAGATACTCCAAGGATCGGGGCAAGGGCACTCTTCTTAGTGTATGCCATGTGGGATTTTCTTTTTAAATAAGCTAATATGATAATTTACCTTTAACATAAATTGTATGTGTATGGGGAGCAGGACTTTGCAGGCCTATCATAAAATTGCATGCTTATCCTTTGGGTATCAAAACATTTTATCAGACGATCCCTTTGTGAGCATGAAATGCCACAGTAGTTTGCTAATAACATATAATATGAACTTTTTCAGAGTCTTTCTCTGAGTAGAGGGTTTAAGAAAAAGAAAAGCTTTAGGTTTCAGTTACATGGTCATTAAAGGGCTACGAATTCTGTTTATTAATTATGTGTTTCAAGCAAATCATTCACAGTAATTTATAAAGTCTCACTATAAAATGAAAAACAAATACTTCAAAATAAAATGCTTATTTCAAATGTAACCATGTTCTAGATTACACGGATGCTTTAATTTCAAAGGGACAATACCAAGATAAAAGGGAATAAGGAAAGAATATTTTAAAAGATTTTGTTTTAATGTCTCTTCGTTAGTTTTACTCTACATGGAATAAAAGAAAAGGTATGCTGGTGGTGATTATAAATCTAATATCAACTATAAATCTAATGTCTAAGAACCTGCTTACCACTATTCAGGTATGAAAAATTCAAGAGGAAAATTCTCTCAACAAACTACCTAAGACTTCATGATTGGCAGTTCTTCCTAAGCCTCATTCCACAGAATATTTAACAGGATGTAGTCTATGTAGTGGCTCTCAACTGCCAAGAAGAGAAAATTGCTGATTTGTGCTTAATAAGCCAAATATGCATAAATTTTTTTAATTATACAAAACAAGGCTCTAAATTTAGCTGCAAGAGTGAAGTCTCTACCTTTATCAACCATGAGAAGGCAAGGAGAATATGAGGCAACTAGACAAATACAGGATAAAATAGTCTCCAAATAAATGAAAACAAGAACCACTGCCACCCCCTTAGGTATAACAAAAACTCCCCCCCCCAAAAAAAAATCCATTGTGCTATGACCTCAGGATAATTAAGAAGGACAACAAAGTTGGATAAATGGCCAGTAATTTACCAGATGTCCACTAAAAAGTATCTAAAAATTTATAAAAGTGACCTTGTGATAATAATGTCAAAATTATTTTTGATAGAACCATCGTTATGAAAGAAAACTAAGTCCATGAACCTTTGTGTGTTGGTGTATGCCTATCATACCAGCACTTGGGAGGTTGAAGAAGGAAAATAGTGAGTTTGAATCTGGCCTGAGCTATATAATTAGACTTCTCCCCACAAATGGAACCAACCAACTTCACCAAATCCATACTCATGACATTATATTACTGGGTGGTTACTGCCAGTTAGCACATATCAAAGAAAGAAATCTTTCTCTTTTTTGTTTGTTTCATTTTTTGAGAGGGAGTTTCTCTGTGTTGCCTTGGCTGTCCTGAAACTCAGTATGTACCCAAGCTGACCTCAGACTCAGAGATCCACCTGCCTCTGCCTCCTGAGTGCTGGGATTAAAAGCCTGTGCCACCACTGCCTGGTGAAAAGAAATCTTAAAATACAATAGTTAACATTTCTCGGTGGTCATTATCATGTCTTCATTATACAAAACCTATAAACTAACCTTTATAAAGGGGTAGCACAGACCCCAACACATAAAGTAAATGAAAAGGACAAAGGCAAGTTTGTACTAGTAGATAGGCATGCTCTGATGAAAGTTCATGCAAATGAGCACAACACAGCAAAGCTCTTGGCTTCACAATTTTAACTAAGAAGACAGCAGTTAAATAGCCATGAAAATCAGCATACACTTCTGCTGTGGGCCAGAGGGAAGCAAGCAAACATTTTAAGTAACTCTTTGCTTCTTTTTGAGTCATTTTGTTTAATTTACACGGTAACTTCAGGTATCTTGTCAATGTCACAGGTAAAACAGTTATGCAGAAACCAACTGACCATACATAAGTCACTACATACATACATGATTAGTAGGAATCTTTGTTTACTTCTTCAGACAAATTTCCTTGTTTTCTAGCAATTGGGGACCAAATAAAAGGTGTGGTAGGATAGAGAGAAAAAAAAACATTTATAATTGGCCCACTTTAAGAAATTCTCATTCAAGTGAAAGTGCCATTTAAATGAAAACTTTACTGTAAGATCCATTGTAATTTTTAAAGATTTTTAAAAAAGGCTAAATGCTAGGTTTATCAGGGTAATTTTTTGTTCCTGGAGGTCCTTTTTAAAAGTTAGATAAGATGAATGTGACTTGTAAAGTTATATATCTCATTAGACATAGGAATTCTACCCACATTAGGGGAGGCTTGCCTTAACATAAATATACTTCTGTGATCATTATCTTCCACTTTATATCCCTATCCATAAAGTAGGCATCAGTACTTTTTTAACTGGAGAGGGAAATCAGTGTCACTTAAGCCAAGAATCTTCTTCATTCAACCCTCAGTCATTTGGTTCTAATTATAATTTTCTTATAAGCCAGCTGATCTTCTTCCTCTACCTCACTGTCCTCCCTTAATCTAGCACTTTAAAGACAGAACAGAATTACAATTGACAAAAGTCATTGCAGCATACAGTAGGGTTTTGAGAAATGCACATCTGATAAAAAAAATCGACAAATGTCATCCCACAGGTAAGAGATAAGGTTAGGATCAAAATTCAGGTTTTCAGATTCTTGTTTCTTTCCTCTACATCCATCACCTTCCCCCAATTAAGCCTCATTCACCACTTCAAGGTCCTAATACCAAGCCAGGAATTAGCATGAAAAACAGCTCTTGCCTCCCCAAGGTCTAAAAGTTTGAAAGCCTCTGCCTTCTTTGGATTCTTTAGAGATGGACCCGTTTTGAATTTTTAAAATCAAGAGCTGTGGGAGGGAGGGAGGGTTAGGAAGGGAGAGTTGAACTTCCTTCTGTTTCAATGGTTTGGTTTACACATCTTTGAAAGAAGAGGCAGTGCCAAACTCACTGGAGAGAAACCTGTGCTTAACAGAAACAGAGATCGCAAGGACTGAAAACTTGGATATATTTAAAGCGAAAGATACAAAATTGGGAGAGGTGAGTAATTCTGAGGGCAGCTCCTCCACTTCCCTAGCATCAAGCATCCCCAAGCCCTGACCCAAATCTCACTGGAAGCCTCTCTCTCTCAGTGTGTGATTGGGGCATTTCATTCTCCTTAGGATTCCCAGGTCCTTACAAAGCCCCCTCCCCTTTCCCCGCGCGCACACTCACTCCCCGGGGTGGTGGTTATTTGTATAGGTTTTGGAAAAAGTTAAGTTCCCAACATCGCTGACCATCTGCCCCCTCCCCCATGGGCAGCGACCCTCCAGGTACTAAATTCCTCCTTAGCTGCTCCCATCCTCGGGTCCGACCCAAAGAACAACTGTTCGTCCAGTACAGTCGGGACTCTGGTAGCAGCAGAAAGGTGGTGGCGGGAGCAGAATCTCCAGTCCGTTGCCGCCGCTTTAGGACGAGGTGGCGGGCAGCGACGAATAACTGTTTGCTTCGCCACCTTTTAAGTGACAGTGAACACAGCCCTAACTCAAGTGTAGCTGGTCACAATTGCTGGCCGCCGCTTACCTGTAAGTCCCCCTCCGCCTTCTTCCCCGTAGCCTCGACGCCGCTGCAGGACAAAGTACTCGTTGGATCTTTCCATCAGCCACAGCTTCAGCGCATTTTTCAACAGCACTTCCTCAGGCTTCAGCCACATCTTGAAGAACTTTGTGCCGCCTCAGGAGAGGCGACCTATTTGTCCTCCTTACCTCTCCCCTCCCAGCCTGTCTTCGCCCCTCTACTCCTCCTCCCACCAAACCTTCCTTCGGTGGCGGCGCCTCCGGAGGTTTGCCACACTTCCCCCAACCCTGCCTTCTCTCCCACGTAGGCAGAGAGAGTGCCAACTCCCTCCCACGGAGCTACCGCCAGACTGGGAAATAGTCCCGCTTCGTCTCCTCTTGGGAGTTGTAGTTTTCTATCCGTTTTCTTGTACCCATTCGGCTATAGCTCGGGACTACATTTCCCGCAATGCACTGGGGTAAGAGTTGGGTGGGTGGGGGACGCCTTCGAAGCGGTCCCGCCACCAGTTCAGTGAGTTTTGTCGGTGTAAAGTTAAAAACGTTTCTTTCTTTCTTTTTCTTTTTCTTCAAATAAGCTAGCCCTGGGTATGACAGCAATACTTCTAGTTCTTTTATAGTGAGAGGACTAATTTGTTGAGAACAAAGTTTCCGGCATTTTTGAGTAATGGCCCATCCAGGAAGCAGTAGCCTGCAGCAACTTCCATTTAATTAGCGCCAACTAGGTACTAGGTGATTTCTCAGGTAATCCTCCCAGAAATCTTTTGAAGTATATCCTCTGCTTTGGTCGCTAGTAAATGGAAAGCGCTAGCAAGTGAAGTGAATTAGCCCAGGACTCACAGTTGGTGATAAAATTTGTTGTTCACAATTCTTGCCCAAACTAAATCCTTTCTGCTCATAACGGAAAAATATAAATCTCAGAAAGCACACATCTTCTTCACACCTCGCGACTCTCTTCCCCCATGCTGCCTCTGTTTATTTACTGTTACAAACGATGGAAAATTTCTAGTCCAACTTGTAGGTATCCAAACTATTTATGAGGGTATTTTGTTTTTCTCAAACTGTTTTTAAGAAAAACAAAATTCCTTGTAGGTCATCCTTCATTTCTTGGTATCTTGGCAATGTTGAAAAACTACTCACACACTAAGATGAAAGAGGTCTACTGTGAGGAGTTTCTTGAGGGCTGTTTTTATTTGTTAAGCTAACTCAATTCTTGGAACTAAAGAATAGACAGGATTATAGGAAGAATTCAGATAAAGGGTCAGACAAATTGGCAAGGTATCCCAAATGAATATATGTGGCCTTGTGGTTAAAATTATGCATTGGGGGCACACTCAATTAGGAGTTCTGGAGTCAATGCTCTCTCTGCCATGAAGGAGTGTGTCCAGGTTAAGTCTTCCAAGATACAGGCTCAAGAAAGTTCTTGTGTATGAAAAACACCACAACTACCATCAACAAAAGCCCCCAAACAACAACAAACAAAACCCTCAAACAGGATAATCTGGGATTTTCTTCTACCAAAAGGCAATAGGTAGTAGAGCAGCTCTCTTTAGAGTATGGAAGAAGCAACCCTCCAAGAGCCTGGACATGATGCATTTACTAGTGCAAAGTCATCTGAGCTTGAAGGTATATTAAGGTACATCATTTCTCCTTTTCTTCACAGTGAAATGGCTACGAGTGCAGCAAATATAGATACCTCTTGTTTTCCTTCATTTGTATTTGTGCAGTTCTAGCCTCCTTTTAATTTCTATTTTCAGTCAGCACCCTTATGGTTATAGTTATGGAAGGAGCATCAGAATTGGATGGTTCTTTTACCTCTATTCTGAACTCACCCAGCCAGGTCTACCCAGATGCTCACTTATAAGATCAGCCCCTTTCAGCTCAAAGCAGAGCATTTAGAGTGCTTTTTGCTTTTGTAAACTGACATTTTGCTGATTATATAAAGGAAACAGTTTTCAAGTTAAATTATCTCTATCATGTAAAATTCTGTCTTGATTATAATCTACTTCAAGTCTTTGCAAATAAGTGTATCTCTAAAAGCACATTAAAAATAAAATGGCATTCTATTTGTGGTTCACTTGTGCATATTACTGTAAATTACTTTGGGATTACAAACAATGTTGAATATCCCTGCTGGTATTGCCCTAGCAATGTACAGCATGTCTTGTTCATTAATAAATCTGTGCCTTTGTACTTTAATGCACCACTCTAAAACAAAGACTATTGTTCACAACCATAGCTGCAGCTGGAAAGTTAGTCTTCCATCAGGTCAAAGAGGGAGGGAAGTGGTCTATTAGGATTTATTCAGGAAAGACCTCACATATACACAAGGCATACCTACCATCTTCCCTCTTTTTCACCCCGTGATAACCAGGTCTGGCTACAATCAGTGTGATGGGCATTTAAAGCTCTGATAGGGCATATACAGTGAAGTCTCTGACATGCAGGTGCTAGCTAGCTTGTGGGCAAGGCCATCCTGTGACTCCTTCATCTGGCTGAAGAGAGATGGCCAGAGTCTGGGAGAGGAAGTGGGGCTCCTGGAGCAAGTGTCATAGCTATATAGATCCACTGTGTTAACCTTCATATTAGCAGAGAGCTAGATTTTGTTTGTGGTTTTTTGTTTTTGTTTTTTATAAAGCTGGTTTTATTTGGGGTCACTGACATACATGGTTTTCCAGCTAGTCCCCTCTCTTTGGCTGCAGAGCCATGCTTCAGCTCTGGGGACCTAACATGCTTGGGGTATCTACAATATCACACTTAGGGTTTCTTTATTAACTATTTAATAATGCCATACATTTTTATAAGGTTAGATTGTTTGTTTGAAACATCTGTTTACATTCCTGAAGGGAGATGTCATTCTGTATATGTTTCTCATACTGGTTAATGAATAAAGCACTGTTGGCCAATAGGAAAGCAAGATAAGAGGGGCTAGGAGACTAGGAGGAAAGATGAAGTAGTTGGGAGGAGTCAGCATGTAGAGATCGGAGAGAAAGAGGTCCAGGCCCGCTCTCCGGTAAGATGAGACCACGTGGAAATATTTAAATTAATAGAAATGGATTAATCATTAAGACAGAGCTAGCTGATAAGAAATTAGTAACTGGCCAACAGCATTATATCAAATACAGAGTCTCTGCATGTTATTTGGGGCTGGCGCGGCGGCAGGACAGGTAGCCGGTGGGAAATCATACTCATTACACATTCCAAATTCCAATAAACTTGTATTGGTATTGGTAGCAGGTCCATCGCTAAAAAATAAATAAACAAATAAGTAACTCGGTGCCTTTCTTATGTTTATAAATGTGACTTCAGAAAAAAATGTTACTTTCTTAAGACCTCTCATTTAAACAAATGGAAGAGTTGGGATCTGAACCTGCATTTATGACTACAGGCCAAAACACTATATTGTCTATAAATATGTTCCATAGATACAAATCCAATGTGTTCAATGCCAAACTCACTTCTCCAAAATCCCCCAAGCCTAATACTCTCTTAGTTTGAAACACTACTATTTACCAAGATGTTAAGCTAAGAACTTTGGAAAAAGCTTAGATTTCTTTCTTGAATTTCCCATCTCCCCACCTCTACCACTTTGTGTCTCTGTGTTTGTCTCTCTGCACAATAATTTTTAAAATCCCTCTCACCTTTCTGTGACTTAGGGTAGCCCCACATCATGTTATTGCTATACAACTTTAAAAGCTTTCTAATTCATCTGTTTGCTTTATTTTTATTTCTGAGCTTTATATTAACCCACCTAATAATATGGCATTTGTGTGTATTATCCAGAGGTTAGTCTTCCAAGTGACTGGCTCTTCTAAATGGTGGCCTCAAATACCTATGAGAAAAATATATGAGGGAAGAAACATACAAAACCAATTCCAGAGCCTGTGCTATGGAAAGGCTTCAGCTGTCATTTAGTTTATTGGCTAATCTGAAGTGACACTAGCTACGGTTATATATTTTTAGTCTATAGCAGGTTCAGATGCAATAAGATTCAGAGTGTGTACACTGTTGTTGGGGGACAGTCATTTAACGTTTTGTTACTCCATGTGTGGACACCAGAGACAGCATTGTCTGGTCACCTGGGAGCTAGAAATACAGAACTTCTCACCATACACTAGACCTGCTCAACTAGAATGTATATTTTAACATGGATCCCATGTAGTCTGTGGAAAGATGAAGTTGTAGATGCACTGATTTAAAGTGAATTGGATATCTAAAAACCAAACTACCGCAAATTGGTGGCCATTAAATATGTTTTCATTAAGCCCCCCCCCAACCTAGTTATCATTTAGTAAAAATGTAAGCCCTGTCAACCCAAGGTGGGTATATCATTCCTTTTAAAAAGATTTTATTAGTACCTGTTCATTAACATTTTATGGGACAATGGTTAAAAACTGGGATATCAGTTGGAGTTACAGCTAAAAAGGGAACTTGCTGTTAACCAGCCATAAACATTTCTATACTTTTAAACACCAACAACTATACCCATGGGTGCCTCACATTCATGAAATTTCTTCCATATTAAAAAAAAATTTTGAAGACTAGAGAGATTGCTCAGTGGCAAGTGTTAACTGCATCAAGCAATCCTAGTGCAGCTATACACACCTGGACACAGGGTGATTACTGGGCCTTGCTAGCTGGTACCCTAGTTCTAGGTTCATTAAGAGACCTTGTCTCAAGGGACTAAGTCAGGGCTTTTGTGTATGCCTTTATGCACATACAATGCACACAAACACCATGACACACATTCACTGAAAGTTGAGGACTATTGGTTAGTGTGTCTCAGACTTTTTACTGAAGTAGCTTTGTTGGTAAATGCTATCTCTTAGAGGTCAAAGTTACCACCATAATCATTAATTTCTTTCATTCTCATGTAGTGTATTAATTGCACTTTATATTAGTTATTGAGTGTTGCATGAAAAATAAAAGACTCAGAGACTGATATTGGGTTTCAAGCTTCAAGCTGAAGATCAGACAAGCAAAGCAGTTGGCCACTAGCTCTTATTCTACCTCAGACTGAAAGGTGATCCTGGCTCCACCAAATCTCAGACTCAAGCCTCTCCTCAGCGTGGCTGGAGAATCCTGAGACTTCAATGTCTTCCTTTTCTCAATGTGGCTGGAGAATGAATGAATCCCCAATACTGACTGCTATCTTTTGTAACCCTTTAGTGCTGGGATTAAAGGAATGTGATCCCAGGTGCTGAGATCATCTTTGTGTGAGATGTTTTTCTTTATGACTGAATCAATCTTGTGTAGAGCTGGGTGTGAGCCTTGGACTCACAGAGATCCATCTACCTCTTAATCCTGAATCCTAGGATTAAAGATGTGTACCACCACCTCCTAGCTTCTGGCTATTGGGATTAAAGGTGTGTATCGTCACTGCCTTATATCTATAACTTGAGACTGACTTTGCTTTCTGAATCCTAGTTGTCTCTATAAATGCTTTTAGTATAATGTCTGATCAGGTGTGGGGTAAATGTGTATTTCTAACAAAAAAAACGCATTCTACTAAATGCATACTCAGACACACCCTATTCCTTATGTTTACAACTGCTTGTACAAATATTATCTACTTTTAGGGTTAAAAGAATTAGCCTATGGTATGACTATCATGTGAGAGCATAATATAAAGTCTGATACTTAAGCTAAAGCATATCAAGTGCTAGTAGCAGGATGTAATAACACTCACAAGTGGCATGGAATTCCTGTCCTTGGTATATTCCCAAGAGACCACAAATACACATTTAGAGAATGATTTGTATATGAATGTACATGGTAGTACTATCCATAATGACCAAAATGGTGCAATACCCTAAGGATTCAATAACTAATGAATGGATAAACAATGGAATATATTCAACAATGAAAAGGCATGAATTATTGAATGCGTATACTATAATATGTGTGAAGCTTGAACATACACATTTTTTCTAAGTTAAAATACCTCTCACTGTAGCAGCATGCACAAGGTCTACACATGTCTGCACCATGTCATCTGCATGCATACTATAGCTTTCATTTTAATGCTTTCATGAGACTCCTAAACGTGTGAATGAGTGAGTGGGTCTCTGATCCTTGTTTCTGTTCTTAGTGCTATTGTATTTTTCTGCTGGCTTGTCTTTTCCAACTTTATATGATGGTTTTTGTTTTATTATATTTCATTTTGTTAAAAAAAATCCTTAGATAGGAAAATATCTCTCAAAATGATCCCCACAAAACTTAAACTCTTTAAAAATACAGGGAATATTTATACTGCAGGCATGTTGTCACATAAAACACATGTGCACTGATTTTGATAATCATGGTCCTGAGGTAATCCAAGCATCTGTGTATTTTTAAAATGTTTTACAAAAGACAAGATATATTCTCATTCATTAACAACATCCTGTTAGTCATACAGTCCAAATAGAAAACTGGTAGAAAGTATTAAAATACTGAAACAATCCTCATGTCATAAATGGTATAAATACATGAGCATCAAGATGTTTCAACCTTGTATTTTATTACTGATCAGCTTTATTATTTATTTTGCAGACATCTAAAACTACTTCAGTTTGTTCAGTGAGGTCATAGTGGCAGCTCTTCCCTTTCTGTGTGAGGTCATTCATATGTACAGATCACACTAGATATTTAGTCTGTACTGATCAATATATCAATGATCATTTACATCCAAAAATTTTTTCCTCTCAAAACTAGGTGTATTATATTCAAAAGTCAGTATATGATAATCAAATGGAACACTAAATGCAATCTTTCATTGGAATATTTTATTTACATTTTATATTTAAAGAAAATCAGTACAAATCGGGGCATATTTACAGCATTTTTCAAATTGGTGTACAAGAATGCAATGGTTTCATCCATTATATATTCAGCAAACAAAAATACATGTCTGTTCTATTTTTGTCTAAATTCTTCTGGAATTTGCACTCACTGGGAACAAAACTAATGGACAAACCACACAAAATAGAAATAAAGTGCATTTTTAAATAGCTTTATTTAACTTTGGTGGTTGAAGCTTCAAACTTTATATTAAGGCACCTGGAAATCCCCCGTCCCTTGATTCTTTTTCAAACACCAACAAAATGCATTCACAAAATTGTAGATATATGGACAGAATTTAAATTTAATCAGAGCCTATTAGGCCAAATGTAAACTCAATTTTCAATGTCAACATTGTTTGGAAAATAATTTTCATAGCCAAATCTTAAGGAATATATTCAGTAGATGAATTCTGCACAGTAACAGTTACCATTTGTTTGTGGTTTATTCTATTTCTATTTTCAAATCTTATGGTAGTTTCTATTCTGTGCTTTTGAAATTTTCAAGTTTAAAAAATAGTTAACAATATTTTTGAAAGAAACTTTTTGTGTCTATGTTCTTGTGTGGTGTCACTAATATACTGATCAACCAATTCAGTTATTTTCTGACAAACTATGCTCACACTCACATGAAATACATACATAGCTTAATTAGAAAGAAAAGATTAAAATGAGTATTTTGCTTTAATCTTGTTCTATCAACTTAATGTTCTTTAAGTGGACATTTCATGAAGTACTAGCCTAAGTTTGCATTGCTTTTTACATTTCCAGATCAATATAAGCACCTGGAGACAAACCCTGACACAAATAGCCCAAGCTAAAGTAGTAGTATTGTTTCATTATGATGCTATCATAAAATAAAGTGATTACAACTACTCCACATATTTAAAGCAACATAGTTTTATAAGAAAGTTGTTATAAATGAAAAACCTGACTACTTGTAGACAGTTCTGAACGTTTAAAAATGTTGCTATCACTATCATCAAGAGGAAACTTGCCTATGAAAAACGTTATAATGAGTTTGTGGAAAAAGTCACTAGGTTAAATATGTTAAGCCATTTAACTATAGTATAATATTAGACATCTCAGCACTTTCAGGATCATTCTTGCTTTATTAAGTTTACCCAGTTCATTAATAGTAAACTAGGCCCCGATTGGCAGTCCTGTTATCACTAACGGTTCAAGTTTCTATTGACACAGATTTTTATGATTTAATTTCTCGAACAGCAGTCTCTTCATTAGGACTTTCATCTTCTTCAAAGGTTGGGTTGTCGACGTGAGGAACAACATCCACGGCCACTGAACTTGCTTCATGGTTTACCAGCTGTAGATTTTCATCTGGAAACAGAAGGGAAATTTGTAGGATGATTTTTCCCTTCTCTTCTTTCAAGACAGAATTCGGTATCATTTCCTAGAGGACCTCCTCATTCAATGCCAGTATACTCTGATGATTAAAACAACTCTCTGTTCCTTAATCCTATAGGCTTTAAAAAAACCAATGTAATTTGCCCTCTTATATTCATAGCATTCAGTGTTATGAGGCACAGGCATTCTTGTGCTTTCAAGGCTAGCCTGAACTACATAGTTTTAAATTTCAGGCCGTTCTAGGCTACAGTATGATATGAGATTCTGTCCCGCCCCAAGATCATAATTTATATTGTTTCACACAAGGCACCTATGGAATTATTGATTCATGATTCCTATTTTTGATTCCTGTACATGTACTTACCCTACCTGGCTTATAGACTCATTAAGGACAAAAGTTACATCTTTTACTTCTTTCCTAAATTTAATAGCTCTTAAAACTGGCTGCACATTGGGCTATTTGAACCTAACTGCATAGTAAATAAAATATATAACCATCCTAAAAGAAAAAAAACACACCTAAATAACTTCATGCCAGATGGCTAAAGATAAAATAGGTTGTACAATGGTTACTGAAAGTATTTTATGTTTATTTTAGAATTGAGAGGTTAAGTAAACATATTTTGGATAAGGGAAGACTTTTTCCTTTTACTGTCACTAAAAGAAATTCCAAGTAAGGCCAGTAGGCTAGTCTAGAATGAGCCCTATGCTGTGGAGCTGCAATCACATACATGCAGCAGTATAAACTCAGTGTCTTCCAGATAAGAAGTAGAAGGGCAGAGAAAGGAAGAGAGGAAAAGCTTTGTGAGGGAATATGTATGTCCTAGCCTTGTTCTTTGAAAGACTTGATAATGATAACCACCCAGTGACAATGAGTGTGCCTAATGTCCAAATCTTACTTTCAATATATTAATCTCCAAGAAGAGGCCTCTTGAAATGGCAGCTTTGGGGACCGGGAGTGTATAAGATTAACCTAGACTCTAACCTAGGTGTCAGCAAACAATGACTAACAGAGCCAAAGCCACAGTGAAGAGTGGTTTTCACATTTTAAAAAGGTTTTCAAGACAAACCTACCCCTACCCAAAGAGATACCCCAAAAGGATCTGCAACAGAAATACATGTGGCCTTCAAAACATAAGTATTTATTACTTGGTTTCTTAAAGGAAAAAAGAAGTCAACCTAAGACTTAAAGCATACTATCGTACCAGAAAGTAAGGAAGTCAAAAGAATAAAAACCCCAACTTCAATAAGTTTCTAAAGACAGAAATGAAGAATTTATGAGCAACAAATCGTGACACTAACAATGAAAGAAGTATCTGTGACCTCACTCTATTACCAAGAGCTAAATAAAATACCAAAGGAATAGTTCTTCCTTACATTTGAAAATTAATGTATGGGAAAAATGATGGAAAATAGAAAAACACTATTTGGTAGACACTTCAGTAATAATTGTAACAGGAAGGATCAATTATTGCTAAAGTTAGCCAGTAAAGGAGCCATGAGAAACAAGATATTTGCATAGCTTCCAAGCATCTATCAAAAAGATATTTAATGATTACAAATGGAAAATAGTAACTTTAAAGGGAAGAATTTGGCAGATAGAACCCTTAACCAAGTGAACAAAGTTAAAATTATTTGTAATGAGAACACCGTGTGCCTTATAATATGTGGTGCTGACTGGCACAGAGCATCATTTCTCCAGCATTCTTACCAGAAATGGACAGTGATTTAATTATCTTGAAGCAGCAGACAAGGCTAAATAAAGGAACATTTTATAAAGTAACAGATAAGTAATCTTCAAATGTATCAACAGCATAAAAGGCAAAATATTAAGGGATTGTCATAGACTGGAGATCAAGGAGACATACAAATACTCAAAAGTATGGGATCTTGAAACAAAAAAAGGACATGCGTGGGCCAGCTGGTAAAGTTAAGTAAGTTCTGTAGTTAATAATTCATCAGGTCATTTTCTAGGCTCTAAACAAGCATATGATTATATAAGATGTTCATATTTGCAGAAGATAGAAAAAGGGGTAGATGAGCATTCTCTGTACTAATATTGAAACTTATTTTTGAAGTCAATCTGAAGTTATTTCAAATTCAAAATTACAACTACCTCATGAATTCTTATTGAATTGCTCTAAAGCACTGTTTATATGCCACATTAAAATTTTCTTCATGTGATTCTGACGTATAGCCAGGTTGACAACCACGGGCCACACTAGATGTACTCACAGTGTGGTCCCACCAGGAAGTTTGCTGTAGATACAAATTCTCAGGCCCCACTCCAAACCCACTGAGTCAACAAGACCTCCAGAAAATTAGGTAGGGAGTTAACTTTGAAGATCAGTATTCTAACAGAACTGATCCCAGTGATGCACTGCATGGATGAAGTAATTATGCATTTGCAACTATAAAAATGAACTGTCACTGTAATTGTCAGTGACAAATATGTAAGATCCTCAAACAAGCAATATGCAATCACAGACAAAATTGAATGTGATCTTAAGTGATCATTTATTCAACATAAATGTACATATCTTAGATAGCAGCATGTGCTACGCAGAAAACAGGTTACTATAAGATGCCCTCCTCACTAAGAGAAGTAAAAATACAATTTAGTTCACTAAATGGATTTAATAGAAATGTGTGGATGTGGGCATGCAAGTAAATTAAAGGCTTCTCAAAGAGTCTGGGAGGCAAGTCTTCAAAGGGGGAGCAGACATTAGAATGGGAAAGGGAGAGTGAAAGCAAGGGGCTCATACTGTAACTGTGTATGAAAGATTAGAAATTAGGGACAGAATTGAGCAAAGGCATTGAATCAACAGGAAAGAGGGAGTTAAGAATCTAGGGTAACTAAGGATCTAGGAAAGAATCCTTAAGGCCTCAAAGTGGGTGTCACTAGCATTCATTCAGAAAAGAATACAGGCAGAACAAGGATCATTATTTCATTTGCCATTCAAATGATCTGTAAAGCCTCTTTACTTCCCCACCCTTCCAACCAACCCCCACAAGAACTGAAGACAATCAAGAAGGATGGAATTTTATATTAAAAAGAAACCTAGCACAAATTAAATTATCTTTTATCTTCACTGAATTATATTACCACACCGTTATGGGAACACAAGATCATCACGACAAAGAAACAATGACTCAGTATTATAGGGAGAACAATCCACAGATAATTAGCATTCCTGTGAGTGTACTCAAGGAAATGTCTGGAGATTGCAAGAAATACAAAGTTTGCTTTTACATGGCTGTGTGCCTTGTGACATCTTCAGGAATGGAATTTATGGCACTAATAAACCTACAGGGGGTAAAGGTTTATGTCAGAGGAAGCTGAAATATTCACAGGCTATTGTGGTAACCTAGTTTCTCCCACTTTTACACTAAAATTAGGTTACTTCAAGGTAAGGACTGAGTGAAAACTTTCAAACCAAGAATAATATGGAAAAAGTTAGAGGCTACAGAAAGGAAAATTGTTCGTACACAGATTTGAAAGTTATCCTCCAAAGTTCTCTTAAATTTCTTATGAAATTACTAAACTGTAATAATAACCCACATGAATTCCAAAATTAGTATGTGCAATCTTAGTCTTAAACAACTGATTCATGTCCTAGAAAAGTCAACAGGTGGCAGCACATACCATTGTTAAGCCTAGTTTCCTATCTGCAAGATGGATTCTTGAGAAGATAAGCATAAACCTAACTGTAGTTAATTAAATTCTTCTATTATTTCAGGAGTCATTTACCCTACATTCTGATTTATTTGTAATAAACACTAGCTTCTAAAATTTAAAGTTTCTCCTTTGCCTCAGTAAGAAGTTAATGAGCCAACATTTAAATGGCCCAGAGAGCATCTTTCCAGCAAAACTCTTCTTTTTTTGAATAATCCCAACTCCTCTGGCATGCCATCTATTTTAGGAATATTTGAATATGCATGTTCTCTTTGAATATGCATATATTTTATAGCAGGAGTACATCTTTCATTGCGTCATTTTATGGCATAATGGATGAATGAAACAACCATTAAAGAGTGAGCCTATGTGAATAGATGTGTGGGCCTCAGGGGACTTATGGTGAGCTCACTGCCCTTCAGTACTGTGCTTACTTGCTGACTGTACATGTTCCTCCAGAGGCGGCTCATCTGCTCCCTGTACTGAAGCATACCCAGATGATGCAGTTTCACTGCGATTGTCCTCTTCATGGGGAGAGGCAGTATTAGAAGCTTCGTTGGAAACAGGAACTTGTAAAGACACTGATCCATCTTCAACATCCACCTGTGGAAAGCATTCAAACAAATTACATTGACATATGATTATGAGGTTTTCATTGGTGATAACTATGAGCAATATTTCCTAGCCTCATAACCCGTCTAACCCATTTTCCTGTCACAAAAATCTTTGCAAGCCCCAGTCATGGCAGCTGAGGTAAGAATTGGATGTTCCAATGGGTACATATGTCTTCATCTGGCTGCTCTCTTCGCCTCAAAACATAATGGCTGCTACAAGGTCAGTACTCAATGCACATTAATTATTCTGTCCCAAAACAGAACTGAAAATTGCTCTCATCTGCATATTTCTGTTAAGTTAAAAAGATGTTTTTGAGTTGAAGTTTTTTTATTGTAAAGATAAGTTTTTTCATTCACCAAATACAAAATTATAATTTTGTTATGCTTTCTCAAACTGTCATGCTTACTTAATGACAAATTTATAATTTTGCAATAATGACAGGGTTAAAACAGAAAAATAGGCTTGGTGGTGGTGGTGTATACCTTTAATCCTAGCACTTGGGAGGCAGAGGCAGGCAGATCTATGTGAGTTTGAAGCCAGCCTGGTCTACAGAGCGAGTTCCATGACAGGCTCCAAAACTACATAGAGAAACCCTGTCTTGAAAAACAACAACAACAAAAATCCAGAAAAATAGATATGTTGGGAGTTTACAGTTCTAATTCTGATCCAAATAATAAGTACATTTGAGAAAGGAGAAGAAGGATATGTCCAAGATGGTAGGAAACCCTCAGTATCTATGAAAAATTGTCTAGTTTTGGGTGTAATCTAAATGATTTGCACATTACCTACCCAGAGAGAGAAGGATGCTATTTTCTGAATGCCTAGGAATATAAACCCCATACTGCTTAAGTTCCTTCACAAAAAGAATATAACAACTTTTACCTCAATTCCCAGAGCTTTGAGAATGTCACACTTGCACATGGGGCAAGTCCTGTGTTCTAAAAGCCATGGGTCCACACATGTCTTATGGAAAATATGACTAATGAAGAAGAAAAGAGATAATTCAGTTATAAGATGTGAAACAGTAACAACATTACACACACACACACACACACACACACACACACACACACACACACACACACACACACACGTACACAGAGATTACACTTAGCCTCTGCAAAGATGTCTTTTTCCCTTTTAAACATACCATTAATAAAGAGGCCATAAGAATAGATTTTGGAGAATTCATAATACAGACCTCTTAAATATAGAGGACCCATTACTCTCTAGCCTCAAAAAGTTATTTTTAGTATTCATAACTTGAAAATGGCTAATGCTACTAAAGTCTGTTGGTATTTCAACTGTTACAATATTAAAATTATCAGTTCTTTAACTCTAAAATAGAATCATCATTCTCGGTAACAGAATGATAGAGTACTGAGTACAGCATGGTATCGATGCTTTAGGCAATGAAATGTGCTCCAAGAATATCACTATTTAGTAGCTAAGACAAGTTAAGAATAACCTTCTGCAGAGGAACAGTATTTTTAAAATCTAAAGAGTAAAGATTGCAAAATAGGGCACTAAGTTGGAATGAGTTCAACATAAATAACGAAATACTAACTACTCTCTCTGTCTCTCTGTCTCTCCATCTCTCTCTCTCTCTCTCCCCCTCCCTCCCTCCCTCCCTCCCTCCCTCCCTCCCTCCCTCCCTCCCTCCCTCTCTCTCTCCCCCTCCCTCCCTCCCTCCCTCCCTCCCTCCCTCCCTCCCTCCCTCCCTCCCTCCCTCCCTCCCTCCCTCCTCCCTCCCTCCCTCTCTCTCTCTCTCTCTCTCTCTCTCTCTCTCTCTCTCTCTCCCTCTCTCTCCATCTCTCTCTGCTGACTAGGTTTCTCAGTTTCCTGCAGAGGAAATAAACTCTTGAGAACAAATTGTACTGGTTGTTGCAAACCATAATTCAATTTTAGTGCTATATCAATTTGGACGCATTCAAAATAGTTCTCCTTCATCATGCTAATTTTAAGGATGTTATTTTTATGGATATGAAAGAAGATGAAGCTTACTTGCAGGTTAGGATGCGCACCAAATCATTTGGTTTATAGAGCTCAATACACACAGCACAGCTATCTCCATCAGGGCCAATTTCCTATGAACAAATAGTTACTGTTACTCAAACAAGCAAAAGTAAATTAAACTTCAGAGCTGGACCAGCATATGCTCAAGGTTTAACACCTAGAAATTTCTATAGAAATGGAAACATTACTGTTTATGCATTTTTGAAGTTTCAATGGGTGATTGCAATTCATTGCCACTTGGAAAAGGCAAAATAACAAAGTCAACTAAATGGAGAAAGAACAAATTAAATCATGTAGTACTGACTTCACCTCTTTTATCTGATTTTAAAATTTATAGAAAGCTATTTGTATGTTTTCATAGTTATGTTTTCTCTAATAAGGTATAATTTACATATAGTAAAATTCAGTCATTTAGTCTACAGTCCTGCACATTCTGGAAAACATATGTAGTAATCTAATCCCCACCACAATGAAGGTATAGAATAGTTACATTTGCACAATAAATTCACCCAAATCCCCTTTGTAAATAAGCCTTCTTTTCAGTCCCAACCTCTGCCTATCACTGTTATATTTGAAATTGCTCTACCTTAGGCTTTAAAAATAATGCCATATAAATGGAATCATGTACTATCAATTTTGAGTCTCACTTCCCTCACTAATCATAAGGCCTTTGATATTTATGTACATTATTGTTGGTAGCACTAGGACTTGCTTTCCCCTTTACTACTGAATTATATTCCACAATTATCCATTTGCCAAGTGATGGGAATTCAGATTCTTTCCAGTTGAGGCAATTACTAATAACTACGTTTAGGAATTTAATGGGGATATAGTAGTTTACTTCCTTTACAGTGATTATCTAGTATAGTAAATGTATTTTTTTTAACTTCATAGGGAATTGCTAATCTGTTTTTCAGGGTGGATATAATCATTTAGTATTGTCACCAGAAGAAAAATAAGAATTCCCGAAGCTGTACATATTCATCAGGTCTTGGATTTTCCAGTTGTTCCTACTTTTAGTCATTCTAATGAATGTGTACTGGTATCATAGTGGTTCTAATTTTGTATTTTTCTAATGACCAGTGTCACTGAATATTCTTTTGTATACTTCTCAGGCGTATGTTCATTTGATGCAATGTCTGTTTAACATACTTACTATATTTATTAATTTTTAAAAATATTTTTATTGTTGTGAGGTGGGAAATGGAAGCTGAGAATTGAACCCAGGACTTCTGTTAGAGCAGCAAATGCTCCTAAACTCTGAACCACATTTCTTTCTAAATAATTTGCATATATAATAGTAAGTTTCATTCCAGTAGTTCTTATTTTATTTTATCTATTGTTATTTTATGTATATGAGAGCCTGAGTGCATGTCTGTACACCACATACATATAGTGCCTGCATAGGCCAGAAGTGGGCATTGGCTCTTCCAGGACTGGAATTTCAGATGAATGTCAGCCATCAGATGTGGTTGCTGGGAATTGAATCCCAGGTCCTCTGAAAGAGCAGCCAGTGCCATTAGCCATCCTAGTCATTTCTCCAGTCTCTTCACTGTAGAATTTTAAATTTTTTTCATTGTTAATTCTCCCATATACTCCACCATCTCCTTGTACCTTTATATCCTTTCCTCATAACCTCCTTTCTGCTTTCTTATCACATGTTTGTGTCTCTATTTTTATTTGGCTGCTCTTGTTGCTCTTGAGTCAAAAGTTTTTTTTCCTAAGTGTTGTTGTTTAATAAATATGCAATTTGCAAATATTTTCTCCAAGACTGTACCTTGTGTTTTCCTTCTTTAAAAAAGTCTTTCAATAACAAAATTCAAATAACAAATTTATTTATTTGTTTGTTTAGTTGATACCGATTCTCACAATGTAGCCATGGACATTTGCTATGTAGACCAGGTTGGCGTCACTGTCAGAGACACCTATGTCTCCCAAGTTTTAGAGTTAAAAGATGTGCTTCACCATTCCCAGCAAGAATGGAAATGCTTTATTTTTATTTCACTTTATGTGCATGTAAATTTTACCCTCTTTTATGTCTGTGCAACGAGTGCATGTCTAGTGCCTACAGAAGCCAGAAGAGGGCATCAGATCCTCTAGAACTAGAGTTACAGATGGTTGTGAGCCACCGTGGGAATGTTAGGAATCGAACCTGGATCCTCTGAAAGAGGAGCCAGTGCTCTTGAGCCATCTTGCCAGCCCCCAAAGAACAGAGATTCTTAAACTTTGACAGTCAAATTCGACATTTTCCTTGTGGACTCGTTTTTGGTGTCATGCATAAAAACTATTAATGTATCCCACCCACATCATGAATTATTTTTCTCCAAAGACTTCTAAAGCATCAATAGTTACAGTTTTTTTATATTTAGGTCTATACTGTTTTTGAATTAATTTTTGCACTGTATGAAGAATGAAGGTATTTAAAAATAAATACTGTGCTGGCTAGATTTATATCAACTTGACATGTGTAATTTTGGAAGGACTCTCTCAATTGAATGTTCCCACCAGATTGGCCTGTGGTGCACTTTCTTGATTGATTGTTCATACAAGAGGCCCCAGCTCACTGGGCATGTTATCACCATGTGCTGATGGCTCTGGGTGTTACAAGAAAGCATGTTGAGCAAGCCATGTGGAACAAACCAGTAAGCAGCACTCCTCCATAACTGCTGCATCAGTTTCTGCCGCCAGGTTTTTGCCCTGTTTGAGTTCTTGCCTTGACTTCTCTCAGTGAGTGATAAGACTGTGATGCAGAACTGTAACCTAAACCCTTTCCTCCCCAAGTCGCTTTTGATCATGGTTTTTTAAGGATAGCAACAGAAACCTTAACTAAGACATATACTCAGTTGGGCGTTGGTGGTGCACACCTTTAGTCCCAGCACTAGGGAGGCAGAGGCAGGCCTGTGAGCTCTGTGAGTTCGAGGCCAGCCAGGTCTACAGAGCTAGTTCCAAGACAGGCTCTAAGGAGAAGCCAGTCCCACCCACAAAAGACATACTCAATCACTGCACAGTTCTCCTTGCTTCGTTGCCTTTGGATCTTCATAAAAAATAAATTGGCTATGTGTCTGTTGGTCCATTTCTGATTCTATACTGTTCCATTCATTTATAGGTCTAGCATTTCTACACTTGCGATCCTTTTATCTCAGCTTTCTGGATGCTGGAATTGAAGGCATGTACAAATTCTCAGTACATTGTCCAGGAATAAAGTCAGATGAGGAAATTTCCAAACACTTGTGAGAACACTCCAAAACCAAAACAACAGCAACAACAAAAAATCCAAGACAAGAATCTTAGGACCTCAGTTTCTTCAAAACACTGGATTCTTCTTGAAATGTGTTTTCATGCTCCTCCCAAATGTAGGAGATAGGAGTGAGTTTACTTCAGATTATCCATTATTACCTGCTGCTGTTATTCAATTAATGTTCATATGCCTCTATGGGGACATGTGGCTTTGCCACATGTGGCTTGTCCTTGCGATCGTATACAGCTTGACCTCATGAGAACTTTACTCACCTGACAATTCTGAACCTTCAGAGTATAAATTGTCAGGTGCACTGAATAAAGTTGGCCATTGTGTGAGGCTTTAGTCTGCCTCATATATCAGCTCCATTCTCCTTGTACAGTTCTTATTCATCAAATTTGTTTTGATTATATCAGTATTCTAGTTTCTGAGCTTTTCTAATACTATATCATGAAAATTCTTGTTGAAACTCTAACCCATAGGTTGCTTTAAGACAAACTGACACCTTAAACAGTGCAAGTTTTGATCTACAAACATGATATGTATCTCCATTTCTTTACATTTTCTTTGATTTTTTTCCATACTTATGATTGAATGCAAAGCCTCAAGGATACTAAGCAAGAGCTCTATGACTGACACGTCTCTCACTCGTGTTGTACAATTTTTAACATATAATTCTTGTACACATTTTGAATATTTATAGCTAAGAACTTAATGCTTCTGATAGTGTTATAAATGGTAAATCTTTATTTCACTATGTCCTACAGGTTTTTGGGGATGTCTTTTCTCATCAATGGGTTTTCAACTGTCCCAAATCTAAAACAGACATTCAAACGAAGTGGTACTGAAGCACGAATTATTTTTCTACCATTGCTGTTGCAAATTACTATCACTTGATGGCTTACATTAGCATGGTTTATTATCTTTTGTGGAGGTCATAAGGTCATTATCTTTTGTGAGGTGTTGGCCACATACTACATTCCTTCTGGGGGCTCTGGGGGAAATACTTTTCATTACCTTTTGTAGTTTTTAGAGAATTTCTGCATCCCATTTTATGACCTCTTCCTTGAATCACTCCATATATTTTATTCCATTGCAACCCTCCTCCTTTACTCCAGCTAATCAGGATTCTGATTATATTTAGAGACAGTCTAAATAATCCTGGATGAGCTCCCACTTAAACTTTCCATATCTGAAGCTTCTTTCTGCCTGGTAATGTAACATTTGCAGGTGCTAGTAATTAGTACCTATGTACATTTGGGAGACATTGTACAGTATAATTGCAGTATTGAATAGAATTTTAATACTTAATGAAGCATATAAATGCTAATGAAAAGACAATTGGAGAAGGGCATTTAGTTTAAAGACTGGCCTGTTAGTGTTGTTTTAAAAGTGATAAAAAAAAAAAATACCTTGTCTCCTTGTTTCAATGTGCGCAGCTGAAGTCTTCCAATAGCTTTTTTAGCATCTGCCTTTAACTGCCTCTGTAATCAAAATAGATAATAGAAGACATATTTTTAAGAGAAGTGTAATAAAATGTATAGTGATTTAGTATTAATTAGTAAAAGCTACAATCCAAATAAAAATCAGAGATTAAAATCTGAAGCTGGATAGATGGCTCAATTCATAAAGTGCTTGTCATGCAAGCATAGCCTTTTTAAGTTTGATGCCCAGCACCCACAGAAAAGCTAGGCAGCATAGTGTGTGACTCTAATCCCAGAACTTGGGAGGCAGAGACAGGGAGATCATCAAGCTTCGCTAGCCAGTCAGTCTAGTTGATTCAGTAAACTCCCTGTTCAGTGAAAGACTCTGGCTCAGAAGGTGAGATGGACAGCAATTGAGGAAGACACCTATCTTTGACTTTTGACCCTCACACCAACGTGCAAATGCATGCACACATGCACACACACAATTTTTAATTACAATGTTATACAATATATTTTGATCATATCCTTTCCTTTCCTTCAAGTCCTCTCAAACCCTTCTCCCCACCTCCCCTATGTAACTTCTTGTTCTCTCTCTCTTCCTTCCTCCTCCTCTCCCCTCTCCCAGAGCAAAAGAAAACAAAATCCACAAAATGTCAGTAAAAAAATGCAGTAAGGCAAAACATACCAAAACCAAAAGTGCACAATATAAAACAAAACAGACCAGTCTGTTTTGCTTTAGCTATCTACTCCTGGGTATGGGGACTGCCCTTCAGTGTAATTGATATACCCAGTGACAGGCCAGTGAAGAAAACTGAACTGATTTTTCTTCCTAACAAATATCAGTTGAAAATAGCTTCTTGGTATACACACACACACACACACACACACACACACACACACACACACACACACACACACACAAATTAACCCTAATGCATATCTCATTCATCTGAAATTACTCAAACTTTTCCTTACAGCCCACCGAGTCAATTGTATGTTACCTATATATTCAGTCACAACTGTATGGGGCCACCCACTAGAGCAGTGGTTCTCAACCTTCCTAGTGCTGCAACCCTTTAATACAGTTCCTTATGTTGTACTGACCCCAAGCCATAACACTATCTTCATTGCTGCTTCATAACTGTAACTTTATTACTGTTATGAACTATAATGTAAATATCTGATATACAGGATATGTGATATGTGGTCCCAAAAGGGTAGCGATCCACAGGTTGTGAACTGTTGTACTAGAGCATAGTCTATCTACCAAGGCTACACCCTTAAATAAAACTGACTTTCCATTCCAAGTATCTATCAACTGTTAATAGTTCATCTGGGGGTGGATGTTTCCAGCCCCTCCTCTGCAGTGCAGGAATGCTGACTGGTTTGATCTTGTCCAAGTCTCATGGAGTTAATCACAGCTGCTGTAAGCCTATGAGTGCAGCAGTCCTATAATGTCCAAAAGATACTGTCTTATCCTAGTCCACGCCAACATCTGGCTCTTATAATTTCCCTACTTCCTCTTTTAAGATATTCTCTGAGCCTTGCGGTCAGGCAGTGTGATACAGATGTTCACTTTATGGTTGAGTACTCCACTGACCAGTTGTGAGTTTCAGTATTAACTTCGGGGCACTGCAAAAAACTTCTCAGATGAGGACTAAAAATTGCACTAATCTATGGGTTTAGACATGTGAATTTTGAAAGCAGTTGGACATTGTCCATTTAGAAAAATACCCCCTGGGTTCTTGGCCAAATCTATAGTAGCCATTAGTCTCCTCATGTAGAGTAGGCCTTAAATCCCCAAATTACTGAAACTTACATACTGTGTTTTCCTACTTTTAAAACTAGCACCCCTGGGATCATAATTGTAAAAACAGTATGGCTCTGTCCTAAATGGATTCGGATGCTATGAATTTTTGAAGCAATTTTCCTATTTGAAATCTCAGAGGACCTTAAAGTACACCATCTCCAATTTCTTTTCTGAAATGGGTCTTGTTCAAAAAAGTTCATAGGCTTTGAATTCAAATGCACCTAGATTCAAAATCTGACTTTGTCACCGACTAAAGAGGAACACTTACAAGTCACTGAATTATTGAGCTAACCTACTTTTCTATAAAATGATGATAATAATAACTCCTTGTAATAGTCATTATTAGGAAAACCTGCTGTTTATCTAGGAAGGAGGATAGATTCCAGGCTGTCTCACTGAGCACATGTCTAAATGAGTCTGGATATTCAACATCAAACTAAAGCTAAGGAACAAGAACTAAAACATTCTGCACAAGTCATATTATGAAAGGGGATGATCCTAACAAGCTAAGAAAAGATTCCAAAGAATTGAGTCACTGAGAATCTGTCTTTCTTCAATGCAGTTAGGATTGACCACAGGGAAAATAAGGTTGCAAATAAGTCCTTTTCTTTCAGAAAAGATGTCTATATTTTATGTAAGAATGTCTCAGGTGAATATTCCATATGTCTAAAATGAAGTTGAGGTTGGTTTCACATCAGGGCAGATGCTTTGTGGACTTGATAGTATCGCCACAAGCCAGATGATACACAATCTTATTTTGAATTGTAAAATGAATAAACTGACCAGAAATTCAGCAAAGAACAGGAGTTCCGAACCAGAGTTCATTATGAGAATGAAAATAGCTCCCCTCACCCAGTGCAGGGTTTGCTCCCAGCAAGGTATCCAGATATTACAGTACAAGAAAATGAAGATATAATGCAAATAAAACATCTAACAAAGTGTCTGACACATCATAGATACTCAATAAGATATTTAGTAAATGAAACTATAAATTATTACTTGTAAATAAGTATCACTGGGCACAGGTAACATGTCTATAAATATTTCTGACAAATACATTTTGGAAGGAAATAATCCACAGGATGAATATATGAAGAATGGCCTCAGTACCCAAAGATGTACCCTACATACAATTTTTGAAAAGTATTTGACTTAAAGCTAACAAATTTACTAGGCAAATTAATATTCTGTCACAGGAATAGCAAAAATTCCTCTCAGATTGCTACTTAGCCAGTAAATATAGTCAAAGTAACTAACGAATGTCACAGTAAAGGCTAGAAGAATAATAGAACTTGATCTTTATACTCTGGGAGTCTAATCCAATAAAACCATCTATAATTCAGCTGTTTTCTGATAGCTTTGCAGTTTTTTGAGCCTATGGTTTGTTAAACTGCGTCCCTGTCACCGAACAACTAGGACCCACAGTTCTGGCTATGGCTCAGATTTCTAAGCCTCAGTACTTTCTTATCACATACATCAGACACTGAGAAAAAATGCAAAGGGAAAAAGAGCCGATGAGAGAAAGGAACATAGTATACCCAGAAATATATCTTTAATTCTTTTGTTATTTGTCTTTAAAGCATTTCTGATTGAGGTTTGAGGTTTAAGCAACAAGCTCTATAGCAAATTGGAGAAGTGTATTCATTAGGAAGTGATATTTCTCTAGCATGTTTATTTGATTAAGTGTACATACTCCGGGATGGGAGGGTGATCTGGTTACAACATCTGTCACCCTACTCATCTCCAAGGTTGACTCAGCTAATCTGGCTAGCTAGGTTGGTGTCCTCTTTCAACCTTAGCACTCCATGTGTATCTCACCCAAACTTTCATGGTTGATTAAAGAGGACAACCTTCCCCTATAGATCAGGAACATTCCTTCATCAAGAGTATATGAGTAGCTAAACTGTCCTGATAGAACTTCCAAGCAAGCTCTCAAGTCTGCATTTTCTGATTTCTCAATCCGAAATGTTCAATTCAATATATTATCAGTCTCAGAATCTCCAACGATAATGTATAAGCATTATCTTATACTAGTAATGAATGCCAAACAAGTACTTCATTGCGGCTACAATTGTAATACAAATTAATTTGAGTTTTACACCCAAAGGCAAAGTTATATGCTATGTATGAATCTATTCCCAGGAAACAAAAGAGCTGGTATTAATACCAAGCTAAAAGTAGGAAATGGGGAGGAAACACACACACACACACACACACACACACACACACACACACACACACACACAGGACCAAATTGCAAATACCAGTTTATTAAACAAGAAGATATGTGAAGACAGCATGCTGCTTCAATAGCAATTTATAATTTATTTCATAAGAATGAGCATTTATGTAGAAGTTTCTTTGTGTAGTAGGTAGTGGTAAATGCAGAAACTCACAAATGGTCAAAATGCAAAGAATAACTATCAGTGGAGTGCTCAGCCACAGATGGGACATCTGTGTCACACCCGTCAAAACTCGGGGATCTCTCTCAAAGGGTACAGCAGGAAGACTGTGAAAGCTAGAGATCAAGGATGGCTAGCATGGAATGCCTTCTGGACATGAGAAAACTACTGAACTCATGAACTCATAGCAGCTGTGGCTGCCTGCACAACACCAAACCAGTAAACATTGCTGCAAGGAGCGGGTGGGGCTTTGAGAGCCCCCATGCCTAGTTGAGGAGCTATTTACAGTTGATGGGTGCTGGGGGAAGGAATGTCAATTTTCTTTAAGGGTGTGGCTCCTGGTAGACGATCCATGCTTTAAAACAGTGCTTCTCGCCCTTCCTAATGCTGTGACCCTTTAATACAGCTCCTCATGTTGATGGTCTACACAGTGGTTCTCAACCTTTCTAATGCTGTGGCCCTTTCATACAGTTCCTCACGTTGTGGTAACCACCAACCATAAAAGTATTTTGTTGCTATTTCACAACTGTAATTTTGCTACTGTTGGGAATCATAACATAAATATCTGTCATTCAGAATATCTAATATGCAACCCCTGTGAAAGGGTCTTTGAACTCCCAAAGGGGTCATGACCCACAGGTGGAGAAGCACTGCTCTATACCCATGATACATAGGCAGAACAAACTAGACTCAGTGGGTTTTAAAAAAAAAGTTTGCAGGGAATGGAGAGACTGGGTTAGTTCTGGGAGCAATTACAGAGGGGTTTTTAGGGCCAATGCCTTCAAAATACGTTGCATGAGATTAAGAAATTAATTAGAAATAGTCTAAAAGAGAACTCTATGCCCCATAATTTTGTTATTCCTTTACCTTTCTCCCAGTAGACTGTTAGTAGCTGGAAGACTGGGCCTTAATGGTTTGTTTTGTAAAATTCGCATAATGGCTACTCAGCTAGAGAATAGTTAATTACTCAAACAAGACACTTCTCGGTTTTACTTATTAAACACTTCTTTTCCAGTACATGTGAGGAAGGAAAATGCTAAAGCGCATTTACCAGGCTTCTAGGATGTATCAGGTTCAGTCCTAAGATTTTTACCTGTGTCATCACGTATAATCATTAACTAACTTGTGAACTAGGTATTTTAATATCCAAGTTTTATAGACAAGTCAAGTGGGTGCTGAAGCTTGAGTAAAGTCCAGGCAGATGGCTGGTGGTAGGGCTGATTCAGTTCCAACCCACCTTGGATCTGACCTTAAAGCCAGTGATCTCTCCACGGCAGCACACTGCCTTCATGGTGTGCTAGAGAAGAAGCCCTCAAAAGGCTTTCATCCCGTATGAAGAAGATAAAAGAAAGAAACAAGGGAGGGAGCCCTCAAAGTTAGCTATTATTCAGTCTTGAAATTGTTGCTAAATTGCTATACATTGTGATTTGAGAAGCGTTTTAAATAGGCATATTATACTAACAGCCTCTCCTCTCCTCCTCAATCCTAAATCATATCTGGTTTAAGAACATTTGACAATAGAATTGAGAACTACTGCAGGAAGAAATAAAAAAAACCACTGCTTTTTGTGTGTATGCCAATTTTCCTAACAGAAGCTTGATGCCATTTTCCAGACCCATCAAAAGCTTTGACAGTGCCGGTAACTGAAGCTATCAGCTGCAGGTTTGGGTTATTGTTGCTGTTTTAGTTCTGAGAATTTCCCAGTTGTCTGGGGGGGGGGAGCTGAAAACAAAGTCAGAGCAATTAGCATTATTTGTTATAGTTTTCAATTTAGAAATCACAAGATATTCTATTTAGTTCATTTGTATATTCATACCAAATAAGGTAAAACATATGTCAATCTGGTGATACGTCAGCCTGTGTTTGGTCACGCGGCATTTGACAGTCAGTGTAAATGAAATATATAAACAGCATCACTTCTATGGTTAAACTAATTACGTAATGGTGCTAGAGTACACCAAATTGAGAAAGCAGTTAAACTAGATTTTTCTACACATCAGCCACTGCTTTTTAAAAAGCAAACACTTCATTAAAAGCTAGAAATAAGAACATTTTCCAAGAATCAAAGTAAAAACAACCATAATCTTTAAAAAAACAACCATAATCTTGACTCAGACTTTGTTAAAAAAAAAAAAAGACGTTTAATTCACTTTTGAAAATATATAGTGAGAGGATTATTTTTCTAGGATCCATTCCTGTGAGCAAATGCACTGTCTGCTATTTGGTAATTTAGGCCTACGTGAATTTGCCTTGCTCAATGAAAATCTATGCCTAATATTTGACAAAAGGAGTTCCTACATTATAAAAGAATTTTCTTCAATTTAAAAACAAAAACAAAACAACAACAACAACAACAAAAAAAAAACAAAGAAGCAGGCTGGTCAGTGGTGGCTCACATCTTTAATCCCAGCACTTAGGAGGCAGAGGCAAGAGGATCTCTGTGAGTTCAAGGCTATCCTGGTCTACAAAGCAAGTTCCAGGACAGCCAGGACTGTTACACAGAGAAACGCTGTCTCAAAAAGCAAACAAAAAATATTAAAGAAAGAAGAAAGAATCACCTTTTAAAAATGGTGTTCTTATAGGAGAAGAGAAGCAAACAAACAGGTTCCCACATCTAAGAACCCTGGAGAAAGGAATAAAGAGGAATAAAGGTCATTCCCATAAAGATGGCCACCATTAGCAGTATAAGGAATTGGACTGCAAGGAAGCCCAATTGTGAAGAAAGGGAAAATTGGCCAATGCATATGCTACAACAAAGAAACATAATCAGTACCTTTAGAAAGTAAATCTGTACTTTTGAATTGACTCTAGTCCCTAGCAAATATTTCCCCTTTTCTCGACCCTGGGTAACTTTTGTTCTGCTCTCTGATTCTATGAAATTAACTTTTTTTTTAATAAGGAGAAGAAAATTCTGCAATTCAAATTCATTTACTTGAAATTTCCTAGAAGAGCAGGTCTTAAGTGCCTTCACTATACCAAAATGCATACCCCTGATCACACACAGGGCTAACTCTTTGTGGTAAAGGACAGATTTAATAAATTGGCTATGGTAATCATTTCACAATATATGCCATATCAAATCAGCACAGAGTACATTTTAGATACTATTTTATTTGCTGCCAATGGAGAAAAAAATTAGTAACATGATCTGGGTATGTTATCTCTGGCTATAGTCCCAACCATTGTGGAAAACTGAGATGGAAGGATTGTTCATGTCAAAAGTTCACCACCACCTTGGGTAACTGTTATCATTTGCAACTTAAATGTTCTCAAAGGCTCCTCCTATTCTAAGGGCATTGTTGCCAGGCTATAGCACTACTACAGAGATAGACCTGTAGGAGGTGGGTCTAAATGAGGGTAAAATAAAGTATTGAGAGTGGACCCTTGAAGGGTCCTTTCCTGTCTTCTTTTTTCTTTGTGACTATAATAGGATGAATAATTATGCTACATGGTCTGCTATGGTGCTCCATCTTTCCCAGAGCAACAGAGCTAAGTGACCGTGGACTGAAATCTCAAATTTGTAAATCACAATAAATTTTTCCTACTTTAAGTTTTCTTAGGTGCTTTGTCACAATGGCAAAACCAAACCAATCAAACAAACACATATCAGCAAGAGTGAAACCTAGTCTCAAAAAAATCAGTGATACCAGTGTAAAATCAGAGTAGATGAATAGATTAAAATTCTGAGACCTATTATTGGAGTTTCCTTTTGATCTGTAAGAAAGTTAGAAGACTGGGAAACTAGGCCTCATCTAGACAAGTGTTTGTTTAACTTATTCCACATAAGAGCCAAAATTCTCATGGTTTTGTAAAAGGCCCTGAATAATATGCAAATTTAGGCAAGCACACCAACCACAAATATACTTAACTGTATACACACACACATATATAAACATATGTATAGACAGATGATAGATATTGACAGACAAATAATGGTACAAAAGGTAAGCAGCTAATGGATGTTTCAGTTAATTTAACTAATAGAGAAAATTTGCCATAATTGGGAATATTCCAGATAATACTTATAATAGTTTATATTCAAGGGCAATTTTTAAAGAAGGGTCTTACACTGTAGCCCAGACTTGTCTGGAACCCACTACATGCCAAGCTGGCTTTAGACATTCAGTGACCTTCTTGTCTCAACCTTCCAGGTACTGAGATTACAGGCAAGAGCCAGCAGCACACCAGGTCCAAGGACAAATTTTAAAATATTAATACAGCTTAGCTCTTATTTATCTGAGAGCACACTGTATTGCTATTTCTAACAGCAAGCTATAGGGATATGTGTGGCATATCTCTATCTCGGGAACTAATGTTAGTATCAGAGTCCCAGACTTAAATGGTAGGAGTTGGGAGGGCTGGTCCCTAGGATCATTCTGCTTGCCGTCTGAAACGCAGGACCCAGACAATGAAACCAGGTGCATATCATCTAAATAGACTGTTGTGCAAAGAAATCTTGAAAAACTGGTACAACATGGTTCACTGCTCCAGCCGTATCTAACAATACATCAATCACTAATATAAAGGACACTTTGAGAGCCACATTCCTAGAGTTGGCTAATGTTCAGTTATGTTTAACTTGGGAACATTCAAGCAGTAAGCAACTAGTTCCACTCTGTTACCTTTTTTCTAACAATCTATTTACATTGTCTTGATCAAAATCTTTTTACAAAAAAACAGGGTAGTACCTTTTAGAAATGTATTTATGTAGAATAAATACTTCATTTGGTAAGTATTTACTATAATACATTCTAAGTATTTTTAAATACTGTTATGCCCATATTATATGTTATGATATAAGCATATAGTGACATTAGATAGTATTCAGTTGATATTATAGATTCGGTTATTATGTTTATAGTATAATATTTATATTAGCACAGCATAGCATTTGTATATATCTGTATATCTATAATACATGCAACATATACACATATGCCATATGCACACACACACCACACACTGCCTGTAAGGACAATAAATACATCTGACAGGTGCAGAAGCCAACAACATATAGGGGCTCAAAGAAACAGTTCAACCATCTATAAGACCACCACATATATCTTTTATTGCTTCATCAATTTCATTATCCATTTACCCCTTGATCTATGGTTACTGGAACGTTTTAATACACTGGTTCAGAGTGACTTAACACAGTAATAAATTATGTAATCTTTTTCAGGGGAGTCACTATCCATTGGTATTACATCTTGGGGAAGTTTTAGTTGAATCTCCCACTATATTTGACTACCGTATGATCTGTTTACACACAAGAGTTGACTCTTAACTAAAATACCTGTATTATACCATATTACAGTATGGTTATTTTATTGTGTGGGTATATGTAGAGACAAGAGGTATTTTTCTTCTTATTTTTGTTTTTTTTTAAATAGTTACATTATTTCCCAGTTCTTTTTTCATCCTCCAATGTCTTCCTTGTATTCCAACCTACTCCCTCTTAACTTCATGGCCATTTTCTTTTGTTATTGTTACATATATATGCCTAAATATATAAATACAAATGCTCAGTCCAGGTACTGTTACTTATATGCATATGATTTCAGGGCTGACCATTTCTAGAAGAATTGATTTTTCCCATGTATGAAATATTATGAAGAAATGTCACTAGTGGCAATGACTGTGTCATGTTTAGGTTCCATGTTAGTTGGAACAAAGTGCATCATCTATCTTAATTCATATAACCATGTAGTTACATGTTCCCATTAACTATGGTACAGCATAGTTAACTCCCTCTATTATAGAGTACATGGCTATTATTAAAATTATTTCTATAGTCATACCTAGTCATTTTTATTACTACATATGACTTGTAAAATTTAATAGGTTTTATTGTGACATGTTTTTCACCTCAAAATAGTTATTTCTCAGTTATTGCTTATTAAACTTGTCCTTTGACAACTTCATAATGTATATAGTATATTCTATTACTCTCTCCCTGCACCTTCCCTTATCTCCTCTCAAATCTGTCAGTCCTCTTTCTCACATCCATGTCTTTTGGTTTTGCTTTGTGAATCACTGAGTTTAACCATGGATATCTGTGTGACTTGGAGCATGGTGGGCTTACCACTGGGTATGCAACTGAAGACAATGACTCTCCCCTTCCCAAAAATCTATCAATAGCCAGAAACAGTTCATCAGGGATGGGTGAGGCCCTGTAAGTCCCCACCCTATCCATGACTGACTGCTTACAGGGCCAGTCTTGTGTATGCTCAGGACAAGAAACGACAGTTGCTGTCAATTCATTATTACTGCCATGGTTGTGTGATACCTAGATGACAGCATTCCACGGTCCTTCCTGTCTTGTGGTTCTTTCTGATCTTCTTCTCTGCTTCCTGAATATCTCAACTACCCTGATTTATGTGAATATTTTATCAAAGCTCATTACATGCTAAAGGGATTCCACTTTTTTTCTCCTGCTCTTGGAAATGATTTCTTCCTAGCTATTTCAAATACTACATCTTATTCTTCTAAAAATCACTGTTCATTAAGGATAAATGTACAAGGCTGACACCAATAGCATACTAATATGGAAAGGGGAAAGCTTGTGAGTCCTCAACCCTATACAAAGAACTAAAGGATGCTGAAGGTGGGAGAAAGCCTTCTCCAGGGAACTGGTTATCCAATGTCAAATGTTCAGCCATGGAAACATATACTAGTAACATTATATGGACTGGCAGGTTGTAGTCATGCATTTAGGAATCTATGTTCACATATATGTAAAAACAACAATTAAAGAGGCTAGGGATTTGAAGAAGAACAAGGGGAACTACATGGGAGGATTTGGAGGGGGATGATGTAATCAATTCTAATCTTGAAAATTATTTTTAAAAAAGTAAATGTAAATTCAGCTTTTCTTGCTGCACTAATTCTAACCCCTATTTAGCTGAGTGCCCTCATTTGTTTCATTTAACATTATTCAATCCAATGTAAGCAGTCAATGAGTATCAACTGCCTTAGATAATGTCAGTATACAAACACTATACCTCCCTCCAAATGTTGGGTACTGTTTTCTATAGTGTTATAGTGGTCATCACCACAAGTAGTTTAGTATTTAGTATAACTGTGTCATGAGGTTTCTTATAATCTTGTTTCTTTCATATTAAGGTTGTCTCAAGTAGAAACAAATTTGCCTTGCTTAGTATGTTATTTTCGTTCATAAACCAGTGATTATTTTTCATGGTGTTTGCAAGTTTTTCACCCACAAAATAGAATGATATATACTCTTAAACATATTCTATGACCATATAAAGAAATTACACCTGAGAGCTCATCTGAGTAATGATTAGCTTATAAGTTATCAAAATTTATACCATCATCAATTTGTGTAATATTTACTATTGTGTCTTATACTCTTGAGAAGGAAGGTTTCTTTGGATACATAATCTTTCTGAATGTACTTTTGTTTTGGTTTTCAGCGACAGGATCTCATTTTGCAACCCTGGCCAGCCTAAACTCACTATGTAGCAAGGCTAGACTTGAACTCACAGAGATCCACCAGTTTCTGCTGGAATTATAGCACTTAGAATACAGAAACTTAGGTCTTGCTATGGACATGCACAAACCGCTCTCATCTTTGTGACTATAACCTTTGAATAGTTAGTCATATGTGATAGCATTTCTCCAACCTCAGAGATAAAGAACTGCATGATACACAAATGTTAAATATTAACATAGTGTGAATTTACTGAGTGGCCTGGCAAAGGAATGATAAACAACCTTCTGACCATAGCTAGTAACATGCTGAACCTGCCACCATTGTGATAAGTTCCTTCACAGAAGAGCAGAGACATCAATCAGTTCTTTCTAAACATTCTGATTATCATGATTGGCACCCAATTTTTATATAGGTTTTATGATAAATTTTAAACTTTTCATCTACTTTTCAATTACCTTTCTCTCTACAGAAATTTTGTTGTTCCCAGTCCTAAATATACTAAGGTCTTCTTTTCTGTTTAGAGATTTAGTACATGAAGTGGCTAAAACTTCACTGCCTTCGAGGAACTTCTCAGATTATATAAATACACACTCTATTGCTTCGACCACAAGATCACCTGGAAGTATTAAATACCAACTGGACATTATGCAGAAGTGGCACAACACTTTGTTGTTACATTGAGAAACCTTGAAGGGAAGAGTGAATAATGATGGTGGCAGGGACCAGGAAGGAGGAATGGAAGTACTTAAATAGTTACAATCTATAGTGGATATATAGTGACCATAAAGCCAAAAGCATTTCTTCAAGAAGGCTATGGCAACAACACAGATCTAGCTCAACAGATCGTGGCCTAGGGACAACAGAAATTCCATTGAATGGGCGCAATACTGCTATGCGCTTGTATTGATTGGGAAGAGCCAGAGGAAAAGGGAAACATCATTAAAATTAGGTAGAAAGGACAATTGCTGGAATGATAGCCTTGAGGGTACAAAAGACGGAAAGAGTCTGCATACCAGGAAACTTTGAGTGCTGCAGAACACATCTGTAGAAATAGAAGACAGGGAAGAGGACCAGGTTCTAAACACAGACACAGATAGAGGTAGCAATGTAGAACTACTCTTTGGGTTGCTTCCATTTTATTGGTAGAATCAGAATTAATTAGTGAAGTTGAAGGATGTGTTGAGGCCTTAAGTTATAAAACTTAAGAGTTTTAAAACAAGGAATGTAAGGGTAAATATCTAAGGAAATATTTAATTAATGTGTAGCATTAATGGTCTCCTCTGAGACTATGATCATAAATTTAAAGCCAGTATAGCTACAACTATTTTTTTCTGGTACTTCTGCAAATCAAGGCATAGACACAGAGTAGGCAAGAGCTAGGATTTAATCAGGGTTGATTTTGCCAACAAGTATGTCCACCCTGCATATGCATAGGCTTCACATGTATGGATTTAGCAAACCCTGGATTGAAAACACTCAGAATAAAAAACTGCATTTCTCCTGGGTATGTGTAGACTGTTCTTCTGACGGCCATTCCCTACAGAACATAGCATAGGACTTATTTACATGGCATAAACATTGTATCAGTTATGATAAGTAATCTAGACATGATTTCAAGTATATGTATACATCATATGCAAATACTGTACTATTTTACATAAGAGACTTGACCACCCATGGATTTGAGTATAAAACAGGAGGTCCTAAAACTAATTCCCTTTGGATGCCAAATGGATAACCCTATAACAAAGACAGTGAAGGTACTAGAGCTGAAAATATATGCATGTGACTAGCCACAGAATTCAAGCTGATTAACTAGAGAAGTGAGAATATGGTAAGGGGTGAAGATGGTTTAAAAATGACAGGATGGGGGATAAGAATCATTGGTACTCTTCTGTTCTGTGAGCCTTTGGGTGTTTTGCTCTCTTATTTCCATACTTTGTACTTTTTAAAACACTGGTGTCAAAATATGGTAAGGAACATGCTGTATGTTTGGAGTTTAACACTGTATCATGAACAATTAGATTTTTAAAACCTTCCTTGTGTTGGTAAGATGGCTTAGGGGGTAATGGTACTTATATCCAATCCCAACATGAGTTCAGTTCCTAGAACTCATATGGTGGAAGGAGGGTACAAACTTTGGCAAACTGTCCATTGACCTCCATATGTACACTCCGGTAAACACATGCCCCCACCACACACAACAAATAAATGTAATAAAAAATTCAGCATTTCTTCTTTTAGCTCCATTCCCACATGCAAATCCTCTCTCCTCCCCCCCCTCTCTTTCACACACACACACATATGTTTACTTTCAGGCAATGACAACAGCTATATTGTTTTTATGATTTCTTCATCTGAACATTATAATTTCTCCTGTTTTCTTTGAATGTGAAATGATTTTATAATTTAGAAAAAAAAACTATTCATTTAAAGCAACATATGTATTTACAGTCATCACTTACAAATAAATGTTGGCTGTGCTCCCGTGTTTAAAGACTTAATCAATCAGGAATACCTTCTTGAAAAATGACAGAATATAGGACTTGAGATGACAGAAGCTGATATACTTTTTAAATGACTGGATTTCATGACACATATGCAGATCTTGTCTAGTAAGTGTATTAATATACATGAAAACCAAAACTATAATTGAAACAGTAAAAATACTTTAAAATTGGAAAAAATGGAATATTACAAACCTGCTTCCTACTTTGAGCTCTTGCATTCCGTAATCTTCGAGCAGAATAAAAAATAAAATAGCCCACAGTTGCTGCCGTAATTATAAAAAAGGACACGGAAACAAAGAAAATTGAGTAATGATTCACCCAAGGGCCATGTTTTTTCCCTACTTCGATGACCATTGTTACTTGTATGCCTCTTTGAATAGACTGCAGAATTTTTGTTCCTTTTAGATTGCCAATCATGATTGCAACAATGTCTCCTGCACCTGTAAAAGGAAATGAATTCAGTTTTAGTTTGAGATCCTTAAAATAAAAATCCAATTTTAATGGATGATTTAACACATTTAAAGTCAGACCTAATGATATAAAAGGATGTATTATAATTCAATTAAAATTATTAAGTACCCTGCTACATATTCAAAAGACATAAGGGTTATAACCATGTATAAGATTTAGTCATGGATCAGAGCAGCTCATAGTTTAAAGGAAAGCATCACGCACAACATTACACATAATTCATCATCATTACCTTTGGTGCCTGGCTTGCATTTTATTTTGGGAGACACAGTTTTTCTGTAGCTTTGGAGCCTGTCCTGGAACTCGCTCTGTAGACAAGGCTGACCTTGAACTCAGAGATCCGTCTCCCTCTGCCTCCCCTAGTGCTGGGATTAAAGGCATGTGCCACCACCCAGCTGCATTTTTAAAAAATAAGGTCTCACTCTGCCTCCCAAGCAAGCTTGGAACTGAGATCCTCCTGCCTCAGCCTCTTGATTAGCTAGGAGTACAGAACAGAGAAAGTATCCAATGTGCAAATGTCATGAAGGCCTTCACATTGAAAAATAGCCCACTGGCTGGTAGACAACAGAACTCACCTCCTAAGGAACAGTAAAATACTTAGATGCATTCTTTTTTATTTATAAGGAGGCAGACTATCATATGTATTCAATATTAATATATACAAAGATTTACATAACAAGGTAGATATTTGATACAAGTAATGTGCATAAAATGTTTTACAGCCTGTACACATGTTCGTGATATGCTATTTTTCTCTTTCTTCAAATATAAAATTTGCACAAGCTATTTGGGAAGGAGAAGCAGCCCTGTAAAAGGAGAACATGCAGCATAAGAGGAAAATGGGTAGGCCAATAAAAAATTCATTATATACATGCATGAAATGGCATACAGAAACTCAATATTCTGTACAAACTAATGTACTATGAAGCAAAGTAAATAAGACAATGATAACAGCAGAGAAGGAAACACCTTCATCCAATTAACATTTACTCCAAGAAAGGAAAAGAGAAAGAAAGCAGGCAGGCAGGCAGACAGACATTTTGTTTCAAAAGCTCTAAGTTTTCACATATGGACGTGGTCAGGTTAGCAAAGAAGATAACACAAAGAAGAGAAGTATTTGTTTCTATTTAGCACCATATAAGGACAAACCCGAACTTACACTATGATTGTTACTAAGGGCTTCATATCTGTAATAACCTGCTTTTTATTCACAAACACATTTGGTTAGAAAAGCAAGACAAATCTTATCTTTCTCAGTGTTCTGAGAATGTCCTATTATTCAAGCCATTCCAATGATTGACAAGGTTTATAATCCTCCAAGTTTTTATGACCCAGGATGAATGATCTTAAACAAAAGAAGGGTTCTTTGAATGTTAATGTATTGCCAACCAGAGAAATCTCCTATTGATACTAGGTTAAGGTACTACCTCAAGGTTAATGATCAAACTCCAGCCTGGAATAAACAACCACCTACAAATAAGACTCTAAAAGACCTTTAGACTAGAATTTAAACACAAATGGAAAATACTGAAATAGTATTGTCACTTTCAATGATTACAATTAAAAAATCTTATTTGGGGGTACATAATGTGGATTTTTTTTAACCCAAATAATTCTTGAAATTTATAGCTCTTAGTAGCAGAAGACTTCAAAGGATAGGTCACATAGAAATACCTCACAGTACACTGGGTAGGATCCTTTTCTAATATATGCAAAAAGTATCACTTTATTCTATGTATATGAGTGTTTGTCGGAATGTCTTTATGTGCTCAATGGGTGTGCAGTGCAGTCAGGGGACGCTGTCACATTCCCTGGAACTGGAGTTACAAATCGTTATAAATCACTATGTTTCTGGGAACCAAGTCTGGGTCCTCTGGAAAAGCATCACAACAGGTGCTCGTAACCTCTAAACCGTCTCTCTAGTCCATCACTACAGGTAGTTAAAGCCCCAAGAGAAGTGTTTACATATGATAGTTAAACCCTTATGATTTCTACTGACTAATGTGTGATCACTCAGTCTGATAGAAGTTAATGAATTACCATCTTTTTCCCATGGAGTCTAAAACACAAACAACATTTTATGTGTCTTCATCTAAAACAAACATATAACCCAAATATCCCGTATGAATCAAATAATAGTAACTTAGCAGGAAAGTGGCTAGTTGTTTCGTTTGTTATTTATCTTTGCTTAAATTCTAGACATGAAACAAAAACACAGACTTCTCTGTTTTTCTTCCTATGAGGCATTTCTCAGGAAAACATCTGACTGTACAGTTTTCATCGATTATATAATGTGATCTTATAATATGTATAATATTTGACAGCACAGATAATTTTAAAAGTCTGGGATATATTGCCATCTGAAAGATTTATTTTTACATCATAGATGAGACCTTCTAATATGTTTGAGTAGTTTAAATTGTTTTTTTCTCTTAGAAGATACAGACTCAGTACCAGAAGTGACTCCTCAGACTAGCCACTGTGGTCAGACAGATTTAAAAATGAAGGTAGTCTCCACCACCAGAGAAGTATTTGATCAAATATGACAGATTGAGTCAGGGAAAGAATAGAGGAGAGCAAGAAAACAGATACCTTAATAGAGGGAGCCATTGTAGGTTTTAAGAGAAATCTGGCACTAGAGAAATGTTCAAAGATCTACAAGGATGACCCCAATTAACAATCTAAGCAATTGTGGACAGGATACCTCAAATGCCCTTCCCCTATAATGAGATTGATGACTATCTTATATTCCATTCTAGAGCCTTGATCCAGTAGCCGATGGAAGCAGAAGCAGACACCCACAGCTAAGCACTGAGCCAAACTCCTGGAATCTGGTTGCAGAGAGGGAAGAGTGATGAGTAAAGGGATCAAGACCAGGCTGGAGAAATCCATAGAAATAGCTGACCTGAACAAGGGGGAGCTCATGGATCCCAGAATAATAGCTGGGAAACCAGAATAGCACTGACCCAAGGCCCCTGCATGTGGGTGTCAGTCAGGAGGCCTGGGCAGTCTATGTGGCCTCTGATAGTGGATCAGTATTTATTCCTAGTGTACGAATGGACTTTGGGAGCCCATTCCACATAGAGGGATACTCTCAGCCTAGACACACGTGGGAGGGCCTAGGCCCTGCTCCAAAAGATGTAACACTTTGAAGATTCCCCATGGAAGGCCTCATCCTCCCTGGGGAGCAGAAAGGGGATGGGATGCGGGGGTTGGTAGAGGGCATGGGAGAATGGGAAGGAAAGGGAACTGGGATTAATGTGTAAATCAAGATCATTTTTCATTTAAATTAAAAAGAAAAAATTGAAAGCAGTCAAGAATGTACATTCTGTATACAACAGGAACAAGGTAGTGTTTCTATCCCCACCATCCATATTCATACATACTTTATATAGTCTAACAATGAAATAGACTGAATTACACCTCCAATCATAAAAAAAATTTTGGTGTGTGTGTGTGTGTGTGTGTGTGTGTGTGTGTGTGTGTGTGTGTGTGTGTGTGTTGGGGGTATATGCTTGTGAGTATATGTATAAGGAGGTCAGGTTCAATGTAAAGTTGTGTCCCTCATTTTCTCACCTCTTTATTTTTTGAGATAAGTCCTCCCTCTGAACCTGGAGCTTGTCAATTGGGTTAGGTGGGCTGACCAGCAAGCCCCAAGGATCCTCCTGTCTTTGCTTTCCCAATGCTAGGACTGCAAATCAAGCCCTTTACCAACTAAGCCTTCTTTCCAGCCCCATAGATGTTTTGTTTTTTTTTTTTAATATACTATAGGCATTATTATATATCTCTTTTTCCCAAGTGCCTTACAACTTTCTAAAAACTGTTCTTTGTCTAAAATGTTCCAAATCACAGTTAGTGGCATCACAACTCTTGATGTCATATGCTTTAGCAGCAAGAATGTAGTCTTTGACACTTTAGTGCTCAACTATCAATCATGTAGATGCCACTTTCTTGGTGTCTCCCATTATAAAAATATTTTCATATTCATGCTGCTTTCATAATTCCTTGGCCTGTTTCTATAACCTAACAGTTTTTTCTACATTCAGTATCCTTAACGTTCAGTTTACCAAGTCCCCTTAAAGTTCAGTATCTTTAAAGGGATCCCCTTAAAGGTGCATCAGAATTCATCCTCCTGTTTTTTGTTTTGTTTTGTTTTGTTTGTTTGGCATGCATCGGTATGTCTAGCTCAGCAGTCTCTATTACTCAAGTCTGACTCCTTGGTGTAGGGTGTAAAACTTCAAATGATGTGGAAGTGGTCTCAATGGAGTTATCTAGTTTGGTGCATCTCTCTTACACCCACATTTCATACGTATTCAGGTTCAACCACATGGGACCATTTGTTGTCATTCATTTTTCATTAACTATTTTTTCTCTACTCGAATCCTCAGATTCCCTGTATCCATTCTGAGTACTTCCCCCCTTTCCATTTGCTTACGTATTTATCTCTTAAGATTCAGTTCAAATGGTGCCCCTACATAGTTTTCCTGAGTGAAAGCAAATGTTAAATCACTTTTGTTTGTAACTTAATTGGTGTGTGTGTTTGTGAATATACATGTGAGTGTTCCTGTGTACACATGTGTGAGCACATTCACATGAGTGGAGGGGCAGACAACAACTGTGGGAATCTGTTCTTTCCTTTCACAAAGTTGTTCCTGGGGATAGAACTCAGGTTATCGGGCTTAGCAGCAAGTGTCTTTTCAACCCACTAATTCATCTCATTAGCCCACATCACTCGATTTTAGCTTCTATCCAGCTCTTCATTTTGCCTGAAAAAAAATTCAGTCAGAGCACCTAACTTCCTCTCTAAAGTAAAAAAAAAATCTCTTTTTTTGAGTGGAAAGAGTATTTTAAACACTACGGCAATGGTTTTATTTATGGGATGATTAGAAAGTTAGATGTTTCATACTAATAAAATTTACTGGGGAAACTGCTTTACTCAAATAACAAATTTTAACCAGGATTATATAAGTAGCCTTTTAATCTTTGTGTGTTATGTGTATACACTGTGTACATACATTTATGTGTCAATACAAATGCACACGTGCTATGGTGTACTTGTGGACATCAGAGGATAACCTAAGGTATTAGTCTTCACTTTCCACCTAGATTGAAATAGGGTCTCTCGCTGCTTTTCTCCACTGCATATTCCAAGTTAGGCATCATTTGAGCTTCTGGGGACTCACCTTTCTCTTCCCCTATTTCCCTATAGGAGAGTTGGGATTACAAATGCTTATGTTACTCTGTATGTCTTTACCTGGATTAAGGAGCTTTGAACTCAGATCTTCACACTTACATGGTAAGTGTTTTATTCATTGAGCCATCTTCCTACCCTTTTAGTAGCAGACATACTGCATTTAGTGTAGCCAAACATGCTAAGTCCTTAAAAAAAACTGTATCTAGTGCATACAACCGTACAATCAGCCTTGTGTTTCCTAAAGAAATATAAAATACATTTCAGCACAACATTAGAAGATTTTAAAACAATCTGCAAGCAGTGTTTTATTTCTGTAAAACAAATATATCATATACTGATTAAATATATACAATATGGGAAGCAAGGTGACTCAGGGAATAAAAAAACTGACGTCTGACAACCCGAGTCAGTAGCAAGTTCCCTTGAAAAGGTGGAAGGATGGAGCCAAATCCACAATGGTGTTCTCTGGTTTCCATGCCCATGTTATGGCATGTGTGTGCTCATCTCATGAAAAGTAAATTATGTGGAAAACTAGCCAGAAAATATTAGGTTCATTCCATTGTATATTTAACACATAACTTTTGCTGTTATGTGGACTATGAGGCACAATGAATAAATAATCTGTTCTATCTCTATAATATTAAAAACATTTTATCTTTAGTTGTACTTCCTTCTTATTCCACAGATAAAAATGTATGAATATTTAATAGTGTCCTATTTTCATAAGTAAGATATCCTAATTATGATTTGTTATTGACAATGGATTATCTCTGTAAACCATTATTTAATATAGCAATAGTATTATCTGTCCCCAGGCTATTATAATTTATACTGAAGCCATATATCGTTGAAGCTGGAATAGATCTCATAGATCAGCCTAATTCATTTAAAAAAATATAACACTGGGCAATTTTCCTTGAGGGAGGAAGATTCTTGCTTAACTTGTTGATCACAAAATCAGCTCTCCTCTTCAATTTTACACTTCTTCCCTGCTGTTGGCTGAGAAGAGAGAATTAAGCTTGGGTCTACAGAAAGAGTATTATGCTTCCAGAAAGCACTTGGGGCCTTCAATGCAAGTACTCTAAGTACTCTACAGCATTTATATCTGTTGCTCAGTGACATTTTGTTTTGTTTCTTGGATTTTACCTATATTTTTGATAGATAAGGTTACCAGATAAGGTTTATCTATAAACTAGGGTCTTAACATATTTAATCCTCACACCTGCCCTATGAGGTAGGCATTGCCATTGTTCCAATTAGAAGATAAAACTGAATTCATAGTGAGGAGAGAGAGGAAGAGAAGAATGTAGGACATTTTGGCTTTAGTGCTGTTTTTCACTCTTCTATTTTTGTTGTTGGTGGTAGTGTTTTGAGACAGGGTTTCTTTGTTTAACAGCTCTGGCTGTCCTGGAACTTGCTCTGTAGACCAGGCTGGCCTTGAACTCAGAGAATCACTTGCCTTTGCCTCCTGAATGCTAGTTTGCTCTTTTAAAATAAAAACCTAATGTAATTTAAGTTTAAGAATAAAACTTGAAAGGCTAGGCATTTGTGGCACATACATGTGAGTGTGACACCAGCTGGTCTACAAAAGTGAGTTCCAAGACAGGCTCCAAAGCTACACAGAGAAACCCTGTTTCAAAAAAAAAATTAAAGAGGGACATCCATGGGTACAGTGGGAAAGATCAAACACTGGTTCTCAGGGTTAGAAGAAGCAGGAATTGGTAGTGTAGTTCAATTCTATGGTGCAAATCTTCCAACTGTGGCCATATGACAAATTCCTCAGCCATCTAGCTCTAGCCAAATAGTAGGCATTGTGATGAAAATGTATGTGTAAATAGTATAAAATCCAAATCTTAACTGATATCAAACTTAGTTTGATCATTCTTTTCACTTAGTCATATCTTTCTTTAAAGCCAATTAATGTTGGGACTGGAGATACAGTTTAGCTGGTATAGCACTTGCCTTATAATGACAAGGAAAAATTTGATTCGGAGAAGCCACATTAAAAGAAGACTAAGTGGGTTGGCTCTTGCTTGCAGTCCCAGAATTGGAGAGGCAGAGTCAGGGAGGTCATGGGGACTGGGTGGTTTAGCCAGCCTGGCCTATTTGGCAAGTTACAGGCCAATAAGTGCCCTGTGTAGAAAAGAAAAAAGGTGGATGGCACATGAGCATGACACCAAGGTTGTCCTCTGACCTCCACACACATGTACCCACTTCCTCCCACTCATACTTCACACGCACGCACGCACGCACACACACACACACACACACACACACACACACACACACACACACACAAGTAAAAAAGCCAATCGATGTGATCGATGTGTATATACAATTCCAAGTTAGGTGTTTTTCTCTATTTATTACTCTAATGAAAAATCACAAAATAGATGTTGACTCTAGAACTCTGAAGAATAGATTCGTTTTAGTGGAACCAAACCAAACCAAAACAACAAAAACTGGCTCCGCGCTTCAGGGCTGAGAATTAAAGGCAAGGCTGCCTGAATGAGACTGTGAATGACAGGCAAGCACTTTACCACTAAGCCACACCCCAAGGATCCAAAGAAAGCCTTTCATGACTGTTGGGTGTGTATGAGTTTCTGCTGCTGAAGCAAACCATCCTAAGCTTTGTTCTCCTTTAAGCTTTCCTATTGCCTTCCAATATTGCACAGTGTCATCATCTCTGTTTCAGCCTATTGGAACTTTTCGATTTCCAATTTAGGTTTAGTGTTCTTTTACCTGTTCTTTCATTTTCTTTTCATTCTTTTCGTTGTTGTTGTGCAGAGAACTGAGCCCAGGGCCTCATGCACAATGGGCAAATGTTCTATCAGTAAGCTATAATCTCAGTTTTATAAATGATCTTTCTAAAGGTTCACAAAACATTCATTCTGTAAACTTAGCCACTTATGATAAGCAGTATTATAGATGTGATCACATTCAGAAAACACTGTACAGGTTTAATACTCCTAAATTATACAGACAACGAGGCACAGAAACTGCAAGGAACATCAAAGACACATACATACAAGCTAGGAGAACTCTTTTTTTTTCATGGTTTTTCCTTTGGGAATTTTTTGTTTGTGTGTGTGCCCACATACATGTGTATGGGACACCTTGTCACTTCTCTCCTCCCACCACTTAGGATCTACAGAATGAAAACTGTTGTCATACTTCCATAGAAAGCACTGTTATCTACTGAGATACTTGCAGGCCCTTAGTGCCCATGCCCCCCCCCATTTTTTTTTAAAGGGAGTCTCATGTAGCCCAGAATGGCTTCAAATTTACTACATAGCTGAAGATGACCCTGGACTGCTAATCCTCCCATTTTAACCTCCAAAGTGCTGGGATTACAAGTGGTATCCATTGGGCCTTGTAGCAATTTCATTTTTCACAAGATTTGGAAAATACAATGGATATGATTTTCAAAGGGACAATTAATTCCCTTAACCTTGAGGAAAAAATGAGGTACTGCAACTCTAGATCCAGAGATACTCAAAGTACTTCATGAAATTGATCTTCTCTGAGGATTAGAGTTCAAAGCCTTAAGAAGACAAATCTTCTTATCACATAACAAACTGCTCTGCTGAATCTATGTCACTTATGCTGTATCATCTTCCTCGTTAGTTTGTTCTCTTACATAATAACAACTTATTCAATGTAAACAGATTTGGCAGACTATAAAATGATCTTTAAGATTAATATCAATGCACTAATTTATATAGTCTTACAAAAGTTGTGGTGGTGGTAGGTACCTACAGAGGCCAAAACAGAATGTCAGATCCCTCGAGGAGTCGGAGCTATAGGTAGTTGTAAACCACCAAAAATGCATGCTGGGAAACAAACTTGGGTCTTCTAGAAGAGCAAGTGCTCACAACCAGTAACCCTTTTCTCTCTAGCCCCTTTAACAACTCTTACCACTATTACTGAATATCTTTTAATTAAAATGTTAGTCACAATGGTTTCTAGCCTAAGCACTGTTGAGGATATTTCTTTTAATTTTAGTATTCATATTGTACACAAATTAGATACAGGTTCTTACTGATAGCTGACCTCTCTCATTCATTTTTAAAATGCAATGCTAATATAATTCTAGTCTAGCCATAGTTACTTATAAGCACAAACTCATTAAACAAGTATGTCTAGGGTACTGACATAGTAAGTTCTATGTTTCTGGACCCTTTTACTCACCTCAATACTAATATGTCAAAATGTAAAGCAAGTTATAAAAATTTCTTTATTACATGGAATATTCTAAGCATAATGACAACATATTTACCGGACCTTGGTATTCCAACACAAAACACGAGGAAACCAACAAAAACAACATTCTTTTAATATCTGGAAGTAGAGGTGTTTACCGAGAGTAAATCACAAATAAGATGAGCACTGAAGTCCAAAGTGGATATTGTAAAACCTAGCTCACATTCAATGTTGTCCATGCATCCTAACACTGCAACTAAGTCAGCACTTGGGAATTCACTGCTATCTAGACTGGACAAAGTTGACTTGTGAGGGGTTCCAATACAATAAACAATCCCCCATTAGCAAAACCTAGAAACAATCACTTCTCCCTTGGAAAATGCATTTTGTCCACAGTAATTTTCAATTTTCCCTTTATCACACAAACTCCTTGGGCTGTTGGAGAAGACAACTGTTTCAGTCAGGAATACCAGAGCTCATGAGAATGGAAATCTACGAAGTACTTTTGTACAGCAGAAAATACCTAACTGTGGATAGTATAGAACGTTGCTGTATTTCTATAGACTCTCACATATTTCAACTACAGGTTTGGAGGGCTCTATTACATCAGAGAACTGGGGAATGGATCCATTTTGATATAATACAGATGGAGTCTTCAGAAAGCAGCCTATTAAAGATGGAGGGAAATAGAAGCAACTTTGTAGAAAAGGTCACAGATGAGTAATTTGCACAAGACCTATCACATTTACAAGTAGCAATTCTTATAACTGTTTTGAAAACATCTAGTCCTGTCTTAACAATTCTGGCTTCCACTAGTGGTTATGTTTGGCATATTATTAAGAACCTAGAACTAGATTCACAATACTTCAATTTTCTGGTCTTACGACACTTTTACATGTTTAGTTACTAATGACTTCAAAGTATCTTTGTCTATTTCAGTTATTTCTAGTGACATTTACCAGGAATTTAAAGACATTTAAAAAATATTCATTCAGTTAAAGTCATCATAAACACATAACTTAATTTTATTAAAGTAACTATTATTTCTTCAAAATATTGTAAGGAAGAGTGGAGTTATTTATCATTTTAACAAACTTCTTTAATGCCCGACTTGTTACAAGGAAATTTATAGCAGCTGGAAATTCAGATACGCTTTTGTATTAGTACAATTGTGATATAACAGAAGCACATGAAGTAAACTTTTAATCACAGAAATAATGCAACCAGAGAAGAAAGTGTTGCTTTAATCATAATTTCAGATAATTGTATGTGCTGCACTTCAATCCTACACCCAAACTGAATTCTTACTTAGGTATAAGATAGAATTTGAAACTGTATCAATGTACCTTCCCTACTTAGTAAAATGGAAATCCACCAGTTTGCCTTGTGTATTGAATGGATCTTTTATTTATCCATACCTCCCCCATCCCGTGTCTGTGTCTCTCTGTGTGTGTACATGTTCCTGGGGGGGGGGATGCAGCTCCTGTATAGGTAGGTATGTGGGTACATGTCCACATTTATGGATCCATGGAGACCAGAGGTCAGCTTTAAGTGTCATTCCCCAGAGGTCAGCTTTAAGTGTCATTCCCCAGAAGCCATCTACCCTGGTTTTTCTGACAAGGTCTTTCATTGGTCTAGATCTCATGAAGAGGCCAGACTGGCTGGCCAGCAAGGTCCAGGGATCCACCTGTCTCAACCTCCCAGGTACTGGTGCTGTAAATGTGCAAATTGTACCCAGCTTTGTCACATGGGTTCTGGGGCAAGCACTCAATCCATCGGGCTACATCCTCAGCTTCATTTATCCACTTTAATATTGTGCACTGATCACCTGAAAAGTCTTGGCTCACTGGATTATACAGATATAAATGACAACTCATTACAAAGACCACAGACTATTTAAAAGAGTAACTCAATTGTTACTATCAACTCCAACGTTATCAGAAAAGTCCATATAATCAGGAAGTTACCAAGTTCAAATGGTGGGTAGTTTTTTGTTTTTAATTCCAATTTTGCCTGAAAATTTAAAATTATATCATTGGCAGCAAATACTGTCAATGGTTTCCCTAGAAATGACAGGCTCAGTTTTCATTTTTGAGAAAAGGTCTTCCAAATATTTAGCTCTGCAAAACTCCTGTTTGTCAGTAGGTTGTCAAGTTAAAAGGAGGTATTTGAAGAGAACAGCTAGTTCAGCTGACAGCTCTATCTCACATGTGCTTTCCTTTCGAACACAACACTTCATTGTGGTGCAAGCTACTTCATGCCTTCGTCAAATCTCATCACACAGGAATATAAACTATATGGAAGTGGCATAGAAAACAGATTTAACAAAACTAGTTATTTTATTCATTCATCGGGGTACGTTCTTAAGTGATCTCTGGATTTATTTTTAATTTTTAAATAATATGTTTTACTGTTTGAGACTTTACTCAACAGTGTCCTTTCATCATATTCACTCCACCTAAGTGCATCCCCGTGTTCTCTCATTTAAACACAAAGCAAAACAAAACAAAACAAACAAACAAACAAAAAACACCGAAATAACCCCATCAGGTCCAATTAGTATAGTTCAAATACTGCTGGGTGTGGGGCCTGCCCAGGAGCTTGATCCTTCCAGGGGCCACGCCCTTAAAAAAAAAGGATTCACCCTCTGCCAGAAGCTATCAAATGCTCATAGCTCCTGAGTTAGGGGTAGGGCTTCATGTCCACCTCCCCCTTCCATGTTGTCATTTTGTCTGGCTTTAGCTTATAAAGATCTTGTACATTCTGTCATACAAACCGTGAGTTCATATGTGAAATTGACTTCCTGTTGTACTCAGAAAATGCTGTCCCTTGTAGGCATCCACCACCACTGGCTTCCAATTATTCTACCTCCTGTTCTGCAATGATCACCGAGCCTTGTAGAGAGAGATGTAATATAGATTCCCTATTTAGAGCTGTGCATGCCCCAGTATTGTGGACATTCTTAAGTGAAATTGACATTTTCTTTTCCCTATAAGTGCACATGTGTAGGAAATACAATTAGTACCATTTTGTGCTCCAGTCTTAATTTGTATAAATATGAGCACAGTGACTTGTAGTGGCATCTTGCCTTGCAGGTGAACTTGTAGTAGTGACCACACCCTCTGGGTGTGGTTTCAGGTGCAGACCCTTTTAAGGTAGAGGAGCAGTGGGCATGTGCTCTGGGGTCCTAGAGAGCATCGGGAGAGCAGAGACTGCATCTTCTAGAGCAGTAAGGTTGTGACAGTTATTTACTCTTATCTGTGTAAGTCATTCCCTAATAAAATACCTATTTATCATTTATCCTGGGACTGGTCAATTCATTTAAACCCCTCCTTCAGTGACTGATATAAATGATGTCTAATCTAAGTGTTATTATGACTTCTTGGACCACTGAGAAATTATCGGGGACCAATAACAGTCTTCTGACAACATTTTAAGATATTTTGGAGGTAACTCAATGATCCTCAAACTTTAATGTGCATGAGACTTAACTGGAAATCTTTCTAAACCCCATTTAGAGCCAGTAGATCTGGGGCGGGATGTGGAAATCTGCTGATTTGACTAGTTTTATAGGCTATTTTGCAGCATGTAGTCTATAGGTAATACTTTGAGAAGTTTTACATTGGAGTTTGATTATAGCTGACTGATAATAAAGTTAAATAACCACGACAGTGGTCTAGTCACTCTGTTTAGAAAAATACAAATTGTTTGTTTTGTATAAAAAATTTCTGCCAAGAGAATCATTTTTAAAAAGTATGCAACACACTTCATACAGAGAAGTTTGAAAATTAGCCCCATCAGAAATAACCCCATTCCTTTCTCATCACAACACACCTCTCTTCATTGTCACTGATATCATCTAAATCACCAATAGTAAATTCCTAACTAGTCTCCAAAACCACCAGTCTACTTCTTTGGTTTGCTTTCTTTGTGGCTTCAAGAAACTTTTCCATACTTGCACTATTCTTTTGGTAAAATGTTCTTTAAAAGCCCCATTTCACACACAGAAGGCATTTTAATGTCCTTTTAGAATATCCTGACATATCTGGGTTAGTATTCTAATTTAAGCTATGTAATGCATAATACTTCTCTTGAAGTTGCATGCTTGTCCTTCACACCATGCTATGAACTTCTTCAGGTTGGTGACAATGTCTTTCACGTTGTATCTGTGACATCTAGTAAAGTGGCCATTAAACATGCCCAATAAACATTTGTTAAGAAGTGGTGTTTAAGGATATAGTACCCTCTTGTTCACAATCTTATTTTCTGACATTTCAATTACCTATATTCTAAAACTATTATATAGAAAATCCAAGAAATAAAAATATCATAAACTTTCATTTTATTATATTGCTATAATTATTCTACTTTATTATTATTTATTGTTCTTAATCCTTACTCTACTTAATTTATAAATTAAAAGTTTATCACAGGTATGTATGTAGAGGAAGGAAAACACATTTTATATATGTATATGTAATATATGGTTCAATAGTATTTATGGTTTCAGACTTCAGTGGAACATCTTGGGCTATTACATTTAGTGATCCTTCAAATCTTTATTTAATCTGAAAACAAAATTCATTCTTTTATGGTAATCACTGTTGAACATTCTAAGATATGCTTCTTTCTAACACACAAAGGTGTTATATCTAGACATGGTATGCCGGCTTCTACAGAAAGAACACGAGATATATGTTGAGACAAAGCTAGATTAATTGTACTCTATAGACCTTGTGTGCAGTGCAGTGCTGACTCAGCTAAAATGACCATATTGATAGGCCTGCTCAATTGAAGACAATAATCCCTCTCCAATCTGGGACTTTGGTACTTCTCATCTTCAGAATTAAATTTAAGCACCAGGATACAAGCCATTTGGGTCCTAAGGTCAGGTTAGAATACAGTCTACAGTCATCTGGTCCACCAGGAAAGCAGTGGTTTTAGTACTTAGGATATTGTTCATAGAGCACAAAAGAAAACCCTTGAAGCAGCTATAACAGGTCACTATATAACTTTAAATTATGTTAACAGTGAGAAAATATATACTATTGCAAGATTCTATAGAATACAAGTTATTCAATTAATATCATATTCTGCAATTATATTGAAATTTTTGCTGTTATTTTCTATTGCCATAATAGGACTAAATTCATCATTTACTGTTGCTACTCATATATGATTTCCAGAGGAATGTTATTAAACTATAACAATGTATTCAATCTCTTAGAGTAATAAATTGTACAATATTCAGGGTTGTATCGAATCTGATGATGGCACAGGGTGAAGCAACCACTAACAAGACATTAGAATGATAGTTTGCTGAGCATTAATAAAAAGGCAACTAGATGGAATTGATAAGGGTTTCAGAGAAAGGAAACTCATGCATGTGAATATATGACATTTGCTTTCATATTGATCAACTTTATTCTCCTAACATTATGAAGCCATAAGGAAGGAGAAGTCTACTGACTAAATTGCTGCTGTATCTATCCATGGACAAAACATATGGATGCAGAATATAGTCATAGCCTAGACTTGGAAGCTTACCCTTCAACTGGAACACAGCCTCCACACTTGCCACTTTACTCTGAATCTTTTAGGCTGAATGGAACTAATTTAAGGACATATAAAAGAAAGATGTGCTTTGTATCTTAATTAGTCCCCAGTTCTAGATACCAGCCCGTGTTAATGTTGTGTAGACCTGAAATTCTTAAGCTTACATTTGAGAGATAGACTATGCCATTCAGATTTGCACTGCTGTTACAAAATACCTGAGACAGCTTTCAAATTTCAATGGGTGCAATCCATGATCATTTGGGCTGGAAACTTTGTCCAGTTGCTTTGGACATGTGGCAAAGCAGAACACCATCATGAGAAGTGTGTGGCAGAACAAAGCTACTTACCACATAAATACCATGAGATAAAGAGAGGTCAGAGGAAGGGCCAAGTTTCCAATATTGCCTTCAGGGGCCCACTCTGTTCATTTTATTAGGCTCATGTCTAGAAGATGTGCCACTTCCTAGTAGCGACACAGACTGGAGACCAAGCCTTTAACACATGTTCCCTTGAGAGACATTCCAGATCAAAAGTGTAACATAGATTAAACTATTATTGATGTGGAAAACTTCAGTATAGCCTGAAACTGTGAACTCCGTGGAAAGAAGCAACGAGGTTGCAATTTATGGCTATGTATTACTTGATCAAACTTCAACTCCTGTCACATCCAACATATAGGAAGGAGGTTCAAACCTTTGCTGGTTTTAGAACCTCTTTTTCATCTTCTTAGGTAATAGTTTGGAACAGGGAGATTTGATTGGAAATTGCATTATCATTATAGTTATGAATATTAACTAGACTTTTATTAGTTAAAAAAGATTCTGTAATGCCTTTGCACAACTTCATACATATATACACATATGTACATATATGTACCTATTATGTCAGATGTACCTAAAAGGCATAAATATGAATACTTGAGTATATTGGGTTCCTTTTTGTATAAAGTATCAAATGGCTAGCTTTTATAGTATACCTCCACAGATAACTTAAAAATTACATTTTTATTCTTTCATAATAAATTGCTTCTAAGACTCATTAAAGAGACAAGCCTTGTCTGTAGATATCTGCACTGAACTTTCATCTGCATGATCTAAAATGTACAAACCATACACATAAGTGCTTGTCACATTTGAAACATTCTGTCCTCGCCATAATGAATTGAGGTAACTCTACCGGCTTAATTACTTCTGTAAATTGACAAGACTTTGCTATAGTTAAAATTGAGACCAAAATTAAAAAATAATGGGAGGAATTGTCAAGTGCATGCTAATCAGAATTCCCAAATTATATTTCAGATGTTTAGTATTTTGGAGGTAAAAAGGAAGTTCAGATAAAGAAGTTCACAAACAATGCACTGAATGAAGTTGAACCGAGTTTTTCTAACATATTAGAAGCTCTGAGAAATGCTACAGTGATATGCAATGCTACTCTCCAAGACTGGGCTATAGATTATGGGAAAGAAAAATTAAGCTTTCCTTTTAATGTATTAAAATGTGCACCTAATTCTTTATCTAAATTTATCCATCATAATAAACCTATAATGTAGACATAATTATTATTCTCTACTCTACATGGGTAGGAATCAAGTTTTAAAGAGATTAATTTGGCAAAGCTCACAAAGCTATTATAGGAGATAAATGAACTGGGAATCATATCAAAATCCATCTGATTCCTAAATCCCTTCCCTTTACCTCTGTGCCAGAAAAGGAGCCATGAACATTTCTGTTGATGGGGTATAATCTCTTAATATTAAGGCTTTGTTCTTACATTTTAAAAAATGGAAATGCATAGGTGTGGAAAGCATGACAGTTGTTCTTATATCCCTTTTCTTTTTGTTTGGTAAGTTTTTCTATTTCTTTCTTTTTTTTTCGTCTTGCTTTGCTTTCTTATTATGTGGAGATCAAATTCAGAGAATCACATATGAGAGCGTTCTACCACTGAGTTACATCCCTAGTTGTTGTTTTATACTGAGACAGAGTCTCACCATGTAGCCCAGGCTGACATCAAACTCATGCTAGGACAACAGATATTTGCTACCATGCTTAGGCTCATTTCTTCATTATGTAATTTTCCTATGATTTCTTAGAAACTACCAAGAAAAAAAAATACCAGTATGAGGGTCGCTGCTCTTTTCTTTTTTCTTTTTTGCATGTAAAACAATTCCATATTTCAAAGTATGATATTGAACAACTAAAATACCCAATGGAAAAGTACTGTTTCAAACTAATGAATGACTACTAGCAAAAAGTTCAAAAGAATTAACGTTCTTCAATTGTTCACTATGTGTTCAACACTTTATAGCATCAGGGAGAATAGGCATTACAAGATAACTGAGGTTCAGTTTGCCAAAATGCCTTGTATTACATATTTACTCATGGATAAAGCAGGAATTCATGCCAAGCAATCAGACTCAAGGACACCTGTTCTTGCATTGTAATATGCTATCTTTCATTTTCAAATGGAACACCTTCACCCTTGGTACCATAGATTGAAATAAAAAATAAAGCAGTCAAGTAGCTTTCCTTGCTACCAAAGGCTATCTATTGGCCTTTCTTTACATTATTCAAGGCTAAGTCAATTTCATTACTTTGTTAGCAAGTTTAACAAACAAATAGGAGAAGGGAAAATGCAGTACTATGAGAGTACTATTGCAATATTCCATCCAGGTGGAAAGCTTGTTAGGACTCAGGGAGCAAATGACACTCAAAAAGCTCAGGCAATAACAATGCATAAGTCTCAAAAAATTCCTGAAACTTAACAAGATTCAAAAGCCACTCACCCCAAAGTTTCTGGGAAAAGCTGAGGGAAGGAATAGACTATGAACACACTATACTATATGAAAAAACTGCAATGAAAAAATGCACGGTGGGGAAGATCTGGGAGGAGACAAGGGAGGGGCAATCATGATCAGAATGTATTTTATGATAAATTTTAATTGGAATCAAAACATTTTAAAAATGCAATAAAAAGCACTCCCATGGTTATACTACTGTTGGGGAGATCTCCTGCTGGTTGGGCGGGCTGCAAGTCTTGCAGGGATCTCCAAGGATGCAGCTTTCATGAGTTGTCACCCATGCTTTTCAGTGATGCAGCTGCTTTGAACCATCCATACTCTTGTGAGTAATATCAATAAACTCACTAGTTCACGAAGTTAGACTCAGGTGGAATTGTTTCTTTTGTCAGCACATTATCTGAGACGAGTAGATGCTTGCTCCTGTCTTCCCAGGAAGAGATACACAACAGAATATTACAGAAAGGAAGTGAGAGGTTATATTTACATTGGTCAGTTCTCATATCTCTTGTCTCTTGCCTTTTTGTGAAAGTGAAATAAAATTGGTGAAAACCAAGAATTTGATGCAAATACTCTGTAGAAGAGTACTTTGGGAACAGTGCTACAGATGGTTTCTTCAGGGCTTTGTGAGTGAAAATCTCATGGAAAATGTTTTCTAGTATCTATCCAAATGACTATTTAAATCTTCTAAGAAGATAAAAGATGCACTTGTAAAGCTGATGGCTAACTAAAGCATAAGTCAAACTTAAGATATTAAACAAATTACTTAAGAGCATAGGCTGGGAAGATGGTTCAGCAGTTAAGAGCACTGGCTGCTCTTCCAAAGGACTCTACTTCAGTTCCTAGTACCCAATTGGTAGTTCACAACCATCTGTAACTCCAGTGCCAATGGATCCAATGCCTTCTCCTTGCCTATAAAAGCACTTCAGACATGTGGTCCACAGACACACATGTAGGCAAATGCACATACACAGAAAATAAAAATAAATAAAAATATCTTTTAAACAATTGAGAACATTCTGAGTGTTATTAGAATAAATAATCTCCAGAGATCATCAAATATTAGGAAAACAAAATTTTGTCAGGGTGCACCACAGGGGAATGGTGAGGGAGATCCATGATCCATGACACAAAGAAAGTAAAAACAGTGGGGTCCAAAGCAGCACACTGGAACCCAAAGAGCTACAGGATGCACATTATAAGCAACCAGACCCACACTACTGGGTAATATTCTACAGTTTATTTGTAAGCTAATTGTTTGGAACTAGACATAACACTTTCTCTCTCCAGGAATGTTGCTAGAAGAAATTGGATTTTTCAAAGGAGCACACAGTCTATATTGTATGTCAAAATGCTCTAAGGACTAAAAGCTAAGAAACTAAAAATTATTTCTTAACCTTAAATTTAATAAAACCTTTTCAAAAAGTCATATCACTATAATACCTAAAGCAAAACAAACAAAACCATTTCAGGGTTACCTTGAATCCTGAATCCTGGAACATGAGAATGTATATATAATAAGAAAGATTATATAACTGATTGGTTTTGCAGTGATTATGGGAATGAGTATAACTACACACTCAAGGTCACCATATATCAAGAGCATGATTTTTTTCTATATAGTGATTAATTTCACTTCAAAACAAATCCAAGCACCTAGAAGGAAAAAAGCAACAGAGATCAGAAACTGAGGAAAGAGAGAGGGTGAATATAGGGCAGAGAGGAGAGACAGAGGGAGGGAGAAGCGAAAGAATTTAACCAAACCAGCAAAGTTAGAGTATGGGGGTAGAAAGTAGGACACGTTTCTTAAGAGGAAAAGAAATGGTACCATATCATCCTACATATTCAAAGATTTCTTATATGAACCATAAACTGGTGGAGTTTCACATAGGAGAAAGTAATTTCAAGGGAAATTAAGAAGTAATTCAGTTTTAATGACCCAAATGTTCTATCCATCATTAATAAAGTATAAAACAAGAATACTAAAGTTCACTGTTCTCACTCCAGTAAAAATTCTTTCTTCTTCCTTAGAGTGACAAAAACTATCAGAGAATCTAGTGCTGTGGTGGAAATTGTCAACACTGAATTCTTTAAGCGAAGCACAAGTCTTAAAAGTCCTGGCTAAAATGGATGTTGGAGGATGCTAGTAAGATTTAGCAAGCCTTTTCTGCAAAGAAAAATAAAATAATAAAGAAAGATGAGGTAGGTATATTTTTATGTGTACAAAAGGAGGCTAAACATTTAAATAAGAAAGAAAAAGAGAAACATTTCATAACAAAATAGGAAGGCCCAAGACCTTCAAGTTCTTTGGTGTTGGAGTCTCATTTTACACATGAAAAAAATAATCACAAAAAATTATCACACAAAACTGTATTCAAAAGACCAAAGAAAGTCCTAAATTCTCAGTCTGTAAATAATTCAATAATCACATGTTCTTACTTTACTGCAGTATTCTTTATTTAAGCTCTACCAAACTATTGGAGTGTTGAGGTTTTTTCAGAATTTTTTTTCTGATTACAAAAGTAAAATATATCCATATTAAGAAATCAGAGAATAAAGAAAAGACAAAGAAGAGGAAAGTAACCTGTAATTTCACCAACAATGTTAATAATATGCTGTTATTTTCTTTTTAAATGCCAAGATAACATTAATTGCAGGCAGCATTTGTCTAAGCCACTTTGATATTTTCTCTGAAATGGTAATGTCTAGAGAGATCATAAAGGCACAACAAATTTTAGTAATGTCATCTTTCAGAAAAAGTCAAAATGAATAGTTAATTCAAAGTCACAGATTGGTACCTAACTTGATTGTTCAAGTGTTAAAACTGAGTAATTCACAATTAGGTTCTGAACTCAATAACCTCCAATTACATCTGGTTTCCCACTGCTCAGCATGAATCACCAGACTTTGTTTTGAAAAAAAAAAATCAATACTGTAGTTAGTCTATTGGCAAATGCAAGCAGAACACATACCATGATTCAAAAGCCATATACAGCTGAAAAAGAAGGCAGGAAAAAGTATAAAAACAAAAAGTGGGTTCTGAAGAGCAGATTATAGCAATTGGCAATTGTCTTAGTACCATTGTCAACACCAGGCACTGGCATGCACACACGTGCAGGTACAAATATGGTTGCACGTGCACGCGCGTGCACGCGCGCACACACACACACACACACACACACACACACACACACACACACACACACACACAGACCATACTTGGTAATAAAATAACACCCTATGCTGGGCAGTGGTGGCACATACCTTTAATCCCAGCATCAGGCAGAGGCAGTCGTATCTCTGTGAGTTTGAGAATAGGCTGATCTACACAGTAAGTTCCAAGACAGCCAGGGCAACACAGAGAAACTGTCTCAAAAATAAATAAATAACACCCTTCACTATGTAGGGGAGGATAATCACTATACTGTTTCTATAGCTGATTGGGCTATCACATACTACAAGGAGACTGACTCTCAAGTGACACAATTAGTAACTATCGCCCATAAAGTTTTTTTTTTTCTGACATTGGACTATTCCATTGTTTTCTGGGGTTTGATATTATTTCATTATATCAAGTTAAGTGCAGGGTACACAAGTGCTGTAATTTGTGAAAAAAAATCCATTGAGCTATAAGCTAATATTTGTAACTTTTTACTATGTTATATTTCACTACAATACACACACACACACACACACACACAAACACACACACACACACACATACATATACACACACACATAGGTATATATACTTTTTTTCTCCAGTGTTGGATCACCAACCCCGTGGAATCCTCTCCAAAAAATACATGGCACACTATTAGATAAAGTTTGGAAAAACTCCAATGATAATTTACAGTTAGAAGGACAGAAATGTATTTAAAAGCAACTTCAATCAATGAGGTAGAACTTAATAGGGAGAGGGGAGGAAATCTCAGCCATAAAAAAAAATCATCACCTACAGGTATATTAAGAGAAGGATACCTAAAGCACAAATGCTGATCAAATCCTTCAAAGGTGGCTAAGGCTGTCACTCAGTTGGTAGACTGCTTAACATGCATGAAGCCTTGGGTTTCATCCTCTGCACCAAATAAACTAAGCTTGGTTGCACACACCTGGAACCCCAGCACCCTGGTGGCAGAGGCTTGGGGATCAGTATCTCAAAGTCATTATGGGTTACATAGGATGCTAGAGGCTGTCTTGGGATACACCATACCCTGTTTCAGGAAAGAAAATGTGTTTCAAAAGAGCAAAGTCTTAATAGACAATGTACTTGGCATAACATAGATCACTTTATAACTGTTGAGTGTATCTTTATGTAAACATCTATGGAGAACTCATTTTTGTTTTAACCCACATAAACTACACTGTTCTTCATCCAACTGTTGCATTTCCTCTCTGATGGCTAATGAAGACTCTTCACAATGAAGTATGTGAAGCATGCTTTCTCAATTGCACAACTTACTGTTCTTTATCAGCTCAAGCAGGTGGGCCTAAGCCCTGCCTGCTGTCTAATTGAGCACAGCCTCCGGGTTGAAGTTATCTGTGTACTCACCTGTACAATTTTCCTTGCATCAGTATGGGCAGGCATGAATTTATTGAAAGGCCTATGCAGAGCTACTGCCTTCATTGTCTATGGCATATTCACAAGAACTCGAAACGTATTCGAAGAGGTGGCAGGGGAAGCCCCTAGTTAATTGTCGTGACCTTCAACTAGAAGAGAATTCTCTTTTCAGTGTTACCCATAAGTTTTGATACAAGGCTGTAGTGTACAGAGTACATATGTAGTATTTAAAAAGTAATACATACTTATGAAAAAAATACGGTTAAAACTATGACAAATGGGGTTTTCTACAAATGTGTATGCCTTTTCAAATTTTTCTGAATATTACTACTAATTATGAAAAAATGTACTACTATGATAAAAGTAAAATAAAAAGATATACATATACAAGGAAACAGATACAAGAAAGATTATTAATGGTGTTTACTTCTGTGCTAGGGAATGTTGAGCAATACTTTTTATTTTTACATTTTACTTATACTTAGTTCTGTAATCAGAAAACAACAAAGAAACCATGTACTGTGTACACTACACTCCTATATTGCAACTCAGTGCTTTTAATCACAAATTTTCACAATTTTAGAACTTGGAACAAAAGCAATAAAAAGATGGGGTACACAGAGCCATTAATACATATGCGATAATACATATTTTCCAGAAATGGAGAGGGTAAAACCTTTCTTTATTAGTACAGAAAACAATGTACCGATCTAGTTATGTTTTCCCTTTTTAAAGATGGGATCATTTTATGCTGGGAAATTCAAAATTCAATGGAAGCATTTTTATTTGGAGACACGAGTTGAAGGCTGGCCTTTTTTTTTTTTTTTTTACATCCAAAAATAGCGTGGGGTAAGCACAATGTAAAAACTCACGTTTTGTTTAAAAACCCATAGACTTTAGTCATTAGGTTGGTCACTATAGAAATTAGCGCACCTCTAGTTTCAAGTATTTCTCTGCTCTCATCACATATTCTCCCTGCTATGGAACCCTAAATCCTTTAATGGAGTATGCTGTTCACTCGATTTTGTATACTCAGTTAGTAATCTCAATTAAATGAAGTCTAGTTTCCAGCCCTAAGATACTTTTCTAGGAGATCTTATGACCCACTAGCATTTGACTCCTTGGGTGTTTAGGGCATTTATAAAGTGCATCCAAAGGAAGGCTCCTGTGAGGAATCTAAAGACTAACAAAACATTACAACACTACCATCCAGCAGAAAGGTAAAATATGTAGACAAGTAACAAAAGGCAGAAAATATGAGGAGAGATGAAGTGCTGTTTAACCAAAAAAAAAGTTATTTTGTAGTAGGCAGAGGAAAAAATTGCATTTTATAGAAATGTGCTACAATTGAACCTCGTGTATGTGTGTAATTATTATGGGTTAATAAAAAAAAATGAAACTGGTTGGGTTTCGTAGCCCATGCCTATAATCCCGATATTCAAGAGGCAGAAGCAGGGGTATCTGCGTGAGTTCGAGGCCAGCCTCACTGATATATCTAGTTTCAGGTTGCTCAGGCTTTCATAGTGAGGCCCTGTCTCAAATAAATAAACAAGCTAAACTGTTTGTAAGAAAAACTATTTTAAAAGATAAAGAAACATTTGTGCTGAAATTTGAAGTTGGGAAGAATAAAAGCAACAGTGCTCTCTAATAGGCAGTTAAAGAGTTTGCTGCACAAGTCTGATGGCTGGAGTTGGATCCCCAGACTCCAGGGTGAAGGAGAGACTAGACTCCTGAAGGCTGCCCTCTGACTTTTACATGTATTCTATGGAATGCACACCACATTCCCACAATAACTTAAAAATGACTAAACAAATGACATTAGGAAAGGACAGAGTATGTTTTGCCATTGATGATAGAGGAGAAATGTAAGTTTCCAAAGTACATCGGGACCAGTTTATTAAGTTGTATATGCTATGCTGAGCAACAAATTGTCAAATTCATAAGCAAGGCATTTATGTGATCAGAGCCCGGCTCTGGTGGCAACATGGAAGAATGCCTGCAGGAAGAAGATGACTGGAGGCAAGGAGACCAATCAGGAAGCTAACTGCCTTTCTCCAAGAGAAGACATGGGAACTGAAAGCAGGGTATTAATTATCACGAGGCAGAAGGGGACCGTGTGACACTATTTAAAGTGATAGCATCAGCTTGATGCCACAGCTGTTTATAAAAGAGGGGGGAGCTGTGAGGCTCAGAAAGCAATGGAAAAGAAGTGGTAGGCAAACCAGCTAATAAAACAGGGAAGCAAGAGACTGGGACAGGTCCATGCACAGTGTCATATACAGTACTGCAGAGAGATAAGACGGGCACATCTGGAAATGGTTACGGTATTGCAAATCATCACCATCCAGTCCTCCAATCAACTTATTCTACTGGTGAAATTACTATTCTATAAGGAAAGAAAAAAGGAGTAAAGCAGGTATTGGGGCTGTGATCAATCAGCAAAACCCAATATTTCAGGGTCAGGTATGGTGGTGCACACCTTTAATCCCAGCACTACGGAGGCAGAGGAAAGCAGATCTCAGTGAGTTCAAGGCAGGCCTGGTCTACTGAGTGAGACAGCTCAGACCAACAGTGTTTCAAATTCTCTTTTGAATGGAAAAAAAGATTGGGAGCTTAACTGAGAAGAAGCTATTAAAGAATGTCAAAGCTTGGAAGATCAAATTTTTCCTTGTGAAAAAAAAAAATTCTTCCCGATCTACTCTATGCCTAAAGGAGATTAGGTTAAGATTTTGAGTTATGTGGACTTTGAAGTACTGGAGGCTGCTCATTTTCAAATTTTGTTCTCTAAACATGAGACTCAGTTTTCATTTTATAAAATACATTTAACTAGCTTACTGGGATTACAAAGAACATTTTATCCTCACCATCTCATTCAATTCTAGCAACCTGATGAGGCTTCAAAAAATTATGCCTATCATATATGAGAGAACTCAGAAGTAAAACGACTACCTAGAGATTAGAAATAGTAAATGGCAGGCCCGCATTCTCTTAACTAATGCACTGCACCAAAATACAATCAAATATACAAACAACTTTTATATGCGCAACTGAATTTGACCAAAGAGCACCCAATCATTAAGCCACACTGTTTAGTTCATTCATTTAAAAAACAAAAACAAAACAAACAAACAAAGCCCTCGGGGAACAAGGCTTCCCCTGCCACCTCTTTGAATATGTTTTGAGTTCTTGTGAATGTACCATAGACAATGAAAGCAGTAGCTCTGCATAGGCCTTTCAATAAATTCATGCCTGCCCATACTGATGCAAGGAAAATTGTACAGGTGAGTACACAGATAACTTCAACCCGGAGGCTGTGCTCAATTAGACAGCAGGCAGGGCTTAGGCCCATCTGCTTGAGCTGATCAAGAACAGTAAGTTGTGCAATTGAGAAAGCATGCTTCACATACTTCATTGTGAAAAATCTACATTTTAGAAGGCCTCAGTGCTTACTCTAAATTTTGGCTGCCTCTTGTCTGATTTTCATATTTGAAGTGACCCTGAATAATTAAACTTTGCTAGCAAATTCTCCCCAGAATTTTTATCCAGGTCTCTGGATCAATTTGGTTGAAATCTATATATTCAGGCATTCCACAGCAAGCAATTACCTCCCATGCATCTTTTGCAATGACCTATGTGAAACAGGGTTTTTTGAATAGTTTGTCACCAAGTAAAATACAGACATAAATTGCATAGGTTGACAGATGACTGCACTTTGTGGTTTTTGTTTGTTTGTTTTTTGAGGCAGGTTTTCTCTTTGTAGTCCTGGCTGGCCTTGAACTCACAGATCAGAGATCCACCACAAGGATCCAAGATAGTTTTTAAAATCAGATGTTACAAAGGAAGGCCTGAATTTGTTCTCAGGAGAAAGGCAAACAGCACGATACTTCCCAAACACTCAATAGCGAATGTGAATACACTGCTTTTTCCCTATGTTGAAAAGTTAGTTTCTCTAGACTTTCAAGAGAGAAATGTCATTTTATGCCTCAAAAGCAATTGGTTAGATTTTTAGGTAGTTAGAATAGTTAGTATAACAGTGGTATCTGCTCTACCATCGATTTGGATAATAAAAAGCTTCACTCACACATACACACACATACAAAGGCTTCAAAAGTGTATCCAAATCGTACAATGCACTTGTAACTTTCTTTATTTCTATTCAAGATCCTGAAACACAATAGACATAATTAGAATTTTCAGACTATCCATGTTTTCAAATTGGTAACTGAATGATCATACATTTGTGCATTCACCTTTTGCTTCCTCTTTATCATTACTCTATTACACAACTAACATTTATGGCTGTTTATCACCTGCTACCTGGCTTATATAGTATTCTCAGTAATCATTGAAACACAAATATCATCTCCATTTTTCGGATTGGGAAACCAAGATTCAGTAAGGTTAGATAATCTGTCTAAGGTCACAACGCTATTTAAATTCAGAATTGGATTGCCAATCTTGACTATAGTGTCTGTTTTTCTTCCTACATAATGGTGCCTGTTAATAAATAATAATGTCTATGTGGAAAGCCTAGTACATAGTAGGAGTACAACAAAAGTTAATCTGTCTCCTAAAACTATCAGATAAACATTCTTAACAGGAGTCTAGTAACTTAACTAGAAACTCTCTAAATAAGACACATTATTCAACTGGAAATCATTCATGCAAATGAATCTCATTTGGAGAAGACTAAGTCAAATCCTTGTAAAATCAGATAGCCAAATAAAGACTTTAAAGTTTCCTAAGCCTCGTTATTCAACTCTAGTAGCCTTTAAAATGTAATTGCATTCTAATCAATGTATTATCATGTACGAAGGCTGTAGTTTGCTCCCTTAATCAATATACTAAATCTAAGAACTACATTATTTCAGAGCTGACCTAGACCACAGTGTTCTCTCATCTCAGGTGTACCTCTGCATGCTCTGCCAACTCGGCCCACTCTCTATACCTACACTACCGTTTGATACATAACTTGCACAAGGTCACAAAGCTGAGCCAAGAAAAGGGGCTTAGAGGAACTCAAATCTCTGGAGTTCCAGGTCAGTGCTCTTTCCATTATACCACACAGCCACTCAAGGCAAGTGCTTTCTAGGCAGGGCCAGTGCTACTATAGTAAGCAAAACACAAATTCTCATGCAGTTCAATGACTAAATTCCTTTCTTCAGGCCCTCCTAAAGAATTCTCCATATTTGCTAACCTTTAGTTGCACTGTCCTAGACTCTTGAAGGTTTTATTTCATTTTACCCCAGAGGCAAACCTGTGGATAATCGGTTTCTTATTATCCTGTCTCATTTGACTGATGAGAGTACCAAGACTCAGAGTTCAAATAAGTTGTCCAAGGTCACAGGACTAGTAAGCACCAGAGCAGAAATTTGAGTCAAGGTCTGACTGTAGGCCCAGCTCTTAACAGCCATGAAACACTGTTACTTGTCTCTTCCATTTTCTCCCCTGTTCTTTTTTTCCCTTTGTCCTTCAGGGCCTAGGATCACAAATCACAGGAAGGAAGGTTTCTGGAAGGGCAGTTGAAAGGGGTAAAATAGTCACCCCCCACCATGTCCACACATTTCAGAAGTAACTGGACTACTTTTACAAACTCTGGGCCTTTATTTTTTCAGTAACACTAATCACCTGCTTTGGAACTCAAGAACCTAAATCAGATTTGTCAAGAGGCAAACAAAAGCACTGATAACAAGAAGTACTTGGGATCCAAGACCACTGGGCACAGAACTCCAAATCTAAAGTTTCCACAAAAATTACAATGAGGTTAATCGGGTACTGTAACACAATCTTGTACTTGATCTGTAGGAAAAGGACGTGAAGAGAAACCAGAGAGAGGAGAGAAATCCGTTTTTATACTGCAAAGAGATTCCCAGGCGATGTTCCTCCCTCATAGTTTAAAAGCCAATGTCCACCCTCCCACACCCGTAATCCTAGCAAAGCACCCTCATGAAACACCAGGAAAAGACGCAAAAACCCTCCGCTGTGCCAGCCTTTGTGCCCCCACCCGTTTGTTTTACCCTTTTCCACCAGAGGCAAATTAAATTTTGAAGAAATTTTTTACACCCAACCCCCACACCTGGCGAATCTCAGGGGGGACCCTGCTCTACTCAGTGGGGTCAAAAGGGGTACCCGCTTTCCTTCCAAGCAAGGGGACAGGGGGAGGCGAGCACCGAGGTAAACTGGAAACTGGTCACCATAGAGGTTTGAAGAGGCGCAAATTAGTAGCTGCACTCACCCGGGTGAGACATGGGGATGACCTCATTGCGGGTCCCAGGGAAGTTAAAGATGACGGCTCCAGAAGCCCCTCTCTCGGAAGCCAGATGGATCTTGTCCGCGAAGGTGCAACCTCCGCCGCGTTGAATGAGGGCCAACCAAGACACTTGCATCGTGGGCACGGTGAAATTGGTGTGCGGGTTACAGGCGTTGAGCGCCCCGGGCCCGTCGGGCGGTACCAGGACCCCAGAGACGGGCTCCAGAGGCGAGTCCTGGCCATACACGCCCTCCTCGCTCAGCTCCCACACCGTGCGGTTCACTCCGGTGTGCGGAACCCGCCAGGACACGTTGAGGTACGCGGTCCACACAGCTTCGGCTCCCCGGGAAGCGGGTGCGTGCGGACTCAGAGCCAGGAGGAAACACCAAGCTAACAGCCGGGCAGCTCGGCAGCCGCCGCGGCAAGTGACCCGGGTCCCAGGCGGTGGCCCCATGGCGCGCGCTCGGTGGGAGACCCTGGCCGGAGCTAGGTGCGAGCCAGGTGGGGAGTGGGTAGCCAGCAGCCGGCGCCCGGCCAGCGAGGTCGCAGGCTGCCTGAGGGCACGCAGCTGTGGCGGCCAGGCTACTGCAGACGCAGATTCTTCCTGCAAGCGCTAGAGATGCTTGCTCGCGACTGCCGCGACCGCGTCGAGCTCTGGGACGCTAGAGCGAAGCTCCGCCCACCAGGCTGGGGGTAGAGGTGGCTGGGAGCGAGGGAGAGAAAGAGAGGAAAGGACACTGCGGGATCCGCCTCTTAAAAGGGTCACAGGGTGGGAAAGCCTTGCAGGAGAGACTCTTGAGGTTAGGCGGCCAGGTGTGTCGGGTCCTCTTTGAGAAGAATGTAAGGGCGAGAAGCCAGAGAATGCGCCAATTTACGAGCTTTCAGTTCTGATTCGGGTTGGAGTCCCTTTTGAAAGGCACCAATACCTTGTTTGCCTGAAGGGGAGTTCGGGCTTCACAGTAGGAGAATGAGAAAGTACTTCTGAAAAGCCCCAGGTCCAGAGGGTGTGAGTTGTGAGTAGGTGGATAGTGCTGGGGTTAGATGCTTCCTGGTTTCTACAGGAAGGGCAAGCAAAAAGCGCGTCCTCCTTACTCCCTTTATTAAATCATTTTCTTAGTGGTCACAGATGGTACATTTTTCTTTACCTGATCTCAGCAAGCGCTAACTGCGTGAGAGTGTCTTTCCTACAATTACCACAGGCTAACACGCTACACCAGATGCCTCTTGCAAGCAAACTTGTCAAAACAGAATTACTGTCTTCACATATCTCAAAGCCTTCTTTTTTTTACTACCACAAATCAGGTTTGACCTAACTAATATTCCAGCACTATTTTTGATCTTAACCGGATTGCCTTTCTAGACAACAACTAGAATGAGGCTGACCAATCTCCACAATTCATCGGTGTCACTGTTGGTTATGATTTATTCATACTTCGGCATGTATTTCTATCAATACTATCAATAACTACATTTACTAGCTTCTCAAAAATGTGTATGGAAGTAAGCTAAATTAATAGACGTGGTGACAGGCAGTTCAGAATTTATTTATGATTTAAATTTAGACAGGCTCTCCCCATATAGCCTTGACTAGCCTGGGACTAAGAGGATGCCAGATTCAAAGTTGAGACAATTCTCATGTCTAGCTGAGATTACAGTTAAAGACATGTGGTTGGTTTTTCGAGACCGGGTTTTTCTGTAGCTTTGGAAGCTGTCCTGGACCTAGCTCTGTAGACCAAGCTGGCCTGGAACTAACAGAGATCTGTTTGCCTCTGCCTCTGGAGTGCTGGGATTGAAGATGTGTGCCACCAACGCCTGGCTGAGATCTGTTTGCCCCTGCCTCTGGAGTACTGGGATTGAAGGTGTGTGCCACCAATGCCTGGCTTTCTGAATAGTTTTTAGCCTTTAGGATTTACTTCTCTATGCCTTAGCGTCTCCATAAATTATAAAGTGGGAATAATACTGATGGCTGCATGGAGTTACTCAGATGGTTACAAGTCTTCATATAAACCACTTAGGACCCTGCTTAGCTGAGTGTTAAAATTATGTTAAATACGGTTACTCAACAAGTTTAGTGACTCAAGAGTTCTATAATATTGAGGTTGTTATCTTGCAGTAATAATCAGAGATAATGATGTTTACAAGTCAGGCTTAGCTACTTTCTTGGTTCAGTCTACTTTCCAGCACAATATTCCCAAACTCTTCTCCAAATCCTTGGCCCAACATTTACTTAATAGTATTTCCCAAGATTAAGTATAAGTTTGTTCTATTCTTAATATTCTTAGGACCCTAGAGAAACCTAGAGGAAATTTAACACCATCTATCAAACACCAACTAACATATAAGTAAGAGAGTATTCTGTGAAACATGAACCTTGAGTGTTAAGATGAACTTTAGGGGACATTGGGGGTAGGTATGGGGCCAGTAGAATAATACTCCCTTCCCAAATCAATGCCATTAACCTTTGACATTTCAAATACCCAAACAAAAAGTAGAGTAGCATTATTCATCTTTAAGAAATAGTATAATTCTAGAAATTGTCTGAGTTTGTTAATGAAGAATAGTCAAAATATAATTAAGGAATATTACTTGAATTAAAATCAACTCTATTGTTCTCTGAAGAGAATGTGATCAAAAGAAAGGAGATATTTTGTAAGATATTTACAAAACTAAATATAGAGAGATGTTTATTCATATTATTTATTTATTATTTCTTAAATATTTATCTCCCATCCACTACGTGCTATGAACTAAATGTAAGTCAAATAAAATGTCAACTATGCTTTCCTAAAGCTCATTGAAATTACCTTCAAAGAGTAAGAAGCAATCATTGCGTTACTCAGTAATGATGCATATGATACTGTCTCTGTAATAAAGGTCTATAAAGGACAGTAGTGGATAATAGCAAGGAGTTCCCTAACCCAGACTAGAAAACCAGGGAAAGTATACACCTGTCCTGAGCTCAAGAGGATTAGTCTTTCTAGGCAAAGAGCAACACAAGAGAAGGCATGGAACCCTGAAATACAAGTGCTGGAAGCCTGCAATTACCTGCCTTCTAAGTGCAAAATGGTTCAAACCTAGAGTGTGAAGGGGACAGTAATGCAAGAGAAAATAGAAGTCCGAGAATGAAGTTGAGAGATAGGAAACTCGACTAACATATGTGAGGCTCTGGGTCCATCCTCAACACTGAAAAGAGTAAGTAATAATAAAAGATAAAATTGAAGGCCAGACTTTCAGAGTATTTGGAGTAAAGCTCAGAAGTGTCTGGACTTGATCCAAAAGAGGAATATCATCAGAATTTAAGCAGAGGGTAATATCAGATCTGCAATTTTGAGATCATTATGGCTTCTGTGTGGATAATAGATGGGAAGGAACAAGAGTAGTATCAGGGAGCTGAGGTAGACGTTTGACAGTACTCCAAGTGGGAAATGAAGGTAACCTGGACAGTTGACATGAGAAGATGTGGGCAGAATGGGGATTCATGTGGAAGCCAAATCAGCAGCACTTATTTTAAAGGATGGTACAGAAGGAGGAATAAGGTGGAGACCTTTGGTTCTAAAGACTGGATTATTCAGTCAGAGAGTACAGGAAGAGGCCTTAAAATGTGTGCAGTTGATAAGCAGAGATATGTTCCCTTTAGACATGTTGATTTTGAGCTGTGCATACTGTAGACAGGTAGAACTGTGTAGTAGGTCATTGGCTGTTACTCAGCACGTACTAAATGTAAGGCACTGAAAAGGTAGAAGCATAAAGGGAAATTTCTCGCTCTACATGAGATCAGGGTTTAGCAGAAGAGCGAGAGACATAGGCAGATAATAACCATATATAGTAATGGACAGTATGATCTAGTAAAGTGTAGGTGTTGCTTAAACGAAGAGGATAAAGATGATATTCAGACACAAGTAGCCATATATGAGATAGCAGAGAACAATCAGGACACTAACATTCAGATATAAGCCATCAAAGGTGAGATAAGGAAAATGCCACTAGCCAAGTAGGTGGGACATGAAGAGATTAACATACGCAGAATCAATATACATATCACCTATGAACACACACAAAACAAATTTGACAAAATAATTAACTGTTATTAATGCTAGGTGGTGGGCATATAGGTGTTAAACTATTTTCTTAACTTGTCTGTACATTTTATAATTTTTGTAATTCATGAGTTTAAATTGTGAATTTTGAGTTTTCTTTAATGAGTATGTTTGTTTTGCATGCATGTACGTATGTGTATCCTGTGAGTTCGTGGTGCTTATGAAAATCAGAAGATGATTTTGAATCCTCTGGAATTGGAGTTATGCAGTTATGAGCTGTCAAAAAGGTGCTGGGAATTGAATCTAGGTCCTTTGAATGAGCAGCCAGTACTCTTAACCACTGAACCATCTATCCCTCAAGTTGTGGATTTATACTGAAACTAATGGAACATAAGAATAATATAATAGATCTTGGTTTAAAAATCCATCCAGACTGTTATGAAGACAAAACTGGTATTAGAGTGACTAGCGAGGAGGCCAATGTCACCAGATTTCTTTTGGAGGTCTAGCCTAGTTAATAAATAGAGACATCAGGCTACCATGGCTTGATGACGTGAAACATTAAGCATCCCTTTGCTCTGAGTCCATCCTCACCAAGCAACCTTCTTATTATCATTTAGCTTCTCATGTAAATATGCCTATAGGGAGATAATACACTCATCAGCAAACACTAGTATCAGGTCCATTTGGAAGTTACCCTTCTCATTATAAATTAATCAGTTGGCATTCTGGCTTACATATTGGCCTCCTGTGAATTTGGTTAACTGTGAGTCAGTCCCCAGGAGCCCAGTCTCTGGTTATACTACCAGTTAAATTTCAAAGCTTTCAAAGCCGAGAGCCAGATTGTCGATCCTAATTGCGTCAACGTCTTTCCGTGATGAGTAACTTGCTGGCTGTCCCTACCATATCCCCACGTCTTACTGCAGAATATTTTCAGCTGACAACAGTTGCCTACTACTAAGAATTAAGTCTGCTGCTCATCAGAAGCATCACCATTGTCGAGGGCCTGACTAGAAATGCTGGCATCCATTTCTGTTTCAGTACTTGCAGTATCAGATTTCACTCCTTCACAAAGCATGGCATGCTGAGTAAGATTACACTTTTCCTGTTGGAAAGTTCCCCTTCCTGTTAATGCAGTTCAATTCTCCCCCTCCGCTCCCCCCCCCATTCTTCTCTTCTGACTCTGGATCCTCGGTGTCTCCACAGTATCCTTGGCCAATTCCCTATTCAACTAGGGGATTTTCTCTCTGGAATGGCCCAGAACCAATCTCACTTGACGCCTGACAACTGAGTTGATTAATTCTAAGAATATTCTCTAAGAGTGCGACTCTCCTTAAGGCTTATAACAGTTACTCAACTACTGGTCTTTAAACATTACCAGGTGTTTTACATACTTATCTCCATCTATTATTATCCCCACTTTTTAAAAAAGTGAACAGGAAGCAGGCTCAAAATTAGCAGCAGGCCTAAAGTAGTTAAACAGAAGCAGAATTCCAATGCAGTTCTGACTGTAAGTATTAATAGCTGATAATGACTCACACAATCCCTCTGTAGAGTGGCATGCACACTGTAACTTCATTTTATGCTAAAGAAAGTTTAAGGAATATTTCCTTCATTTGCATTTTAGGCACTGTCACCATTGAGGGAGGGAATAATAATTGAGCCAAGAACCTTTTTGTATTATTCAAATCCTACCGCAAAGATGAACCCTGCAAAATGTTTCTATCAACAGCAGCAAATGAAACAGCCCTGAGCAGGCTCTATCTAGTGATGAACTGATAAAGCAGAGCAGCATCCTGCGGGAGCAACAGTGTGGCGCCACTGTGGCAGATTAAGTTTCCTATCACACGGAGTATCTGCAAAGGCATAGAGATGAATGATAGTGTGCATCCTAAAACATCTGCAAAAAAAAGAAAAATGAGATATCGCATCTGGCCTCTTCCCATTAAATAAATGACAAAACACAGCCTGGAATAACTGGTGTCTTCCACATCGGCAATAGTGTGGGTATGCAGCTGGATAACATAGGTGTGCAGGTTCTGTAGAACAGGCATGACAGCTGTTATATGGGTAGGAAGATGAAAATGGTGGGTATGTATACAGAAAGAAGAGATGGACAAAGGGAAGCAAAATGCCAATATGTAAGGCTACTTCATGTTTTCAGATAACATAACATCACTTGCAAATGTAAACATGCCTCAGCCCACACTGGTCTACAGCCATTGTTTTCATACACCCAAAGAAAGGACAGAACTTTAGGGAGGGGCTTAGCAATAGTCAGTATGCTGTACCTAAAACTCAGAATCGTCTCTCCCTGTTCCTCATTAATAGCTCTAAACGATAACTTACTATGGTCCAGTAGCTTTTACCTGTAGGGATAATATACTGTATCTTAACAAAAGAAGAAACAGGTCCAGGTCTAGTAGTTTGATGATGTCACCCATGGTTACCAAATGGCAAAGTTGGAATTTGACCTCATGTCCAAGTATAAAATCACACTCTTCCCATTTTCTCTCTTTCCACCTTATATAACACTACATTGGGGTAAAAAAGCAAAATAATAATAATAATAATAATAAAGTAAAAAAATTTAAATAAAGGCTTTCTATTTACTGAGAACCTACTATATCCAGGCACTTTACAAGGATTAATTATATTCTTAGTTTTTTTTAACAACAGAAAATGTTATTAAAATTCCCATTTTAATTCAGATGAGGACCATGAGTTGTAAAATGATGATGTATCTTGCCACAAGATCCACAGTTAAATATGTTGCAAAGTTGGAGTTCTCATGAGAAATTTCCTGGCTCCCCATTCCATGTCCATTTTCCTCTGGCGCACTACCACTCTGTATACATAGAGATGACAATATTACGAGGTGAAAAGAACAGATTTCTTTTTGGCTATCTCCTGCAACAGCGTGGGATGCTAAGAACACATTCACCAAAAGTCCTTGATGGTCTGCTAAGCAGCCCCCAAATATCCTAGATAGTGGAGACTGTGAGAATGTGTCTAATCATCAAATGCTTCATAATTATTTGTGAATGTCTACATATTTAGCTGTACACGCTCATTCACATGTATGTGTAGAAATGAGTATTTCAACACATGCTTATGAAGAGTGTTTTGCCCTCAAGGAGGAAAATTAACACAGGAAGTATATTTTGTTGAAGGACATCACAGAGAACATGAACTAATTGAATCTGCTTGATTTCCATTAGGGGATCAAATTACATACAGTGAATTTAAGGCGATAGTTACGAGGATTACAGGTTGCTGAAGACTTTCTTTGCTTCCTCACTGTGGAGAAGAGCTCAAGGCAAGGTTTGGGTGGCTTTAAGAGACAGTTGGGCAGAGAAGGTGCTGAAAGGAGTGATGGAGATGAGGGGTCTTTCCCCTTCACTGTGCTATCAGACAAGACTACTTGGAAAGCCCAAATAGTCTCATAGATATCTTTCCTCCTCAAGTTTCTAAAGAAGTGAAGATTCCAAAGTAATTAAATCTATGACCACAAGGTAGGTGTGTGTGTGTGGGGGGGTGACCAAAATAAGTTTTAAAAAAGCCTTAGGGAAAATGAGAAAGAAAAAGAGTTTTTTTAATTAATTCTGTCTACAAAACACTATATATTTGAAGTTTACCTCCACTCTCGTCATTAAATCCCAATATGTCACTCTGTAATCAGGATCCACAGAAGTCATTCCAATCCCTACCCTTTTTTTTAACTTGGGAGGTGACTGGTTATATAAGACCAGATAGTCTACTTCTTCTTTCTCTACCTTTTGGTAAGGATATTAATGATAAATTGAATAGACTTATTTTGAACCACTTAATATTCCATTACATTGTAGCCTAAAGAATTTGACAGTACAGTTAAAAATTCAGCTTCATTATGGGGATACATTCTGAGAAGTGCATAATTATTCATAACTATTCCATCATTTTGTGAATATCACATCATAAACCTATATTGAGTAGCATGCTACGCATATACATGATACAATCTATTGCTCCTAGTCTATAAACCTGAATTCCATACTACTGTACTGCATATGGAAAACAATTATAAAACAGTGAGAAACATCTGTGCATGCAAAAACACCTAGGGACCAAAAAGGGATTCATGAAAATTATGGTATAAAATATTTTAAATAGTATAGGTGTATACAGCACTTACCATGAATGGAGGGTACAGGTCTCGTAGTTGTTCTGGGTGAGTCAGTGAGTAGTGAGTGAATATCAAGGCCTAGGATATGACCATACATTACTAAAGACTTTATGTACACTGTATATTTAGGCTACACTAAGTTTATGAAAATATTTTTCTCCCTTCAATAGTCAATAGTCTTATGCTAGATTGATTCCAGTGTTGTTCCCGCATCTCCATTATTTCTCCCAAAGAGCCTTCCATTGTGAGAAGCTAAAGGACTCCGAGAGCACATTACAAATTCCGGCTAGAAAAACTGCAGTATGCAGTCAAGAGACTGTATTGTTGGTATCCAGATGCTGGACACTTTACTCATGAGTGTTTTGAGATCATTCATATAAAAGACTATTTGTTCTTGGGAAATGGCTCACCAGCAAAGAAGCTTTTAAGAGAACAGAGAAATTTCGCTTTCCATTTTACCTTTGTAAAAAATATACATATAAAAACTTGAACTATTCATTTAATAAATACATTACCTTTAGCTTTTGGCTTTATCAATGTTCATATTTTAATTTTTGTAATAATTAAAACACAAATACATTTTATAGTGGACCTTCCTTCTCTCTCTCTCTTAATTTCTTTTCTTTTTGGGAGGGAGCTCTTGTTATGCAGGCATGGAACTCGGACTGCCCTCTAATGTGCTTCAGTGTCCCTGACTCAGACTCCCGAGCTCCAAAATGACATGCATGCATGGCCACTGTGAAGAGTATTCTTTGACTATATCTTTATTTTATATGCCTTTCCACTTATTATATTATTTTTACCTTTAAAGCTTATTTTACTAGTAATGAAGATAGAAATGCTCACACTATTGGAGGCCTACACAAGGTCAAAGTCGTCAAAATCCGCATCTCCCACTTCCCTGTCTGGCCTCACTGGAAAGCCTTCAGGGCAGTAGCTGGAATGGGACTGTCATCCTCTCTGATAACCAGACCTTCTGACATGCTTCCTAAAGAAGTATGACTCAGGATCTTCTCGAGTATGTTACTCATTATCCCAGAAACATGTCCAGGTTGGGTTTTTGTTCGTTTATTTTTTTAAATCATAGAATTGCCTTAAAGAAGATAATGTTTCATGAACACTTGTATACTTGTATTTCTTTGGTTTTATTTATTATTATTATTATTATTATTATTATTATTATTATTATTATTATTATTATTTTAGTTTTTGACACAGGGTTTCTCTGTATTGTTTTGGAGCCTGTCCTGGAACTCTCTCTATACACCAGGCTGGCCTCAACCTCACAGAGATCCACCTCTGCCTCTGCCTCCTGAGTGCTGGTTCTAAAGGCATGCTCCACCAACACCTGGCTGAATACTTCTATTCCTAAAAAATATTTCCTTTACTTTTTGAGATGATAATCTAATTGCAGTACTTCTCCCTTCCCTTCCCTCCCTCCAGAATCTCATATACCCCTCATGGCTTGCATTCGAATCCATGGCCTTTCTTCCCATTAATTCTTATTGCATGCATGATATATTATATTCTTAAATACATAAATACAGCCTGGAGTCATTTTAATTCATCTATTTTCAAACTTTTAAAGGAGCTGTGGGATATTTGCAACACTTTCTGCTTATTTATTTATTTATTTATTTATTTATTACCAAACTTTCATGGAAGTCTCTTTTCTTGTCTCTTTTCTTTTCCTCTTCTTTAGGTAAGAACCTATTAGATGACAGGAGTTTTTCAGCTCCATTTTAAACTTATGGGACTACCATCATATATGTGGTCTATTACTGACCAAAATGTCATTATGTAGTGTATGTTTAGTGTAACTAAATAAATATCTATGGTATTGTCACTGTGTAAGATACATAATAGAAGCTGAATTCACTGAAGGGTCTATATGGACCTGGTACTAATTCAGTAAGTCAGGCACAAGTTAAGAAATTTTAAAAAGAACATGGGCAATGCATGCTTTAACCTATGGACAGAATTGGATTCCTTTTCAGTTGTAACAGCATTTTCTATTTCCTACAAAAACTAATGATTCTGAAAAAGCAATTTAAGTACCAGCATCCAGGTTTAGAGGTATAGCTCCTGGGTTTGATCACTGGGATCACAAAAATATTCTTGAAATGTAGGACAATTGAAACAATACTTGATATATAACAAGCCCTCAGTTAACTTCACGCTAAGTGGTGAAAAGCTGGAAGCTTGTCATCTAAGATCAGGGACAATTCAAGGGTGCTCTTCCTCATCACTTCTGGTTAAAAGTCCTGACCACTTACATTACACAAGCAAGAGTATGAAAGCCATTCAAATGGCAACAAAGGAAGACATAAACATGATAACACGATAAGAAATTCTAGGATAAGTGACCTTTATTCCTTTGACTCAAGAAAATTATTATATTATAAAAAAAACTCTTACATGTGAGAAATCTCACAGGACTCCAAAAGCATTAGAAAAAGTAATCAGTTATTATTGAAAGGAAATGAATCCTTATTAATATTTTGGTAGCAATCACCACTAGGGACCATAGGGGAGCTATGAACTGATCTGAACTTTTGTATTGACCTCTTTTTTGACAACCTGTTATACACAGAAAACCATAAAACCTCCAGGAAACAACTTTGGGACTGATAAACACATGCAGCAAGGAAGGTTACAGGCTAGAAAATCAACTGAAAACAATCAGAGCAATGAGACACTCTCTAAAAAGGATATTGAGAAATCTTCCTACTTATAATCACCTCAAAAAGAAATAGGAAGGGAATGGGATAGAGGGTTAGTGTGGGGCATGGGAGGGTGGGAGGGAGAGGGAACTAGGATTGATATGTAAAACAAGATTGTTTCTAATTTAAATTTTTTAGAAAGAGAGAAAATAAATAAATATAACTGAGCAGAAAAAAATAAATAGAAGAGGAGGAATTTTAACTAAAGAGGTAGCAGATCTCCACAGCAAAAGATATAAAGCATGGATGGGAGAACAAGGAGACAGTACACATAAATGGAAAGACACTTTGAGTTCATGAATAGAAATAAACAATAGTTAAAATATCTGTAATAACCAAATTGGTCTACAAATCTAATTTAGTGCTTCTCCTATAAAAATTCCAATGGCACTATTCACAGAACTAGGAAAAAAACCAAAACAAAATGAAAAACAACTTTAACATTTGAATGGAAGTACAAAGGCTTTCAAATAGCTAAAGCAGTGTTTAGCAAAATGAGCAAAGCTGAAGGGCTAGAGACGAAGCTCAGTTTGTAGAACACTTGTCTAGCACACAGGAGGCCCTGGGGTCCATACCAACAACACATTAAACTTAACATGCTGGCACACATTTGCAAGCTCAGCATTTTGGGAGTTGTGACAAGATGTTCAGGAGTTCAAGGTCATCCTTTACTACATAATGAGTTCGAGGCCAGCCTGAGATATGTGAGAATTTGTCTCAAAAAAAAAAAAAAAAAAAAAAAAGGGCGGGGGTTGAAGTGTGGAGAAAGCTTACTTGGTATAAAGAGTGGAATAAAATATTTGAAAGTCATAACTTGAATCAGGGGCTAATATTCAAAATATAAAGAGAATTCAACCAGAAAATAAATTACCCAGTTAAAACTAGGAGTAAAAGTGAACAGATATTTCTCAAATAGCCAAAAGATATATAGGAAATGCTCTAATCAATAGAGGATTGCAAATCAAAACTATTAGGAACTACATTTTACACCTGTTAGATTAACTACTATGAAAACTGTAAAAGGCAAGGTTGTTGAAAAAAGAGAACCTATGCACACTGTTGGTGGAAATGTAAATCAGTGCAGCAACATGCAAAATAGAATGGAAGTGCCTCAATAAACTAAAAATAGAACTACATAAGAGCCAGGAATTTTACTACTGGCATATAGCCAAATGGCATGAAATACGTGTTGAAGAAATAGCTACACTCCCATGTTCACTGGAGCATTACCCACAATAACTGTAACATGGAAACCACTGAAAGTGGATAGTTGAATAATGAAAATGTGGGATACTATCCATCCTTTAAAATAATGAAATAAACTCTATCATTTTGAATCACACAAATAAGCCTAGAAACCATTATGGTAAGTGAAATAAGGTCAACATAAAGGGGCAATTACTGAATTGTCTGACTAGTATTTAAAATCTGAAAAATAAAAAGTTGTAGAAGTAAAGAGGAGTATGATGACTACCATAAGCTGAGGTTAGGATGGTATGGACAGGGAAAGGGAGATGTCTGTCCATGTTACAGAGTTTCAGTTAGGATGGATAGTTTCTAGTGACCTGTTAGATATGTGTTGACTATTGTGACTATAGCTAGTAATAATGTGTATCATACATTTCAAAATAGGTAATGGTATAAATTTTAAATATTCTCATTTGAACATGTGTAAGCATGATATTATGTGTATGGTAGCCAGCACAACTTGATTATCCTACAATCTATAGGTATTGAAACAAACATCTTACCATACTCCATAAATCTATGTAGTTATTACAAACCAAATGTAAAATAACTCCTTCAAGTCTCAGGGGTCATCACAGAAGAAAGGGCAGAAAAAATTTAAGAGCCACAGGGAGTAGAACAACAGTATTTTCTGGACATGATACTACAGCTACACACACAAACTCAAAGCAGCTGGAAGTGTATGCATAAGACTTGCACAAGATCAAGCCAGCCAAACCTCAGCATGGTTGGGGGAGGGCCTCGCGAAGTCCCATAACTATCAGAGGAGCTATTGGCAATTAATCCATTTCCAATTCCTCTCATTTTCACCCCTTCATAACTTCTATTATTATTATTATTATTATTATGATGATGATGATGATGATGATGATGATGATAATGATGATGCATAAATAGAATCTACTGATTCCATTTAGTGTGCCTCATATGCAGTGTATGTGTTTGGTGATGACCACTTGGGATTGGATAGCCTGTAAGTAGTCTTGTCCTTGGATAAGTCTGATTCTCCCTCTTTTAGTAGCCATTAATTGTTGCCTATAGATCTTTATCTAGTTTGGGACCCTGTGAGTTTTCTGTCAACTACATTGGTATGTCTATTGTGTTGTTCTTGTTTAGGTGATCATACTGTTAATATTTCATGAGTGCAGCTCCCTACTGTATATAGAAGACATGATCTGGCAATAAGAAAGAAGTAGGTAAGACCTTCAAGCTCTACTACAAGATAGTAGGACTTCAGTTCTTTGTTGCAGACCCACATGTTTAAGACAGGACTTGGAGGAATTAAGTTGGAATTGACCTGAAAACTTTCTCCCCGAGGACTACCATTCATAGTAACTGAAGTTGCTATGCAAGGGAGAGAAGTAATTGAAAGTCTTATCCACCTGTAATGCCTACAAACCAGAGCAATGATCAACATGGCAAGATTTTCTCCAATGTGCATTAATGTTATGTGTACCTTGGGGTAACCAACAACTATCTAATTGAACTTCAGACCCATTGAGTGAGAGGGAATTCACGCTTGCTGTTGTAAATCTAGACTGCTACATGTATCTTTTAAGGTCATGAACCCTAGTGGAAAACCTCCTATCACCACATTCCTAAAACAGTATAATTCCCAAATGCATTATAAAAAGTCACAGGTAAGTGTAGACCTTCCCCTTTAGCAAAGAAACTTCTTTTTTTTTTTTTTGGTAGCAGATAGAGACCATCAAAGAAGTCCACAACTGGTCAAAATGCAGAAAACAACTGACTGTGGGGTGTCTATCCCCAGCTGATACATCTACAGAAAAAAAAAAACCCACACCAAGGCTAAGGAAACATCATAGAAGATGGGATAGAAAGATTCTAAGGGTCATTTTTCTTTAGGGAAGAATGCTCCAGTAGATGGTCCCACAACCATGCACATACAGGCAGTCATAATGGAGTCATAAGTCCATAAACACATAAATGGAGTCAGTGGTTATTAAGAGAGAGAGGGAGAGTAAGCACGTAATGTTTGGAGGGAAAAGGTGAGGGTTTAGGGGAAGAATTGAAAGGTGGATAGGTATTTAGAATATAATTGAGAATTATACTAGTCCAAAAACTTACAGTTATGTATGAATAGTCTAAGAAATATGAAACTAAAATAAAACAAAACCTTAAAGGAATAGCCATATTGAGGGAAAAACGAAACTTAACATATTTCTTTGTGTGTGATCACAGCGTGTGAGCACAATTACTGATTGAAGCTAAAACTTGCCCTTTAGAAACTAAGGTCTCCATGGGTGTGGGCAAAGGCGAATTTGTATTGCAAAGGGCAAAGTCACAACTTCACAGCTGCCAACTATATGCATTAGGATTAGCTGCAGCTGCCCAGAGCTCAAAATTGATCAATAACCTGGAGTAAACAAGTATCTGGCAATAAGTGACCAGGTGCTAGGACATAGCAGAGACAACTACAATTGGCTAGCGTGCCACTTGTGGTCGACACAATAATTAAGTTCTGTCATCTCCAAATGAAACAAAAGCTACAGTTCTGTTGACAACAGGAAAGCAGCAAGGGACAAGCAAATTTTTCAACAAAAGGGTTGCACAAATATGGCTTCACAGTTATTTCTGCTTTGATTTCACCACAAATTAAGCAGTGTAAAATATAGGAACATATTTTACTAACGGACAATTAGTATCAGGGACATCAAAAGAAAAACAAACCCAGATGTACAGCTCACCCTGGCATTTATAAAATCCCTTTCCCCTAAGCTAAAGATCTCCCAATTATTAGGATGTGCATATTTTTTGAACTACTATTTCCATGCAACTTCGAGTGCTGACTGACTGGATCACAATAGTTTAGGATCTTTACAGCAAACTAATTTAAACACAGGAATCAGCCTCTGCTTACTATTCTGTATGCTGTCAACTCTGGAGCTACAGAAGGCCTTTTTACCAGAGGCAGTCAAATGACTCAGCAATATTTGCGTTACATAGGGAGGGGGGAAAGGCCGAAGTTGAAAGCATGGAGCTCTTTTCATTTGAAGAAGTATCTCTTTAAGTTTACCTTCAATAAAGCCCATCGGTTCATTAAACATCTTATTTTCTTAGATGACAACTGAGGCATTTAGAGAGCTGCCAAGAGTACATGTTTGGGCCATTCACAGTGTTTAGGACACAGTTCTCTGCTCCTATGCTTGCAGGACTTTGATTGGGTTAGATTCAAGATGGAATGGGAACTTTTCAACACACACAGTCGAAGAAGCAGGCTAATGGATATCAATGCTTTCAACTGGCCATACCCATGCCATGTAACAGAAATGTCAAGTTTGAAAACAGAGGCTCTAGCTACTTGCTTCACAGTAGGACCCTGGAGAGTGGAATTATATTGCTTTTGGTTAGTCAGAATCTTCTGACTACAAGTCCTGTTAAGTAGCATGGAACAAGCAAAGAACAAACAGGCTTTTTCAAAAATAAACATTAGTCTAATCCTACCTGGTTACTACAATCACTGTACACATTTAGGAATGACATTTTTTAAAAATGAGTTTTCCCTCTTCGTGTCCTCTCTGATGTACAAAATCGTAGAATGATTACCAGTGGATATACAGGATATATACAGTTTTCTCTTTTCGTGTGTTTCAGTGATCTAAATGAAATTTGGGGCTGGGGATGTAGCTCACTTGATACAGTGCTTGTCTAGCTTGCAGGAAGCTCTGGCTGGGTTAGATCCCCAGGACTATGCAGAACTGGGTTTGATGGTGCATATCTGTAATCCCAGCAGTTGAGGGTCGTCTTCTAGTTATATGGCAAGCTTGAGGTGAGCATGGGATAGTTGAGACCTTGTCTGAGAGAGACAGAGTCAGAGAGACTGAGGCAGACACAGATAGACTTGGGGAGAAGAGTCATCTATTCCTTAATACTTAGAATGTGGCTAGAGAGATGGCTCAGACTTTAAGAACATCCACATGGTGGTTCACAATAGCCTGCAGCTCTAAGGCACTTGGCACTCTCTTCTGGCTTCCATTGGCACACACACACACACACACACACACACACACACACGCACACACACACACACACACACGCACACACATGAACATAATTATTTTAGAAAAGAACAATACACATTTTTGAAGCTTCCAGTATCTGCAAAGTCTTATGAGAGTTGCCAGGGATGATACAAAGATGAACATACAAAAGTCTCGCTACTAAATATCTCAACCCACAGGGGGGTTACATGTTATCCAAACAAAATTTGTGGGTTCTCTATGTGTTTCAGCCTGTATGCAAGTAGATGATCAGCAGTTCCTGCTTTTACTGAAAGGAACATTTAATTACAGTTGTCTATGTGTTGAGAAGAGATGCTTTCTTTTCTTGGATTTATTTTAATTGGTATCCTAATTGATCCTGTATACTCTAGCTAGGTTATTCTTTGTTAGACAGTTCTAATTATGCTAGTTCTTAATGTATGATGAATAAAGTAAAAATCTCTTGCTTGGAATTCCAGGTCTTGAGCTATTGAGGCTGAGCTGATCACAGTTTCCTCTACATCTTCTCTGCATCATGTTTTGAAACAAAGGGCAGTGGATGGAACTCACCAATTCTTGCATTATGGGCAAGTGTTTTTCCATTTCATCTTCAACATCCTCTGTATCTCTTATATTATGTTGCATTTATTTACTTACATATCTTTCTCTTTCATCAAGGATAGTTCTTTGAGAAGGAGTCCATGTGTCCCCAGGCTGTAGCCAGTTTACCAGAATATATTTGAAGGACAAAGAAATGGATAACAGCAACTAGAAGATACTTTGTCTAGTTTGCTATTTAATAGGTATGAAGACTTCCACTGTTTCTGTTAAAGTATAGTGTGCATAAAATAAAACACACTCTGTTCGTCTGTGTTTGACGAACATACACAGACACTTAATGGGAACCACAATCAAGATCTAAAACAATTTCAACTCTTCCAGTTCCCTTATGCTATGCCTTTAGAGTCCAACCCTCCTCCTACTCCTAAGTACTGGCAGCTACTATTCGATTTTCTTTCCCTATAGTTTTGTCTTTTCCAGAATACCATATAAATGGAATCATTCAGTCTTTTGTGTGTCTGACTTCTTTCACTTAGCAAATTGCATTTGAGACTTGTCCATTTTTTTCCATTGGAGACTAGTCTGTGGTTTTTTGCGTTGGCATGGCATTTAAACAAAAGAATGGTCAGAGAGATGCGTGCTATGAGGGAGTACAAATTCCTGCTTGAGTATAGATGCAGGAATGTTTGCTTCTGACTCAAGAAATTGAGGGAGGTTTCATGGAGAAAGTGCATTTAAGCAGGGCCTGAGGGATTGGCTATGTTTTCAGAGGCAAAAACTGCAAGCAAAGGGAAGGGATTTTAGTTCAAGTCTCAACAGAACAAAAACTCAAAACTCAGGCTAGAGCACAGGAGAAGGCATAAAGCGGTGCTTCTCAACCTTCCTAATGCTGTGTCCCTTTAATACAGTTCCTCATATTATGGTTACCACTAGCCATAAAATTATTTTCATTGCTACCTCATAACTGTAATTTTGCTAGTGTTATAAATCGTAAGGTAAATATTTATGAAGATAGAAGTTTGATGAAGGGGTTTTGACCCACAGGCTAAGAACCACTGGCATGGTGTGAGGTGATATGGGAAAGGGAGGGTAGGGTGTTGTTGGCCTTGAATAACATATTTAGGAGTTGGTCTTAATTCATTAAGAAGTAGGAAGCCACTGCAGAGTTTTGACAGGTTCTTTTATGAAGAGAGTAACAGTTTTGCTCCTAAGCAATTCAGCTGCCAGAACTTCCCACTATGCTGGGGGAGTGTATAATGCTGAATCTTGAAACAATATGACAAACCACACACACACACACACACACACACACACACACACACACACACACACACACACACACATATACACACACCAAACAGGGCATACATCTCCCACTTCAGTTACCCTCCCAACAAAATGTTGGTGTATTCCAGTTTTATTACATCCTTGCTATTTTTCTTTCTTTCCTGTGATAGTTTCTGGGGATGCTACAAAGATGAATGTAACAAGTCTCTCACTGTCCTACAGGTACATCCTAGAAAGGTAATTCACTGCACTCGTGTTCTCGGGTATCTTTCCCATCACGTACTCCAAAAGCCAAGCATTGTTCCTGGATTCTGCTTTCTCAGACTTCCATAGAAACATCTTCACTAGGGTAAGAGTCAACGTCTCACTGTAGAAAACCCAGCTGAACAGCATTCCTTTCTTCGGTAAAAGCACATTGTCCATGGCTATAACGCAAATCCCTTACGTGCTAAGAATCCATTCCTGTTTTGGATGCCCTTTTGGATGCCTTTTTGGATTACTCTTAAGCAGGTATTTCACCAAGAAGGATGTGTTGATGCCCAAAAAGCACACTGAAAACTGTCCAATACCATTAGCCAGTAGGAAAATGCCAACTAAAACCACAATGTGAGGGTCGCACAGATGGCTCTGCAGTCAATAGCACTTGTTGCTCCTTTACAGGACCTAACTTTGGGTTCCAGTACTCACATTAGGTAGCTCACAATTGCCTGTAACTCCAGTTCCAGGAGATCTAACATTCCCTTCTGTCCTCCATGGTGTTCCTGTGCACATGTGGTACTCACACACCTATGCAGGTATCACACATAAACATACAATAAAATAAATATATGTTTTAAAACCCCACAATTTGAGACAACTGCACAGGTAGTAAAATGGCCAAAACAATAATAGTAACAACAGTTAATGGGGAGGATGTGATGAAACTGGAACAACCTACATTTGGCATAGGAGTGGAAAGTGCTACATCTAGTGTAGAAGTTATTCTGAGTCTCTTATAAAACTCATCATGAAATGAACTTATGATTCACCAGTTTCAGTCTTGGACTTTTGTCTCAGGTAAATGATTTGTGTTAATGAAAGTATTCATATAATTTCATTTCTAATTTTATTAACAGTCTTGTTAATGTACACAATTGTATTTTCATATGTGTGCAACATTATGGTTCATATCCTTCCATTGTACTTTCACAATTTCTTATGTATAATTCCCAAATTCTGAAAACAGTCTAGTAACCTCGCAATAAGTAAATAGTAAAGCAAATTAAGGTACTATGGAGCATCACTCAGGAATGAAAAAGGAAGGGTCTGCTAATTACATACAGCAATCTGGATGGATCTCCAGATAGTTGTTTTAAGTGAAAAAGGACAACTCTCAACAGTTATATATTATGATTCTGTCTATACAACTTCATTTGTGAGACAGGTGGGCTTTAACAAGTGACCCTCCTACTTCAGCCTACAGAGTGTTGAGGGTACAGATGTGTGCCACCATTCCCATTTTCTATAAATCTTTGAAATTGTAAGGGTATATATAGTAATGGAAAAATGAATACATTTACTCAGAAACTACAAAGAGTGGTTTTCCCACTGATAAGAGGTTGTGAAGTAGAAGAGCATGTGGCTAGAAAAGTATTACATAAGGAAGCCTTGCGACAATGAGATTGTTCTGCATCTGGACTGTGCTGTTGGTCACATGCTCTCCATATCTGATAACATTTCATGGTACATCCAAATGAGTTCATGTAAAACTAGCGAAACTGAAGTAAGGTGCATTGATTATTTCACTGCCAATTTCCTGGTTAGGATACTGTATTAGAGTTATGCAAGGAAGAAATTAGGTGAACAGTACACAGGACCTCCTTACTTCAGAAAATTGCACACAAACCTGCAATTGCTCAAAATACTAAATAAAAAGGAAAAAATGAGGGAGGGATGGAACATGCTGCTAACACACCATATTATGTGAACTTAGTTTCAGGTAATATTAATGTGATTTTTAGGTGAGACACTTGAATGCTTTCCTATCACACAAAGAATGAAAATGACCATGTTTGTAGCTTTTACTTTGTTATTGGGAAAAGCAGATCCTAGACCAGCAATGTGTACCTCTGCTATGGCAGTCCTTAACCATACAGAGATCAGAGTTACCTCTGAACATTCGATGAGACCTATGCACAGGGTAACTGAACTCACATAGGTGTTTACACAACTTCTAGTATTTTGGGGGAAATCTCTCTAAGCATGTTCACTGATCCTGTGCTAACAATTCCATTCCACAACTGCTGCATTCTTGAATATGGCAGCCAATGGCCTCATTTTAGCTATATAAATACAATAAAGTAAAACTAAAAATGCAGCTATTTATTCAAATTAGCCACATTGCAATCATGCAATAGTCATGGAGGAGGCATGTGTCTGTATACCAGACACAAAGACAGAATTTTGTATTGCAGCAAAATCTAAACATCAGCTTGGTTCCATAATATTCTGGATAATAATGCCTCTACTTTAAAAACTTGACTCAGTGTACTCATAATGTTAAGAATACTTCAACTGTACAAAGATTCTTTGTGGCCCATGTATACACCCCTAAGTACAAGGACACCTGCCTAGGACCTATCCCATTTTAATCTATAAATGTCTTATTTTTATTACATTTATCTATTTTAAGTGAATACATGCGCGCACGTGTGTGTGTGTGTGTGTGTGTGTGTGTGTGTGTGTGTGTGTGTGTGTGTGTGTGTGTGTTTGAATGCCAGGGCACACATGTGGAGTCAGAAGACAATTGATGGGAGTGGGTACTCTCCTTCTAGTTAATAGAATGAGTTTAACTGAAACCCTCTTTCACTAAAGAAGACTATAGATTTGTCATTATTATGCAGTGATTAGGGTCAAACCCAGTGCCTTCTGTATGCTAGGCAAATTCTCAACCACTGAGCTACATCCTCCACCCTTAAATCCACATTTTAAAAATGTAACTTTAATTCTATATGACTGAAGAACACATGCCGGGCACTTGCAAAAGGGAATAATTGTTTCAAGCATATAAAATATTTTTGGAGGAAAGCCTAGATACAGAATAGTTATTAAGAAATAGTCAAACACCAGGCTCATGTACATAATGCTGGAACAAACTGCTTAACACGGAACACTAGGTTGCTTTGTTCAACTAGTATGTCTTTCTTTGTATGAGGTAAATATGTATGGTGGGAACGGGTTATTAAAATAGAACAGGGAGGAAGGGCAGGATTGTGAAGGCTGTGATAGGAAAATAAGGACGTTTAGAAATGAAGGCAGAACAACATGGAAGAAATGTAAGCAAAGCTGTGTCTTGTCTTAAGCAACTTTCTGATTCACTGGAACGTCTCAAAGGTTAAGGCTAGAAAGTATGCATGTTTAAAGGAGTGATCTCTTACAAAAGTTCTGGTGGGTTGTCTCCTAGGTGAACAGTGCTCTTAAATTAAACACAACCTTACCTCCCTGGGATTTTCCTTCTGTTTTGAAATCAGCTTTTGGTTTTGTAAATTTACTTCCATTTTCTACGTAAAACAAGGTATAGTTTCCTTAGAGATGCTGTTTATTTAGCCCTCAAAAAAAGGTGAGCGAGGGACCTGTGAGATGGCTCAACAGATAAAGGCAGTTGCCATCAAGTCTGATGACCTGAGTTTGATCCTGCCAGCTGACTCACACAGTGGAAGGAGACAAACAACTCCTGAAAACTGTCCTCTCATCTGCAGTACATTTGTGCTGTGACTCCAGCATAAGCATGTATGAGTGTGTGCATGCCTACACGTACACATGCAGCCATGTACGCACTCCTTCACCCCCCCAAATCCATTGGATGGAAATTCAATGATAAATAACAGTATACAGGAAACACTGATAATGGATGATATGAAAAGATACTTAGAATTGGCATTTAAACAGTTTGTCAGTATAATTTCATCTTCTGTCCTATACAGGTATTGTTTTCGATCCTGTGAGTGACTGGAGTTAGCCAGAGATTTAAACACTGCTATAGAACTAGGCACATAGAAAATAATGGTTTCGTTTAGAACATTTATGTTTTATATACCACCTTAATCCCAGGGGCATGTAGTCATAAAAGAGGTTCTTTTCACTCAGTGGTCTTATTCTGGGAAATTATTCACATATTTAAATGCTTGACTTTAAAACAATCAATTAGAATGATTTTTTGTTATATTAAAATCCATTTGGCTGACCTTGCCTAATTGAGTATCTTGGTGTTCTCTCTTCTTTTTTCCTTTCCTTGGTGTTCTCTTAATTGAAAGAGTTGCTGTATGGTGTCTGAAGACAGTGGAGATTTCACTTCAGATGCCAGTGTGACAAGTTACCATTTAAATATGCTTGAGATAAGGATGAAAGTGTTTGCACTGGCCAAAAAAATGTTCAACATGCTCTCTGCTGGTCCTTTCTTTTTAATATTGAAACAAAAAGAAGTATAAAAATATCTGCTGTGTCATCCGGTTGTACAATGGCTTGAGAAAGGGGGAGTCACTGGAACTACAACGTGTGATAAAGAAATCCAAGCATGAACTCATAAATCCTCGTGGTGTGGGTAAATATGGTTTACTTAGTTTCAAAAGAGAAATTTAAGACATTAAAAACACAACCCTTCACCTAAGGCTAAAAGATCATGGAAGAGAGGTGAAAGATTTTTAGAGTTAGAGGACATGGACATTTAGGGACTAGGGCATGCAGTAGAGATAGTAGGGGCGAGTTGTGGGGATGAGTGAAAGGTGACCATGATCAAATACGTTGTATGAAATTCTCAAAGAATTAATTATAAATGATATGTTATTTAAAAGGATACCATCTTAGTGACTTAGGTTATGGAGGGCTCACACATCACATTTAGGTTTACCATACATACACGCCTGCTTATGGCTTCTGAAGAGGCAAATCACAAAGCCAGACTAAGCTTATAGGAGCTACTACTTCTCTACTCCAAATTATCCACTGATACTCAGAAATCACAACTGATGAGAACACAATTTAGTATTCTCTTTATGGAATTCTCCCTAAGGCACCTAGAATAGCTTTTCACATCCCCGAGAGTCAAAGGCTTTTCATTTTGTCACACTGACAATCTTCTGTTCTCTAATTTCCTCAATTAGACAATAGTTCCCCTGCATTTCCTAGAACAGTATTCTCAATTGCTTATGCCATTTTAACAATGAATAAGATCAGCTTTAGATTTAGTACCTAGGTCTGTAGAAACTTGCTTTTTGTTTTGTGTTGATTTAACGTCTTTCCTTTGGCTATTAATGTTAGCACTATGTCAACACCAGGGTCAGATTGATTCAAGGATTGGAGAAATAGCCATACTGAAGGAACTGAGTTATTTAATGACTTATATTGCCATAACATTTGGTAGTTTATTCTTTATATTTTCAAAAATCATAATAAACTTTCTGAGGTAATTTAATGCATGTAAAAGTAAATTTGCGAGAGTGATTTTTTTTGTTGTTTTACCATTTTGTTCTGTCAAAAGCAAGAGTCTCCAATGACTTTTGATTGTGAATAGTCATTTATATCTAAAAGTCCAATACTTTTCACTGCAGTTTAGACATTCAATGTCTTCCAAGGGATCATGTGTTATATAGGCTTTCCCCTCAGCTTAGCACTTTTTGAGACGAAGCAAAACCTTTAAAAGGAGGAGCTTAATAGGACGTTTCTACGTCCATTTTATTCTATTCCTTTTCATTCCTTGTCTATTTGGTTACAATGTGAGTAGCTTTGGTCAAATATTAACTGTTATGATGTGGTTCCCTGTCCCAAACTACCATGGAGCAGAAGCTCTGAAAACATTGGTCTGAGACAGCTGTTTCTCTATATAAGTTGATGATCTCAGTTGTTTGGCATAGTGATGAAAAAGTAACATGGAGTATATATAATAATCTTCCAAAAGTTCTCTAAGCTCCTCCCTCTATGGAAATACAAACAATACAAACATTTCCACAAAAAAGAAAGAAGGAAAAAAAAGGAGAAAATGACTCAAATGAATATAAAACAAAACATAATGTGATCACTATTACTTTGTGTTTTCCTCATTGGTGTTTGATACTGTATATGTATGTCATGTGGTGTTTGTATAGGTATGGTCATGTAAGTATGAGTGTGCGCGCATGCGCGCGCGCACGTGTGTGTGTGTGTGTGTGTGTGTGTGTGTGTGTGTGTGTGTGTGTGTGTGCTTGGTGAAGCCAAGGAAGCTAACTCCTTAATCACTCTGTACATTCCATGTTGAAATGGAGCATCTCACTGAACCCAGATCTCACTATTTTCAGTAGTCTGGCTAGCCAGGTTGTCCCAAGGATATATTGCCCCCACTTCCATGCTCTTATTCATTGGGTTAATGGGTGAGCCACAACGCCTACTCACCTTTCATGTGGCTCTGGGCATCCTGTTCTAAGTGTGTCCTCTGTACTTTACACATTGCACCATCTCCCCAGCCTAACTTTGTGTTTTTAAATGTTATTACATGTCTGGGCATTCAGTTCTGTGGTAAAGCACTTGACTAGCAAGTGCAAGGCCCTGGGTTCAATCCTAGTATTGAAAATAAAATTAATTACAGATCAAGGCATAGTTTGGCTAAAGTAGCAAATTTATGAAATACCATCACTTAAGAGAGACTTTTTATCAATATTTGCACTTTGCTATTTTTTGAGGAACCAGAGTAAAGACTAATGGGCTGTGGCTATCTTACATCTTTAGAGCCATATTAGTGGGCAATCCAGCTAATATGTATCATTACACATGAACATGGGAGATGTTCTTGTAAATATAACTTTTTCCAATGTCCAAGCATACAAGAATGAAAACAGTACAACTCTATTTTCATTATGTGAACAGAAATACTTGGATAACTCTATGCTAGGGATTTTAGAATATAATATTTCACTATTGGGTAAAAGGGTAGTTAGTATTCATTCCACGACAAAAGGAAATTTATATTATATGTAAGTACCAAACTGGAATCATACTTTTCCTAGCATTTCAGAAAATATTCATGTTCAAAAGAAAAACTGTATACATAATTCAAATGGTTTACATAGCTTTTTCAGATTTCTGCATTTTAATAGCTTTAATGACCTTACTGGATATTTCTGTGCATATCTGTCTCTCTCTATAGTTCAGACATATGCTGTCACATAGGCTTTCTTCTTAAACTCTTGAAAAGATCTATTTTTATATATTATTTGTGAATGTGTAAGTGTACCTGTTTAGGTTTATGAATGTGCCCGAGGAGGCCAAAAGAGTGTCTTGAATCCCCCTCACCTGGAATTACAGGCTGTTGTGAACTGCCTGATGTGGGTGCTTGGAAACTCAGGTCCCTTGGAAGAACAGCAAATGCTCTTAACTGCTGAGCCATCTCTCCATCCTCCTTAAATGTTTAACAAAACGCAAATGCAGCTTTACAATTTTCAATCAATACGAGAACACAAATGACTTGCCACTAAAATAAATCCAGGGAGATGTGCTGCTGGATCTACTTTGATGAACAGACGAAGCTAATTTTCAGGAAACAGTCACTCTTAGCTACTGCTTCTGGTCTCTGAAGGTATCTTAATCGTCTCCTCACTACTTCTTGTTCATCTATGTGCTAATCTTCCATTTTAAACCTGAATAGTAATAGGAATGAATGAAGTTTTGACTGCTCTACTCAATTTCCCATAGGGTGCTGCAGATCGCCACTCTGACAATAGCTTATTGTGAAAGAGTAACATTAACTCCATAATAAGTGCAGTGAAACAAGATCTGCACTGCAATCTGCTTTCCTCACTCTGTGACCCTGTGTGGGTGCAGCACTCTGTGCAGCTATGTGGATCACTGGTGGCAAACCAGGCAGTTCTTCTTGCCAGAGCTTTATATAGAAGCAGCCTAACAAAGAAGTCATGTCCCTGACTGCCAGCTAAAGATGAGGCACCAAATAGTTTCAGGGGGAGCAGCCAGAGATAAAAGAACAGTTAGTAGCTAGTAGAGCATCATTAAGCTGAGGGACCTAAAAATGTTAGTTTTATCACACTCACATAGCTATAGATAGAATTATAAAGGAGATAATATTTCATTTTTGTCAGGAAGGCGATAACTTCACTTTCTGCCTCATTTATTCTTTGTGGTGCTGGGGACAGAACCCAGAGCCTTGCGATGCTGTGTAAGGACCCTTATCTCTGAATAATGCCTGTCCTTCATTTACTCACTTGTATTTGTTCAGGAATCATTGAGATTGTATTCAGTCTGTTGCTGGCCTTAGAGCTAGACTGACTGAGATGAATGATCAGATTTCTTTCGGTGAATTAATCCCAAGTTTATGAAGGCATTTTTTTTTTCTGGAAACATGTGCCTTTGAAATAGAAACACAAAGACCTATAGCTTTTAAAGATTCATTTTTATAATGTATGAGTTTGTGGGAAGTGGGTTGTGGATGTGAGTGCAGTTAGCTGCAGAGGCCAGAAGAGGGCACTGGATTTCCTGGAACTGGAGTTACAGGTGGCTGTGGATTTCCCAAGGTGTGTTCTGGCATCCAAACTCCAGTAATCTTCAAGATCAACATGTGATTTAGCCATCTCTCCAGCAGCAAACTTATAGTTCGTAAGATCCAAAAGAATGTTACTTTAAGGATGCCTGACATATGGTGCTGGAGAGGTGGCTCAACAGTTAAAAGCACTGATTACTATTCCAGAGAACCAGGGTTCAATTTCCAGCACCTACAACTGTCCCAACTCCAGTTCCAGAAGAACTGCCGCCATCTTCTGGCCTACACAGGTACTGCATGCACAAGTGTTCAGACATACCTGTAGCCAAAACACCCAGACACCTAACAAAATATTTTTAAACGTTGTTTGAATTTAAATTAAAGGTGAAATTTAAGTAGCATTTTTAGTAGACAAGGAAGTATTGTTGGACAAATTCCTGTCCACCTCCCCTAGCCGATCATTATATAAGCTACTGGCCCCCAAATCCTTCTCCAATACACAAAAAGTGAAAGTACTCATCTGTCCAGTATTGCAAGGCCCCGTGTTTGTTTCCCTCAATCACATACAAAAACTAAAGTGATTTTTAAAAGGCCTGGCTCCTATTCTATCAATAGAAAAAAAATGGTCTAAACATTGGAATTCGAATTCTGCTATTGATTAGAAAACAGCTATGCCAATTCTATTGATCAGAAACTGAGTGGATGCTAAAATAGAATAAAAAAAAAAAGAAAACAATTTCAAGTTGCTCTGTTTTGTTCAGGGAAGTACACCAAAGAAAAATGTTTGATAGTCCGAGGCAGACTATTTGGAGAATAACTCTGGAAAAACTTGAGCTACGCAGGGAAGAGGTTGTCTAGGAAGACAGTGAATGTCCTGGCTCTGAGAGAACTACAGCCAGAAAGAAGGAGCCACCAGGCAGGGTTCTTACAGAATGGATTGCTCAGCTGGCTTGAGAGACATATATTCTTTTACATTTAGCCTATGAGCCTATGATAATTAGCAATCCAAGAATAATACACATTGAGAGTACATAAAAGCTGGGCTGGAAAGATGGCTCAGTGCTTAACAGAAATTCAGTGCAGTTAAGTAACTTGTCTTAGATCACACAGCATGGATAACAACAACAACAAAAACCAAACCACCATCACCAACAGCAGAGCAGGTTTCACTACGAAATTCTTGCCCCGAGGTGCACGCTGCATATTTGAGGGCTCAGAGATAACACCAGGGAATGAAAAACTTAAGAGAACAGTATCTGACCATCTTCACGCAGAAATATTTGTTGACTAATAAGTAAACCACTGCCTAGCTTTATTTATCTACTTGCATTTGTTTGTTTGAAAATTTTTCATTAGCAGTATTTAAAAATGTTTTTATTTTTACTTTTTCTGTGGGTTTTGTGTGTGTTGTGGTGCGCGCACGCGTATGAGTGCTAGATTCCCAGGAAGCGTTTCAAACATCTGTGAACTGCGTGTGTTGAGAACTGAACTGGGCTCCTCTGGAAGGACTTTCAATGCTTGTAACTGCTGAGCCATCTCTGCAGTACTTGTTTATTTTGAAACAGGTTCTCATATAGCCAAGGCTGTGTAGCCAAAGCTGTCTGTGAACTCCACATCCTCCTGAGTGATAGAATTACAGGCCTGTATTTTTATTACACTCAGCACAGCATTTTTGGTTTTTTTTTTTTAAATCATGTATGTTTTTTTTCTTCTTTCTTTAAGCCATGATAAAAACTATTGTCAGCCAGACCTTGCTCTCCCTGTGAGATTTCCTCCTAGCAGCCCGCTGCAGTGCCAGCTAAGGTTGCCCAGTCTAAGATAAGTAAACAAGAACATGTGTCCCCAGGGCCTCTACCCTAGGGCTTCTCTTCACCTGCTAGCCTCCCAGGAGGCATAGGTATCTGTGGAAATACACTTTACACTTTGGGTTAGAGCCTAGGACTTCTCTTTCGGTTTTCTCTATGTTGCACTTATGGAGGCACTTTTCCAGGGAACAAGAATGAAATGGTTCATCTATAGATCTCCCTTCAGACTGCCATTTGCCAGTCTCTCTTCTGCCTCCTCTCATGAGTCTCTTTCTAGTTTCTTGGCCTCTACACACTCCCACATAAGTACATGTGATACTAAAATGCAAGAAAGGGTGCTGGGGTGGAAGGGTACAAGTAGGGATGGGAGGTATCGGCAGGCGGGGAGAGGCGATGGAGGGCAGAGTCCATCAAATCTAAGTATGTGTGAGAATGCTATAAGGAAACTTGCTACTTGGTAAGCTCATTTTACCAACAAGGAATACACAAGGCAAAAACTTCTGAGAAAGCATTTTGGTAAATGCGGCATTTTTTCATATTCCTGGAGTTTCAGACAAGATAAATGTTCTAGGAATATTTGCCTGCCTGCTTGTATAAATCCATCACTGTGGTCTCCAGCTGCAGTAAATGTTTCTGTTCATAAGTTACTGAGCATTGCACACTGCCTATGAACACCAGTTGAAAAAGCCACTTACGAAAAATAGTGAATTGACCCATGCTGACATTTTTAGGGTTAAAATAATGTCAAAAATCCTCCTTGATTCTACGTTCCTCCTTAGCTGAACCCACAGATTTAAAGGAAAATAACTCAATTTACATTTCCATTTAAAAGCTAAAAATACACACACAAGTAAATGTAGATTGGATTGAACACAATAATGGAATGCAGGCATTTAATGACAGCAATTCTGACATCTGAAGGGCGTAACTAAATTTCTCTTTTTCCTAAAATTCCTAATCTTCTCCATGCAAAAAATAGGTGATTACTACTAGTAACAACAGTGTTCAGAATATGTGATTTATTAAAATGGTTCCATCTTTATAGTGATTTTCTATGGCTATGCAACATCCTCCAGATACCTAGGTAGCACCCTAGTCAAGGGTTGACTTGCACCTGGATTATAGCTTTAAAACAGCTCCATTCAAAACCTCTAGTGGGTTCCTTTCATATTTAGGCCATTCTATACCACTTATTGGTTCCTGCTGTGCCCCCACCCATACCCGTCTCTGTTCTTGCTTTGTGCCATCAACACGCTTCTCTTGCATCCTTGTGACATGCAATCTACCAGATGAATTTCAGATATAGGTACAACCCCTGCTGGATTACTTTCTTCCATTAATCTTCAAGATATTCAGCTCTTTCTTCTCAGCATCTTCAAGAGTGCCTGGCATCTTTCATCTTTCTTTTCCTTTTAAAAAATGTGTGTGTGTGTGTGTGTGTGTGTGTGTGTGTGTGTGTGTGTGTGTGTGTGTGTGCGCGCACATGCCAATACACTTCCAAAGAAGTCTGAGGACAAACTGGGAGTTAGTTCTTTATTTCCTTCATGTAGGCCTGAAGGGTCAAACTCAGGTTGGAAGCACATGCCTGTTGGGAATTATCTTTTTGTATATTGTGAAGATGTATCTTTGCCGGCGTGCCTTCTGATTGGTTTAATACAGAGATGAATGGCCAATAGCTAGGCAGGAAGAGAATAGGTGGGATTTCTGAGGAAGAAAGGTCTTGGGGAAGAAGAAAGGAGGAATCACTAGCCAGAAACAGCGGAAGCAGGATATGCAGTAGAAGAGGCAAAAGTCACAAACCATGCAATAGAACATAGATTAATAGAAATGGTTTAAGTTATAAGAGATAGTTGGAGTCAAGCCTAAACTAAGGGCTGAGCTTCCATAATTAATAAGTCTCTGTGTCATGAATTCGGGGCTGATGGTCCAAAGACACCTACTACATATGGCGCCCAACTTAGTCAGTAAAGCATGAGACTCTTAATCCCAGGGTCATGAGTTCGAGCTCCACATTATATGTCATGTGTAAATGGATTTTTTTGTGGAAGGGGGCTGCCAGATCACAAAAAGTGACAATGGGATTTATTAGTAATTACGAAAGCTTGAACTATAGCTTAGGCTTGTTACACTAGCTCTTATAACTTATTTAACTCATTTATATTAATCTATATTTTGCCTTTTGCCATTTTCTTCTCTTCCATCTTGCACCTCCTGTTTTCTCTCCATGTCCTCTGGCATTCTTCCCATGCCTAGATTCAGCTCTGCTTCTCTCTCTCTCTCGCTGCCTGGAAGTCCTGCCTATCCTTTTCATGCCTAGCTATTGGCCATTCAACTCGTTATTAAACCAATAAGAAGGCATGTTGGCAGAGAAACATTTTTCACAGTGTACAAAAAGATTATTCCACAACAAGTGCCTTTTCCCACTGAACCTTTATACTGGCCCAATCTCATGTAAGTAATCCTTATTTTACACACACCAGTAGCCTTGTACAGTAAACCAAATCCCACATGTGTGTGAGACAACTTTATTCCAGAATTTCATTTGAAATCTTTATCCTGGAGCCACCATATCTTCGATTCATTTTGTTTTTAGTTAGTGCCCCCAAACTGAAACTAATTTGGCTAATTTTCTAGAATGTTCCCTTTCTACCCTGTTTTTTTATTTCCAACTTCTATTATTTTCCCTCACCCTAATGAGTAAGATCTCTATTTCTTAAATATTGGTATCACTTGGGTTCATCACTTTCCCTTGCTTTACATCTTGGTTAGCCATGGACCATTCCATGTCTCCAGTTTCACATTTACTGAAGACATTGTCATGGAAATCACAATGATTCCTCCCCCCTGCGTCTACCATAAGTCTGCACTATAGCCTCCATTGACTCAACTTTAGGGATTTTGTCTCCACTCTATCTTCTTTACTTCAATGCCATGCATATGCTCGACATTATCATTGTCCTGTGTAGGCAACCCCTGAGATCTGTCATGTCTACTAGGACTCTCTCACTTTCAAAACCCAGTACTGATCTTTTTATTATTATTATTATTATTATTATTATTATTATTATTATTATTATTATTATTATCATTATTTGCACTCATGTATGGTACACACACCTATGTGAGTGTGGGCACACATGTGCTACAGTACTCATGTGGAGGTCAGACAACAACTTTTGAGAGTTGATTCTCTCCTTCCATCATGGGATCTGGGAATCAAACTCATGTTATCTGCCTTGCATAGCCGAGACATCTCAGCAGCTCATGTTGTCATCATTTATAACCAGAACTCTCATATTTATAACCCTTCACACACTCTCAATTCACAATCTCTTAACATCTTCAATTCCAATAATTTTTAATATCCAATGTTCTGCTTTCCTCCTGCTACATTTCCCCTTTTGAAGGCCACAATGTTTCTGTACCAATTTGTAATGCTTTGCATGATATATGCTGTATAATAATAGTATGGGATGTGAAGTCAGGATATCAGGTTTCAAACCATGTATTTGAAACCTCCTAGGTCTATTTCCATGGGCAAAGTCTATCAGCTTATCTGTATCTGAGTTCTGTTCTGTATAAAATTGATATGCTGATACAAGGACTTCAAATTGTTCTTGAGATTATTACACTTGGAATACTTGGCACACAATGAACAGAGTACTTAATATTAACAATTGTCCTCACAAAGTGGAAGAACAAACAGGCATTTTTCTTTTCTTATTGTTTGTGGTACTGGAGATCATATCTTAGGTCCTTCTAAGTGCTAGGCAAGTACTCTATCATTGGGCTATCTCTCCATCCCTCAGATAATTTTTTTTACACAGGTGCAATACTAAAAAAATTTTTTAAGGGCTTCAATTATTAGTGACGATAATGAGAAGTAAAAAACCAATTAGAATGGACAGAAAGTAAATTTTAAAGCAAGGTTTCTTTTCCTTATGCCTTGTTCCCTTACCCTGAGATGTCAATGCTTTAGTTATTTGGGCATGAAGTTTATTATTGCATTGTGAAGTATTAATGTGTCATGTTAAGAAGATATAATATTAAACACTTAGATTAACATATTATGTAAATCTAAAAAGTCATTGACATCACTTTATTATTCACTATTTAGGAACTGAAAGTAGGATATAAGAATAGGTGAACTACCTTATTGCTAGCATGCTCTGAAAAGGGATGCTCTGAAACACAATTGCCCCCAATGCACTCTTCCTCAGTTATTTCAAAAGTCCTGATTTGCTCACCTGTCACATTTGTTCCCTTGTAAGATGCATTGTTTTGAGGTGCTGCAATTAAAATGCCTACTTTTAGGAAAATGAACAGAACTGTCAACTATTAAACACATTAACTCAAGACTCAGAAAAGACAAAAATCCCATACTCGCTCCTCATATACAGATCTTAGCTTATTAACAGTTGTATGTATGTACCTGAGTGGGAGTGGGTGTTGGTATAGGCTTGAAACAGAGAGGGTGACTGTGGTAGTTTGAATGTAATTGGCCCCCACAGGCTCACAGGGAGTGACACTATTAGGAAGTTGGTTTTGTTGGACTAGGCTTGGTATTGTTATGTCACTGTGTGTGTGTGTGTGTGTGTGTGTGTGTGTGTGTGTGTGTGTGTGTGTGTGTGCATGTGTGTGTGTGTGAGAGAGAAATATATATATATATATACATATATATATATATATATATATATATATATATATATAGAGAGAGAGAGAGAGAGAGAGAAATGCGTGAGGTCTTATGAACTCAAGCTATACCCAGTGTGGTACACAGTCTCTTCCTGCTGCTTGTGGATCAAGATGCAGAACTCTTAGCTCCTTCTCCAACACTATGTCTGCCTGTATGCTGTGTTTCCCATCATGACAATAAATGAATTAAACCTTTGAAACTATAAGCACTCCAATTAAATGTTTTCCTTTATAAGAGTTACTGCTGTCATGGTGTCTCTTCACAGCAATAAAACCCTAAGACAGAGACTGGGAGTGGGGGATATTAAGGAAGAAAGGAGGGCAATAGGGCACATGAGAAATAAAAGCGGAAAGAAGCTTTCAGGAGAAGAAAGGATACAAGGTAGGACTGGAGATAGAGAAGTACATGGAGAAGAATCAATGAAAACTGAAAATGCCCCTGTGAGTGTGGTGATATCTTGCTTGTACAAATAAAGCCTTGTGAAGATTAGAGAATGAAGCTTGCCACTAGCTAAGTACAGAAGTCTGGAGGTATGTGCAGACAGGCTTTATTTGTACAAGCAAGATATCACCACATGTGAGAGAACACAGCCCACTGAATCAACTAAGCAGGGCTCTTACAGTATCACAGAGATTAAACAGCATGCAGAGCCTAAAAGTGTCTATGTATACATTATGGCTGTTAGCCTGGTGTTTTGTGGGACTCCTAACAATGGGAATGGATGTGTCACTGACTCTTTTGCCTGTTTGTTGGACTCTTTCCCTCCTATTGGGTTGCCTAGTCCAGCTTCAATATGAGGCTTTTGCCTTATCTTATTGTACCTTGTTTTGTTGTGTTTGATTGGTGTCTTTTGGGGTTGCTCTTTCTCTCTCTCTCTCTCTCTTTTTTTTTTGATGGGAGACAGAGGGGGAGTGAATCTGGGAAGAGGGGAGTAGGGAAAGCTGGTAGGGAAAACTGTGGTCAGGATGTATTTATGAGATAAGAATCTATTTTCAGAGGTTAAAAAAATGCCCCCAAGTGAAATGTAATATTGTGTGTGCGAATTTAAAATTAAAAAAATAAAATGCCTTGGGCTGCCTTATCAACATAACCTGTGAGTACATTAGCAATCCCCTGAATGAGTAAGACATAGCCCTTGCAAATATAAATAGAGATTGATTCAATAAAATCAGTCAGAGTCCTTGCTGCCTAGAACAGGAAAGTTTGAATCATAGAGGAAAGGTGGGTGGGTGAGAAGATGTAGGAAGCAAGGACTGCTGGAAAAAGAGTAAAGGAACATTTGAGAAGCATTAAACTATTTAGTAAGTCTCCCTTACACATTTAATCCATATATTTCACACATACTCATCTATACACACTCTTTCCGAATTATCAGTAATTATGAGGAAAACTAATGGGAAAATAGATACCAATAATACAATAAATAAAACATTAATTTACGCAGAAGATGCCAAAAGTTAAGCAAAGACTATATTAAGAAATAAAAACAAAACACATCTTCCTGGGGGTAGGGGTGGCTCATGCCTTTAATTCAAGTACTGAGAAGGCAGAGGCAGGTGGGTCTCTGAGTTTGAGGCCTATCTGGTCTACAGAGCAAGTTTCAGGACTGTCAGAAATACACAATGAGATCATGTCTCAAAAACAACAACAACAACAACAACAACAAACACACTGTTAGGCCTTGACAAAATATTTTCTATTCCTCAATTTTAAAATGAGGAAAATATATGCTTTGACAAACACACAGTGGTTTTACTCATTTAAATTTGTCTGGAAATCAGAATTTACAAACATATCTTTATGTCTTTATAAATAAATACTTGTTTATATAGCTATGCTTCTAGGTACCTGGACCCCAGGGGAGGCAGAGAGCACTGACCTGACTGAAAGTGTAAGAGAGGCACTGAAGCATTGTTACGATTTTGTTTACACAGATTTGTAAACTACACAGATGACTTATTTCCTAGCCCTAACATGTCACGTTCTTGACAGAACAGCTCATGTTCCTGTCAGTTTGCAAAATATCATTTAAACATTTTATTACACAAATTTAATTTTTTGTATGTGCATGTGTGTGGGCACACGTGCCACAGAGCACAGGTATGTAGAAAAACTTGGGAAAAGTCTAAAAAGTTACATACTGAATCAGAGTTGGTAGTCAAAGGAGGAATCTTAATCAGACACTATTTTCATACAGAAAAACTGCTCATTTACAATTTACAATAGTTTGTTAGATTTGCCTAATCAACTTCACTGTGTCCATCCTTTTTCTACAGAGGGGAATTCCTCTCCAATCTGTTAAACTAGTGGTTCTCAACCTTCCTAATGTTGAGACCCTTTAATACAGTTTCTCACTCAAGTTATGGTGACCCCCAATCATAACATCATTTTTGTTGTTACTCCATAACTGCAATTGTGTTACTGTTATGAATGGAAATGTAAATACATGTTTTCAGATGGTTTTAGGTGATCCCTCTAAAAAGGTCATTCGATGCCCAAAGGGTTGCAACATAGGGGTTGGGACCTGCTGACTTAAAATTTTTTTCTTCAAGGAGTGAACCTCATGATGTTGTAGGCTCAGCCCAAGGGAATACAAAGACATTTGTGGTGTATATTGTTTAGAACTCACAGCCTGAATGGCTAGACAGGTAGTCAGCAAGTGACAATTAATTGTACATCTTAAGAGATTTAAAAAATAGTGGGAAATATTGTGGACATGGTTAAGGAGAACCTCTCAGATATTTTACCTGGGATTCAGAGATAGAAAGAAATAAGCAAAAGGATCTCATAAACAAAACTTTATACATTGGACAAATTGTTATATGGTCATTGTGGTTGATGTATGGTTCGAGAAGGTGGAGTGGATTGCTGGGTTGTCGGACTAGCCAAGATAAATGATGCCAAACCTTTCAGGTGTAGGGATGTTTGGATTTTATCTAAAGAATAAAAAAAAAATCACTAGAGGATCTGGAGGAGACGAAAGGTGTAGTTGACCCATATATGTAGAAATAACTCTAGCTACAGTGCAGAGAATACCAAGAGTGGAAATAAGGAACCTAGTTCGGAAGCTTGCTCAATTGTTATTTCGGTGGATGATATTAACAAACTGGTAGCAACAGACATTTCAGAGTCAATATATGGTAGAAAAAATAAGAAATGACTCAGAGGGAAAGGTAACTGAAAAACATATATAATTCACCGAGGGAAGTGCTGGCTGCACAATAATTAGGACCTGAGACTGGATTCCTAGCACCCATGTAGTAAGCGATGTGTCATGGACTATGTTTATAACCTCAGCATTAAGGTGGTGGGGCACTAAAACAGCAAGAGCCTGGGGTATTGCTGGGCAGCCAGTCTTTTGGAACCCTCAAGGTCCAGGCTCAAAACATAAGAAGGAGGGGAAGGAAGAAGGAAAGGAAAGGAAACACACACACACACACACACACACACACACACACACACACACACACACACACACACACACACACACAGAGCAACATGAAAACAAAAGAAACAGCAGACCAAGGTGGAGAGAGACAGGAGAAGATACCCAACCTCTGGCCTCTACATGTACATGCATAGGATAGTATATCTGCAAACATACATGCACAAAACCACACACACACACACACACACACACACACACACACACACACACACCAGAAAGAATACCAGGGTGTCTGAAATGAAGCTTGGCAATTTAAGACTTTATCCTCCACACAAAGAAAGTCTGGATATTAAGAACACTGGGCTTAAGTGTATTTCTTACAGGCCACTTTTCCAGACACTGCAGAGGGTGAGAGTCACATGGAGACCAGCTGGGAGGCTAGCAGTGATTCAGGTGAAAGATGATGGTATCCTGGACTTGGAAAAAAGCAGCAGAGGTAGGAAAAATAAAAAGCACGTAAGGAAGGATATTGGAGGTAGAATGAGCAGGGTTTCATGCTGATTGAGATGTAAGAGAGAAGGTCAAGGAGTATCAAAGGATACTTTCAGGTTCTAAGGCAGGGAAGGGTTTAATGGAGATGAGAAAGTGAAAACAACCCACTTTGGCTAGCACTCAGAGAGCAGAATATAGAGAAGTGTGAGGAGGTGAGGTCAGAATGGCAGGCGATAGTCCAGTGGTTCCTGGATGGATAATAGCTTGGAAAGATGGTTCCCTCACAGCAGGATGGAAAACAGCTGAGGCTTTCCTCTCCTGAAAAGCTATTTTGGGATCTGGGGATGGATCTCTTAGTGCGTGTGTGCTTGTCTACCCTGCACAAAGCCCTGGATTCAATCCCCAGCACTACACAACTGGGGAAGTGGCACACAGGCTTGGAATCTTCACACTCCAGAAATGTAAGCCGAAGTTCAAAGTCTCCCTCAGCCACAGAGAGTTCTGAAACCAGTGAGTGCAGCATGAAACCCTGCCCCACAAAGCAAGCTACTTTGTTTGTCAGACAGGTTTGGATTGAGATGGGGGAGATGAGTTCTTCGAATAGCTTGTGGTGGCTTAAGAATGAGGGTGAGATGTCAGGAGAATGATACAAGCAGCCAGATCTAATGTTCTTGTGGGGCAGAGCTGGTCAGTTCATTTGGATTACTCTCTTGTTGATATATATGGTGAAGTACAGATCTCACTGGGAGTTTATTGTCCTCTCACTTTGTCTGTATACTATGGTTTTATTTCCCCTTTCAATTCCACAAAGAATTTTTATACTGCGGGTTAAGTTTGCCTTCCTTTCCACACACTTTGCTGCTCTAAAATTGGTGACTGTTGGGGATTTTGAAGTGCTGCAAACCTTACCCTGCAATTCACTTCATTAGACACAGTCAAAAAGATAAGGAAGACTAGTTTATCCTTCCCAAATTATTGTGGGGTTTTTTTTGAAACAGGGTTTACCTGTGTAAATTTTGGAGCTCTCAAATTATTAACTTTGCTGACGTAAACTACATTCAAATATAAGCATTTCTTAAGGCCATTTATCCATAAATAGCTCCTTTAACTAAAAAAAAACTTGTCTGTTCAGCAAGTGAGTACTTATAAGTCCTAACATTTCAGTTTAAATAACCCATGAGTCCTGACTTTTCCTGTATATCTGGGATAGAAATTTGTGTCTGTCTCTGGAGTGTTTAGAAAACATTGTAGATGTTATGGGCTGATAAAATGGCTCAGTAGGTAAAGTTTCCTGCTGCCAACTATAATAACCTAAAGTTCAATCCCTGGAACCTACATGGGGGTAAGGGGGAACCAACTCCCACAAGTGTTCTTTGACTTCCACACATACATGTGATAATCAGGAGGTTGAAGTCATCCTTGGCTACATAGAGAGTTCGAGGGCAACCTGAAATATGTGTGACTCTTGGCTTAAAAAACGGGGGAGGGGTAGATATGGTGAGAGTTTGTTTGGTATGAAGAGTGGAATAAAGCATTTGAAAGTCATAACCTGAATCAGGGACGAATATTGCAAATATAAAAAGAATTCAACAAGAAAATAAATTACCCCGTTAAAACTAACAATAGAAGTGAACAGAAGAAGACATAAATAGCCAACAGATATATAGGAAATGCTTAAAATCTCTAGTCACCAGAGAAATGCAAATTAAAATTAAGGAACTACATTTCATACCAGTTAAATTATAGTGTATACACACAATAAATACAAAATAATTTTTAAAAGAAGTTGTGCCCTCCAATTGGTTATCCAATACCAAATGGCTAGTCCTGCAAACACACATACAAATAACATTATATAGACTGAGCAGGTCAATTAGGAATATACATACAAGTACATATATGCACACAATAACAAGTAGTGAAACAAAGGCGGTGAAGACTTTGAAAATTAACAAGGAGGTGCCACACCTTGAGAGGTTTTGTGGGGAGGAAAGGGAAGAGAGAGATTTTGCTAATTATATTATAATCTGGAAAAAAGTTAAAACAAAAGTTGTCCCTTACCCTATGGCTAGATAAGCTTATTTCTAATGTCATGAAAAGGTGTTATATTGACACCAAGAAGTTGCACCTATGAAAACAATATACTTTCCTAAATAAAACCTGCACAATAAGAATACCAACTGATGTGCCAACATAGATGACGAAAACCTCACAAGGCTCAACCGCTAGATGAAGAGTTATATGCAATTAATGACTACCAAGGAAGGGAGGTTGTCCAATCCCAAGTAGTCACCCCTAGATTCAAAAACACATGAGCACACTCAGTAGATTGCACTTTTGTGTTCATTGTGTATATAAGTATGTAAAAATTATAATTGAAGAAGAGACCATGAAGTTGAGGGGGTAACAAGGGGAGAACTATGGGAGGAGTTATGGGACTGTGTGGGGTAAAAACTATGTGAATACAGTACCATGTATGACATTCTCAAAGTGTTTAAGATGAGAAAAAATGCCAAATCAAATACATAGTAACTTAGGAGGCTGCATTAAATGTTCATCTCCAAGGATGAGGACATATGTTATTTATTTTTATAGTTATTATTAGTATTATTAGTATTTAGCTCTCTCCTCTAGCTGTAGCTATCACTTACAGAAAAATGCCCAGACGAAGAACATGAGAGGCCAGGGCAGAGGAGTAAGCATATTTGGTTCCTATGTCAAAAAACTATGGTGAGAAAAGAGTGCAGAAGATCCTACACATTCAGTGCATCCTTGCAGGCAGCTTCTATGGGTTGGGGAGTCACAGAATTGTACAAGGACAATGGGGAGACAGAACACATTTACACAGCTGTAAGGCCATGCAAAAAGTGGATTGTCACTGGGAAAGAAATAAGTGCCCCCTATTGTCCCCAAGTTAGCATGGCACTATCAATTAGGCTTTGCTTTTCCTTGTTGATGATAAATTATTTTATAGAGTATCAGAAACAGAGGTCATTCCGTGACTATGATGCATCAATACAGTAGCAATAAATTGTCATCATGTATGAACATAGACTAAATGTGGAGTCAAAGCCACAAAAAATGACTAAATAGCCCCCTAGCTAGCTAATGTGAATGGCTACTGCTTTTTCATGAATGATGGTTTAAGCCTCTGGCTGGTCTTTGCTATTTATAAAAGAACTTATTAGAAACCAGCAACAACTTTCTCTGACTTTCTGATAGCATATAAATCCCAAATAAGCCCAGATATCATGGTTACTATGTTCTGCTTTGCCCTGGAGCTTTTTGGTTTTAGCACTGAAAACACGACATCCTGGAAACTGCCATAATTTCAAGCCAAATTAAGATAGTTGCCCAATGTCCTATTTCTTAGTCTGAGATACCCAATGCATATATTTTTTCTGTACTGAGTGATAAACCCAACATTTTAAACTACAGGCTTTCTTAAAATTTTTAAAGATTATAATACAGTTCTTTTCTTTTCTTTTCTTTCTTCCTTTCTTTCTTTCTTTCTTTCTTTCTTTCTTTCTTTTGCTTTGTTTTATGAGACAGGGTTTCTCTATGGCTTTGGACTTTGGAGGCTGTCTTGGATCTAGCTCTGTAGATCAGGCTGGTCTCAAACTCACAGAGATCCCCCTGTCTCTGCCTCCCCAGTGCTGGGACTAAGGGTGTGCACCACCAATGCCCTCCTTACGCCAGTTCTTTTTCTCCCTCCAAACCCTCCCCTATACCTATTCAAGGTGTAGGACTAGGCAGGCCCAGGGGTAAACTGTAGCTGAAGGAAAGGGAGGAGGACCCAAACAGGAGTAAGCAGCCAAGTGCATGGGTTGCAGGGACTAGGTTGGTTTTATAAAATTGTAGCCAATCCATATGCTTTTATGGGAGGGTGAATTGTTCCTCCATCCTTTGTGGCAAAGCAAACAGAACAAACCATTAAGGAAAAGACAGCACGTGCAAACTCACTTTTCTTTACATTGGGAAATAATCTCTCTGTATTATATTTGTCAATTGTATCACAAGTAGTTTCTATATGAGGGCCATTTCTAGGAAGGAAGAAATCCAAGGCTAGACTAGTTAGCAGTGACAAAGGAAGAAATCCAAGGCTAGACTAGTTAGCAGTGACAAATACTAGTAAAGGCAAAGCTCAAGTTACAGGTTTACTCTTTCACAGTTGACATCATTGTTAAAAGTGCAACATTTGTTGAATGAAATAAAGGTGTATTGTTATATGCCAATAAATGTTAATTATTAGTTATGATTTTAGTAACTTTTCTTGTTTAGGTGTTGCTATTTAAATTGACACATAAAAGTATAAAAGTTGTACATACTAATAATTTATGATGTTTTGATGTACATACATAATACATATGGATACATCTCAAAGGTCTCAAACTGATCATTTCTTTATGGTGAAAGCATGCAATGCCCTTCTTTCGCTTTTAATACAGCATATGACATCTTGCTATCTCGAGTACTTACTGAGAAATACCCAACTTCTTCCATGTAACTACAGCAGTGTGTCTCTACCCTGCCTCTTTTCATTGTTTATGTCTATTTGACCTTTCTCTATTTCTCTTTCCTCGGTCCTGTCACTCCTTTTTCCTTTCTTCTGTTTTCCTCTCCTCTCCCTCATTTTTGAGACAGGCTTTCACCACATAATTCAGGCTGACTCCAAATTTATGATACTCCTCCTGTTGCAGGCTTCCAGGTGCTGGAATTATAGCCATGTATGACTGCCACCTGGCTTCTATACTAACTTTTTAAGGTGTACTTGTTTTATTTTATATATGATTTGAGATGAGGATCTCACTTTATTTCCTGGATTGCCCTCAATTTCTCTATTCTCATGCCCCAGCCTCCTGAGCTGTTCTGACATCAGGGTTGTACCATGGTCCTAGGCTCACTGTGCCGAATTTTCAAATGGGGCTAATAGTGGACCTTTAAGAAAATGTTGCTTGCATAAGTATCATATAAGTGTGACTGCTTCCTGTTAAAAAGTCTGTTCAGAGCCACATATTGGCATAATAGTCCACATGACTTTTGAAGAGATTTATGATGAGTAACCCTTAGTAAATATTTTAAATTCAGCCACAGGGCACTCACATTTCATATAATGTTAGTCCCTATTGTACATGCGCAAAGAAAGTTCTGAGAATGGGCCTACTATTTAAATGTTACTGTTTGTATTTTAAAAATAGCAGGAAAGTCAATAGCAGACTATGGTTGTGCACAGGCAAAGAAACCCAGAGCTCTCTGGATCTCTAAGCTTTAACAAGAAAGAAAGTCTGTTTCTGTTTGTTTGTTTTTTTCAGACTGGGTTTAATCTTCACCAGAAAGCTGTGTTCCTTTATTTCTACAAAATCCAGTGAATTATAAAAGTATAAGAATACTCGGGGAGGCTAATGAGATTGTTTTAGCTTGAAAAAGAAATGTGTTCAGCTGAACCCCTAGTAATGCCTAGGGCATAGGACAAAAGAGAGCAACTAGAGTGCTGGTGAGATTTCATAATTTGGTTCTGCACAAAGACTTCAATTCTCCTATAGTCAGAGAAAGAAGCTGCTTGCCATCCAAACAGTAAACTGCCTCATTTTTGGTGTGTAACTCTTCTATTTTTAAGTCATATTTTATTGCTTTTTTCTTAGGGTTCTGAAGTCCACTAATTTTCTTATAGGCAATTCTTGCCCATGATAAACACCAAAATACTGTATTCATTTGCTTACAGCTTTTTCCTTGAAATAATCATCCGTCACAGACCCTTTGGCTAAGTCTGGGGTAAATAAATACATATACTCACCCACAGTATAGATGACTGCATTTTGAAATCTACTTGACAGCTTTAGAAAACCATTTACTTTTTCTGTTCTGTTCTAAGTTTTTAAAAATTAATTTATTAATTTTAATATGCCTTTGTGAGGGCATCAGGTCCTCTGGAACTGGAGTTACAGATTGTTGGGGGTTGAGTGCTAGGAATGGAAACTGGGTCCTTTAGATAAGCAGCCAGTGCTCTTAGCCACTGAGCCACATCTCCAGCCCCTGAAAACTATTGACTTTTAAAGTGTCATTTTTTTTTTGTATTTTTTCCAAAATGAAAATGTGACTTCTCAGAAGTACCTTCCCTTGCACAGTTAATAAAGTAGATGAGTTGGTTTACTGAAGAACCTACGAGGACACCTTTCCAAAGGAAACCTTTAGTTTGGATAAGAATTATTTAGTTGTGAACTTTTTAACGGGGAACATTTCTTATGGAGTCATTTGCACGTATTCATCCCTTAGACAGACCCAAATCTTCATGCATGCAGCAGGGTCCTTTCTGTTAGTTTAACCAGTTTCCACTTTGCTATTGTCTAATAGTACCAATAGATCAGTTTTACAGTTTCATGGAAACACATACAACCAATTGTCAGGAGATGATGAATCCAACTGAGAATTTTTAAATAACACCGGAATGAAAATGTTACTTTAATGTTGACAGAGCTAAAGGCACAGCATATTAAAAAGCAGTTACATAGCACAGGCTGAAGAAACTAATAAAGGTATGCAAACCTGAAAGTAGGAGTCATTTCATTAGTTGTTCCTGTCTTTGGAACACATTAAAAATATTGACTAGGAATAAAATAACTGCAGCTAGTTCCGGGCCAGGAAACTTAATGTAAAATTGTAAGACTTAATTTCTTTACCAGATCATACACTAATTCTGCATGAGAATACAAGTTTAAGTCAAATGAAAACATTAATTCTCTTAGGGAGTCAATCATTACTTACCAAAATTTGCCATCTCTATTGTCTTGTTGCCTTTGTCTGGAGCATTGTAAATCACAACAGCATCGGCATTCCATCTACCCGCTGTCTGAATCTTTTCAGAAAATGTGCAATTACCTCTTTCTATCAGTGCAATCCAGCGCTTATCACTGTTAGTAAATTTGGTGTTGTAGTCGCAAGCTTGATACTTTCCTTCCACAGGGATGCCCACCACTCCCATAGCATTAGCCACTGGTGAGGCTAATCCATAGACACCACACTCACATGTTTCTGTCTCGGTATAGTTGCTGGTTTCATTGAAGTAAGTCACAGTCACATAGGCATCCGTTGAAAACGATGCTGTACTTTGAAATAAAAATGTAAAAATTACCAGGCAGTGAATAAAACTGTTCTTCTTCTTCCAAGTCATTGCTCGTTCATTTGGTCATAAAACTTAAGATGTCTGCCGATATTTCCAACTATCAGTCACCATTGTCCACTAATGTCCCTTCTAAACAGAAGTTTGAAATTTCAGTTGCAGGCAGGTAACTGATCTCACCTCTAGCAACATAAGCTCTGAATACATCAGCTCTTTTTCACTTTATCTACATTCCCTTCTGCTTGTCCCTCCTCCAACTGTACACACACACACACCCCTTAGCCACACTATCTTAATGATTGTAACACTATCAACTTTACTCTACATATCAATTTATCAGGATTGGATGACTTCCTGCAGTGAATTTTTTTTCTTCTTACTGTTCCAGCTAATGCACTTTCATAAACACGGAGTGGATTGGAATGAGGAACTGGACTCTTGGGAATCCCACGTGACAAGTCTGAAAGTCACCTCTCCTGCAATATTTAAAACACAAAACTGGTTTTCCAAGCCCGGCTGAAATATGCTCTCAACAGCTGAGCTGGGAATAAGTTAAAGCCCCTAATTATACTTGCTATGGCACTAGTAGAAAGGATTTTCCTACCTTTTCTAAGACGGTTCCCCAAGGAATAGCCTCTGTTACCTCGTTTACTCATTAGAAGTAAACATACTTCAGTAGCTCGCAATCTCCTCGAGTACAGTGTCTTGCCCATGATAGACAATCAAATATTTGTTCATTGTTATCTACAAGCTGCTGGGTTCCATTATTTCTCCTCAGGTTTTACACTCTGTAAAGGAGTGTTCAAGTATTCACTTTTAACACTGAGAGCTTTCCTCAAATGTACTGACTGCTTCATTTTACTGCTGTCTTTGTTTCATGGATTAAATTGGGACTACAACAGATACTGGCAGCAGATGCGTACATATTGCCAGAATGGAAAAGGGTCTGGGCAATTTTCTGGGATGGGGAGATTACAATGTGTGTTAAGGGCTGCTGAAGGAATAGATGAGCAGACAAGACAAACAAATGTCAGGAGTTTCACTGGGCCAAGAGTTTGCAATCTGTACAAACAGGTATCAGGCTGTTGGAGGAAGAAGAAAGCTACCAGGTCAAAAGGAAATTAGTTTCACTGGCGGTCCAAAGTCCAAGTCAAGTAAGTACTCAAGAGGACTGGGGCAATCCAGCAAACAGACCAACAAAAAGTAGGATGGACAAGAGTAATGGAAGTGCTTCTTTGTTGTCTTTCCTTGTGTAATTGAGATATTAATGTTGTAAACATATTCATAATATAATTAATAATGACAATTTAATTGAAAAATGTCAAGGCCTCATGTCTTATGCTCTTTTCAAATGTAAACACAAGCTGTTCAGGTTTTCTTTGAACACTACCATTTTGGTGTGTTAAATATAACAGAAATGATAAGACTGAAATGTTATTACTGTTACTATGCTATTGTCCCAAACTAATTTCCTTATAGCCATTTATTTGTGGTAAACTTCACATCAGCATTCAATATGCAATATAAGGAAGTTACAGAAAGTTAATTTCAACTTTCCTATCAGAAGCTAGTGAAATCTGATTGAAGTCAGATTTCTATGATCCTAAAACACTCCTTTCAACCCTCATTTTGCTTTTGAACAAGTCACATTATGATGTGCCTTCCAAGCATCAGCTCTCCCATAACCTTTTGTGGCAGTGCTGGTGTACTGAGGACAATGTCCCTAAACTCTTAGGTTACATTGTTCTGGAGGTTGAAGTGCACGGCTTTATATGGTTACCAGAACTATATAACTTGTATATGAGTGCTTTTATATTTTCCTTTTATAGTTACAACTTTGATAATTTTAAATTGCTCTTAAAGCTTTTGTGGTTGCATAAGATTTAACAGAAAATACTCAATTTTCACTTTAACTTTTAAAGTAATTTATGAGGGTGGTATTAGTAGTTTCGGTGTTTGTTTAGTATTTTCATAGTTTTGTTTATGGAACACCTAGAATAGATTATTTTAGAAATTTACTAGAATGATGATTCATGGCTCCCTCATTCCAACATCCTGCATCAGTATCAGGACCTAAACGGTGGTGGTGGTGGTGTATTTTATTTTAATTTGCTTTGTGGTGCTGGGACTTGAGTCCAGGGCCCAGTACATGTCAGACAAACACTCTATCACTGAACTATACATCTAGTCCAGATTTCTCTGTTTAAGTAACCCTTCCAGGTAATTCCTATGCATAGAGCCTTGCATTTCAAAGGCACATTGATGCTTATTTGTATTAAGCATGATATTCTAAGTATTTATGAAGTATCTGATACACTATATTTTTCACAAATGCCAATTGAGCAACTATTGTCATATTTTTGTAAAAATACAAAATCTCTCTGGAACCTTTTGTCTTCATTTGTACAAAAAAGCAGGTCAGGCTAAGATTTACCTATAGTAATTTTTATCAATTTAATAAGATTAACCTATGAAAATGAAAGTTACATGAAGTTGAAGGGGAAAAGTTGTGGGGAAGGTGCAGAAGAAGCTGACATGATCAAAATACATTGTATATGTGTAAGAAACTTTCAAAGAACATATAAATATTATTTAAAAAACTATAGCAACAGATAGTATTGCTTGTGGTATTACCTGCACAAATCTGGGCCTGTCAATATTTCTTGCATGGGGGGGGATGCAGTTATACCATGTCCTGGTTACTGGGCATGTTCCAGTTACAAAACAAACAAGCAAACAAAAAAACCTATACAAGCTCATAGGCTCATAGGACCAACCTTATTTCATTGTGTCACTTCCAAAATAAGACATGAAAGTTGAAGGGAGACTATTTTAGAAAGAAGGAGGGCTTCAGTACAAGAGGTAGAAAGGGTAGGAATCAATCACGGGTGTGGGAATTACTAAAAAGTACTATATATGTATAAAACTAGAAAAATAGTATTTGCTTGATATTTTTGCCAAAGTTATGTATGTGTATACTAAATAAAAAAGTATTATTAAGCAATTTTAATGCTTAATTTCGGTTATAGTGAGCTATTACACCCAGTATTTTAATAATTGTGAGATGTAAACAAAAAAATCACATTTTTAGAAACATATGGATGTAATGAAAAGGCATTTTGAGTGTTCTAATAATCATACTAACAAAGCTAAGGAGTCCTAGATTTTGATGGGCCCATTAGTTGGCAAATGTTACAAATAAGAAAACTGAGGTGAACTTGTGGAAGTAGATTTCCTCAAGCTCCCAAAAGTACTTTAGGAACAGAGTGGGACCTGGATTTAAAGCTACACACACACACACACACACACACACACACACACGCACTTGCGTGTGTGAGCGACAGAGATAGCTAGGAAGGGAAAGAGAAAGGGAAGGAGGGGAGAGAGGAGAGAGAGAATAAAGGCAAGCACATAGTTCAGGCTAGAGATAGTATTAATACAAGAATAAACGGCAGAGTGTTTTTGTGTGTCTGCATGTGTAGACTTGACACAAACTCAAATATAATCTTAAATCAATAAAACTATCACATGATCTCCAAATCTCATTTTTACCTATTTTCAAACATTTTCTCCTGAAAGTGTCTTACTAAAAACAACTGATCACTGAAACAAGAAAGTCTAGTTAATGTGCATGTCACCTATCACTGATTTGGCTACATAATCTTTGGTACTCATGCTTATGGGACAAAGAAGAAAATCCTCAATGCACCCAAAAAGACAACCTGTTAAACAGCAAACTACAAATCACAAAATAAACATTCAAAAAAAGAGGCAATCTAATGATTGGATAATGTTTTTGCCAACTACACAGCTAAAATATTAATATTTAAGATAGAAAATTTCAAATTAAACTCCTGAAAAAGCCAAATCATCCAACCCATACATGATCTAATGATCTGAATAGATAGTTCTCAAAACAAGAAATAGAAGTAAACAAGAAATAAACAAATAAAAATCAAATCCTTTAAATTGCTTACAGACCTTACCCATCAAGAAAATGTAAATTAAAACTACTGTGAGATTACATTTCTTCAAGCCATATTGGCTACCATCCAGAAGGCAATGATTACTGGCAAGAACATGAAAAAAGTGAAAACCTTATTTACTACTAGTAAGAACATAAAACTTGTTCAGGCCATATGGAAATCTGTATGGAGCTTTTTCAAAGCAATAAAAATAGAACAATCATGACCATGGTATACCTCTCTAGGGTATATACCCAAAGTATTTTAACTACATAAACCCAAAGATACCTTATACTGTGACTGTGACTCCAGTCTAGGGAACTTGATGTTCTCTTCTGGACTCTACAGGTGCAGGTGCCCCTGCCTCTTCCCATCTCCACATAATTAAATAATAAAATAAATTCAATATATATTTGGCAGAGAACATGTTTTCAAATTATCTCTTTACTATCTTACCCAAGTATTTTGATGTCTGTCTCTCATCTGCTATTCAAAATTAGAAATTCTAGTTGTCCTTAAGTACATATTGTCTTTGACCAACTGACTTGTTTCTTAGAAAATGGCTTCACACAAGTATATTTGAAATTAATATTCTTCTGATGTTAGTTTGTTACCTCCCTTGGGAAAGTCACAGTAAATATGTACCTTCCACAACAACCAGAAGTAGGACACAGATGTTTAACTCTGAATTTGGATATATACATTGGTAGAATATAAATGCCTTAAAAATTAAAAAATAAACATTTATGCAGTTTTATGTGTATGAGTTTATCTACATATATATGTATACCACATACATGCGTAGTACCTGCAGAGGTCAGAACAGAGGGTCAGATACTCTGGAACCAGATTTCCAGATAGTTGTGAGTCAGTATGTGGGTGCTAGGAATCAGACCCAGGTCCTCTGCAAGAGCAACAAGTGCTTTTAACACCAAAATTAACTATCCGGTCCCAGCCACTGGTATATACATTTCTAGAAGTTGTTTTTAAAACTCCAAAAACTTGACCTCTCTTGCTCATATGATCCATCATCCTCTCTCTCTTCAAATGAACTGCAGGATCTCAGCCCAATGTTTGACTGTGGATCACTGCATCTGCTTCCATCAATTACTGGATGGTTTTACGATAACAATTAGGGTAGTCACTAATCTGACTAGGGCAAGGGCAGATTGGTAAACCCACAGAGACAGCTGACCCAAGCTAGTGGGAGCTCCCAGACTCTGGACTGACAGCTGGGAAATCTGCATGGAACTAATTAGGTCCTCTGAGTGTGGGCAACACTTATGTGGCTTGATCTGTTGGGGGTGTCCTCAGGAATGAGACCAGGACCTATCTTCTGTGCATGAACTGGCTTTTTGAAGTCCATTCTCTATGGAGGGATACCTTGCTCAGCTTTGATACACTGGGGAGAGGCTTGGTCCTGCTTCAACTTGGGATTCCAGACTTTGTTGACTCCCCGAGAGTGGCCTTACTCCCTCTTTGGATTGGATGGAGGTAGGATGGGAGAAGTGGGAGAAGAGAGAAGAGGAGGGAGAGGGAACTGGGATTGGCATGTAAAATGAAAACAATTTTAAATAAGAAAAATCCAAAAGCTTAAGAATAGTTATTTTCTATTCAATGTAAGACCAGAAACCATGCCTGTGTAGAGTTTTTACATCTTTGTCGGTAGCTTTCAACTAACAGCTATTTCAATTACCCCTTATGGATGGGGTTCTAAAATCAAATTGCCAAATCCCAAATTCTATTTGAAAAGCAAGTCTTCAAACCTGCATGGGAAAATCACTTTGACTCACAATCAAATATATAGTGCTTCAGTATGTAACACACAAGTGAACAATGTTCAATATGAGACAAGAGACCAAATGAGTTATTGCTTTTTAACTTATTTAATGTCACTCTGAAACTAGTAACACAAGTTTTCAGTTTCAATTAACCATTCAATATAGTTAAAGACTGAACAGCTTTATGAACAAGATACAGTATCCATTTAAGTTTTTAGGCTGCCTACCACGTTAAAACTGTATAGCAAATGACATCACAAATTACAGGGCTATATGGAAATCTTGTGAGTTTATACATCAACTATGAATCAGACTCATTTTGATATATAAAAAGCTAATCTCATTTGACAGTTGGTTTGGCTCACTTATCTAGCCACAAGGGTGTCAGACATGGGTTTTTACAAAGTTACAGTGACCAACCTTTAAAACACAGTGTAGTAGAGAACCAGACTGAAACAAATTCCCTTAGTTACTGTCCTTTTACATTCAATAAAAGCACTTCAGATATTATTATAAGATAAAATTTCACGGTTTAAAATCACATCACATTCACTGAAATTACAAATGAACACAGTAGGAATGTAGATACATTGTAGCGCCTGGCTTTAACATTACACACTGGTCAAAATACTTAAAACTTCTAGGCATTGGGAATCTCAGTTAAAGTGTTGAAAATTTATGACAACTTAATTCAGCATATTCATTTTGTAGCAAATGTAGAGATTGGAGACAACTGCATCATTACTTTCTCTGTGGCTTACTGGACATGATAGGGACTACCTTGCTTACAATAAATTTAGGTGATCACATTATGGGAATGATAAGTCAGTGTTTGAATTTGTAAAGCAAGGTTTACCACCATATGTGAATAAAATCAGGAAGATATTAAATTGTGTTGGCCAAGATGCTGGAATAAAAATACACTTTTCAAAAGGAACAGTAAAATACAAATTGTTACAAGTTAATAGTCACATACAAGTGAAGTAACTTCTGACATAAAATTGTCTTGATGGCTCTTTTTAATATGAGGTGAGAGTGCCAAATACAAGATGAACTGAAAACCCTTTAACTTTAGAGGTCATGTAATTTTTTGATGAAAATACCAAGAAAATAATAGATTTCTCTTTAAAGCAGTATTCTATATATACCCTGTAATTATTGTGTCTGCTAATCTTTAAGGAGCCTATTCTGGAGTATAAATTTTCTGCAAACAGACTTCCACTTTATTGTTACCCAAATTACAGATATCCAAGATACAGATGATGTGGACTCTATCCAGTTCAGCTGCTGCTTTTATAATATCACCTAAAAGTGAAAAACAGATGGTAAGTATTGTAAAATAGTTAAATATTTACTTGGATTTATAATCATAAAAACTGATGATCTACTTGGATTTATAATCACACAAAACTGGATGATCTTTTTCTTAATGATGTGTCTAATCTTTGTAATTCATCACATGCATTTACCAAACTTCTCCAGACAGAAAGCAATCTATCAATAGATGTATTCAATAATGTTCTTACACACATTTCTTAGAATATTTATTTCTCTTTTTTCTTTTGTTATTGAGTAAAGCTAATTTACATATTTTCAAGGTTACAAAAACTTCTTAGATTTTAAAGAAGTACAAACACTGGTTATTTTATTTTTAAATGCAATTAATTATTACTTTGGAAAAATCTACAAGGTATATATAAAGCAAACCACAAATGTAGCTTATATATTTTAATTTCTTTACTATGCATGCTTATAGGTGAATATGCATGGAACAGCATTCTTTCAAAGTGTACTGTTCACAACTAAGATAACTTTGTATACTCTCATGAACCTTTATACAAAACTGATCAGGTGAACAGTATTACTGAGAGAAGTGTAGTAGGATACTCCAGGACCCTTTCTATCTGATCATGCATACTGTAAATTGGCAAATTACTCATAACTGACATATACCAAATTGTAGAACTTACACATGTTGTGGTTCCAGCATGCTTGAGAATTTTAAATTGTTTCCTTACCACAATTCATACTCCAGATAACTGGCAACCATAAGTAGAGCGATTTTTGTCCCAGGTGGACTTTGCTAGATTAAAGGGACCAACGAAGAGTGTACCCTCACTTGATGCCATTGTGTTTTGCCCTGACAGTTACTTCAAAGACAGATGAGCTTCCTTTTGTTTTACCCAGTTTGGTGCATTTTCATTAACTGTGGTAGATTCCCAACAGAGATTTATGCTAGAATGAGCAATAGACTGAAAATCCAGGGTAGCGAGGAATTGGGAAATACAGAGGGAACAAGTTCGTTCTCTCTCTCTCTCTCTCTCTCTCTCTCTCTCTCTCTCTCTCTCTCTCTCTCTCTCTCTCTCTCTCGGTTTATTGAGACAGGGTTTCTCTGTATTTCTTTGCTTTGGAGACAGGCTGGCCTCAAACTTACAGAGATCCACCTGCCTCTGCCTCTGCCTCCTGAGAGCTGGGATTAAAGGCATGCACCTGGAACAAGTTCTTTTAAAAGATCTCGTGTAAGAAGATCATGCCCACACCCAGGGTTTATTACATGTCCTGAGAGGCCTGAAAAGGCTATGATCACCCACGTGTGGCAGACTTCAGTGCTGTGGAATAATCCTTCTGTACACTGTGAATATGTATTACTCTCACTGGTTAATAAACGAGCTTACTGGACTATAGCAAGGCAGGATAAAGTTAGGTGGAAAGGCAAACGGAGGATGATGGGATGAGGAAGGGTGGAGTCAGAGTAGTCGCCAGCCAGATACAGAGCAAGGAGGAGATGAACATGCCATGTTAATAAAGGCATCAACATGTGACAGAGGATAAATAAGGATAGTTAGTAATTAGCCTGAACTATTAGCTGAGCATTAATAATTCATAGTCAGCCTCTGAGTCAGTTATTTGGGACTGGGTTGTCGGGACAGGAAATGTCCATTTACACTTCAGGAAGAAGTTAAGCCCAAGGCAGCATTACAAATGGCCTGGTTACACAATGAGGTATGAGGCACAGAGCTAATGTGAAAAATATAGGAGAAGTTGTTTTCTTTGCTTTCTTCAATTCTTGGCACTCACGTTTTAAGGAAGCTGTCAAAACACTAGGCAACCACTATTAAGCTAATGGATAATAGAGTTCAGTGACAATATGTGACCAGAACTTTGTTTTAAATACGAAATAATAATAAGGACTAACAATTAAAATTACATGATGTTTTAATTCACACAGTATGGCATCATAGTATATGCTTTTCTCTTCTTATTCTTAAGATAAAATTGCACTAAAGTCCAGAGATTTTGCTTTTCTACTGACTTAATGAAAGCATACAAAATGCTTATGAGTATTAAATGAGCCTTTGATAGGATGCTTGGGGCCTCAGGATTCAATAACTTCACAGTAGATTTTCCTCTACTAGACCCATTTAAAAACCCCAAAGGGGGAAAACCCCTAATGAGTAATTCAAACTTATGCAAATCTAGTAAAATACAATGGATATTACTAACAGTTGCTAATATTATATAATTATCTTCTTTATGTATGAAGAATGTTAAACCAAATACTTTGAAAAATTTCAAGATCTTCATATTTGATGCTAACTAAAGCAACAAAAATATTCCATATAGTGACTTTTAAAATTGACTTATACACCATCCATAACATAAAACTGAAAACTTCTCTCTGGCTGACTGTATTAGTTATGATACACTTTCGACAATTTACTGTCTAACTTGCATATCAAGTACCTACATCATAGAATGTCTTGAGGACGATATACATTTGAAGCTCTTACAATGATTGTCAACATACAGAAAATGCTAATACATTAGCATTATTTTTATTTAAGAAGATCCTTCTATCATAAAATTAAAATATTAATTATGCCATAGAAGTCTTAGAAAAGGGACTATAATTTTTTACTTATATAAAATAAGCTTTGGTAAATTTGCATACAGTTGTAAGAATTATGTATTTTAGGAAAATGTATAAAGTGAATGTGATAGAGGAACCACTCTGTGCTGCCAGTACGTCTTATTGTTGGTCACAGAAGAGAAAGTATCCTGGTCTCTATGTAGTTTTTTGGTATCATGTAATAGTTCTGGCAAATAAAATGATTTTGTTTTCCATCTCTTCATTTGCCTTGACAACTCACTTTCTCCTGCTGGGTTAGCAGCAAGAAGGAGACAAGCTAGATCCAGGAGAACGGAGTTGCTGACTGATTGCATTACACTTGAGCAAGAAAGAAACTGTAATCATGTTCAGGCACTGTGGTTTTAGAGCTGCCTTGTAACTATAACATATAATATAGCGCAGTAATTCTCATCTCTGAAATCAATATGAGAAATCTTTATTACACAGAGAATAAAGTGATTCAGGATCCTAACTAGTCTTAATAATAAAATATGAGTCACATATTAGGGGGTGAAAGCTGAAAGTTCAGAGAAGCAGAGCAGTCAGCCACTGGAGTTGTTACCTCAATGAAATCTCAGACCAAAAGGGTTTAGATCCTGTCTATGTTCTGCCTTACCCCTTCCAGTCTCCTGTCTGTACAGACCTCCAGACCTCTATGGTTAACTAGTGACTAGCTTCACCCTCTGATTTCCAGGCAAGCTTTGTCAGACCAAAAACAAAATATCACTCAACAATAAAGTATTTTCTAAATATGTGAAAATTCTTCTGCATTACGCTAATGTTATGAACTTGTTGTTCAATGGATACATTAACATAATACTTTCATATATATATGTGTGTGTGTGTGTGAGTGTGTATGTGTGTGTGTATGTGTATCCTACTTCATGATTAAAATGATACCAAAAAGGGTTTCACATTAGTAAATTTGTTAAATGATTTGTGGTAAATAGTTAATCATTTGTAAAATATGAAGAGTTAGATACCTATTTCATCCTCCACATTAATTAATTCTAAATGGATTAAAATTTTAAACTGTAAAGACAAAGCCACGTTAATGATAACTTATCCCATCAAAATGAAAAGAACTAAAAGCAAAGAACTTGAATAGAAAGTTCTCCAAATACATACATGTGGCCTATATGTACATGAAAAGATGCTCAAATCATTACTAATTAGGAGAAATGCAGAAACAAACCCTCAAGACGATCACCTCCTATCCACCTTACAGCTGTAAACAAAACAAAACAAAGAGCAACACAACAAAACAGGGACTTCAAGATGTCCCAGGGATAAGGACACATAGGGGAAGTCTGAGCTCTTGAGTTTGATCCCTGGAATCCACAGAGTTGGAGGAGAGAACTGACTCCTACAAGATGTCCTCTGACCTCCACATGTACCCCATGACATGTATGTGTATGATATAGTGTGTATGTGTGCATATACACACAAGGCATGAACACACACATGTAATTTAAAAATGAATGTGTAATTATTTAAAAATTAAAATCAGAGATTAACAAATATTGGGAAGGCTGTGGAGAAACTAGAACCGTCATAACATTGCTGGTGGGATATGCTGAATAGTGTAGTTGCTATAGAAAACAGTTTGCCTGTTCCTCAAAAACTTACACATAAGAACATAATATAGCTGGGCAGTGGTGGTGCATGCCTTTAATCCCAGCACTTGGGGAGTCAGAGGCAGGTGGATCTCTGTAAGTTCTGAGGTCAGCATGGTCTACAGAGCTAGTTCCAGGATAGGCTCCAAAAAAAAAAAAAAAATAGAGAGAAACTCTGTCTTGAAAAACAAAAACAACAACAACAACAAAAAAAACACAATATAATTCAGTAATTCTATTTCTAGGTATTTATATGTACCAGAAGAACTGAAATCATGGGTACAAAGACATGCTTATATACAAATGCTCATAGCTGGATTATTTATAATATCCAAAGTTGTAAATGAGCTAAATTTCTAAAAATTTAACAGATGAATAAATAAGCAAAATGTGATGTATAATATAATGAGAAATCATTCAGCCATAAAACGGAATGAAATTCTGAAACATATTATGAACCCTGACAAAGTTATGCCAAGTTAAATAAGCAAAAAACAACAGGGAAAATATTTTATGATTTCACTTGAATGAAATACCTATAACGGGCAAATTCTTAGAGAAAGTGGAATAGTTACCAAGGGTTTGGGAGAAGAAGAAATGAAAATTACAGCTTAACTTAAGTTTCTGGCATTTGATCAACATATATATATATATATATATATATACATACATATATATATATATATATATATATATATAATTGAGGCAAAAGAATACTGTATAAAATTACCTCCAAAACAATGGTTTGGGTATATGTATGTACATGTGTGTGCTTGTGTATGTGGAAGCCAGCAGTAAACCTTAGGTGTCATTCCAGTTTGAGGATCTCTCACTGGGGTCAGTTACTTGCTGAATACGCTGGCTGGCCTCCAAGCATCCAGGGATCTGCCTATCTCTGTCACCAAGCCCAGATTTTACATGGATGGTAGGGATCCGAACTCAGATCCGCATACTTTTACAAGGAAGCACTTTACTGACTGAGCCATCTCCCTGGGACAAGTGGGAAATTTTATAGTTTTTTAACTAGTTATGCCTTTGAATATGACACAAATAAATCATTATATAGTTGAGTACTTAAGAATAAAATTACTTAAATACCAAAGCATGCCTCCCTTTCAATAAATGTCAAACTGGGTAAAAGTATTTTTAGGATATAACGAAGAATAAAGTTTTCAATGTGAAAAGACAACCCAGAAGTTAATAATAAGAATATACTATTCATAGGAAAATGTGCAGTTTCTAGTTGCTATACAGGTATGGAAATTCTTCAAGGTGTACTTGGGGGGCAATTATAAAGCTATGTCTATAGAATTCAACTTATGTGTATTTATTTGATAGAAAATTGCAATTAGTAAACATATGGTAAATAAGTGGAAAAGGCTGGACTTGGGAATACAAGAAAGGGAACTTTCACTGTTACACAGGATTTTATGCAACTGTTAGAAATTTTAAATTATTAATACAATCTCATCACTTTTGTAATTTAAAAAGTAGCTTATATTGTTTAAAAAAATGACATCAGTGTTATCCCATGAGCCACTGTTTCATATCACCACGCCTATTTTGATCTTGCATGCTAGAATCATGAAAGGAATGGAAAAGTTTGGAATCAGGCAAACATTCAGATTCAAATCCTAGCTCTGTAATTCATGCAGGCGAGACACTAAATTTTAGTGTGGCTACCTGTAAATAAGATGTAGTAGTATTCACTTTGACAGACTCTCTATGGGGATTAGTCAAAAGGCCAGGCACACTAATCAGCACAGAATTACATCAACACTATCATTATTACTGCCGAATCATAAAAGATATTCCACTCACAATGAATCACTTTGCTTTCAGTTACCACTTCACCTTTCTCCTCTAGTGATCTGTGTCCTTCATGTCCAAATATTAACTACTTAGCAGACTGGTACCAGGTACTTTTCATGTGACCATGCTAATGATGACTGGAAGAATACTGGCACTAGCAATGAACAGATAAGTGGGAACTCTGACCTACAATTTGGGTATCAATAACTGTATATGCATATACGAGAAGGCATGTAACAGAGTAGATGTGAGAGAATATGAATATAATTGTTAGGAAAGCCCAGGGGGTTGTGATATAGGAAATAATATTGCAAGCTAAAACAGAAAAAAAAACCCAAATCTCATAAATTCAGATACTCAATTCAGTTTGTACAACCAGGAATGTCAAGTAACATCACCATCAGGTAGAGCTCATAAGACATGCATCAAATCAACAGAAATTCTAGAGTTTTCATCAGCTTAGAGAGACCCAACAGAAACTTGTAATAAATGGCTTTCTTAAATGCTCTTTCAAATGCATTATCTTGTTGAGCTCAGTGAAAATGACTAGAAGCTTTACCATGTACTCTAACACCAAAATGAACAAGACAACTATAATTGCAGTGCTAAGTTTATAAGTATAGAATGGAAAACTTAGTATTGTATGAAACAACATGAATAGATTAAGAGTTTCACTATTAGGATTATATATAGTCTTAGAAGTCCTGAAGGAGTGGAATGAAAGGCCCTCGAATAACCAAACATTTATGAGAAAACAATTAGTCTGTAGTACATTACTAATATATTATAATTTGAGCAATTTGATTTGCAAATCAAAACTAGTTGAAGACAATATTACAGCAAAAGTATAGAGTACAAAGGGGAGGATTTCACTACTTCATGTGCATACCCTGTCAGATTGATGAAGTAATTATAATGGTAAAAAATGTCCTTTATGGCTCACTGGAATGGAAACAAGCTATTTCATTTATTTAAAAGACACACTCACATTTAAGTTTTAGCGAATGAGTAAGGCTATAGTAGTTTAAATAATAAGATTTCTGCCATTGAGAAAAGGTTAGAAATATTTATAGTATTTTTTCTGAAGAAAAACAACAGTCACCTGCAACTGCCTTAGGATCTGGAAATCTTCCACTGCCAGGTGCTTCTGGTGGGTACACACAACTGTAATTCATGCAGGTCAAAAACGAGTCTATTTGAGATGTCTGGATATCTTCTGGAGAATACATAGGTAGGAATGCAACATCAATTGCAATCTCATGGTTCAAACCTGTGAATGAAAGACTACACATTATTAAATGTTCAGTGACTTAGCATATTTTGCTACTTTCATTTTCCTGGTTTGATCTTAATGTGTGCCTAAAGGTCTGAGACCTGTAAAAACCAGTTTACACATGGGGAACTAAACTCAAATTGATTTTGATAGGCTGCACCTTCTCATCAAGGTTGTCTGACAATCAGAAGACCCATTTTCATATCTTAACTATATACATTTTATCTCTGTATTAAGTTAAACCATTAAAGAGCAGAATTTAAGGGTTACAAAATAACACGTTAAAATATACTCATTTGTGCTGGGCGTTGGTGGTGCACACCTTTACTCCCAGCACTTGGGAAGCAGAAGCAGGCAGATCTCTGAGTTCAAGGCTAGCCTGGTCTACAGAGCTAGTTCCAGGGCAGGCTCCAAAGCAGTACAGAGAAGCCCTGCCTCAAAAAGCAAAAAAAGTACTAATTTGTGAAATTTATTTACATATGCCTCATTGTTATAGGTGATTGTGTAAATTAGAAGGTAGGGATCAAGCATCTCAGACATATTTTTATTCCTTTGCAAATCAAAACTAGTTGAAGACAAAAGCTCATTTCCAACTGTGTTAATAATATAATAACTTTATATGATATATTTATACTTAAATTTTGTTTGAATTAAAGAATATTTCAGTATTTAATATTTGTTTTCTCTGGAACAAGAGTGGTTGAGACTGTGGGAATCTGTGTTTAAACCTGGCCTGCTTTCTGCCCAGCCTGATACTCCAAGCCATATAACTTTTCATTAGCTCTAAAATTGAATATGCAGTCAAATAAATAAAAGAAAGTTCAGGGAAAAATTACTGCCAAATGGTAGTAAATTGGTTATCTTTATAAACCTAGTGACACCTAGATTCTATCCTTCCTTTAAAATTCATAAATGCCCCATCTTTCGTCTCTAAAGCATCCTTGAAAAGAGATAACATTTCTATAAAAATAGCACACTTCCAACATCGACTCAACCTGGTGAGCAGAATGACAAATTTGTGTTCTTTATACCCTATTCTTGCTTTTAGCTGACTCATAGGCAAAGCTAATAAGAAGTGACAATTACATATGAGTCAGCTGAGACTTACAGTCAATCTGCTTCAATCCATCTGTAGCACATTAAAGGAGGAAAAACATTCAGTCTCTGTGTTTCTTTATGACTCTTTGATTCTGTTGTCACTTTATGTGACATATGGGGGATCTTGGCCTGAGTTTTGTTTCCTAGATATGAGACTAAGTTTGATAAAGTAGCTGACAAGATCAAACACCAGCATCTAGTGATCTCTCATTATCCTTCAATATTTATACCTTGTACTCCATGTATGGGTATTTACATGTGAGGAAATAGGAAAGAAGGGGCAGAAGGGAATAATGATAAAAAATAACACTGGTAAAAGTTAGGGCCCTTCGTACTAATACTTTAGATCAACAAAGAGTAGTCCTATCCATCATGAGTAAAGGAAAGCTCTGTTAGTTCTCATTCTCATATAACCCCAAATTTCTAAGGATTTGCTAGTGTTGAGAAGCCAACAATCTGAGCTTAATTTCAGAATTAGAGCTTCTCTCATTTAGTCTGAGCCAAACAGAATCTCCCCCCTTGGACTTCTATATGGGAAAGGGTGCTTCTATTTTTTAACTTCTCGCTATATTTAATAAATATGTTAAATTATAAGAAATAAACAAATAAATACAAGGAAAAACATTAAATTAATAGTATTCAAGAATAATAGAAGAGTAGTTCACCTACCTAGGATGGTTACTTCAAAATGTCCAAGGCTTCGGGCACTCTGAAATTCATCAAGTTTGGGTGGCCTTTCTTCGGGAGGTGTGTATTTTGATGGTTGAGAATTATACTGCTGGGTGAGAAACTTTCCATGCTCCAGAACAAATTTGCGTGGAATACTTTCAGGATAAACATGACTGTAGTGTAGGTGGTCTCTCAAGCTAAACTTCTTATCTCTCCACAGCTGACTCTCCCATCTATCATACACTGATCTTCTGGACTTCCCTGAGGCACTAGCACTTGAACTTGAACTTTCACGGCCTGTTCAAAACACAATGAGATAGGCACAATGGGCCCATAAACTAGCTAAACCAAGTCATTCACTATATTAAAGAATACAGATTAACGAGGGACAGTTAAGTAGCTTTAAAATGAAATTTGACTATCTAAAAGATAATTCTTATTAAAGTTAGGATAGATGAGTCTGGAGTGATGGCTCAGTGGTTAAGAGCACTTGTTCTTGCAGAAGACCTCAGTTCAATTCCCAACACTCACATAGTGGCTCACAACTGTCCAGAACTCCAGTTCCTGGGGATCCAGCACCTTCTTCTGACCTATGCAAGCACCAGGCACATGTGTGTTGTAAACAACAAACATGCAAGCAAAACACCCATATATATACAATATATTCATCTTTTAAAAATGTGCAAAAGTTTTGAAAAAATGTCCAGAAAGTATTAAATTTATTTTCTAAATAAATTTTCCTCCAAAATAATGAATAATGCAGGTTACTCATTTGTTGGAATTATGTACATTTTAAATAATTTTCTTTATAATATTGCTATGTTTTCCAAATGTTCTTTAATAAACATGTTCCCTTTATTTTATGTAATGCAACCATAGTGAAATAAAATTCTTTACAATGATAATATGCATTCATTCATTTGTGTCAATAGCTTCAACTGTCAAGTTGATATAGCCCAGCATCATTTGAAGGCATCTCAAGATGGAGACTGCCCAGATCAGACTGCTCTGCAGCCATATCTGTGAGAAATTACCATGGCTAATAATTAATGTGTGATGGTTTGGGCTACTGTAGCTATCACTGTAGCCTGATGCCATTCCTGGGCTGTGAGTTAGCTTAGCAAGTCCAAAAGCAGCATATGCTCTCTGCTTCAGTTCCTGCTTTCTGGTTCCTAACTTTGGCTTCCCTCCATGATAGACTCTCACATGTAAGCCAAATAAATTCTTTTGTCCCCTAAGTTGCTTTTGGTTAGTGTTTTATCTCAGCAATAGAGAAGCACACTAGAACAGTTTGTGTTTTATAGAGAGTCTCACATAGTCCAGGCTAGACAATTAACTCAATATGCAACTGAAGCTTGCCTTGAACCTCTGATCATTCTGCCTTGGGTTCCTAAGGACTGTGGTTGCCACACCCAGGTAATTATGGAAACACTCATTATTTATTGGTAGAAATCAAAGCTAAAATAAAACTGTTCATTTCTTCTAAAAGTGATCTGAACAAAATACAGCTTTTTATCTCAAATATGGGATGGGAGGGTGGTCGGGAGGGGGGGGGATGGGAGGGAGGGAGGAAGAAAGAGGGAACTGGGATCAATTATGTAAAATAAGAAAAAAAACATTTATCCTACAAACAAATTTTACATTTAGTGTGTATGATACTCCTTCCAGATATAAATAATGTATGATAAAGGAGGAGGAAAATAAATTGAGATTAAAGATCTCACTACTTGGGCTGGTAAAATGGACCTCTTGGTAAGGGTGGTTGCTGCTGAGCCTGACAACCTGAGTTCAATACCCCAGGACTCAACATGGTGGGAAGAGACAGCTCTCACAAATTGTCCTTTGACCTCTACATGTGAGCTATGCTATGCACATATACACACACCATAAAATGTTAAAAGGAAATCTTTATTCTTATTCTTTATTTTTGATTTTAATTATTTTGTGTGGAATATATGCATGAGTGCATACGAATACATGTGTACAGAGGGCCAGAGGTTATGTTGAGTATTTTCCTACACTGCTCTTCACCTTTTGTTTTGAGGCAGGTTCTTTAACTGAACCTAAACTTATTGATTGTCTAGGCTGGCTGGCCAGCAACCTCCAGGTATCTGAATGTTTCTGTTTCCACGGCAGTGGAATTACAGGTATGTTCTCCTCTCCTAGTTTTCTTAAGTGGGTGCTTGGGATCTGAGCTCAGCTTGTCAGACTTGCAAAACAAGTGCCTTGTTGAATGAGCCATTTCTCTAGGCTATTTGCCACTAAGAAATCAATTTATTATTATGTACAATTAAACTTGTACATTTAGTTTCTAAAGGAGAATATAACTTGTCCCTTACACATTATGACATTTGTTCAACAATTATTGTGTACCTATTGTGCTAAGGAAATTGGTACAACTAATATTTTGATTGAGTATCACTCCTTTGGGAGTAAAGAAACATCCATGCCAAAATCAGAACAAAATCGTAAATAGATTTAAAAATAAGACTAAAGCCAGATGGTGGTGGTACATGCCTTTAATCTCAGCACTTGGGAGGCAGAGGCAGGTGGATCTCTATGAGTTCGAGGCCAGCCTGATCTACAAAGCTACACAGAGAAACCCTGTCATGAAAAACAACAACAACAACAACAATAACAACAATAACAACAACAACAACAACAACAACAACAACAACAACAACAGACTCTCATGTTGTCAGTTCTACTAACTAACACAAGTTATGGGCAACTGAACTTTGAAGTTAACCAAGTTTGCCAAGTTGCTTCTTTGCAATTGTTTGTCATGCTGTTGATTCCTGTCCTAGCATAAGAAACCTTGATGAGACAGAACAAGAAGGCTTCACCATGGTTAATATACCACTCGTGGCATTTCAGATTTTACCCTTTATCCAAATCCATAAACCAACCACAGTGCATGGTTTCTTAAGAATAGCCATGTTAAAAGATAGCATCCAAAGGGAAGATACAGAAATTGAACACATACTTCTATCAATCAGGAACCTAAAACACTACAGAGCCACAAGAGTTATTTTAAATTCATATCAAGCTGATAAGTGTTCCTATGATGATGATCAATAATAAAATGGATAAACAAATGACCCACACATGAAAATAAAGGGATATACTCCAATCCAAGAAAACAGGCTTAAACAGAAGGCTGAGAATGGATTTTATTTTTTAATTTCCTATAAATAAAACCCTTTTATTTAAACTAATGAAAGTATTTGGGACAGCAGAAAGTAGTTGAGTATAGTGGTGCAAGCCTATAATCTTAGCATTTTAAAAACTGAAAACCAGAGCCATGAGACTTGTGACTTAGAAACATAGGTGGGCTATGTTAGTGAGACATTGTATAAAAGAAACAGATGAACAGCAGCACAGCAGCAAGCAACAAGTAACTACTCAATGGCACAAACAGTACTAAACATTCCCACAGCACGAACAAGTCATTCTGTATTTTAATCTTTTGAAAATAAACATATATCTTACCTTATGTAAAGAGTTAAATTATTGAGCTCATTAGCAATAAGTCATGAACACACACACACACACACACACACACACACACACACACACACACACACACTATTGAGCTTGTCAACAGCAAGTCATGAACACATACACAGTATTATTAGAAACCATAAGGGTATATGTAAGATTTATGAAAATTTCCCCTAAAAGCATGCTTTATATTTTTATCTTAATAATTTCAGATTAAAATCTCCTACTTTAAAATACCATAATAGAGGGAGCCATTATAGGTTTTAAGAGACATCTGGCACTATGGAAATATACAGAGGTCTACAAAAATGACCCCAACTAACAATCTAAGCAGCAATAGTGGAGAGGCTACCTTAAATGCCCTTCCCTGATAATGAGATTCATGACTACCTTATATTCCATCCTAGGGCCTTCATCCAGTAGCTGATGTAAGCAGAAGCAGACTCCCACAGCTAAACACTGACACAAACTCTTATAATCCAGTTGCAGAGTGGGAGGAGTGATGAGCAAAGGGGTCAAGACCAGGCAGGAGACACCCATAGAAACTGCTGACCTGAACAAAGAGGAACTCATGGACTCTAATCTGATAGCTGGGAAACGAGCAAAGGACCGACCCAGATTTCCTGAATGTGGTGTTAGTTGGGAGGACTGGGCAGTCTGTGGGGCCTCTGGTAGTGGATCAGTATTTATCCCTAGTATATGAATGTACATTGGGAGCCCATTCCACATAGAGGAATTCTCCCTTAACCTAGACACATGGGGGAGTACCTGGGCCCTGCTCCAAATGAAATGACAGACTTTGAAGACTCCCCATGGAAGGCCTCATCCTCTCTGGGGAGCAGAAAGAAGATGGGATGGGGATTAGTTGGGGGAACAGGGGAGGACAGGAGGGTGCAGGATCTGGAATTGATATGTAAAGCAAGCTTGTTTCAAATTTAAATAAAAATTATACATAAAAATCTTCTATTTTAATTACATATTCTTAACAAATTATTATGAAATAAGTAAGGCAACATTGGCATTCATAGGTTGTGAATAACTACATGTCCAAGGATATTGGGAAAGAGACAAAATATATTCAGACTTCACGTTTTTCTAAAAATGAGATGGGTAATCTCAAACTAGAATTCTTTTATCTTTAGTTTGAACACTACTCAAATTACCATACAAAATACACATTTGCTAATCTTATGACAAATAGAAAGATATGCTACTAAATAAATGAAAAGTTATCCATATGGACTGGAGAGTTGGCTCAGTAGCTAGTCGCATTTGCTGCTCTTGAAGAGGACCCAGCTTCACTTCCCAGAACCACACAGCAGCTCACAATTGCCTATAATTCCATTCCTGGAAATCTGATGCAGACTTACACATAGGTAAACTACCCATACACATAGGATAAAAGTAATTTAAAATAGTCATCCATGGTGAGAGTGATAGAATTGGAGACAGGGAACATGTATGGAATTAAAGTTCTTTAAATTTGTATTCTTTGGTATAGTTGACTTTGGATCTATGTCAATAATTAACCAAAATAAAATAAGTATTATTTAAATATATTTAAAGAAATCAATCCCTAGCATTAAAACAAAAGAAGTAAACTTAAATATCCACCCAGTTTGTAACAGAAGCATACAGGAAGGAATATTACAAGCTATCAAGCTTTACTAGTAGGGTAGACCATAAAAACAAAAGAACTGCAAAGAAAAACTGAGCCTCTTAAATTTGTGGTTGGTATTAAGGTTTTGATATGACCTCCCCCCCCAAATGCTCAGGTGTTGAAGGCTTGCTTCACATCTGGTGGCTCTACTCACTGAGAACTCAGGTCTAACCAGTAGATCTATCCTTGGTGGCTTTTCAGATATGCATACCCTTGATGGCCTGGGAAGTAAGTTACAGGTAAGTAAACACAAAAGATTTACAGTTCTTGATTTGAATGATTTTATAGGGTTTTCTGGGTCAAGAGAGCAGGGAGCCATTGTGACAAGTCACCTCAGGCTGCTCACAGGAAGAGGAAGAACAGAGCCCGGATTCTTGCAGTGGAATAGGTTTCTTTTATTGTAATCTTGTATGTGAAATTTATTTGTTGATTTGAATTGAAAGTATAAATGTGAAATAATGTTTTGTCTTAATATTACCTAAATAAATACCTAGTAATCAATAAAATAAGCGAGAACCTTTTCTGGTTCTGCCCCTGCAGATGCGTAGAAATAACAACTAGACAAGTATATATTGAAACCTATAATGTCTTGACTGTAATTGCTAACTACTACAGCTCTGTGCAGAAATGGCTGATTTCACATGTGGGGAAAGAATGTTGAAAAGGAGTCTGTAAACATGCTGTAAAAACCAATAGCAAAATTCTGGCACCCTCCCCCTACTACTAACATATATCATTACACTCATAAGAACAGCATAAGCATAAATGAAGAATTTCTGACCCACCAAATGTGGCAAACTGTCACTAATAATGATAGTGGTAACAAAAAGGAAAGAAAAAAACCACAAAAGGAAGCAAAAACCAAACCAAAGCAACAAATCTACCTACAACTGGTCACTTCTGGAGGATGCTTAGGATATGAATCATTATTTTGAAAACTGACAAAGAAAACTAGAAGGTACATTTTTTTCTTAAGTAAATGAACTATCTGACTACATAATCAAGTAAGCAGGGAACTCTCTTCTTATGGAGCTGTTTTGCTTCTCAGGCAGTGAGTACAGAAGGACATATAAAATTATGTGAACATTTGGACCTAAGCATTTATCATTAACAGTTGACAGCATTAAGAAACAAGGAAACTTTATAACCCTCTAGAAAAGTGTAGAGTGTGTTACAGCTTCTGCTCCCCCACCCCAAAGGTAACAAGGAACAAGGAAACCAAACCAAACAAAACAAAGCAGACTGATTCTCCCTTTCATGGTCTGCCCTAATCACATATACATATGAGCAACACAAATGAACTCAGCAGATGTGTGTGTGTGTGTGTGTGTGTGTGTGTGTGTGTGTGTGTGTTGAGAGAGAGAGAGAGAGAGAGAGAGAGAGAGAGAGAGAGAGAGAGAGAGAGAGAGAGAGAGAGAGAGAGAGATTGTGGGTAGGGAACTTGAGAAGGGGAGAATAAGGTAGAAACAGTGTACTCAAGTACGAAACTCAAAGATGTTAATTAAAGAAAATTTATTGAATTGTAAAGATTAAGCAGAAACTGTTAGAAGTGACTGGGCCAGAAACCTGGAAAAAAAGGGTTCAGAGCAATCAAGTGAACACTTAGTCAGGGTACAGACAACTAGAAACAGTGGGAAGCTTTACGGAGTTAGCTTGGATTTGCTTCACCCCTCCTTAGGAATAGCAGGATTATTGAAGAAGGAAGTCAGGATTCATTCTGTGAGGTCCTGCTCCTGGACATCACACTCATAAATTATGTAGCTTTCTTCTTTTTGTTTTCCTTAGGCTGTGCCTGGGGAATGGGGTGTGTGAGCCCATGAGTATATGCAGAAACCAAAGGTCAACACTAGTTAGCTTTCTCTATTGTGCTCCACCTTAGATTTTTTTAATTAACTTTTTCCACAAAAGCTATTTTGATAATATTCGTTGCCTCCCCCAATTCCTCCTAGAACAGCTTTACCTTCCTATTCACCTTAACTTCATGTTTCTCTCTCAAAAACAGAAAACATCAAAACTATGAAAAGCAAGAAAAAAAAAGCCCAAACTGAAGCAAACACTCACAGCTAAACACTGAGCCGAACTCCTGGAATCCAGTTGCAGGGGGGAGTGATATGAAATCATTGTAAGGATTTGCCAAATTTTATTTAGTGCACTTAACTCTAAACATGACCAACCTGAGTCTCAGTGGCTTAGATGGACCTCTGTTTATTTTGTCTCATGGGTCTGTAGACCCACAGTGGAGGAGGGGAAACCCAGAAGATTTTTTTACTTGCCTTGGGATCTCTCTCAAATTTGGCTCCAAGGCTACCTCACATTACCTTCAAGCCAAACTTGGAGGTGAGAAATTGTGCTTCTCACAAAGAGGAAAGAGAGAATAAATATTATTGTAAAAGAAAAAGAAAAAAGAAAAGAAAGGGGGTCAAGACCAGGCTATAGAAATCCAGAGACACCTGTCCTGAACAAGGGGGAGCCATGAACCCACAGACTGATAGCCGGGAAACCAGCATTGGACCGCTCAGACCCCCTGAACATGGGTCTCAGAAGGCCTGGGCAGTCGAAGGGACCTCTGACAGTGGAACCAGGATGTATCCCTGGTGCACAAAAGGACTTTGGGAGCATATTCTCCATGGAGGGATACTCCCTTAGCCTAGAGACAGGAGGGAAGGCCTAGTCCCTACTCCAAATGACTTGACAGATTTTGATGATCTGTCCCTGTGGAGTGGGGGAGGGAATGGGATGGGAGAGGGTGGGGAGACATGGGAGGGAGAGATATATGTATGTATGTATTATGTGTGTGTGTGTGTGTGTGTGTGTGTGTGTGTGTGTGTGTGTGTGTGTGTGTATGAAATCAGGTTTGATTTCCTCCTTACTTTTTGAGATAGGATCGCTCAGCAAACCTAGTCTATTTAGCTAGTCTGGTTGATCAGTGAGCTCAGGGTTATCTACCCATCTCATTCAACCCTGTCCTACTACTGGGCTTATTGTTGTTCAATGCCACATCTCAATTTTTGCCCCCCTGGCAATTCAAACTCAGAACTCCATGCTTGTACAAGCACTTTCCTCTCTAAGCTATTTCCCATGCCAATTTAATCTCTTCTGACTTGCAGGGCATACCTGGAGTACAATTCCAGTTCATGTAACTTAAGGCCTGAAAAGCACAAAAACACTGTCAAGTGGACAAGTCACCTGCAGAAATCTGGAGCAAGAGACTGGAACTGAGATAAAATTCAGTCAGTCTAAGGTCACAAGGGAAAAGCCATTTTGAAATTTTGGTTTTGAAACTGGTACATTCAAGTCACACATGTATCCTAGGTAAATTGGAACAGGCTCCCCCTAAGTTACAAATGCAGAAAAGCCCTAAGACCTTAACTTTCACTTGAGGTTGCCTCAAAAGCTTAGTGGAAGTCCAGCTAAGTACTGAAGGAGGACCATAACACAGAGCCAATCTGCTAAGGTTGGGGGAAGTGGTATTTCATTTTAGATTCTGTTGTCCTGAGAAATGTCTGTCAGAACAATAGATGGACATAGTTCAGGAAAGAGAATTCTGTAGCTATATACAATGAGTTTCTACCAAGAATTGGAAGAAGTCATTTAAACAAAGGGACATTTATAGTGTTCAGAAATAAAAAAAACGCAGCAAACTTTATGAGGAAGAAAAAAATCTGATTTCCATAGTCAGTGCATCATAATATTCTAATGTTTAGTTTTCAATAAGAAGCCAAAGCCTTACAAAGGAGAAGGCGAATACACTACATTAAAAAAACAAACAAACAAACAAACAAACAAAAAACAAACTGTCACTGACAAGGCTCTGATACTGGAATTCCAGGAAAAGTATTTTAATCTAATGGCTCAAATATGCTTTAAATGGAAAATTGAGAATTGTTCAAAGAGCTAAATATAAAAATAATAGCAATATAGACAAAAATCAAAACTAAACCAGAGAAACAATACTTGAATCAAAGTCAAAATATCAAAGAGAAAAAAGACTCCACAATAATAAAAATGAAACAAATAATTAATCCATGGGGGAAAACAATAACAGAAAAAGAGAATTCATGCTAGGGTTACAATGGTATGTCTGGAGAAGGCAGAAAGAGAATCAGCAAAATGGGAGGTTGATTAAGGAGCAGAAAGAAAAGGAAAAAGAGTTAAGAAAAACAGAACCTAGGGGACGGGTATGGCAACATTAAGGTGACTAACATTGATATCAGGGTTATAAAGGAAGAGAAGGAAGGAGTGTTCGAAGAAATAATGTCCCTGCATTTCATAATGAAGCAGATTATAACTAAATGGATGAAAGGCATGTCAAAAGAAAGATATACAAAAGCAAGGGAGAGGCAGCTTGGTAAGGACAAAAATGTGTTTTACAGCAGAATCCTCATAAATCACCCACAGGACCAAAGGCAACGTGGTAATTTAGAACACTGGGAGAAAATGCTAACTAAGGATTCATTTGGGGCAAAACTTTCCTTCAAGAATGAGTGGGAGATCAAGACATTGAAGAAAAATGGGAAAGGGGGATTTGGTTAGTACATTTAACCTGCAAGAAGTGCTAAAGGCCATGATTTCAGGGGACATAAAAGGACACAAAGCTGTACAGTACCCTGATGTCATATCAAGAATGAAGACCTTGGGGAAAGTTACCTTCATTGACAAATATCAAAGTTCACATTGCTGTGTTTTTGGTTTTTAAGTCTAGTTTTTGTAGTGATATTTTGTTTCTACTCTAACAAAGTTTGCCTGAAGATCAGAGGGTAAAGCTAACCACCAGTTAAACATAGAGGTCTGGACAGCTGTACAGACAAACAGGAAGTGATGTGGCTGGGTGTGTGAGTGAGTGAGTGAGTGAGTGAGTGAGTGAGTGAGTGAGTGAGTGAGTGAGAGTGTGTGTGTGTGTGTATGTGTATGTATATGTTATATGTATGTATGTGTATACGTATGTACATATGTATGTATATGGCAGGAGGAGACAGGAACTCAGTCTGTTTTCAGCTGGGAAGTTGAGGATTTAATCTGTGGCTGTAGTTCTCTCCTTTATCTCTGATCTTTGAAGCATTTGCCCTGATATCTGACACCAGGCTTTTATTATTGAGACCTATTAGAACTTGTGCTACAAGTTTTTAATTTCTACATGAAGTCAATCATTTTGATATGTATAAGATATAATTAAATGTGATAGGACACACAATGCACATAGATGTAACCTGTGATAACAAGATAAATAGTGGGGGATAGAGAAACATGTATAGGATCACAGTCTTTTTATGCTATTGAAAATAAGTTGCTGTCAATTCAAATTATGTTGCTATAAATATAGAATGTTAAATTTTAACCTTCATGTGGAAACCGTGTTCTGTATTTGTGACTTTCTACAATTATAGATCCAATCAACTTTGAATTAAAAATATTTAAAAACAATTGTCTATGCTGTACATGTACATACTCTTCTTGCAGCCTTGGTCTACAAACAATGCAGGGTAATATCTATATACTGAGCATTTATATTATACTAGGTATTACAAATAAGCCAGAGATGATTAGAACATACAGGAGGATATGCCTAGGTATAGTCAAATACTACAGCTTTTTATATAAGGGAACTGAACATATGAACATTTTGGTATCTGTGGGAGTACTGGCATCAAAACCTTCCATGTCCAAAGGTGCAAATCTATCTTCAAATACACACATACATACATATACAGACAAGGAAATGAGATTTTAATCCAGACTGGTTTATATAAAAAAGCTACTTAAACAGAGTCAGGAAGTGATGCTGGAAACGATGGACAATCAAACCATGAAACATAGGAAACAAAAATTTCAAAAGTGTGTCCATCCTTCTCAGTTATGAAATTCAGTATAAATCAAATGCCATAATCAAAGGGCAAAGCTTAGCAAATGGAGAAAATGACACAAGTATTTGCTCCTTATACAGGATTCGCTGTAGATATAACGACAATGTAGGTTGAAAGAAAAAGGATAGGATTCATTGAGAATACTGATCAGATGAGAACTAGAGTAGCTGTTACTATCAGACAAAATAGGCTGTAAGACAACAACTCTTGTAAAAGATAAAAGGAGTGATCTATTGAGAAGAGTCAACTCATCAAATTATATAATAATAATAAACTTATATGAAATAGAAATACAGATCACTCAATCTCAAGAGGAAAGTATTAATAGAATTGAAGGAAAAATATTTTACACTAGTAGCTGGAGATTTCAGTACATCTTCTTGAATAATTGCTAGAGCATCTAGCTAGGAGATGAATATGGAAAATGATTAAACTTCATTATAAACCAAACAGAACAGACATATATACAACACTCCAACCCCCAAAATAAAGTAGACATTCTTCTCAAAAATGCATGAGACATTTCCCAGCAAAACCATACGCTAGGCCACAAAACAAGTGTCAATAAGTTAAAAAAACACTCCAAAATCTTCACTTTTCTAACTGTAACAGAGTGAAGTTAAAAAAGGTTAATGGAGAAAAAATTACAAGAATTCAGAGACATGTGAAAATAAAACAACAGAGTAATAAGCAATAGGTAAAAGACAAAATCATAAAAGAAATCAGACAATATTTTAAGGTGCATGAACATGAAAATACAGTATGGAATCCAGGGCATGATGTGAGGTCGTGGACCACTAACTTTTATAGATGCTGATAGTAAGGGTTTCCAAATCAATAACCAAACTTTATGTTGTGAGATATTAGGAAATAATTTTTAGAGAAGATATGCAATAGAGAATATACAAAAACTTTTCTTTGGAAATATCAAATTTATCTTGTATATATGTGTGCATATGTGTTCATATGTATGTGCATGCCTATATATGTGTGGAGCCCAGAGGTAAATGCTGGGTGTTCTCCTCAATCATTACCTTTCTTACCCTAATTTTAATTCTATTTTTGTTGCTTGATTGATTTAGAGTGTGTGTGTGCGCGTGTGTGCGTGTGTGCGTGTGTGTGTGTTTAGGGCTGAATACTAGGGATAGGATACCCTATTGGGGGGGGGGTCTTCCCTTCAGAAGAGTGATTCTTTCATCTCTTAGCACCATTACCTGTATTGTTCAATTTAGTGGTGGGACCTTGTGACTTTCCCCCTCCCATGTTGAAATGCCAACTGTCATTCTCTTACTGGCCCAGAATTTAATAGATAGATTAGGCTGGCATTTCAGCAAGCCCTAGGGACCCTCTTGTCTTTATCTCCCAAGGTTGGGTTTACAAGTGTCTGGGGCCACACCTATCTTCTTTTAAACCTGTGTTCGCAGAATGAAAACTTTTGTCCACATGCTTGCATAACAAGCACTTTATCTCTTCAGCTAAAAAAAAACTTTAGACTTTAGATTGGTCAAGCAAAAAGAGAAGACACAAATGACTAAAATCAGAGATGAAAGTGTGGTTCTTTATAGAACTAATACTGCAGTGGAATACTAGATGTGATTATGTGTCAATAATCCAGGTAATAGAACAGATGCTGCCTAGGAACAAATAAATGGCTTCACTTTACCCAGAAGATGTAGACATTCTCAGCAGACCTGTAACAAGCAGAGATTGAACTAATAACCAAAACCTCATCAACAAGACAAGTACAGACACAGGGGGTTTCACTGGTGAACTCTTTAAAACATTTAAAACAGAACTGGGCTGGGGTGTGGCTCAGTGGAGTCCTTGGCTAGAATGTGAGAGGTCTTAGGCTTAGTCCCCAGTATAGAAAAAAATTAAGCACAAATCTTCCACATGATTATAAAACAGAAGATGGAGGAACACTTCCTTTCCCATTCTACAAGACCAGTATTACCAGTACCAAAGTCTGATGCAGGCACATAAAGAAAAAAATCATATACACACATCCTTTAGAAATATATCTAAATATAGATGCAGAATTATGAAAAGACAACAACAAACCAGTTTCAAAAGAGTATTAACGAGATCCTATGTCACAACCAAGTAGGATTTATCTGAGAAATGGTCAAGTTGTTCAACATAAGAAATATATCACATTAATTCAATGACGACAACACCACATAATTACCTCAAATGGTGTCAAACGACATTTAACAAAATCCAATGCCCACTTATGATAAAAAAGAACTTAGCAAACTAGTAATACATGGAAACTTACTTGAGTTGACAATGGTAATTTATAAAAGGAAAAAGAAAAAATATATAAACCTTACTTAATGGAGAAATAAGAAAGACTTCTCCCTTATCTATGCTGTCCTATCTTGAAAGTTCTGAATCTCATGTGAAAAACAATTTCCCAGTGTTCTTGCACAAAGTAAGGTTGCTGGCTTTCCTTACTGCTAATCAAAACTGTACTTTAAGAAAGAAAATGGAAAAGAGAGATGGAAGGAATGAAAGAGAGAAACAGAGGGCTGGTAAGATAAAGGCACTTGCTACAAAGCCTGATGACCTGAGGTCAGTCCCCGAGATCTACATGGCAGGACATACCTACTTCTAGAAGTTGTAAGAGGTTGACATATGAACAATGGTGCGCGCATGCGCGCGCGTGCACATACACACACACACACACACACACACACACACACACACACACACACACACGTCTTATTTACTGCCCCCATGAATAAATAAACATAACACAAAATTTAAAGGTTAAAAATAAATAAAAGGAAGAGATGGATGTCCTCAAGTTGGAAAGAGGCAATAAGATTACCCTTAAACTCTTCCAAAGGATCCAGTTTCCATTCCCAGCACCCCATATGGCAGCTCACAGCCATCTGTAACTCCACTTCTAGGGGAATCAACAGCCTCTTGTAGCATGCATGTGCCACACAGATTTTCATGCTGGCCTAATTTCCATCCATACACATAAAAATATATAATTCTTTCAAACATTTCAAATGGCAACATTCTATTTCAGATTGGCTTCATTATGTAAGATTCAAAATCTTTAAAACTCTTTAAACAACAACAACAAAATTACTCTTACTTGTAGATTATATGATGCCATGTATAGGAAATCTCCCAGAAACAAGAAAAAACAAACAAACAAACAAACAACAAAAAAAAAACCCATGTCTTGGAGATTCACATCCAGAACCCATGAAGACTTCAAAAAAGCTAGATACTCCAAGTCAATTAACCAAAATCAACTGTTGGGCAAATGAAGTGAGCATCAATTCCCCAAACCAGTAAAAATAGGCAATAAATATAGAAAAATGTATTCAACATCTTTACCGATGAGGGAATACAAATAAAATACACATTGAGATTCCATTTTTACCCCACTCAAAATAGTTATCATTAGGAAAATAAACCGCCCCAGTAACTAAGCTGCAGCCAATCAGCTGCCTCCTCGAGGCCCCTCTCTTCACGATGCTCCATTCCCCTGCCCACCTTCTCCTGCAGTCACCTTCTGCAAGCCATTTCCACCAAGGAAAAGGAATCATATCACATGTCTGCTATCCAGAACCTCCACTTTTTCAACCCTTTTGCTGATGCAAGTAAGAGTGAATTACAGTCTCATAAAATTCACATCCAAAGACAAGATGAAGATAAAGGCTACAATAAAATGTTAAAGCCAGAGAGATGGTCCCTTAGTTTCAGATTCCACTTAAAGCAAATAATTCTAATGATATTCTGTAAGTACTAAATTATATTATAAAATCATTTCAGAAACAAACCCTAAATTCAAATCAGCTGACCTAATAGCAAAGAAAGAAAATAAGACTTGCTAAGAACAATGTAATTGATCTCTTCTCCCTTGAAAGGATCCTCCAGTGTAAAATAAAAACAAATAAAACAAACAAGCAAAAAAAAAAAAAAAAAAGACTTGGCTTAGACTTTCCTATTCTGTCAATTTAAATTAAATCTACTTAACCACCCTCATGTTAACGAAAATCTCATATTTGCTGCTACCAAAGGAAAAAAACTTATAAATGTTTTTCTGGTTACTTTTACTAGTAAAGATCATCATTAGTCCATTCATTGATACAGATAATCTTTATCTAGTAGTGTTAGTGGGTAGCAGAAAAAAATTAAAAGGGAGCATTAAGACAAAAGCTGATAAAAGTCACTTTTAAGGTAGAGTAACTGCTTTCACTTTGTAGTGACACTGGTTACATTTTAAGAGTGTATACAAGAGCACCTCCAAATGGACGGAAAGGTGCATGCTGCTAAATGTGCTAAATGGGAGAGAGTTTCTTTTGATAACAAGAAACGTATTTTGTGGGTTTTACTAGAACTTTAGTATACAACACATATTCAGCAAATATTGTTGGGTAGTGATCAAATGTGACATTTGAAGTTTTCTAGAGAGATAAATAATACTGCATAGATTTATATGGCAAAATTGGCTCTCTGAATACATCTTTTTCTTTCAGAAGTTGCTATTTCTTGCAACAGCACTCATTAGATGAGTTTAAAACATACTAGATATATAGACATATAAATATTTCTTTTAGTTGCAGTTTACCATTTACAGCAGACAGGATTGGGAGCACACACTTATCACATGGCCATGGTCATAAGACTCTTTGATGAGATTGTGACCACTTCCTTTGCACACACACTTGTCCTTCTTCCTGAAGGTATCAACCTTAACCTTCCTCTCTGCTTGCCAGTGTTTTCTGCTCTGTGTCTGGGGTTAATCTATTCCTTCTAGCCAATATCATCTCGGTGTTGATCTCCCTTTAAAGCATATCTTACTATTTTAATACTTGGTAGCTGTTCAGATAAGTTTCAAGAATAATGGACTAAAAATACAATTATACACATTTCTGGGATGCAACGTAATGCTTAAATATATGTATGCAATGTATAATGATGATATCAGGGTAATTGGAAGATCTATCACCTCATAAATCTCATAAATAGCATTTATGTTTTGATACATATGTAATCTTCTCTAGGCATTATAAAACACACAATGTCAACTATAGTTACCTTAATGTGTTATACATTAGAAGTAATTCCTACTAATTGTATGGTGATACCTTATAAGCATTTTATCTCCATGCTTGTATTCCTATTCCTAGAATCTAGCAGCTATTATTATAGTTGCATGCACCTTACAGATATAACCAAACAGTACTTTTCACAATGACTTAAACTAATATGAAACACTTTATCTTTTGCTAGTAGGAGCTATAACACAATACTGGAGCATAAAATCAAATAGTCATGTGCATGCAAAAGAGTTACACAAACTTTTGTAAAGAATAATAAAAACAGCAACATACGGTGCAAGACACTCGGTGAGTGGTGTTTGCTTCCTTTACTTTGTGCAGGAGAATGTGGCTGAGGCACAGGAACCCTGGAAATGACAAAAAAATAAGATAACCACCAAATGTAAAAAAGAGACTTTGATGGGAAAAAAACCTAATTGAGTCTATTCAGAGTTTATTTTAATTCAATACATTTCTTAAAGTAATACATTAAATACACATACAATGATCAAATTTCCATACATAATATAGTTCCTAACACAGCAATGGAGTTTCATTTTATAAAAGAGATCATTTAACTTCATTATCACTCTTATCACAGGGATTTCAAAATAAGTTCTCATGTTTTCAACAGTTCTGTAAAACAACCTTTCTCATTCTACAACTTCACTTTCTAGTTTGTTGCTTAATAGTATTTCAGATCTGCATTTATTTTCTTCAGCAAGGAACAGATCTATGCCTCTTCTGCTCGATTAACTCTTGTTTGCCCTTTGAATTTTAACTCGGTTATTGTTTCCTATAGAATCTTCCCTGATTTTTAGTTAGGAATTACTTCTCCTTTTCTATGCTGAAATAATATAAGAACAAACAGAATAAAACAGTGTTGCTGGACGCTGTCCTCTCTGCACCACATGGCCATTGCCCTGGGATCAGCAGCTGGAATTGCTGAAAACAACACAAGATTGGGCTCATTGATGTTCCTTCATGGAGGGACAGGGCTGAAGGGGTCCTACCTCCCCCCCCCAAATTCTATAAGCAGTTAACAGTTGCTAGGAAAGGGGGAAGTTCAGTGATGTAGCTGATTATAAGTTCCCCATGTTCCAGTAAATGACTACTTACCTATGATCCTGAATAATCCTAATTAAACTCATTGATTCAACAAACTAGTCCTGGGAAGAATCATTAATCTGGGATAGATGTTTATCCTCCCAGAAAAAGTTCATCCAACACTTGGCACCTTAAAATTGAAAATGAGAAGTGCCATTGCATTTAGATAACAAGAGATGTTATCTAAAGAAAAAATGAATTTGTACTGGAATAGAGTGTTTGCCCAATCCAGTATGAATGGTGTACTTATAAAGAAGGGAAATATGGAGGCTGGAGAGGTGGTTCAGTGTTTTACAGCATTAGTTCTTGCAGAAGACCAGGGTTTGATTCTCAGCTCTTATATGCTGCCTCATAATCATCTGTAACTCCAGTTCCAGGGGATCTGGCCTCCATGAGCACCAGGTAAGCAAGTGGTATACATACATGCATACATACACACATACATGTAAAACACTCATAGGAAATATAGTAAATCTAATTAAAGTAAATCTTATTTTTTTAAAGGTGGAAAATGATGGAGAACTCTAGGTGAAAATGAATATATATATACATAATGCAAATGACTTACGGATTAGCACATGGGTCTTGAATAATCTTTCTTTTTGCGAAGAGATTAAAAACGATAGGTGCAAATTGAAAATATGGAGAACCCACTGGCCTGTCATCTTGTGGTCTTTTACTGCCTCTTTCATGATGATGAACTCTTTTAGCTACTTGAGAGGTTGAAGGCTGGCTATCATTCTAAAACCAATAGTTAGACAAAATGTTTTAAAACAAACTCACAAAATGATTTCTCTTCTGAAAAACTGACCTGACTTCCATACTTTGAAGAGTTGAGCAGGGTGTTTTAATCATATTACTTTTACAAAGTTGATTATATTTTATCTACTTAGTATTCATTTTAAGGAAGATAAATGTCTTCTTATTCTACTATAATTGATCAGATGGATTAAACAATTATTTCCACATACATAGTAATAATCCTAGACATAGTTTTTAAAAAGGTGAAATAACAGGGAAAATGAACTCTTGATGATATGAACATTCTGGTACCAGTCTTTTCGAGCAGACCATTTCTCTTATGAGAGTTATTGCTGTGTCTTACAGAACATGGGTAAAGCTACCATTACAGACACAGAATTAAAATATCCCTCATGGCAATTTTCCTGCTACTCTAGCCTAAAAAAAGTTAACACAACAATTACTCATATTTTCCACCTAGCCATTAAACACATACACAATAGACTTGAACTATTTAGAAAACAAAGATAGGATCTGATGCCTTAAAAGCAAAAGTGGCTTATCCCTCGCCCCAAAATGACAGAAAAAGGAAACAAAATAGGAATAAAAACTAAAATATTTTTCTCTCGGATTATAACTAAGAGTAAATTCATAGTACATATGGTCATTATGATCATTGTGCTGTTAGGGATGTACTAGGAATCCTCTTGCACCATACCCGGAATGTTTCTGATGCTGGAGCACTTTCAGCTGAATGGTTATGGGGGATGTACTTTATAGCAGTAATTATCCCCTGAATTGCAATGCGCTTTTGTTCCCTGTACTGCAAGTCTTCAATCACCTTCCTCACTTCACTTATAGCTGTCAAGAGTGACTCAGCTGCAAAAAAACAAGTCCCAAGAAATTGTAAGTTTGAAAGAGAAGATATGATTAACAAAAAATTAGATTTTCAATATAGCTTTACAATGTGAACCTGCCATATTAATTTAATTTTGTCAGATTTGTGCTTATATATTTGGTATCCTCTTAAGTATTTTTCATAAAATATGCAAAATATATTTATCAGTCCAACTGTGATATAGTTTTCTAGTCTGGTCTTTTTTTGTAACAGAAATTATGCATATTGATGATAATTTATAGATCACATTTCAAACTATAAATTATTGGTTAGTCACTGCCCAGAAAAACTCATTTTCATTATTTCAATCAGATACAACATATTGCTAACATATGTCACCCAAGAGGATAGCAACATATAGATATGTTTATTTTCTTCCAAACATGCAAAAATCTCCAGTTATAAAATGAACATACATCTTAAACATTTTAACTGCCATATATTAATTCTACTTAAAACTAAATTAATGTTAATCCTCTCACCACTAATTGATTTCCAAATTCAGCACCCCATTTACTCTTGTATCACTAACATCACATAGCCAGCAACATCTGGATATCAGATTGTATAGCACCTCATTTAGATAGCACTGTTCTTCCTATGCAATTTTATAGAAGTTGAGGTTTTCAATGTCAGTTGATCTTAATGACATTAATCAAGATACTATCCCCAAGTTAGTCTTCCATCTTCTACATTCTTTGTTCTTTAGTTTAATAACACAAAAACATTAACCCTTAGGAGATATAACATATATTTTATATCTACACTTGAACAAAATTATTGTCTCTAAGGTTTGATAGACATACGCTCACTCCTGCAAGAGAAGAGAATATACATGACTAACAGTAGCATTAAATAGAGGAACTGGGAATTATGGCAATACCTTTAATAAAGCGACTATACTTGGAAAATGTCTCTGGCACGGGTGGAAATGGGTAATATCCACCAATAACAGTGTTCTTCACTTCAGAATCAGCGTTTGTTTTAATCCACTGAATGAAATTTTTTACCTTTGTATCGTATGTATACGGATGGCCTCTATGACCTTCTTGCAAGAAGGGAAAAGTAAACAATAAAAAGAGAAATAAAAAGGTCACTGAAATACATTGGATGGACTTTTTTGTGAAAAAGTTAACAATGTAAAACAGACTCATTTTATGTAAAAACAGTTTTACTATATAGTATGTAGCAATTTTACTTATCTACTATGTAGCATTTATTTATCCAATGGCAGTAAATACATCCTAAGAAAGTCAGACCTGTCAGAGCTCAACTGGATTTAAAACTAAAACTGTATCTATGATAATAAGAATCACAGGAGTTAAACCCCTCAAACTCTATCCTAAATAGTTGGCATCCTCTGAAAAACTGTTTTTTTTTTCTGATAATGTAATAACTTGATAGAATGGTGTAATCTAAGAACTAAAATACACATGAACATAGGTTGGGGTTTAAATTCATGTTGTTAATGCAGACTTAAAAGTGCCATATTTAATAAGGCATTGTTAATATTTACAAAATATTGATGAAGACATATGACATACATTTCATAAAACTCAACAAATTTCTTAATTATCAGCATGGTAGCATTCTGGTAAATACCACATTCTATAATATTCTTTAAAAATTTTGATATTATTGGTTTTAAGTGGAAAATAATATACTGCTGTTCATCAGTATTTATGATTGACTGATTCTTCCCATGACCCTTGTGTACTTAAACAGATCTATAGATGTTCAAGTTCCTTGTATAATATGTCATTCTATATGGATATAATCAATGAACATCATCCTGGATAATTTTCATAAGCTTTGGACTACTTCTAATATCCAGAACACAAAGTATAGTTATATTGCTCAAGGAATAGTAACAAAAATGAAGTTTATACATTTTTTGGCATATATATACACATACATACATACATACATACATACATATTCCCCCAAATACTTGTGATATGATGTTGTCTGAGTTTAAGGATGTGTAACCCATATATATAGGGAGAGGTCACAGTTTATTTGTAGACAAATGAGACTTAGTCATATAAATTAAATGTGAGATTTGGGGGCCAAATTTTGACTCACATTTTTATTTGGTACAGTGTAAAAATAATGTCAACTGAACAATTCATTGATCTTTTGGCTAAGAACAAGTGTGAAAATCATGTTAACTCTACATTGTGGTACTGAGCCTAACAGTCTTCAATGTAGCAAGCAATTTTTCTATTTTCTATATAAAGTAGTAATCAAAGCTAATCAAATGACATAAATGCAATTTTCTAATGCACCATGAAATCATTTCCTACAAGCAGTAATATAGAAGTAATCTATTTCATAATCTGTTTATTAAAATATTCTACAGTCATAATGATGTCAAAATAAAGTTACCCTGAAATTTAATGTTATATGGTAGAAGTTAATGTATTCTAAATGGTTCTAGTGAAAAGACTGTATATTACATTTCCAATAAAGAAGATATAAAGCTACTCACCAGTAATAAACACTCGGCTCTCATTTGTAGTGGTGAGATAAAGCAGATTTGGTATTTGATGGTAATTCCTAATAACTTTCAACTGGGTACAAACAAAATACGTCACTGTAGAAAATGAAAAACATGTGTGAAATTGTTCTTGCATTTCAAAGAGGAGGATCTATCTATTGTAAATCTGCCCCCCCAGTCTTAACAAAGAGAACTTTTCTTAAGATGCCAATTCAGATTTACTAGTGTGGAGACCACCTGAGTGCTGTATTTCTATTAAGTTACTAGGTGTTCTTTTTCTGCCTGTCCTTTGATCAAATGGGGATCAGAAACTACCTAGTATGTCTTTTTTTTTTTGTTTTTTGTTTTGTCTTTTTTTAAACCAGGGGTCTTTCCTTTGTGAAGTACAAGGGTTGCATGTAAATAAAGCATGTTGCTTGTTGTATAAGAGTCATGCTGGCTGGGAACACCTATGAGAGAAGTTATTTTCTACTGGGAATGAAAACTTAGTGTCTGTGATACTTTCACTGATTTATTCAATACAACACTGAACCAGGGTTACTTGGATTCCTTCCACCAAAGAAGGATATGGAGTATTAATTTGTATTTGTTTACATGGATGATTTATATCTCAAATAGTTACCTTAATTAAACATTAAGACTCAATGATGGGATTTATATGACTTAATTAGTTTCTGCTCATCTTGCTAACTGACTTGATAGGTTATGAATGTGATTATAATGAGTTTATAATGTTTTCAGACCTTAACTACTTTAAAACCTATAATTTTAAAACTACCTAAAATGCCATTATTCTGTCCCTATGAACCTGCAATCCATACAAGCCAGGGTATCAAATAAGCAACCTTCATTCTCCCTTCTTCCCTCCAACTCCAAACCCCAAGACTTACCCCCAGCCATGTAGACCACCACCTCTTGTGGCCTCTCCTATCTGCATCATTCCCGGGTGTCTAAAGAAGATCCTGGCAGCTCATCCAGCTTTCCTCCCTCCTGTGGACCCTCTTAGTTTCCCCTACTACCCCATCTCCATCCCTAAGTGTAAGCTCCCAATACCTAGAAACACATTCTATCAGAACCTCCAGTGGCCATACTTGGTAGGCTCTCAGATGCACTCCCTACCAGGAAACCCACAGCAACCACACATTCTAAAGAACCAGAGAAGGCAACAGAAACAAAGGATCAAGACATCCACCCAACAAACATGAGACCATACCAGCATCTAAAATTATAAGCATCCCAAATCCAGATGCCTAGATACCAGTGTAAAACAATCAGTAACAGCCAGGAAGGACACTATGTCTCCACTAGAGCTCAACAACCCTACTATGGTAGGCCCTGAGAGATGCAATATAGCTAAAACACAAGACAAGAACTTCAAATTATCTATAATAAATGTGCTCAAGAACCTTAAATAGGATACAGATAAATCTATTAATGAATTCTATGAAAACACAGTGGAATGAAATAAAAAAAGTGTTCAAGTCATGAAAGTGGAAATGGAATAAAGAAAACACAAACTGAGGGAAAACTGGAAATAAATTTCATTAACCTAAACTTATTATGCACTTCAACTCACTATATGCTCAAATAATTTTGATTTCATAAACTAGGAAATAGTAAATAAACAAATGTAACTTCATGTAGTTATTGAAAAGGAGGTTTTTGTTTGAGAACAAAAAAATTTCTCCACAGCATAAGCATAAATTTATTTTCTATCTTTCCAATTGCTAATTCTTTCTTCTGTAATAATGAAAATATAGGCAATCCATTCAAGTTATAAGAATGGTTTTACATTTTAAAATTAAGCTTATTCTTTGCTAATTTCAAACTTGTATAAAATATATTCTGATCACTCTATCCCCACACCTTCTCTTTTCTAAATGCCAATAATTTCAACAAGAAAACAATTTCATTCACAACATCCTCAAATAGGAATCCCCTAGGAATACAGTTAAATAAAGAGGTGAAAAATTTATAATATAAACTACTAAACACTGAAGGAAGAAAAAGAAGATGCTAAGACTAAACAAATTAGCAGAATTAATATTGTGTAGAAGTCTGTAGTACCAATAGCAATCTACAAATTTAACATAATCCTGAGATTCTAATAGCATTCTTTATAGAGATAGGGAAAAACAATTGCAAAATTTGTCCAGAAGCATGAGAGACCCTGAAAGGCAAAGCAATCTGCAGCAAAGAAGTTATGCTAGAGGTACAACAATTTTAAACTATACTATTGACATAACAAAAACAGCATTATATTGGCCTATAGCAGGCACATAGATCAGCAGGATAGAAAAAAGACTAACACACAAATTTGTATGGATATAGATATCTGATTCTCAACATAAGCACAAAAATGTACATTACATTGAGATTCTATCTGAACCCCATTCTGAATTGCGATCTTCAAGAAATAAAAAAATATTAACTAATGTTGATGAGGATATAGGGAAAAAGAAACACACACTATTGGTGGCGATGTAGCCCTGTCACTCAGAAAATACATGTAGAGAGGTTCCTATGTGGTAAATCCACTTTATGTACACCATCTCAAAAAAAACAAACAAAAACAAAAACAAAAAAACAACCAACTAAACAAACAAACAAACCAAAAAACAACACAGAATAATTGGCATCCAAATAGGCACAGACAAAACCAAAGATAAGTTAGGAAGGATCAGTTGAATAGCTTCCATCACTAGGAATAGGGCATGCAATTACAGTTATCTGTCTGAAAGTGGAGTGTCCACTGGTGGATTGATAGTATGGCTATCTTCTCTCAAGTGGTATAGTATGATGTGCTTCCTTGGGGGCAGTTGAATGCTTGTCAAAATGGGCGAGTCCTCTGGGACTGTATTAAATGTTTCCTTTGTAAGAGTCATGGTGTCTCTTCACAGCAATAGAAACCCTAAGACAGCTGGCATGTTTTCCTTTGACTTTTTGAGAAAGAGTTTCATGTGGTATGCAGTTCAGGGTGGTCTTAAAGTCAATATATAACCAAATATGATCTTAATTTCTGATCCTCCTACCTGTACCTCACAAGTTCTTAGGCTACAGGCATTTACCACAACACTCAGAGGTTCAGTATTTATTACAGTGAGCAGAACGCATGCAGAAGGGAATAAAATTAGACCTGTTCTAAGGAACCTTTACTGGGAGGCAAAGAATCAGGGCCCATTGGAAGAACTAGATTGTGCAGAGGAATAGAGTGCCTGATCTTTAAAGGAAGGAAAAGTCCACAATTCAGCATAAAGATAGGACATGTATAAAATGTCCCAGTAATAAAACTACGACAATCCGGGAACAATCTGTCTTTATTTGAATGGGAAAAACTTCTATACAAAATATGAGAGTTTTTCCAATGTCTGTTTATAAAGTTGTAAGATAAGTAGGACCAGTCTGGGTGCCGTGGAAGCAGAGACCAAGCAATGTAATTATTCCTCCCCACTTGAGACAAAGACCACTTAATGTGAGAGAAATCACTATCCTTTCCTTATAGACCTGTTTATAAGAGTCATTAGGGACGTGGTTATGAAGGTTAATCTGCTGTCTTGTTTTGTGTTTTTATTGCTATGAAGAGACATCATGACCAAGGAAACGCCTTTTTTGGGGGGGTGTTTGTTGAGACAGGGGTTCTCTGTGTAACTTTGGAGTCTGTCCTGGAATTTGTTTTGTAGGTCAGGCTAGTCTCAAAGTCACATAGATCCAACTGCCTCTGCCTCCCGAGTGCTAGGATTGAAGGCTTGTGCCACTACCAACTGGTCCACCATGGTAACTCTTACAAAGAAAACATTTAATTGGGGTGGTAAACTTACAGTTTCAGAGGTACAGCATGGTATCATCAGAATGGAGAGAATGGAAGTGTGCAGGCAGATGTGTTGCTGGAGCTAAGAGTGCTACATCTAGATTCACAGACAACGGGAAGTAGACTGATTGTCACATTGAAGGAAATTTGAGAAAAAGAGACCTCAATGTCCACCCCCACAGTGACACACTTCCTCCACCAAGGCTACACCTTTTAATAGTGCCACTCCCTTTAGGGGCCATTTTCTTTCAAATCACCACTGGTGCCTATGGATACAACACAGAAAAGATAGAAATGGAAAGTTGGGCATGTGAGGGACAGTGTTTTGGTGCTCAGTTTACCAGGCTGGGTGAGACTATGTTCACAGCAGGGTTCAGAAGAAAGTTACTCCATCACAGAACTAGGAAAGTAAAAGGCTCACTGACATCCATGGTATAAGGTGATCTGCTGAACCTGAATGATTTAGACCACCATGCAAACTGGGGTTATAAAATGTGACAGCAATCAAGATGGAATGAATAAAAGAAGCAACAGACGATAGGGCTTGCCTGAATCACTCAAAACCCTATTAAAATAAATTCAGAATGGATCAATGCCCTTAAAATAAGTGCTGAAACTCTGACTAGTAAAGAAGAATACTTTAAGATGTAGGTACATGCAACTGCTTCTGAATGGGAGCCCAACAGCTTCGCAAATAATATCTAGAATTGGCAAAGAAGATTAAATCCTGTTTAAAAGCTTCTGCTCAGCTAAGAAAACAGAATAAAGAGACAATTAAAAATCAAAGAAAGGGAGCACATTCCCCATGGAGGGATACTCCCTTAGCCTAGAGGCAAGAGGGAGGGCCTAGACCCTACTCCAAATGACTTGACAGGTTTTTGACTCCTGGAAGGTATCACCCTCCCTGTGGAGTGTGTGGGGGATGGGATGGGAGGGGGTTGGGGGCATGGGAGGGAGGAAGGGAGAGACAACAAAGATAGATATGTAAAATAAGAATATATATATATTATATATATGAAAATAATCAAAGAAAATCTTTGCCAGCTACTTTTCTGACACAGAATTATTATATATTCGAATATATGAAGAAATAAAAAAACCCTACATGTCAAAAAGAACAAATAATCTGATCAATAAAATGGTAAATAAACTGAAACTACACTTCTCAAAAGAAGTACACATGGGGACTTGGGATGCAACTCAGCTGGTAAAGTGCTTGTCCAGTATTCAGAAAGCCCTGGGTTTGATCTCCTGCACCATAGAAACTGGGATACACAAAACTCTTTTTAAAAAGAAAAAACCTACAAACGGTTAATAATCACACACGAAAATATTAAACATTCTTAATTATCCGGAAAATGCCATTATAAAACTACATTGATATCCCATCTCAGCCCAGTCAGAGTGTTAACAATCAAAAAGCATCAAATGCTGGCAAGGGTGTGGAGCAAATGCAAATTGTAAACACTCCTGGTCAGAATGTAATTATTCCAAAAACTATGGAAGTCAGTATAAAGGTTCCTCAAAATTCTGAAACAGAGCTACCTATGGTACAGTCATAAAACTACTAGCTTTTCATTTGAAGGAATCAAAGGCAACATACAACAGATGCCTGAATATCCATGCTTACTACTGTAGCATCCACAATAGCCAAGATATATAGAATTAGCCTAGGCACCCATTAATGGGCCAAGTGTAAGAAATTATACATATATATATATATGTGTGTGTGTGTGTGTATAATTCATATATATATATATGTATAATTTCATCAGTCATAAAAAATCATTCTTTTCAGAAAAGTGGATAGAATTAGAGATCACCACATTAAGCTAAATAAGCCAGATGCAGAAAGGCATGAATCAAATTTTTCTGTCACTGGCAGAATCTATATTTTAATGCAGGAAGGGTACAATTTGGGAAAAAGTAAGAGGAACAGTGGGTCATGTGATGGGAATAAGGGAGTAGTGCACTTTAAATCCTAAGATAACTCCTGAATAGACAAGTGATTAATATAGACTATTAAATATATCAATATGAGAAAGGTTTGAAATGTTTTTTAGATCATTTGTATTTCTATGTCACTGTCATGCAACTTCTCTATATCAGCTCACTCTCCTTTAAAAACAACAAATATATTCTTTCAGGTATATGAGAATTTTGCCTGCATGTATTTTTATGCACTATGTGCACGCCTAGTGCCCACAGGAATCAGAAGAGCATCAAGTAACCTAGAACTGGAACTATAGATGATTGGGAGCCACCATGAGTGTGCTGAGGTCCTCGCAAGAGCAGCAAGTGCTTTTAACCACTGAGTTATCACTCCAGCCACCATTTTTACTATTTTTAAGTTCTTACTGCTATTTCCAACAAGAAAACGATAAAAAGATTGAGTACTTGGGGAAATATTTTCAAAGACTTCTGGCTGAGATGTAGAAAACAGCTGCACTATAAATGGTTGCTCTGAAGTCCCATCAGCTATGTGAATCCAGCGATATGACCAAAAATCTTCACCATGATCTATGTGGATATAACAGCAAAATAAATGAAGGTCATTGTATGCATATGAACACAAGACTCTTCACACTGAAACACTCACTAACACTTTCAAATTTAAAAGTTCACCTTTCTTTTTTGACCGCTGCACCCTTCCCACAAAGGATAACACACCAATTACATCACAGATGGCTTTTTCTGGCAGACCATCTAGCTCTGATCTGAAAAAATATAATTGTTAAATAGGTGTTATATCTTTAAACAGTGACAAAACAATAACTATCTGAAAAATTGATACGCTTGATTTAGGATACATCTGAATAAGATATAATTCATTACATTTTGGTTACTAACATTTAAAGAATAATATTTAAGAGATTTTACAAGAAACTATTTTACCTTGTAGTAAATCGGTTAACTAGTTTTGGTAATTTCCATTCTGATTTCAATTGCTTTTCCGGAATGATAACTATATTATTTGGCGGATTTCGAAGATTCAGGCAGACTTCTGAAAAATCAAAATATATTACTTTAATATATCATTTTCTATATTAAGGAATATGCATATGCATAAATTACAAAAAAATCATCAATTAAACACTTTTTAAAGTTTTGTTTGAGACAGGTTTCACTGTGTATGTCTGACTTCTCAGAAACTTGCTCTGTAAACCAGGCTGGCCTCAAACTCAGAGAAATCCTCCTGCCTCTGCCTCTCAAGTGCTGGGATTAAAGGTGTGAGCTATCATATCCAGTTTTGACTGAACACTTTTGTCGTCACTATTAAACCCAGTGTCAGTGATCTGGCACCTGCTTGTAATATTGATTTCCCTCCCCGACAAAGTGCAACCATATCTTTTGTTTTGTGTAGTAATGTCGTCTCCCATTCTCGGCAATCATTATTTTCCTATAACTCGCCATCTAAGAGATTTTACCTATCCATTCTGGCATGTCAACTGGTGTTATTACTATGCAGGTCTTATATAGGTGACTATAATTGTGTTGTATATCTAAATTATCAATTATCTCCATATTTTTGAACTTATAGGAGTTGTTACAAATATTTTTGTATGTAGTTTTTGGGGGGAAGGTTGGAGACAGAGGTTTCTCTGTACTGATTTAGAGCCTGTACTGGAACTAGCTCTGTAGACCAGGCTGTCCTCGAACTCACAGAGATCAGCCTGCCTTTGCCTCCTGAGTGGGGAGATTAAAGGCATGCACCACCAATACCTGGCTTTTTGTATGTATTCTTATGCAAGCAGGTAAGATTTTTTGTTAACATACTATAGGAAATCCTAAATTATACTGTTTATAAACATTTGACTACATGGAACAGATTTCTTACAGCTCCAAAATACCATGATTCCTAATCAAATACACTTCTTTCAACTAAAAACACTTAGCACAATCATTTTACTACACATTATGCAATGTAGTCTAGAAATCTCCAGACCTCAAAAGCATTTATTATTTGGCTATCTAATGAATATTACATTTGGAAAAGAGGGCAGAACAGCAATATATAAAGCCATATATTACCAGTAGGAAATCCTTAGTTTTTAAAAAAGATTTATTTACATTTATTATATATACAGCCTTTTGCCTGCATGTATTCCCGCACACCTAGTTCCAGTGGATTATATCCACAACAAAACCCATGCTCTGAAGGCTTAGGGAACTGTGAGGAAGAGGGACACAAGCAGCTTGTAAGGCCTGGAGAACCAGGAGGCCTACTGTTCAATAGTATCTTCCAGACATGGCAGAGATGCTCTAAATATGAGCTCTCAACAACATAGTTGCCCAAAGAAGACATGAAACAACACCTGTTGACATGCCAACATATATGGGGTACATTTTCAAGATCCCCACCTCTAATTAAAAATCTAAAGGCAATAAATGACTGCTAAGTCATTTTCTGTAGCTTTCTGATAGGTTATCTCATCTTAACTAGTCAGCCCTAAACCCATATACATACAAGCAACAGTAAATGGAAATACACACATGTACTATAATTGTTAAATACATATGTATGTATTTATTATTATGTATAAGTGTGCATAACAATAATAGTGGATAAGGGTCATGAAGTTGAGAAAGAGGAGACAGGATGAGCTGGAGGAAGGGAAGAGAGAGGTATGTATAGTAGTCAAGCATTAGATTCTCAAAAATTACTCTCAAAAAATAACTATAAAAACTGTAATTTAGTACAAGGAATTCTGGGCTAGTATCAAGAGATTTTGGTAATTTATTATTGTCACAAACACACTTACCATAGCCGACTAAGAATACCCCATTCCTTACTAAAGCAATTTTGTCACTTGGATATGTGAAATATGAAATATAATTATGAAATATAATTTATAATTTCCTAGTTGTAATAGTGTATGCTGTCAATTATTAACAGTTTCTTCTGGCAAACTTTTGCTGTATTTCCACAGGTAATCCCCAATATATCTAAAAATTTATTTCTTATCTTTCCTATGATAATTATTTAGTGATATAAAGGATTAAATACCTTAACTATTTTGGTAATAATTTCTTCCTATCAAGAGTTAAACAATGTTTGCAAAATGGTTAATATTTTAAGAAAGAATCATGGGGTTGTTCCAAATAGACTCATGTTTTAGGAAGCAATTAACATATGTTACCTTTCTTTGAATAAGCTTAATGAATTAGTTGAGAAATTGAGACACAGAAATACAAGTTCAGAAAAATTGTTATAAGCTACCAATAATACTTAAAATTTGATTGAGGTTACACAAAATTCTGAAAAAAAGACTAAATCTCAAAAAATACCTGCATATCTAATAATTATAAAATTTACTAAATGAATACCTCTAAAATATTTTGGAAAACTGGTTATCAAAACTTTGATTACAATACTAACTCAAAATATATCTTTGCTGAGATCCATAGCACACATATGTAATCCCAGCACTTGGGAAGCTGAAGCAGTTGGATTGAAATGTTTCATGCCAGGATGGCCTACCCAGTAATTTCCATGAGAACTTGAGATTCAGAGTTAGACCTTGTTTTAAACAATAATAAAAGTCCTTCAAGATTATAGCAATTGACATTTGAATATTCATGAAAGGTTACATAATGTGTTTAATTTGTTTCATAATTTTTATAATTGTACTGTGATTGGACAATAAAATGTTTTTTGGGATTTTTTTTATTTTTTTGAAACAAGAACTTGCCACTGAGCAAGGCTGACCTTGAACATGTACTCCTGCTTTATCATCGCAAGAGCATGCAGTAGCACAGATGGCTACAATATTCTTGATCTTCAAAAATACATATTGATTATTAATATATGGTTAAGGACAAAAAGCCATGCAATAATGTATGATGGTTGTTACTGACTCCAAATGGAAGTGTGTGTATGTATATAGAGAAAAATTAAATAGCAAAAACAAAACTCAAAATTATTTGATTAGTTAAGGTGCTGTGGGAATTCTTTATAATATTCATTCAACTATAATGTAATTTTGAAGTTATTTCAAAGTGAGAAGTTTTAACTTCACATGTGCAAAAACTACATGGTCTTTCCTTCAGTTTTGTTTCAGGTAATACAGTTACAAAAATCTAATTTATGGATAATAAACTTCAAATACATTTGTATTTTGTATGCTTTCCTTAGATAAATACTGCCCCAGTGTTTGGTGTTTGCTTGAAATGTTTATTCATCTTACATATGCATCTGTATTTATAAAAATAAAAACTATTTAGTTAATTTATATATTGTATATTATACATTTTGTAAAGTCTTATACCATCTGCTTTATGTCATTTCACAGTACCATTCATACTTTCTAGATTTATGTCATTATCTATTATATAAAAAAGTAATGGCATTACATGATAAAGTTAACACGAGTTAGCAAGATGGCTCAATGTGTTTCAGTGTTAAAAGCACTTTCTGTATAAACCTAATGATTTAAGTTTGATCCTCAGATAACAAGGTGGATGAAATGAAAAGACTCCCAAAGCTGTCCTCTGACTTTTATAAACACACACACACACACACACACACACACACACACACACACACACACATACACAATGATAAAAATATTTTTAACTTAATAAAAATACTTCCAGTATAGTATTTCATAGTAACTATAAAATATACTCAAGTGATTAATTAATTACACACTAAAAAATGAACAAAACCAAATTTAAGCATATCCCAATTGGAGCTCATTCTTTGGTTAACAATAAGTGTCTCAGATAATCTTTCTTAATAAATGCACTAATAAATTAATCTGTTCATTAATATAGTGAGTGCTTGAATTTTTGTAAAGGAATTTAAGTGTGTCCGTTTCTAATAGCTTTAATAATGTTTACAGATTTTTGCCTGATAGTACACTCTGCAAATTCATTACAGCAAGATAGCTATGCTAGAAGAATTAATTGAATACTTAACCCATTGTAGAAATTAGTTTCATGTGTGGATCCACAGGCTCAGGCTGTCTTCTGAATGGGTGGCTCTTCTTCACAGAATAATTTTGAAGCAGAAGAATCAAGCCCACTCTCAAACTTTTATACCACTCTGGACACAAATCATTCCACATAATCACTGACACCATGCCTGAACTGTCAGCAACTTCCAAATAGGTCTAGAAGAGTGAAGGTGTATACACATTTACTATTTTTATCTATATGGGTGACACGCACGGTCGTATCTGTGAAAATTTATACTGACAGAAAAATAACACTTAACATTTATTTTTTATTCATAACAACTCAGCTGTTAACTCTGCTGAGATTGCTAAGTGAAGATGGCTACAAGATACTGGAAGTCAGTCAAACAGCACTGACTTACTGTGTGATGATTAACTTCAAAGGCACACAGCAAATCTTAGTTATGTTTTTTTTTTGCCCATAATGCTTAACCCAGTATCATACACAGAGTACACAATATAGTCATCAAGAGAATATGTCTCAAATTGTGAAGACATTTATAGCCTTCTTCATCATTTGCATGACTGAAGGACATATAGCACTTTAGACAGACTTTGAGTAAACATAATAAATCAATGCTCTGATGACATTAATTTACTTATACTGATATTTTACAATTCGCTATAAATAGCATGAGAATTATTTGTTATACTATTTGACAGAAGGCAATACTGATGTCAACATCATTATTGTTTAATCTAGGTATGGTTGAACAAATATTTTGCAACATAAAGTATGTTCTCCATTTAAAAAATAAAAATGGACAACATTGGTTACATGTAAAGAACAGTATCCAAAATTTTCTCTAGCTCAAATTTTAATTTATTTTCAAATAATACATTCCAAGATCCCGTTTCTTAACAATGACAATAAACTTTGGCAATTCATTCCTTCAACAAATAAACATGCATCAAGTCCATATTATCCTCTAGATACTGTGTTAGGCATTGAGTAAAATGAATAGCTAAATCAGACACTATCCCTAATAATAGGTAAAATGGAGGACTTGGTATGTGCCTAAAACAAATCATTTACCTGTATTAAGAAATTTTATCTTCATATCACCTTTGTAAGATATTTATAATCAGAACCTCCATTTCGCTGATTAGAAAACTGAGGCTTTAAGAAGACAAATAACTAATGCCATAAAAGCCTGAATCAGCTAATACTAGAAACCAGTTTATGTTATTATAAAGCTATATGACATATGCAATTGCTTGCAATATAACACATATACATATTGTGTAGTACATGATAGATGTGTATATATAGGATTCAGATATAAAATTTTATGTATGATATTTACAACCAAGAAAGAAAATAATACCATTTTAACAGTAGATATACTCAGTGGTAAAATTTTGGACTATTAGTCTCTTAATATATCTTTCTATCTTTTCTCTTAATTCCCTTCAAAAGTACACATGACTTTCACAAACCACAGTTAATAAAACACCTAAACTAGCTCTTGATACATGAGAAACTATGTTGGAATATTAAGTTTATTTTTTAAAAAGCCGAGCTTAAATATCAAGATAATTGATATATTCTATATGAATACAGAAAGCAGTATCTGGCACAGAGAAATTGAGAAACAAATGGAAGGCAAGAAAGAGAAAACATCTTCAAAATGCTCACCTGAAGAGAGAGAAATGGCCCAGGGATATTTCTAAATTTACTAAATTGTTTTCCTTTTAAAATTTTTGACTAGTCACTAGAACCTACTTACATGCTAGTGCATAAAGCACAGAGAAGAAGATTAAAATCAAGGAAAAAAGTATGAAAGAGACAATCTAGATCCAAATCTAAAGAGCATAATTACCTGTTTCATACTTAGAAGATTTTTTCCCTTTGAAATACATTTTGCGGTGCTAGGAACTAAAATGAACCCATGGCCTTGCATATTATAGGCAAGTGCTCTAGCACCGAGTTACATTCCAAACACCAAAGAATTTTTAATAGAAAAATTACAGAAAAAAATATTTTGGCTTTCTACCCCCTATCTCCTAAAAGAATTTCAATGAAATGATTCATAATGATTTCTGCTATACTCATAGATCAGTGCTTAGCCCATTTGACATCAGAGAGTCATCCTCCAGCAACTGATGGGAGCAGATGCCAAGACCCATAGCTAAACAATAGTCAGAACCAGGGGGAACCCCACAGAAGGTGGGGGATGAAGGATTGTAGGAGACAGAGGAGTCCAGGACACCATGTGAACCCAGCCCACAGAATCAACTAAGCAGGACTCATGGGGGCTCACAGTAACTGAAGCAGTAATCACAGAGCCTTCATGTCTCTGAGCTAGGTCCTCTGCATATACACTATGGTTATGTAGCCAGATGTTCTTGTGGGACCCCTAACAGTGGAAGTTGGGTGGTCTGACTCTTTTGCCAGATCTTGGAAACTTTTTCTTTCTACTGGGTTGCCTTGCCCAGCCTTGTTATGAGGGTTTATGCCTAGTCTTATTGTAACTTACTAGGCTATGTTTGGGCTGATATCTCTGGGAAGCCTGCTCTTTCTTTCCTTTCTTTCTTTCTTTCTTTCTTTTTTGATGGGAAATAGGAGAAGTGGATCTTGGGGAGAGAAAAAGTTGAGGGGGGCTGAGAAGAGTGGAGCAAGGGGAAACTGCAGTCACGATGTAATGTATGAGAGAAGAAAAGTAAAAAGTCTGCATGCAGTTAAATTAAACTGAACTAGTGAAATGCTATATAAACAAATACATTTTTCCAATAGAGACTTAAGTGCTCATGTTATCCATAAATTTAAATTAACACATATTATGTAAGCACCACTTGTACCTGATATGGCTCAATCGTCTTTTTATGGGGTTTCCCATAGTATCTCAATTTTGACTTATGCAGGATCCTCACAAGCAAGGCAGGAAAATTCTTTCTGCTATTCCAGGTCATTTCAAGATGAGAGAGTGTGATTATTTTGATGTCTAGAATATAAAAAGATAAAATTGTATTTATTGTGTCTTCTTAGTTACAAAGATCCATTTTAATGTTAACAATGGTAGCCAGACCATAGCTAATGCAGCTCCTTCATGTAAGCTAGGTCTTTTTAAAAAATTTTAAATTAAAGCTGAGTGGTGGTGGTGGCACATGCCTTTAATCCCAGCACTCAGGAGGCAGAGGCAGAGGCAGAGGCAGAGGCAGAGGCAGAGGCAGAGGCAGAGGCAGAGGCAGGCAGAGCTCTGAGAGTTCGAGGCCAGCCTGGTTTTCAGGACAAGCTCCAAACCTACAGATAAATCCTGTCCCGAAAAGCAAAATAAATAAATAAATAAATAAATAAATAAATAAATAAATAAATAAATAAAAAAAAATTTAAATTAGAGTCTGTCTATGTAGTCCTCCCATATAAATTATATTATACAAAGAACAACAAAACTATTGGACTTACCACATGGAATTAGATAAATAATTAAAGTAAAACAGTGTTTCCTTTAATTTACCTTCTATCACATTAAACAATTTCATTATATTATGCAAATCTTGGATCTAAATTAATCTCTCACTATTTTCCTCCAGTCCATTTTTCTCTTAATCAATACACTTATTTATCTTACTAAAAGTCAGGGCACTGGGCATGCAATGATTCCATTGGTGAAATGCTTGCCTTACAAGTGCAAGGACCTCAGCTCAGTCACTAAAACCCATGTAAAAATGCCAGCCATACATTTGTAATCCCAGCACAGGGAAGGTGGAGGAAAGAGGTTTCCTGAGGCTCACAGGTCAGCCAATCTAGATGAATTATTGAGCTGAAAGTCAACAAGAGGCACTGTCTTCAAGGAGGTAGATAGTCTTCCTGAGGATGAATGAAAATGGAAAACAAGGACTCCACATACAGGTCAAGGTACATATAAGCCTACAAGCCTGCATTTACATACAAAGCATGCGAATGCATGAACACACACACACACACGCATGCACACATGCACATGTATTTTTTATTTACTCAGTCTGGGCTGAACTGGAACTCATGATACTCCTGTCTCATCAAAACAGGTACTGGGGATGCACGCATGCACCACTCACTGCAGGTTAGAGAATTGTTTCTGACACTTCCATATTGTCCTCACTTCTGCTTCATGTGTACAGGTTCCACCTTCTGTTTTCTCACTTGTTCCTCTATTTCGGTAATGTATTATTCTTATATGTGTAAGTGACTTTCTTCTTCCCCTCTCCAAATTTTGCACAAGGGGGAATTCTCAGCAATGCCCCTAACTACCCCAATGAAACCAATCCCTTATGTATTGCCCACCCACTCTGCTTTCCTATACAGTACTTATTATTTGCTCATACAACGTATCATTTATTTTGAAACATCTTAATCTCTAGGTCTGAAGGAGAACAAAAACTGTTTAAAGGCTGTTCATCACCCTTAAGGATTAAATTGTAAATCTGATTTCAGTATTCTATCATTAAAGGGTGTTCTATCTCCAGTTCTCTCTACATTTTGTTTTCATAGCCCACAATATCAATAAAATTAAAAAAACCTAAATTTGTATCAGAAACTCAATGTATTATACATATATAACATATTTGTTGAAATATACTCCATTTCCATTTATAGAATGCATTTGCTAATCATTATTTTAGCAAGAAAGTAACACTTATAATTTATTTTTAATAATTTCAAATGTTTTAATTATTCCTATAACTCATAGAAACCAAATTTGAAGTATATTAAAAGCATTATGGATAGTTTTACTTGCAAATTCTCAAAATATATTACTAGCACAGACTTAGAGGCCCTAACAGCTGATATGTTGTAATTAAGCAATTTCCTTTTCAATATAGTTAAATTACAGAAAAGTTTTGAATTATCTATACTGAACATGGAGCACTCTTGAGTAAGGCAGACGCAGTTCCTTTATATATCTGCTGAAATGATAGACATCACTTGGCCACTTCATAGCTTTCCAAGAGTGTGTTTTTAACTTAAAAACTTTATAGAATATAGATAATTCTAAAATCTAAATTGCAGATAATGAGTTACTGTGTAAGTTCAATGTAATTCATATGCTTCATTATCAAAAAAGAATGAAAAGAACTTAGATCCTCAATGCAAAATTTAGCAATAAACAATGGAATGGTTATTTTAAAATTTTAAGTCTTAAGACCTTTGAACATTCTTAAAAATTAGTAAATATCTTTTTATGGGGGGGGAGGTTATTTGAGACAGGGTTTCTCTATGCATTCCTGCCTGTCCTGGAACTCACTACCAGGCTGGCTTCAAACTCAGAGATCCATTTGCCTGTGTCTCCTGAGGGCTCAGACCAAAGGTATGAGCCACCATGCTCAAAAGATATAAAACACCTAGAAGAGTTTTTGTTTTATGTGGGTTAGACTAATTTGTTGATATTTACATTATACACTTAAAAATGCAGAAACCATCAACGAATTTAATAATAAACCTAAACATATTACTACAAACAACATTCTTTTGAAAAAATTACTATTTTTTAAATAAAATCAGGACTTAGCTTAGCTTGCAGGGTACTGGCCTACTATGCATGAAGCCATGAGTTCAATCCTCACTACTGACAAAAAGAAAAAAAAAAAACAACATTTGGAAGGGCTGAGGATTTAGCTCAGTGCTACAACACTTTCTTAGAATGCATTACAGCCCTACATTCAACCCCCAATATCTATCACACACACACACACACACACACACACACACACACACACACACACACACACACACACATATGCAGTGAGAAAGTGAGACTGTTTTACATTATTATGAATCACTTTAGCTTAATAGGAAATAGCTTCTTGGGGCTGCAGTGACGGCTCATCAGTTAAAATCACTGGTTACTTTTTCAGCATACCAAAGTTTGATTCCTATCACCCAGCAGCAGCTCCCAACTATTTGTAATTTCAATTCCATGGGATCTATCACCTTCTGGCTTCTGTGGGCACTAAACAATCATGTGTTACACATATACATATGTAATCAAAATATGTATATGCGTAATAATATTTGAGTTTGACCTCTGGACTGCACAGTTATACACACACATGTTCAGAAGACCACCACCTACATGCTCATATGTCCTCGCATACATGAATCTTAACAGTATCTGTCTTAGAAAATACAAATATGGTACAAAACTGAAATGAAAGATAGGGAAAAAATACATTTGTTCAGTGAACTTAAAAAGTGTTGTTTCTTCCAGGAATCCACAAGGAGCCTGCATGGGGCAGTCCTAGACCCTCTCATTGTGTGTGACAGTTGTAAAGCTTGGTCTTTGTAAAGCAATGAGATCAGGACTTGTCCCTGGCACTTAGCTGATTTGGGGGAACATGTGCCCCATGCTGGATTATCTTGTCCAGCCTTGATGCAGGGGGAGGAGCTAGGTCCTACCTCAATTTGTGCCATGCTATGTTCAAGTCCATGGGAGGCCTGCCCCTTTCTGAATGGAGACAGGAGGAGTGGGTGGGGAGGGGGGTTGATGGGAATTAGGGGGTGTGTTTGAGGAGAGGAGGAAGGGAGAAACTGTGGTCAGTATATAAAATAAATGAAAATATTAATTAAATAAAATTAAAAATGAAAGCATGGTCTCTAATGGATCTGCATCACTACCAGGTAACTTGATAAAAATGCAAATTTGTGGGACTCTATTGCAACCCTAATGAATCAGAAACTTATGGTGAGACTCAGAAAACTGTATTTTAAAACACATTTGAGGGGCTAGAAAGAGATCACTCGGGAAATTGCGTGTCTTACAAACATGAGGACTCATGTTAGACTCAAAGAACTACCTCCCCACCCCCCGCAAAAAAAAAAAAAAAAGTAAAAGAAAAGAAAAAAAACTATATAGCCTTGTATTTTCAGCACAGAGGAGACAGACACAGTGAGATCTCTTAGTCTTGCTGGGTGGCTAGCCTACTCATCAAGTCAGAAGCCAGTGAGATATTGTCTCAAAAATAACATAGTTGATGACACTTAAAGAATGAAATTGCAGATTGTCCTCCAAAAACACATGAGCAACTGTATCAACACAAATGCACACACCTTTGAGGTACACTATTCACATTTATAAGTTTTACCCTAAATGCCTCCAAAATGTTGGAAGGGCTGAGAATTTAGCTCAGTGGTACAGCACTTTCTTTATCAGAGCAAAGAATAGAATTTGAGGCAACAAGAAATAGACAGGAAAATTATCACTCTGATAGGATAACATTCACCCATAAGATATTAACCAGTTAATACTGTTGATAATACAGTTAATAATATGTGAACATGTATTGTGGGCAGAGGAGGACACTGGGAGTCCAGCTTTGTCACTCTGTCTTACCCCTTTAACACAGGGAGGGTCTCTCACTCCTGTCACAAACACCATAGTACCAAGCTTTTTATTTAATAGGGATGCTAGGATGTAAAGTCAGGTCTCACGCTTGCAAAGTATGAGCCTGACTGCACTCCTGCTCTTACCCACTAAGCCAGCTCTCCAGCCTTTAATTCTTAAAGAGTAAAATGTGCCTTAGAAACTACCAATACATCCAGGGCTGATGATGCAGGCCTATAATCTTGTTACTTGAGAGTCTGGGGCAGGAAGATGGCCTGCTTGGGTTACAAAGTAAGTTGAAGGCTAATTTAAGCAGCTAAGCCAGACCCTGTTTGAAAATAAATAAATAAGAACTAAAGATATACCTCAGTAGTTCTTGCAGAGCATGGGCAAGGTTCAAGTTCAATCTCTAGCAATGCACACACACAGACGCATACATATACACACAAATAAATAAATAAATAAATAAATAAATAAATAAATAAATAAATAAATAAATAAGCAAGCCAGATTTGAAGTTCTTAACTACAGGACTCTGGAGGCTAAGGGAAGAACAGAGGTTCCATGCCAGCATATGATATAGGCCATCTCAAAAATTAAAATATAAAGTAAAATAAAATTATATATACATATACATATATATGAGATCCATGCTTTGCCTGAAGTTCTGTGGAAATACAAGCAGATCCAGTAATTTATACATTGTCTAGGACTGTTTTCACTATACAATGGCAAAACTCAATGGTTTCTCCAGGAGCTAGAGAGATGGCTTAGCAGTTAAAAGTACTTGTTGTTCTTGCAGAGGACATATATTCAGTCTTGAGCAACCACATGGTTCACAATCATCTATAACTCCGGTTTCAGAGCATCTAACACCTGGCCTCCTTGGGCAAGAGGCACATATATTATATATATATATATATATATATATATATATATATATATATACACACACATACATTCAGGCAAAGCATTCATACACACCAAAACAAATGAATGAATAAATAAATAATAACATAAATAATATTAATTAAAACAATTAAAAGCCGGTATGAGCAACATAATGGCATAATGGTACACATGCTTGTGATCTCAGAGATTGCAGAACTGTAAATTCCAGGCCCACCTGGATTGTAAGGTAAGACCTTGTCTCCAAAAGCTAGAGAAAAGTTAAGCAAGATGACTCAGTGGGTAATGGTGCTTTCCACACTGGACCCACATGGTGCAAGAAGAGACCCCACACCCCAAAGTTGTCCTATAACCTATATACACAGTGACATTAGGGTACTCCTGTGTTCTCTGCCCTGCTGCCCCATACCCACAAATAAACAAGTGTAAAAACTTGAAACTAGAAAAACAAAGCAAACAAACTCTAGTGGGCCATACTGCCTGTAGTTCTAGCACTTGGAAGCTAGAATCAGGGGATAAGAAGTTCAAGGCCAGCCTGAAATATAAGACCTCTCCTCAGAATAATATTTTTTTAAATCGATGGAAAATAGAAAAAAGATGTTTGTAAGGTTGCAGTGTGAGCTATCACTGTTCCTGTAAATGAGGAATAACCAAGACAGAATCTTTCTGGATGCCTGAAGGGTGAATATATAACCACACAGAAGAGTACATTTGATAGGATTGTAAAAACCCTTCTCATGTTACTGTGTAAAGTTAAAAGTTAATAAAAAGATGAAAAGGCAGAGAACATAAACAAAGTTTAGAGAAAAGGGACAGGAAACCACAAAATAATCTGCAATATACAACACACACAATCTTAATACCTATTTAGCAAAGAAATCCAGTAACTAAATAATAAAAAAAAAACAAGCTTGGCATGTGGTTTAGTTATAAAGCCCTTCCTCTGGGGCACACTGGAGACCTCAGGTTCAGTTCATAAATCTAGAAAGAAAAATAAGACAAAGTCAAAGAACCCTGATTTAGAATAGCAACATATAGGGAATTGGGCACTCACACATATGTTGTTCAATTTAAATTTGTACAATTTTTCAAAAAATATTTATCAATGCCCAATAAATTAAAAAACCTCAGATATTCTTTAACTCCATTTCTAGGATCCTATCCTTTTAACAGTAATACTCAAACACAATAAATACTCACACATCTTACTTATATTTGGCACTGCTTATAATTCTGAGAAAGCTTAAAATAATAAAGTTCTCAACTATATGGGTATGATTATAGAAGTTATGATATTTTTATACCATGGAATATTATATTTATAGATCTATCCCAGAGGTACCTGAAATACATTATGTGGAAATATCACATAATTAATTTTATATTTTCAAAAATGTACACCAAACTCTTTAGTTTTCAATTTTGATAGAAAGCATACAAAGATAAAAGATGCATTCTAATACATTCCAAATTTTATTATTTACAATTTTAAACACACAGCAAACAGGAAGTCCTGATTTTACTCACTTCCTACATTTTATTACCATGCTTTTAATATACTCAGACCTCTCAATTTAACACAATATACTTTAAAATACACAATTTGAATTTATTAGCACTTGGACATTGCTTTTTATAATTAAATATCACATTTATATCTACTGTATATGACTATCTTAAGAACAGCAATCAAATATGCCTGTTTGATTCATACATACATCGTATATAATCATTAGCCCCCTTTAAATTCTGAGTCAGTTGTCCTTTTATAACTTAAATTCTAAAAGTATAAATGAACATTTATACCACAGTTACTGTGCTTTTATTTCTTAGCTAAGTAATCATTGGCTAAATATTCCTATCATCCCCTTTTCTTATTTTGAATCGAAATGACTATAAATTCTTATTTTTGAACCAGTTATTTTTAATGTTCAAATTTGAGACTCTTGCTTGTCATGGTAAGATGCCCCATGACCTAGCATTGTGATAACAATATAAAAGGAAAATATAGTAAATATTTAAAATATAGTAAATATAGAAAATTATAGTGTTATTTAATTTTTCAGTGTTTTTGCCCCTACCTATTTCTTATGTGTTTAGCCTATAGTGTTATCATCCACCTTAATATTATGTGTTAATACATACAGATTTTAAAAGAGCACTTATTGATGACAAACTGCCATTTTCAGGTTAACTTCCTACTTCTGATACAGGAGATTTCCTGTATCACATTTGAAGCCTTTCTACAATCATCACATCGTCTAAAAGTAATACTTGTGTGACTTTTACATTCAATGACATGAACAGGGTGTGTTAGTTAATAATGTAAATTATCACATCACTGAACATCTACTTTAAACCAATGTTAAATGTTAAAACATACAATGCTGCATGGTTTTTATGTAAAATACAAATGTATACATGCTTCAACCTATATATATATATATATATATATATATATATATATTACAACTAAAATGGGACTGCAAGTAAGATTAATTAAAACCAAATATATATATTGAACACAGAAGAAATTCTGAAAACCAAGTCCTCAATCTTTTTGCCAAACTAAATTTAAGCCACACAGAAGCATTTCAAGAACAGCACTTTGCAATCAAAACAAAAGGAGCAGGTTACATGAAGTTAAGACTCTTGACCCCTCCTGGCTTGTAATGAACCATACAAAACGTTTTCTGCTGGCAGCATTGGCGGCGCACACCTTTAGTCCTAGCAGTGGGGACGCAGAGGCAGGCGGATGCAGAGGCAGGCGGATGCGGCAGGTTCGGGACTAGCCTGGTCTACAGAGCGAATTCCAGGACAGGCTCCAAAGCTACAGAGAAACCCTGTCTCAGGGGAAGAAAAAAAAAAAAACCAAAAAAAAAAAAAAAAAAAAAAACACCACGCCCCCCTCCCCCCCAAAACCCCCCCAAAAAAAAAAAAAACCAAAAACAAAAAAAAAAAACCATTTTCTTTTCCTGGTAGCTGTTGCTGTTTGTTTTTGAGACACGGTGTTTGTGTGGGTTTGAGACTACCCTGGAATGTTCCCTCAGTTCTCTTGCTGGAATGTTCCCTCAGTTCTCTTGAGTCTGCCTCAGCAAGTGCTGTTCTTGAGGTGTGTGTCGCCACACGAGGCTCTGAGGATTATTTCAAACCCGCATCCGCTCCCTCCTCCCCGTACTTACTGCTGAAACTGAATTCCTCGGGTTGCTTGTTGGCCTTCCAGATGTCTCCGTACGGGTCTTCGTTGTTCCACAGAGCCAGGTAGTGGCTCCTGCCGCCCCTCAGCGGCCTCTCGGGCTTTTCCTCGTGCGCTCGGTTTCGGAAGGGAGTTTCTACACAGACGCCATCTAGGGACTCCCCACAGTGGACCTTATCTATGCACAGGATTCCCTGACCCAACCTTTTCTCGTTGTAAAGACACGAGACTTTGAAAATTCTCAATTCGATGCCCACTTTTAGAATATTCTGGTAAACCAGGAAGTTTAAGCTGGGGTCTAAGTAGCACTTCTCCTGGTACACCCCGTCTGAGATGGTCACGTCATAGCAGTAAAGGGGAGGCTTGGGCACGGTGTCCCGGGGCTCGTCCTCTAACAGGTATCTTTGGACGGCCAGTACAGACACAGGCACCACTTCTGACAGGGTGACACACTGTTTAGGGGAGTCGGTTATTTGTTCAAAAACCTTTTGGATCCAGGAGTTGTGCCTCTGGCCTGTAATCCTTCGAATCACGCCTCCTGGGACCCCAGACTGATCTCTTTCGGGGTGCCGCCAGTAGAGGCTGGCGTGGGAGGGTCCGGCCTCGGGCTGACCCGAATCACCAGACATTGTGAGGTAACCTCGCACTCTGCCCCTCTGAAAAAAGCTTATTTACCCGTCTAAAGGCCTGAAGAAGAGCCCGCTCACGCAGCCGAGCGCCGCGGAGCGCCGCCAAGCGCACCGCACCGCTCGGCTGTAAGGAGCCGACTGACACTCCGCTTTGGCCCCGCCCAGGAGCGTGGCGCCAACGCCTCCACGCATGCGCATGCGCATGCGCACCAGCTTTCCCGCCCTGTGCTTGGCGCCTCTAGCTTGAGAGGCTGCTGACAGTGTTTCTGGGGAGAGCACGCGCAAAGTGCATGGCATCTATTCGGTCTTTGGCTTCCCCCCACCCCCAGCCCAGAGTTCCGTCCGTAAGGGGAGGAGAGAAGCCTGGTTGTCAAGGTTTCCAAAGAACAGTGGCTTCGAGGAGGAGGAGGAGGAGGAGGAGGAGGAGGAGGAGCAAGGAGCGCTGCTGGCTCCCGGTGAAACGGGAGGTGAAAAAATAGGAAGTGGCAAAAGTGAGGCGCTAGTGGTCCTAAAGCAGGGATTTGGGACGGCAAAGGAACGCATTTTAGTTCCTTTAGGAAAATACACGAATCAGGTTCGTGTATTTTACTAACTTGGTGGTTTGTAGTTGACAAATAGTTTCACATTTAAACACATTAAATTAATAAATATACACGAACGTGATAATTCCCGTGTTCCATAGTATGAGCAAAATCAGATAATGTATGTATTGTCTTCAAGGGGTCACTAGCACAAAAATGTCTTTGATAAAAAAATAAAATAAAATAAATTAGCTGTTATTTTTGTAAGGAAAGGGGGCCACATAAAGAAACACACCCTGAACACAGCCAAAGAAACACACTTTGGCCCTGCAACCAGAGGCAAAGAAATTCACCCTGGTCCTGAAACTACTGTCAAGGAAACACACTTTGTCCCAAGAACAGAGTCAGTGAAAGAAATAAACCCTGCCTCTAAAATTACAGCCAAAAGGCTAAAAAAAAAAAAAAAAGAAAGAAAAAAAAGAAAAAGAAAAAGAAAAAAGAAAAAAAAAAAAAAGGCCAGTAAAACAAACACACTTTGTTCCTGAAAACAAAGCCAAAGAAACACACTTTGTCCCCGACCACACGCAGGATAAAAAACAACCTGTGAGCACAAAAACAACCAATCAGTGAGCAGGGAACCAGCCAATCGCCGAGCTTGTTCAAGCTCGCACATTCAAATCTGACCAATCCCCACCCAGAAAATCTCTGTCCTTTCTACCCTGGAGGAGGCAGCCCCTCCTGGATTCTTCCCTGCCAATAAATCACTTGAATGCAGTTTGGGGCTGTTGGGGTGGGATGAGACCATCTAAAGCCAGAATAGAGCATAACAGAGAAGGAACAACTTTCGCTAGAAACCTTACCCTAGTGGAGCAGAGTTGTTAAACTCCTGGAGACCTGAGCCAAACTGTAACAATTTTGACGCGAAACCCTCTGCTGCCCTAGCTGAGCTGTTACACTGGGAAAACCTTTCCCTGATCAGGACTATAAGCTGCTAAGTTTACAGTGACTGTAGTATTTCTTGACTCCTAACTGCAAGGATCCCTTTCCATCTGAGCTGCAATGCTTATATAATTATATAAGATATAATTATATTATATAATTATATATATATATATATATATATATATATATATATATATATATATTTGCGTCTGTCTTAGCTGTAGGGAAAAATGGCTAGCTTGAGCAGACCCAAAGAAACACACTTTGGCCCTGCAACCAGAGTCAAAGAAATATATGCTGACCTTGAAACTAGTACCAGAGAAACACACTTTGTCCCAAGAATCAGAGCCAGCGAAAGAAATACACCCTGGTCCTAAAATTAGAGCCAAAAGGCTAAAAAGGACCAGTGGAAAAAAAACACACTTTGGCCATGAAACCAGGGCCAAATCTGTGCCTAAACATGTGCAGAAAACAAATCTCTGAGCAGATCTACACATTCTGAATTCAGGGATTAAAATCTGACCAATCTCCACCCTGGAAATCTCCCTGGAAAAACTCAGCCCAATATAAATCCTGTGCCTGTGTAGCTTGCGGCTGTCAGGCTGCCTGGATGTCCTTTGTCACTATGGCAGAGGGCAGCCACTCTCCTACATTCTTCCCTCCCAATAAATCTCTGGGATGTGGTTTGGGTGAGACCTTGCTTTGCAGGCATGGAGCACAGGAGAGAAATAACAAGCAGAGCTGAACTAGCCAAGCAAGCAGAGCATGGCTGTAACACTTTCACCAGGGAAACCTTTCCCTGGGGACCAGAACTGATGGGGAAGCCCTCCCCTGTGGAAGCAGAGCTGTTATTATTGAGAAGCCCTTCTCTGGAAGTGGGGAAGCCTTTCCCTGAAGCAGGGCTGTAAACTGCTAAGCTTACTGTGACCTGCTTATTCCTTGGCTCCCGAGTGCCAGAATACCTTTCCACCTGAGCTGTAACACTCAGTATTCTGTGGCTCCCAAGTGCCAGAATCAATCCCATCTGATCTGTTGTAATGCTTACAATTGTTATTAGTATTAGCATAATTATCTGTAGTAGCTCCCCGAGTGCAGGATGAGTGAATTAGTAAATGCAAATGAAAATTTAAAAATGTAGAATTGGCTTGCTAAAAATCTGACTTCAGATTAGACTTTAAAAAATATATTTTAAAATATCCCTTATGCAACATATTAAAAAGATGCAGTTTAAAAAACTCTTTCTTAAATATAAAGCATATTTAAAAGATATTGTAAACTGAATATACTGAGCAAAATAGCATTAAACATAAAATATTACATCTGCTATCATGTATTAACAAAATGTATTAACTTTTTACACTGTTTCCCTCTTTTATTTAAAGTAAAAACAATCCTATTTTACATACCAATCTCAGTTCCCTCTCCCTCCCATCCTCCCACCCACCCTACCCACTCCTCAGAGAGGGTGAGGCCTCCCATGGGGGATCATCAATATCTGTCACATCATTTGGGGCAGAATCTAGGCCCTCCTCCATGTATCTAGGCTGAGAGAGCATCCCTCCATAGAGAATGGGCTCCCAAAGTCCATGTACTAGGAATAAATACTAGTTCCACTGCCAGAGGCCCCATAGACTTTCCTGGCCTCCCAACTGACACCCATGTTCAGGGAACCTGCTTCTGTCTTATGCTGGTTCCTCAGCTGTCAGACTGGGGTTCCAGAACTCCCATTTGGTTAGTCTAGCTGTTACTGTGGGTTTCCCCAGCACGGTAAAGATCACTTCTTAAAGGTGGTTATAACCTGCTTTCTTTTTTATTAATTATCTTTTGGATGCTATCATTCTTTATTATTTATAAAATTCTACTCCTACACAGGCAATATTGTAGGCCACTAAATATGACTACAGTCACTCTTTCATTCAAGCACCCCCTTATTTGGGCTGAATAACTCTATGTTTGTCAAATTTTGATTAATAGTAATTCTTTTTTTCTTTTTCTTTTTTTTTTTTAGATTTAGCTCATGTATTTAGGTTTTTTAAAGGGTTTTTTTCTTATTTTACATATTGATCCCAGTTCCCTGTTCCTCCCTCCACCCCTCCCTCTCTCCTTTCCAGCCATACCCTCCGACCACCCTCTCATCCCTCCCCACACACTCCACATGTAGAATGATATTTTCCAGGAGGGGTCATCAAAATCTGTTAAGTCATTTGGAGTAGGAACTATGCCCTCCCTCCTGCCTCTAGGCTAAGGGAGTATCCCTCCATGGGGAATGGATTCCCAAAGTCCTTTTCTGCACCGGGGATACATCCTGGTTCCACTGTCAGAGGTCCCTTAGACTGCCCAGGACTTCTAACTGAGACCCATATTCAGGGGGTCTGAGTCAGTCCAATGCTGGATAACCAGCTATCAGTCTGGGGGTCCATTAGCTCCTCCTTGTTCAGGTCAGCTGTCTCTATGTGTTTCTGTAGCCTGGTCTTGTCCTCCCTCTCTGCATCTGGATTCCAGTTCAGCTCAGTGTTTAGTTGTGGGTGTCTGCTTCTGTTTCCATCAACTACTAGATGAGGGCTCTATGATGGTGGATAAGTTAGTCAATCTCATTATTAGGGAAGGACATTTATGGTAGACGTTCCACTGTTGCTCAAATTGTTAGTTGAGGTCAGTCTTGAAATTCGCAGGCAAATGGATGGAACTTGAAGAAACCATACTGAATGAGGTAACCCAGTCACAAAAGGAGGAACATGGTATGTACTCACTCATATATGGATTTTAGGCATAAAGCAAAGGATCACCAGCCTATAATACACACCACCAGAGAAACTAGGATACAAGGAGTAACCTAAGTGATTCATACAAGGTCCTTCACAGAAGGGGAAAGGAACATGATCTCCTGAGCATATTGGGAGTCAGGGAGCAGTGAGTGGAGAGGGAGCTAGGAGAAAGAGAGGGGAGGAGAGGAAAGCACGTGGGACTAGGAAGATTGAGTCAGGGGAGGAATAGATGAGAGGAAAAAAAACATAGAGAGAGATACCATGAAAGAGGGAGCCATTATAGGTTTGAAGATTAACAGTAATTCTACAAATACTTCTTTTCCTTCCTCTCCCACACCATTTTTATTTTAAAATGGAGTTTCTTGCATTTCAGACTGGCTTGGAATTTGTTTGCAGCTGAGAATGAACTTCCTCCCGCCTCTAGCCTTCCCCCTTTTTCTGTCATCACTGTTGTGTACCACCAACCCAAGTTTTGTTTTTTGTTTTGTTTTGTTTTCGAGACAGAGTTTCTCTATATTGTTTTGGAGCCTGTCCTGGAACTCGATCTGTAGACCAGGCTGGCCTCGAACTCACAGAGATCCACCTGCCTATGCCTCCTGAGTGCTGGGATTAAAGGCGTGTGCCAACAATGCCTGACCAATCTCAGTTTTATGTGGATCTGGGGATAGAATTCAGGACTTCATTCATGCTTGGCAAGTACCAACTGAGAAAAATCTGCAACCACCCTATGTGTTTCCTATGTGTTCTTGGCAAGGTACAATCATACTATGGAGACTCAAAAGGCTAACAAGGGTAAAAGGAGTAGAGGGGGCAGGGTATGAATAGGGACAATATCTCTAATAAGATAGAGAACAGATGGGATCTACAGAAAGTGAAGGATCGAGCTACATGGATAACTGTGCTTAGTGTATACTGGCTAGTTTTATGTCAACTCGACACCCAAACTAGGATCATCTGAAAGAAGGAAACCTCATTTGAGAAAATGCCTCCATAAGATCTGCTGTAAGGTATTTTTTTTTTTAATGAGTGATTGATGGGAGAGGACCCAGTCCATTGTGGCCATGTGGTCACATCCCTGGGCTGGTGTTTCTGAGTTCTAAAATAAAGCAGCCTGAGCAAGTCATGGGAAGGAAACCAGTAAGCAGTACCCCTCCATAGCTTCTGAATCAGATCCTGACTCCAGGCTCCTGCCCTGTTGAGTTCCTGTCCTGACTTCCTTCAAGTGTAAGCTAAATGAACCCTTTCCTCCCTAGCTTGTCTTTTTTTGGTCATAGTGTTTTGTTGCATTATTAGAAACTCTAACAAAGATAGGGTGGGTGAATCCCAAGTAGCAGCAATAGCAGGTTCCATAAGACAGAACATGCTTGATAATTTCTAGAAAATGCAAAAATCAAGTGGGCAGCATAAAGGGAAAGGAAGAATGGCAGGAGACAATGACAACGAAGTTGTGGTGTCTAGGGGGCGCCTTTTGAGAAGAGAAAAAAGATACTTCCGCTTGGGCCCCCTTCTTTCATGGCATCTCCTTCAATAATCTTTTAATCCATCACTCATTATTTATATCACTAATTTAGTATTTATTACCTAATAACTTTCAATTAAAAAATTTAAAGCTTTTCTCAATCTGGAAACTCTTGGTATGTGAAGCTAGAAAAACTAGTTGTCACTGGGTGTGTTATGTTTTGTGAAATGGTTAGAAGTATTCTTGGTCTCTAGGCACTGAATGAGTGGACTCCTCTAACATCTGCAGTATAACAATCAATTAAAAGCATCTCCAGACATTGCTGACCATCTCCTGGGATGCAAAAGAAATGGGTGGGAAAAAATAAATCGGTGGAAGTTTAAATTATAATAAGCCTTTTGAGAGCAGAAAGTGATTTGTTCTTAGTTTTCCCTGTGCTTCCTTCATTTTTGCATTGTATAAAAGGATTGTGTGTGTGTGTGTGTGTGTGTGTGTGTGTGTGTGTGTGTGTGTGTGTTCTGTTTTGTATTTTTACTTTACTGGAAAGTTTCTGTATTCTTTTCTTTTTTTTACGGTTTATTGATTCTTTATGGATTTCACATAATCTGCCCTGATCCTATTTATCTCTCCATCCCTTTGTATCCATCCTCTGCCCTTACAAACTCATCCCTAAAATAAAATAAAATAAACAAACAAAACAAAAATCTTGGCAGGGAAACTGTTGTTGGGGCTCAGTGAGTCACACAATATACTCTTTAGTCCATACATCTTTACTTGTGTTTATTGCAATGAGTCATTGTCTGGTTTGAGGCTACCCTATTGATAGTTGGCTTTCACTGGGGCTCCTCTTGGATATCCTGTTGTCATGTGTCATGGAGATCCTACAGCTTTAAATCTATAGATCGAGCCCCTTCAAATGCTCCAGCAGATCATAGATGAGGTAGATATTTGGGTGGGCTAACTCTTAGCTCTGGTTTCAGGCCTGGGTGGTAGCTGTGTTGGTCTCCCTGCCATCTTTCCCTCATAGTCACTGCCTGGGCAAGCTCTACAGTATTGCCATGGCTAACTCACCCAATGCAGCCAACAGCAAGGAGCAGGGCTAGTTCACCTGCACTCAAGCCTTCAGGTCTGGCTCACCAGTATCCACACCACCAGCCAGCTCTGTTTTGCCTGGGCAAGGTACAGGGCCCACTCTCTCAAGTGCTGCTGGTGGTGAGAGGCAGGGCCAGCTCTCACACTCTCATGCTTTCAAGGCCAGCTGTCCTGCCTGGGGCAGGTGGCAAGGGGTGAGGGGTGGAGCACATCTTTCTCTCACCCATGCCACCACATAGCAGACAAGGAGGGGAGGCAGGGTCAGCTCTCCTGCTCTCACACCCTCAGGGCCTGGTCATCTGTGCCCCTCAATTGTTTTAAATAAATGAAAACCACAATTCTTACCGTCTCTCTTCCAAAGGGAGTATACAAGTGTGGCATTTAATAAACACTATACAGAACTCCAAAAATTCAGTAAGGAAAAATGTTCTTTGAAAGCTGGAGCAATAGCTCAGTTGGTAAACTGCTACCTCGTGAGCAGGAGGGGCTGCATTTGACCCCCCAAACTATACACACAATGTAACATTATTTGGGAAGTATATGGGCAGCACAAATTGAAGTCAACAGGGTTTGGAATAAAAAAGAATGCACAAAGTCAAAGGATAGGGAGGTGAGGTGGATCTGGAAGAAGTTGAGGGGACAAGTACAGGTAAATAAATAAGATCAAAACATATTGAAAACATATTGTATGAAATTCTCGAAGAATTAATGAAAATACATTTTAAACTGGGTGTGATGGAAATATGGCTGGAAAGGTGGACACAAGCACATCCCTGGTGCTTCCTGTTCAGCTAGCATAAACCTACTTGGTAAGTTCTAGACCAGTGAGACACACCCTGTCTCAAAAACCATAAAAGGTGGACAGGACCTCCAGAGGTATAAACACACACACACACACACACACACACACACACACACACACACACACACTCACTCACACACTCACACACACACTATTTCCCAAGTATATATTCTTGGTCAAGTTCACTGCTAAGTTGCAAGTGTCAAAACCAGTGTGTAGCATAGGATTCCACGTAAGTCCTCAATAGTAATTGACAAGTGAATAAACAGAATTATGGAACTTTACTGGATTTACTGTAGGTAGCATTAAGCCTCATCCCTCTCTATCATTTATTTAGAAGGATTTAATTGGGCCTGGTGTGGTGTACACTTTCAATTTCAGCACTCAGGAGGCACAGGGAGACCTGTTAATTTGAGGCCAGCCTGGTTTATATATGTATCCAGGCCAGGCAGGGATACATAGTAAGATCCCATTTCAAAATAAAATAAAATAAAATAAAATAAAATTTTCAAATCTGTTTTATTTGCAATCCAATCTATACACACAATGTAATTTATGCATAAAAGCATTGTATTTTCAAATTCTGGGTCCATCCAGTGAATTCATGAAAGATAGCTTTTTGACAGTGATGCTTAGTAGTTGGATACTGTTTCAATAGGAAGAATCTTTGCTTTTATACTATTGATAATGAAGATGAATGTGAATAAGGAATATGAATACAATTGTAGCCAAAATTATGCATCACTCTGTGTTAAGAGGACAACTTGTGTAATGTTGCAATTTTGAATGCTCTCTGGTGTGTTGTTACTAAGCGCATGCCTTAGGATTAAGTACAATACACGATAACAGAATCAGTAAAGTAAATGACTTTGAGAGTCTGTAAATGGTATCCCTTCTCAGCTGGATGATTTGTTATAATGCCTCTATAGGTTAAAATGGTAAAATTAGGGAAGACAATGCTTTTCAGTTTGCTTGCTTTGTTTCAATGTTTATTTTTGTTTGTAAAAGATTTCTCTGTTTTAATTTTATGTATATGTGTATGTCCATGCACCACATGTGTGCAGTGTGCACAGAGGCCAGAAGATGGAGCAGGGTCCCTAGGAAATGAAAATACACTGAATGTGAGCCACCATGTGGATGGTGGGAACTGAACCTAGACCCTCAAGAATAGTAACCAGTGCTCATAACTATTGAGGCACTGCTCTAGTTTTGAAAAAACTGTTTTAAAAAATGGGCATGTAGAACATTAAAAAAAAACTTTACTATAATATGAAATGGCTTTGATAGTCCACTAAATATGATGGATATATCAGCCACATTGGTTTTCTTTGCATTTAAAATTACACTAATGAAAGTAGTCATGGTTGTTGAAATTTTAAGTTAGTTCATATGAGGGAAGTAGTCAAGACAGTGTTTGACCCTGTATTTGTTTTTCCCCTTTTATTTATTTATTTTTCTTATTTTACATATCAATTCCAGTTCCCTCTCTCTCTCTCCTTCCCTCTCTCTCACCCTCCCATGCCCACCCCCCCCACTCCCTGTCCCCCCACACACCACCCTCCCATCCCCACCCCATCCACATTCCACGGGTGATGCCTTCCAGGAAGGATCAACAAAACCTGTCAAGTCATTTGGAGTAGGGACTAGGCCCTCCCTCCTGCCTCAAGGCTAGGGAGTATCCCTCCAAGGGGAATGTGCTCCCAAAGTCCTTTTGTGCACCAGGAATATATCCTGGTTCCACTGTCAGAGGTCCCTTAGACTGCCTAGGCCTTCTAACTGAGACCCATGTTCAGGGAGTCTGAGTGGGTCCAATGCTAGTTTCCCAGCTATCAATCTTGGGGTCAATTAGCTCCTCCTTGTTCAGGTCAGCTGTCTCTGTGAGTTTCTGTAGCCTGGTCTTGTCCCCCCTCTCTGCATCTGGGTTCCAGTTTTGCTCAGTGTTTAGCTGTGGGTGTCTGCTTCTGTTCCCATCAGCTACTAGATGAAGGCTCTATGATGCATGAATTAAGTAAATGAGACTGACTGCTTTTGTTTGTTTGTTTGTTTGTTTTAATGCTACTCACTGGTACTGTTTTTCCCTCCTGGAAGGCATCGTCCTCCCTGTGGAGTGGGGGAGGATGGGATGGGAGGAGGTCAGGGTGTATTGGAGGGAGGGAGAGGGAACTGGGATCGATATGTAAAATAAGAAAAAATAATAAATATATAAGAAAAATTCTAGAGTAAACAATAATATTAAGAATAAATTAAAATATGGGTGGTGGTGACACTTGTGTTTAATCCCAGAACTTGGGAGGCAGAGGCAGTAGTATCTCTATGAGTTCAAGGCCAGCCTAGTAAACAGAGTTCTAGGACAGCCAGGGATGATGTACAGAGAAATCTAATGGAAAGATATCCTAAGCTCATGGATTGGTAATATTAACATAGTAAAAATGGCCATCTTACCAAAAGCAATGTACACACTCAATGCAATCCCCATCAAAATTCCAACACAATTCTTCACAGACCTTGAAAACTCAACTTCATGAGGGAAAACAAAAACTCAGGATAGTTAAAACAATCTTGTAAAATAAAAGAACTTCCAGAGGTATCACTGTCCCTGATCTCAATATCTGCTACAGAACTATAGTAATAAAAAAAACAGCATGATACTGGTATAAAAAACAGACTTATTGATCGATGGAATTGAATTGTAGACCCAGATGTAAATCCACACACTTATGGATAGATACTTGATTTTTGGCAAAGAAGCTAAAATAATACAGTGGGTAAAAAGAAAGCATCTTTAGCAAATGGAGCTGGCATAACTGAAAGTTTGCATGTGAAGAATGTAAATATATCTATTATTCTGAACATAACTCAAATCCAAATGAATAAAAGACCTTAACATATATCCAGCTACACTGAACCTGATAGAAGAGAAAGTGGGGAATAGCATTTAATATACTGGCACAGGAGACCACCTCCTAAATATAATACCAGTGGCACAGACACTAAGATCAACAAGTAATAAATGGACCTAATGAAACTGAAAAGCTTCTGTAAGGCAAAGACACTGTTAATAGTTCAAAACAGCAACCCTCAGAATGGGATAAGATATTCCCCAACCCCACATCCAACAGAGAGCTGATCTCTAAAATGTATTTTAAAACTCAAGAAACTAGACATCAAAAATCAAATAATCCAATTAAAAACTTGGGTATAGACCTAAACAGAAAATACTCAACAGAAGAACCTTAAATAGTAGAGAAACATGTAAAAGAATGCTCAACATACTTAGACATCAGAAAATTGCAAATCAAAACAACTCTGAGATACCATTTTACACCTGTCAGAATGGCTAAGATCAAAAATACTAATGACAGTTAATGCTGGAGAGAATATGGAGTAATGGGAACATGCCTCCACTGTTGTTGGGAATGCAAACTTGTACAGCCACTTTGGAAATCAATATGGCAGTTTCTCAGAAAACTGGGAATCAATCTACCTCAAGACTCAGTGACACCACTCCTGGGTATATATGTGAAAGATGCTCAATCATACCACAAGACCACTTGCTCAACTATGTTCATAGCATTATTTGTAATAGCCAGAACCTGAAAACAACCTGGATGCCCCTCAACTAAGGAATGAATAAGGAAAATGTGGTACATTTATACAATGAAATATTACTCAGATGTTAGAAAAAATGGCATCATGAAATTTGCAGTGAGGTAATCCAGATCCAGAAAGACAAACATCCTAAGTATTCACTCAACGTTGGATATTAACTATAAAGTAAAAGATAACTATGTTACAATCCACAGACTCAGAGAGACTAGGTAAGAAGAAGGGCCCAAGGTAGAGGTGTGTGTGTGTGTGTGTGTGTGTGTGTGTGTGTCCGCATGCATGGATCTCCCTGGGAAGGGGAAATAGGTAAAATCTCCTGGGTGGACTGGGGGTGAGTAGGGATGGGTACTTGAGGGATTAGGTTAGGGGATAGGTAGAGGAGTAGAGTGATGAAAGAGATGACTGGAAATGGGGGGAGTTTTTCAGGAACAGGTAGAAACCTGATTCAAGGGAAGCTTCTGAGAATATACAAGGGTGACTCCAGCTAAGAGTCTTAAAAATAGCGAACACATAGCCTGAATTAGTCACCTCCATTGAACAGATTGGTGACTACCCCAATTGTCATCCGGTAACTGATAGAAACAGATACAGAGACCAAAAGCCAAACATTAGGCTGAGCCTAGGGAATCTTGCTGAAGAAAAGGAGGAAGGATTATAGGATCCAGAAAGGTGAAGGACATCACAAGAAAACCCACAGAATCAATTAATCTGGCTCATATGAACTCATTGAGTTTGAACCAACTAACTCCAGGGAGCCTACAAAGGACCAACCCAAGCCCTCTACATATATTTGACAGCTATGTAGCATGGAGTATTTGTGGGGCTTCCACCAGTGGGAGCAGGGGCTATTCCCATTGCTTTGGCTGGTCCTTGGGAACCTATTTCTCATACTGGATTGTCTTGCCCAGCCTTAATATAAGGGGAGGTGCTTAGAATTACTATGACTTGATATGCCATGTTTTGTTGATAACCATGGGGGCCCTGCCTCTTTCTGAACAGAAGCAGAGGAATGGCTTGAGGGCAGGGCAGACGGGAGTAGGGGAGGGAGTGGAAGTATGGATTAAAATTAATTAAATTTTAAAAATCAAAGAAGATGTTGTACATTTACACAATGGAGTATTACTCAGTTGTTAAAAACAATGACAATGGAAAATTTTCAGGCAAATGGATGGAACTAGAAAAGATCTTCCTGAGTGAGGTATTCCAGACCCAGAAATACAAACATGTTATGTACTCACTCACAAGTGGTTATTAGCTGTAAGGTAAAGGATAACCATGGCACAATTAACAGACCCAGAGAGGTTAGGTAACAAGGAGGGCTCAAGGGAGCAATGCATGGATCTCCCTTGGAAGGGGAAATAGAGTAGATTTTGTAGGTGACTGGGGGGGTGGGAATGGGAACAGGAGGGATCAGGTTGAAGGTGGGAGGACTAGAGGGAGGGAGAGACTGCAGGGATAGACAACTGAATTGGAGGATATTTAGGGGTGGTGTGGAAACCCAGTGCAGTGAAAACTTCCTGGAATCTATGAGGGTGACCCTAGTGATGGCTCCTAGTTATGGAGGATACAGTGTCTAAACTGGCCACCTTCTATAACCAGGCAAGGCTTTCAGTGGTAGGATTGGGACACCAACCCAGCCACAAAACCTACTTACAACCTATTTTGCCTATAAGATATGCTGGGGCAATGATGGCTCAGAGCTTGTGGGAGTGGTCAACCAACAACTGGTCTAACCTGAGGCCCACACCAGGATAAGAAATCCATGGCCATCATTGCCAGGATGGCCAGAAACCAGAGGCTGGATGCCCAGAAAATATAAAGAAAAAAAATCCATAAAATGATTCTTAATGATATTTTGCTGTACTAGATTAGTGCATGCCCAATCATCTTCAGAGAGGCAGCCTCTCAGCAGCTGATGGGGACAGATACAGAGACCCACAGCCAAACACCAGGCAGAAAGAGAGTTCATATTGGGTACTTCCCATTGGAGCTCAGGGAATTCTGCAGAAAAGGGGAAAGGAAGAATTGTAGGAGTTAGTTGGGTCAAGGACACCAGGAGAACATGGCCCACAGAATCAATTAAGCAGGGATGACAGGGACTCACCAAGACTGAAATGGCAATCATGGAGCCTGCATGGATCCGCTCTATGTCCTATGAAAATAGGTTATGGTTGTGTAGCTGGGTGTTTATGGGAACACCAGCAGTGTAACTGGGAGCTGTCTCTGACTCCTTTGGCTGCTTTTGGGAGCCATTCCTTCCACTGGGTTACCTTGCCAAGCCCTGATATACGTGCTTATGCCTATTCTTTTTGCATGTTGTTATGCTGTGTTCAGGTGGTGTTTTTGGAGTGGGGAGCTGTTCTTTTCTGGAGGGAAATGGAGGTGGTGTGGATTTAGGGAAGAGGGCAGGTGTTGAGGGGGGACTGTGGAGAGTGGATGGAGGGGAAACTGCTGTTGGGTCATATTGCATGAGAGAAGAATAAATAGATAAATGAAATACAGAGAATAAATGAGTATGGGTATGATACTAAACATGACATCTGTATCACCCCATCAAAGATCAGGAACATTATGGAAGAGGGAACAAAAAATATACAGGCAGAAGATGAAATGCTGTCAAGGGATGTCTTATTGGCATCACATGGCTATCGTATTCATGAACTCACAGCCGCTCTAGTTCCCTGCCAAAGATGTACACAAGACTGAACCATCAACATCCTGTCATGAGGTCTCTTTCACCTCTCCCAGGAGCTGTGCAACAGTTAATGGCTGTAAGAGTCAGAGAGGCTATTTTCTTCGTTGTATAGAATGTTTCAAATAGTTCATACCCCAGAAAATAACTCCCTACCCAAGCAATCCTAATTGAAATCAGTGGGTCACCAAAAATGAAAAGGCGCTGAAGTAGGAATAAGATGTATTTGTGTGGGTTTTAATAAGAGAGAGAAAGAGTGAGTGAGGATGACAGGTTTGATGAGGGGAAAATGTCTGAAATTCGTCAGTGTTCCATTGCATTTATATGTCATAATTTTTATGGGGGAATGAATATGTCCAACTATATTATATAGAAATATGACAATGTCACAAGGAGACATAATATTTTAAACAATTAACATATGTTAGTGAAAATATAGAAATAAAAACCAAGATTTAATTGTCTTGGGATGCTACAAGTAGGCTCTCTTCCAAGAAACATTTCCCTCTCTACATGTATATTACTTCAGATATACCTGAAGTAGCCAGAGATAACCAACTCCCTTTTACTTTCTTTTCCTGTATTAATAAGAAAGTCATCTATTTTATTGATATTCTTTTTTAGCATTAGAATGCTTGCTGGGGCATTATCTACAATATACTAAGACAATGGAAACATTGTGGGAGGGTCCCTATAGGGTTTACAGCAGGCAGGGGAAAATGATCAGGGTAAGAATGAAACCTGAATTAGCAAATTTCTTAACCAATGTGGGCTAGGACTTCTAGAATCTAACCCAGATCATTTTACTTTAGTCATAATTGAGCACAGAACAATTTTGAAAAAAGTATCATATAACAATTAGCTCAGTCCCATTTTCTCAACAATCTTAAGGCATATTTAAATTGAGAGTCTTTAAAATTCTGGCTTCTTTAACAAGAATGAGTACTGTTGACTCTCAGAGATAGTGCCCTAGATTTAGGTTCTAAGGAGAATGACTGAAATAAACATAATGACTATGGGAGTCAGGATTTGGTCTGGTCCTAAGATAACACAGATGTCACTTAGGCTGTTGTATAAATGACATCTCTCACAACGATGTGTTTTATGGCCTAAGGGGTTATGGCTCAAGGTTTTAAGAGGAAAGGGTCTGGGATAAGTAATACATAAATTCTGGAAGATATGGGTGAAGCCTGGCTCAACAGGCAGCAAAGGATTACTGGGTTGTAAACTACATTTTCCCCTAATGTTCTGGGAAAACAGCTAAACACCTCATTCCATTGAAGAGATAAGCTGTGTGTTTAAATTTCCTGACTTCTCCAGTGTTTAAATGTGTGTATAGACTTTTTTCGCCCTCTACAGTATGTAACATTGTATGTTCACATAATAGGTGTATGTTTTACTAAGCTGTGCTATGTTTCTAAACTACTATTTTCTTCAGCTAATAGAGAACAAATTAATTACATTCATATTCATAACTAGAAAGAATATTTGTGGAGCATTGAGTTACTTGCATATTGATTACAGTGTGGACTGACTAAAGCAAAGTAGGTTTTCTGGGTTTGAGTGAGGGAGGAAAGATGTATTTATGAAATTTTAGTTTTCATAAGATCATAATATTTCATCCCATTGCTTCTTGCAAGTATATGCTAATTTCTTAATTCTGGAAGAATGTGTCATTACAGATCTGAAAACTGCACAAGGTTGAAAAATGTTTATTAAAAGGGAAAGTGTCAATTGAAAGATGTGCTTTATATCAATATCACCAATATTTTGCACTTACAAAATATCTTATTACCCTTAAAGAAAAAAAGCCAGTGTAATTAGCATATATTTAACTTATTAGATGTTTCATGGAAAATTTTAATTTCAAATACTTAGCTATTTCTTTTAAAGGGAAAAAATTGTTGATTTTAAAACCTTCATGACAGATGAAAGTTGGGCAAGATTACTTAACAGAAGGTGAAATTGGTGTCAACCAAATAAAAGAATTACGTTAAAAGTTATTTTTGAGTGGTTCTTGCTATGTATTTCTTTTTGAAATTTCTATTTTGGGGTAGCCGTTAATTATTATAAATGACCATTGTCCCATAAAATATATGATATTTCAGAAAAATGAAATAGCCCTCATGTCAGTAATTTTCTTCTTATCATTACATTGCTATCATCATAGTCTTCATTTGAGTTTACTGTGGGGAGTAAAACGGTTTCAATAAGTCCCCAGTCCTTTAAGACTGGTAAATGGGTTACAACTGTCATAATGTCTGTGTTACAAAAGGCAATATCTTGATGTCCCTGAGATTGTCTTCAGCGCTTTTTACTGGTTCTCATCACAGTTTAGTGGATGACAATGTCTTTCTGTACCATGCATCATACAATGATTAACTGAGTGATTTCTGCATTTCAGGAACTGTATTAAGCCTTGCAGGAGTATACTATAATTTAAAATCAATAATTATTCCATTAATCAGTCATCAATACTTACATATTAGACCCAAGCTCAGAATTTAAGCCACTCGTCAGGCAATAAGCAACCAAGCTAAGGCTTGACTTTAATGTTTGTGATTACACTCTGTACCTATAAATGTTATTATTCCACACTGACTGAGATTTCTTTATAAAAGTTCAAAAGTATTTGGTTCTCCTCCATTTTATGGACACCAGGAAGTTATAATTCCTACATTTTGTGATTAGACGGGGTCATGTCAGTGGTTCTGACCAAAATATAGTGAAGAGACTAGAAAAGTTTTGTTTTTACATTTATTTTGTTTTCATTTTATAGAGAGTCATATTGTGCAGCCCAAGAGCCTGGATTTCACCGTGAAGTCTAGGCTGACCCGGAACTCTTGATGTTACCCAATAATAGTGATAGTATTTTTTATTTCTGCTGCATTTGATTGTCAAAATTGTACAAGAAAGAGGTGACCTTGGTGAGAATTAGCTAGTTTGTAAACAGAAGTAAGGGGACTAGAAAGTACAAATATTCCTGGCCTCAGTTTTTTGTTTTGTTTTTTTTTTTTTTTTGAAAATACTGATTTCAGCTCTCAACTATGATTCATAAGGTTTCATGAGTTTTGAGGAACAATTAAACTCACTTAAATCAGTCAACACTTAGGTGTCAAGTTTATTACTTCAGACCTATTTTGAGGAAACAATAATAAGTGTTTAACAGAATCAACAACTTATACAGATATGTAATTAGTTTTAACCCCTATTCTCAATGTTCCTGTATCATAATTTGAAGCTTTTAATATGCCTGATTTGTGGCAGGGGATACTACATAATAACATGTTCTCAGATGAAGGTATCTATTTTATGCTGAATGAAGTGTATTAAAACTGGTTTTATGATATATAGAACCTAGCATTAACAGATCCAATAAACTTATTGAATGGCCTGATAATGACTTAGCTAAGTTACCAAATGGATGGAGAGACCCTGAAAAGTTGGTATATTGCTCTGTAGGCTGTGGTATGTGAAGTCATATGTTAATAACTGATTTACAATAATGTACTCCTAAAAAGCTGGTACATGGAGAGGTGGTTCAGTGGTTATGAGCACACACTGCTCTTGCAGATGGCCAAAGTTTAGTTTCCATCATCCCTGTCAGGTGGATTACAAATACCTGAACCTCCAGCTCCAGAAGATAGAATGTTTTCTTTTTACCTCTTGGGGAACACTCCCTACACACACACACACACACACACACACACACACACACACACACACACACACATGTATATCACACGTATATATAAATTAAAATTTAAAAGATAGCATGTAGTACTTAATAATACCCTTTCCATAGTTTCTATATTCATTCTATTAAGTTTTGGTATCTGCCTCCTAATTATTCATATATATTTGTAAAGTGCAAAAAGCACATATATAAATGCTTTAAGATTTAACTGTAGGGATTCAAGATGGCTCTGCAGGTAAAGGTGCTTTCCATACAAGTCTGGAGATCTAAGTTTGATCCCTGAAACCTACAGGAGAGAACCCAGTCCACAAGGTTGTCCTCTGACCTTCATAAATACACTGTTGTTCCATAACTCTGATGCTCATACACAAACCCATTATGTGCACTCACACACACATACACAGTAGTAGTAATAAGATTACACTGGAATGCTGAGGCATCATAGCTGGGTAGGACTTCTGGTTGCCTCCTTCCTCTGGAAAATGGCATGATGCCTTTTGGTACTAGAAACCTATACTAGAAACCTATCTAGCTACTCAGGGCTACAAAAGTCATAGCTATTGGAGGAGACAACAACCAGTAGTTTACTAAAACAGAATAATTCCTAACAGCAATCTGTAAATATTTAAGTGTATTCCCACAGATAAGCATAATCTTCACTGTCTTTATTCTTCAGAATTTGTGTCAATTAGATGCCATGTTGAAGTAAGAGCACAATTAGGATAGATTAGCATCTGAGATCTCTTTTAGACCCAACATAGGCTAAGGATATTTTGTAAAGCATGCCACTGGGACTACAAAAGAAAGTTGCAATTGTCAATGCACTTTCTAAATTGATTTATTAAACCATAAAATTTTTTTCTTTAATGTTTATATTGTGGCAAATCGTGGGTGCTTCCTTGAATAGAGTTTCGTTTAATTACTGAATTGGTGTTCTGCTTCTAGTTTCTGAGGCAATGATGAAAATATAGTCTCTGAGAATGAGTGTGCACTATGCAGTTGCTATAGATAACTTGCATCAATCATCACATGATGAAACTTCTGGTTTCTATGATAACTGAACTACGCTATCCTATTCTGGGAGGGAAAACATTTAAAGTGAATATTTGTAGACAAAAAGTGTATAACACTTGCACTGAAATAATGTCATTTAGGCTTTTACCTTTATCCCAATGTGATTGTATATGAAGATGGAGATGAAAACTGAATACACGATGACAAATATAGGTACTGATTACTGCTTGTAGACAAGAAAGTAGCCACTACTAAGAGGAGATTGCAATGGCTGAGTCGCCACTTATTCTATCCTTCTTTCTTGTTTCTGCGTCTTTAAATGACATATGTAATGTAAGGGCTCTGCAATCTCATATTCTACAAACGATTAAAAGATTTTAAAACTGTTTTACATATGTTAAGAAGATTTGGAGAAGGTAAATTTTAAGTCCATGAATTTTTAAATAAATTGCAAAATACTGACTATAAGGGAAATACTAATACCATTTTCTCCTGGATTTCCATGCATCATTTAAACATTCCCTATATATCTGAACAACATTTTAAACATTTTTCCTCCAACAGAAAACTTTTGATTTATTATGCCAGTAATTAAAAATCTTAAAATGCCCCCATACATTACTATACCCATAAACCATAAGCTTCTTGTGTTAGTGGTTTTATTTTATTTGTAATTTTTGTTGAAATGGCAAAATTTTTCCTGTTCATTAATTAGGTCTCAAAAGAAAGGCAAAATGTTTAAAAGTATGGTCAATACTGAGAATGTGTGCTGAGAAATGCATCATTAGCAGGTTTCATAATTGTGTGAACGTCAGAGTGTACACATACAAACCTGGGCCGTCTAGTCTACTACATGCCTAGGCTTATAAGACATGCGAACACATTTTGTATAAGCCTGAATGTATTATAGTGTTCAATTAAAACAACAGGAGATTAAATCAAACACAAGAGAAAATATCAGAATCAAGAGCAGAGGTAAGCATGAGGATGTATGAGGCAGAGACTGCCATAATATGGTGTACTGTTTTATGTTCAAAATTTTATGTGGTCCATAGAGTGAGTATAGACTAGTGATGAAAAGAACAGAACAATACACTCATCAACTAATAACTATACTTTTATCATTGTCAAGCTGTACTCATTGCACATAATTATATATGTCATAAATGTTTAATTGTATTAGTATCATCAGCACCATGTTAATAGTGCATTGTGCTATATAGCATTACAATAGGTATGCTAGCACTAATAGGAGTTTTTTAGCTGTCATGATCACATGCTGCGACCAGTATCATACATGTAGCCATCTGTTCACTGAAATGTGTTATATGGCTCAGGATTATGTCCATTGTTTTATTTGCAAGAAATATATTTTAGTGCAAAGTAATGCACGCACACACACACACACACACACACATATGCTCAGCTTCTCATTTCTCACTTATGCTTTGTCACACTAAAACTTCGTCCCTGTATAGGGAATAATTAGTCATGGTTGGTATACCTATAAATATGCATATCAAATTACAAAAGTAGTATCTAAATGAAACTACTTCCAAAAAACATGAATTTCAAAACAATTTAAAAATATGTAAATAGAAATACAAAAGCATACAGTTCAGCAAGAAAAAGGCAATTTGGGGGCTTTTGAACTTTAAAACATTTAAATTATTTTAGTGTGTGTGTGTGTGTGTGTGTGCGTGCGTGCGTGCGTGCGTGCGTGCGTGCGTGTGTGTGTGTGTGTGTGTGTTAGCACATCAACGCAGTGGTCAGAGGACAACTTGAGGGGCTTGCTTTTCTTTTTTACACCATGTGGGTTACAGAGGTCTAACTCAGACCATCAGATGTGGTGGCAGGCTCCTTTACTAACTAGGCCATCTTGTTACTCTCTATTCAGTCTTTAAAGAGAAAAAAAAATGTATTCTTCAACAAAGCAAGTTGTTTTATTGACCAAGAAGCAAATTTAAAAAAGAAAAGACTGCCAGTTAGTTTTTGTCTTCTTCCTGTGACAAAATATTGACTTCTTCAAGGTGGGAAGATTAAGTTGTGATGTCAGAAAGTTGGCTCTGTAATCAGTTGGCACAGTTGTTTCTAGCCTTCAGTGAGGCAGAACACCACAGCAGAGGGAAATGGGAAAGCAAATATGCTGACTTTATGGCAACAGGAAGCAGGAAAAGAGACAACAACGAAGGGATGCAGAACCAAATTGACTATTCAAAAACGTACCTCCAGTCATCTTCATCCTTCCTACTTGACCCACCTCGTACCACCTCCCACAAATGCTAACATATTATGAATTCATCGATGGATTCATCAACTGGCAAAGTTAGTGGCTTCATAATCCAGTCAATTCTCAATGATTGGAGGCCCTGGTTAGGGATCAAGCCTTCAATGATCACGCTTATCAAGGGACAATATATTCAAACCATGACATTATCTTTAGTCCTTAGGGACAAGGCTGATAACTACATGTGCCCTGGGAGAATTCATGAGAAAAAGAACCTCCAGTACCAAAAAGAATGGAGAGCAGCAGGAGATTGTTGTTGAGATGCTTCCAAACTGCAACCTCCCTGGAAAACTGGCAGTTTCTCTGGGAGTTGAGCATGTGACTCAACAATTCCACTTTGAGGAATTTAACAGTAGTAACAACAAAAAGTATCAAACCATATGTGCAAAGACTCATTCCTATTAGAAGACTAACATTATTAGTCTGCCTCATTATAGCTTTAATCTAGAAACAAATGTGAAACGCAGAATAATGCACCACTCACTGTTAATATCGTATATCATACATTAATTGACTTATATATGTTAACCCATCTTCGTATCCCTGAAATGAATCCCATTTGATCATAACATGATTTTTGAGGCATTATTAATTCTGTATGCTAATAGCTAAAGTTTGATTGAAATGGGTTTTTTGTTTATTTGTCTGTTTTAAAATATTTATTGGAGAGGTTGGCCTGTAGTTTTCTTTTTCCAGTGCGTCCTTATCTGGTTTAGGGATGAGTGCAATGCTGAGTTTCTGAATTAAGTTTGAAAACATTCCTTTTTCATTTAAAAGAATGTAAGAAGAATTAGATACTCCTTAAAAGTTCGGTGGAATTACATGATTAGGCAATCTGGCAGTGGCTTTTCTTTATATCATTGATTCAGTGTCCTTACTTGATACTGATCCATTCAATCTTGTTAGATGCAAGTATCAAGAAATTTATACACTTAGTCCAGGCTTTCCAATGTGTTGATTCAAATCTTCCTATTAGTCTCTTAGAGTTTTTTTTTTTTTTTGTTTCTGTGGTATTAGTCACCTTTGATTTAACTCATCCAACCTTTCTCTTTTTTGAGTCAAGTTAAAAATAACCATATGTATATTTTAAAGAATTGAATCTGAGTTTTGTTGACATTTTCTCATGCTCTTGTACTCTCTAATCTATTTTTGTTCTGATCTTCATTGTTTCTATCTTTCTTCTAACCTTGGTCTTACTTGGTTTATTTCTAGGACTTTGAGGTATAAATTGAATTATAATTTGATATTTCTATTTTATTATTATAGGCATTTATAGCTATGTTTTGGAGACATCTCATGTATTTTGGTATGTTGTTTCCATTTTTGTCTTAATTTTTTAAAATTTTTCAGGCTGGAGAGAGCTAAACGTTAAGAGGACTATCTGTTCTTCAAGAAGACTCGGCTTTGATCCCAACACCAACAGGGAAGCTTTCTATTCCTCCAGTTCCAGGGGATCCAATTCACTCTCTTGGTCTCCTCAGGTATCAGGCATTCACAGACATACATGCAAACAAAACACAATACACATGAACTAAATTTCAAATTTCTTTTACAAGTTCCTTATTGTTCAGTCATGTTTCATTTTCCATGTATTTGTGAATTTTCCTCTCCTATTCAGTTATCACCTTATACCATTCTTTTTCAGAAAACATACTTGATACGATTGATTTCAATGTTCTTAAACTTGAGACTCTTTATTTGTTAATATCTTGGAAGATGTTCTGGGTTTATTAAGAAGAATGCATGATCTAGTATCATTAATTGAAATTTCATGCATATATTGGTAGGACTATTTGGTCTATAATGATGTTATTATTAGCTATCTATTGATGCTTTTCTTTATTTGTTTGTTTTTTCCATTCTCTCTTTTTATTTGAATTAGAAACAGTCTAGTTTTACATATCAATCCCAGTTCCCTCTCCCTCCCATCTTCCCTGCTCCACACCTATCCTCTATTCCATCCCCTTTCTGCTCCACAGGGAGGGTGAGGCCTTCCATGGGGGATCTTCAAAGTCTCTCACATCATTTGGAGCAGGGCCTAGGCCCTCCCCCATGTGTCTTGGCTAAGAGAGTACCCCACTATGTGGAATGCCCTCCCAAGGTCCATTTGTACATGAGGGAAAAATATTGATTCACTACCAGGGGACCCATATACTGCCCAAGCCTCCTCACTGAAACCACATTCAGAGGGTCTAGGTCAATCTTATGCTGGTTTCACAGCTATCAGTATGGGGTCCATGAGCTCTGCTTTGTTCAGGTCAATAGTTTCTGCGGGTTTCTCCAGCCTGGTCTTGACCCCTTTGCTCATCACTCCCCCCTCTCTGCAACTGGTTTCCAGGAGTTTGGCTCAGTGTTTAGCTGTGCGTGTCTGCTCCTGCTTCTATAAGCTACTAGATGAAGGCTCTGGATTGGCACAAAAGGTAGTCATCCATTTCATTATCTGGGAAGGGCATTTAAGGTAGCCTTTTCACTGTTACTTAGGTTGTTACTTGGGGCCATCCTTGTAGATCTCTGGACATTTCCTTAGTGCCAGGTTGCTCTTTAATCCTACAATGGCTCCCTCTGCTATGATGGTATCTCTTTTTGCTCTCCTCTAGTCTTCCCCTGACTCAATCTTCCTGCTCCCTCATGTCCTCCTCTCCCCTCCCCTTCTACCTTATTCTTTCTCCTAATTCCCTCTCCCCTCCCCCATGCTTCCAATTTTCTCAGATCTTGTCCCTTTCCCCTTTTGTGAGGGACCATGTATGTCTCTCTTAGGGTCTTCCTTGTTTCCTAGCTTCTCTGGGGGTGTGGATTATAGGCTGGTAATCCTTTGCTCTATATCCATATATGAGTGAGTACATGCCAAGTTGGTCTTTTTGTGACTGTGTTACCTCACTCAGGAGAGTTTCTTCTAGTTCCATCCATTTGCCTGTGAATGTCAAGATTCCATTTTGTGTTCTGCTAAGTAGTACTCCATTGTGTAAATGTACCACACTTTCTTGATGGGAGATGTTATTCTGTATATATGTTTCTCATACTGGTTAATAAAGCACTGTGGCCAATAGAAAACTAGATAGGCGGGGCTAGGAGACTAGGAGGAGGAAAGAGGAAGTAGAAGGAGGAGTCAAGATGTAGACCAGGGAGGAAGGAAGATGCCAGCTGCGGCTCCAGGATAAGATGAGCCACGTGGAAATAATTAGATAAGTAGAAATGGGTTAATCATTAAGACAGAGCTAGCCCATAAACAATAATGGTAACTGGCCAACAGGATTGTATCAAAGAAAGAGTCTCTGAGTGTTATTTGGGGCTCACGTGGTGGCGGGACCATGGCAGCAGGACCGGCAGCAGCTGGTGGGGAAAAAACTGCCGTAACACTTTCTGTATCCATTCTTCAGTTGAGGGGAATCTAAGTTGCTTCCAGGTTCTGGCTATTACAAAAAATGCTTCCATGAACATAGTTGAACAGATGTCCTTGTTGTATTAATGTGCCTCCTTTGGGCATATGCCTAAGAGTTGAATTGCTGGATCTTGAGGTAGATTGATCCCCAATTTCTTGAGGAACCTCTATACTGATTTCCAAAGTGGCTGTATGAGTTTGCACTTCCAACAGCAATGGAGGAGTGTTCCCCTTTCTCCACATCCTCTCCACGATAAAATGTTGTTGGTGTTTTTGATTTTAGTCATTCTGACAGGAGCAAGGTAGTGAAAGACCCAGAGAGCTTGGATCCTCACGCCCCTACTCAGGAAAGGCGCTCCCCCCAATCACTCAGGAGAAGTGGTCTTGATGCAAAAGCATGAGATATTTTATATTTTAAGTGCACTGGGGTCCGCAACCATACTCCACGTGGGGGCAGAGGACTGGAAAACCTGGGTACAGAATTGAGACAGCTTTTATAGGGTTACAACAAAATCTGTGCATCATAAACCAATCATCTCATAGCATCCAGTGCAGACCAATCAATTTGAACTATCCAAGCCAGCAATTAGCCCAGGAAGTCTGCTTTTGCACGGGCTTCTGGGTGGGGTGACAAGGCTCATTTCCTGTGTTAACTCACTCACAGGTGCTGTCTTAAACAGCCCTGTTGTAAACAGTCAAGAATGTGACCTTTTGCCTACTCACTGCTAGGGGACAGGGTCTGGGATTTAAACTTCTAGCTTCCTGGGGTCAGTAGAGAGGCTAAATTTTTTCATCCTTACAGTGGTATCTCAGAGTTGTTTTGATTTGCATTTCCCTGATGGCACTTTCTTAAGAGTCTTTCAGCCATTTTAGATTCCTCTGTTGAGAATTCTCTATTTAGCTTTGTACCCCACTTTTTAATTGGATTATTTGGTGTTTTGGTGACTAGCTTCTTGAGTTCTTTGTATATTTTGGAAATCAGTCCTCTGTCAGATGTGGGGTTGGTGAAGATCTTTTCCCGTTCTGTGGGCTGTCGTTTTTGTCTTGTCGACTGTGTCCTTTGCTTTACAGAAGCTTTTCAGTTTCAGGAGGTCCCATTTATTAATTGTTGAGCTCAGTGCCTGTGCTACTGGAGTTATGTTCAGGAAGCAGTCTCCTGTACCAATTTTTTCAAGGACCTCCCATTTTCTCTTCTAAGAAGTTCAGTGCGGTTGGATTTATGTTGAGTTCTTTGATCCATTTGTACTTAAGTTTTGTGCATGGTGATAGATGTGGATCTATCTGCAGTCTTCTACATCCAGTTATGCCAGCACCATCTGTTGAAGATGCTTTCTTTTTTCAATTGTATAATTTTAGCTTCTTTGCCCAAAATCAGGTATTTGTAGGTGTGTGGGTTAATATCTGGGTTTTCAATTCAATTCCATTGGTCTATCTGTCTATTTTTGTGCCCGTACCAAGCTGTTTTCAGGACTATAGCTCTATAGTAGAGCTTGAAGTCAGGGATGGTGATGCCTCTGGAAGTTCCTTTATTGTAGAGGGCTGTTTTGTTTATACTGGGTCTTTTGTTTTTCCATATAAAGTTGAGTATTGTTTTTTAAAGGTCTGTGAAGAATTGTGCTGGTATTTTGATGAGGATTGCATTAACTATCTATTGATTTTTAAAAGATTTATTATTTTAATTATGTACAGGGATATGTGTGTGTGTGTGTGTGTGTGTGTGTGTGTGTGTGTGTGTGTAGAAGTGAGTATGTGTATATGAGGACAGGTACCACCAGAGTTGTGGAGTCCCTGGAAGCTTCAGTTACAGAGGATTGACAGCTACCTGGCATGGGTGATGAGAATCGAACTCAGTTCCTCTGGTAGATCATCAAGTCCTCTTAATTTCTGAGTCAACTGTATAGTGCAAGATCTATTGATTTTTAAAATCTGCATTTTCTTTTCACCATTGACAGGAGAGTGTAGAAGTTCCTTTCTGTTATACTTCTGTTGATTTCTCATTTCAGTTTTTTATATATATTTACATTTCCTATGTTAGATACATAAATATTTACACATGTTATATGTTTTATCAGATAGATTTATGTGTTAATGACACTACTCCCTTTGTGTTACTCTGTTTTCCTTTGGTTACCAATGGCATCCCTCACTTGTAACCTATTTGTGTCCTTCAAATTCTTTTATAGCAATCGAATGGCTGCCTTACCTTTTATGTATTCAGCCACTATTTCTTTTCTGTCTTTCGTCCTTTCTTTTCTTTTTTTTCTTCTTTTTAAGTGTAGAGAGCTGCGAAGTGCGGCACCTTAAAGATGGTTCTGGCTTCCGCCTTCCACCTCCCCAAGGGTGAGCACTCTCTGGTGTAAACAAGCCCTTACTTGGTTAAGTCTGTTCAGCCTGTCTGCTTCTGAGTTAGAGTAGCCTATCTGCAGGGTCCAAGTAGCTCACTGGGGTTGGTTAGCTCAAGGGTATTTAAGCCTGTGCAGGCATTTCCCCGGGCTCTCGTGGGTCAGAAGAACATATTTCAAGGATCCTGATTAAAACTGCATGAAGAAGATCTTCCCGGAGTCACGTCTTCCTTGCTGGCAGGGGTAGGCGCTATATTTTAGATTTTATTTATTATGCAAACAGTGTTCTGCCTGTTTGTGCACCTGCATGCCAGAAGAGGGCACCAGATCTCACTATAGATTTTTGTGAGCCATCATGTGGTTGCTGGGAATTGAGCTCAAACGCTTAGGAAGAGCAGTCAGTGCTCTTAACCTCTGAGCCATTTCTCCAGCCATCAGCCACTAATTTTTAACTGATGCATAAAACATAAACATTCTACATATTAATGGGGTACCACTTATGTCTTGAGACATCTGTAGTTGTATAATGTATAAATGAGGTTAAATATTTTATCTATCTTCTCAAATGCATATCATTTCTTTATAAGTGAAACATTTCAAAAGTTTGCTATTTGAAGTGTTTAACATATTACTATTATCTACAGTAATCTACTGTAATATAGCACTTTAGAAATTCCTGTTCCTGTCTAACTTACAACATTTTATTAGATGATATAAAATGGCCTTGCCCACTATGGGTGATGCCATCCCCAAGGCCAGTGGTCCTGAGCTGTATAAGAAATCAAGCCAGGAGGAACAAGCCAGCAAGCAGCATTTCTCCTTCATTTCTGCTTCAGTTACTGCCTTGAGCTCCTGCCTTGATTTCCCTTGTTGGTGGATTGTAACCTATAAGCCAAAATAAACACTTTCTTCCTCATTTTTTTGGTGATGGTTTCAAATACAGCCACAGAGACGTGAACTAGAACAGAGGTACAATTCTTAGGTTATTTGATCAGGTGGAACTGTTGGCTGTATTCTACATTTGGATAAGGATGTTCTGTCCAAGATTTATAGTCACTTGGACATGATAGACCTAACCTCAAGTTAGATAACGCTGAGATCTGAAATTTAAAACTAGGTGGTACTACCTACTGGGTTCTATCATTGCATGTGTTTTAAGACTTTGATCTGCAATTAGCTGAGGTCACTGACTACACTTTTGCTTGGGCATGGGTAAAGTTCATTAATCAGATGAGCTTATAGGATGGGTTTGATGGCAAGACTGGACTTTAAACTGGGTTATCTGGCCAGGCAGTGATGTACATTGGGTTATCACAAATGGATGAGTTTGCTGGTCTGGTTCCCTGGTTGGATGAGGCCAAAGGTTACACGTCTTAGCTGGTAGGACCTACTGCTTTGGCTACATGATGGTGCATCATTATAAACTAATCTTCACAGATGGACAGGGTTGCATTACAGTTCATTCTCTATGAGCAGCTGGGGCTATAGGCCATGTTTTCTAGGCAAGTTGTGGCTCTGGCTCAACTATCTACTCCTTCAAGGACTAAACTCTGAGGCTGGCAGAGTTACTGTATATTCTTTAGTCAGATACACTGGAGAACTCCTTAGATTGATTCCTTTTCAAACAAAGGCATATAATAGGGTTTGTAACTTGGCAAGAATCCTGGCTAGGGACTCAAGCTAGGCAAAACTGGTAAGTGTACCTCCAAGACTATTGGAACGACTGGTTCAACTCCTTGGTGAAGTAGAGTTATTTGCCAGGCTATCCACCAGCAGGAAAGTGGTATAATGACCCAGATTTGTGAGCTGGTTGCTGTGAGCCCCACCTCTCCTTTTTGTTTCTAGCTGTGCCCAACTCTACATGATACCCCAGTGCTCTCCAATAGGCTATATATCTTTTGTGTTTGCTTCCTCTCACCCAGCATGATTTTGAAATTACATTTTGTTTGATGGGTCAGGATTTTGCTTCTTTTTATTCCTAAACATAAGGCTGGATGTTATTCAATGTGGATGTGACATAATACATGTATTTACTCATTAATTGATTAATGTTTTGGCCATTTCTATTTTGGGCTATGAGGATTTGTAGTATATGTGTTGTACATATTTACATTTTCATTTATATATCTAAGAGTACAATTCATGAACCACAAAATAAATTATATTTTATAATGTAGATGTCAAGCATGTAACAACTATCCTAATATAGTGCATCCTGAAAAAGAGTAGGATACTTAGGATAGACATTTGAGTTTATGCTGCTGCTTCTCTGAATCCTTTGTAACTATAGGTATAAGTTAGGCATGGACTGTGTAATAACTCCTTCCTGTGTATTTTGTGATTCCATATATCTTATCTCTTCCCTTTGTCTCACAACTTAGTAGAAGTTCTTATCTGGAGATGAACTATATTTATATCACCAATTCATTTTGATTTTGTTCATTTATTTGCATTGATTGATGAGATTTTCATGGTAGTGGCACAAATCATAGGCATAAAAAAGTGCTTTGGCATTTTAGTTTAAATTGCTATACTTTATCACACATACACTATGCCAAGACTAATGCTCTAAATTACACAGGGAGCATAGCCAAGTCACTCTAGGCATCTGGAAGGATGCATATCGAAATCAGCCAAGTGTTCAACTGTCAAATAACATACATATATCCAAGTGAACACAGACGCAATGAGGAAATGTCTTCAAGTAAATTTAACCAAACTGTACACCTGCAGGTCCATATTTTAAAGGCTCTTAATATATTTATTTTTGTTGTTTCTATTTTTTCTTACATATGCACCATTTTATGGTAATATTAACAAGCTAGCTATGCTAGCTTGACATATCTTTAGAAAGGATGCTAGAAATGAGAACTTTTGGATAACATAAAGCTAAGGTTAAAAATATATTTTAAATAAGTGTGAAGAAGATCATACAAGCACAGTACCACATTATACATGTGAATTAATACAGAGTAGAAATGCAGCATCAGACAGTTCAAGGAAGCAACAAGTAGAATATATTATTTTGTGACCTGACTAGATGCCTCTGGAGCAAACTGGAATCATTTCAGTTCTCATGGAATCCATGGATCCAAGCACCAGTCTTGGTCATCATAATGAAAAATAAATTCCATTATTTTCTTAATGGGGAATGGTGTTCTAGTCCTTATTTGTCAGAGAAAAAATAAAATGGACTGCTTTTCTCTATTTGAGCTGTCTATTCCGATAAACATTTAGAGAAACTTTTGTTTTGTTGTTGGTTTTGTTAATGCAGCCATACATTTGGAGGAACAAAAAGATCCAGCCACTCCCCCAAAGTCCACCTTTAGAGTTTGGACATGAAGGTAGGGCTTAAATAGAAAGCAGGGATTCTGATTATCTACAAGAGCATGCGAACTCTCAACTGATGAGTTGCCCCTAAGAGAATGTTAAAGATATCTTAATAGTACAAAACTAAATACACAAATTACCAAAACTTATAGGCTATAGTAAAATCAATTCTCAGAAGGACGTTCATAGTAATAGGTGTGTATAAGAAAAAGAAATAAAAAGTTATAAGTCTTAGTTATCTTTCTTGTTGCAGTGGTAAAACATTTTGACAAAAATAATGAGAGATAAAGGGCTTATTTCGTTTTATAGTTGAAAAAGTCAGTGTATCTGGAGCTTCAGGCAGCTGGTCACACCTGCAGTTAAGAATCAGAGAGTGACAGGTTTATTGCTCAGGTCACCTTCTCCTTTATATAGAGTTCAGGATCACAGCCTAGGGAATGTTGCCACCCACAGTGGGAGGGTTTTCCCATTTTAACTAGCCTAATTAAGATAATCTCTCACAGAAATGCCTAACACCCTCTTTCCCATATAATTCCAGTTTTCATCGATTTGAAAATTGAGATTAATCATCACTCCAGGTTTAGTATATGCCAACAACTTGAGAAGGGTGTGTAGAAGATTATGAGCTTCAGGCAAGAGAGCCTGTGGTTGGATAAGAAAGGAGGAGGGAAGAAGAAGAAAGGGGAGGTATAAAAAGGGAAAAGATTGATTCCATATAAAGAACTAAAATTTAACTGTCAAGGAAACAAAAATATAATACCATGTGTGGATAACACTATGGACTTCACAAACACCCTCAGAAGTGATGGGTATGGTGGTGAAATTCCAGCACTGCAAAACCGAGGCAAAAGGATACTAAGTTCATGGACATCTTAGGCTACATACTCAAGTCCAGCCTGAGCTATATAATAAAATCTTGTCTCAAAAAAATTTATGACCAAAAAAATGAATTCATCAAAGCTTGAAAATTAAAACAAAAAAATCAACACAAAGAAACCAGTTGCATTTATTTGTACTAAGAGACTGTCTGAAGAGAACATCAAGAAACCAATCCTATTATCAAAATACACAAAAATGTTTATAAATAAATTTAACCAAAGAAGTAAAATATTTGTACACTGAAATTGTAAAATACTGGTGAAAGAAACTTAAAATTGTATAAAAGAAACATGCACGCTATTCATACAGTGATGAACTAGATTAAGTATTGTTTAAAATGACATTAGTACCCAAAGTGATAAACAGATCCAATGTAAATTGTATCCTGATATCAAATGCATTTTTCAGAGAAATAGAAAAAAATTAAAATACATATAATGGCTGTGAATATGATTCAGGGCTAGAGAACTTGCCTAGCATGTTCAAAGTCCTGAGTTCAATCCTTGGTATCCTAATATGTTTCTCTGAATTCCATGTGAAAGCACAAAAATATCATGAATATCCAAATCTACCTTGAATAATAAAACCAAAGTAAGAGGGATCATAAATCTTAATTTCAAATTATTTTATACAGTTATAGTAATAAAACAAGCAGTATGATGACATAAAAAAACACAGAGATCAATAAAAACAGAAATCAAGAGTCAAGAGACAAGGCAAGCACACCCAGATATCCAAATTTGACATGGGAACCAAAAGTGTACATGAATAAAAATTTATCTCTGCAGCAAATGGTGTTAGAAAAACTATATATAAAAGTATGAAATTGGATAAGTATGACACACCCTATATAAAAATCCTTTCAAAGATGTGTTAATAACCTAGACATAAGCCCTGAGATCATAAAACTCTTAGACAAAAATCACAGAGGAAAGTTTTATAGATTGATCTTGGTAATGATTCTTTTCTTTAAATATCATACCAAAGTTTCAGTGAATTACATAAAACATAAATGAAAGTATATCCACCTCAAAAGCTTCCACATGTCTATGAAGAATAGAATAAACACATAACCTACAGGTTGGGAGAAATATTTTTAATTCACATATTTATTAAGGGCTCAATATGTGAATAACTAAAAAAAAATGTGCTATGAAAAAATCACTAAAAATCAGCAAAAGATCAGAAGAGATATTTTCTAAAAGAAGACATATAGCTAGCCAGAATATCAGTGAGAAAGAGCCTCAACATCACTCATCATTAGAGAAATTCCAATCAAACCCACAAAGAGGTCTTACCACATATCTGTTAAGATATCTATTCTATCAGAGAAGTTGGGGGAGGGTAAACCATAACTAGAATATACTGCATGAAAGTCACTGTTTCCCATAAATAAAAAATAGAAAATATGTATCATTACCAGTCTTGAAGAATCACAGGAACAAACATCTTCTGGCACACAGTAAGCACCTTTTTAAAAGATGACAGAAACATGTTTACACAGATGGGGAGAAGAAGGAACCCACACTCACTGGTGGTGGGAATGTAAACTGGTAAACCGTTATGATCAATAAGATGAAGGCCTCTCATAAAACTAAAGGTATAACCACTATGGGGCCAAGCAATCTTCTTCTGAGTATATTCATAAAGGATATGTAATCAGTACCCAATAGGGATAGCTGTGTCTTATGTTCACAATAGTATTATAAACAGGAGCCATGATGTGGGCTATGTTATATGCATGGCAGCTCATGAGTAGATAAAAGCAGTTATGCTGTGTATTGATTTATTTTAATGTACCTGACTTTCATATGGGTTCTGGAACTACAAACTGAGACTATAATAATTGCATAAGTGTTTTAGCCACTGAGCACTTTAATCCCACAACTCCTCCCAAAACAAATTTTGTTCATCTCAAATATATGCAATGACTTCTGGAGGCATCAAGATCTACTACAGAGCTATAGTCCTGAGAATAGCTTGGTATTGGTGCAAAAATAGACAGGTAGATCAATTGAATTGAATTGAAAACCCTTATATTAGCCCACACACCTATGAACACCTGATATTTAACAAAGCAGTTAAAATTATACAACATAAATCCAGCCACACTGAACTTCTTAAAAGAGAAAGTGGGAGGTACCCTTGGACAAATTGGTACAGGAGACTGCTTTCTGAACATAACTGCAGTAACATAGACACTGAGATCAACAATTAATAAGTGAGATCTCCTGAAACTGAGAAGCTTCTGTAAGGCCAAGGACACAGTCAAAATGAAAAAAAAAATGGCAGCCCACAGAATGGGAAAAGATCTTCACCAATCCCACATCTGACAGAGGACTGTTTTCCAAAATATTCAAAGACTAAATAAGCTAATTAAAATGTGGTGAACAGAACTAGGTAATTCTCAATAGAGGAATCTAAAATGGCTGAAAGACACTTAAGAAAGTGCTCAGCATCCTTAGCCAACAGGGGAATGCAAATCAAAACAACTCTGAGATATCATCTTACTCCTGTCAGAATAGCTAAAAACAAACAAACAAACACAAAGCCAATGACAGTCTTTGAACACTCCTCCACTACTAGTTGTAGTGCAAACTTGTACAGCCACTTTGAAAATAAGTATGGTGGTTCCTCAGGAAAATAAGAATCAGTCTATCACAAGATCCAGCAATTCCACTCTTAGGCATATCCCCAAAAGATGCACATTCATGCAACAAGTACATCTGTTCAACTATGCTCATAGCAGCGTTATTTGTAATAGCCAGAACCTGAAGCAACCTAGATGTCCCTCAACTGAAGAATGGATAAAGAAAATGTGGTACATTTACACTATGGAGTACTACTTAGCAGAAAAAAATGGAGGAACAGTCACAGGCAAATGGATGGAACTAGAAGAAACTATTCTGAGTGAGGTAACCCAGGCACAAAAAGATTAACATGGTATATACTCACTCATATATGGATTTTATACATAGAGCAAAGGATCATCAGCCTACAATCCACACTGCCAGAGAAGCTAGGAAACAAGGATGACCATGCATGGTCATTAACAAAAGGGTAAAGTGACAAGATCTCCTGAGCATATTGGGAGCAGGCAGGATAGGGGAGAGAGAAGAAGTTAAGAGAAAGAGAAGGGGAGCAGAGGAGGAGAGAGAACATGAGGGAGCAGTAAAAATGAGTCAGGAGAATAGAAAAGAGATAGCACAATAGAGGGGGGAATTATAGGCTTAAAAAGAAATCCCACACTAGGGGAATGTCCAGACACCTACAAGGATGACCCCAACTAACAACCTAAGCAATACTGGAGAAGCTACCTTATATGCCCTTCCCCAATAATGAGATCATATGCCATCCCCCTGATAATGAGATCATATGCCATCCTAGAGCCCTCATCCAGTAGCTGATGGAAGCAGAAGCAGACACCTACAGCTAATCACTGAGCCAAACTTCTTAAATCCAGTTGCAGAGAGGGAGAAGTGATGAGCAAAGGGGTCAAGACCAGGCTGGAGAAACCCACAGAGACAGCTGACCTGAACAAGGCAGAGCTCATGAACCACATACAGATAGCTGGGAAACCACCATAGGACTGACCCAGACTCCCTGAATAAGCCTCTCAGTTAGGAGGCCTGAGAAGTCTATGGTATCTCTGACAATGGAACCAGGATGTACCCCTAGGGCAGGAAGGGACTTCAGGAGCCCATTCCTCATGAAGGGATACTCCCTTAGCCTAGAGACACAGTGGAGGGCCTAGGCCCTACCCCAAATAATTTGACTGACTTTGATGATCCTTCATTGAAGGCCTCAGCCTCCTTGGGGAGTGGATGGGGGATGGAGGATGGGATGGGGGATAATGGGGATATAGGAGGGTGGGAGGTAGAGAAAATTGAGATCAATATGTTAAACAAGAAAAAATATTAAAAAAGAAAACAGTAAACATGATTTTTGCATATCATAATTGATATCATTTTATAATTATTATTCTCTCTTATTTTAGTCATTTAAATGTTTCTTTTTTATTATGGAGGATTTCTCTTTTCGATGATCCTTTTAAATATTTGTTTAATATCCCTTATTTACAATATTCCATGGTTACTTAGTGATTCACCTGTGGAAGGACCTGGATTATGCTTCACTTTGTGTTGAAATATAGTAATATACAATGGATACAATATTTTCAGATGTTTTCTCTTAAAAATATCTAATATTTTTCCATTTATAACAAAGGGATGTTAATTATTTATGGTAATTTTAAAAATTTGTCTCACACTAAAGTCGTTAAAAAATGAAGTCAGAAAAATTTCTTTGCACTTTGACACAAAACATCATCTACAAACTGAATTGTATATGATAACATCTGGTATAGGACAGACTGAGTCAATGCATAAAGAAACTCAGGGAGGTTCCTCAGGAAAATGGGAATTAGTTTACCACAGGACCTGGCACTCCCCCTCTTAGGCATATACCCAAATGACCCACATCCATGCAACAAAGACATGTGTTCATCTATGTTCATAGCAGCATAATAGCAAGAAGGTAGAAGCAACCTAGATGCCCCTCAAATGAAGAATGGATAAAAAATATGTGGCATATCTACACAATGGAATACTACTCTGCAGAAAAAAATAATGGAATCTTGAAATTCGCAGGCAAATGGATGGAACTTGAAGAAACCATCCTGAATGAGGTAACCCAGTCACAAAAAGAGGAACATGGTATGTACTCGCTCATATACAGAATTTAGACCTAGAGCAAAGGATCACTAGCCTATAATTCACACCACCAGAGGAACTAGTGAAAGACCCCCCCCCATGCACATTGCCTGCTTGAGCTGCTTTTGCAAAGGGTCAAGGTGGGGACAAGTACAAGAGGGAACCAGATGTACCCATCTGGCCCAACAACCAGATATTTGTAGTCAGCAGAACTACAAATATATACTACAAATATATATGGGAACAGAGGGTCCTTGGAGCATCTTATCGAAACCACCAGAGTGCTGAAATAGTCATAACTGAATTCCTTGTACCTGATCCAAACAAACACCTCTGCCCCAGGCTGACCCAATCACTTTATTTGAGTGAACCAATGAAATCCCTGTAACCATGTATCTGCTTCTGTAAGCCTGGTTTTTGCTGCCCAAACCCTATATAATCCTCTGAAGTTTTGGCCTTGGCACTCTCAGTCTCCCAAAAGACTGAAGCATCCACAGTTACTTGTGTGAGCAATAAATAGCTTCTTGTGCTTGCATCCAATGGTCTCTGTTTCATCTCTTGGAGAAAGGGGTCCAAGGATATGGTGAGTCTTTCACTAGGATACAAGGTATATTCTAAGAGATTCATATAAGGTCCCTCACAAAAGGGGGAAGGGACAAGTCCCCCAGCGCACATGGGAAGTGGAGGGGCAGTGAATGGAGAGAGAACCAAGAGAAAGGGAAGGGGAGAAGAGGAAAGCACGTGCAACTAGGAAGATTGAGTCAAGGTAGGAACGGAAGGCAGAAGAGAGGAGAGAGAGAGACAGACAGACAGAGACAGAGAGAGACAGAGACAGAGAGAGACAGAGAGACAGAAACAGACAGAAACAGACAGAGACACACAGAGAGAAAGATAGAACATAAAAGATGGATCCATTATTGGTTTGAAGAGAAAACTGAACCAGAAAACTGAACCTAGAGAAAGGATATTTTACAAAAGAAATAAACCAAGAAGTTAGTAAAGAACAAAGAAAACAAGGAACATAAAGGAACAGAAACTACTACCTCTACTTAATACAGTAAGTAATTTTAAATGGTCAGTTTTCAACCAAAAACATGAGACATTAAGTAAATAAAGGTAACATTAATAAAAGCTTTCTTTGAGGGCTCTTGATGTTGTATGTAACAGGCAAGACACTTAAGAAATCTATTTTAATTATGTTCAATAAGCGAAAGGCAATTTCAAAGGAGGGCATTAATTCAATGTCTCATCAAGTACCAAATGCTAATAAAATGAAAGCTTTTATGATAAAAGACCTCATGGAAAATTTGCAGTTAAAAGGTCTAAAAATCAAAATAGAACCTTGATAAGATAGACTCAAAACTTGGAGATAATCTGGGAGAAAAAAGTATTTGAAATACTAATGATGATGATAATAATAATATACTCACATTACATTATATAAAAAGTATTTGGAATAATAATAATAGCAGCAAGAACTAGTAATAAATCTGAGGAATAGTAAAGAAAATAGATGAAGAACAATGAACCAAGCTTTACACGAATCTGAGACATATACAAGGACACTAGTTAGATTCTTTAAGGGTAGTGCCAGAGAGAGAGGAAATAGAGAAATAGACAGAACACAACTAAGAAGCAATGCCTGAAAATGACTCAAGTTTAAGGAAAAATACTAGTATCACAAACTCAACAAATTCTATGTAAAATAAACAGAAAGAAATTTGTATTCAGGTGTATCAAAGTCAAAAGACTGAAATTCAGGTAAAGAGAAAATTTGAAAGAAAAAAAATAACATAGTATGTGTAACATGACCACAATATTATTAATAAGTATGTTCTTTGCAGTACTAGAGATTGAACCTGGAGCCTCATATATGGTGGGGAATTTCTTCATCACTGACAAACACGTATCCCAATAAAAACAATGTTGTCCAAATAAAAGTGTGATGGTATACTCAAAGTGGTTAAACAAAGAACAGTCAAACACAGATTTATGAACAGCCATCTTTTATGGGTGTGTACAGGTGCATGTGTGCACACCTCTGTGTGTGTGTGTGTGTGTGTGTGTGTGTGTGTGTGTGTGTGTATGTGTGTGTGTGTATAGGTGTGTGTGTGTGTGTGTGTGTATGTGTGTGTGTGTATAGGTGTGTGTGTGTGTGTGTGTGTGTGTGTGTGTGTGTGTGTGTATAAGCCAGAGGTCAACCTCATGTGTTATTACTCAGGAGCCATCCACCAAGATATTTTTGCAGCAGGATTTCTCACTGTGACTCAGGGATAATCAATCATGCTGGGTAGGCTGGTCAGCAAGATCTAATGATCTGCCTGTTTCTGTATGCCCAGTTCTTTAGTTAGGAAATGTGATAGTAAAATTGAGACTGGCCCCCAAAGGCTTATGTGTATGAATACTTTGTCCCAAGTTGGTGGAATTATTATGGAAAAGTATGTCATGGGAGCCTGCCATTTCAAAAGACTAGTAACATTCCCAGTGTTCTTTCTGATTCCTGTTTGTAAATGAGGAAGTGAGTATTCAGCTGCTGATCCAGCACTGTGCCATGCCATGCCATGCCTGTCTGCCACCATGATCCCTGATATGATGGTAATAGATATCCATCCCTCTGGAAGTATAAGCCCCAAATAAACCCTTCTTTCTATAAGTTGCCTCAGTCACGGTGTTTTATCATAGCAATAGAAAAGCAACAAACACAGATATTGGTACCAGGGAGTGGGCTATTGCTGTGACAGACCTGACCATGTGTTGTTTTGTTTGTTTGTTTGGTTGGTTGGTTGGTTGGTTTTGTTTTTGGCAGGATGTGGAAGAGTTTGGAGGTTTGTGCTAGGAAAGCAGTCGAATTCTGTAAGCAGAATTTAACAGATCATCCTAGTAGGATTTTGTAAGACATTAATGCTGAAAGGTTTTAGTCAGTGGAGGCCCAATTCAAGAGACTATAGAGAACAGTATTAACAACTGGACTATTGTGATACTTTCACAAAGAATGTAGCTGCCCTCTGCTTCTTTCCTAAAAAGTTAACCTGAGGCTAAATTTAAAAGCAATGAATTAATTGATTTGGAAGAATAGATTCCAAAACAGCCTAACATTGACTCTGTCATATACTTACTAGTAATCACCCTTACATTGAATTAGATCAAGGGAGATGTATCTTGGAAAAAGCCATCCAATTTTTGAAAAGAAAAGGTCTAAGGAATATTATTCTCTTAAAAGCAACAATCAATGAAATCTGCTTCAAATGTGATACAAAGGGATCATGGTTCACCCCACATAGGCAGGTGAACTTAACAGTGTTGTGTATGTGGTTTTGGATCTAGAGTTACAAAATACATACAAGCAAAGGGGTTGTGGAACATTCCTTCATGATCAAGGAGAGTCACTGAGGCCAGGCAATGTGCATCAAGGCAGGCCCTGTATGAGGCCCTGAAAAATCATTGTGTGAAGCTCTGAAAATAGTTTGCAATGTGTTGGAGACCCCAAGTTGTTAGAGGTTCAAGATCCTTGGGGTATTTGCTAAGTAAAGCTGCACATAGTGATTGGAAAGGATACAAGAAAAAGAAATGTGCTGCAGGCAGAAAAGCTGGAAAGGTGAATTCATGACCTTAGGCACGGAGTTATAGTATTTCCACTCATCCTTATACCCACAGATAAGCATAGATGTATCCCTGGTGCACAAAAGGACTTTGGTAGCACATTCCCCATGGAGGGATTCTCCCTTAACCTAGAGGCAGAAGGAAGAGCCTAGTTCCTACTCCAAATGACTTGAAAGATTTTGTTGATCCCTCCTGGAGGGCATCACCCTCCCTGTGGAGTGGGGGGAATGGGATGGGAGGGTGGTCGGAGGGCATGGGGGGAGGGAGAGAAGGAGGGAGAGAAGGAGAGGGAACTGGGATTGATATGTAAAATAAGAAAATAAATTAATAAATAATTAAGGTGCCAGAAGAACAATGACTGTGTACCATGCATACACCACTCTACACCAGACTCCCAGACATCTAAAATAGGGGACTAATGACACTGCTCAGATGTTTGATATGAAAAAATTGCTGTGAATTTTTAAGCATGATAATAGTATGAAATTGCAGAAAGCATGCACGTGGGATTACAGAAACATCCATGAACGGAACTTCATGATATCTGGGACTTGAATGTTACACAGGGCCTGGGGAACAGGAGATCTGAATTTGGTCACCTGTTTGCTTGTCTTCGGAGACTTGTATACATTCATTTGAAATGCTCGAAATCAAGAAGAAAAGAAAAATCCCCATGCTGATGAGAACAGAAAAGACATGATCTGAGTAAATGGGTGGGAACTGAGGGCTCAGAGAAGAAGAGACAATCAGGCAACCAGAAACACAGACAGACCTTTATGGGGCAGAGCTGTGTCTCTTTCTCTTGCCACATGGCAGAGACAGTAGCACTTGGGCAAGCCTAGCCCGTCCAGCAGACTCCAGGCTGTCTGGTAACCTCACTTAGGGTTATCTGATACTAAGTGGCTTCAAGGAAGCCAACATCTCTACAAATATTGGCAAGTCCACAAACATCAGAAACAGTTAAATGTCCAAGCTGAGAGTGTGGCTGTCTGAGGCTGTCCTTCCAAATTAGAAAACTGAAATGTAAGAAAATTATTAGTGTGGATTGTTATATAACCACATAAAGATGGACTACATGTAAAGAAAGAAAGCACACACACACAACAAAGTACAAAAAAGTGTCTCAAGTACTAAGCTGTCTTGTGTTAAATAAAAAGACATCTCTAAAAAATATAGGAAGCTATCTCTGGATTTTTATTTCAAAACATTATCTTTGAATTAACTGTAATTGCACATGGCTTTGGAATGGGTGCCTCCAGTAATTTAGGGCACAAGGGGTAGAGATTAAAATTAGCAGTTCTGAAAAACATGTCATGCTCCTGAGCTGAGGCACTGAAGAAATGGGCAGTATAAGGAAGAGGATCTGTTGTGGTGGCAAACTAGTTTTGCATTGGGGTTTTGCCTTTAAGTATAAAGGCATGCCTGCCTTGTGATCTTTGTCCCGTTTGTTTTGTTTTGTTTTTTGTTTTTCTTTTGCTGCATCTCACTATAGTCCAAGCATGCCAGGAACTCACTGTATTCCAGAGAAGCTCCTTCCTATGTCTCTCAAGTGCTGGGCGACAGCCATGAACCAACACACATGTTGGTCTGGTCCTTCTGTTCTTTTAACTGGGAAGGAAATTAAAGTAACTTGGAGTGGACAAACAATTTCTAATAGAGAATAACTTGTAGACAGACAGAGGAGTAAGGCAAGCAGATTTTTAACCTTCCTGCTGTTATGTATTTCCCTTCTGTGCAGTAATTTTACCTTCAAGATATGTTCTCATCAGAAAACTAACTGAAATTAATATCTAAAAATATGCATACCACATACATTTAAAGTGATCCACACAAAAATATGTAAACATACACGAAGACAGAAGAATATTTACATTTGTTGTTGCATTGTAAAGAAAAGTGTTCCCAAAAGAATGTATGTGTTGATAGGACAAATATTTGTATGCATACATTAATCTAGAATAGCTCTGACCGACATTAATAGCTTCTTCTTGATTTTAGATTATTTTCATAATTACTCTTAAACTTTCAAAGAAATTGACCTGCAATTGCACGATTTATTTTGTGAGCCCCTCCCTTCCACAAGGACATATATGTACATGCATAACACTCATGCACAACATTGTGCATTGCAGAGCTTTGCTGTCAGGTGAAGGTAGAGTTTTCAGGAGATTGAAAGTTCTATCAGGAAACACCTCAAAGATAAAAAAGTGTCCATTGTCTCAGAAAGGCGAGAAAAAATACATTATTGTAATTTAACAAATGAAGAAAAGGCATGTGATATCATTTCTATATTCACAATCATATCCAATTGAATATTAACAGAGTTATTAACAAGGAGATTGAATTATATATTCTGACAGCAAAGATGCATGTAATATGAGAAAAGGCAAATTGTAGAACGGCATATGATCCCATTTGTAGAGAAAAACACAGAGTTTGTTACCATTTAGCTGCATAGCCACATTCCACATTCTTTGGTCTTTAGACAAGTTTAGTAGAAACTGGAAGAGAAAAAACAAACAAACAAAAAACACACAAAAACACAAAACAATCAAACAAACAAACAAACAAAAAACCCAAACCTAAGTGGACAGTGAACAGCAGCAGAGAGCACCTGTGATTGCCCTGTAGGTTAACAGAACTGAAATGCTGTATGGGACCTCATTTCCAACTTTGTGACCTTGATTGAGCAAATGGCACACACTGCCTGCTTCCTCAGCCTTTGGTCCTTTGGTCCACAGTGTCCTTTGTTATTTTTGCTTCTTGAACAATTGAGTTAAATTGTTCAAGATGGATGGGAGCATTTAAATGGGAATCAATTTCCTCTTTAGTATTTCATTTCATTGATTATTCAACAATGTCACTATTTTTGTACTTACTTATAGGGCACCTCCTTATTACATTATTTGCTTTCTCAATGGTGTTTGAGAGATCTATCGCTTTTGTCTTTCTCATTAGTGTGCTTCTGTATGTGGAGGGGAGGAGAAAACTCCTATCAATTTTACTGATTGGGGACTTCTGGGAAACAAAGATAGTACCAAAAATTTGGATTTCTTCATTTCCAGTGTATCAAGAAGTAAGTCCAAGACTGGAGTAGGACCTTTTAATCCTGATAGGGTGGATGTAGCAGATGCACTGAAGAATGGAAGATTTGCAGCACACCACAATCCTGATTCTTGGATCTCCCAATCAGCATCATTTCCTCGTAATCAGAAACAGCAAGAGATGAATTCTTTAACGCCAGTGGCCTCACTTCCTAAACAGAATTTCCAGCCCTCAAACCAACATCTGAATAAACCTGCTAAAATCACATGTGCAAACTTCAAAAATCCTCTATAAAAGGGACAGACGGCTTATCAATTGGCTCATCTCTTCTGTTCAACCACCTGCCTTTCTTCTTTGATAAGCCTACTCGAAAAAACATGGAATGTAACATGTAAAAAAGATTCTCCCGTGAGGACAGCAACTGTGATTCCTCCAGTGGGCTCAAGCAAGTCCTTACCAGAGCTTTATAGTGCATCTCTCTCTCCCTGTGAATACTCCCAGAGTTTCAGAAAAGAAGTTTTTACTAAGTCAAGATGTATAATGTGTAATAAATTACAAGAGGTTCACCATGAAATCGGTGTTAAGAATGTAACACATAAACTGTTTAGTAACAATTGCTTTAATGAGTACAGATTTACTAATGGACTGCTGTGAACAATGTGGCAAGTATATGCCCCAAAATACTGGACACAGGGTCCTGATTACGGTCAGCAAAAGAGCTTCTGCAATCAGAATTGTGCCACTGAATATAAAGAGATAATGGAAACAAAGTCAAAAATAGCATTTTTACAAACCAGAAAAAGGAATGCTGTCAGAGAAGAAAAGGAAAGAAAGTTTCATGAATCAAGTACACTTTCAGGAAAAGTAGAAATACCAGAAAAAAAGGAAAATATTTCAGAGGCAATGAAAGTTGCAGCACAATGTAACCTAGATCCATCCCTGGAGGAGCAGCTTGTGAACTCACCCCCAGTGACAGTGGTATTTGGTACATCTGATATGGTTCAAGAGCAGCTGGGAGACAAGGGTTCAGAAGACTCTGGGACGTCAGGTGTGCTGTCTTCAGATCCAGGTTTACGGCCCCGAATACTGAACATGAAACAACGTGATATTCTTGGCAAAAATTATCCACCTCAAAAATAGAAATTTTAATTTTCCAAAAGACAGCACGGGGAGGAAGTTTTCAGAAGCGTACTACACACGAATTCTTCCAAGTGGTGAGAAGACCACGAGGTCCTGGCTACTCCATTCAGCCTCCAAAGACTCAGTGTTTTGCCTGTATTGTGGACTCTTTAGGGAAGGAAAAAAATCAACTGAGAAATGAGAACGGGTGCAAAGATTGGCAGCATTTCACATATTCTTAGTAAACATGAAGAAAGTGAGATGCGCATTAACAATAGTGTTAAGTATTCAAGATTAAATTCTAACTTGAAAAGTAAAACCGATGAAGGGATAGAGCATAGATTGTATAAAGATGGGGAAGATGGTGTGCTGCTGTTGTATACATAATGTCCTGTCTGCTCCAGACATGACAGTCAGTGTCTGCATTACCCAGAGAAGTTTTGTGCCAGGAGCAATTATCATTACATTGTGGCACGTAAGTGGGGGAACTTAGAGGAGTGTGTGTTACCAATTTGTCTAATAGCAAATAAATAGTAAAAAAAAAAAAATTCCTGTTCTGGATGGAAAAACAATTGGAGTGAATAGTCATTTTTGCAGATTTTAGTAAAGACGGTTTGAGGTTTTTCACTATGTAGGGTCTCACCTTGTAAAGTTGTTCTTACATGACTTCCACTTTATGGCCTGTGAGCCAGAGACAACAAGATACATATATAATAAACATTTTTAACATTGTTAAAGAAAATATATTCAGGTTGGGAGTGGCAGGGCATGACCTTTATCCCAGTACTCAGGAGGCAGAGGCAGGTGGATCTCTGTGAATTTGAGACCAGTCTCATCTACAGAGCAAATTCCAGGAAAGCCAGGGCTACACAGAGAAACCCTGTCTTGAAAAACCAAAAAGGAAAATATATTCAACCTAAGAACGAACAGAATAGGATCTGAAGCTACAGATGTTTGCTTATAAACCAAATTTTCGATTTTTCTTTCTTTAAAACATTTTTCTATGTGTGCAAATCAGTGCATTTGTTACAGTAAATAAAGGTAATTTGAATTAAAAAATTCAAACAATACTAGTCACTTACAACTCTTATTTGAAATGAAATTTATCAAGGGCCTTATCTTCACCAATGGCTTGAGCTTCTCTGGACCTGTCTTCCAACCTTCCTGTTTCTTCATTGTAGGGAGCCGTTACAAGTACCGCTGGGTAACTGTCAAAACCGTTGGTAGACAGGAGATATGCGCATGCGCTGGGTAACTGTCAAAACCGTTGGTAGACAGAAGAGATGCGTATGCGCTGGGTAACTGTCAAACCCTGGGTCCCTGCCTCTCCCGTGGTGTCATATGGGCCGATGAGCAGCAGCCAGTCAGGGGGTGACACGTCCAAGGCAGAGGCTGCAAGCCTATATAAGGGATGGGTTTTGTGTGTTTGGGGTCTCTCTTTCCTGTAAGCTTATGCTCTCCCTCTCAAGAGCATTAAAGCTTTACTGCAGAAGGATCCTGAGTGTGCCGCGTCGTTCTTGCTGGCGAGACGGTAGCGCGGGACACTTCATGATACAATTTGTTGAAAAAAAAAACTATGCCAGTATCAGTTTTGAGGTGGCTATAGTTCTGTGAACTATTTTAACATATGAAAGGTTTGATCTGCCCATGTTGACAACCCTATTGCAGGATATTTGCATTCGTGACTTTATGTTTATTTTTCTGGATGAATGGCAGGCTCAAATTCATCTCTTGATGGAGTGTAAGATACAGAGCACATTGTTCAAACACTTTTCTATTGTAGGGAACGTTTTCCCTCTCCTAATATTATCAGGTAAATATATTTGAGCATGTGCCTGCAATCTTTCACTCTGACCGTGCTTCTTGTTGCCTAGTTTGTCTTTTCCTAAATGTTTGGAACTCTTCCTTATTAGTATTGTTTCAATTTGTCCATATGTTAGACTTCCCACCCACACATACCTTGAGACTCTTGTGAGCACGTGATTTCCACATGGACTTTGTATTAGAGACAGCTTCATAGGTTTGTTGGCTTCTATTTTCATCTTTAATTTCAGCTTCTAACAATATCAGTGACACTTCATAATTACAATTAGTCATTCATGAATATGTTTATAAGAATTTTAGATATGACTTAAGATTCTACTCTGAAACAATGGTGAAGACAGAATTTCCATACAAAGAAGATATTAACCTTGTGGACCGGATACAAATATTTTTTACATAATAATCTATATTCACTGTTTTGTCTTAGAGGTGGAAAATTATTTTAAAAAGAGGCAAGAACTAATGAGAACTATTAAACTACAGCATCAAAAATCAAGGCACACAAGTGAACCTATTTTTGAGTTTATGGTTGTATTCTTGAATATGATGCTTGTCTGAGTTATTTATCATCCTGATATTTGGTTATTGTTTTCATAAAATTGTGCCCCAGTATTGGAGGGACATTTGAAGCGACAATTTAATTCTATCTCGTCTTCCCATATTGTCTTCTAGTAGCAATTTTTAAGGTTTCCATGGGATAGGATAGTGAACAAGAATTCTATTCGATGAGTAGAAGAATTTTTAGATCACGATATTTGCATCCCTAATCCACTGGTTTAAAAACCTTTGTCCTCTAATACTTGACTTACCTTATAATATTTTATCTGTCTGTATCAGTATTTGTCTTCATCCTCCTGCTTCTGTCCACATACTCATTATGAATCGAATTGAGCTGGGTATAAGTAGCTGGGTTAGTATTTTCAAGTTGATTTCTGTGAATGAATTTGTACTTCCTTATTGCAATAGTAGACTGACATCAGGCAGAAGATCTCGTTTCTATGACAACCAAGACTATTTGTTCTAGGAAGACTCATCTTTTTGAGGAAGCAGAAACATTTAGCAGTGCTATTCACAGACAATTTGTGTGGGATACTAACATTAACACCAAGTCTATCATTACCAGCCATGTGTTAAGGAGAGGGGAATATGTTTAGGCATAAGTGGGCTTAATTTCACCTGCTGTGTGAAATGATGTCAATTCATGCTGAGAGGAGACTACTGGCTAAGTCAACAGCCTTTACTTCCGCTTCCTAGTTTCATGTCCTAAAATAACAAGTGTAGTGGGAAGGCCATATGGTATGTGAGCTTTTCTATGAAGAGGTTTGCAAACATTCTTAATCATCTAACACTGTAAGAAAAGTATTTAAAGATAACTTTTAAAACTGCATGTATATCTACAGCAAGACACATAGCCCCCACAATCAAGTATTCAGCTCTATTGTAATTAATGTTTCATATATGGTTCTATTTATACATTTATAGAAGGGAAATAATATATTTAACTTAAGAAATGAATATACCAATTAAAATTATGATATTTTATGAATCATTAAGGGAACAGACTGTGGATTTCCTTGCCATAACCCACACTCATTTCTGAAACAGCTGTTATGAAAAATATTTTTGGTGTAGTGACCAATATCTAAATCTGATATGGTTTACTTAGCATACAATAAATTCCTAATTATATACCTGATCTGTGTTTTGGGTAGTGGATTTTGCCATATTCATTTATTTCCATTTTAATAATCACAGTTCAAAAGTGTGGAAATTCCATGTTTAAACTTGGCTAAGTTAAAGTACAGGATAGGAGAGAGAGAAGTAGCCATTGTTTGACTTACATACACCTTCTCAGTTACTGAGTTAAGCACTAATATAGCTGTTGCTTAAAGAGATTTGTAGATCTAATCAAAACTTCTGATTGGATGACTTTAGATAGAGAAAGAAAGTATGAACTATAGAGAAGCAAATTGTTACAACATTCCAATTCTTACACCTCTCCAATACCCTAACAAAAGAACCCTAATTAGGCAGAGATACGCAAATTCCCTAGAGATAGGAAGGAGATGGGCTTTATGGTTTCTCTATTCTATAAATGTGAAGCACTATTATTATTATTATTATTATTATTATTGTTGTTGTTGTTGTTGTTGTTGTTGTTGATGTCAGTTCTAAAAGTGCATTCTTTTAAGAACCTTCTATGTCACCAGAGCATGCCTTCTGATTCAAATGTAAGATTCCCAGTTATGCAAGGGTTCTCTTCTCTGAACTGTTTTAGGCGCCATCCCTAGTTGGATAGCCATCTTTTTATCAAAGTTCTGAGTATTACCAAAACATTCCAATTGTTTTCAAGTCCTTATGTGGTAGTTATTTCTGATTTTGGAACATCTACTTAACCCATTTACCTACTTTACTTAAATAGATTTTTGTGGGAGCTTTTTCCATGTATGTGTTCTAATGTAGTAATTATTCTATAATGTCCCTTTGTATTGTATGCGATGTGCTTAAAGGTTTGCAGCATATGTTGAATCTCCAATTTACTATCTTTTGTTAGAGTATTTTCCTGTTATTATTTTCAATAGCGATTTTGCTCACATTGAAAGAGCTATATTGAGAGCCAACTTTATAGGGACTCAAGAATACTAACCTGTTGTGTGGTGCCATCCCCAGAGCTGAGATTCTGCACTGGAAAAAGAAGAAAGCCAGCCAAACACAGCATTCATCACTGTTTGCTCTTTCACTGAAGATTATCTCAAGCTATTGCTGGTTGAACTCACTACCATGATGGGCTGTAACATTGAATTATAAGCCAACAGAAACTCCTTCTCCCTTAAGTTACTTTGGTCAGAGTTTATATCACAACAATAGAAAAAGTTACTTATTATTGTTTTTGAAACAGGAAGCTCTCAGATCAGGATGGCATTAAACTAGGTGTATTGCCAAAGTTGGCCTTGAACTCCAGACTCATCTACCTTTCTCTGCTTCCCAGGTTTTGTGATTATAGGCTCACATCACTGTGCCTGACACTCTATTTTGTTTCCAAAGATCTAGCTATATATTCTACAATAATCTATTTTAAAGTGTGTAACCATTTGGAGTTTAGTACATGCACAGCATTGTGCAGATACCATCACTGTAATTTTAAAAGTTTTGTTATTGTTTAATTTTTCATAGTTTGTCATTACATGCTAGGCAAGAGCACTACCACTGAGCTTAGATCTTATAACTTCTTTTAGTTAGTGTAGATCAAATGTCCTTGGATATCACCCTCTACACCTGCTCTAGATTCTTAGTAATCAGTTTTATATGTTTACAAATTTGCTTCAGTACAAAATATTTGGTATTTTTGTAACTTGTATTTTTCACTTATCATGCCCCCCCACTCCAGCTCACCTATATTGTAACATGTTACCAGTACGGTCTTTATTCTTTTTTGCTAAGGCTTCATTGTATCTATCAATCACATTTAATTATTCATTTATGTGGATATTTGTGAAGTTTCCAATTTGAGGTGTAAAAAATGATTATATTGTCCTATCCAGAAGACTTGTCTGTCTGTGCTTGAAAGGAGGAGTGAGGATTGAGGAAAGAAATAGACAAGAGACAGTAGATAAAGTCAAGAGGGCTTTCAGCGAACACCGAAAGAGCCCCAAGTTTATTGCTCATAGTTCTTGTATACCCCAATCAAAAGGGGGAAGGTAAAAGACTTCCTTACCATGGTATAAGGAAAAACAAATGCAATTTCCTTCTTAATACCCAAAATATCAAGTAACACCTTAAAGCAAATACCATGTTGTTTAGGAAAGGCATCCATTAACCACCTTAGGCCAAACATCCTGCTGTTTAACTGTGAAGGAGCAATAATAGGTTTGAACTCCATGATCTCAAGTCAAGAGGGAACAGAGCCACTGCTATAGGCCTCCACATTATATTCTCATCCTTCATATATTTTCACATGAACATTGTTAGGTTTCAAACCCAAACACCTGAGGTGCCTACTGAACATACCAAAGCAAACCTGGCAGCCAGGTTCTCCCATCATCCCTCAGTCCCTACCTGTCACATCCTCTGCCCCCCATGCTGGCATTCCCAGCCCCTACCCTAAACTTCTCTAGCCCAGTGGCTGGGCTGCTGTTCACAAAGAGTTTTCCAAGTTCCTCAATCTCATTTGCTTGCATTTTCTTCACATCTTCACCAACATGTGGCATTTTCTACTTTTTAAATTATTCCCAGTCTAGTAGTTATGATTGGGCACTTAACAGTGGTTTAATGATGTTGCAGACCATATGCTATTTTTACAATGCATCTGACAACCTCACTGAATAAACATCAATAAGTATTTTAACTATTCAAAATTAGCTTGCACTTGTAGTGGTTATGTTTTCATTTTCTATTTGTTATAATGTTTATAAATGAAACTAACAGACTGAGTAGAAAAAATCCCAACTAAATATGAAATAAGCATAAGAAAGGAAATTAGTAAAAATATGCATAAATAAAATAGAGAATAAAAAACAAGGGTGATAAACTTAACAAAACTGAAAATACTTCTGCTATAATAACCAATGAACAACACAAACATTGAAGATTCAAATTAACCATATCATGAATAAGAATTAGGTATTTCCACAATAAAGACAATTTTATGAACAGTGATGTGGCAACAAAAATAGGCGCACTATATGAACTGAGAATTTTTCTAGAAATAATGCTCTAAACATAACTCAATAAGAAACAGAAAATCTGGAAAGTCTTTTTTAAGAAGTGAAGAGACAGAATTAGTAATTTAAAAATTTCTATGAATACAGCCTAGCTTTTATTATGATAATATTTAAAAACAAAGATTTTTTTTTTCAAATAAAGTTCTCACAATCCAAAATGAAGGAAGCAATTTCAGCTCCTAGGTGAGGCCAGGATTAATTACTTTGATATCACAACCAAGACATACCCCAAAAGAAAAACTACAGATCAAAATCTGTTTTGACTATAGACAGAATCATTAACAAAGTATCATGCTAGCCAACCAAACTTAGCAACAAATGAGAAGAGTTACACACCATGTACTGTATTCCAGGAATGCAAGCTTTGACATCTGAATATCAATCATGTAACACACATTGTCAATAGAATAAAATAAAAAGAAATTGAATCATCTCAGTCGATCAAGAAAAATTATTTGAAAGACTATTCAGCTTCTTATACTAAGAAAAACAAAGAAACCACACTCACAAACTAAGAACAAAGAAAAACTTACTTCACTCTTGTATTTATGCCACATGCCAATGGAAAACAATACAGGACTTGGAAAGAAAATGATAAAGATAAGCCTACTTAGTTTTGACAAGTGAGGCAAAAATATATATTGAACAAAAAGATAGCCTGTTCAACAAATGGTGCTGGTAAAACAGGATTTGTACCTGCAGATGAATTAAAATAGATCCTTATCTTTCACCTTGTACAAAACCAATTCAATATGGAATGAATACTTTAATTTGAAACCCAAAACACTGAAACTTCTAGAAGAAAACATAGTTCAAAAACTGTTCAAGATACTGGAATAGGCAAGAATAATTAATTTTTATTTTTTAAATTAGATTTATTCACTGTACTTTATGTGCGAGTTTTGTGGAGTATTTTTTGTGCCTGCATGCATGTATTGTCTACCACATGTGTGCTTCCTGTTCACGGTGGTCAAAAGAGGTTATCAGAACCCCTGAACTGGAGTACAAATGGTTGTGAATTACAATGTGGGTTCTGGGAATTGTACCTGGATTCTCTACAAGAGCAATACAAGCTCTTAACCACTGAGCCATCTCTCCATCCCAGCAATAACTTTTAAATAGAAGACTAATAGCAGAGGTACTAAACCCAAATATTAACATATAAGGCTACATGGAAATAAAAGGTTTCTGCACAGCAAAAGAAACTATCTGCAGAGCACACAGACAGACCACAGACTGGGAGAAATCCTTAACCAGCTACATTTTAGATATTGGAAAAAATCCAGCATTTACAAAGAATTGTAGAAATTAAATACCATTCAAATAAAACTGCCAATCAACAAATGGGCAAATGAACTGAATAGATTTATAAAAAATTTAAGAAAAAATGCAAATGGATAATTACCATTTTTAAAAGGTGTTGTATAATCTCTAGACATCAGGGACATATTAATTCAATCAAAATTAAAGAAAAATACCTTTTCTTTATAATGGACAACATCAAAAAGGTAAAAGGAAAATTCACAAAACAAGAAGAAATCTTTATCAATTATATAGATGACCTAGGATTCATATCCAGAACAATAACTCTTAAAACACAATAATGAAAGGGCTAATGCCATAATGGACAGAGATGGACAAAAGATTTGAATAGGGGTGTCTTCAAAGAACAAATATAAATGGCTAACAGCCACACAAAAACAGTCTAACATAACCAGATACCAATTTACAACTATCACAATGGTTAAAACAAGATTGACATAAGAAATGTTACTGAGTATGTGTAAAAAATAAGTTTCATAAATTTCAGATGACATTTTAAAATTATGAGGACACATTACAAATGCTGACAGCTTCTCAGGAAACAAAGAATTGAGCTACGATGTGACCTAGAAATTCAAATCCTGATAATTCACACAGAAATAAAAAGTTGTTCACATGTAAACTTTCATAACGAAAATAGAAAAGTACCATTTATAATGTCTCCAAGCTGGAAACCTCCCAAATGCCCACAAATTGATGAACTGATAAATAAAATATAGCTAATTCACAAATGGGATATTATTTTACAATAAAAATACTAATTTATACTATGACATAGCTGAATTTCAAAGATGTGTATAGTGAGGCTGGAGAGATGGCTCAGTGGTTAAGAGCACTGGCTCTTCTCAGGGACCAGATTTCAATTCTCAGCACTTGCATGATGCCTCACAACCATTTGTGACTCCAGTCTCAGAGTATCTAATGTCCCCTTCTGGCCTCCACTGGCACTGCAAGCATATTATAAATAAACACTAATACACACAAAATAAAAATAAATAAAATCTGAAAAATAATATTCAATGAAAGAAGACAGACACAAGAGGCTATATATTGTATATGTCACATAATTCTGTATATATTTCACCCAGAGAAAGGAAGTTGAGACAAGTATACTATTGATTTCCTGGGTGATAAAAGGGTGAACAAGATTTTAAAGTAAATACACACAAAGGAATACGCTGAACTGATAAAGTATTCTAACTGATTTATCATGATAACTATATCACTTTGTAAATTCAGCACAAATTTTTTAACTACTTTATCACCATTATACATTAGTCAAAATATAGCTCAATATTGATACCAAGATTTGCATAGATATTTCTTGTTCCACATGGCCTCGCCATGTAGATTCAGTGAATTCAGCACTGTTCACCTTTATGTTCATAAATTTTTTTTCTCTAGGATTTATGCCAGGAAGACAGATTCAGCAGCTTGATTTAAAAAAAAAAAGCAAAATTAGCACTGGCCAATTCTATGCCTGATTTCAATTTTTCCATTTGATGTCAGGGAATGCAGACATCTGAATGTATTCTGAATTTATTAAGAGCTGGATTAGCTTGTTTCAACATCACAGCTCCAGTGTGCCACTTGATAGTTCTACAAAACATTTGCTTGAATTAACTTCCAATTTACTTTGTGTTATTTTTTTTTGCTCAGCTCACTTCCAAAACTATTATTAATTCCTAATTTAGTTACACATGACAGGAGAACATACATTGAGTTTTACTGGGTCTTTTAGACATTCTGTAGTGCTGGGAATCAAGCCTAGAGTCTTACACATGCCAATCAAATGTTCTACACTGAAGTATAACCCCTAACCAATAGAATCTTAATGTCTATATTCATTTAAAAAAATATTGTAGATATACTATTCTGGCAGTGTTAACTTGATGTGGCTCAATTCTTATGTACTATTAGTGCTGATTAGAACACCTGTGTTACTCTTCTAATCTTCTTAATTATGGATCACAACTTTTGTGTTGTGTGTGGCTATTGATTTTATTGTGCGCCAAATTTTCTAGATAACGTACCACAGAAGACATGTAGTATCTTCTATGATACTTTTCTCTTTGTTGTTGCCAATTTCTACATTTTGCAGCTTGGCTACTAAGACTGAGTAAAGGAGGAAGACTTACTATTACAAAGGCATTTTCTTCCCACAAATTGATCTAAAGATTCAACTCAAATAAATTTATATCTTAAGAAATGTGTACTCTGATCTGTATAACAAATAAGATTCTTACTCTTTCTATTTTGCCTATTGGTTCCACAGTGGGAAATCATCTTACAAGAAGCTCTTATATTTGTATGTCTCCATGAGCTAAGAAAGTAATCTCCTCAAGAATTTGTATGGGCCCAGAAAACTAGTTGTAACATGGACACAGTCTCAGGGACACAGGACAATGTGGTGGGGATTGTAGATGGTTGTGAAATATTAGTTTAAGATGTGTTACATCCATTCATGCTGTGGAATATGTGTTTAATGATGCAAAGATGTGCTGCATTCTTTTATGTTGCATTTGTTTAACTCTGTGAACACTTTGCCTGCCAAAACACCAGATTGGCCCAATAAAGAGCTGGATGGCCAATAGCTAGGAAGCAGGGAAGGATAGGTGGGGTTGCCATGCAGACAGAATAAATAGGAGGAAAGAACAGGAAGGAGTGAGAAAAAGAGAAGGAGAGGAAGATGCCAGGGGCCAGCCATGTAGCTAGCCATGGAGTAAAAAGGAAAAAAAAAAAAAGGAACACAGAATAGACAAATGTAAAAAGCCCAGAAGCAAAATGTACTTAAAGAGAAATGGGTTAATTTAAGTTAGAAAATCTGACTAGAAACAAGCTAAGCTAGGGCAGGACATTTATAAGTAAGAATAAGTCTCCATGTGTTTATTTGGGAGCTGGGTGGTGGGTCCCCTAAAAGTAAAGATATCCAACTACAGTGAACCATACAACAGAAGGCATGTTCATATGAGAATTGTGGCCCTGTGTCCTCTGGCAGGAGGAGCTGGATCAGTTTTGTATGACTATGAATAGGACATGAAGACATAGATTAGCATGGTGAGGACACACAAGATCACATAGTGCCCATGACCCCCACCTCCCCCGACTTGCCACAAAGACTGCTTTGGTTAGCATGTTGTCTATATTCTCATCATCCTGCAGACTTTTTTTTGGAACTTCCACCACTGCTCAGATGTGTTCCAGCTTCATTCACACTCTGGTGGAGCATCTCCGGTACAAGGGGACTTTTGGTCAAGTGGTCCATGAGCTTACCTAGCTGGAGCAGCTTGAAGGCAGCTCTAAGTCTTGCCTTGTTTCAAGGCCTGGATTTAATGAATATGCATCACAAATCAAATAAAAATAAATTAAATAGAACCTTTAAAAATGATTAAAAAACACATACACACATGAAAAATGTTCAATATCCATAGCCATCAGGGACATAAAAATCACACCTATACAAGAAGCTCATCGCAATCTAGTCAGAATGACTATCATGAAGAAAACAAAACAAAACTACAAATTCTGGTGGGGATGTAAATCACGTCAAGCTACTATGTAAATCAATATGTCAGTTCTAAAAAAACTATAAGTGAAACAACATATAATTCCTACCATTCCTGAGTATAAATTTAAAGGAATTAAAAGCATCATACAATACAAATACTTGCGTATTCATGTTTAATGTGGCAATTTTTCCAATAGGCAAATTGTAAAACAGCCCATCTGTCTGTCAAAGATGGCTAAGTGCTCTCTCTCTCTCTCTCTCCCTCTCTCTCTCTCTCTCTCTCTCTGTCTTTCTCTGTCTCTCTCTCTGTCTCTCTGTCTCTCTCTCTGTCTCTCTCTCTGTCTCTCTCTCTCTCTCTCTCTCTCTCACACACACACACACACACACACACACACAGAACTTTTACTCAGCCACAAAGCACAAAATTATACCATCATCATGGAAGTGGATAGAAATAAACATTACTATACTAATTTAAATATGCCAGTCTCATAAATCCAAATACCACATTTTCTCTAACATCCAGATCCAGAATTTAGGAGAAAACATAAGGACTTGGGAAGGGGGGCTACTATTAGCAACGTGGAAGGAATAATACGATCAAAATATATTCCTTTATGGAAATATCACAATAACACACATTACCCAGTCTACTACTTTGTACAATCAATGCACGTTAAAACTAAACTAATGGAGGATTACAGAGATTACTGAAATGTTATCCACACACTAATTGTTCAGAAAACATAAAATGCATAACTGTACATAGACATAGTTACCTGATTCTTGGTAAAAATGGCAGTACACTGAGGAAAGGATGCTTAACTATTAACAATCAGAAAAAAATTGCAAGGCATATATACCAGAGCTGTAAAACAAAATCAAAGGGACACACAAAGAGGCCTGAGGAAATTCCTCAGTTGGTTAAATACTACAAGGGCAAGAGTTTGATCTATAGAACCCATGTATAAAGTTAGGCACAGTGGCATGTGATTTTAATTCCAGACAGGTAGATCTCTTGGACTCATTGTGCACTTAGTACAGCTTCCTTGGTGAGTTCCAGGCCAGAGAGAGAACTTGTGTTCAAAAAAGGTGGTGGACAGTGCTTGAGAAGTAACCGCTGAGACTGTCCCCTGGCCTCTACAAGCAGCCATAACCTTCTACCTCCAGTAGGAAATGCTTTACTGACTGGGAGGCAAAGGATTCATTAATAGGATGCACCAAAAAGGATATAAAGCACCAACAATGAAAAGGAACAATATTAAAAAACTTAAGAATTCTTTTCATTAAGAAAAAGACCTATTAATTTGAATATGTGTATCCAAAGAAAATTTTATACAGGATATATAAAGAATTCCTACATATCCATAAAAAGAACAGAAAATGCCATGTAAAACTGGCAACAAGCCAGTCTGAAAAATAAAAGAAAGTAAAAGAAAAAAAACAAGTAGTAGAATTAAATAATGATCCAAAGAAGGGGTTTTCATTCTCATTATTTGTAAGGATTGGGAAGATAAAACTGAAAGCTTTATTGTTCTGTATTTGGTCTTGTATCTTTATACCTAAAATGAAAACTACTGAGAACATCATCTCTTTGTGAAGACACCAATTTTACAAAAGTGTGTTAAGCCATTCACAAGAGACTATATATTATATAGGACTCATTTTTACATGAAGCTGGAAAATAGGCAGAAGTAACATATGAGAGAGGTCAGATTAGCAGCTTATTAACCCGAAGTAAGAATGAGAAGTGATTGTGGGATGTGACAATATGCTGTTTGTCATTAATATTACATGAATAGTACACATTGTGAAAAATTCATAAAATTATACATTTTTAGTTTATCCTCTGTTTTCAGTAGGTTATGATTCAGTAAACTAAAGAAACTAACAGCCCAGGACCAGCCACAGACCCCTGCAATGTAGAGGGCTTCCACAAAAGGGAAAACTGCACTGAAAAGGTCAGTCTTGAGTCACATTCAAAATGGAACTGGATACATGAATTGAAGACTTTTCCTACCTCAAAATCCGGGGCCTCAAATAAAAAATGCACTTATGGTCACTTGGATGTGAAGATTTGTAAAGGACAACCTGAGATTTTGAACCATTACTCTTCCCTTATATTGTGGTTTAATAAGGATCAGGATAAACAAATAGGCTGGATAGATGTTTATTCAGGGAGAAATAACTCACAACATAAACAGATGAACACCAGCAGGTTGAATGGGATGCTCTCTTCTCTGTGTCCAGCCATTAAGAGAGCGTTCCCAGGCTCCTCCTCAGACCTAGTTCCATGGGTCACTTCACCCTGCCTCCACCCCCCAATGGGTGTGGTCAGTGCCACAGAAGCAGACAAAGTGAATATCCCACTACACCCTTACGCATACAGATCAGTAAAAATAGCTTCCCTACCCTTGCCCTTCCAGCTTTCTTGAAGATGGCAAGTTTCCTGTGTGGAGACCTTGCATGTACAGCACGAACCCAGGATGCTTACGGAATGACACATTCAAAACCCATACTCTCATTGCCCCACACCAACTTGTAAGAGCAGCTCTTGTTACAGGAAGAGCAGGGAAGTAAAGGCTCTCCTATCAGAAGAAAGAGTTAATGAGCAAAGGAAGTGGTAAACGCAGATCAAATATGCTGGCATGAACCCTGGAAACATGTGCAGTGGATCTTAAGGCTGTAGATGGGAATTGGGGAGAATAGAGGAAAATTACTGACATGACACCACAGCAGGGCCGCTGCACCAACATTCCCTCCCTGCGGGAGAATGATTGGCTGGTTAACTACTTGCTATATAAAGGCACTCAATTTGTAGCCCAAGTTGCTCAGCTGTGTCGAAACCCAGTATCTGTAGCTGCCATCTGCTCCCGAAGTGTCACACAGTGGAATTCAGGGACAGGTGAACTGGAGCTCCCAGGCTGACACTGCGGCTGTTTGCTGCGTTGTTAGTAATCAACTTTTTGTACTGACTCACTAAACTTGTCTTCTTTCGCCACCTGTGGAGAATGGCAAATTGGTGTGCTGGCTTACTTACTTTCTTTATAGTGTAGTTGCTTCATGGATGGCTATTGGGTGTCTACAAGGACTGACATAGCACACTACCAATATAGACAATGCCTCTGTGGAAAAGAAAGACAAAGCCACCCAGATCCATCCACTGATATGACAAAGGAATGCATCAGCCTATGCAGTGGAATAAGAGGGACAGTGAGTGGGTTTTCCTTTAAACAGAAGTGAGTTGATGAATAGTCACTGAGTCGTGAAAGGTCATATTTCATTAGCTGTTCAAATGGTGCTTTCTCCTACAAAATAGGGAACAAGGGCCTTCAAAAGATGGGAGGCAGTTAGAGATTCCGTCAGTACATCTGGAACTAGAACAAGAATTGGCACGCTGTTAGATGACGAATGGTAGCATGTGGGCTCTCTCACACAAGACCTCATGATACATGAAAAACATTCCAAACACAGCCTGCTGCTTTGAATTGCTGTTTCAATGAAATTTCAACTCAGGATGAATACAAAGGAAGTTGTTTGAAACATCGTAGCTAAGCCAGGTGTGGTGATGGGCACTTGCTATTCTAGCACTCTAGCTCTGAACAGGGAGGCAGTAAGGCTATACATTAGAGGTTAGAGGTCAGGCTGGGTTACAAATGAGACTGCCTAAAAAATAAAGTAAAATGAAGCAAAATATGGTAGTTATAGCTACTCAACACTGACTGTGTCATTAACAGAATGAAGATGAGTGTAAAATAGATCTCTATAGTAGGACCTAGGCACGAGTCAATGCACATTTAAAGCAAAGATTTCAAGCCTGATATGACAACTTCCAACTGCATTTCTAGTACTCTAAAGGTGGAGGCATGAGGATTACTGCAAGTTAGAGACCAACCTGGCCTATACAGTGAATTCCAGAACAACTTAAGCTAGAGTGCAACCCTGTCTCAAACAGACACACACACACACACACACACACACACACACACACACCACACCACACACACACACACACACACACACACAGACAGACAGACAGACAGACAGACAGACACACACACAGAGAGAGAGAGAGAGAGAGAGAGAGAGAGAGAGAGAGAGAGCCTCAAATCAACTCCAGCCTTCAAATAACCAAAATAAGATTTATTACAGAAGGGATTAGTGCACTGAGCAATAAAACAATTTCCAGATATGAGTTGTGTAGGTAGAAAAAAAAGACATAAACAGGCAACTGTCTATCTAGTTGCAACATAAAATATCTCTGTGGAACCAGATTCCTCCTTGGAGGTTATTCTATCTTTATAATAGGGACAAAGAAGCCACTGGCTACCAAGAACAAATTTTTCTTCAATAATCATATTGCCTGACCTTAATACCTTGTGTCTTCATTGTAGGAACAGGCACAAGAATAATTCGAAAGGTCTTTCTGTCCCCCAGAGCGGCCATACAGCATAAGCCTCGGTAAGGGTAAAATGAAGCAGTTTGTAAAGGTAAGAGATGAAATTTAGTTTGGTTTGCTTAGATGCTAAAAAACAACAGCAGCAAGATAAAACCTGGACACACAATACTTTCATGAGGGACAAGGCCACCTGATTTGGAAATGTAGCAAAACAATGAGCAGGATGATAGTGATCATTTCTGGGCCATCTTTCAGATGCTTTGCATTACTGGTATTATACTTTCTGCTTGGTGTATATTTGCCATTGTTGTTTTACATGCATATACTATGAGTACTCGCAGAAACCAGTGTGGGGGGGTTCTCCCATTTGTTTTTATGAAGGGTTGTTTGTTTGATTTATTTTGTTTTTTAAGACAGCGTTTCTCTGTGTGGCCCTAGACCAGGCTGGCCTCGAACTCACAGAGATCCACCTTCTTCTGCCTCCTGAGTGCTGGGATTAAGGGTATGTGCCTCCACCAACTGGCTTGGATTCTCCTGTTAGTGAAGAGCATCTTATAGAGTAGTGTTAGTGGGAGATTATATTAAAGCTGACCACAAGACTTCTAGTTCATTTTTATTTTCTCAAGAAGGAAGTTAGTAGGGCATTTGTGCAGTCCTGTGAATGCACAATTCAGTAATTTGTCTACTCTCAAAAAAAAGTCTAAATCAAACAATGTAGCCAAGTGTGCTCAGAAAACTCCAGGGACTAGATACATTACTGGATTCATTACCAAACCAGGCAAGTGATTTTTCATCAATCATAATCCTTAGACTGTGATGTGACTTCCTTAGGATGTGGCTATGAAATGCTCCCATAAGCTCAGGGGTTTGAACATTTGTTCCTAAGCTGGTTATGCTATATTTTGCAGGTTATAGAGCTTGCAAGAGGAAATGGATCACTGGTGGAGGGCTTTGAGATGTGTAGTCAAACACATTTCCTGTCCTGTCTCTGCTTCCTGATCCATTCAGATGTGAGCAAGAAGTCTGAAGTTCCTACTGCCACAGCTGTGACCCTCTAGGCCTAACACATCATCATCTCAATTGAGAGACAGAATGAATCTCTCCATCTGTAAGTTGTTTATTAGATAGTTGGTCACAGCTACAGGAATGTTAACTAATACATCTTCTAAAGAAGAACCCCACCCATGTTGTCAATAAGTGATAAAAATTTGAAACCTTACCATGCCACAAAAAAGTCTTCTTTGTTCTCTGCTGCCATCTTGTGGCCGTTTCTGACATCAGACATTGGGCCCTATTCCAGCTAAGAAGTTGTCATTCTTGTACACTGGTAGCAACAGACCTTATCATGTTAAGACTTGGATTTTATTTTTGCTACGTTTATGATGCTTACATTCGTCCACTGCCCAGTTGTTTACAATGAAGGAGACTTGCCATTCAATGTGCATTTCATGTTCTTTTTCATGTTTGAAATGTTGATATAATCAAGAGATTGAATGAATTTTTAACCTGGAATATAAAAGATAGCTAGGCAAGCCATTTTGTTCTAATTGTGGACTAGGCATAATTTTCATGCTGTATGGTTTTCATATGAAGTTGTTTCCTGCCAGGAGGATATTCTGTTTTGAATGGTTCCTTGGGGAAGGCTAGGACAGAAGGGCCACAGAATATGAAGACCTACCTTGTATATTAGTAATTTAATACTGAAAATTGAAACAAATTCTCTGTTTCATCATGCTGATCTTAACTATATAATATCACAAGGGTGACTTCAAGACATTGCTTCTATTGGGACTTGATTCCAGTCAGTACCACAGGCCACAGGGAGAAATATCAGTTCATAGAATTTGTAAGGCTTGAATTACTCCTTCAGTGGCCTAGTCACTGTTCCACATCCACAAAAACCATGATGCATTTTAACAGGGTCTGGGTACAGAAGGGGATAAATAAATCAATGGGATATTGGAGAAAACTGGAGAGAAATTATTGCTATTTACCCCCCTAGACTCAGCACCAAAGCTTGGCAGCTATCTCCATTATCTGTCTGTTTGAATCAAGTGGTAAAGTGGTATCAATCACTGAATGGCCCACATAAGGCTTCTCACTGATAATGATGTAATACAGAAACAGAAATCTCCCAAGGCCATTGCTAGCAAATTTAGATGGCTTCATACATCTACATGTGAACCAGTATAAACTACATTGTATGTGACTAATATGAACCCACAAAATCCAACCACTGCAATGGCTACATTATCAATGCTGCATCTAAATGTCAGTATGGTCATGTGGTGATCTAATAGTAGTTTGTGCTTTATACTAATATATGGTGCAGAGTGGGCCACAGAGAATCTTTCTGTTGCTGATATATGCCTATTTTAGCTTGTGTATCATTCCTTAAGACTATTTAAAGTGATGACAGGAAACGATTCCATACCCTAATATCACTGTTTATTCTCCCAGAAACAATGGTTAGGAACCTATCATAAACTACAGCTACTGTAGTCAATGATATGACATTAGTCCTGTAAGACCAGAAAATTACTCTAAATTGACTTATATAGAGTGTAATGGGTAACAGACTGAACTTTGAAGCTTTCAGGTTCAGTATCTTTGCAACTTTTAGTCATGTTAAATAGTTTAGTTAACCTTCGACTAATATAATGCATCACAGACAATCAACTTATACAGGGAACATGCTTATTTTTTTCACAAACTTAGGGGTTTAATCCCACAATGTTAAAAACAAAACAAAACAAAACAAACAAACAAAAAAAATGCATGATGGTAGTGGAAATGTGTGACAAAGCAAAAACGACTCATCTCATGACTGGAAGTGAAAGAGAGTAAGGAGAAGGGCACTGGAGAAACACTCCCATCACCACCTTGCAGGAGTGTGATGCTAGAAACCAAGATTTAAACATATAGGATTTTGAGATACACTTAACATCCAAACCATAGAATTCATCAACATCTTCTTTGTGTTTGGCTTTATTCTAACAGCCAGGTAGAACACCATACTTAAGGTGCAACACTCTCAACAACTAGAACAATTTATTTCAGGATCAGATACATTCCTTAACTCAAAAATCTATATTTAATGCTGTATTCTAAAACTCTAGAGTACACAAATGTGGAGCACAGAATGAAAATCAGATTGTCACCCATAGAAATGCTTCGGTTTCACTTTGCTGTTGTTGTTACTTTGTTTCTGGAAGGTTTTTCAGTCTCTGTTTTCCTCCAGCCCGCTTCAGGTAAAGCTGATAAATCTCAGAATTTGGGAATTTTGCTCAGTGACAGTGTTTGCCTATCAAGTGAAAAGGTCTTGTTTAGTCCCTCTCACCAGAAACATAAAGGAGAAATCTCTGATCCTTCTCCTTGAATACTAGTGGGAAGTTAAAGCCGTATGACTCCCTGCCTACACATTACAACTCTCAACAATTCCACAGTAAACACCAATATCAATTTTCCTAATTGCTTGGGAACACACCCTTCTCTCCCACCAAAGAACAATTAAGTCATACATCCCTGTTATTTGTAATGGAGGCAGAGGCTTGACACCTGAACCAAATTTTAGGTGGAGCCAAGCCCATTTCTTGGAGATTGACTGAAACAGTTCCTTTCTCTATGAGCACACTCACAGAATGGCTTTATCACATGCCTAAAACTTTAGGTCCCAGACAATAGATGGCCTGGCTCCTATGAGGGAGTGCTTCCATTAAATGACAAGCACTAGCATCTACTAAACTTGAAGCTACAGTTATAACCTAGTGACATCAATTTCTTCATCGTAGCAGATGATCAGTCACAGAAAGGAGTTTATACGTCAATGGGACAAAATGACCCAGATCACCATCTTAACCTAAGGAATACTGCTGTGTAATGGGAGCAGGAAGAATATGTCAAGTTTTCAAATAATCATTTTAACTCCCCCCAACACTGAGTAAAGCAAAATACATTTGTAATTCCTCTAATAACTGAAAATTTTATGGAAATACATTTATGATTAAACTATGGAACTAAGAGTGTCTAGGGAGAAATATAGAGCTTGCATGATGAACAATAGCACAGCAAATATAATACAGGAAATAATATAATCCATTACAAACTGCTTTCAAGGGGACTTAGAGGAATATTTCATTATTATTTAAGTAACTGCCCTTCAGAAATACTTCACTACATGACACAATCGTGAAATCAATGAAACAAAGTAGACAGTAAGTGGGTGGGAAATAAATCCAAATGGAAATGCTCACTGTTGAAAAGAAACAGGTGAAGAAACTACTTCCAACATCCCAAACACAATGAAAACATGGTCCAAATCCTTTGATATCCCCCATGGAAGCCTCACCCTCCCTGGAGAACATAAGGGGAATGGGATGGGGGTATGGGAGAATGGGAGGGAGATGGAACTGGGATTGGTATGTAAAATAAGATTGTTTCTAATTTAAATAAAAAAACAGGGTCCAAATCAAACCTGTAGAACTCTGGAAATTAATAAGAGGTTTTCAAATAATTCAAACATCATTTGTTGAAGTCAAGTAGCAAATCGGGTAGGCAGTGAGCTGTGTTTCATTTTAATTTGCTGTATTCTGATCCTTCTCCCCTCAGATCAAGGGAAGTGGTGAATACCTGCCTTGCAATTATGTTATTTGCAGAGCTTGCTGCCTGGACCAATGGAATTGTGGAAATGAAAAGAACAAAATTAAAATCTCAGCACCACTTTATCCCCAGATAATGATCATTATTTCACATATCTAACAGCTTTCTGCAATATTCTTATTATCAGTATAATGCCATTTGGTTTTCTTTAGAGTTCATGCTGTGTGAAGTCACCTATTCTTAAGGAAGGAAAAAAAAAAAAAGAACACATTTGGTGACATTCCTTAATGTTGCAACTTAGAGAAACAGAGATACCACCTAAAGTTAAGTAAAATCTGCACAAAATCTTAAAATGAAAACTTTGGGAGGAAAACATCCATAGGATGCTTTGAAGAGTTCCAAAATAAAGGAGATCTGGGAAGGTCATGGGTGTCCAACAAGTACCTTGGAAAGGCCTAAGCTTTAGCTTAGGGCTGGTGCCAGTGCCACAGTCCAGTGCTCTGCATACAAAGAAATGCAGGGACAAACCCGAGCTATGAACTCCCTGACTAAGCACAGAAAGCATTCCGAGATACACTCACAGAGCAAACAACTGGGTGAGAGCTGGAACATTTATGGCATAGAACATTTAATGAAATGCTTCCAATTATGAGCTGCCCATGTTGCAGGGGAGAATTCAATGGCTACAGATGATGAGGGAATCACTTGAGCAAAATCACTATGTGAGGAAACAACAGGAGCATAAATCTGAGCAACAGATTTGAAAGAGACAGAGTGGAACATGCCTGCCTCGACCAGCAAGGAAGACACAACTCAGGGAAGATCTTCTTCGTGCAGTTTATTCAGGATCATTGAACAAGCTTCTTCTGACCCCAGGGAAACGCCCGCACAGGCATAAATCCCCTTGTGCTGACCAACCCCAGTGAGCCACGTGGACCCTGCAGATAGGCTACTCTAACAAGGAAGCAGACAGGCTGAACAGGCTTAACCAAATAAGGACTTGTTTACACCAGAGAACGCTCACCATCGGAAAGGTGGAAGGCAGAAGCCAGCACCATCTTTAAGGCACTTTGCAGCTCTCTACAGTTCCCCCTTTTTGTTTTAATAATGTAACAGGCAAGGGTAGTGGTCTGGTCTCCAGTAAAGCAGTGGACATTGTAATGACCCTGAATCCTGGTAGTCAGCCAAGTCAGTGCCACACCTGTCCGGTATCTTTTTCCTCGAGGTGGGGCTTTGGACACTAACCCACATACAACCAGACTTGCCCTTCTCGGAGTTGCTCACTTCCAGAGCTAACTCAGAGTGCAGTGCTAAGCCATACAACCTGAGCTTGAAGGATCAATTCTTGTTCATGACTGAGAGCCATGCGTGGGGGGACTGACTTGCCTCAATGGCTGTAAATGCCTGAACAACCATAGCTGCATGCTGCTGTTGAGCGAACCTCATCTTGCAAAGGCACCACAGGCCCACAAAGGAGATAAGCAACAAGAGGACAGCCATGGCTCCCATTCCCACCCACTCTTTCAGATGATCCATGGTGACAGCGAACCATGATGACAACCTGGCAGCCAGTCCCGCATCCAAACGTGTCAAATTTACTGCAACGATGGTCACTCGAAGCTGTACCATTAAGTCATCAAAGGCAGCAGACCAATTTCCTAAAAGTTGGCTAGACAATTGTCGTGACAAATTAGCAGCATGTGTAAAGTTCTCATACTGAACGCTGGTAACACACAAGCCTGGATATTTCATTTCATATCCCAATTGGGCCAGCTGCCACAAGGCATCTATTTGCTCCTGCACCAGATCAATTCTTTGGTTTACAATCATTAAACCTCCTTTTAGTTGAGCACCAATTGTGGATTGAGTATCCAAGGCAGTAGCCACATTCTTGGACAACTCATTTAGCTTAGAGGCTGTCTGCACCCATGTGCTCATAGCCATGGCAGCTGTGACTGAATCCACAACTGTAAAAGAGATAGCTGCAACTATGGCTGCTGTAATGCCCAAATCTCTCCCTGCAGCCTCTACCAAACAGGCCACAAAATCTGAAAATGGTTCCATGGAGCCTTGCAGTATCTTAGTGAGGTTACCATTCACCTCTCCCTTATTGGGTAATGACTTCTATGCTTTTATGGCAATCTGATTTACTTGTTCAAAAACTGTTAATGGATATCCTGTCTGTTGATTGCCAAAGCATCCCTGTCCAAGCAACATGTCCCTGTCCCATGCTGTGTTTCCAGCTGCCAGGTTAGCTGCAGCCTGCTCATTGGCATACTCAATTAAAATAGCTTCCAATCCAGATACTGTCCGGGGCTTAGGCATGCTCAAGCCAGCCCACTCCAATCACTAGGAGTCATGCAATGTCTATTTAGGGCTTCAACTTGAGCTACAGTAAAAGAAGCTGAAATTCCATATGTTCTCATGGACTCAGTCAAAGCCTTGATGACCTTAAAGTCTAAAGGCTCCTCATATCTATTGCCTTGTGCATCCCGGAAAACTGGATAGGCCAGACTTAAGTCTTTTCTTATGGCTCTCCAGACCTCAGGGCAAAAGGAACGCCCTGTACCTCGGCCCCACTCTTCCTCACTCTGATAAGGAGGAGGCACTGACAGCATTGTCCAGGGAGGATCCTCCTCCTCCTTACATTGCCATTTCTCCTTTCCTTCCCCTCTCCATTCTTTAAGGGATTGTTTCTGAACCTTTTTTATGAGGGCCTGTAATTCTTTCTCAAAATCTCTTTCGTCCATACCTGACTCTCCTGTGCTCTCACCCTCTTCTGATCTTTCTTCTTGTAACATTTCTAGCACAGCTTTCCCTTTTTCCATCACCTTTTTACAGTACCTCTGGTCTTCAATACAGCTACGCACTAACTTCCAAACAGGTCGGACTCCGGACTTTAGCATCCCTTGTTCCCAAGCAAAGTCAAGATCCCTGCCTAACTTGTCCCAGCATGCTACCGTGAGGTCTCTCAAAACTGCGAACCAAGGTGCAACGGCATCACACTTACTCAGGAATCTTTCTAGTGTGCTTTCCTTTATTTTAAGTTTCTTTGACAAAAGTAGCTCCTGAAGAGCCAGAAAAATTGGATGAGACTGAAAAGTCCCCATTTTGAAAATTTTATTTTCAGTTCGTTACAACCTCTTGCTCAATGCCTGAGACTTTATTGCTGCTTATTTCCATGGTCTTTAACTTGGTCCCAACTTACCTGGGACTTTATTACCTCTTACCGAGGGCCTTAACTTGGTCCCAACTTACCTTGGGAACTTACCAGCGCTGCCCTGACTTCAAGAAGTTCTGATCTGAAGAGAAGGTTCCGCGTATGGGCCACCAATTGTAACGCGCCTGCCTCGACCAGCAAGGAAGACGCAACTCCGGGAAGATCTTCTTCATGCAGTTTATTCAGGATCATTGAACAAGCTTCTTCTGACCTGGGGGAAACGCCCGCACAGGCATAAATCCCCTTGTGCTGACTAACCCCAGTGAGCCATGTGGACCCTGCAGATAGGCTACTCTAACGTGGAAGCAAACAGGCTGAACAGGCTTAACCAAATAAGGACTTGTTTACACCAAAGAATGCTCACCATCGGGAAGGTGGAAGGTGGAAGCCAGCGCCATTTTTAAGGCACAGCATTTCGCAGCTCTCTACAACAGAGATCTACTACTGCATTATTTAACCATTTAACACAAACAAAACCACAGCATACACAAATAGCATCCCAAATAAGTGTGACTCACAAACACAACAGGGAGTGCTCCTGATCAAGGCAGACACTGCACCACCAAGGCATGTAAATGTGGTATTTTACAAATGAAGTTATAAATGTGAGAACAATGTCTCCCCCAAATTAACAGTACCAAGAAATGGACATAATTTTAAAAAATACAAGAAAACAAATAAAAACATAAAAACAAAACAGAAAAGAATTTGAGTGTGCTGGAATACACTAATAATCTCAGTATTTGAGAGATTGAGGCAAGGAGACCAGATTTTGGGGCCATCATAGATTACATAAACAGAACCTGTCTCAAAACTAGTGAAGGAAACGGAACTTCTGGAACTGAAAAGCACAGTAACAAGAATGAACATGTGCCCATTGCAGCTCAGGAGAAGATGTGAATTAGGAAGAGAGAATAATGAATGTGAATGGAGTCTTAGTTATGGTTTCTATTGCTATGATGAAACACAATTACCAAAAGAAGCATGGGGAGGAAGGGGTTATTTCCTTCACAGTTCCATATAACAGTTCATCATCCAAAGAAGTCAGGACAGGAACTAAAGAAGGGCAGGAACCTGGAGGCCAGAGCTGATGCAGAGGCCATGGAGGAGTGCTGCTTACTGACTTGCTCCCAATGGCTTGCCCAGCCTGCTTTCTTATAGAATCTAGGACTACTAGCCCAGAGATAGAACTACTCATAATGGATTGGGCCCTCCCCATCTTTCACTAATTAAGAAAATGCCTTATGGGATTGCAAATCTATTTTTTTTTCCTCTTTCAGTCAGGGCTACTCTGAGTAACACTTCTAACTGTCTTGGAACTATCTCTGTAGACCAGACTGGCTGCGAACTACAGAGACCCACCTGCCTCTTGTCTCCCAAGTGCTGGGTTTAAAGGTATGCAGCACTACTGTCTGCCTGCCTGCAGCCCAACCTTATGGTGGAATTTTCCCAAATGAAATTCCTTTCTCTCCAGTGACTCTAGCATGTGTCAAGCTGGCATAAAACTAGCCAGGACATATTACAATCTCAAAAGTAAAAATAAAAAGTGGAATTGGAGCTAAGCAGAGGGCTCAGTTGATATACTTCTAGCTTCATAACCATCACAACCTCAGATCTATCCAGAAAGACCCCATGAAAAGCCTTGTGCATATGTGTATTTGTACATACAGCACTGGGTAGGCAGAGACAAGAGGATCCCTGAGTTTGCAGACGGGCACCTAAGCCAGTGAGAGATTGTGTGTCAAAAAACAACATATATTTCTTCAAAGGAATGATTGGAAGGCATATCTCTGGCCTTCAAATGCATGTGCAAAGATAAACACACACACACACACACACACACACACACACACAAACACACACACACACACACACACAATTTATTCCAGGAATGTAATTTTAGTGATGATGTGAAAATCTGTCAATGTAAATTTTGAATCAAAATTAGTATCCAGACAGTTTTCACTATTAACAGTCTAAGTTTCATAGAGAGATAGTTAGCTGAGTAGAGTCTTTTAATACTTGGGGATCTGAAGCTTGTTCCAGAAAGCCTGCTAACATTTTGAGCTATACCAATCCAGACAAAAAGGAAAAAACTGAAATCACAAGTCATAAATTAAATTAAAAACATTGCTACACTTATCATGAAGAGTGAAAGGACCATAAGAGAATAGTATGATAATTAATTACATGACAACAAAAGAGAATACTTGCCTAAAATATTAGGTAGCAAAAACTACTGAAAGAACTGAACAATAAATAAAATGAAACAGGACCATTAGTAATCAGAGGCAATGAATAAGTAATCAAACATCCTTCTGTGGTGGATTTTACCAGAACTGTAAGGAAGGATTAACACCTATATTTCTCACATTATTTCTTAAGAGAGAAAGAGTGAAACACATTCTAATTAAATCTAGGAAAGCAGTGTTACTCTGACAATTAGGTCAGGTAAAGGAATCAGAGAAAGAAAGCAATGCTTTATAAATGAAGATGTAAGAATCCGCAGCATATATACCTGCAAGTAGAAACCAGAAGAGTGCAAACTTTAATTTACATCACGGTCAAGAAGAATCTATCCCAGAAACATAAAGATGGTTCATTGAACAAAATCCATCAGCATAACACATTCAAAAGGAAGAAAAGGTGGGGTGTGGTGACTCATGCCTTTGATCCCACCATCTGGGAGGCAGAAACAGGCAAATCTCTGAGTTCAAGGCCAACCTCGTCTGCAGAGTAGTTTCAGGATAGCCTGGTTTACTAGGTGAGACTAATAAACCAAAATAAATAAATGAATGAATGAATAGGGAAAAACACAACAAAATAAAACACCACATAACCATCTCCACTGACACAGAAAAGAGATGAACGTTATAAATCTTTCTGCATGTATTAAACTCACACACACACATTCAGAGAGAGAGAATAAAGACAACTTCACATCACTCAAGCTGTTTATGATAAACTAGTAAGTACCATGATAGTGAATGCTAAAAGCCTAAAACTTTCTTCTTTTTTATTTAAAATTTTCTTTTTTTCCTTTTTTCTTTTTTTATTAATAATATAATTTGAAAATTTTACATGTGGATCCTAGTTTTCTCTCCCTTCCTCTCTCCCTCCTTTCCTTCCTCCCTCCCTCCCTCCCTCTTACCCTCTTTCCCCTGTGACATGCACCCTGGCCACCCTTCCCTCCCATCCCCCCACCTCCATTCTACATGTAGGGCTATGCTGTCCAGGTTGGGTCATGTAAATCTGTCAAGTCATTTGAAGTAGGGACTAGTACTTCTCTCCTGTCTCTAGGTTAAGAGGGTATCCCTCCATGGGTGATGTGTCTGCAAGGTCCTTTTGTGCACCAGGAATAGATCCTGTTTCTACTGTCTGAGGTCCCCCAGACTGCTCAGTTCTTCTAGCTGAGACCCATATTCAGGGGGTGGGGTCTGAGTCAGTCCCATGCGGGATTCCCAGCCATCACTCTTGGGGGGGGGCATTAGCTCCTCCTTGTTCAGGTCAGCTATCTTTGTGTGTTTCTGCAACCTGGTCTTGTCCATTCTCTCTGCATCTGGATGCTAGTTTGACTCAGTGTTTGGTTATGGGTGTTTGCTTCTGTTTCCAACAGGTACTAGATGAGGGCTCCATGATGGTGGATAATTTAGTTGTTGATCTCACTATCAGGGAAGGGCACTTATGGTAGCCTTTCCACGGTTGCTCGAATTGTTAGTTGGAGTTAGTCTTGTAGTTCTCTAAATCTTTCTTTAGGTTCAGTTTTCTCTTTAAACCAATAATGGCTCCCTCTTTTATGTTCTCTCTCTCTCTCTCTCTCTCTCTCTCTCTCTCTCTCTCTCTCTCTCTCTCTCTCATAATCTTCTCCATCTGTCAACTCCTCCCAGATCCTCCCACCTTCTTTACTCACTGATCTTCTCTTTCTAAGATTGAAAATAAAAAAGGAAATAAATAAAGAAAAAAATAAAAAAAAGGATGGGGCTGCTCAGTCTTTAAGGGATGTACTACTCTTCACATCTATCCACACCCACATCCAACACATATCCACATAATTAAGAACCATGAAACCATTTCTAATGTAACAAGTGAATTAACAAGAAGGTCTGCTTTTACCACTTCTATTCAAAATTGTACTGAACATCCTAGTCATAACAAATAGGCAATAAAACTAAATAACAGGGTTTCAAATTTTAAATAGTATAATATGATTTTCTGTATTCACAGGTAAAATTAATCTTAAATGTGGAAGATTCTAAACAAATGAATACTGCCTGAAATAGTGAAAATGTTCATCATTGCTTTCGATTGTAGACATGAGAATCAAAACTTCTTGCTCATCCCAGTCAGAATGTATACAGTAGAGAAAAAACAAAAACAAGCCCCATAAGTACTAGAATGTGTGAAGGGCAACTTTATACACCTTTAATGTAAAATAGAATAACCACTATGGAAATTACTATACAAACTAGAAAATAGCATGTCTTACCTCCCTAGCTTTGGTCATATGCTCCCAAAGGAATACAAATCATTATACAACAGAGATATTTTCACATCCATGGTTATTGTGGCAATTTTCCCAAAGTCAAGATTGAAGTTCCAAAATGGATGGAGAAAAACGTGATACATATATACATAATAGAAATTCATTGTTAGTGTGGCAATTTCCTCGAATTCAAGATATACATTGAACTCTAAAAAAATAGGTGGGCATAAATGTGATGTACATATACACAATGGAAATTCAGCCATAAAAAAACAAAATTAGATCATTATCTGGGAAATTGGTGAAACTGGAGATCATCATTTTAGGAAAATAAGATTGTCTCAAAAGACAGCTTTTTGGTGCTCTTATTTGAAATCACATCCCTTGAATGGAGCCCCGTCCAACCGATGTCAACTGCATGCACCCACACTGCAGAGATGACAAGCCCTTCTGTTAGAGTCCCCTAGAAACCACTCACATACAGAACCTTTGACCCCCCCCCGCCGCCTCCCCACCCCTACCCTTACCCCCACCCTCAGCCCCCCCCTCTGGTCCCGTGCCTCCTGCAATCTCCTGACCTGTGCACCTCTCCTGCCGTGTCCAACTGCTCGAAGGACTCCACCCTACATGGCTTGTGTGGCCGAAGCTGGTGGAGGTGAAGGGCGAGACTGGATCATGAATCCTTTGCAGCAGCCCTGGTGTCTCGAGCGGCAGACTGTGTTCAGAGCCACAGGTTTTGCCGAATGATGGACATGAGCAGTTTTAATACTGTTAACACAAGTGGGTGGCACACGCCTTTAATGCCAGCACTTGAGCAGGCAGAGGCAGGCAGACCTCTGTGAGTTCGAGGCCAGCCCGGCCTACAGAGATCGTTCCAGGACAGCCAAGGCTACACAGAGAAACCCTGTCTCAAAAAAAAAAAAAAATCCTTTATACTGTTAACATGTCCAAATCGCCATTCTCTTCTGGGTATGACATTTGCAGATTGCTAGTAATTTATAAGCTATGTTTTCTCATATTAAAAGCCCGTGTCCCTCCTGCTACAAGCTGTCTCAGGAGATTTGGGTAAAAGAGCTGGTCCCCATATTAGAACATTTTACAGCAGAACCTTCGCGATGAAAGAATTAAAAGACCATGTGACCTTCCACAGATCTTACCAGCCATTGATCTCTCATTGGGTGTGTGGCTTGCAGATGATTATTTCTCTACCAATAAGCTTAGAGCTCTTGAGGCCAGAGGCCGGACTTCTGTAACTTGTAGTTTCCGCTAACCCTCACAGTATATCCGGTGGGGGGTGGGAGCGGTATTCTCATCTTCTCCACAGAAGTTTCTTGTCCTCCTTGCGCAGACTCAGAGTGGCATTCCCCTGAAGACTTCCTTTGGGTGTGAGGCCCCCACCTCTGCCCTTCCCAGCATGCCCTGTGCCTATACCCTGTTCCAAAATCCCTAGTGCTCGTCTGGAGAACTGTGCAGCTGTCCTGTGACCTGCTACCCCTGCCCTTGCTTCAGCTTTAGTGCAGCTTAGCACAACTCCTGACCTCCGTGTGTTCCTTGTGACATGGCCTACATCAGCTATGAAGACTGGGCCGTAGGTGACTTGTGCAGCAGAGCTGGTAGCGATGGAGACTTGGACCTGTGGGAAGAATTCTTCATCGTAGTTCTGTTTTCTCTTGAGTGGCTCGTCTTTGTGGGAATTCTTGGCTTCCTTACATTCCAGATAATTTTGCAAGCCATTTGGGAAAGTGAGGAGGAGGAGCAGGAGGTGGCTGACATCGCCATGTTGCAGAAACCTCCACCTTTCGATGAAGAGCAGCAGAATGAGTATGCAAAAGCGGATGGATTTGAGTTCGATTTCAGTGAGGATTTCTTTGAGAACTTGGACTTCAAGGAGTACTTGAATGAAGAGGAGAACGAGGAGGAAGACGACAACGATTCAGGAAATTCAAGTGTCTGTGAGTTATGGTTATGTTTTGGTCCCCATTCTAGATTATGATAGATTTTGCTCTTCACTGTTACCTGATGGAAGACCTTATTCTTACTATTGTTGTGCATCACAAATACCTCATGTTGGGCAGGTACTACACTGGAATGTGAAGTCTTTCAAATGGGCCTGTGGGCTGGGGAATGGGAAGGTGACATGCAGAAGAGGGATTACCAGGCTGGGAGGCATAGGACCCCATAAACTAGGCAGCCTCTCAGAAGGCAGAAAACTGGGCAGCCTAGACTGAAGGAGGAGCCAGACATTGGCAGATGGGTGGAAGCCAGCCAACTCGGGTTTGTGTAGCTGCAGACACAGAGCGATGTTCAATTTCTCCACCCTTGCTGCTGCCTTTGACACTTCCGGCTCACATAAAACCCATGCTCAGAACTTCTACACCCTGATTAACTAATGATTCAGTTTCTGGAAATTTGGGGTCCAGTGTGCCTAAGTAGAAGCCCAAGTCAATACAGGCCCTGTAGTATGGAGAAAAAAGTAAGGTGCCTTCAAATTAACCTCAGATAAATCCATGAAAATTAACTGTTACTAGAGTACTTAAAAGATACATTAGTTATATCTTCAAGGATTGAGCAACTTCAAATCTAACATGATTTTATTTTTAATTGAGGGCAAATGAACTCATTCTTCCTCATCCCCCTCTCCTCTTTTCTATCCTCCCTCCATTTTTAATTTGTATTTGCCAGACTCAAATTGCTGGGCATATGAGGTATGTCTTCAGATTAATTTTTGCTCTTTAGGCCAGGTAGTGTTGGCACAAGCCCTTAATCCCAGCATTTAGGAGGCAGAGGCAGGTGTATCTCTGTGAGTTCAAGGCCAGCTTGATCTACAGAGAGAGGTTCAGGACAGCTAGGGCTGTTACGCAGAGACATTCTGTTTCATGGGGGAAAAAAAGGTTTTGTTCTTCTTGTTGCTCAGGTGAAAGTGTATGCACATACATATAAGAGGACAGTCATAGGACAAGAGGCATTACCCACCTTTGTGAGTGTGTGTGTGTGTGTGTGCATGTGTGTGTGTGTGCATGTGTGCATGTGTGTGTGTGTGTGCATGTATGTGTGTGTGCATGTGTGTGTGCATGTGTGTGTGCATGTGTGTGTATGTATGTGTGTGTGCATGTATGTGTGTGTGTGCATGTGTGTGCATGTGTGTGTGTGTGTGTGTGTGAGAGAGAGAGAGAGGTTCAAAGGATGGAACTGAGGTCTCCCTGCTTACAAGGCATTTGAGTGAACTCTCCCCAGCATTTTTCATCTTCTTGAAAGCATGTCTTGTTATGTTGCCTGATCCAGGCTTGAACTCGTGGCAATCCTCCTGCCTCCACCTTAGATGCATAAATTTTCCATAAAGTTGTACTAAAACATGCAGAACAGAATCAGACAATTCAATTCTGATCCCCTTTCATTCCATGGTCCAGAAATACTGAGAATTTCAGTGTTAGGAAAGAGGGAAAAGTGGTCAGTGGGAAAACTTAAAAGCAAAGAATGTGAGAGTGGTAGAAATACTGTAGCAGTTACTAAGAAGGATTCAGGCAGTCTTTTCATTTTCCTCTCACATTTCTACTCCCCAGGTTCAACTGTTGACAGATTCCTATGTGAGGAAGTTAAGTATAAGCTGTCTTATTACTTTCATCACCTTGGCCTTCTGGAGTCACAATCATTGGTCACTAATGAACCAACGGCTGATGAACCAACTGCATATGAGTGTGAAACTTCAGATGAATCATTTGAAGGAATTGCAGATGAGGAGCAATGGGGAGAGGACGAAAGTGGACACTTGGAAGGAGAGCCTTATGAGGACAAGGATTCTCCAGAATGGTACTTCTCTGAGGAATGCAGGTATAGACTTAGGGCTGTTAGTATTAACTAACCACAGACTGTTGGTGATGATGCCTAGCACTCAGGAGGCAGAGGTAGGTGGATCTCTGTGAGTTTGAGGCTAGCCTGGTCTACAAAGTGAGTTCCAGGACATCCAGGTGTTAAACAGAGAAACGCTGTCTCAGAGAGAGTGAGAGAGAGACAGAGACAAAGACAGAGATGCAGACAGAGAGTGAGAATAGTATTAAACCAATTATTACACACCCCTTTCATTGAGAGATTTCTGTTAAAGTATTCTGTTATAGATAATAAATAGTTTGAAGTTAATAATGCATTTATATATACAGAAGTCAATATATTTTATATGGATTTCATTACCAGCTGCAAGTCCTTTATCCTTTAGCTATAAGACTACTATCAGTGGGACTTTATTAGCCCTGGTAATTAAGACCAATTAAAAAAGGTTACCAAGGGAATTTTGGCCTTTTTTTCTTGGCCACAGAAATGTAGTCTTTCATACTAACAATACTTTAAAAGGAATGATTATTCACCAAAAAAACCAAAGAACCAAAAAAAAAAAAAAAAAAAAAAACAACTGAAAAGCTAACTGCTAACTGTTTCAGGTGAAACCAAGCTTCATGATTGATGCATATTAGTTAGCTAATTTTTTTATATTTCATGGAATAGCCAACCAAAGTTATGACGATTTTTATTTGCCACTGAACTAAGAATGAAATCTTACATCCCCCTCTATTCAACTCTGTCTGCCTTGTTCAATGTTAATGTCTCTGAGTGTCTGATAGCAGTCTTATTCTTATTTGAAAGATACTGAAACTAAGGTCCTGAGAGGTTGAGGGATATGATGTAGGGTTTTTGCAGTGATCGTGGGCATATAAGTTTATTAAGAGCAGGCTCTCCAGAGAAATAAATGAGCATTTATAGTGACGGACAGAAGGGCAATGAAGTTGATGTGAGTGATGCCTTCAAATATTTTTTTTCATTTTGTATTATATAAGGTTATACAATTTAATGCAAGTATACAGGGTACTTCAAGTACCTCCCCTACATATTCCACTAGCCTCTCCCGTGTCACTCCTACTTTCCATTGGTCCCATTTATTTCCAAAATGGTTTTGTAAAGCCATCCCAGTCTTAAGCACCTGATAGGTAAGGGTCTCTTGCACAAATAGAATGTGCATTAGTTTCCCATTACTGGGAGTTATACCAGAATTGATCAAATTTAGAAAATCATTAGTGTCTTCTGATGCCATAAAAATATTGCTTGTATCTTATTTCTCCCTACAGTTGCAAAGCCTAGAAGAAAGGAGTGTGTGGAGAAAGGGGGGAAGTTATTTGTTAAGTTTCTGAAGTTTGGTCTGTCCCAGAAAATTGACTTGGTTCTACAGTTCATCGAAGAAAAATATCATCCTCTGACATCTGACTTTACACTAATTTTCATGGGCGCATATGGCTACATTTGATCCCTTTAAAAATAAAAGTTTGTTTGTGGTGCATAGACTCCAGAGTTGTTATGTGTATAACAGCAACTCAGATTTAATTTTATACCTTTTCTTTCTAGATTTGCCTCAGCTTCCTGGCACTGAAATGAATTGTTTTCCACTCTTAATAGTGAGAAACGGAAGTCTAGTTCTTAATGCATTTCGTTTAACCAAAATTACCCAGCTTACCAGGATACTAAGTGATCTAGTAATGAGCTAGTGTGAACCACTAGTAGCAGCAGCTGGCGATTCACTAGAAATATACATTCTTGGGCTCTACTCCAGACCTACTGAAGCAGAGAGCCTTAAGGCAGACCTTTATTTGGGTTTCTTAAATGTTCCAGATTACCTCAGAACAAACACACTATTAGCAGTGTACATTTTCTGAAATGCTTCCAAAGTTAAATGCAGATTCCTTTCTACCAATTCAAAGTACAAATATACTCTCAATGAAGAATATGCAGTACTCCTACCAAATGCTCTTATATAAAATTTAAAACCAGGCAAAACCAGTCGGTATTTATTTTATATTTCTAGTGAGAGACATACATGCATGGAATGATACAAAAGTAGCACTTAGAAAATATGTGTGAGCCAGGTGGTGGTGGCACACACCTTTAATCCCAGCACTCCAGAGGCAGGTGTATCTCTGTAAATTTGAGGCCAACCTGGCTTACATAATGAGTTCTAGGATAGCCAGGGATACACAGAGAAATTATGTCTCAAAAATGAAAGAGAGAGAGAGAGGGAGGAAGGGAGGGAAGGCGAGAGGGAGAGGGAGGGAGAGAGGGAGAGAGGGAGAGAGGGAGAGAGAGAGAGAGGGGGAGAGAGGGGGGGAGAGAATAAACATCTTATTTAGGACAACGATTAAAACTTATGGAGAGAAAGGATGAATTCAATTCGGAGCATTCACTGTGCATTTCAATTCTACTGGTAATTACATGTTCTTAGGGTGGGAGGTGTGTGCACAGATGTAAAAGATTCTGGGAGCTGCACAAGCAATATATCTCTGAGTCACAAATGAACTCTGCAAGATGTAAAACTTGGGTATTTATATTGACAGCATGGGTTCTGGAGACAGACCTCTTGGATTTGATATGCAGCTCTACATTGAAAACTTAGTTTCTGAGGAATTTTCTTTTTGAGGCAGGATGTTACGAGTAGGTTTTTTCCTGCCGGCCTGGCCCCAATGCCATGCCAGCCCCAAATAATACACAGAGATGCTATATTAGTTATAATTCTGTTGGTCAGTTACTAGTTTCTTATCAGCTAGCTCTGCCTTAAATATTAACCCATTTCTATTAATCTAAGTATTTCCACGTGGTCTCATCTTACCGGAGAGACGGCCAGCATTCTGCTCTAGCCACTCTCTCCATGTTGACTCCTTCCAAATACTTCCTCTTTCCTCCTAGTCTCCTAGTCCCACCTATCTTGCTTTCCTATTGGCCAACAGTGTTTTATTCATTAACCAATACGAGAAACATATTTACAGAATGACATCTCCCATTATCAGGCTATCACTACATATCCCTGGCTGGCTGGCTGGGAACTCAGTATGTGGGCAAGCAGATCCTCAGACTCACAGAGATCCACCTGCCTCTGCCTCCCAAGTGCTGGGATTAAGAGCATATACCACCATGCCTGGCTCCAGCTCAACATCCTACCAGATGGTATAAATTAGAACAAATATTTAATCTCTGTATACCTGGCTTCTCATATGTAGTTTGTTTATAATAATTATGTATTCTATAGTTGGAGAGTTAAATGGGAAAAAATATTTAAATACAGTGTCTGGCAAATTGCTCAGCAGTTATTTATAAACATGGTCTTGTTAGCTCGATAAATTTAAGAGTTCTCTTAACACTTCATAAAACATTGGATGAGTTGTCTAAATTTTTCTGTTCCAGTCTTAATCAGTTAGGCTATGGGGACTGAGCTCATGCAACTTGTTATACCTTAGACTAAGGGCTTTAATGCAGCTTCTTCACTAGCTAAAACCAGTTGTTGTTAATTGAAGAATAAGTAATTATTCTTGTTGTTATAAATTGAAGAATAAGGCAATAGGCCAGTCTAGTCTTTCCTTAGCATAATTCCTGGAATACTTAAAAGAATAGATATTTATAGGACAGAGACTGGGAGGGGAGTGTGTTGGGGAAGGCTGAAGCTGAGACATAAAATGAATAGGCGAAAAAAGTTTTAAAAAATAAGTTTATTTGGGCTATGATTAAGAGGATGCAGTCTACCATAATAGGGAAGCTGTGGTGGGGACAACTAAAGTGAACTGATGATAACTGGAGCATTTGACAGATCTATGGTGGTTGGGCCAGAAATCAGTTTAAGCTGAAGTGGGACCAGGCTATACTCCTCAATGTCTATCACTCCAGCAGCCAACTTCTTCCAGTTGGGTCCCACCTCCTAAGGATTTCACAAAATCTCAAAAAGCACTATCAGCTGGGGACTAAGTATTCAAATACACAGGCCTATCAGAGGTATTTTACATCCAAAGCAACAGAGCTTTTGTTCCAAATATGCTCCATTGATGCTAGCAATTCTAGAACCAGACAGGGAAAAGAAAAGCCCCCCAGAGGTCTCCCAGATGGCATTCCAATAAAATATTATCAAAAAGGTCAACAAATTTTCGTGATGCATGTGGTGATATTTTAATCTTTAATCTCAGCATTCCAGAGGCAGAGACAATTGGATTGGTGAGAGCTCAAGGCTAATCTGGTCTGCATACTGAGTTCCAGGACAGCTAGAACGACATATATTCTGTCTCAAAATAAAATAAAAACAAGACAAATATAAAATCAGAAAAAAAGTGTACTAGATAGTGTTAACAGCCCACAGACTTGCTGCATCATGGGATACTTAGTTTGGGTAAAAGCTTCCAAAGGAATCAATATGCATTGTGGATTTGTGTCCTTGTCCAGAGAAGAAAAAGTCTACATTGGTCTGTATAGCTCTGAGTCCCCAGACACTTTGTGGATTTAACATGTATAGGATTTCATTCTATGGTCCAGGTATTTTGAGTATGGGACTCATTGTTAGGGAGTTCTTCATTTTTGGACACACCACCCTCACAGTATTTGGAGTATTCCTTTCTGCAATAATCTTTTTATTTTATTTTCAGTGCTGAAGAGCAAACCCCAAGACCTGTTACATGCTCAGTAAGTGAGCTACAACTTTTTTTGTAAACCTAGACTTCCCAAAGTACAATTCTACTCTGCACAAATTATCCCTGCTGAAAATTGTGTCATCTAGGACTTCATACCAACCTCTGTATCATAACATACAATTTAACTGGAGATACAGGGTCTTCTGTATGTTATGCATATCACTCGATAACTTCAGAGCCAGGTGTTTGTGACAGTAGGAACATTTTCAGAATAAAAGAATCAAAAGATTTCTGCCACCAAACTCAACAGATCATTGTGCATCACTGAGCCAAAACTTATGAAGCTAAACAATTGCCTCTAGCTATTAATGTTCATGACTCATCTCAGCTTTTAAGTGCAAATTATCTTGGATAGACCTTGGACATAATGACTTTCTCCCAGAACAAAATTCATTTAATGGAGAGTGTTTGCATCCAAGCCCCCCTACTTTATGGCTATTATTTTCTTTTTCAGATCTGCACTGAAGTCTGAGTCTCCTTCTGCATGGTCTTGCTTCTCCCCACTTTACTTTCTTACTGTTGACCCCTAATAGACCTCTTGGGCTTCTAAATCGCCCACTCACTGCCAGTTGCTTAGAGGGCCCGAATGATACAATCTCTTACTAGAGACATAAACATGTTTTGTGGGTAGTAGTAGGACATAAACTCTATCAGTGTGTGCTTGTCCAAGGAGAGATAATGAAAACAATATGTTTCTGGGACTGATCACTCTGCTCAGTCATTTTGCAGTACAAGTGGCTAATCATAGAATTATTAAAACACTTTAATTTTTATGAGATTCTAATAAATTACATAAGTTCTCCTTCCCTTTGTTCCTGTGTAACCCTTTGTTCACCTGAAAATGCAACTTGCTTAGTCGGTATAATATTGCTTGTTTATAATATTGCTTGTTTATATGTGTTTTCAAGTCAAACACTTTTGGTGACTCACAATGTAAACGTCTTGAAGTTGCTCATATTAATATTTTGGTTAAACAAAGGCAAACATCTAAAATGCGACATTTTTTTAGATGCTTAAGCATTTTGTGTACATTACTGTTATTCCAGTGCTATGTAGTTCCTCAGCTTTTTGTAAAAACATCCTAAGGGATTTCATAAAACACTTAAAGCATTTTCTCTTAGGACAATATCTTGGTCTTTTCCAAAATGTTAAATGAGTATAAATACTGTGGCCTGTGCTTCAATATTTCTAGTGTCCAAATAAATGTGAAGGCAAAAAATGAAATATTAAAATATAAAATTCACTTACAGAAGCGAAGTCATTATCAACTCATCTAATTGGTTGTTGATCGAATCCCAAATAGCTGGGATCTCTTGCACATGGATAGTCCTAAATGTATTTGTCCTCCTAACATTTTTCTAATTGTTCTATATGGTTAAAATTGTTTGTCGAAGTATTATTTTAAACACATTTTAATACAAAAAAGGAGGCAGTGTAGGGAGGTGGTGGCACATGCCTTTAATTCCAGCACTCGGGAGGCAGGGGCAGGAAGATCTTTGTGAGTTTGAGGCCAGCCTGGGCTTCAGAGCAAGTTCCAGGACCGGCTCCAAAATTACACAGAGAAACCCTGTCTCAAGCCCCCCCCCCTCCCCCGCAAAAAAAGGAGGTAAGAGGTTGGTTAATTCTAGGAGATTCCTTACTTCTATAGTTAACGTAAGTTGAGCACTTTATTTCAAGACAAGAAGGCTGGTTGGGTAGTCACTGACTTTTACCTGATACCCTTGTCCAGCCAGAAACACTAGATAGGAGCACTGTGTTTTTAGGTGACCATGTTAGACCATAACTAGAGAACAATTATCAAAATGACAGACCAAGGCCCCAGAAAACCCCTGATTCGCAGCTCCTACACAGATCATGAATAGCTTGGCTTCAAGGCCCAATCCAGTAAAAGAAACACACCCTGGATTTGGGACATAAGCCAGCGAAAAGGACACTTTATCCCTAAACCTAGCACCAGGGAAAAATACCCCAACTCTATAACTAACACCAAAAGAACCCACTAGACCCATAGAATCAGAATCTGTAAAAGAAATTCTCCCAGGCCCTAAAATTGGAGCCTAAAAGCTAAAAAGAACCACAGAAAGAAACACAGTTTGGCCCTGACACGGGAGTCATCTTTGCCCCTGACACAAAACCAGCCAATCCCTGAGCAGGGAAAACCGACCAACCCCTGAATAGTAAAGTAGTAACCCCCAGCCTAGGGGTGTGAACTTTTCACCCCAGAGAAATAGGGGAGTAATAACCTCGTCTAGAGAGACAACCTTTTCCTGATCTCTGCTAACAGAAGTAGTGCCCTCTAGTCTGGGGGCTTCACTCCCAAAGATTTTAGGGCTAGGAAAGTAGTAACCCCTGGTCGAGAGGCGTCCCCATGTCCCCCTGACTTTAGCAGGAGGCAGCCTCTTCCAGTCAGTGAGGGATTACTGTTGCTGACTTTCCCATGACCTTATCCCACAGAGGGCCCTCCAGAAACCAGCAACACCTTGACTTAGGGATAGGCAAATCAGAACCCAGAAAACAACTCCAGGCGCCCTAATCCTGAGACAACAAGGTAGCAATCTCCCCTAGACACAGATCATCCAATCAGCTTAGTCCAGATACCCCTAGTAAGGATTTGAGCCAATCCTAAATCTGTAACTATGCAACTTTGGGGAGTGTAAGCCAATCCCAAGACTGTAACTATGCAGTTTTAGAAGGCTTGAGCCAATCTCAAAGCTGTAACTATGCAGTTTTGGAGAGTTTGAGCCAATCAAAAGCCTGTAGCTAGGCAGGTTTGGCGTTCCCCAAGCCCCTCCCTCCTTCCTTGCTACTATATAACCCCCTTCCCTCGCTGCTGATTTCTCCTGCTCTGTTCTTGTCCCTGCTGCTGCAGCAGCTTCCAGGGACCCAAGGACCGGAGTTGGTGATTTGGGTTTCGAATTTCGAGCTTAACAAAATATTGGCTCATGAGTTTTGTAAAAGTCATACTTTCAGGGGTAAAATCAGAATATATTTTGGAATTACTTATGGCCCAGTTCTCTTTTCTTCTCTTGCCCCAGAGTCTACCAACTGAGGGAAAAATCTGAGGCCGTAATTGAAAGGTGTGGGGTCTAAAAGAGAGCGAGATAAAAAAAACCTAGTTTCACTGGAGAAAATTCAAACAGCAGCATGCACCAAAGAGTTGTGCTTCAAAGATCCCATTGATGGGTTATTGAGTGTTAAACAGGAACAAGACCCGCCTATAATCCCTCATAAATTCTGAGCAGCTTGTCAAGGTAGAGTGAGGGGCAACTGGCACAACCTCTCTCCACAGTATCAAGAGTCTGGCAAAAGTTTCATTGACACTTGATTTGTTCGTAATCTCAAACTTGGTCCTTACTGTAGAGGTAAATATCGTCAGGTGATTCACTAGAATTATGTCACGGTCATGAGCCCTCAAATTGTCATACTCTTTCCTTAGTAACAAGGAATTCTAAGGGAACAATATAAAAATGGCTAGCTACACCTTACTAAATTATCCCTTTTAAACACGAATGACCCTCAAATCTTTATCTCTAGCCTTTACTTTATCATTTGAAATTTTGGCATACTTATGTCTTCCTATGAAAAAGACTGAATTACAATATCATGTACAGAGAGGTATGGAACGTTTAAACAAGCATCAAGGTTCCCAGAGCTTTTTAACTGCTGGAGCCTTTTACTTTCCCTAGCCTCACTTTCTTCTGACCACTCCCTCTAATCTCTTGATTGGTTGAAAGCATTGAGTCTATAGAAGCTGGGGCAGGGTAGAGAAATGGTGATCTGAAAAGGGCAATGGAAAATATTTAGCACAGAAAACTTTATAAGGGTGGGTGGACATACATGTTAGAACTTCTAGGTAAATGTACTTCCTTAGTTAACTTGATAAAAAGCCCTGGGCCCTCAAAGCAACAAGATACATAACTAAACACAAAGATCTGACTTTTCGGATAACTTTGTATGGTACTTTCTGCCCCTGTGGCTTCTCCATAGAGTACCTCTGGGAACTTTGACATGTCACATTAAGAACCCCGTGCAGCAGAGCAGTTTTGCGGGGAATACATGCCATCCTGCAACAGTTTTTTTTTTAACCTTTTGCTCCAACTACATTTCCTGTAACTTAGATATCCTGGAGTGAAGCTGCCACCTTTGATCAACTGTAAGTGAAGCAATCACACTCATTCTTTCCTCAGATATGCTCCATTTTAGTTATAGTGTTGAGTCTGAGTAGCAGACAGGAACTGCTGCATTAGCCATGTGATAATGTGTTGCCTAGCAACACTGGCTGGCAGACTTCTGGAGCCTTTTAGCAGGGAAAATTGGTTTTAAAAGTGTGTGGGTGTGTGGTGGTGGTGGTGGTAGTGGTAGTGGCGAGGAGACTAAGGAGATTTTTAGGCAATAAATAAAAAATGATAACATAATACTTTGAAGAAAAAAAGGAAAATGGAGAGGACTCTGAGAATGTGCTCTGAGAAACTCACTTGAAGAAAAGCGAGAGGAACAAAGGGTAAATTAAGGACTGCCTGTTTGCAAGAGGGAGTGAGGGCGGGATGGAGTCAAAGGAGGCAATTCTCTTTTACTAGATCCCTTCACAGACATCTGCTCTTTGCCTCTGTTTCACATCGAAAGTCATGCAGCCTCTTTTCCTAATTAATATTTTTCTTGGAAATAAAATCCCACAGTTTAAGCAGCAGAAAGAATTGGCAACTACTTATTAAGCTCTATGGTATCCATAGCATTACTTACACCAGTAAAGATTGTTTTACAATCACTACAATAACCTACTCCTTGAGCACAGCCGTTTACATTTGCCAGGTGCTTTTAATCAGACAGTTAAAGTCCTGTTAAAAATCACTGTTGTTGTTAATAGTAAATTTATATTGTAAGAACTCCTTCTGGTGTTCATTTTCCTGTAAATAAGAAAAGATGGGGAAATTTGACTCCACCACTTAGCAGCTATTTGGCCTTCTTGTGCTGCCCTAAACCACATTGAGAAAAAGTGTCATCAATCTAACAGCTAGTCATACTACTCTTATACCAGTACCAGCAATCTTCAACATTCTTCAACTGCTTTGACACAACAGCCAATCAAACCTGATTGACTTGGGTCCTGGAAACAGACCTATGCAGGACAGTTTGAAAGAGTTTCTATTACACATTTTTGCAATCAAAAGTTTTGATGAACCCTTTCTATCTTGGCCAAAGTGGCAGTCCTTCCCTGGAGAAGGATCCACTGTGGCTTGTATCAATGCCATGACCTGTACGAAGCACAAGCTACAGTGCTTGCTATTGGTTCAAAATAAATGGCTCTGACTGACCAAATTAATTGCTGTGGTTGTTCCAAACATAGTCATCTTGGGCCATAGAAGCAGGCTCCTCCAGTCCATTCTGTTTATGGGGAGGTACTTGCTTTTGCTGCCTCTTTGATATGGCACCATCAGGTCTAATAAAGACTTCTCCAGTGGTCTTTGCTTGCTTTTCAGTAGCTTGAAATGAGCTGGTGACCACAAGGCCAGCAACAAAGATGATGGCTTCATAATAGGCTGGCCTTAGACAGTGACATTGGTCTCTGTGCAATGGTTTGACGAAAAAGGATCAACCTAGAGCTGCACCTGCACAGCTAATGAGATTGCACATACCCAACCCTAACCCAGTTACGTAAGTATCATGTGTCCTGCCCTGTGGCTCGACAATCAAGCAAGCATTAACCTCTAGGCAACAACACAGATGTCACAAAACTCAAACAGCACAGGCACCTAATGAGCCACACCATGACTTGACAAATCTATGCAGGCACCAGACACTAACTGGCATCATGCAATGACTTGATACCATCCAGTTCCAGACTTCTCAGTGCCACGTAGTGGTAATCACCAAGTAACAGTGGAAGATATCTCCAGTAGGGGGTCATCAAAGTCTGTCACAATCATTTGAGGCAGGACTTAGGCCCTCCCCACTGCATCTAGAGTATCCCTCATTAGGGAATGGACTCCAAAACGCTGGTTCATGCAGTAACCTCTCTGAGAAGTGGATGGGGGATGGGATGGGAGAGATGTTAGGAGAAGTGGGAGGACAGGAGGGAGAGGGAACTGGGATTTGTATGTAAAATAAAATTATTTTTAATTTAAATTAAATTAATTTAAAAAAAGTAGAAAAAGTAGCTACCCATAGAGGTTTCAGTCTAGCCACTAGTGCCCACAGGCCCAAATGTGCCCTAAAACTGCCTGTGTTGTACCAATTATAGCAGACCTCCCCAGAAATCCTATCCACTCAACAGAATCCCACCTACAATAGAAACAGATGCCTGTAGCTGAGTGATCCCAGTGATATTCAGCCCTTTTGTGCCCTGGTTCTTGAGCAGCAGTGGGTGCTCCAGCTTCCCCCAGGCTCCAGATTGCTGTCTTAACATATGCAGGTACCCTGGGTCTGAGTAGTGAAATCTGGCAACTGAAGGTACAGATGAACATCTCAGGGCATGCAGAAGAGCCCGGTAGGGCAGGAGACACGGAGCAGAGAACAAATAAAAGGCTGCGTCAAACCACAGAAGAGGTTTGCTATATTGCCTAGTATGTGGTCAATTTTAGGAGGACCTGCAGGCATGTTCACCAAAATGTTGACAGGTTTTTGGAGCAAAGAGTCCCAGAGTATGGGCTGAGAACTGTAGATATGAAGGGCTAAATGACTCAGTCCCCAGGCCCTTCGTAATGACTGCACCTGTAGTGTAATTTGCCCACTTTGACATTCTGCAGCTGTCCAGCATGGAGAGAAAGAAAAGTTGCTAGAGGCCAGCATTTGAACACCTTGACTACTCACAATTTCCATACAGGTAAAGTGACTGATCCATCAGTAAGCTAAGTGGTGATCTTCTCACAGTGTAATTTCAGGGCCAGCTGGCTATCGCTGTCAGACAATGCAGGGATTATCAATGCTTCAATCAAACACAGGAGCATTGGTGGTGCATGCCTTTAATCCCAGCACTCTGTGAGTTCGAGGCCAGCCTGGTCTACAGAGCTAGTTCCAGGACAGGCTCCAAAGCAATACAGAGAAACCCTGTCTCAAACAAACAAACAAACAAACAAACAAAAATTAAACACAGGAATAAACTGAATTTCTAAAGGGAGTGGTTTCCAAGGGCCTCACATTTAGGAAAAAGAAGTCTGGGACTAAGTACAAGTCTTCTTGACTCCAACACCCAAGGCCTGCCACCTGCCTTTTAGTCACACAGTAAGTGTGGCAGGTCTAAGCAGGGTCACTTACCTCTTTCTACCTGTTGCTCTGGAGGTGAAGAGCTACTATAAAGTCTTGAATTAGTAAGTGGTTTGCTATTTTATCATTTTTATTTCTTTTGTTCAAATATTTTGACTTCTGCCTTCAAGCACTTGGAATAATTGACTCAAGTTTTCACATAACCAGCATCTAACCAGACTCAAGTTTTCACATAACCAGACACACATCTTAGGAAAGTCTTGTTTCTCTCACTATAATAACAATAATCATTATTGCTGAAGGCCTCATGTTGTAGAATATTATTTTAAGGTGTGTTACATGTGTTTATGCTGTGCAACATTTTTTTTAAATGATGTTGAAGTAAGAAAAGGAAAGGGTTCAGAGTAAAAAGGTAGATGGGTTAATTTAAGTTAAGAAAAGATGCCTAGAAAATGACTTGATAGATTTAGATGGCCCCTTCTGGAAGGCATCACCCTACATGTGGAGTGGGGGGATGGGAGCGGAGGGTGGTGGTGGTGAGGGCTTGGGGAGGGTGGGAGAGAGGGAGCAGGGAGGGAGGGAGGGAGAGGGAACTGGGATCGATATGTAAAATAAAAAGAAAAAAGAAAAAAAGAAACGCTGGCTAGAAACAAGCCTAGTTAGGCAGGGCGTAGATAAGCAGTGATAAGTCTCCATGTATAATTTATTTAGGAGCTAGGTGGCAGGTCTCCCAAAAGAGTAAAAAGACTAGAAATGCTAAAAGAGTAAAGAGTAAAAAACCAGCCAGCTACAGCCTCTTGGTTTTCAGAAGGAATATTTGAGAAACTGGGGTAATTTATGACTGACACCACACAGAATAGAACTGGGAACTGGGTGGCATTAGCGTGTGGCTCCTCTCCCCATCCCCCAAGTGTCATTACTGCTTGGGAACTTCAGTGGAGCAGAAACAAATCCTCTGATTGGCACCAACATTCTCCCTTGCTTTAGACTCTCCCTTGTGAGCTCTCTTTTGATGGATTACATTTCCAAATATGTCACTTAGCTACTCAGCAATGTTCAATTATTTCTCAATTCAGTACTTTATTGGTTTTGTCACCTGATATTTAATAATGGCTTAATATTGCCCCATCTTCTTTGCAGCTTTCTTTATTAATTAAATTTGTACTCTGACAATTTCATGTATGTACATTCTGATTCCTCTTTTACCTTCCCCATCTCTTCCCTGCCTCCAACCCCTGTCAAAACCCTCTGTTCTAACTAGTTTTAGGTCAACTTCGCAACAAGCTGGAGTCATCAGAGAAGAGGGAACCTCATTTAAGAAAATGACTCTGTAAGATTCGACTGCAGGCAAGCCTCTGAGGCATTTTCTTAATTAGTGATCATGTGGGAGGGCCCAGCCCACTGGGCTGGTGGTTCTGGGTTGAATAAGCCAGTAAGCAGCTCCCCTACATGGCCTCTGCATCAGCTCATGCTTCCAGACTCCTGCTCTGCTTGAGTTCCTGCCCTGACTTTCTTTACTGATGGGCTATGATGTGCAAATGTAAGCCGAATAAACCCTTTCCTTCACAACTTGCTTTTGCTCATGGCTTTTATTGTAGGACTAGAAACTCTGAATAAAACACACACCTCTACAGGCTCCCTTTCCATATTCATGTCCTTTTGTTTTGTTTTGTGACACTGAGTTTAAGAAGGGCTATCTGTGTAAGCATGGGTAAGAAGCTATGTAGTGGAGCCTGGTGGACTCAACAGTGGGTACACTTCTGAAGCTAATGACTTCCCTTCCCCTAGAATCCATCAGTAGCTAATAGTTCAGCAGGGAGGGGCTAGTGCCCCATGAGTTTATCCCCAATCCATGACTGACCATTGACACATTCAATTTTGTATAGGCTCAGAGCAAACAACTGTGGCTTCTGTGAGTTCCCAATAGCAATGTCTGTGTTGTACCCAGAAGACAGCATCTCCCCACCCATATTCCTAGCTTTTGGCTTTTCCATTTTTCTCAGCCCTTCTCCTGTGATACTCAGGAGCCTTAGAGGAGCAGACTTATTCATGACTATTCTGTAGCTTACAGTTCTGAAACTGATTGCAGGGGTAACATAAAATTTGGCAATAGTGAAAGGGTTTTGAATCTACAAAGAAGAAAAATCAATTCCAAATCATCTGTAATAGATCTCACATGTCTCTGGCAGCACTTGTCCATGTTTTTGTTTTTGTTGTTGTTGTTTTGTACTGACACTGGGTTCTGAATACACAACATATCTACAGCCATAGGAGCCTGAATGCACATGATCTCCTTTGAATATACAGAATGTATACTGTGCGTGCCATAGGCCCACATGAATGCTTCCTGAAACACTACAACTTAGATTCAAGAGTATGGTGCTACAAAATGCAGTGATTTTATAACACACAATATTTTTGCTCTTATACAAAGATAACAATTTGATCATAGAGACTACAGTCTTTGTATTTCCCTACTGTGTTGCTTAATAAGCACGTGTCAAATTAGTATATCTTTGGATTGTATTGTGTTAGCATATAGGATTTTAAAATTTTAGTTTAGGTTGCTACTTTTGAGTTTTATTTTTCTAATTAAGTAAAAGTTTGCTTGAAATGACCACAGAAATTCCAACAATTTCTGAAATGGCCTCGTACACATTTCTGTCATTTAATATAAGTATATGGATGCGAAACAGCCTTCTTACCACAGACAATTGTAAAAGCAAAATATAAATCAATTCTGAAAAGCTTTGAAGATACTGTATATTCATTCAGTCAAGGTTTATTTCTTTCTGTAAAAATAAACAACCTTTTCCATCTCATTAGCATGAAAATTCACTTTCATCTTCTTTTGCTTTCATCTTTGACAAATGGTAAAATTACAAGTGTATCAAAGAACTGTTTTAAAGTAAATTTCTCTGTGATTTATTATCAGTAAGTATTTGATTTATATACCTATTTCATGTACTTACATAATTAGAGTTATGTAAAAAAATTCTTGAGTGAAAAACCATCAAAAGTGGAAAAAGTTCAATTTTAAGATGCTCTCTTAGAGCCCAAGTGTCTGAAATATGGAGCTATTCATTGGCTATCAAACTTAGCCATATATCATATCAATGCCCTCAGTCTGCCATTCTTCTCTTCATGAAATCCTTTCCACCTTCTAATATAAAAAGATATTTTCCACAAATGTCTCCACATAGAATAGCACTTGGGTTTGTAATGTGTAAAAATGGCATAGCCAAAATGTTTCTCAGAATTCCATTTACTGTAGGTTAGAATAAGCCATGGCAGAAATTCTTTTGGGAGTTTGGCAGGAGAAGATCGCCACTTTGTAATTCACAAACTTTATCACACATCTCTTAGCTTATGTTGCTATAAGGAAGCAGTTAGTCCTAGAATTCCTCCATATTCTTCCATATGATATTTTAGTTTTCTAATTTCTAAAGCAGGATACACATTTAATTCACATAAAAGAACTTAGTAAGAGTGGGAAATGATTCAGTTGTGAACTCTAGAACATACCTAAGCGTTCCATCTTGTCGTGCTCTTTCCCAAATTAAATTAATTTTCCTTTCTCTGTTGTGTGACCTGTGGGCTTCGGGATCCAATACTGGCTTTACAGAGTCTGTTTAACAGATTTAATGATATAAAATCCTTATAACAAAGTAATAGATATACAAACCCTTTGCAGGACCGCTTCTCTGATTATACCTGAATGTCAGCTTCTTGATGGTACAGGGGACACCTGGGTTCCCTCTTAGGGTTCTTAATTTCATTAGTAAAATAGCTTAAGAAGAAACTCGGATAGATACTCTAGGGGAATTTTATTATAGTTTAAAAGAAAAGAACACAGATGAGCTGCACATCCCAGCAGCTGTCTGGAGAATAGTAATGAAGGAAAGAAAAAATAGATGGTATGGATATCAAACTCATGGTCAGACAAGCAATCATGTGGTGGGTAGGGACCTATAGAAAAAGAGTAAGGAAACCCTAGTGTTGAGATTACAGGCATGAACCAAAACACCTGATTCATCAGGCCACCGTTATTGCTAAATACCTACTGTGGCTTGTTTGCTCATTCATCTATGTGCTCGTTTTAGGTCAATTACTAAAGGTTTACTTTGCTCAACAACTATCATGTGCCCAGAGCAATGGTAAATGGTAGAGATGCAGCAGCAAATGTCTTGTTAAGTTTTATTTTCAGTTTGAAATATGATAGCATCATCTGGGAAGAGCGACCCTCAGTTAAGGATTTGTTGCCATCAGATTGGCCTGTAGGTAAGTTTATGGGGCATTTTCTAAATTAATGATTGGTATAAGAGGGTTCAGCACACCGGGGACAGTGCCACCCTTGGGCAGGTGGTCCTGGGTTATATAAGAAAGCAGGCTGAGGAAGCCATGGAGAGCAAGTCAGTAAGCAGCTTTCATCTAAGGTCTCTGCTTTAGTTTCTGCCTCTGGGTACTTGTCCTGACTTCCATCAGTGATGGGCTATAAACTGTAAGGTCAAATAAACCCTTTCTTCCCCACGTTTCTTTAGTCATTGTTTATCACAGCAACAGAGAAGCAAAGTAGAACAACATCCAAGAACAAGCTCCCTGATTTCAGCTGTCATTCTCTCCAAACCCTGTGAACTCAGCGGTGTCCTTTGTTGTTGATTCCAGGAAATCTTTAGCTCCTCAAACCTAATGTTTGCCAGCTTCCAATGCTGGCCTTTGTTCACTATCAACTTGATTAGATTCAGAACCACCAGAAGATATTCCTGTTGTGTTTGTGAGTGTTTCCAGAGTTTAAATGAGGTGGCAAAACCCACTCAATGAATGTACTTTGCACCATCCCATGCTCTGAGATCTAAAACTAAACAAAAAGGAGAACTAGAGCTGAGCACTAGGGTTCATTTTCCTGTGATCTCTAATAACTGATGCAATGATCTCACTCTCCTTTTAAAATGCCTTCTCCAACATGGTGAATGCATCCCCTCTTAAAATGTGAGCCCAAACACCTCCCTTTAGTTGCTATTGTCAGCATGTTACTATTTGTTACTACTATGCGAAAAGTAATTAAGAATCTTTTCAAATGTAGCTAGTCCATCCAGGTCTAGGATTTGGGTACCCAAAGGAGGAGGAAGAAGCCCCTAGGAATTTGAGAAACCAGAGATTTCTTACCTGTACTCACAGAGTTGACCATGGCTGAGACAGGAGGATCTCTGAGAATTCCAGCTGGCCTGTAGTATGTAGTGATTCCTGGACCATCCTAGGCCAAAGAGTAAGATCCTATAGTCAATGCCCCCTCCTCCAATCTGAAAAATAAATAGAAGTATTGCCACCAGCTAGGGACCTAGTTTCCAAACACATGATCCTGTAAGGCTCATTGATCTTAAGCTCCTTGGAGAATATTGAGAGCAAAAACACCAAGCATTACCTCCCAAGGAGAAAAAGGAGGAAAGGACAGACAACCCTTCTGAATGCTTTGCTGCATTACTTTGTTTGGCCTTGATTTCGAAAATCTTGTGTATCAAATTCTCAAGTACATCTCACATTGTTTGTGTGATGAAAATGATGCAGAAGATTTGTATTTTTAACTGTAGCTCAAAAAGACCAACTTGCTCCCTGAAGTGATGTTATAGCTCTAACTGTTGACAGAATTTACAGGCAGACAGAATTTTATATACAGTCTAATCAAGAAAGCATCAGAGTCAGGTATATTTAGAACCTAAATGTCAACCATCATTCACTAGATGTGTAACCTTGAACAATTCATTTTCTTTGATCTGTAGTTCCATTATTTGAAAAATTTTATAGGAATAGGAAGTGAGACCAAGTTAGTAAAGTACATATAATAGGTAGTGACAGAGAAGGAATGGTGAAAAACAATGTTTAATACAAACCAAAGGAGAATGAGGTAAATTTTTCTGGTATGCTAAAGGAGGAACTGCATGAATCTGTAGTGAGAATTTTACAGAGAGATATCAATGTTTTGTGAGCTTAACATTGAAGTCCTTTCCAACTTTTAGTTGTGTAATTCTATAAATCCCAAGCAGCAAAACTGCAGAAACAACAGCTGTTGCTTAAGCTCGCACTATGAAGAGTGGAGGCCTAAATTCCCAATAGGGCCTTTTTGGAACCGTTCTCCTAAATCCTGAGGAACTATGGAGACAATGCACAGTGGTATCTTGGATTTGAGGACACACTCCACTCAGCCTATTGCTGCCATACTTGGCATCCTGTCTCAGAAGTACATCTTCTCACAGTCAAAGGCCCCCAAGTCCTTATTATTTTATTCCCTGACTCAGTCAGTTGAGGCTTCCAGCGCTGATCCCCCCTTCTTTTGCGATTTTGTAACAATTTGCTCTCATTGAGGAGATGCCAGAAGTTTATAGCATTTCCTGATTATGAAGATTTTTGTACATGGCCTATAGATACCCTTTTTAGTTTGTCCTCCACACTTATCTCCTCCATACTTCTTTCCATGGTGTCCTCTCTACTTTTGCTGACTCCAGTCCAATATTTCATTACTAATGTAGTTTTTTCTAAGAGAAAAACTCTCCTCTCTGTCCTTTCTGTCAGGCCTACCATAGATCCGACATCGTGAGGCTACTGAGCTTTTCATTATAAGCCTGGAATAGAGATATTCAGTAATCCTACCAGAATCTCATCTTTTCAAAGAAAGACCATGCACTTTTCTCCCAATGTCTCTTGTGAGAGCTGTAATTTTACTGCAATGTGTGACTCTTTCTGTACTCAGATCCCATAGTGGCTTTTATTAGAATTTGGTGTGGTTATGTCTCATTTGCCAAAGAGTCTGAAAGCTTTTGTTCTCTCATGAGTAGCTGCAGTCTTTTTACATTCTCCCAAGTTTGTCTCTGTCTCTGTCTCTTTCTCACTCTCTTACAACAGTCCTGCAGTCTAAGGTTCCTTAGTGCCAGAATTATAGACTGGCACCAACAACCCAACTTATACTTTGTAAATCAAACTTTTTTCCCCGTGTGACTTAGCTCCTGATTCTCTACCTATTTTTAATGAATAAATAAAATGAGGCAGTTGCATTCGGCCTTTACCGCAAAGTAATATTGACACCTGACAGGTCAAAACAAACCACAAGAAAGAAAAAAAAGATGAGAAGACAGTCATTCAGTTCTGCCATTGAATACTGTGCAGCTATCTCAGTGTATAAGGAGACGAACTGTTCTCCTGGTGCCTCTATTTCTTTTTGAAAACATCAAATTCAAAGTTGCCACATTTCTTATTTAACTCATTCTGTAGTTTGTGGGTTTACCAGAGTTAACCTTGGCTTGCCCTTGGCTACTATGAATGGTTCTCTAATATAATCTTCAGAACATGGGCCCATTCAATCCTTAATTTAATGGACTGAGCTGGTTTGGAATCAAGTGGTGACTATAGATAGGATTTATTTAGGTGAGGTTCATTGTCATAAAATAGATGACAGATGCCCACCAAGCTCTTCTGATAGTTCCTGTTCTTGGCAATTGTTTATGAGAACTTTGCTGTTTCCAATGAATGGGTTCTTCTACATGGTATGTATTGGATTATAGTAGTACATAAGGTGTCAATATGCCTTAGTGTACAAATGGCAACCAAGGCTATGTTTAGCAATACTAATTTGACTAAAGTGTAAGAAAGTACATTGCAAACAATATGCACAAATATTCTTCATAAACGTGTTCTAAAAATTACTGCACCCAGAAAAGGTTTGCTATAGACTTACAAATCCTATTTAGTTGTCAGCAATGGAAATGAAATCAGATTGGCCTGTCTTATGTTCATTCCATTAAACACAAACTCATTAAATGAGTTTCTTTTCACTGAAATGCATTATTTTCCCACTCTATTTATGCAGAACTTCACTTCGTATCTATTGAAATAATTGGAAATGCTTGTTGCAGCTTGTGGACATGTCTGGAACTTGATTTGCAAAAAAAATGTCCTTTCTTTGCTTTCTCACTGATCATAAAATGAGCATCCTATCCCGGATATCTAAAAATAATTCAGTCTTCAAATCAGCTTTGAAAAATGAATATAAGCTGCCTGCTCTATTTTCACCAAGAAGAGGAGCTATAGGAAAGATAAGGGTTAAACCCAGAGGTCTGAAGTGCTTGGAGTAGAATCCCAACCGTGTTACTCACTAGTCATTGTGTGACCTAGAGCAAGTTACATGACTTCTCTGTGCCTCATTTTCCTCATATCTAGAGTGAGATAATAGAAATTCCTCATATGGTAAAATATTTTAATGTGTGGAAACACCTGAATGGATTACTAAACACACAATTGATGCTCAGAATATTGGAAGTTATGAGACCACTTGTTTACCATGCAGTAAGACAGTGAAAATGGAAAATGGCTTATTGGAGCATGGCTTGATCCAAAGTCTCTGGGATGGGTTGTGTGAATGTGGTTGGGAATAGTGACAGGGACAGGACAGGTATATAGAAGGTTTGGAAAATGTGGTCTTGGGAGATTATGTGCCTGGGATATGGCTCAACGATATTTGCCCCTGTTAGAATGTCTTGAAGTCTAACACATTGAGGGTAACGTCCATTTCTCACACAGACCAAGAAAAGCTAGAACCCAAGAAGTGAGCAAAGCATGAAGCTTAATTAATCAAAATTAGATAATTTTTATACTACTATTCTGTCCTCTTAATGTAGGAGTAGTAATTCACAAAACAAGCAGCTTCTCATTATAGTTTTACTTTGGCAATTAGAGAATATAGTCACCAATGGAGCAGGTGGCAGAGTCACATGGAGTCACCGGGTCATCTTCCTTCTGATTGGACTTGCCATCTCTAAATTTAAATGTTTCAATATAAGCCCACATTTTATGAACTAATGCCTTCCCTTAAATGTACATCCTTCCCTCACAATTGGGTCCTGAATTCAAAAAGAGTTTTATTGCTTTATTCTGGACATGGCAAGACTGTCACACTCATGAATTCACAGCAGCTGTGGTTACCTATGGAAGATGAGATCTCACCAAGTTCCATCAAGAAAAGATGAGTAAAGGGCTTATTTGAAGCCCCACCCCCTACCTGAGGAGCTAGTTGTAGATAATGAATTCTGGGAGGAGACACATTTACTTCAGTGATATAATCACTGATAAGTAGTTGCCCATGGTACAGTAAATAACCTCTGACCCATGCTCACATGAACAACCCTAATTAAATTCAGTGCATCTTTTCCTTTTTTTAGACAATTACAACATGAAAATAAAAGGGCACTTGTTTAGGAGAAGAAAAGAAGGGGTGGGTTTAGAAGAGGGATAAGAGCATAATGGGGTAGACATGAGCAAAATACATTATTCACATGCATGAAATTATCAAGGAATGAATTAAAGTATTAAAAGGAGTTTCACAATGCGTGATGGGACGTGCACCCACCATCAACATTATTGATAAAGCAAGAGTCATGAGAGTCCTGTAGTACATGACAATCACTAGCGTTCTGAGCAGGTGGACTGGATAAGATCCAGTGTTCCATCTTATAGTCTTATAAACAATATTTATTGCCCAAACACCATTTGCCAGGCATGTTGCCACTCACAGCTAGACACATGTTCTACCCTGGGGATGTGATAATTTAGCAGAAGTACAGATGATGAAACAAGCAGAACCAATACTGTGTGCTGCTGTTAGATGCACGAGGGGCTCCTAAACCAGGCTCACAATGAAAATTGGATGGCAGGACAGGGCTGGAAATAGATGGTAATCTTGACACTTTTGTATTTTTCCTCAAGAAAATCTATAAGCAAGTCCTATTTTCAGAGAAAAGTAGAAATCCAACTACTTTCCAGGATGTTCAGTTTCTTTCTGTCTGACCTTCTTTTCTTTTTGACCCAAGGTCACCATTATAACTGACCTGCTCCTTTCTGAAATATACTGTTAGGGCAAATATAGATTAATTATTTTTTTGTTTGTTTTTTCATTAACATATGATTTTGTTTTGAAATTTTCCTACAATTCATAATAATTAATGATAAATCTACTTGAAATTATTGTTGGGAATGTCTTTTTCTTTTTTTATAATTTTTTATTTAGTATCTTTTCTTATTTTACATATAGATCCCAGTTCCCTTTTCCTCCAATCTGACACTACCCTAAATGATTTGACAGACTTCAATGATCCCTCATGTGAACATAGATTAATTGTTTTTACTTGGTTTAAACTTTAGTTGTCACATGCTTTGTTCTATAATAGAGGTTCGAAAACTAGACTGCATTTACTAAATACCATCATGGCCTAACTCCATAGTCACTTTGGTTTTGAAATATGAAGAAATTTTCATATTTGTAGGGATGAATTAGAGGTAGCCCATAACTTTATGCTTTCTGGGCTTTAGTAGTGAGTATGGTTTTGGAAGCCTTTGCTTCCTTCTGTATTAGCAATGATAAAGATTTAAGGTTTTGTGGCTAAGGAGAGATAAACCAGAATGCATTCTATTTTGCTTATATAGATGGACGGAGGTGTGGTGTTACCGATAAAATTTCTCACAGCCTTGACAGTATTAGTGTATTCTTGGAGCTAATGTACTCCTTACTCAGCCCACTCCTGATTGTCCCAGTTGATGCTTATTATTTAAGGAGATCATTTTCAGCATCACTGCAAGAACTCCATTCCTCCTTTCTTCTTTGGCACTGAAGTGGTCTCTGACCTACAACAAAATCCCACATTCTACTGACTATACTAAAGATAAAGATAAAGACTGATGTGCGTGCACAAGCACATGTTTGCACGTGCCCAAGGAACATGAGGGCATGAGCTCTCCTGGGTAACATGCTGCCTTGTGTGGGTGCTAGGAATTTGACTCTAGTCTCTGCAAGAGCAACCAACACTCTTTTTAAATATTATATTTGAATAACATTTTTTCATTTATTTTTATATACTGACTAGTTTCCCTTCCCCGCTTCCCTTCCATCCTCTCCTTTTTCTCATCTACTCTCATCCCCATCCACTCCTCCTTTATCTTCATTCAGAAAGGGGCAGGCCTCCCATGGGCTTACACAAAGCATGGCACATCTAGTTGAGGCAGGACTAAGCTTTTCTCCTTATGTAGAGGCGGGGCCAGGTAACCCAGCATGAGAAACATGTTACCAAAAGCCAGCTAAGGGCCAGAGCCAGGGATCTCACTGTTAGGAGCCTTACAAACAGACCCAACTACACAACTGTCACACACAGGCAGAGGGCCTAGGTTGGTCCCATTTAGGCTTCTTGACTATAACCATCACTCTTAACTGGAGAGATGTCTCCAGCCCCAAAGAACCCTTTCAGAACTCAAAAGTGGGTCCTATAGTATCTTCGCACAAGAAAATCCAGTAACTTTTGCTATTTGTGATTAAAGTGTGCACATTTAGTGCAAATCTCTCTACCTCAATAAACTCATTCTAGAAACTTCTTCATGAACACAAGAGGTTTGTTTCCTGCAGTGATTCTTATATTATTATTATTATTATTATTATTATTATTATTATTATTATTAATTTGAGGTATACACATTTTCCACTCCCCATTCCCCCCTCCCTTCTCCTCTCTCTCCTGCCCCCCCATGCTCCTAATTTACTCAGAATTTACTCCCAATTTACTTTTTCCCTTTCCTAGGCAGATATAGGTATGTCTCTCTTAGGGTCCTCCTTGTTTCCAGCTTCTCTGGGGTTGTGGATTGTAGGCTGGTTATCCTTTGCTCTATGTCTAATATCCATACATGAGTGAGTACACACCATGTTTGTATTTCTAAATCTGGGATAACTCAGGATCGCTTTCCTGTAGTGATTCTTAATCCCATAAATATCAACCATGACACATGATATGCTCATACTGCCATGTACTATGTTGACACTGAGACAAAGTGATGGGGCTGAATTGGAAACAGGCATGGTGGCACACTCCTTTAATCCCAGCACTCAGGATGCAGAGGCAGGAGAATGCCTGTGAGTTTAAGGCAAATCTGGTCTATGGAGTGAGTTCCAGGACAGCCAGGGCTGTGTAGAGAAACCCTGTGTCAAAAGAGAAAAATAGAAAGACAAAAAAAACTGAGAGTCTAAATAAGCCTCTTTCTACACTTAAGTTGTTTATCTCAAGTAGTTTTGTAGTGATTGAAATATGGCCAAAACAATTCTACTAGTTAACATTCTGAGATAGAAATCAAAAATAAATTTTATTTCCAATAGTATCAAAAGATCTAGGAATAATTTCATCTCAAGAGATGAGTAATAAATATTATAAAGCATAGATGAAAGAAATTGATGAGGATACTCAGGAAGTACGATAGAAAAGCACACCATGTTTACAAACAAGAAGAATCAATATAATGTCCACAACACCTAAGATAACTATATATATTTTCAGAGATTTATACCCCTAATACCAAATACCCTGGTCAGCAAAAAAAAAAAAAAAAAAAAAAAAGGTTCTAAAATTTGTATAGACAGGAGGAGCCATGATACTTCCCTTATTCAAAATATACCACAAAGCATGCTATTGACATTAAAACAGCTACAGGGACCAGTTGAAAAATTACAGATGGTAGTAGTAAACCTGTGTATCTCCAATCAAGTAATTTTTAACAATATACCAGGAAAACACAGAAAAGACAGGGAAGTTTTACCAATTAAGGGTGTTAGTAAAACTAAATATTCCCGTGGTAATATAACAAGTAGGAATATTTTCAACTACATTGAGAAAATTGCTATTGACATGCAGAAGAATAAATGCAAGCCTTAAGGATGACCAACGTGGTGCTGATAAATGTCACAGCAGTTCAGAGTACACACTGCTCGCAATACCCACACAGAGTGGCTCATGTCCATCTGTAACTCCAGCTCTAAAACATCTCGTACCCTCTTCTGACCTTTGCATGTGCTTGGGCACATGCTCATCTCTATCTCCCACATCACCTACTTTAAAGTACATTTTTTAAAAGCAAGATAACTTTTGGAGGGAGACATATATGCTTAACTTGGGCTAATCATTGCTTAATGTATATGTGTGTCTTCATATCATATAGTGCCCCCAAAATATGTGCCATATTATGTGGTTATGTATGTTTACAATTAAACTCAAGGAGTGCTTCCCACTAGGGGTACCGCATGTTGCCATCCAGGCTATGTCCTGAAAACTTACAGGAACTACAATTTTCAATTTATGAAAACAACCCTTATTGCCTTCCAGGAATAGCACCAGAGTCAGAAGTGCCCAAACACCAGGCATCAAAAAACCTACTGAAAGGCAGACTTCCCTTAGATGCTATGACAATAGTGAAGCAGGTGAAGGCCTTCTGTACATTAAATCACCTTTCTTAAAAGGGGCTCCACTCCCTATGCTTGTACCTTTCTGTATCACTGAGCTCCTGAGAAAGGTTTCTTCTGTAAATATCAGCCCATCTTGCCTGCATTCAGGGAAATTACTAGTATAGATTAGGGAAGAGGTTCTTCTGAAATTAAATCAGGACAGCTGAGGACCCCTTGTGGCCATATGTGGTAACAGCAGTCTTTCCAGATGAGATTTTTAGAAAGAAACCTGATAGAAACAGGTGGGAATTAGGAAATTAGGTCAGATAAATAGTCCCTTCTGTCAGAGTTGTTCCATTAAAATAGGCACTATTATCACATTCATTTTTCATAGGAGAAAGCTTATATTAAGAGGCTGTGGCGCTAGATCTTCAGATTTGTGGTCAAATGCTCTTTGTGGTACCCAAGTCCCTGTAATACAAACCTTAGACTTACCAGAACGTTTTCCCAGCTCTAGCATTTCCATGACAAAGGAGGAAAATACTTCTAGAAGATAGTTCAAGTATGAAATTACAGGTTTCTGTGGACTCGGGGGGTGAGAACCATGACCTACAAAAATGGTCACTGCCCCATAAAATGAACAGTAACTGGGAAAAGAGCAGAGAAAAACTCAGCATATTTTCCTCTAGAAACAATTAGCCAAAATTGTTAGCATAGTGCATACCACGGATGAAACCATGTAACAGCTTCACTGTTAGCCCCCAGCTGGCTCAGTCTTAGGCAATAGAGGGATTCTGCCTTCTTGGGGTCTTTTCTCTGAGACAGCTTTTGTCTAATTAAACAGACATGTTTGTATGTGTGCGTGTGCATGCTGTGTGCCTGTGTATGTGCTCTCTCTCTCTCTCTGTCTCTGTCTCTGTCTCTGTCTCTGTCTCTGTCTCTGTCTCTGTCTCTCTCTCTGTGTGTGTGTGTGTGTGTGTGTGTTTGTGTGTGTGTGTGATAAGTATGTCACCCAGCAATGTAAATGGAAATCAGAGCTCAACTCTGTGGAGTTGGTTGTTTTGAAGTCAGTTTGCTATAGTGGTTATATGGCTGGATGGCTGGGATTTCACAGCTGCCTAAAATATTTGTCCTTTTAAAGAGGATTAATTTGTATTTGGAGAAAAAGCCCTTGAAATTCTCTTTGGAAAACCACAGAGAGCTCCTTTTAGCTTAGATCGCTATCTGGATATTTCTGAGATTCAGGGGACTACAGAGCCTGGAAAAAACAAATGACACACAGATCAGAGTGGCTATTTTGACTAGTGTCCATTGAGTGTTTGTATGAACACCTCTCCATAGTAAAGAGTTCCCTCTTTCAAGACAGGCAATCACATTTTTAACTTTTTATTCAAATACAAAGCCCCATGGGAATTAGACACCAGCCAAGTATGGGTTTCACAGAAAGTGAGTACACGTGGTCAAGACTGAAGTTGTAAAGGTGTGATAAGACTACATGGAAACCATAACAATGATCACTTTTACATATTTTCACATAGGAAATGAATGAAAATTGTGTTGTGAGTGGAAGGAAGAAATTAGATAAAGAATAAGCATCAGCTGGGCTTGGTGGCACACACCTACAGTTCAAGCACTTAGAAAGCTCGGGCAGAGTGACCACAAATTTGAGGCCATCCTGATCTCAATAGTGAGTTCCAAGTCAGCTTAAGCTATAGAGTGGGGCCTTTCGTGAAACAAAAAAAAACAACAGCAGAAGGTTCATTACCTTTATGCTTTCTTTTAGAAAGACACACAGGCCAGGTGGATCTCTACAAGTTTGAGGTCAGCCTGCTCTACATAGGGAGTTCTAGGACAGCTAAGCTACACGTCAAATCCACTTTGTTTTTAAAGTACTGGCCTGGGAGTTTCCAACGAGACTAAACTGGCTGGCTCAGGGGCTGACCATCTCTACTTCCCTAGCACTGTGATTAAAGTCACCAAGCCCAGCTCATTTTGTATTTTATTTTTTTAAAAAATATGCTAATGAGTTTTAAAGATTGCACTCAGGTTTTCCTGTTCATAAAACTGAAATACCATCCTAGCCCTTACGGTGGCTATAATGTGAAACTTAATGTTTAATTTTATTGTTATTGAGAGTGTGCTTGTGTGTGTTGGGGGGTAATACATGTGTTACAGAATGCTTGTGGAGGCCAGAGGACCACTTTTGGGCCTGGATTTTCTCCTTTTACCATGTGGGCTCTGAAGATAAAACTCAGGTCAGTGCCTCAAGGCAAGTTCCTTTATCCACTGAGTCTAAGAAAACAACACCTTTCTACAGGCAGAAGGGTTTTCTTTGCTTTTAGACCAATTCCTGGGGATTCTATCATCTAAACATCACTTTAAGCTCAAGCTCAAGATGAGTTAGTTTTTTTTTTTTTTTTTTTTTTTTTTTTTTGGATGGGGCAGCTAACCAAGAAATTAACAAAAGGTCTGGTTTACTATTATCCCAAAGTGGTAGCCACTTAGAGTTGGAGAAGAAAACAGCTGCTGAACTTAATAGACATGATACTCATCTGGGCCTTGAGCTATACCTTCTGCCCTTTCTGTGCATAAGGCCACAAAAATTAGAGTTTTCTTACCTCATTTTCTGGAGTCAGTAAATCTCCTTAGGGAAAATATTTCAGAGCTGAGCTTTTCTGGCTCTTGTTTAGTTATTTCTTCATTCTTAATGCATTCCTTTTATATGTTGTCTACTTTTAGTTGTATTCACTGCAACAGTTGATCTCAATTAGCTAGTTTGAGAAGTCAATAAGGCAATTTGTGTGACACTCTGCTAACTGCTGTCCTTTTCTGAGTTTCTTTTCCAGTCACTTCTCCAGGAAGCAGCTGGTCTCCTTCTAAGATATGGCTGGTGATAGCATTCTCAAGGAATGTGTAGAAACCTTTAAAAGTTCACTTTTAGCTTTAGAATGGAAATCAAATTCTTCGGTTTGTAGTTGGACTGCAAATCCCCTTTGCTGTTTTATTACTTCACAGAACAAGCATTTACAAAGTGGGGGCAGGGATGTGTGACTCTGGCTAGTTCAGATATTGCTTATTGTCTTGCCTCTGAATGGTTTTTACATCTCATATTCCCTTCCAACTTTCCTAATGCTAGAGCCAAACCCTAGTGCTCACGGTCTGTGAAAGAATTAGGTCAGAACTCAGAAGGAAGAACTCTTATACAAATCTTCTGTCTTTTATAAAATAAGTCCATACATCAGATTTACATCTGTCCAGTTAGGAATTTCTAATAAATTAACTAGTCAAAAATTGAACAGGTATAAATCATACTGGCATATTCTTATTTCTTGCTGTGTTTTTGGTCCATTTGCTACGTGAGTTTAGGGAATAAGTAGAATAAGTTCTGGAAGTGAGGCTATCATTGTTATCCCATAGTTTGAGACTATCTTCATAATTATAATGGCATGACAGATGAAAACAATTGAGCTTCAGGTTTGTTTTGTGGAACAAATGTGGGTCTGATGTACTTGGAACAGCCTGATTCCAAACAAATCTACCCCCACCTGGTGGCGGCTCCCTGAAATACTAGCCAAAGACAAATGCCAGTAAAATATGTTATGTAAGAAGGCAAACTCAGACATATAAGACTCTAATTTTGTTCTCTGCTGCTGAGAAATCTTGAGACAATCCTTTCTTCTTCCTTTCCTTGAACTCGGTTTTCTCCATTTGTGTAACTGCAGTACTTGGGGGAAATGACTTAAAATTATCTTTGCATTTGTGACAGACAAGGCTTCTGCCTTCGGAGATGCCTGGGTGATCAGGAACCAGGGACAATAGTGTGTGGTCACCTAATTCATTCTTGTGTGGGTCAGGGTCTCTAAGGTCAGCTGTGTATGGCTCCCCTCACTCTCCTTTTCCTTCTCTTGCATTTATATGGCAAAGAAGTATTTGCTGGAAAAATAAAAGGAAAAGAGGCATGAAGAAAGTATAAAGATCTTCACTGCCTTTTTAAAGGCAGGGAGGTATGCAGCATTTATTTTTTTAAAAAATGCTTTAAAAGTAGTTTTAAAATGGCTCACCCCAGATAGCTCCTAGTCAATGGGAATTTTCAATTGGAGATAAGGTGGTTAATTGCCTCATTGCTGTGACCAAATGCATGATAAGAAGCAGCATAAAGGAAGAATCTGGTTGGGCTTGTGGTTTGAGGGTCAATTGTACTGGAGAAGAAATGGCAGCAAAAGTAGCATGTGGCTACAGCAACATAACTTTGGGCCTGTCCACTGACATCTGGGTGAATCAGGTATCAAACAAAGGAAGGTGCTGTTGCCCCACTCATTTCCTATTCTCAAACCCTAGGCCAAGGAATGCTGTCACTCCCGTTCATGGTGGGTGTCTTCCCCCATCAGTTAAGGCTCTCTGAAAATACATTCACAGACATAGTTAGTCAAAGTGTCCCTAATTAATGTCCCAAACATACACACACATATTTGTGTGTGTGTGTGTGTGTGTGTGTGTGTGTGTGTGCGATTTATTTTTTTAATCATGGGAGGGGTGGGTAGTATATGCACTTGAGTGCAGCTCTCTGCAGAGGCCAGAGGTGTAATATCACCCTGGAGCTGGGGTTTACAGGTGGTTGTGAGCTATCAAACTTAGCTACTGGGAACCTACCTCAAGTCTCCTGGAAATCCACGTCTCCATCCCTCCTAAAGCATTTCTTAATCCATATGAATTGACAATTCAAATTGGCCATCAAAGCAGGACACAGTAAGCCTAATTACTTTCACAGAGCAAAAAGGAAAGGTGAACTTGTGTTGCATGTATGTTTTCCGCCAGCCTGCCCGCCACCGACGGTCTGGTGTGCCGGCCCCAAATAACACTCACAGATTCTGTATTTGATATAATCTTGTTGGCCAGTTACCATTATTGTTTATGGGTTACCTCTGTCTTAATTATTAACCCATGTCTACTTATCTAAGTATTTCCACGTGGTCATCTTATCGGAGCCGAGGCTGGCGTCTTCCTTCCTCCCCGGTCTACATCTTGACCCCCCCAACTACTTCCTCCTTCCTCCTAGTTTCTTAGTCCCTCCTATCTTCCTTTTCTATTGGCCAACAGGGTTTTATTTATTAAACAGTATGAAAAACATATTTACAGGATAACATCTCCCATCATCTCCTCTTTTCTCTTTAAAATAAAAAGAAGGGTTTTAACTTTTACATAGCAAAACATACCATACAACAGTTATCAAATAAGAATCACAGTTAGCAATAAATAGTCCATTAACATTTTGTAAGACTTAAAGAAAATATCATCTATCCTACCTTTGTGAGTCTAAAGTCCTATATGTAACTTATCTTTAATCCTAACTAAGGAAAATTATAACCAAAACTATCTGTCTTCAACTCCTTCAAAGACCACAGAAGGATAATATATAAACTCTAGAAATGACAGAGACAACTCACTGCCTGGCCAGTCACCCGAAGTTCTTCTGTAATGTTCCATCTTCAGCCCATAGGCCATGGTGTGTCTGGCAGACTCCTCAGCAAAGCAGAAAACTTTAAACTGTCCATCTGTATTGGCAGTTTGTCAGTCACTTTTCTCTGTGTCTTGTGGATTGTCTGGCAGACTCTTCCATGAAGCAGGAATCCCGTAGCACTGTCTATCTTGTATCAGCAGTCATTTTTCTGTGGGTTCTGCGTGTTCAGTTTATACAGCATATAGTCAAACAGTCTAGAAGAGCAGTACCTTGCCCAAATGGCTAGTCTTGCCATATTAAAAGCAAACTCCATAATGTGTTTCTTCGATGTCCATCTTTCTTTCTGATGCAGGTGGTGTTACCAGGAGCAGTTGTGCCCTATTGTCAAGAAAACCCTAAACCATTTTAAATGCCATATTCTGTAGGTCTTTGAAAGGTTTGAAGAATGCATATTCATCTCAAATACATCTCTGTATATCTAGAAATCCTAACTAACTTAACTCCAAGTTTTCACTATCATAGGTAACTCTCTAATCTGTACTAAATTATACATTACATTTTTCAATGAGATATATAAACATAATAACTAAACAAGAGGAGAAATATACATATCACAAAATTGACCTTAAATTGTATCAATAAATGAAAATCCATTCCAAACAAAGTATTCATATCTATATTATAATTCCCTTTTTACCTTTAAAAAGATTGCTTGTGGTTATAGCCATTTATAACCAAGCCCATTTAAATGAAAACAAACATTTATAAACAATATTTGGAAATTTGGGCGTCGTTCTTTCCAAACTACTTCCTGCTGGTAGGGGGTACTGTCATGGCGGATCCTAAGAAGATGCACAAATCTTGGCTGTAGACATTGCTTCAGTGGGTCTTGCTTGATCAAACCACATTAGTCTGGAAAGAATCCACAGCTTTTCATTTTCTGTGGAAACAAAAATAGAAATCCTTTTCCCCAGTAACATGTCCTTAGGCTTAAATTTTGGAGTCAAAGCATTTTTAAAATACATAAATTGAATTAATCCAGCAGCATTTCTTTTATCAGGTTCTTTTTCTCTCCCAAGCCAGTGTATTTTTTAAAACACAGTGTAAACCTTCATTGCAGCTCTCATACACACCAATGAATTGTTAGCAGAGCTCTTTAAAAGCAAGGTGTTTTTTTGCCACTTATGCTAATTTTGGAAACCTCCCTTAAAGGAGCCACACAAATCTCTGTCTACAGCAAAACAAATCCAACCAAGAAAATGCTGCTACTAAGAAATCTTGCTAGTCTCTGTTCCTTTGTTTCTAAAATCCCTTTTTAAGCTTTTATTAATTTTAAGTGAAAGTTTTTATAGCCACATTGGGTGCCACTTGTAGCAACCCGCCCGCCACCGGTCTAGGCCCAAAGGCGCACCAGCCCCAAATAACACTCAGAGACTCTGTACTTGATATAATCCTGTTGGCCAGTTACCATTATTGTGTATGGGCTAGCTCTGTCTTAATTATTAACCCATTTCTACTTATCTAAGTATTTCCACGTGGTCATCTTATCGGGGAGCTGTGGCTGGCCTCTTCCTTCCTCCCCGGTCTACATCTTGACCCCCCCCCAACTACTTCCTCCTTCCTCCTAGTTTCTTAGTCCCTCCTATCTTCCTTTACTATTGGCCAACAGGGCTTTATTTATTAACCAGTATGAAAAACATATTTACAGAATAACATCTCCCATCAAACTTGCTTCTGCTGGAACGGTTTAGTTAACAAAGAATGAACTCAAAGTCCATTTAAATTTCAAGCCTTCCATATGCACACCTGATGTCTAAAAATGGTGAACAATATTGGGCTGTATTCGTCTTCATTCATTTTATACAGGAAGACCCCTTTATGAATTGCTTTGTCATTAACTTAAAATAAAAAGGAGTATAGGATTAAGTGGAGACATGGCTTCATCCTCTGAGATTATCCTGTTCCACAGGGCAGTCAGTATTCATGTTAATGGAGAGAGACTTCTTGCTAGTGAACGGAAATCCTTCCAAAGTCATCATGTGTTGAACTTCTAAACTGTTTAAATTTCATGAAAGAGACCCCCCATGGAGAGAAGTGTCATAAACTAAGACACCTGAATTGTATTGGATTCCTTTGACAGCCACTTCTCATTGACATTCATATTGGTCTTAGTGTTTTTGTGTGACTGCTATTTGGAATTCTGCTATGTAGGTTAGGCTTAATGACTTATGATCTCTTTTTAAATCTTTAAGACAATTTCCTTTTGAGGTGTTCAGGCAGGCATCCAATAAGTAGCATATATATATATATATATATATATGTGTGTGTGTGTGTGTGTGTGTGTGTGCTTTCATTCCCCCAAAAGTATTTCCATGTGCTCCCAAGTGTTCTTTCATTTATTAGAAACACAGAGTCTAGCTAGTGCTCTCTGTGTATGCACAGGTGAGGGGACATCCACTGGAGCGTAAATCCTATACAAAGAATGATTATTCCTCCCCCAGCAACTGGGAAGGTGAGGCTACCTGAATCTTGTGGAAGATGTCTCTAGCTTTTAATAGTCCATCTACTTCTTTCTTGTGACTATAAATGATTTGTGTAACCCATTTATAGGGAGAGTGATGTCTTTCTAAAGCTCATGTTGTTGACACAAGTTTGTGTTCCTAGAGTATATGGTCTTTTGTGTTGGTTCACAATAAACTGGTGTCTAGTTTCAGAATATTTTTTTGCACTAACAAATTAAAATACCAGCTCTTTCCACATGATGGGGCTAGAATAGTAGAACATTGCAATGGCCTGTTTTTTTGTTTTGTTTTGTTTTGTTTTGTTTTTTCTTTTTTTGAGGTACAAAGTTCCTTGAAGAGCATATTGACCTTTGCATTCTTCACTCTTTCTATAGTGTTAGTAAAGAACTTTTGCATTCTTCACTCTTTCTATAGTGTTAGTAAAGAACTTTCATTTCAATTTTGCATCCCATAGATAAGAGATAGATTTACTTCTTGGGCATGGCCCTAATCACTGAAGCTACTCTGTCAGTTCTTTGAGCTTTGTTGTGGGATCTAAATTTGGGCAAAACACACACACACACACACATACACACACACACACACACACACACACACACACACACACACACACACAGAAAAAATTTAAATGTCACGCAACTGATAGAAAACTCTTGGTGATGTAGATCCTTGCCATACTACCCATTAGTAAGCTTCCTCTAAACTTCCTCCCAAGCCCTGTAGTGGCAACATGCTTAAATTTGTTGGAGGCTCACAGTTCTGGACCTGACTAGAAGAGTCATACCCCCGACCCCATAAAATGCCCAACATTTCAGAATGTTCATGGAGATAAGATTTTGAAATAATTGCATTCTTTTTCATCAAAATAAACAAATTCCAGGGCCATATGCTATTGCAACATAAAAGCATTTTACAATTCTGTAGGAGAGTATGGTACCCTTAGTTGCTTATCCCCAGCCCAGCATTCCAGTGGGCAAGGGGCCTGAGCTTTGGAAAAAAAACACAGCTAGTCTAAAGGAGGAGAGGGCAAAGGCAAATGCAGGCTAGGCAATGCTAAGTACCATCTACCACTTTGTATGGTTTCAGGGTACCTGCCAAACAGGTTAGTCTGTCTGGGATGAAGTTGAGTATAACAAGACACTGGCCCTTGCCACTGTGTAGCTAGTTGCCACTTGAAGGAGACATGTGAGGGTGGGGACCAGATGCACTTTCACCTAAGTTGACATATCCTGGCTATTTGTGGAGTACAGCTCCTAGCTAAAACCTTCTTGCTGCTCCCAAGCTCTTTGAGACATCTAAACTTGCTGACTCATACTTTCCATGCTCTTAGCTTCCAGACAACTCTGCCAGAGTGACTAGTATTCTTCACCTATTTCCCTTATGCTTGCTGCTAGCTACATAGTTCTTTGCATTTTGTGTCCAGTCATAGGTTATCAACTCACAAGCCCCCATGGAGCTCTGAGGTCATAAGAATCTGAGGAATGCTTAAAGTAGATATTCTCCACTTCTTTAGAGCTGACTCATTGTGGACAACAACCCTAGTCCCACCTTAAAATTCCACTTTGGCCTTGGGATGGTTATTCTTGGTTGTCAACATCACTACATCTGTAATTAACTAAAACTCAAAGAGCTGGGAACCCCTGTGAGGGACTTTCCCTTAGTTTAGTAATTAGAAGTGGGAAGATGCACTCTAATGTGGATCTTTAGGCTGGGATAATCCACATTCAATCTGGACCACACCTTCTGCTCAAAGCCTATAAAAAGAAAGAAAGAAGTATTTACCCTGTCTTCTTGCCCTCACTCACTGGCAAGACCATATCTTCTCTGGCATTAAAGCCAACTTCTTTGGGATTCCAGAGTAGACTGAAGACCAGTTGAGACAGACAAGCTCTTGAACAACTTTCTCCCTCTATATGCTCTGTTCTCTATATAATCTTGACAAACACAGGCCTCTACTTCTCTATGGAGGAGCAACCTTTTCCAGACCTCTCCTACTAGCAGGCAGACCAGCCTGGCTGCCATGTGTAGGGAAGACTAGCAACAACTTGGGAGGAATTATCTGAGGACATACTTGACCTGTCTGTCAGTCCCTAGAGGGGTTTGGTGTGGGAATGCCAGTGCCCGCCTCAGCCCAACTGTTAATGGTACTGGGCACTGGTATGTTTTTGCCTCAGGGACCAAGATACTAGATGAATTTTTCTAGGCTCTTATTTTGGCCTCTGATGTGCATAAAGTGGTTTTGATATGAGGTTTAGGGTTAACATGTGTTAACCCTAGGGCATCTGGGATTTGAAAAATGTCAAATGCCATAACCACAGAGTTCCCTCCCAGCTCTGCTCCTGGATAAGCTTCCCTGGTGAAGGATTCTTCCATATCAAATGGACCTGGTTTGATTTCTTCTTTTATCTTAGAATTTGTTTCAGTGCTTTGGCAGCCTGCAGACTTATTCAAGCAAACCAACTGTATCCTCCTTCAGGAAGAGGACAATACCTCATCTCTTTGATATTTAATGGCCTGCTTCCCACAGCCCATAGTTTACAACACTTCAAGACCTGCAGACTTTTCTTCCATTGTTATGGCCACTATCTCATTATGGACCTTGTCTCTTCATTGTGTGTTTGGCCATCCAATTTATCTGTAACACTAAAACAAATTAGAGTCATATTGTCTCAGTTAACATTGAGGAGACTAGGAAGTTAGTAATACAACTGTCTTCATTATGTAGTGGTTTGAATAGGAACACCCACCATAGGCTCATATATTTGAATTCATGGTCAGTAGAGAGTGGCACTACTTGACAGAGATTAAGAAGTGTGGCCTTGTTGGAGGAAGTGTGTCACTGGGGATGGGCTTTGGGGTTTCAAGTGCTCAAGCCAGGAACAGTGTCTCTTTTCTTCTAGTGGCCTGCCAATTCAGATGTAGAACTCTTGGCTCCTCTAGCATTGAGTCTGTCTGCCTTCATGATACTGTGCTTCCCACCATGCTGATAACTGCAAGCCAGCCCCAATTACATGCTTTCCTTTATAAGAGTTGTGGTGGCCATGATGTCTCTTCACAGGAATAGAATATTGGCTAAGATAATATATGATGGCCAAATCATGAAGATTGGTCAGCTTTATGTAGCTACTCCATTGCTCACTAAATGGTTCCATAATAATGGAGATGATTACCTGAAATGAAATTACCAACTGTTGACAGGTTCATGTTTTGACTTGTGTGACACTATATTGTTATATATTATATAATTATTATGTGATATATAATTATATAATTACATTAATATATACTTAATAATACATAATTATATATTATATATTGAATTGAAATTAATTATACTTTATTGTGACATGTCATCAGTCTTGGCATGAATTTGCTAGGTGGTCTCTGAGACTATGCAGACAACACAATCCCTCTGTTTGCCATTTCTTTTTAAAATAATATTTATAAATTTATTTTTATTTTGTATATGTGAATGTTTGCTTGTGTGTATGTATGGAAACGATGTGCATGCCTAGTGCCCACAGATGGCAGAGGAGGGCATGTGTCTCCTGGAGTTACAGATGTTGTAAGCTGCCATGTAGGTACTGAGAGCCAAACTCAGGTCCTTTGCAAAAGAAGAAAGTGCTCTTAACCTCTCCATCTCTCCAGCTCCATTCCTTTCTTTTTCAAAAATACATATTTTGAATTATATGTACATGCAGATATGCGTGTCTGTGTATGGGCATATGTATGTGAGTGCAAGAACTCACAAAGGTCAAATGAGGTTGTTGAAACCCAAGGAATTGGAATTACAGGCAGTTGTGAGCTACTCAGCATGGTCCTCTGAAACAGCAGTTCACACTCTTAACTGATGAGCCATCTCTCTGGCCCTCTGTCAATGTATTCCTCTTCCTAGCATTACTTGAATCCTGATTGCTATGATTTGAACTAGTGACCCTCAGTAAGTACTCAGTGTGTCTAACTTTATGACCACTGCTGACTGCTTAGGGCAGATATGCATATATATTTTTTGGTGATTGGAATGGCCTTTTGTTAGGTTTCTGTAGAGGAAGGAGGTACTAATTCAGGGAGAATTAACCATGGCATTGCATTTTTTTAACAGATAAAAGTAGTGACTTTCCCCATCTCCTATGCTTCCATTTCCTTGAGCACTATTCTGCACACTCATCTGGCACCAGGGCTATTGAAGTCCACATCCAAGGTGACCTGTGGTTCAGACACTGACACAAGAAAAGAAAAAAGAAAGACAAATTAGGTAATAGACTTATCTTCTAACACAAGCCACCCTGTTCAGTGCATGTTAGCTGTGTTTGTTTTTGTGACTTACTAACAAGTGAAAGGGTTAATCCTGAAAACAAGAGATTAATGGACCCCATCTAATCCATAGATAAATGACCTGTTTGGACATGATATGTAATATGATATGTAATGTATCATATGTAATAACACCAAAGTGGGATATTACATACTCAATATTTTTTCTGTAACTATCCAGAAAGTCTGGACCACATGTGATTCGCTGGAGATAATATCTCAAAGTAACAAATCTGTTATTGAATAGAAATTCTGTAATTTCATAAAATATTATTAAAAATTTTTATAGACTTTTTCATAGCGTGTTCATAACACAGGGGTGGTTTCAGTTAATTGACTTCTGAGTTGCAGACACAGCAAAGTTTAACTGTACTCCACTGTCTAGCTCCTGTTACATCAACAATCCTAATTGTCATAGGTACAGGGAAAAACATCCATGACATCCTTATAGCACAGCAATGTGGTTAATTCATACCCAGATTAAACCCAAAGTCCTTAAACCCTTCAGAACATCTATTGTAGATAAGGCTTCTAATCCTGAAGATACTGATGTGAAGTTCTGTAGATGAAGAAATATATAAACATGCATGGAGTAAGAAACTATATACCCTCTGAAGGATATTAAATAACTAACAACCAAGAAGAAATGGAAGAAAGTAACAAATTAAAATCCAAGAGGAAACAAACAAAACTTGCAATAAAAGCAAATTCAAAACTTTACATAACTGAAAATCCAAAAATTGCTAAAATACAACAAAACATACATTTTTTATGTGTAACAAAATGATAAAAGCACATTGATTGTCTTTTGTTCTTCTACAGCATGGCTTCTTTGTTAACTAACATCTGCTAAGATGCATCAACTAGCAAGTCTTCAGGCTTTAATTAACATTGAATCTAAATTAACTATTGTATCTAGGGATCTTTCTATTTAAAGGTGATCCTTCTCTGTAATATTATGCAAGCTACTAAACATAAATTACAGGGAAAATAGGTGTACTTACTTTAATTAACAGAACTATTGTCTAAAGTCCTTGTGGTCATAACACATATCCTAAAATATCCCATAGTGGGTAGATGCTTGTTCTCAATCAATAATAAACTAATATTAAATCTTGATAAATTGCTTGACAAAATGAGGCCCCATGAACTCCCAGTTAAAATAGTTAATATGGACAAAAGTAAATTAAAACTAACAACTTCAAGGAATGAGACATGTTATATAAGACCCAATGAGAATTAAGAAGTGATTATCCCCCACAGAGCACATTCAATAGTATGGTTTGTTCCTAAAATAATTGAATTGTGTCTAATGGATTATTATTGCAACCTTAAATCTTATGGCTTAACACCTTTCAATCCAATACTATATAGAATATTGGATCCATTCAGCATGAACAAGGAAATATTTTCCATTACATATTTGGCTAGTATGTTCTGTTTTCTTCCTATATCAACATCCTTGCAGCTATAGGTTGTACTCACCTCTGAAGAGAAATAATAAACATACATCAAGGCTACCCATTGGTTATCTCAGTAGTCTTTTCATTGCACACAATCATTGCTATCATTGTCATAACTGTATTTAATCTACTCTAGGGGCTGGTATGAGATGCCATGAATGGCATCCTTCTCCAAAGAGATTTGTCTGACATACTCATTAATAGTTTTCTGAAAGAAAATGTTTCTTATTGCCCTGAACATAATGGAGGTCTTGCTACCATTGTTGATATTCTCCCCTTGTAAAAACTTGAGTATTCTTCACTGTGCACCCTGAGGTTTCTGGACCACTCATAATGGCTGTAAGTTGACTGTGGATTTCCAATGTAGGGAAATATTCTTCTCTGTCTTATGGTGTATAGTATCAAAGTGACAATGACAGTCTATACACATGAATGTGCCGCATAACAGATATCTGTACTTGTGTAGGCTGGCCTCGTACTCATAAAGATCTGCCTAACTCTTCCTCCTGACTGCTACTGGTATTAAAGATGTGTGCCACCACAGCCTGGCTTAAAGATACCTTTGAAAAGGTGTTGTATTGGCACTAGAGAGATGGCTCAGTAGTTAAAACACTTGATGCTCTTCCTGAGGACCCAAGTTCAGATCCAAGCACAAAATTGCCTATAATTCCAACTCCAGAGACTCTGAAAGTCTTTTCTAACCTCTGCAGACACTCACATAAATGTGTATCAATTCAAATAAGTATTTAAAAACATATTGGTGGTTGGCACACACTGTTGCTTTATTTTCATTGAAAATAGCATTATAACTCATGCCTGAGACACTATTTTCAGAGTGAGGCCAAAAACATGCTTCTTAACACTAGACAATGTATTATCACTGTGCATATAGTGCATTTCAAAGAGTGAAATAGAATAATTGACAAAAGCCATGGAAATTGGCTAGAGTCCAAACTCAACATGTATCTTCTCCTGTCTGCTTGGTGCCTTAAACATCTCTAATCACTTCCTATCCATTCCACTGAGGGAGCCCTGCCTTAGGGTTATAGAGATAGGGTTTGTAGTGAGGAGATGAACATCCAATTACGCCATCCCAGGCCCTTTGACCGTTCCCTAACTAAACAATCTTTCTTACTAAGTGGATCAGGCATAGTCTTTGCTTGTTTTCAATGAAATTCTAGCCTGTAGAATTATGTTAATAATCTAGAATAATCCAAACATATCTTTTTTTGTCTCCAGAATGCATAGCATCTCATTTTCCTAATATTATAAACACTTGCCTTTTCCCTACATACTCTGATTGTCAACTGTGTTCCCGTGTGCAACAGCATATGGCTCTGTATGATACTTTCCAGGGATGAAGGTGTTGATGTTTTGCTTGCCCTGTATTGGTTGTCAAGTGCTTGTGATAAGAAGTGATTAGAGCAGAACAGTATGGTGGGCAAGGCACAAAACACAGACAGGAAACACACAACTGAGTTTAAACATTAGCCCCGAATGTGGGAGCTACCAGTTCCTCAGCTGGTCTCTTTTGAAATGAATGAGAAGAAACAGGGAGGGAGCACTAGCAGACCACATTCTCTCATTGCTCTCTTTTCTTGACTGTGGCTATAATGTGGCCAGTTGCTTCAGGTTCTTGCCACCCTGACTTCCCCATAATGATGGACTGTACCTGGAAATTGTGAGCCAAATAATCTCTTAAATTGCTTTTGTCAGGGGCAGATATTTTATCACAGCAATAGGATACAAAACTAAGATATTTGTGTAGTTTAACAAGGTGTAATTACAGTAGACTTTCATGCAATATCTGCACTCCTGCAGGAGACTGCTAGTAAACACATGCACAAATACATGCATGTGCTTACAGAGACCTTGGTCATCACATGAAAAGATTTATGCCTCCTAGGAATGCCCACAGCCTATTCTCATTCACAAGCTGCTCTTTGGAAGAAAACAGCACTCATAAAACTTGGATGTTTTGTGTGAATAAGTCTGAGAACTCTGAGAAAGCCAGCTCCCCCTGCACTATCACTGAGTACTTACAAAGGGCATTACCTACGACATCTCCAGGACAGAAACACGTGATTAGTAAAATGCCAGTTCACTGAAAACATGTCTTTGTGAGGACAGCCCTAAACCTTAGGAATTTGAAATTGCTTTACTGAGTAAACATCATGAATCTTTGCTATATGAGTAAGATGGTCTCTCTGTCTCTTCTGCTACAAGTCCAGCCCTGGGAACGGATGTACAAGAGCAAGGCTTAGACCTAGGAAGTGATAACATCGTGTACAGGCCAGACAGAGAACATAAACAGGATGGCTCAGCTCAGAAGGGCACTGTAAATAGAAGACTACTTTCTTAAATGAATCAGGTACCCCTGGAGGGAAGATCCCACCAATTTGGAGAATTTGTTCATTTTGACTTCATGCTGTGCTCTTTAGGGAGTTGAAACAATGCATTTCTCTGAGGCTCCCACCTGGCTGTTTCTTCCTTCTCTGTTTCTTAGAATGTGTGTACCTCAATGCCACATGCTACCTGGTAATATGCACCAAATCATTGTTTTCCATCTGCCGGAAAAAGGCCTGTGTGGGAACAATAATTCGGCCTGATTGCTGTGCTTCTAGCTGCTTTACCAACGGAAGGGAGCTGTGAAAAAAACACAAATACCTATGACTGACTGGGCTTTTCTACATGTCTGCAGAAGGAGCAGGCCTGGGGAAGTTGATGACTGAAGTATTGTCTGCCTTTCACTGGGAAGTAATGCAGCATTTACTGATGACTAGTGACATCTGTGTGGAAGGAAAAACAAAAGGTTGCCCATGAAGCTGCGGTTCAGGAGGTTTAGACTGGTGCTGACAGGATATGGTTGCCATCTGAGAGCAGATTGCAAATTTTATATCAGCCAGAGGCAGACTTTTGAGGCTATTGTATTGAGCTGAGACACAGTGAACCATTTACCCAATAACCTGTGCAGTGTGCTCCCCGGGCACCTCAGCCACTGCAGAGCCTCCCCTTGTACCTGCAGAAACCTGAAGGAGAGCACACCCAGAACACCAATCTGTGGATTTGTGCTCCACCTGTACAATTTCTCCCATTCCTCTACTTTCATATGTAAAAAGGTCTTTAGCACTTTCTCTACTTCTTTGAAGGTACCAAGCCTAGTTAATGCTTGCGTGTAAAAGTAGCACAACCCACAGACATAGGTATGCAGGGTACTATTCTCAGGCTAGAATTCTTGATGCACTTGTCATGTGTTTTAGGAATGGCACTTGGGCACACGTACATTATACCCTGGGTACCAGCCCAGTTTAGTTAGTTAAAATGTGATAACATGGTTGTGCTGGCTAGTTTGTAGGTCAACATTACACAAGCCAGAGTCATTTAGAAAGAGGGAACCTCAATTGAGAAAATGCTCCTAACAGATTGGCCTGTGGACAAGGCTGTGGTGCATTTCTTGATTAGTGTGGAGGGCCCAACTCACTGTGGGTGGTACCATCCCTAGACTGGTGGTGCTGGGTGCTGTAAGAAAGCAGGCTGGGAAAGCCATGAGGAACAAGTCAGTAAGCTGCTGGCCTCTGCATCAGCTACTGTTTCCAGGTTCCTGTTCTGATTTCACTCAGAGATGGACTGGAAAATGGAACTGTAAGTCCAAATAAATCCTTTCCTCCATGGGCAATAGAAACCATAACTAAGGCTGAGCAGTGATGGCTCACACCTGTAATCCCAGCACTGGGGAGGCAGAGGCAGGCCAATCTCTGTGAGTTCAAGTCCAGCCTGGTCTACAGAGCAAGTTCCAAGGCAGGCTCCAAAACAATACAGAAAAACCCTGTCTCAAAAAAAAGAAAGAAAGAAAGAGAAAGAAAGAAAGAAAAGAAAAGAAAGAGAAAAGAAGGAAGAAAAAAACTGTAACTAAGACAGAAATTGGTACTAAGTCCTGGGATATTGTTGTGACAGACTTTGACCATGTATTTTAAGAGGATTGTGGAAGTGTTTGGAACTTTGTTCTAGAAAAGCCTCTGACTGCTCTGAGCTTAATGTGCTACTGTTTTGTAAGAACTTAGAAAACAATGCTGAGAGCACTACAGATGATGGAGGCAAGGTTTGTGACGTTTCTGAGAAAAATGGAAAAGTTACTTAAAGACTATAAGGGATGCCTGATATTTAGAGCTTTAATAATCTGTGTTCCAGGTCAAATAGGGCTTCAGAATTGTCCGTGGTTAACAAGAGACCACATGCTCTAAAGTGAAACCTTGGCTTTACTGGGATAATTGATGTTGGTTATCTGAAGCTGAAAAGTTAGCCATTGACATTAGGAAGAAAAGCAGCATCACTGAGCTGAAATCTTCCAGCAGGGTTCCAGCAGGGTTCATGGAGAGAGGCTAAAGCTTAGTACCATGTGGCAGGTTTAGAGTTCCTCAAGAGCGCAGGAAAGGCTAGTAGTGACAGCCAGACCCACTTGCAAGCATTTTGGAAATTCTAGTACCATGGGCAGTAGTAGCTGTGGAGTGGAGCCAGCCTGAGCCTAGGAAACAATCTGAGTGTCCTGTGGCAAGTTCTCGGGAGCCCAGAAGACTGTGGGAATCCTGGATGCCTGACACTGAGCTTTTTATACTAGTAGGCTTTAGTTTTGCTTTGATTACAATGTGACAGGGCAAGATAATGCACAGGTTACTCCATCTTGTATTCTTGCTGTAGTCATTGCAGATTTAACTATTTGATTTCCTTGATGGGGAATTCCATGAAAAATTACCCAAGTCTATTCTAGGGAACCCAAAGTTAAAATGTTCTAACTAACTTAGCTTCTGTTAAACTGCATGCTTGTACAAACCACCCTCTCCTGCTTTCTGTATATTTTAGCTTCTGTGAAACTGCTTGCTTGTATGGAAGCCGCTCCAGACAACTGCTTAGCATCTGTTAAACAGTTGACTTCTGGGAAGTCCCTTGCAGCTGCCAAACAAAATGCCAGGGTATGGATTTTGCATTAAAAAACCCTATGCTCTGGATACTCAGGGCTATACTTAGGTCCTGCATATCATCCAAGCCAGCTGGAATAAAGACTTTCAATTGGCTGTAAACTGTATCTGAGTGGTTATCTCTGGTGGGCTCCCCATAACAAGGACTGGGCACCAATTATGGCTGTCAGGTCCAAAGAAACTGGGAGCAAATGGCTAACTATGGTACCTATTAGAATACCAAAACATATGTTGGCCTACAGGCTCACTCAGTTCTTCTCACCCTGTCCCCTATCCTAAACCTTTCCAGCCCATGAAATTTGCTTCCCTTCCTCCAGCTTCTGATTCCTTTATAACCCCTACCATTTCCGCCATGCACTCCCCTGGTTTCCTTAGCTCCTCTCTTGGCTCCTCCCTCCCTTAATCCCCCCTTCTCTTCCTTTCTCACTTTCCCCCTCCCTTTCTTCTCATGGCCTAGTTCAGTCTACTGGCCATGTTTAGTTTCTTTCTCTCTCCCCCCTCTGGACTCTTCCAGATGTGCCTGGTTGTACTCTTCCTTGTATCTACAATATAAAGCTTCTCTTCAACCATATCCAGGGGCAGCCATGTCCTCATTTTATTCACTGTTTTCTTGAAATAAAAATGAACTTTTAATTTGGGTTTTACAAGAGCCCACAACAAAAGAGATTTTGGAATTTTGGCGAGACTATGTGTATTTAGAGGCCATGGGTATTTTAGGGGTGTTTTAGAGAGGCAAACTTTTCAAAGTGACTTGGGATGCTTTAAGAGATTGAACTTTTAACTTGTTTGAATTTGTAAACACTGTGGTACCTTTAAAAGTTGGAGTGTTTTACATTGTGTTTTTTTAAATATTACTATGAGATTTTAGGGGTGATCAAGAAGGGAAAGTTTACAGTTAAATAGCAATGGTTTGTATGTCAAGTTGACACGGAGCCAATTGTGCTGGCTAGCTTTTGCCAACTTGATACAAGCTTGAGTCAAAATACTCTCACTAGATCAGCCTGTGGTGCACTTTCTTGATTGATGTGGGAGGACCCAGTTCACTGTGGGTGGTGCCATTCCAGGTCTGGTGGTCCTGGGTGCAGGGCAAAAGGGTCAGCCAAAGAAACACACCCTGAGCCCAGCCAATGAAACACATTTTGGCCCTGTAACCAGAGTCAAAGAAACACACCCTGATTCTGAAACCAGAGCCAAAGAAGCACACTTCAGCTCTGGAACCAGAGCCAGTGAAAGAAATACGCCCTGGCCCTGCAATTAGAGCCAAAAGGCTAAAAAGGGCCAGTGAAAGGAACAGGCTTTCCCCTGACCAACTGAGAATGAAACCAACCAATGCCTGAGCAGGAATACTGACGAGTCTCTGAGTATGAAATCTAGTCAGTCTGAGCTCAGTCCCCACCCTGAAAAATCTCTACTCTGGAAAAAGTCTGTCCCTAAGAAGCCCTATATAAACCCAGCGTCTGTTCAGTTTGCTGCTATCGTCTTCCACTCTGGCAGAGGCAGCCACTCTGCTGGATTCTTCCCTCCCAATAAATCTCTTGAATGAGGTTTGGGTGATTTCGTGTGAGCAGAGATGGAGCCCGGGTTTAGCAGAGCTGAACAGTAACACTTTCGCCAGGGAAACCTCTCCAGTGTGAAGCAGAGTTGTTATACTCCCAGGGAGCTGAGCAAAGCTGTAACAACCTCTCTGGGGAAACCCTCCCCTGCTAAGCAAAGCTGTTACATTGGCAAACCTTTCCCAGGAGCAGGGCTGTAAGCTGCTTTGCTTATGGTGACTTTGTGATATTCCTTGTCTCCTGACTGCCAGGATACTTTTCGATCCTAGCTGAAATGCTTATACTGGGTACTAACAGAAAGCAGGCTGAGCAAGCCATAAGAAGCAAGCCATTAGGCAGCACTCCTCTATGGCCTCTGTGTCAGTTCCTGCCTCCAGGTTCCTGCTCTGTTTAAATTCCTGTCCTGACTTCCTTCAATAATGGAATGTGACCTGAGAGTTGAATAAATCTCTTCTTCTCTTTGGTCATGGTGTTTTATTATAGCAGCAGAAATCCTAACTAAGGCCATTTTTTTTGTTTTTGTTTTTTGTTTTGGTTTGGTTTGGTTTTCTGTCCAATCAACTTTGATTGCCCAGACTCCAGGTACTTCTCTGGTTTTCTCCAGGCCTTCAACACTCATCAAATATTAGGGGCTCCATCCCAAAAGGTCCCAATACTTGTTTTCATCACTCCAGTGATTATGAATTCCCCAGATAAGACTTTGGGAAACGTTATTCTAAATCACTGTACCTTAAAACCTAGTGTGCTCAGAATTTGAAAATGATTCACTTATAACATTCCCTTTTTTGTTCACTTATTACATTCCCTTTTTTATTCTTTCTAAGTTATGTCACATAAGATACAGGCCACAGGTTCCACAGTGTATACACACAGACTGGGGAGTGTTGGTGGAGACACCATGAGGCAGACTCTTTCCACAGCCTTATCTTATAGGGATAGAAGCAAATCTTCTAGGTGGGCTGTAGAGGTAGGAAGCAATGACTTTTGAGACAAAGAAGCCTGGGCCTATGGTAGTTTAGTGGCAGAGGGAAGGTGACATTGGTGGTTAAAGCCAAGGCGCACCACAAAGTCACACCATATAACAGAACTCACATGGGAGGTTTACTGGAGGTGGTTCAAAATGTCCTCTGAACTACAGAAGGAAAGGGGAGGAGGAATAAGAAGGATTGCCTGTTTTTCTTATTTTTTTATTAATATTTTTATGTTACATATAGATTCCTCTCTTCCTCTCTCCCTCCCTCCCATGCTCCCCAATCCCCTCCCATCCCATTCCCTCCCCCCACTCCACAGGTAGGATGATGCCTTCCAGGAGGGGTTCACAAAATCTGTCAAGTCATTTGGAGTAGGGACTAGGCCCTCCCTCCTGCCTCTAGGCTAAGTGAGTATCCCTCCATGGGGAATGTGCTCCCAAAGTCCTTTTGTGCACAAGAGATACATCCTGGTTCCACTGTCTGAGGTCCCTTAGACTGCTTAGGCCTTCTAACTGAGACCAACTTTTAGGGGAGTCGAGGACTTGCCTTTTTATGAGGGGATATAGTGTATGCGAACAGGGAATGGCTGCAACTGATGAAGTGTCCTATTAGGTCCCTGAGAGCTGGCCAGTGTCAAAGCCTAAAGGCTAATAAGCGCATGCCCACAGGGAGTACTCTTAGTGGCTGAAGTTGATGGTAACATTCTTCCCTTTTGTTTATTATAAAAAGGTGAGGAACTAGGAAAGGTTAACAGGTAAGGTAGGAATGAGAGTGTTGTGTTCTCAAGAGTGCTTCCTGTTGTCCTGGGTGCATTGGCATATATACAGAATAACATCTCCCATCAGGGACAGGAGAAAGCTGGGATGCTGGTCAAGTCCTGGGATAGCTGGCTGTTTCCACTCACTGTCCAGGCTCTGTGGATCTGTGTCCAGTACTAGGAAAATGCAGGTCCAGTTAGCAGTCTGTGTGGTTTGGGCCACTTGGAGCTTGCCACTTTGAAGCTGTCTCAGATGCAGATTAAGGGAATGCCTGGGTCTGGCAAGATGCTGGCCTAGCAGAAGATAAAGTTAACTTTAGGAGGAAATTTTTTTCTTAGGTCCTGGTAATTGAGGGAGTGGAGTACCATGACTAAAAACAGGCACTTGGTAGGGAAGCATAGGCTGTTTATTGACCGTTCTTACCTGGAGTGCATCTGACAGTGCATCTGGCCTGTTCAAGGTGACTCCCTGGAACACACAAGAAGTTTTTGAGTTCACAAAAGGAAGTAAGTTTTAGTTAGCAGGGCCTATAGAAATGCATAGGTTAGGACATAGCTGTTGTTCTTTTGCAGCTGCTATTGCCTAAGAAACACAAACACGAGACTCAGCGCCCATGCAGAGTTTATTGAGAGAGGGGAGAGGAAAAGGGAGGTAGCTGGTGGCCAACCGAAAGCGGGGAGAGAGAGAAAGAAAGACAGAAGGGGCCCCAGAGAGAGATAGAGCAAAAGAGCAAGAGAGAAAGAGCAGGAGCAAGAGAGAGAGGTGCGCTTGGCACGCTTGCTTTAAATGGGGGGCTTGCGCATGCGTAACCGGGTCCCCTGTGCCCCCAGGTAGAAGCTTGAACAGCTAGGTAAAGCCTAACGTAGTGATTACATGGCCATAGGCGTCCCACCCATCGTCAGAGGTGGAGTCAGGAGACTGCAGGCTCCTAACATTCCCATCTCTTATTGCTATTAAAAAGGTGGGGGTTGGGCATGGCCCAACAGGGTCTGGAGACTGCAGGTTTCTAACAATAGCCAGATCTGTCTATTCTGACACGAGCAGTTGGATGGACTGAGCCTGTTGAAGCCATTTGGATCAACCTGCATTGTTGAAGAATCAGGTATTTTGTTTCTTCCCCTTTTCTTGTTGTCATCTCTGAGAGAAAGTAAAGTAACAAGTGTTTAATAATGCTAAGCGTAGTCTACCCTGCTGTTTTGTGGTCAGTTTAACATCTGAGTTGTCACTCAATGCCAAGGACAATGAACAGGGCAAGGATCAATCTCTAGAAATTGTTATGGGTAGGCAGTCTACATTTTCTCAAAGGAACTTTGCCACTGACTTCCAAACAGATTGATTTATTTACACCTGATGTCTCAGGGAGACGAAAGATACAGTATACCATGTCTTTGGCATGAAGACTTGTGACATTTGAGACTAGGTGGACCAAATTGATTGATTTGGACAAATGCAGAGGAAGGAAGGAAGGCAAAGCCAACTGAGAAACTTCTTGCAATGTAAGAGGCACTATAGGCTGTAAATCTAGGATTTTGATTGTACATGGGTGTTTTTGGAGGGAGGATAATGGAGGGAATATTGTGTTCTGAATGGAATTGGGGGGCAAACATGGAGGGAGCAGAGAATAATACAGAAAGCTGAGGTGTGACAGTCTGTTCTTGGAGCTACTCAATTCAGCAGCAGTAGTAGTCAGTGAACTGGCTGGAGCGATATAACTTACAGGAACTGGACCTGGGGAGAAAAATCGCAATTTAATTCTCAAAGAGACTAAAACACTAGTGACAGGAAGATCAGGAAAGACTAGATTACAGGAAGATCAGGAAAGACTAGATTACAGGAATATCAGGAAAGACTAGATTACAGGAAGGGCAGGAAAGACTAGATTACAGGAAGGACATTTACTTGAAGCGGGAGAGGTGCAACAGGAGACTGAGAGGCAACAGTGGATAGAGACCTGTGGAGAAACCAGGGCTCAGAGAAAGATGAACAAAGATTGGTATATGCAGCACAGTACTGGGTGAGTAAGTAGTAGCTAGGACATTAATGGTCCTTTAACCGATCTAAACCACAGGTAAATTGAGTTTAAGTCAAGTCGATGAGGTCAGCAGTGGCAAGTGAGTTGCAGGCAATGACAAAGGAGTCACTCTCTTATTCCACTAACCTTTTTCAAGCAGGGCTTCGGCGAAAGTTAGTCAAGGCCACCAGCATCCAGGGGCCTCCCCGAATATGGCACAAAGCCTTCCACTAGACTCAGACTCAAGTTTCCCCCATGCTGAAAGCTTAATCCACTTTCCTCACCCTACTCCGGAGCTCACAAGCAAATGCCTTGGTCACTGTGTCCTTGTTTTTAGGAACTTCGTTATTGTCTTGAGAAGAGGGGCTGGAACAGTGGGTGGAGGGGCAGGGAGAGGACAAAGAGGAGGAAGGGGCGATAAGAAAGAGAGCTGGTTTGGCACAATGCTCTGAAAAGCAGCAGCCCTAGGCTTCATTTTACCGAGCACTAGGCATGATACAAACACTCCACCATTGTAGCGTGAGCACTAGCAATTTGATGGATGGTAGGAAAGGAATTGTTTACTACTACTTGGCTTGCCCTCTTATGTTTCTCAGGGAGGAATGAACTATTAGGCTGAAGCCATCATTCTAAATGTGACATTTAGGCCACTTCTCTGGAGGTTTTCATTCAATTATCTCATTAGAGATGTGTACACCTTAGTTATTAGCCTGCTCACCACTAGCACACAAGATGTCCACTCTTATAAAGGAAATATCTTTATGGCCTGCATTCACATGGTCTGCTAAAGGACAAGTGGATGCCATTTCAGCTTCAACTAGCACTTTCAGCTGAGAGCCAGGGCTATGTGTTTGAATTTTAAGGTCACCAGAGCTCCACTAAAAAGGGACCAGTTTTTTTTTTTTTTCTTGAATGACACAAAATGATCTATGATAAGAAGTCTGACCCTGGGATTGGGAGACAGAGTTGACTATTTAGTCTCACTTAGTAACTGCCAAACACAGCTACAATTCTGTTAAGCCATGCAAGGGGCCTCAAAAGCTCTAATCAAGAACCGTGTAGCTGGAAACCCCTGTAACTAGATAGCACTATCTCAAAGGCTTGTTTACAATAGCCCTGAACACTGAAATCTGAGCTTTCCCCCAACGCAGAGATGCATTTACTTCATGGGAGTCATTCAGACACTTATGACCAATAGCACTTGCTTCCTGAAGCATTGTACTTGAAATAACCCATTTGTCTCTGCAGCTCAGTTTCTGGGCAGTCAGCCTGCAGCAAAGCCAGCAGGCAGAATCGTGACAGTCACGCATATTTCCATAGCATCTGTATGATGTAATACACACAGAAGAATGGCTTAGCTCTAGAAATGGTGATAGGAAGCTTAGAACTGTTAGGGAATAATAAACATGCACTGTGGATATCCTTTACAGCTTTATGCACTTTACAATCTGTGGTCATATTTTGAGTCCTACCAATTGAGTCTTGCAATAACACAGAGAATGGACAAACAAATTTGAGAGGAAGAATCACACTCAGATTCTTGTCCATCCAGTTACACTTTCACATTAAAATAGCTGCATACATGCACAAATATAATCATGGATTCATGTATACATGACCACATATATTCACAAGCTTGCACAAGTCATTCCATATTGATTTTCGAACAAATATGTTCATATTACTTTCAATATGTAAACATGTACATATCAAGGCAACATGCTCACATGCTTATTTTCTTTATGCACAGATATCCACTCAATAGTCTTGAATTTTAACATACACAGAAAAACCATAGTTATGTGAAAGTACCCATACAAATACACAGTTCATTCATTCACACAAATAAAATACTCAAGGGTATAACATGCTTATAAAAACGTATTTGCAAATTAACTCACACAAATATACACATTCATATATACATTTACTCCCCGTAAAATTGTATGTTGTTGCACACACATGAAGTATGTATGTATATATATATATATATATATATATATATATATATATTTGAAAGTACTTATTATTTTTATTTTATGTGTATGATGGTTTCTTTTTCTTTTTCTTTTTTTTTTTTTTGCGTATCTGTGTACCATGTTCATGTAGTACCTGTGGGTGCCAGAAGGGGGCACTGGATCTGCTGGAACTGGAATTGCAGGTGATTGTGGGCTACCATTTAAGTACTGGGAATTGAACCCAGGTTGTCTGCAAGACAGTGAGTGCTTTTAAACACTGACCCAACTCTCCAACTTTGAGCTTGTTTATATATCAACACATAGAGATATACCTTGAATATATATGCATGACTGAGATGAACATGCTCTCATATTTGCCCATACAGCTATACTTACAAATTAATTCACAGAAACACATATTATATAAACAAAACATGAATGCTCATATATTTTTCTTCATAAGTGCTTGTGTTCACACAAAACTAATCACCAACATAAAAATACTAAACATTAATATACAAAGACACATGAAAACACAGAATAACTTGTGTATGAAACTTTTTATATATTTGCAAGTTTTTTATGTTCATAACTACATATATATATTAGAATTTTTAGACACAGATCAATGGTCATTCACTCAGAAGCATGAACATAACTGCATATTAACACATGATAGGGTGATTTGTTCACATAATTATTCATTTAGAAATAAATATACATCATTTCTATGCACTTTCACACAGACACACAGACATCCTTCTATGGTTATTTTCATAGAAATACACACTTATTTCCATATGTGAGTAAAAAATATACTCATATGTTAAAAACAAACATACATATATTGTGTGCTTACATGCTTTATTTTATATTCAGTTACTAGTTTATTTTTACACTAACTAACTTACACATTTATTCACAAATAAGGACAAATTAGCGTCAGTGCAAATGATTAGGAACTGACTTACACATGCACACACATTGGCTCAAACATGGTCACATATTAAGAATACACAAAACATGTTAATACATATTCTGACACACAAGTTACTACTCAAATATATGCTCATATATCCACTCATATGCATGCATATGCATGTCCACATCATCACACAACCATGTTCAGTTATACTGGGACAAACCCAGTTGTTTACTCTACAACATGGACTTCGGTATGTTAAGGATACAAAAGGGATTTCTGCAAACTGACGTTGTTGTTTCTTTTCCACAGCAAGCTGGGACCCATTAGTGCAAAAGCCAGCTGGCACCAAACTCAAATTTACACACTCAGTTGTTTTAAATATATTCAAAATGAGCAGATTTTAGCCACCGAGTGCCTGCCTGATTTGCATTCCTCACAAACTGCACCCAACAGCTGTTACCCAGAGATAAGTTAAAACCTATAGTTATATATATGTAAAACAAAACGAATTACACCACTGTTCTTCTGCATTCCTTGACCCAGAGACTTCCCCACCCTGCTGCCAAATGCTGCCATTGAGATATATAGGTCCACTCTCTAATCTCCCAGTCCTCTGGGAATTCTTGGGATTTTTATTTTCTGGAAGGTCTTTGATTACGTGGCATATCCACCTCATGTGACCCTGTCAAACTGTCATCTAAGCAAATCTCCTTTTGTACTATTGCCACCCTGGAGGTCCTATCTTTTGCCTCCATCAGCCCTAAATCCCTTGAAGTCAGCACAAGTGGTAATGAGGAAAGGAGAGACTTTGGGTGTTAATCAGAAAATTAAGCAGGAGACGGAACAATCAATTGACAGATTTCTCACAGGCAGTGTTACACATTTGGGAATCAAAATTTGGAATGCTTCTAGGTCAGTGTGGTATCACTCCTCTCTACACCAGCAACTTTGTGTTTGTTACGGCCTCTCCTGTGTCTCATTAGCTTAATGAGACAGCAGCATTGGCATTTTAGTGACCTCACACTATTGCAACCAAATGGGAGTCTGAAGCATGGAGCTTCATGAGAATATCAGCCTACCCAGTAGACCCAAATAGAGAAAGGGCAAGGTTGTAAACTTCTTAGCTGAGAGAGTAGGTTACTCCTGGCTCCTGGATACCTGTGTATCACTTGGAAATAAGAAGAAGATGCTTTTGTTCCTAGTTACTGTGATGACATATAAATAAGCTGACAAGGCAGTTTTTCAGGTCAAGGCTTCTCTCTTAATCATAATTTGGAGAGATACTTGTATAAATGGTTGGTGTCCCATAAATGGGAGTCCATTCCATCACCCCTATTGTCCTTGTTTTTTTTTAAGCTTAATGGCTATGGCTACAGCTACAGGATGTCCTGGTCTTGGTAATGAATGTCTCCAATCTAAATAACAATAGACTTGGGCCCAGGAGAATTTACTCTCTGGCTGAAGGCAGGTGGTCTGTGTGACTTCAGAGTACCTATAGGATTAAGAAAAATAATGACTCTTTGCCCCTTGTACATGATAATAAAAGTCTTCTGCCTTTTGTCCTTACAGTATGTTGAATGCATAAGATGGTGTATGAATTAACCAGAGGCAGCATTCAGGATGGACTGAATCTGCCCTCCTGACAGTGTTGTTTTCTGCCAGCCCACCTGGACCCACAGCTGCACCAGCCAGCCCCAATTAACACACTAAGACTCTGTATTTGATATAATGCTGTTGGCCAGTTACTAGTTTCTTGTTGGCTAGCTCTGTCTTAATTATTAACCCATTTCTATTAATCTAAGTATTTCGATGTGGTCTCATCTTACCGGAGAGAGGGCCCGGACCTCTGTTGTCTCCGGTCTCTACATGCTGACCCCACCTTACTACTTCCTCTTTCCTCCTAGTCTCCTAGTCCCTCCTATCTTGCTTTCCTATTGGCCAACAGTGCTTTATTCATTAACCAATAAGAGAAACATATTTACAAAATGACATCTCCTATCATGACAGCTGTCCTGTGTCTCTGATTCTCTTTAAGCTAGCCTTTCCCTCATCCACACCCCCCCACTGAGGTATGAACCCAGGGCTGCTCAGCTGGCTCCAATTGCAGACCCACAAAGACATGTCACCCTGTTGCTGTATAATTGGGATTTGCTGTGACAAGAAGGCATCATTCACATTTATCCTTCAATGTGTCTTTGTAACCAAATCCTTGGGCTGAGTCAGTGAGTAAATAAAAGCTTATAATCTTGACCCTCTCAGTCTTTGGAATTAAGCTGTTATCCTACTGAACAGGTTATCTAAACCACAAGACTGAGCTTCACTTGGTGTGACATGTAACTGAAGTGTTGGCAGATTAGAGGTCCGAATCCAAGAGCCTGAGGGTGTTAGAAGACAGAGAAAGGACTCTTGTGCCCTTCAGAAGCAAGGACAGTAAGATACTGCCATGGTAATGATAAGGACAATTTGCTTTGCACTTTCTTGGCCTACTTAGAGTACTAAACAGAACAAGCAAAAGAGAACAACCAAGAATGTAAGGCCATACCTTGACTGGAGGAGTACATTTTCTTTCTTTCCCAGAGACCCAGTCTGTCTTTAAAACCATAGCTCTAGTCCCTAGTGAACCTACTGGCTTACACAGGATGCACCTGTTGGGTTGTAAGCTCCACCCAATAGGAATTAAAACTGAATAATGCTATGGATATAATGATATGGAAAGTGATGGCATTCCTAAAAGATTCCACATAACAGGGAAAGGAGTGAGAGCATTTTGACATTAGTCCACAGATATATGAACTTGTTGATGTGAAAGTTTATGGCTAAGCAGGGTTCACATTCTATATTAGGCCTTCTAACAGCCCTCAGGAGATGGACAATGGAAAATGTTGTCTGCCCATCATCTGGGATATTGGGTTGGGTTTATTAAGTAACAAATGATAAGCAGCATGGTAAGTGGGCAAGTGTGGAGGAAACTGAGATGAGCTCTGAGTCCACCCAGTTGTTTCTCAGGGGCTTCCTCTAACAACTATAATCCCTTCTTTCTGTCAGTGATGGCTAATGGTAAAACAATTCAATAAATCACACTGCCCTGGATTTAATAGATTTATGAAAGACCATTCAAACCAAGGTTTGCTGGTTAATTCTATGAGCATGGCTTACAACAACAAACACATTCTTCACCTCTCATATTTATTGATCCCTATATACTGGGTCACCCACTTTTCAGTGGGCATCTGAGCAACAAGAGGTTTCTTAACCTTCCTAATGCTGTGATTCTTTCATACAGTTCCTCATGTTGTGGAGACCCCAACCACAAAGTTATTTCATTGCTACTATATAACTGTAATTTTACTACTGTTAGGAACTATAGTGTAAATGTCTGATATGTGATTCCAAAGGGGTTGTAACACACACGCAGGTTGAGAACCACAGCAGACAAACTTATTTGGACAGACATCACTTTGACTATCCCTGTAATATCCCAGCAACAACCAGTTTTGAAATTCCAAGACTTACTCCCTGGATCCTCTGACCCAAATGGACAAGTTAACAGTCTTACCCATATTATGGTATAAGCAACTTTTAGATTAAGCCAGAGAACACTTTTTCTAGGGAACCAGGCCCTGGAGACATATCAGGCCCTTATTACAACTGAAGCCCTTACCATGGAGGAGCCAACTGATCTGTGGACTGATATTCATATTATATCCCAATTCATGGAAAAAGCTCCCCATTCAAGTAGATTAACAACAGAGGCCTCCTTGTTAAAATGGAAATGATTGTTACTGGATTGAAGCAAACTCACCCTTAATTGGCTGTCTGAGACATTGGCTTTTTTATACTCTGTGCTTAGTCCATAGCTAAAGGAAGAACATTGCTTTTCTTTTTTTCTGATATATTTTAGTTTGAGACAAGCTTGTTTTAGATGTCAATCCCAGTTCCCTCACCTTCCCATCCTCCTCTGTTCCTCCCACCATCCCCCCCATCCCATCCCCTTTCTGCTCCCCAGGGAGGATGAGGCCTTCCATGGGGAGTCTTCAAAGTCTGTCATATCATTTGAAGCAGGGTCTAGGCCCTCCCTCATGTGTCTAAGCTAAGACAGTATCCCGCTATGTAGGATGGGCTCCCAAACTCCATCGTGTACTAGGGATAAATACCAGAGGACCCTTAGACTGCCCAGTCCTCCTAACTAACACCCACATTCAGGGGGCCTGGGTCAGTCCTATGCTGGTTTCCCAGCTATCAAACTGGGGTCCATGAGCTCCCATTGTTCAGGTCAGCTGTTTCTGTGGGTTTCTCCAGCCTAGTCTTGACCCTGGTCTTGACCCCTTTGCTCATCACTCCTCCCTCTCTGCAACTGGATTCCAGGAGTTCAGCTCAGTGTTCAGCTGTGGGTATCTGCTTCTGCTTTTATTAGCTACTGGTTGAAGGCTCTAGGATGGCATAAAAGATAGACATTAATCTCATTATCGGGGAAGAGCATTTAAGGTAGCCTCTCCACTATTGCTTAGATTTTTAGTTGGGGTCATCTTTGTAGATCTGTGGACATTTCCCTAGTGCCAGATTTCTCTTTAAACCTATACTGGCTCCCTCTTTTATGGTATCTCTTTTCTTGCTCTCCTCTGTTCTTTTCCTGTCTCAATATTCCTTCTCTCTCATGTCCTCCTCTCCCCTCTTCTTCTCTTCCCTTCTTTTTCTCCTAACTCCCTCTCCCTATCCCCCATGCTCCGAATTTGCTCGAGAGATCTTGTCCCTTTCCCTTTCTCCAGGGGACCATGTATGTCTCTCTTAGGGTCCTCCTCGTTTCCTAGTTTCTCTGGTGGTGTGAATTGTAGCTGATAATCCTTTGCTCTATGTCTAAAATCCATATATAAGTGAGTAGCTGAACTTTTCTTTGGAGGAATTGGCAAGTTGAGCATAATGCCAGAATATATAGTATCACATAGCCAATTGTAGCAATAGTTCCAGCAGATCCAATACTATCTTCTGACCTCTGTGAGCACTGCACACACAGGGCACAAATACATACGTGCAAAGAAAACACTCATACAAATATAATAAAAATAAATATTAAAATAATGAAAACAGGAACATAGTGACAAATTAATTTCAGTCATTAGTATGTATGCCTACAACATTACCAGTCTTTCACAACATCATGTTTATTTATTCATATGAGCATATCAACACATTCACTCACTCATATGAACATGGTTTCATAGTCTTTTACACTTATAGGTACATACTTCCCCCACTAACATACACCAAAGCTACTATGATCACGAAACAGCGTGTTCACATTACTTTTCTCAGTGCTGTGATGCAAGGCCTGACAAAAGCAATTTGGGGAAGGGAAGCTGTATTTTGGCTCAGTTTGAAAATATAGTACCTCATTGCACCGATGGTTTGGTGGCAGGTAGATGAGGGGTGTGTTCACACTGCACATGCAGTCAGGAGCTGAGAGTGATTAAGACTGGTGCTCAGCCCTCACTGTTATACTGTCTAGCACCCCACCCCATGATATAATGCTGTCCACATTTAGCATGGGTTTCCAACTCAATTCACATAATCTAGAAACTCCCCTATAAGTCTGTTCAGAGGCTTATCTGCTAGGTGAATTTTGATCTTGTTAACCTTACAATCAGCATTAGCCAGTACACACATGATTATTGTAGCTAACTATAATTACACAACTCTCACAAATCACTCACATACTCACACATATAATTATACTCAGTAATATGTAGATGCTTGTTGAATGTGTATAGACAATTTCACACATACTACCAAAACATATATTCACTTATGAACATGCTCCCAAATGTGTCCATATACAAGACAACCCTCTATTATTTTCCTTGGGTTTTTTTTTTTTGTTTTTGTTTTTTTTTTTTTGTTTGTTTGTTTTTTCGAGACAGAGTTTCTCTGTATTGCTTTGGAGCCTGTCCTGGAACTAGCTCTGCAGACTCCTCAGTGCTGGGATTAAAGGCATGTGCCACCAACGCCCAGCAATAAACCTGTATTCTGGTAAACACATTTAAACATCGGCTCACACAGTTTCTGACTTTCGCATTTCCTTACCACCCAATTCCACTCTTCTCTCATAAATTTTAGTAATCCAGTTAGAAAATGTCCATTTGTCATTCAAATATCTAGGATAAAAAATATACCATAGTGGCTGTACCTGCCTGTTATCTGGGCACACAGGGGTATAAACAGGATTAAGTTTAAGGCCAACCTGTTCTTTACAGCAAGACCATGTCTCAAAACAAAACACAAATCATATACTATTATTAAGCCAGGATTCATGGTTCCTGCCTCTCATCACAGTATTTGGGAGGGTGAAACAGGAAGACCATAAATTTGAGACCAGCAAGGGATATTATAGTGAATTCAAGGCAACCCTGGGTAGGAAGACACTGTCTTTAAAAAAAAGAAAAATCAGAACACATGAACACATGCCATTGTTTATATGTGAATGCTTTACATGAAGAATTTGCACTTTTTTTGGATCTTTTAAGTTGATTTATACTTGTATTTTGAAGCTATATTAATATATTTAAATCTACATACTACTCTACATTGATTAAATAATGTATTGTTGTTGTGATTGTTTTTTTCATAGGTCCTTGCTTATATTTATTTTTGTTGGTATAATAAATTATAGTGAGATGATTTACTTTTGGGGCATAAGGAACTCCTTATCCTCATGTACAATTTGGGGCTATCAACAGTTCCAGGAAGGCACACGTCATCCATTCCCTTGGATATTAGTAATCATGGAAGCCTTACATTATGGGTAAAAATTAAAACTATTTGTGATATTTTAGCCCCAAACACCACTTACAGTTATGTATATTTTTCCCTTGTGGTAGGTTAATGGAGAGTTACAAGACAAACTCTGAAAGAAAATTGGCCCACTAGGTTGGAGAAGCAACCTGGGTTTTGATTTTGTGAAATAAATGAGGTTTCAAGGCAAGCACGATGAAACATTGCTTGGTTTTGCTTGTTGATTTGGAGACCTAGCTTTGCTGTAGAGTTCAGATACCATGTTCATTTTCTCATGTGCTTGTATAAGTTCCTTTCAAGGTAAGGAAGCATTCTTTGGAGAATAAATATTTTGACTGGTTTTATGGTTTAGAAAAAATATAGAGGCACAGCTTCAGTGCTGATTAAACTTGGTAATTTGAATATGTGCACATATGATAATTTGGGGAGCAAGAAGGAAGCCTAATTTATTTATTACCATTAGAAAAGTGAGAGTAATGTCATGAATTTTCAGTTTCAAGTAACTATTTAAACAGTATCACCCATAAAATGATGTAACCTAAATTAGAAATGACTTTTAGGAAGAAATATATATGAGTGAAACAGGATAAAACATACTAAAGATTCAAATTCACTACAAGTCCTGATAGCATTTTAAAAACTGGGTTGGGGGCAGGAGAGATGGCTCAGCAATTAAGAGCACACATTGCTCTTGCAGAGGAGTCAGATTAGAATGCCAGCACCTACCGGATGACTTTCAATCAACTAACTGTGACTCCAGTCCCAGGGGATCTGATGGCCACTTCTGAATCCCACAGTCACTAAGCAGGCCTGTGGTACACCAACATATATGCAACATAAATACTAATACCCATGAAAATAAATTCATTTGAAATACACTAGTATAGTAATTGTAACATTTAGTTTGTAAAATGTCTTTATGAATGAGTTCCAGCCTACTTTATGAAAGGTAGTTTTACTGAAGCCGTAAAATGATAAAGTCCACAAATTTAGGAAGATCAACCAAATAGCCATTAATTATAAGTAGAAGCCAAGGAGTACCAGGCCTAATTATGTCTTCCAGGCTAATTTGGACGCTGAAGCAAGGGGATCCTAAGTTTAAGAGCTGTCTGGTCTTCAACCTGAGCTCAATGCCAGCCTGGCCAACTTATTTATCAAAATTCTGTATTAAAACAAACAAAAAAATGCAGGCTGAGGGTGTAGCTCAGTGGTAGAGCATTTATCTAGCAAGTGTATGACTCTTAGTTTAATCAGAAAAACAAAAATAGCAATCCTTGCTTAATTTCCCCCAGCTTACTATCATTGGCTGTTGCTCCCTATCTCTGCTTCTTCTATATTACTGTTCACTCTTGACAAATGTAAGCACAAAAATACACTAAGTTTCACTGATGCTTTTGTATGACCCACGAGAACGTGGTCCCTTGCGCTCCCACTCATTAAAGGCGGCACCCCCAAATCACTCACAAGAAGTGATCTTGATGCAAATGCATAAAGTCCTTTATATTCCAGTATTATACTGGGGCCATCAGCCATATGCCATGCAGGGTAGAGGGCTGAGCAACCTCCGGTACAGAATTGAGACAGCTTTTATAGGGTTACAACAAAGCTCACATATTGTGAACCAATCACCTTGTGGCATCCAGTGTGGACCAATTAATTTAAACTATCAAAGCCTGCACTTAGCTCAGGAAGTCTGCTTTCACACAGGCTTCTGGGTGTGGCGACAAGGCTCATTTCCTGTGTTCATTCACTCACAGGCTGTCGTAAACATTAAAGTAGGTGACTGTCAGCTTGGGATTTAAGACTCCCAACTTCCTGGGGTCACTGGAGAATTAGGCTAAATTTTTCCATCCTAACACTTTGAGTTTTAATTTCTGGAGATTCTTGTGCTATATAAAATTTACACTAATTTGTAAACTTTTATTTTGATAATGTATGTTTTATTATGGGTATATCTGTCAACCATGGTGAAACTAATGCTTGTTGAGAAATCTTTCCTTCCCTACGTCTCCTATGTGTAGACGGAGTTTCTGTTCTGCCTGGTCTCACAGCTGTTTGGACCCAAATAAACACACAGAGGCTTATATTAATTATAAACTGTTTGGCTGATGGCTCAGGCTTTTTATTGGCCCAACATGCTATCTTCCCAGTAGCTATCTGGCATCTCCTTAGTGGCTTCTCTGAGTCCTCTCCCCAGAATTTGCCTTGTCTGGTCGCCCCATCTATACTTCATGCCTAGCTACTGGCCAATCAGTGTTTTATTCATCAACCAATAAGAGAAATATACATGCAGAAGGACATTTTGCAATCATCTTCTCTTTTCTGTCTAAATAAAAAGAAAGGTTTTAACTTTAGCATAGTAAAATTGTATATAACAAAACAGTTATCAAGTAAGGACTATAGTTAACAATATTTAGGCCATTAACATTTGGCAAAATTTAAAGAAAATATTTTACCATCTAAAGTTTTTTTATGTAACTTATCTTTTAGTATAACTAAGAAAAAACATAACCATATCTGTCTTCAACTCCATCAAAGACATCAGAAAGATAATATATAATCTCTAGAATTGACAGAGACAACTCACTGCTTGGACAGTCACCCAAAGATCTTCTGTAACCACCATACCTATGCTATGCATAAATGGAAATCTGAGGTTATTACAATCTGCCCTGGCCCAGCCTCATGGTAAAAATCTGTAATCCCAGCTGCCCAGAAGGCTGAGGCTAGAGGATTTCCATTTATGTCAGCTGGCTAGAGTGAGTTCCAGGGTAGTGTGGGAATGGAGAGACCCTGATGAAGCTCAGTGGTAGAGCACTTATGGCATGACATGAGGCCTTAGGTTCAATTTTCTGGACTGTTAAAAAATATAACTTTGCATGCTTGCTGGTGATGGTGCACGCCTTTAATCCCAGCATTTGGGAGGCAGAGGCAGGCTGATCTCTGTGAGTTCGAGTCCAGCCTGGTCTACAGAGCAAGTTCTAGGACAGCCAGGACTTACACAGAGAAACCCTGTCTCGAAAAACAAAAACAAACAAACAAACAAACAAAAAGTGCTTTTCCTAGGATGCACCTGTCTCATATTAGCCAACCACACATCTCCTTCCATGGAGGATCACCCACTCCTCACTTTTCTCTCCTACTAACCCTTCTAGATTTCCAGTATGCATTCCTGTTTATAACTCCAGTTGTAATGATCTGTTCTTTGGTTTGCACTAATATCATTAATATTTACATACATTTTTCTACCCTATGATTTTATACAACCTAATTGATACAATTAACAACCTAATGGATACACCTGGCCTCCTTGTCTGATTCCTTCTTAACACGTACTACAAAGCTGCAGATATATTTTACGTTGTGGGGAATGTAGTTAAGAATCAGTTTGCAGAGATTCCTTTGTATTCAGATGCCTTCTTTTTTAAATTCTCATAAAATATTTAGAGTACTAGTGAAGTTTCTGCCCTGGTCTATCAAACCTCCATCATAATGCCACGTATCTGAGGATCAATTTTATTACAAACAATTTCATTTTTTTAAAAAATTCATTCTATGTTTTGACAAGTGAAAATATATAAAGTCATGCACCTCACTGCCTGGGAGAAATACAATGGTCTCTCCCTGGGGTAGCCAATTCTCAAAGTTAATAAAGGCCCAACCAAAGCATGCCATTTAATACCTAAATTAACCAAGCAATAACCATCCTTCTCTCTGACACTTACACCCCAGGAGGAAATATTCCTTTGCTTTAGTCACCCTAGAGCCAGGTAACAGAAAAGTGTATATAGTGAAACACACAACTGTTGAAAGTAAACAACACAGAACTTTTCAACCTCCCTTCCTTGATTTTCTTATGGAAACTCAAGTAAAATTTTGAACCTAAGAGCAAGCCCAGCCTGGTACACACCATTAGTCCTAGCACTCAGAGGCAGTTGCAGGTGGATATCTGTGAGTTCAAGACCAGTCTGAACCTAAGAGCTCATTCCTTCCTGTCTCCTGCCTGGTGAAAATGTTAACATCTTTCCTAGGTGGTCTGGCATGGCTTGGTATTGAAACAGGGTCTCCTTTACTAAGGGACAGCTTTTGAAAGATTTATTTGGATGCTGTAGAAATGTCTCAGTGATTAAGATCGCTTGGGAAACTCTTCCAGAGGCCCTGAGTTCAATTCCTAGCACCAAAGTCCATTGGCTAATGAAAGACTCACCGTATCCTTGGACCCCTTTCTCCGAGAGACGAAACAGTGACCACTGGATGCAAGCGCAAGAGGCTATTTATTGCTCACACAGGTACCTGTGGGCGCTTCAATCTTTCGGGAGACTGAGCGAGCCCAGGCCAAAACTTCAGAGAATTATATATGGTTTGGGCAGCAAAAAGCAGGCTTACAGAAGCAAATGCATGATTACAGGGATTTCATTGGTTCACTCAAATAAAGAGGTTGGGGTCAGTCTGAGGCAGAGTTGTTTGTTCAGATCGGGTACAAGGAATTCAGTTATGACGATTTCAGCACTGTGGTGGTTACAATAAGACACTTCAAGGACCCTCTGTTCCCAGATATCATTCTGCTGACTTGCAGATGCTTCAAGGACCCTCTGTTCCCTCTTGTCCTTGTCCCCACCTTGACCCTTTGCAAAAGCAGCTCAAGCAGGAGAAATGCATGGTGGGGGTCTTTCATCCCCCCTTTTTCTATAAAATGAATAAAACCCTTTATTTATGGTTCTTCAATTTCTAATTGTTTTAATCTCTGATATTTCTGGGTTCAGGTGGGGTCTGGTCCTGTATCCAATGTTCTGGTTGTGTGGCCTTTACATGGGATGTGTGGATCCAGGCAGCAATCCCATCTACTTTTAGTGCAGTGGGAGTTGTCAGGAGTACAGTGTAGGGGCCCTTCCAGTTAGGCTCCAGGTTCTTAGTTTGGTGCCTGAGTACCCAAATGCAGTCTCTGATCTGGAATGAATGTGGCTGAGTCTCTCCTCCCTCTCGGTAGGCGGCCACCAGAGGCTTTCTGACCTCTAGCTGGGCAATCTGTAAGGCCCTGAGATGTGCCTGTATGGAGGGAGTGTTTGCAAGATTAGCATAAAAAAACGTGACAGCAGGTGGTGGGCTACCATACAGGATTTCAAAGGGCATTAGGCCTTGGGGGCCTGGTGTATTTCTGGCACGATATGGAGCCAAAGGCAGGAGCTGTACCCAATCTTTAGAGCCAGACTCAAGCGATAATTTGGATAAAGCCTCCTTTATCGTCCTGTTCATTCTTTCTACTTGTCCTGAACTCTGGGGTCTGTAAGCGCAATGCAATTTCCAATCAATCCCCATTAATTTGGCCACCGACTGGCTTACCTGGGAGACAAAGGCGGGCCCATTATCCGATCCCAATACCTGTGGCATCCCGTATCTAGGGAAAATTTCTTCCAGGAGCTTCTTGGTGACCAACTTTGCGGTTTCATGCTTGGTAGGGAAAGCTTCAACCCATCCTGAAAAGGTATCTATAAAGACTAATAGATATTTAAAGCCATACATGCTGGGTTTTATTTCAGTAACATCTATCTCCCAGTGGGTACCAGATCTATGGCCTCGGAGCCTGGTTCCGGTGTCCAGCTTGGTTTTCCCAGGATTTACCTGGGCACAGCCCTTGTAGTTGTACACAATACTCTCTGTTCCAGCAGAGTATTGCAATTGGGGAGATAGGTGTCAGTTTCCTGCCTTTCTAGCAAAGCTTTCATCTTTCTGGTACTCAGATGAGTCAGCTTGTGAAGGTGGTCTATTAAGAGTTTTTCCAATCTTATGGGCATTACAGTCTTTCCTTGTTAGATCTAGTGCCGTCTGTTGGGGTCATAAGTTGCCCCCAGCTTCTGAACAATGTCCAGATCTGCTTCCTCGTAGTCCCAATCAGGCGCCTGGGCTATTTTCCCCTCAGATAATATAGTCACAGTTAACAGTTGGGGTCCCAGAGCCGCTTGCTTGGCCGTTTCATTGGCCAAGCGGTTTCCTCTCGCCTCTGAGTTGTCCCCTTTCTGATGCCCAGGGCAATGCATTATGCTCAGCTTCTTGGGGAGGAATAATGCCTTCAATAGGGCCAAAATTTCAGCTTTATTTTTAATTTCTTTTCCCTCTGATGTCAGGAGGCCCCTCCTCCGATAGATTTCTCCATGGATATAGGCAGTGGCAAAGGCATATCGGCTATCGGGGTAGACATTAAGCTTCTTACCTGCTGCCAGTTGCAGGGATTGAGTCAAGGCAATAAGTTCAGCTCGCTGGGCAGAGGTACCTTCAGGAAGGGCGGAAGCCCATATGACTCGGGTGGCATCCGTCACTGCTGCTCCTGCCCGTCTTTCCCCATTCTGTAAGTAGCTACTACCATCCATATACCATGTGAAGTCTGCATCTTTTAAGGGCTGATCATTTAGATCAGGCCAGGTTCCATGCACTTCTGCAAGGATTTGCTGACAGTCATGGGATGCAGGTCCCTCTGGCAGTGGCAGCAGAGTAGCTGGGTTCAGGGCCATGGTTGACCCAAACTGAATTCTGTCCGCATCCAAGAGCAGGGACTGGTAATGGGTTAGGCAGGCATTGGATAGCCATTGGTCTGGTGGCTGACGGATGAGGGATTCAATGGCATGGGTTGCCAATATGCCCAACAGCTGTCCCGGAGTTAATTTGGTGGCGTACTTAATGAAGACCACAATAGCCACTATCATCCGGAGGCACAGGGGCCATCCTGCTGCTACTGGATCTAATTTTTTAGACAAATATGTAATGGGCCTCCTCCATGGCCCTAATTTTTGGGAAAGGACTCCTTTGGCGAAGCCTTGCTTTTTGTCAGCAAAAAGTTCAAATGGCTTGGTGATATCTGGCAACCCTAGAGCTGGTGAGGACAGCAGGGCTTGTTTGATGGCATCGAAGGCCTGCTGCTGTTTCTCAACCAATTCAAAGGGAATATCTTGTTTGGTTAATGGATAGAGAGCGGCTGCCATTTCTGCGAACCCCGGGATCCAGAGCCTGCAAAAGCCCGCGGTCCCCAAAAATTCCCTTAGCTGACGTTGGTTTTTGGGGACAGGGATGCAGGATATAGTCTCTTTGCGGGCAGTGGTTAACCACCTTTGTCCATCCATTAGCTTGTGTCCTAGATAAATGACTTCCTTCTTGCATATTTGGGCCTTGTTAGCAAAGGCACTGTAGCCTAGGTCCCCTAGTTTCTGCAATAGGGCCCCGGTACCTGCTTTACAGTCCTGCTGGGTGGTGGCTGCAAGGAGGATGTCATCTACATATTGTAGCATTATCAAGGATGGATGCAGGGTTCGAAAATCCGCCAAATCCTCATGAAAGGCCTCATTAAAAAAGGTAGGGCTGTTCTTGAAACCCTGGGGTAGGCGGGTCCAGGTCAGCTGCCCTGAAATGCCCAGTTCAGGGTCCTTCCATTCGAAAGCGAACAGGGGTTGACTCTGCGGGCTCAGTCTTAAGCAGAAAAAGGTATCTTTCAAATCCAAGACAGTATACCATAGGTGAGTGGGCCGCAGAATGCTTAGCAAATTATAGGGATTTGGCACCGTGGGGTAGATATTTTCCACCCGTTTGTTAACCTCTCTAAGATCTTGGACTGGCCTATAATCCCCTGTTCCTGATTTCTTCACAGGCAAGAGGAGGTGTTCCACGGAGAGTGGCAAGGAATTAAGATCCCTTGATCCAATAGCCTCTTGATATGGGGTTTTATCCCCTGGTATGCTTCATTGGACATAGGATACTGCTTAATAAAGACAGGGGTTGCCGTGGCCTTTAAGGGTATTATAAGGGGCGGCTGTCAAGTTGCCAATCCCATTCCTCCCATTTCGGCCCATGCCAAGGGAAATTGTGTCAACCATATGTCCATTCCTTCCTGTAGTCTGGAGGGCTTTTCAAAAAGTCTATATTCATCCTCTAATTGTAAAGTTAATATATGAAGCGGAGCCCCTAAGGGTCCTGAAACTTTAGCCCCTGTTTCCTCAAAATGAATTTGAGCTTTTAATTTTCTCAGCAAATCTCAGCCCAGTAATGGGTATGGGCAGTCTGGTACATGTAGAAAGGAATGTGAAACTTTACCTGAAGCAAGGTGGAATTTCCTCTCTGTAGTCCATCTGTATTGCTTTCCTTCAGTGGCCCCTTGTACCCAGTCAGTCTTGGTGCTTAGAGGTCCGCCGGTATTAGTAAGAACTGAATGTTGGGCTCTGGTGTCCACCAAGAATGTGACTGGTTGCCCCCTGACTTTTAACATTAGCCTGGGCTCAGGTGGGGGCTCCTGGCCCTGACAGCCCTAGTCCTCGACTGGGGTGAGGAGTTGGGCTGATTTCCGAAGGTTGCCTCCTTGCCTCTGATTCCTGGGTCGCTTAGGGCAATCTTTGATCATTTTTCCTTGCAGTAAGCACATTGGTCTCGAGTTACCCCGGGCCTCCTAGTGCCTCCCTTTCTTTCTTGACTCCCTGCGCTAGAACATTCTGTATTACAGTGGCCAGAAGCTAGAAGTTTACTTAATTCCCTTGATTTCTCCGATCCTGTTCTCTTTCTTTTTCCTCTAATACTCTTTTAAGCTTATCCTCTCTCTTCCTGCAACTTTCTAAGTCTTTCTTCTTTTTCTTCTTGTGTTTTCTCTTATTAAAGATCTTTTCTGCTTCCTTCAAGAGATCCTGCAGGCTATAATCTTGTAAATTATCCAGCCTCTGCAGTTTGGACCTAATATCCGGAGCCGACTGCCATATGAAGGCCATGGAAACATTGCCCCTTTGTTCATTACTGTCGGGATCAAAGGGGGTAAACATACAATATGCTTCCTTCAGCCTTTCCAGAAATGCAGTCGAAGTCTCCTCCGGTACCTGGGTTATTTGTCTTACCTGGGCCAAATTTGTGGGGTGACATCCCGTGCCATGGAGGCCCACTATGAATAACTGGCGATAAAGACGTAGGTGTCCCCTACCTGCTGTAGTGTTAAAGTCCCAGTTGGGACGATTTAGGGGAAAAGCTTCCTCAATTTCATTAGGTAGCTGAGTGGGCTTCCCATCTTCTCCCAATACGTTCTTCCGAGCTTCCAGGAAGACATGTTGTTTTTCCTCTGAGGTGAGGAGGATCTGCAAAAGCTGTTGGCAATCATCCCAAGTGGGTTGATGGTTATTAGGATGGATTCAATTAGGTTAGAGAGAGCTACGGGGTCTTTGGAGAAGAAGGAGGGGTTGTTAGTTTTCCAATTTGTAAAGGTCAGACACCGAGAAAGGCCAGTATTGAAACTGGCCTCCTGGTCCGGCAGTCTTGTGCAGGGGAAAAGCTTGGGAGTGTCCTTCTGCAGCAGCTGGCTCCCTTCAGCCACAGAGTCTGCCGGCAACCAGGGAGTCCTCAGTAGTTTCTTCTTGTCTGTTATTCAGTGCAGGAGTGGTACTGTCTGGTACATCTGGACCCCTTGGCCGGGCGTCGCCACCATTTTCAGTGCCCTGGAGAGGGGGTTGATATGGTAGGGATTTTCCGAGAGAAAGTCTATAAGAGCAGAATCATCGGAAGGGAGGATAGGTTTGGGGCGATGGGTTCCCTCCTTCTTGAGTACAGGATATAGTTGAGATTTGGCAGGTGCCTGAGAGGGGACTACTGGTACAGAAGGCAAAAGAGGAGCAGTGGGCCTCTGTGAAGATGGGACTGCATCAGTCTTGGGGAGAGATTTTGAAGGGAATTTGGGGGTAATTAAGGGAGCCACCCAAAGGGGTGGGTCAGAGGCCAAATCCTCCCAGGTAAAGGGATAGGTCACCTGGTCAGGATGTCTGTGGGGCCCAGTATCGAAGACTCATTCCTTCACCTGCAAGATAATACCAAGGTCAAAGGTCCCATCCCGGGGTCAGCCGACATTCAATGTTGGCCATTCAGAGGCACAAAGGGAGTGCCATTGCTTCTTCTTCACATCAACCAACTGATTGTGTGCTCAGCGCTGGACCTCCCTCCAATGATCTAGAGTCAGACTTAAAGTAGTGGTTACTGATTGTCCCATTTCTTCTTCAAAATAAAGAATCAAACAAATAAACAAGACAGACAAAACAAACAGATAGCCAGCACCCAGGCACACAGCGCGATTTCGGTGTAAAACCAAAAGTAAATATTCAGATGGAGGCGTGGAAACTGTGGCTTCCCCGGCCTCTGACAGAACAACGAATCCCTCAGACTCATTGCGGGACCCGAAAAATTAGGCCCCCCAAATCCCTGAGACATCTCCCAGGGTGGCGGGGGGGGGGGGATGCCTGAGCTTGTCAGCTCCTTCCCAAGCCGCCTACTGACTCAGAATGACTGTATATAACAGCTTATTACGAATGGCAGTGCAACAATTAAGAACAAAGAACAGAAAATTTAAGTGCTGGCCGGCTTACCTCCCAGTGGGCACTGCCAGTCTCTGGGGAGGGGTCTTCAGATCTCAGTGGAACCTCCAATGAAAGACTCACTCACCATATTTTTGGACCCCTTTCTCCGAGAGACGAAACAGTGACCACTGGATGCAAGCGCAAGAGGCTATTTATTGCTCACACAGGTACCTGTGGGCGCTTCAATCTTTCGGGAGACTGAGCGAGCCCAGGCCAAAACTTCAGAGAATTATATATGGTTTGGGCAGCAAAAAGCAGGCTTACAGAAGCAAATGCATGATTACAGGGATTTCATTGGTTCACTCAAATAAAGCGGTTGGGGTCAGACTGGGGCAGAGTTGTTTGTTCAGATCGGGTACAAGGAATTCAGTTATGATGATTTCAGCACTGTGGTGGTTACAATAAGACACTTCAAGGAACCTCTGTTCCCAGATATCATTCTGCTGACTTGCAGATGCTTCAAGGACCCTCTGTTCCCTCTTGTCCTTGTCCCCACCTTGACCCTTTGCAAAAGCAGCTCAAGCAGGAGAAATGCATGGTAGGGTCTTTCACTAACAGGTGCCTGTAATAAAGATCTGCTTTATTTTATGTAAATCTGAGTTTGTCTTGCATGTGTGTCAGCACACCATGTGTGTGATTTCAGAGGAGGAAGAGGGCATCTGATTCCCTGGAACCAAACCTACAGAAGGTTGTGAGATACCACATGGTTGCTGGGAACTACAACTCAAACACATGTTCTTTGCATAAGCAACAAATACTCTACTTGCTTAGCCATCTTACCAGCCTCAAACATGAAATGTAAAGGGTTACTGTCATTGTTTTTGATTGACTATAATTTTTATGTGTGTTTCTCTACCTAGTCTCTTTAACTTATGCCTCTGTACAGTCTTCCTGAAGGTCATGGTCTCATGTGGTACCAAAAATGGAACATAAACTCCCTCCTAAGCTCTGGCTTCCAGGAACATGTTAGGGGGACCCCAGAGGAATCCTCAAATCCAGACGTGCAACTAAAGCACACCATACTTCACATTGCTATACATACACACACTTGTGGTTTGCAGGCAGGACTAAAATGGTTATGTGTATGCCTAATAGTTTGTTCCCCACGTTAATCCTACCTATATATACTCCTAGAGCTATTGTCTGAACAGGGAAGGAAGTTTTCTAGACCACATATGTTTCTGGTCTGACCAACTCCACTTTTTTTTCTATCTCTTGAAGTAGCAGGTAGCCAAATCTAGTCTCATGGGGCTTTCAGAGTCAGGTCTAATACTTTGGTCACAGGACAGCTCCAGTTTCAAAGACCTGTGAGCAAAATGAAGTAATGCATTAAGTATTTTCTTGAGCCTCTTCTCTGTTTCCTCTTGGAAACACCACCACTGACGGACCATCTCTGAAAGAGGTAAAAACTGAATGTGCTACCAAACAACGTGTGGGAAGATATTAAGGCTATGCTCAAAACATTGAGACAAACTTCTATTAATGTACAATGAGGACCTCTGTTGTTTTTGTCTATGCTCTGTCTTTTCCCCTTCTCTGTTCTTCTGCTATAGCCATCTATAAGTTTCTTTAAACAGATCTTAATTAGGATAATTCTGTTATTTTATAATTTTAATTTAAAATGTTTTATTAGAAAAGGTTGTTACCTCTATGTATCACTCACTCACCTTCATCAATGTAATATCACAAATATGGTAAAAATGTACCAGGTACCTTCCCAAATTTAATTCTCTCTCTGTCTCTCTGTCTGTCTGTCTGTATGTCTGTCTGTCTCTCTCTCCCTCTCTCCCTCCCCCCCTCTCTCTCCCTCCCTTCTTCTCTCCTCTCTTCTTCTCTCTTTAGAGACAGGGTTTCTCTGTGTAGCCCTAACTGACCTGGAACACTCTGTAGACCGGCTGGCCTCAATCTCACAGAGATCTGCCTGCCTCTGCCACCAGAGTGCTAGGATTAAAGGTATTCACCACCATTTCCCGACTCTCTTATTTTTTATGTGTCTCATACTTAATGCTTTTGTTTACTGTGTGTGTACCCATTATCAAATTGTGGCAATAACTGGCTATTTTAAAATTTTAAATATGTTTATAGTGTTGTAGTGTTATATTTTAAATTATGAACCCATTCATGGATATAAGTAAATCTATGCTAACTAGAAATTGTTGGCTTATGCCTGTTATACCAGTACTCTGGAGGCAGACAAAGAGGTAAAAAAAAGAATGGAATAAGAAAAGAGGGAAAAGGGTCCACATTAAAAGCCAAATTTTTCCAATAATTCTTTATGGTTAAATCTTCTATAATTTCATAAACTGATTCTGAATGGAGCTGTTCAAAGCCCTTAGGTTTTAAAAAGCTTTATTATTGCTCCATTATACATACCCCTGACTCTTCTACAAAGTGGTGAGTTTGGCATGTAGGCTGAAGAGATACACATTAATAGAGCCCAGGCTCCCTACACTCACATGTGGTTACTATATGTGGAACCTATACATGCTACCCTTGTAGCTCAAAGCACCAGCATCCAAGAGGAATGCAAGATTCTCTTCATTGACTCAGTCCAAATGCTAAGATAGCAACCTTCATGAATATACTCCCTTATTGAAGAGATTGAACCTATGTGCAGCCATTGTCCAATAATTCCCATACCCAATAACCTAAAATGTCCCAGTAGGCTTCATTTCTTAAAAATTTTATCATTTCCCAATAAAATCACAGATTAACCTTAAACACATAGGACTTTGATGTATATTTCAGATTCAAATTATAGCAGCAGAGTGGAAAGTGCAGTTATGACTCAAATAACATTACAAAGTAAGTAATTCCAGCCATGCTAAAGGGAACCCCAAAATGACAGTTTTGGCTTAGCTTAAGGTGCACTATAGAAGAACTGTTTTTTTCTCCCTTTCCTAACTCCCTAGGAACCTGTGACAAGGGTTCTGTTTGTCAGGAAGAGCCACATCCTTATTGACACTTGCCTATGTGAATGCCTAAGCCACTGAGCTTCAAGTCTCCTTTCCTACACCATAAACTTCCAGGCTATTCTGATTCACAGGATTCACTACCCCCACCCTGTAGCTATCAGCTTTTCTTTGTAAACCAGGAAAGTTTTCCCTGCTCCTGCTCTTCTCTCTGTCCTTGCCAGTCTGCCTCCATCATATCCTCTCTGCTCCTTAGAGGGAGTCATGGCTGCTTTGTACTTCTTCAAAGTCCTCTAACTATTTTCTCTCTCATTTCTATAATAAAAACCTTCCCACCCATGGATTGGTCGCTTTGGTGGATGGAATCTCTGCCCCCTTATTGATACTGCCGACATTTTACATTTTCTGGCTACTGAAAGATAGGTTTCACTTTAAACAAAAAGGAGAAAGATATCAGAGATTCTATAAAGTACCCCTTTGTCTATAGATACCAAAGAATGATGAAGTTAAGAAGGGACATCTACACAAAAGCCAGACCATTAGCAAGCATTTCAAACACCTCATAAGAAAAAAGTACAGTGTATCTGGCTTAGATGATACAAATAAATACACGTGTAATCTGAACCTTTTAGAATTTCACTTACTATGGGGTGAAGAGATGATCATGTATAAAAAAAATCAATATAAGCTAGGATGTGAAATGTGCTGCTATGTAAGATGCAAAATGATATTGAAATTAATAAGAAGAAATCTAGGTAGCCCTAACTAAATGTAGAAATCAGATTCCTACTTAAAATACGTGACTCTTATCATTTCCAATCCTTTACTCTGTTCAGCTATTTCACCCATTTTCCTTAAGCAGGCTTTTAAAAGCAGATTTCTTCTTTTAAATTTCCTCTTTATTTCAGAAAGCATTCTGAACCTGTAAAAATATATGTAGAATATTATATCCATGTGCTCATTATCCAATCTAACAACTCACTTATAGAAAGAATTGACCTTCACCGTGCATGTTCCCAGACGAATTCTACCTTTTGTTCCACAAATGTTAACCACTGTCCTTAATATGTAATTTCCCTTCTTCATAATCCTTTCTGAATTCTGTTTGTACATATATACATATATTTGTACATACATATATATGTATATATACACATATAGAATGATACAAACAGTATTCAGAAAGAATTATGAAGTCAAATACCATATTAGGGAAATGCACACACACACACACACACACACACACACACACACACACACACACCATAAACATAATAGATATTGTTGTATATTTCCCCAGTTTTTCCCTTTATCTGTGTTTCACGGTCATCACCCAATCTTTGCACCTTTGTGACAGGACAAGATATTATAAAGGTTCTTCCATCTTGTATTTTTGCTGAGGTTATTTTAGGTTTAACTAGAATTTGATTTCCTTGGTGGAGAATCCCATGGAAACTTACCCAACTCTGTTCAAGAAAACCAAGATCAAAACACTCCAGGTAACTTAGCTTCTGTTAAACTGCCTGCTTATGCAGAAGCTCCCTTCTCCAGCTGACTGCTTATCTTAGCTTCTGTTAAACTGCTTGCTTTTGCAATGTTCCCCCAACCTGAGCTGTGGCTTTTGCCTTTAAAAACTTCTTTCTCTAAATGCTTGGGGCTATACTTGGGCCCCATATGCCTGAGCTTAGTCCCAGCTGATTAGAATTAAGACTTTCAATTGGCTACAAACTGTGTCTGGATAGTTATCATCTGGTGGGCTCGCCATCACACCTTAATGAGTTCAATGCTATACTTCACAGAGATATGCCATAGGGGCAACTCTTAGAACCCATGGATGTGACCTAAGAACATTTAAATACACGTTAAGATGAAGTAACACTGGATAAAGGTAGACCCTTAATTCACTGCCTGGCACCCTGATAAAGACCAGACCTAGAGACAGAGATCCAAATGGGGGATGGGTGGGGAATGGTGGGGGATTTGGGGTGGTGTTGTTGGGGGCATGTGGATAGAGAAAAACATTTGATACATTTGCAATTCAACAGTTGCTAAAAATTGGTGTCAACCTCCAGGAGCCAGCATAAAGGAAAGGACGAGCTTTCCCCTCCACATTTCCAGATGGAATGCTCTGCTAACAAGTTCATTGCAGATTTATAATGGTCAGAACTGTGAGTGAATGAACTTCTATTGTTTGAAGCTACCCAGGTCATGACTTCATTATGGCCACTCTGGGAAGTGAGCACAGCCTTTCAGCAGCACTGTGTTTGCTGGTGACAAGCCAGCAAAGAAAGATGTGGATTGAATTGCATGCCTTATGGCAGCAAGGAAGCAAAAGAACAAGAAGCAGACAGGGTCCTGCTATCTCCTTCAATGGCACATCCCCAAAGCACTAACATCGTTCCAAAAAAAATGCTCCACTTACTAAAGGTCCCATCACCTCCCAATGAGGGCAACAAAGCAAAGGTCAAGGCCTTCAACATCTGGACCCTTGGATGACATTCAGATCACAAAGTTAGCACCTACTGAGTTAAGGAAGACTGGTTCTACAGCCTTTTCCCCTATACCAGCAAACCAGTGGTGACCCATGGTTCTAGTACTCAGAGCTCTTAGAGGATTCAGGAAACATTTTTTTTTTGAGGCAGAGTTTCTCTCTGTAGCTTTGGAGGCTGTTCTGGAACTAGCTCTGTAGGCCAGGCTGGCCTCAAACTCACATACATCAGCCTACCTCTGCCTCCCATGTGCTGAGATTAAAGGCATGTGTCACCTTGACTGAAGGTCTGCCTTAAGGATCTCAGAATCAGTAAGTCTGAAGTCTAAGAATATGCATTCCTAGCAAATTTCCAGGAACTGTTGCTGGTTCACAGCTACCCATTAGTATTATTTACTATCCTGGTAAGCTAGGTACTTTTGTTTTTTAAGATGAGGTAAAACCAAAAGGATTTTAAAAAGTCCATTAATGTAAAACCACAGTAGTTAATGCAAAGTCAAACTTTTATTTTTAACATGAATAAAGGTAATCCTATATATCTATAAAGGACCCTGTGTACTCAAATGTCTGTTAGTGACATTTTTGTATAATGAACTTTAGAACAAAATCAATTTCCTAAACTACTAAAAATGAAAATACTGCTGAAGACCATTTCTTCTTCCTCCATTCATTTCCATCTTCTGGGCTTTGCAACTGTAGGGGGAAAGAAGAGATAAGCAACATTTGTATTTTCTTAACAGACACTTCTGACTTTCTTGCCAATCTATGTATTGTCATTGTCTCTCAACAAGGAAAAACTAAAACACTTCCCTGCTATGTTTCCCAAAGTGATCTTTAGTTATCAGAGTGCTCACAAGTCTGGTAACTTCCATAATCTGATCATATCAGCCTCACTGTCTTACCATCTACCATTGTAAAGGCCTGGATTTTTTTCTTCCTCTTTAACTGCGTCTCAGAGCACAAGACTTTGTATGTTTTTATACCAAGCCTATCCATTCTCTTAGCCTCCCAGCTACTTTGATTTCATCTCTTTAAAAGAATCTCCTTTCTTTTTTAAGAAAAACTTAAAATTTTAAATAAAAATTAAATTTGCAAAAGATTTAAATAATTTTCTAAATAGAGATTCTCATCTCATTAAAACCAGGTATCTAGAAATGGGGAAATTCAGAAAGACAAAAAGGGACAAAGAAGAACACAGAAAATATACTGCCAGATTCCAAATTTAGTAAAAAACAAATTTTAAATTTTTGGTTTAATGTCATTTTTAAATATTAAAATAAAAAGTAGGCTGATAATTTACAAATAAATCATGAGATGTGATTTCACTTCAAACGTTTTTTCCAACTTGCATCAGCACTGTAAGAACAGGCACAATAAGAATAATACAGTATTTCTGTGGCCATATAATGCAGGTAGAATTTCTCTTTCTGATCTTTTACTACCAAGTCTGACAATTTCCCATCTGTATCAAGAAATCTCATAGTTAGTCTAAGGGGCTTGCATCTAGAAAGAATTGACTCCTACTTAACACATGAGCATATTATGAATGTTAAATTGTTTTAGTTTAATATTAAATACATTGAATATTTATTTAAATGCAATATTTATTTCATGTAATATTTAATTTAGTAATATGAAATTTTAAAAACTGTTTTGCTTACCAAGAATATCCGTAAAAACATGAAGCTCTTAGTCACAGGGATTTGTTAGGAAAGGTAACTTAGAATAGCCAGTACCTGCATTCCTAAGGCAGGGAGCCCTTTGCAGAATCCAGGTTCTTTTCAGACTCTCCTCTCAGTTCTTCAGTTTCATTGTCTTCCTTTTCCTTTGCAGCTTCTTCATCAGCATTTTCACACTCACATTCAGTTGGTTCTTCAGGTTCTACTGGTACAGACACCAGGAAAGTAGGATCACGGAAGAAATAAAACAGCTTACAATTACATTCATTCGTCTGAAAGTTACAGTCAGGAACTGGAGAATATAAACATGTGAGAAAAAGAAAGTATTTTAGTAACATTTCTATGATCCTGACATGTCTTCACTCTAAAAAAAATTCTGCATGGTGACAGGTTTTTTTTTTTCTGTATACATAACTCCTTATTCATAACCCACGGAACAGAAGGGTATCAAAATCTCCAGTCTGTTTATATTTGTTATAGTTTTAGCAGAATATCACCAACAAATTGCTAATTTGTCCTAAAAACAAACCACTGGCCCCTAGTTTTCAGACTCTATCTTTACTCAATCAGGTTGGACAAGCTCTGATCATGATGTGCATTTGAGAAAAATGTACCAACACAGGGAAAAGAAGCAGCAAGGACCAAAACTTCACCACCACTTTGTCATTCCTAGTTACCTAGGGCTACACTAGCCCGTTATCTGGATTCCAGTCTTCCTTACATGCATGGCTTCTTCTGCATTCAGACTTTTATGCCTATAGTTCTGACTTTGCAATTTGGCTATGTTCCTTGCCTCCCTTCTGGGACCTCCTTTTAAAGGCAAAAAGCCTAGGGGCAAAGAGAAGGGTGAAGGAGGAAAAGGAGGGGCTTTGGAGAGGAAAGAGGCTGGGGATAGGGGAGCAGGGATAGGATGGAGGGGGAAAGGAAGGGGGAGTAGGAAGGGAGATGTAAGAAGAGGAGAAGGGGAGAAGGAAGAGAGAGGGAAGGGAGAAAGGGGATGTGGATGAAGATAGAGGGGACTGGAACAGGAGAGGGCAAAGAAGAAAGGGGAGGGAGAAAAGGGAAGAGGAGAGGGGACAGGGAAGCATGGAGATGAGAGATGAACATGAACAGGAAAGATGGGAACAGAAGGGAAGTGGAAGGAAGGGGTGAATGCCAGGAGAGAGACAGGAGGTAGAGAGCAGGAAGGGAGAAGATGAGGGAGGGATGGGAAGAGTGAAAGGAGGAGGGGTGATAGACTGGGGTGGGGAAGGGGAGAGAGTGAGCAGAGACAGGAAGGAAGCAAAAGGAGGGGGCTAGGAAGGGAACAGGGAGAGTGAAGTGAGGGGAGGATTGATTGATGGGAGAGAGGGAGGGAATGTAATGGGAAACATTAATTAATAAAAGTCTAAAACTTACACTGCAAAGCCCATATAGAAAAAAAAAATGTTCAAGCCCCTCTGAGCTCCCAAAAGGCAGCTGGACGGATAAGGCTAAGCAAAGAACTGGGTATCTGACTAGAGGCCTGAGAGCGATAACACACCCCAGCTGTGTCAACATTTCTCTGTCCTAAAGAAGACCAGATAGCCATCAACTCGCAGCTATAATAATCCCTAGCCCAGGAGATAATTAACAAACTTATTTCCCTTACAATATTCTGCTTGATTGTAAAAGGAGCGCAGAAAGGGGGACAGTGCAAGTGTTTGGGGTAGATTGGATAGGACAGGTATTCTGGCACTCTGGAGTCACTGAATACTGAGTGCTACAGCTCTGATGGAAAGGTATCCTGGAGCTCAGGAGCCAAGGAACACCACAGGTTACAATAAGAGTAGCAGTTTACAGCCCTGCTTCAGGGAAGGCTTCCCCAGCTGGGAGGGTTTCCCAGATGTATCAGTTCTGCTTCAGGGGGTCAGCTTCCCAGTGCAGCAGCTCTGCTCCTGCAGGAGAGGGTTTCCCCAGCGAAGTTGTAACAGTTTGCCTCTGCTCTATAGAGTGCCTTTGCCAGTGTGGAAGGAGGAAGTTGGTCAGCCCCAAACTGAACAGACACAGGGTTTCTTAGGGGATGGAGTTTTTCCAGGAAGATTTCCAGAGTGGGGATTGGCCAGATTTCAATCCCTCAGTTTAGGATGGCTAGATCTTCAGCTCAAGGATTGGTTGGTTTTCTGCACAGGTTTAGGGTCCGATTTGGCTCTGGTTTCAGGGCCAAAGTGTGTTTCTTTCACGGGTCCTTTTTAGCCTTTTGGCTCTAACTTTAGGACCAGGGTGTATTTCTCTCTCTGGCTCTGATTCCAGGGACAAAGTGTGTTTATTTGGCACTGGTTTCAGGGTCAGGATGCATTTCTTTGGTTCTGGTCGCAGAGCCAAAGTGTGTTTCTTTGGCTGTGTTCAGGGTGTGTTTCTTTGGCAGGGCCTTTTCCCCTGCATTTCCCCTTTTTGTTTATTGATAAAAACAACTGGGGCTTGGAAAGGGGGCAGTGTTATTATTAGACTACTTCCTGCTTAATTTTGGCATCAAGGTTCATGGGACAATCTCCATCTTCATCATAATGATGTGTCCAGGTGTTGCAGTTCTCTGGTTCCTTAGCTAGGGGCTGGTGATCCTGCAACAGCAACTGGTTAAAAGTCTGGGTAGAAATCCCTTGAACTTGTTGCTGAAGGAATCTAGACATGAAGTTTATAAGGCAGGGATTAGAAAGGGACTAGAAGGGTTAAGAAAACAGAGAGAAGTAGGGATTAGGCCCTCCCTCCTGCCTCTAGGTTAAGGGAGTATCCCTCCATGGAGAACGTGCTCCCAAAGTCCTTTTGGAAGGCATAACCCTACATGTGGAGTGGGGAGGGGGGATGGGATGTGATGAGAGGGTGGGGGGCATAGGAGAGTGGAAGAGAGGGAGGGAGGGAGAGGGAACTGGGATCAATATGTAAAATAAGAAAGAAAGAAAGAAAGAAAGAAAGAAAGGAAAAAGAAAGAAAAAGGAAAACAGAGCAGAGAGGTTAAAAAAGGACCAACTCAGACTCCCTGGACATGGGTCTCAGTTAGAAGGCCTGCACAGTCTAAGAGACCTCTGACAGTGGAACCAGGATGTATCCCTGGTGCACAAAAGGACTTTGGGAGCACATTCCTCATGGAGGGATATTCCCTTAACCTAGAGGCAGAAGAAGGGCCTAGTCCCTACTCCAAATGACTTGACAGATTTAGATGGCCCCTCTTGAAAGGCATATCCTACATGTGGAGTGGGGGGGATCAGAGGGGAGGGTGGTCGGGGGACATGGGAGGGTGGGAGAGAGGGAAAGAGGGAGGGAGAGAAAGAGAGGGAAAGAAAACACACTTTGGACCTGAAACTAGAACCAAAGAAATGCACCCTGACCCTGAAACCAGAGCCAGAGAAACATACTTTGTCCCTGGAATCAGAGCCAGTGAAAGAAATACACCCTGGTCCTAAAATTAGAGGCAAAAGGCTAAAAAGGACCCGTGAAAGAAACACACTTTGGCCCTGATACCAGAGCCAAAACTGACCCTAAACCTGTGCAGAAAACAAACCAATCCCTGAGCACTATATCTAGCCAGATTGAGCTCAGGGACTGAAATCTGACCAATTCTAATGCCCCTCAGAAAACTCCACCCCCTAAGAATCCCTATATAAACCTTGCCTCTGTTCAGCTTGTGGCTGTTTGGTTTCCTCAGCTGTCCTATGCCACTGAGGCAGAGGGCAGCCACTTTCCTGGATTCTTCCCTCCTAATAAACCTCTTAAAGGAGGTTTGGGTGACCTTTTCCCACCGCTTTGGCTGGAATAGAGACACAGAGAGGCAGAGAAAGGACCCTGAGCCGAGCGGCAAAGTGAAGTTGTTATGCTCCACTCTCCCGGGGACTGGAGCCGAACTGTAACAACTTCACGAGCAAAGCCCTCCCCTGCACGAGCAGAGCTGATACACTGGGGAAACCTTTCCCTGAAGCAGGGCTGTAAGCTGCTATGCTTACTGTGACCTGTGGTGTTCCTTGGCCACTGAGCTCCAGGATACCTTTCCATCTGAGCTGTAACACTCAGTATTGTGTGACTCTGAGTGCCAGCATAACTTCGCATCTGATCAACCCCAAAGGCTTACAGACCGGAGCAGGTAGAGGTAAGGCATGAAAATGGAAGCAGGGACTAGAGAGCCTGGAGAAGCACATACATAAAGGGGAGCAGGTAAATGGAATGGAGCAGGCAGAGGAAATATAGAAAAGGGAAGTAGGGAGGGGAAGCCAGGTGGGAAAGGTGTGAAAAGGGGAGCAAGGAGGGAGAGGGAGCAGAGGAAGGACATTTTTATGATATAATTGGGTGGTTAGACCTTGTAGGATCCCATGGCTGGACAAACATGGCCGGCAGACAAGTTACTTGGGAAGCTTTATTGGGAAAGAGAAGGGAGTAAGAGAAGGAAAGAGGCAGACAGACCGATCTGTTGCCTCAGAGAAAGCAAGACTGGGTGGAGCTTGTCTCTTCAAGGGACCTTTGCACCGGCTACAGAGCCAGGGTACTACCTACCATGAATGCAAAGTTGATACACTGCCAGGTGCCCAAGGGGCGTGGTCACGTTTCCTGGATGGCGGCCGACATAGCAAAAAGGGAGGAGGGGGGAGGGGAACTGGAGGAAAGGTGGCAAAAAGGGGAGCTGGGAGGGAGAGGGGAACAAGAAGGGTAGAGAAAGGGGAGCAGGGAGGAGAACTGGTAGAGGTGAGGCATGAAAAGGGATGCCTAAAGGGTTCGGGGAGAGGAGCAGGGGGAAGAGAAGTAGAAAAGGGGAAGTAGGGAGGGGAGGGGCAGCTGCGGGAGAAAACATGCAGTGAAAAAGGGGGGACAGGGTGGGGGATGGGAGCAGGAAGAAAGGGATGAAAAGAGGGCAGGGAGGGAGAGGGGCAGGAGAGGAAAGGCACAAAACGGAGTATAAGGCATGAAAAGAGTAGGGGGGAGGGGAGCTCAAAAGGGGTAGGTACATGGCGGATATGGGTGCAGGGAGATGATACAAAAGGGGGAGCGCGGAAGGGGGGATGAAAGGTACATAAAGGGGAACAGAAAAGGTATGGCAGCATGGAGTAAAAGCTAAAATGGGAGTAGGGAACTGGAGGGGAATGGCGCGAAAAGAGGAGCATGGAGGGGGATGGGAAGAGGGAACAGAAATTTGCAAAATGGAGGAGCAGGGACAGAAAGCAGGGTAGGGAGAGGAAAGGGGCAGAAAATGGTCGGTAGGGAAGAAGGATGAGGAATGGTCGAGGGGAATGGTAAGAACAGGTCCAGGTCTGAGAAGAGGAGGAGGGGATGAGAGACAGAAACAGTACTGAGGAGTGAGCTCAGCTTTGAGGTGGTCTTTACTTTGGATGAGGTTAAGAATATACCTAGAGTAAAGACCATGGGTAACTTACAGGTACAGGTTGCTAAATCAGCGCGGCAGCTAGCCCCTGCTCCCTCTTCCATGTGCATCTCAGCTTCTGCCCTGTCCTCTGCTTCCTCCACCTGGTTCTGCAGTTCTTCCTCATCCTCGAAGTCCTCAAACTCGATGTCCTCGTCCTCCATGTAGTCGTCCATGTAGTCGTCCATGTAGTCGTCCATGTAGTCGTCCATGTAGTCGTCCATGTAGTCATCCGCCTCATCGATACTGGACATACTCCTGCTTTGCCTGGCTATCCAGGCCACATCTCTTTCATACTCCTCTTCAAAAATGGCATCTGCGATTATCTGAAACGCCAGAAAACCTGCTACGGCAACAATGAAGAGCAGCCACTCCAAAGACATCCGATTTTCTTCCACGGAGTACTGGTTCAATGAACGGCATCTATTTCCATCATCTTCACCATTTGAACCACAATGGCCCTGGTCTGGTTTCTTTTTATCAGACATTGCACAAGAGACACAAGCCAGAAGCTTTCCCAAGTAAAGACTGCAGTGAGTCACGGGATGGCGGCTCACTTAGTAGATCTGCACCGGGCACCAATGACAGATTGCATGCTGGGAGAAGTGAAGGAGGGGGCCTCTCTCCCAGGAAGCATTCCATTCTCGTGAGTCTGCACCTGCACGGGGAGTGCTGAGTGAACCGGGACTACTTTCTCACGTGGAAGGGTACAAAGCAAGAAATCAAAGGATATGCTAGAGCTGTGGATGAAATTTGCAAAGGGTTCTGTTACGGCTTGTGACCCTCCGTGAGAATGTTGAGCTCATTTGGTGAGATAAGCCTCTGCAAGTCTCGCCTACCCAATCAGCATCTTCACAATTCTAGTGTTTCTAGGGGCTTAAAGTTCTTTTCATTCTCCCATGGAAATAGAACTTCTGTATATTGTTTCCGTATACTAGATTCTTTTGTACAGACACTAGCGGGTCTCCCCAAGTCCTAAGGACAGCTTATAGCAAGAGGGACACAGTTTTTAACAATCCCCAAACTTCACACCCGAAAGGGAATTCCATTTGGATGTTTTTATCAGTATTAAAACTGTTCGTGTCCATCACTCGGCAAAACCTGTGGCTCTGAACACAGTCTGCCGCTCGAGACACCAGAGCTGCTGCAAAGGATTCGTGATCCAGTCTCGCCCTTCACCTCCACCAGCTTCAGCCACACAAGCCATGTAGGGTGGAGTCCTTCGAGCAGTTGGACACGGCAGGAGAGGCGCACAGGTCAGGAGATTGCAGGAGGCACGGGACCAGAGGGGGGGCTGAGGGTGGGGGTAAGGGTAGGGGTGGGTGGGTGGGGGAGGGGGCAAAGGCTCTGTATGTGAGTGGTTTCCAGGGGACTCTACCAGAAGGGCTTGTCATCTCTGCCGTGTGGGTGCATGCTATTGACATCGGCTGGATTCAAGGAATCCGATTTCAAATAAGAGCACCAAAAAGTCGAGGTCAAATTTGTAATTGTGGACTCTTTAGCTCCTAGGACACAAATGACCTTAGATTTGAGGGTTTGCTTTTATATTATGGGATTGTGGGTGTCACGGGACATAAAGCTATCTTTCTTTTCTTCCTTCCTTCCTTCCTTTCTTTCTTTCTTTTCTTTCTTTCTTTCTTTCTTTCTTTCTTTCTTTCTTTCTTTCTTTCAAGTATTCTCACCTTACACAACTTTGTAAAATCTATACATTAATGTGGTACTAGGTTTAGTAAAGCAGATGTATACATGTTGTCTCTCTAACACAGTCTAGATTTTAAGTATGTCCAGATTTCACTTAGTTGGAGGTGCCTGCCATCTCCTCCAGGGGAAAAGGGTCTGTTCTCTAATGCCAAGGTAACCCTGGAACATTGTTTACCACAGTCTCCAGGAACCTTTTATTGCCCCAGGGGCTGTGCTTTATCCTAAGTAAAGCATGTTCTTTTGTTGGTATTTGAAGGGACCCACTTCTGAGTTTGCTCTTATTTTGCTGTCTATTTTATATATCTCCATTAAGGTATTTATTTATTTAATTTTTACTTTTGGCTAGTTTCAAGCTCAGGTTATTATTTTGATTTCTCATTGTTAGAGTTTTTATTTGGAGATAACCATCTGCCACATGCACTCCTCCTAGCAGGCTTGCAATTAGCCAAGAATGGCCTCATACTCACTAAGTAGCAAAAGGTAGTTTCAAATTCCTGATCCTCCTGGATTTACCTCCCAAGTGCTGGGATTACAGGCATGCATACTTCGAAAAGCTGGAATTCTTGACTTTTCTTTTTAAATGTAAAATGCATTTATTATTTTAGCATACGTGAGACATAATTTAAAAATAGATTTTATAAAAGTAGAAAAGTGCATATCTTTATGGTTTGCCCCATATGGGATATCATTTGTTTGATTATCATTATTGAGTTGTCCACTTTTTAAATATGGTTACTTACAGTTATTAGTTTACCCCTGAATGCCACAAATGGGGATAAGTTGTAGTTTTATTATTTCCAATGCATTTTAAAATTTTATTTTCAATTCCATCTTTTACCTACTGTCGATTAATTTTTGCATGTTTGTGTCTAGGTCCAGGGAAATAAACCTAACATTAGGGGTGGGCCTGAAGCATGGGTCTGTGTAAACTGATACCTGAGATTGACCTAGAGCTTGGGGTTACAAGCCTGACTTGGTGCCGAATTGAGCTAGAATTTGTAACCTCTGGATCTGGCCAAACTGAGTTCCCAGGCACATGCCTAATGATTCAGATGTAGGATTCAGACTGGAAATAAGTCAAGCCTTTACAGGTCCAAAGAATAAAACAGTATGTAGGTCCTTTCACTACAAATGGCCTGAGCCAACAAGAGACTGCAACATGAGTGTGTGGATACTGTCTTAATATTGTGGATTGCCTGACAACTAAGACTTCTGTGGTTCTGAGCTTAGTGGTTCTAGAGTTGCCTAGGAAGTATGGCTGCTCAGGGACCAATATGTTGGTTAAACCTAGAAACTGGAGATGCAACATGAGGCTTGGTATGAGATGGTGTTGTGGGCATAGTATACAAGTAAAAATCTGTATTCTGAGGCCATGAGATAGATCTTACTGGGCTTTCCCTGTGGTCATTTCCTGTATAAAGTTTGATGGTTACTTCTCTCACCTTAGACAAATAATTGGTTTCTCTCTCCATAGTGTAGTACCTGGGGCTATGGGATAAGTGATGCTCAGAATGCAAATCTGTTACCTTTACTACACTCTTTCTTATTTTTTTTTTTCTATACCAGGAACTGTAATCTTTCAGCTGTTTTTCTTTGCTCCTGTGAAGCTACTTTCCATGGATAGATAGTTCATGGTGTTTCTGCCATGTGCTTACCTTTGACAGGTCCTGTCCTATCATATTGCTATGTCTGTCTATATTCTAAGTGTCTATTATTTCTTTTTCTCCTCCCATGTCTGTTGTTAAAACTCTCTAGTACAATATTTTTATGGTGGGAAAGTATCTTTTTTAATTTTTGAAATTATAATTACATCATTTACCTCTTCTTCCCTCCAGCCATCCCCCTGTAATACCACCATCCCTGCCTTATAATTTCTCAAGTCCATTTTCTCTATTTTTTAAGTAAAACTACATCATAATCTGGGAGTATAGTTTTGGATAGAAGGTGACAGGAGGAGCCATCACATTCAAAATTTACAGGAAAAAAAACATTTAGGTTTTTAGTACTAAGTATGAGAAAACTTGTGAGAAAGGCATCTATGCCTTTTACCAATTGTCTCTCTTCAAAACTCAGTCTGTTGTGTGGGTTCATTTTGGAAAGTGGTTTAGTTTGTATTGTTTTGAATTTTTAAAATCATTATGTGAGTGTATGTCTGTGACTGCGTGCGTGCGTGCGTGCGTGCGTGCGTGTGTGCGTGTGTGCATGTGTGTGTGTGTGTGTGTGTGCTGGAGGCCAGATGTCATTTTTCAGGAGCCACATACCTTGTTTTTTGAGTCATGGCCTCTCACTGGCCTGAATTCCCCAGTGCAGCAACTCCGAATATGTGTATGTACACTTTGCTTTGTCATCGGCCTTTTCTGGATAGATCTTAAGTTGTCATACTTATGAAGCTAGCACTTTATCCACTAAACCATCTTCTTAGCCCAGATTCCACTTCTTAGAAAAGATTTATGTTTATTAGGTTATATTCGGGGGTGCATGTGTGTCTGTATATGCACATGTGTGAGCATGTCAGGAGTTAGGAAGAGAACATTCCCTTGGAGCTGGAGTTACAGAGGGTTGGAAGGGACCTGACATTGGTGGTAGGAAATGAACTCAGGTCCTCTTCTGGAGATGTGCTGATTCTATTTATTCATTTATTTACTTACTTACTTACTTATTTATTTATTTATTTATCTATTTATTTAACATTTATTTATTTATTTATTTTATGCTGGACATAATTATACATGCCTTTTTAAATGAAAACAAACATAAACAATATTTGGGAATTTGGGCGTTGTTCTTTCCAAACTGCTTTCTACTGGTAGGGGGTGCTGTCCTGGGGGAATCCTAAGAAGACGCAGAAATCCTGGCTGTAGTGGTCTGCAAGGCTGCATTGTCCCATTGACATTGCTTCATGGGGTCTTGCTCGATCAAACCACATTAGTCTGGAAGGAATCTACAGCTTTTCATTTTCTATGGAAACAAAATTAGAAATCCTTTTCCCCAGTAACTTGTCCTTTGGCTTAAATTTTGAAGTCAAAGCATTTTATATATATATATAATTAATCCAGCAGCATTTTTTTCTTCTTTTTTTATTAATAATATAATTTGAAAATTTTACATGTGGGTCTCAGTTTCCTCTCCCTCCCTCCAACCTTTCTTCCCCTCCCTTTCTCTTACCCTCTTTCCCCTGTGACATATACCCTGGCCACCCTCCCCTCCCATCCCTCCACCCTCATTCCACTTGTAAGGCTATGCTATCCAGGTTGGGTCATATAAATTTGTCAAGTCATTTGAAGTAGGGACTAGGACTTCTCTCCTGCCTCTAGGTTAAGGGGGTATCCCTCCATGGGGGATGTGTCCACAAGGTCCTTTTGTGCACCAGGAATAGATCCTGTTTTTACTGTCTGAGGTCCCCCAGACTGCTCAGTCCTTCTAGCTGAGACCCATATTCAGGGGGTCTGAGTCAGTCCCTTGCTGGGTTCCTAGCCATCAGTCTTGGGGAGCCCAAGCTTCTCCTTGTTCATGTCAGCTGTCTTTGTGAGAGATGTGCTGATTCTTAACCTCAGAGTAGTCCCTTGGCCTGAAATTCTACTTTTCTTGTTATAGTATATCGTCATCCTTAGTGTTCAGATTACTTTGGGTAATGTTTTGCTCTCGACTTTAGCATTTGTATTTACAGTGCATTTCCATCTCCATTTCTTTTTATGCTATATTTTTGTCTGTATTTGTTTTGCATATAATGGAGTATGTGATGGGAAGCATTTTTCCTTACCCACTTTTAGGAGGCTTTATTTTAAAGATGGTTATTAATATACTATGGAGATAAGAAGCAGTCAAGCCATCTGGGTTGCTCTTTATAAGAAGATTTTGTTTCTTTTTGTTTTTTTTTGGGTTTTTTTTTTTTTGCTAGTATTTCAATCTCTTGTTAGGTTTTTCATGTCTTTTTGAGTTGATCTAGACTATTTTGTCTTCCAAGCATTGGTTTGTATGTTTCACAGGTTATATAATTTGTTGATATACATTTGGTCAAAGTATTGCATTATATTCATTTTAAACTTTTGTTTAATCAATTCAATGTACTGACTAAACCCGGTGTCTCAAGATGACTAAACCTGGTGTCTCAAGATGACTAAACAAGCATACTTCAAAAAGCTGAAATTCTTAACGCCTCCAACTCCTTTTGTGTCCCTCATTCATTCTCAAATTGCTAATTTCTTTAATTATTATTGTTACATGTATGTATGTATATGATGCACAGATATCTAAATTACAACCTGTTGAGTTTGTTATTTGTATGTATACTGTTTCAGGGTTGATTATTTTGTATTGGACAACCAATTAGAAGGCTCATTCCTGGGATAGACTAATTCTCCCTCTCTCTGTAGTTGTTAGATGACGGTAGTTATTTTTCTTGGGCTGGGACCCCATGAGAGCCCTCTCCCCTTTTGTGTTAACATGTCTGTTGATATTGCCAATGTGTGAATCTTGTTTATACAGCCATTTCTAGATGAGACAGTCACAGAAGACTTCCTGGTGTTCTGGCTCGTAAAATCTTTCTGTTCCTCCTTTTGTAATATTCCCTGAGCAATAGGTATGGGAGCTGTGCATTTCACAATCTGTTTAATTTTAAGCAGCTGTGGTTTTCTGTTGTGGTCCTTGACTTTGGTAAAGTTCATCTCCTTTGGTGAAGGATGAGAGTCACACTCACCTGTGTATACAAGGGCACTATTAGAGTGCTGTTAGGAATTGATGCTGCTTTAGTAAACTCGTAGTAGTTGGTTCACCTCTAAGGTCTATGATCTCACCAGCCCCAGGCAATTGGGTGAGTGTGCACTATTGTTTTAGAGGCAGCTTTTCTCAGATCAATCCTAGGGTCCCTGATTTGACTAGGCTGCTATGTCAGTGAGCCCCTTGAATTAGCCTGTCTCCAACTTGTGGCACTTAGATTAAAAGTGTCTCACCATGCCTTGATTTTACATGTGTGCTATGGATTGAGCTAGGGTCCTTATGCTTGCTTGCTTATCATTTTATTGCTCGAGTTACTTCCTTAGCCTCCATACTTGTTATTGATCTGTTTTTTATGAAAACCATTTCTGCCTGTATGGGGTATTTCATTTTTTTAATCACCAGCCATTATTTTATGAACCAGGGTTATGACAGTTGCTTTAAAACCATTTCTTGCTAATTCTAGCACTATAGCATCTCTTACTATATTTTTATTTTATTTTATAAACCTTATTATAAAAATCATTGCAAATAAATAAAACACCAAGCACCATAGTCCATAACAATGCAATGAACTTCTCTATAGTTAGAATAGGAATTTGGAAAAGAAGCTGTAGATCTTTGTATGAAGTTTTACACTTTCAGTATTAATGTAGTTTTTGCACTTATCTACCACCAAGCCCCACAAAATTCATGACCGAATTAGAACTAGAAAAACAATTAGCTCTATCCTTTCTTTAGTAACTTGTATCTGTTACCTGTATTTAGTCCATCCCTTTCTCACCCCTTTATATTTAGGCTTTCTTATTCTCTTTTATTCATGTTATGCTGTATCCAAATGTTCATTTGTTTACATAGATGCACATTATTATCTAGATTCTGCATATGCATGTGAAAGAAAACATGCAGTTTTTCCCTTTTTGAGATTATATGACCTCCTTTCATATTAAATGTCCTAAGTCCGTCATTTTCCTGAAAATTTTAACTTCAGTTTTCTTAGTAACTGCATAGTAGTCTCATATGTAATTTTAATTATGCATTTATCTGTCGATGAACAACTGGGTTGATTCTAATTCTTTGATACAGTGAATAAAACAGCAACAAATATGGGGATGCAAATATCTCTATAATAGGATAAGGAATTGTCTGTCTATATTCCCAGGAATGAAATGGGTGAGTCATATGGTAGTAGTACTTTATATTTTTTGAGAAATCTCCAAACAGAGTTCCAGAATGGCTATATTAATTTATTTTCCTATCAACAGTGAATATGGGTTCCTTTCAATTCACATCCTCTCCAACATTTGACTTTAGATTTTTTTGTTGATAGCTATTCTTACTGTGATAGGGTAGTATCTGAAAGTAATTTTAATTTGTACTTCTCTAGTGGTTCAGGATATTGAACATTTTTAAAAATAGCTACTGGCGAGGGCCATGTCTGGGTCTCTGTTCCTCCTGGAGCCAAGGTCTATTTTGATGTTTGTGGCCTGTATTACCAACAATAGCTATGTGAATGCCATGATCTGCGTTGCAGTCTGAAGCCAGGCTGATGTCTGGGCTGTGCTGCCACCAGGGACCATATTGATGTGAGTGGCCTGTGCTGCCATCTGAGGCCATGATGAAGTCTGTATCTGTGCTGCTGCCAAGGGCTGTGATGGGGTCTGTGGCTCCTAGTAGTGGAGGGCCATGTTGATTTTCATGGTTTGTACTGCCACAGGAGACCATGCTGAGGTCTGTGGCATATGAAGATGCCAGAGACCGTTTGGATGTTCGTGGTCCATGTTGTTATCAGAAACCATGAAACTCTTTAAAATGTGACAGGAATGCTGAAGAGTATCTCTCCACAATTGGTTGCTTTTGGTCGGGATGTGGGTGGCAAAAGAATAAGTTTTTGTTAAGGGACTGGCCACCTGGAGTGTGACAATTCTCCAGTCTTATGTTATTAAATGTCACATTCTGAAGGTCTTTGAAATATATCTGTTTAACCTTGAAAATAATGACTCTTATAGATGACTTAATCTGTATTTCTTAATTACATATGCATTTTAAAATAAACTGCATAAGCACATACCTCCAAACAAGAGTAGAAACAAGTTATATATGGTATAGCAAAAGGAACTTTTAAATTTGTGTCAATATACAAAAACCCATACCAGTGTAAGTTATTTGTAGTAGTTGTCTTTTTATATTGTATTTCTATATTCTCTCCTAAATAATGACAAGCATTAGTAATCTACCAAATGGTAAAGAAAACACACACACACATACACCCCACCTTTTGGGAATATTGATATTATGTACTCTAGACTGCTTCTTGCTGTCTGTGGACAAGGGCATCTTTAGGAAATCTGAAAGTTGAATAATGATCAGGCCCTTAGAAAACTAGCCATAACAGTCTGTTACATAATGGGAAAGCACAAGGCTTATCTTATCTGCATTCCTGGCTAGAAGAGCCTGTGAGGCTGGACCATCTCAGCCAGCAGCCCTGAAGCTGTTCTGGATGCTGAGCTGCAACAGAGGCACTCTGAGAGACTGGGTCACCTAGGCTACCTGTTTTCAATGGTGTCTGGTACCTTTGCTCTGAAAACATACCAAGTTCAAAGGTAACATACACATCTGTATTAATATAAGTATGGACTGTGTTGTACACAAGCCAGCCAAAGATGATTTTTTGTTTTATGTTTGAGCAGGGAAAATATACATCGTCTTTCATAGTTTATCTAGGTTTACTTCTTTTTGTCTACAGCTAGGATTTTCAGGAGGTCTTTCCCTATCAAACATGATCACCATTAACCTTGAAGAAATACACAGCCTTTTATTTCCTATGGAAACAAAAGTATAACCTCTTCCCTAAAACAATGCCTACTTTGAGTTCCATTTTAAAGTTAAGACATTCTTAAACTATGTAGGCTGGTTTAATTTAACAGTCCCTGCTACAATCCCATGTCCTTTAGCAGCTGTTTTTTTTTAAATCAGCATTCAAAAACTAAAAACAACACAATAACACAAGATCTAGACTACCTATACATTTCTCACCTTTACATGGCTTATTCTTTTTTTTTAAATTACTTCTCTGTTTAAAGACTTATTTTTAAACTATTTTTCTATTACTGTCTAATATTTCTCTTTTCTTTCTTAAACCTACAAACATTTTCAAACACACTGGAACCCGTTTAGAGGTTTTATCCATCTGAACTTGCTTTACTGTGTATCTTTAGCTTTTTTTGTCTGCGTGAACAAAATTCTGCTGAACTACAGCTGCTTCTTCAGGTCCAGCTTTAGTGGCTGGCTCTGCTCCCTTCTCTGGTCTGTGAGAGCTGAGCCTAAGCCTGCAGGCAGGTGTGGAGATTTGTTTGACTAGAACTGCATTCAATCTCCAGTTCTGGAATGTTGTTGCTTGTGCCCAGGCAGACATCTTATCCAGCACACTGTTTCTGCTTTGGGGAATGGTATATACTTAGTGTACCCATATGGCAGAGGCTCTTAAAAGAGCCATATCCAGTTTTGCTTTTGTTTTTCTTTTTTTCTCTCTTTTCTTTAGCTTTCTCATGCCCTATGGAGAAATACAGGCCTCACATTGGAAACAAAATGTACCAGGTTTTTTTCCTTTTCTTGACACCAATCTGCTCCCAAATCATGACACAGAGACTTCCTATTAGTTTTGAATACTAGGCCTAGCTTAGTTATGTTTCTGGCCTATTTTTTTAAAAATTAATTTAACTTGTTTCTCTTTATCTACCTTTTGCCTAAGGGCTTATTACATTTCTTACTTCTGTATAGCTTACTTTCATTGTTTTAAATAAAGTAATATTCTATAGCATAAACCAATGTAGCACCCTTTGTCTAGTTAAAAAACATTACATAACAGTCTCCAGTGATTGACCAGACCCTGGGTATCTGCAGAGCATTCAGTGGGAACAGGAGCAGAAACTCTACCCCATAACCCAGCTGCTTCAGGACCATGGACCCAGAAATAGCTCTAGGCAGTGGCCTCTGCTTGGATGTCTCCATGGCCCAAGGCAGCAGCACCCCCCAGGTGGCAGCATCAGCTACCCAGATCAGTATGGCCCCAGCAGTGGTATGGTCCTCAGACAATATGGGACCGACTAGACCCTAGTCATCCAAATGGCCTTAGGTGGTAACGAGAGCCGTGGATATCAACTCAAACCCTGGCTGCTGGAGGGCCATAAACCCAGAAGATCCAGAAGACACCATGTCCCCAGCTGATAGCAAGGCCATTTAGATCAGCATTGCCCTGCTGGCTGCATAGCCCTCATGGCCACAAGTTGTTGGTCAGACCCCAGGCATCTATGTGGTCTTTCTTTAGTGGCAACATGGGCTATGGACATCAGTATAGACCCTGGCTGTGGTAGGACCACAGACCTACACATGGTCCCAAGCAGCAGCCTGGGCCTGGATGTCACCATGGTCCCAGGGGGCAATGCAGGCCACTTTGACTAGCCTGACCTCCATAGCAGTGTGACCTTTGTACACCAACATGACTCCAGGTGGTGGCCCAGACCCCCAGCCTCTACACAGTTTTCAACGATCTCAGGTGCTACATTCATCAACACAGACCTGGCTGTGGCAGGGCCATGGACCCAGACATGTCCCTCAGCCACAGCACTAGTCCAGACAATGCCATGGGCCCAATTGGCAGCATTAGCCACCCAAATTTGTCTGGCCTGGATGGTGACACAGCTCTTGAACACCAACATCATCACAAGTTGTGACACAGGCCCCTAGACATCTTTGTGGCTCCTGGCAGCAATATGGGCATCAACACAGACCCTGGCCATGACAACAGTATGGGCCCAGACATGGTCCTTAGCAACAACCTAGGCCAGGATGTCATCATGCTCCAGGTAGCTGCATAGGCCACCAAGATTGGCATGACCCCCATGGCAGTGTGACCGTCAGATACCAACATGGCTCCAGGGTGGCCTTGAACTCACAGAGATCTGCCTGCCTCTGCTTACCAAGTGCTGGGACTAATGGTGTGTGCCGCCACTGTCTGGCCTCTAGAGCTAACTAGTGGCTTGCTCTGAGCTCTGATATTCAGGCAAGCTTTTTTTATGGTTTTTTTTCCTGTTTTTGTTTTTGTTTTCTGAGACAGGGTTTCCATGTATTGCTTTGGAACCTGTCCTGGAACTAGCTCTGTAGACTACCCTGGCCTCAAACTCACAGAGATTAGCCTGCCTCTGCCTCCGAGTGCTGGGGTTAAAGGCATGCACCACCAGTGTCTGGCATGGAAAGCTTTATTTGTTAAAGCACAAAAAAGATATCACCACAGGTAGACTCCTGGTTGATTGTGTACCCTCCCAAACTAAAAATTCTTAGAGGATGGAGGAGCTGTTTTGGTAAAGTACAGGAGCATGAGGGGGACCTTAGCAGATTCCATGGTAGGCAAGGGTGACTGAGGCAGAGGGACAAACATGCCAGGCAGGCAGACAGAGCTTAGTGAGAAGATTTTGTAGAAAAGGGAGGGGAGAGGGAAGGAAAGAAAACAGAGGTAAAGACACACAGAGACAGAGAGAGAAAGAGGACAGAAGAGAAGAGAGATACAGGAAAAATCCTGTCTGCCCCAAGGGAATAGCAGGAAAGAGAGCAAGAAGATGGGAGTGGGAAATTTTGAAGAGCAGAATAAAGAGTGTAAGAGGGTGGGGAGGGGGGCTTTCTCTTTTATTTATTTATTTTACTTAAGTTAGAAACAATCTTATTTTACATCTCAATTCCAGTTCCCTGTCCCTCCCATCCTCCCATGCCCCCCATGGACCCACATCCTATCCCCTTTCTGCTCCCCAGGAAGGGTGAGGCCTCCCATGGGGGATCATCAAAGTCTGTCACATCATTTGTGGCAGGGCCTAGGCCTTCCCTGTGTGTCTAGGCTGAGACAGTGTCGGGGTCCTTTGCACCTGGGCTGACCAGGGTACTTCCTGAGTGCATTCTGCCAGGTGACAGGGGCAGGCCAGCATAATGCCTGAATCCTTACAAGAGCCATGTATGTATGTTTTTTCTATTTTCTAATCGGTATAATAGCTAAGACTTCTAGCACTATATACAAAGAGAGAGGGGTAAGTAGACATTCCTGATTTTAAAGGAATTGTTCTCAGTTTATCTCCATTTAATATAATGTTAGGTATAGGTTGCCTTTATAATAAAAAGTGAGATTTTTGAGTTAATGAATATGTTAATTAATTAGCTCAATTTGGCTAGTGTATATAAAAACATCACATTGTACATGATAAATACATACTTTTATTTTTGATTGATGATATATTACTTAAAAGGAAATTAAAACCCTGCAAGTTGTAAAAGAAGTAAAATCATCTATCTTTTGGAAGCTATGTTCTTATATTGGATGGACACATAGATAATGATTTACTTACTGATGGATGCTAAGACCGAACTAGAGAATTCAGTTAGAAATTGTGTTTCCACTAACCAGAAACAGAAATAAAGTTAAAACAAATCAATTTTCCCACAAGAACATCAAAATGAATAAAATACTTAGGAATAAATATAACGAGCAATCCATTGTTCAACTGATGAACAAGAAAGGAAAATGTAGTATACTTATGTAATCTGCTTTGAGAAGTTAATATGTTCCTGCACAGCTTTGGACACATTACAGTCAGGGAGATAAGCTATCTACAAAAGGCTATATATTGTTGTGTTTTGATTTATGAGAAATATCTAGAAAGAAAAAAAATAAGTGTGCTTAGGTAGGAAGCATATTACTATGAGCCTGAGTTTGGGTTCAGGCCTGGCAAATGGGATTGAAACTGGTCCACAATATAATTTTGAGATAGCTGAACTATTTTATATTTGGATAGAATGTGATGTTTGCATGGGTATGTCATCTTAATAAGAAAATTACTGAGTTTTATAATTAAAATAAAATGTCATTCAACATATATGCTAAAATGATCTCATGGATGTTGACTATGCAGCTATGGTATTCTGAGAGTCAACAGATCTTTTAAAATTAATTTTTATTTAAATTAAAATGATCTTACTCTACATACCAATCTCAGTTCCATCTTCCTCACATCCTTCCATTCCCCCCACCATCTCCCCATCCCAATCCCCAGCCCACTCCTCAGAGAGGGTGAAGCCTCCCATGGGGAATCATCAAAGTCTGCCACATGGTTTGGCACAAGGTCTAGGTCCTCCTCCATGTATCTAGGGTGAGAAAGTATCTCTCCATAGGGAATGGGTTCCCAAAGCCCATTTGTGCACCAGGGATAAACACTGGTTCCACTGCCAGAGGCCACATAGACTGCCCAGTCTTGACACCCACATTCAGGAGGCCTAGTTCGGTCCTATGGCTGGTTCCCCAGCTGTGTGTCTAGAGTCCTTGAACTCCCACTTGCTCAGGTCAGCTGTTTCTGTGGGTTTCTCCAGCCTGGTCTTAACCCTTTTGCTCATCATTCCTCCCTCTACAAATGGATACCAGGAGTTCAGCTCAGTGTTTAGCTGTTAATCTCTGCTTTTGATTCCATCAATTACTGGATAAAGGCTCCATGATGGCATTTAAGGTAGTCATTAATCTCATTAAAGGGGAAGGGCATTTAAGGTAGCCTCTCCACTATTGCTTACATTCTTAGTTAGGGTCATTCTTGTGGACTCCTAGAGATTTCCCTAGTGCCAGATTTCTCATTAAGTTCATAAAAACTCCCTCTATTAAGGTATCTCTTTCCTTGCTCTCCTTCTCTGTCCTTCATTCAACTCAATCTTCCTGACCCTCATGTTCTCCTTCTCCCCTCCTCTTTCTGCTACCTCCCTCTTTCTCCCCCATGCTCCCAATTTACTCAAAAGATCTTGCCACTTTCCCCCTTCTTGTGGGTTCCATGTATGTCTCTCTTAGGGTCCTAACAGAAGCTTTTGAAAGGAAGGAAAATAAATACCATTCTCACATATTCCCTAGATTGTAAATGCTCATTGCAGTCATGTCCAAGTCCTAGTGTTTATTGTATTTGGTTCTGTCTTATTTATCCATTCATTAGTTTTAGCATTGTGATCATGTGAGCCAGTTAACTATGATACAAGATTATTATTTATTTAAGATGTCATGGCAAGCAAGAATGTGTTAATCTTGCAGAAAAGATCATCTGTTGCTATTGAGTATTTGCTCTGGGTTTGGCAGATTATATGGAATTTTAGGTTCCCTGTCAGTACATGTATGTATTATTTTATAGTTCTAAATTGTTTTGAACAGAAGCATAAACTGGCTTAGTTTGTGTAAGAAAATTCCAGTATGATTAATTATCCTTTTTGTCTATTTAACACATCACATCCATATTCCCCTATCTCTGTGTGTAGGTGCATGTGTATATGAGTATGTGTGGGTGGATAGATTTGGAAGTTAGAGTACAACTTTGGGTATCATCCTTGATCATTGTTTACCTTACATTTTTGTATCAGTCTCTTGCTGAACTCAGGGCTTGTCAACTGGATGACCTGGATAGCCAGCAAGCCTCCAGAGATCCTCCTGTCTCTACCTTCCTTGTTCTCAGATACAATTACTTGTCACTATGTCTACATTTTAATGTGGGTTCTTCAAATCCAGGATAAGATTCCTATGTTTGCATAGCAATCACTTGTGTCTACTAAGTCACCTTCCTAGATTTCCTTAAAAAAAAAAGTCTATTGTTTAAGGATTACTGTTGTAATCTGTTTAACACTATTTTATGTGTGAATGTGTTCAGTCTCAGTATTAATATGTGCATCATAGTTTGCACTGAATGCTTAATTTCAAAGGGATTATAATCCTGGTATTCTGGTTTCATGATAACTGGGAAATGGTATAGCATAGCTAATTCTGTAGAAGTCCTATTGAAAGCCTACTATTGCTTTTTCTGGGTGTATATGTGTAGGTGTGTTTGAAGAGCTTATATTTTATTGAAGAAACTGTTGGCAACCTCCTTTACTTGAGTAAAAGTATTAGCTTCCCATCGGTAAATCTTGAAGTAACTGAGACATCAGTTATTCATTTATTTCTCGTGTGTGTGTGTGCGTGTGTGTGTGTGTGTGTGTGTGTGTGTGTGTGTGTGTGTGTGTGTGTGTGTGTGTGTGTGCTGGCTGTGTTTTTGTTTGTTTTGTTTTTATTTTTGTCAACTTGACATAAGCTAGAGTTATCAGTTCCTCAGTTCGAGGAAATGCCTCCACGAGATCCAGCTTTAAGGTATTCTCATACTAGTGATTGATGGGGGCAGCCCATGGTAGATAGGGTCATCCCTGGGCAGGTGGTCCTGGGTTCAATAAAAAAGCAGGCTAAGCAATCCATGTCAAGGAAACCAATGAGCAGTACTCCTCCAAGGCTTTTGAATCAACGCCTGCCTCCAGGTTCTAGCCCTGTTTGAGTTCCTGAGCTGACTTCCTTATATGATGAGCAATAATATAGAAGTGTGAGCCAAATAAACCCTTTCCTCCCCAACTTAGTATTTAGTCATGGTGTTTTGTTGCTGTAATATAAACCCTAAGACAGTATGTCTTAAAATAGCCAGCCATTTGTCTATGGAAAGCTATTTAGGCTGTGTCATTTTTCAATTGGATTCAGTTGATAGACAAAGAATAAAATCTGTAATTGAAATCACAAAAAAATTGAATTTCTCTATTATTTTCAGAAATCAGAGGTTAGTGTTATATTTTCACAGATGTTTATAACATTTTTAGTTTTAATGTTAAGTACTCAAATTCCCCTTCTAATTTGACTATTCCTTATTAGGAAAAATGGAAACATTTTCAGAATTGCCAAAACAGTTTTATTATTCAAACCTATTGTGAATTGTCTTTTTATTATTAAAAAAGAATCTTATTTAGTTTTTTACAAATTTTATGTGACTATATTTACATAAGTCATATCACAAGAAACTCCAAGATAAAAGCTTGTAGTATTTGTTGGCTGTCCGTGATAAAATTGTGAAAGCCATTTTTCATAGGCTTTGGAGTTCATATTTTATTTAGGGAAAATTACACAGTTATCATTTCTTTTTGCTTTAGACACATGTTACCTAACCATCTGGGTGGAGAATAGCAAAATATGGCCTCCAAATGAACAATTTTTATAAGTTATGTATATTACATAAATTAAAACTGTGCTTTCTTAGTTATTCCCACAGTATAAGAGATATGGTAAAGAATGGATCCTGATGTGAGTCAGGCGGTGGTGGCACATACCTATAATCGCAGCACTTGGGAGGCAGAGGCCAGCTTGGTCTGCAAAGCAAGTTCCAGGACAGGCTGCACAAAGAAACCCTGTCTCAAATAATCAAAAAGAAAAAAAGAGAAAGAAATATGGATATGTAAAACTCATCATTTGGACTTTTTAATGAAAATAAATTGGAGAACTTTTAATTTATTTGCCATGGATTTAGAAAGAAGAATAGTCATTGTGGTTTATTGAGAAATAAGGGGTTTAACTTAGAAGGCCTGAGCTGTTTAAGCTGTGTTCTTTTCAAAGAAGGGCCTGTCATTTTTATTGGCATTTGGCTGGTTCTTGGTAGATTTCCTGTGGAGTCTTCATTTATTCTGTCTGATAAGTTTGGTTTTGTATGTCTTAGCCCCTGAGCAATGGCAGTTTTGTTTGATTGGTTACATTTATTCTAACAATGGGATATGGTATGAGTGACAGTTTGTGTCTTGGAGAGGGGTCTAGAATCTTAGAAATTGTGGTCATTCATTAATGAGCTGTGTGACTCAGGAATGACACACAAAATAGTCCTGGTCTTCAAGGCTCAAATGACTTTCCCTGGCTGTTATACATCATTTATAGTAATATTAGGTGTGTTCATGTGTGATTTCTCTGGCATACTTGGAAGTTTGAACCTGGCTTCTCTTGTAGTTATCTCCATTCCCATTTCCTGTGTGATGATAATGATTTGCATTTGTTTAATATAATTATTCCCAAGTTTGAGTAGTACAGAAGCTCCTAAGTGTTGTCTTGTTGATTCTAATCATGGATCAGGATTGAGATATGTCAGAATGTCCCTAATGCACTACTGTGAGATTGTGCCTTGTAGCTACAGCAGGGAAGCTGCCTACACATAGGAAATTTCAACCATATGTCTCCCTAAAGAAGATGTGAACAATTCTAATACCAGTTGACATCCCAGCATAGGGCCAGTCTCACAGGACTCCACCTCTAGATGAAGGAAAATGGGCAATTAACAGTTTCTGAGTGAGGGAGAATTAGTGTTTCTCAGAAATGAGCCCCTATTTGTTTACTGATACTAAATGGTCAGCCCTACAATCATAGAACTTCAGGCAACACCAAACAGATTCATCAGGTTATATTAAATGTTTATGCATTTACATGTTTATGTAACAAGAATTGTTAAGAAAGAGGAGGCCATGATTTTTGGAAGGAGGGAGGGAGGGAAGGAGGCAGGGAAGGAGGGAGAGAAGGTTGGTTGAACATGGGCAGGATAGGAGGCAGTAGAGGGAGGGGAACGATGATGTAATTATATTTTAAATTTAAAAAATTAGAAATCAGCATTATTGGAAAGTGGAAGAAGAATGATATGACAATGAATGATAAACTTTTGATGCCTGGATAGCTACTGGGCCATCTAGTGTGTGGGACAGCAGTTGTTATGTGATCAGTTTATAGAGGTAAGAGTTACATAATTATGGAATTTAAAATTAATCCTCAATACAAAATATTGAGAAATGGTCTAAATATTACAAGTCCTTTGTTATTTTATCTGAGATAAAGCAGGCGGTAATGTTAATATAGATCCCTCATATTTCACTTAACCCAGACTTTACCCAGTCTGATCTCAGAAATTGTTACCAAAAGTGGGATTTATATCGGAAAATAGATGACACCCTATGACCTCTGGTTACCAAGAACATGTTCTATGTGGTCGGTGGAAGCAATTCCAGGAAACCATGCAAGTGAAATGATGCTAAATAATACCTTCCTTTAATAAATCAAACTCATTAGCTTCCAGAAGAGCCCTGAGTACAAATGGATTGTGAGAATGAACTGTCTCTTTCGTTTTAAATATTAGAGATCTACTACTTACTGTTGTGGTATATGACCCAAATTTGCATCAGATTCTTTCTGATGAACTAGCCAGTCTTGAAGACTGAATTAAAAAAGCACAGTATAGTTCTTTTGCTCTGAAAGTAGAAAAGAGTCTTTCACCTCTTTTAAAAGTTCACTGGAGAGGCTGGAGAGATGACTCAGCAGTAAAAAGCATTTGTTGCTCTTGCAAAGGATGGTTCAGTTCCCAACATGCACATCGTCCAACTGTAACTCCAGTTTAAGATAGTTTAATACCCTCTTCTGAGCTCCATGGACACAAGGTATGCATGTGGTGCACAGGCCCATGCAAGCCAAACATTCATAACCATCAAAAATGAATAGGTCCTAAAAGATGTTAATTGGAAATGCCCATCAAGACAAAGCAGCAGAATGTAGAATTCATTTGGAATTGGCTTTACAATGAATAAATTTTCCCCAATTTTTACTTCTCACAAAATGCAGAGTAAATGCTGTCATTTAGGACACATTTTGCATGCTTACTCCATTCAGTCTTGGAAAATAAGCAGTGTTTTAAGAAGCTGAATCAAATTTTTCAATTCAGTTTCCCCCAGGGTTCTCACAGATGCTACAAAAAATGATAATGATTCACTAAAATACAGTGAAAGATAAAATGGAATTGCCAAGAGATTTGCTCCAGTAATGTGGGAATCTTGAAATAGTTATTAAGGAATGGAATGAATAGACTGGCACTGATACTGTTTTATTGGAAGCATATGGGGATGGAATTACTGTTGAAATTAGGGTTAATGTTTTGATGAAAATTGAAATATTTGTGTAGGTTTTTATGTGAAGTTGCTGTATCTTCTTTGTATGTATGTATTCCTGAATATGTATCATGTCTCGTGTCAAATACTTTTATTCTATCCAGTGTATGAGTACATAAGGTCTGCCTGAGCAACACCTGGCTCAGTAACAAAATATGTCAAGTAGGAACCTACAGATTTTATAGTGTCTAATCTGGGTTTCAATTTAAAGCAGTACATAAACATTCCTGGTGGGGAAAAATAGATAATTACTTTAATTAATGACATGTGAGAGTACTGTCACTAGTAAATTCTTTGTACAATAAGTCTCATGTGGATAATGGCAAGACAAAAGGCTCATGGAGACTAGCAACAAACAATGAAAGCTTAAATTATATATTAATAGTTTATATAGATGACTGTACATATAGAAATTATCCCAAGGTTTTGTTATTGTGTTTTGTTTTGTTTTTGTTTCTCTGTAGCTTTGGCTGTCCTGAAACTCACTCTGTAGGCCAGGCAGGCCTCAAATTCAGATATCCACCTGCCTCTGCCTCCCAAGCCCTGGGATTTAAGGTGTACACCACCACCATCCTGAATTATCATTCTGAAATGATATATGTATATATCTTTGATCACACCTGTCCCAACAAACAACTTCCCCTCACCCCTCTTGCTTTCCTGCTGCAATCATTCTTCTTTCCAGGAGATCCCTTCCTACTTTCATGATTTTGTGATCCATTGAATTTAGATCCATGCTTGCAGGAGCATGGGTCGGGGATTATTTGCTTGAGCAAGGGTAACTTAACAGTGGCTACACCACTGAGAAATAGGACTTTTCCAACTCTAGCAATCATTAATTGCCTATAGATATTCAGGGAGGTGTGAAACACTAAGGACCCCCTCCACCATGGTGAAATGTTCATGGGGCCTTGTGAGGATCATGTACAGAAAACCTCTGTTGCTGTGCGTTCATGGATACATCACTTATGTGATATCCAGAAAATAGATTTTCACTTCTCTATTCCTATTTCCAATACCAAGGCCCTTTCATTCTTTGGCCCTTCTTCCATGTTACTGGTACCTTGAGTAGTTAACCAGAGATAATCTCTGCATATTTTTTCATTGTCACCAATCATAAAACAATAGCTATAATTTTTCCTTTATGTGGAAATGATCCCAATTGATAATGAATAGCTTTGTTATTTTTCCTCAAGGTCATTCACATTCATTAGCTTACTCACAATCTAGTTAAGACTGATTTGGATTTGATTAAGTATAAACTACAATAATATGTTACATTGAGGATGTCAAAATCCTATCAGCAGATGACGAACAAACTACCTGAACTTATCTAAATTGACTGGTGACACAAATGATTAACAAAGGCTGGTGGAAAATTCTAGTAAAAATGAAAGAATTGGCTTTGATGAAATTTTAATAAGAACATGAGTTGGGAAAGCACTGATAATCCATTATACCAGCAATTAAAAATAAAATACTATTGTTGTTTACTCCTAGAAATGAGCGACTCCCTCTTCTTTTAGGTTTTTGAAGGATGTATATGTCATGTGAGAATTCTGTCATCTGTAATCCAAGGTAATCACAAGAATGATGTGTTTGAATGGAGGCCTGGACAATAATGATCTGTATCTGATTCACAACATTTGATGACTCAATTATTTTCAGACCTCTATGATCCACAGTCATGGTTTTGAAAATATCCATAGCTTGCGTTTATGCAGGCCAAAGCTGATAGCAAAGGCCAAAGAGCACTGCCTAACAAGGTCAGCTAGAATTTTGGAACAGAAATATGTCCAGACAAAGCAGTATATGATGCACTGTTGAGAGAAAATTGTTCATATTCAGCACTTAGTAAAGTTTCCACCAAGATGGAGAAACATGAAATAATTTTGAAAGCATTATTTACAATACAGTGAATAAGGTCTTATAAGGAAGGCAGTGTTCACAATATACCCATAGTAAAATGGAGGATCATGCTAATTAATTTATATAGACACTTAACTGTAGGAATAATGCAAAGATTTATTATATTCAGGATTAGATATGTGTCCTTTCCCTTTCAGTCCAACTCTGAAATCACATGAGCATAAGAAATACTCAATTGCATACATAGATGCTTCTCTATGCAAAGCTATTAACTTCCTAATATGTACAGCCTTGGACTGTGGTTTATATTTCTGAAGTAGATGAAGGAAAATTTTATTTGGAAAACTAGTGAACAATCATAACTAGAACAATATTTTAATTAGATTTATTAATTAGTTAAATAAGTTATATATGTGCATACACATATACACATTTACACACACATGCTGTAGAATATTTAACTATGCAAATATTTAACTATGTATTGATTGCATTTTTTTATGAGGCAAAATATTTGCTTACCTATATAAAGTTGGCTGCATTTGTTTAATCAGGTAAAGATGGGTTACTGTTATACCCTGCCTGCCTAAGGTACCTGATTGGTCTAATAAAAAGCTAAATTGCCAATAGCAAGGGAGGAGGTATAGGTGGGACTTCTGGACAGGAAGAGTAAGTAGGAGGAAGAATTGAGGGTTGAGGAAGAAAAAAATGAGATGCCAGTGAGACTTCAGGGAGATGCCAGGGTCCAGAAAGGCAGACATAGAGGAAGCAGGAAAGTACGACATACAAAATGAAAGAAAGGTTAAAAAAACCTGAAGCAAAACATAGATGAATAGAAATAGTTTAAATTAAGTTGAAAGAACTATTGAGAAAAGCCTAAGGTAAGGCCAAGCATTCATAATTAATAATAAGTCTCCTTGTCTTTACTTGGGAGCTGGTAAATTCCAACTACACACACACACACACACACACACACACACACACACACACACACACACAGTACAAATATATTCATTTTCTCTCTCACACACACACAGGTACCCACATAGGGACACACACCTGGGCACACACATGGATGCATACACAAGTGCACATACAGAGGCACATACACAGAGATACACATACAAGCACACACACAAACATATGTACAAGTATGTACACACATGCACGCATCCACACACACACACACACACACACACACACACACACACACACACACACACCAAATAAGCAAGCAAGCAAACAAAAACACAAATCTTAAAAAATAAAGTGGAAATTTAAATAATCTGTGGTGGTCCACTGAACATGGGTGTCAGGAAGCCTGGGCATTCTATGGGACCTCTAACAGTGGAATCAGTATTTACCCCTAGTACAGGAATGGGCTTTGGGAGCCTATTCCCCATGAAGGGATACTCTCTTAGCCTAGAGACATGGAGGAGGGCCTAGGCCATGCCCCAAATGACTTGACAGACTTTGATGATCCCCCATGGAAGGCCTTACCCTCCCTGGGGAGTAGATGGAGGGTTGGTGGGGGTCATGGGAGGCTGGGAGGGAGAGGGAACTGGGACTGATATGTAAAATAAAATTATTTCTAATTTAAGTAAAATTTAAAAATAAAACTAATAATCTGTGGTGTTAAGAAGTGTAATTTTTGGAAGGTTTTTAGACTTATCCTCTAGCTTGGAATTTTCCCTATAGATCAGGGTGTTAAAGGCCAACAGTGCAACTGAGAGGCAGCAGAACCTTGAAGACGTGAGGCTTAGTGGAAGGTTTTAGATCACAGAGGTTATGCGCTTTCTAAGAGGATTGTGGGGCCCTTGTCTCTTCATCTTTTCATTTTGATAATGAGGAAGTTGGGCTTCCTTAACCACATACTGCCACTCAGTAGGCTAACAATAATAGGGTCAAATGATCTCAACAGAAACTCATAAATACTATCAAAATAAAGCATTTTCTTTAAAAGTTGATTTATCTGAGGCATTGTTTGAACTAAGAAAGCACTGATTAACTCAGTTTGAATAAGTAAAGCATCCATGGAAAGGTGCTATTAAGTTTTTTTAAGAAGAGGGAAGAAAGTACAAATATGAACATAAACAGACATTTTTATTTATTTGTTTACTTTTTGCTTTGTGTGGTCACTTGCTGCCTTGGGGTTCTGATAATAAGGAGGCTATCACCAAACTGAAAAATGAATCTTACTATCTAGAACTGTAAGTTAAACAAACCTCTTTTACTCATGAATTTGCCTGTATCCAGCATTCCATTATAATAATGAAAAGCTAGCTTACTAATATGGTCAGATTACCCAGAGGGGAATGCCCCATGTAGAGATGGCACATTAACCATATCAGACTATTGTCAGTATCTCCGGCAGGCTATAAATACATCCTGACAGGAGCACTTACTGTGGCCTGCATCTAGCATACTCAATGAGAGAGATGCAAGTTCTCAAAATGCTATATTGATTTTTCTAATACGTCCTCAGAGACCTTCAGACAGCACGAGCGTTCTTGGCATTTTGAAAAAGGTTAATAAGTAGAAACATACATGTTTTTCCTAAGTTTTATAATGTGTTTGTAAATAGAAATAAATGTGCCCTTTCATTAAATTAAAAATCAGCAGAAGATACTACACTGATTTAGACCAGTGAGTTATAGTTCTTCAGGTCAGTGATCTGTCTTTATAACTCATGAAGCTTGACAGTAGCCAAAGAAAGCAGATCAACTAGACATATTGCATATTTTGTCATCCTTAGAATAGTTATTTGATAGCAATTTAAATGGGTAAGCAAAACACTTATTTTCTAAAAAGCGTGGATATACAAATATGAAAGCCTACACTTTCATCAGAGTATATATTCACATTTAACATAGGCTCAGGTGAGTATAGACTACATAGATTTCTTTGTATTTCTGGAGGGTGTGTGTGTGTGTGTGTGTGTGTGTGTGTGTGTGTGTGTGTGTGTGTTTTCAACTTAATCTATTTTCTCTGTTTCTGTGATGCAGGACCAAGGTTGCAACTGAAGTTTCCAGAACAAGGGATATCCCTCAACAAGAAACCTTAGCTCCATAGACCTTTATAACTCTATGACAACATTGTTAAGGATTTAACAAGATAGTTCCCTTCCTTCTTTCCTTCTGTCAAAAAAATAAATTTGACAGAGACTATAGCTGCATTGCCTATGCAGTTAAAAATGACCACTGGTTCTGGTTCTCCCTTTACCTAGTGTTACTGTTTCAAAGAATTGTATTTCTCATGAAATGAAGCTCTTAACTGTTGGTGATAGGGACTGACTCACTAGAGAAACAGGACCAACACAAACCTGACTTGTGTCCTGTGAACACAAAATCGCAATTGAATTGATCCTATGGTTAATTACTGAGTGGAACACTAGGAATGTGTCAATATCATTTATTGTCAAGTTTATTCATTGCAAAGTAATCAATTTTTGGAGGGATTTCAAGAGAGTACTTCCCACTAGGCCACCAGTTCATGTAATGTACTACTTCTGGCTGTCTAAATGCTTGTGATAAAATCCTCAGAAAGGTATCTGGTTATAATGAATTAAACAGAATAATGACATACCTAGTAAGCCGAGAGTTTAAACCCAAATCTATATAACCTTTGTTTGGTTGATGAAAAGTTATTAGAAAAACAAACCTATAGTAGATTTCTGTTAGAATTGAAGTTGTCACATAAGTGGAAAAACCTGTTATGTAAGCAACAAAAATAACACTGATATTCATTACCAAATGTATTGAGTCTGTGAGCAAACAGTTTAAAATGAAGATGATGATTTAATTTATATCCTGACCACATTTTACCCCTTCCTTCTCTCCTCCTCGGCCCTCCTCTCACCTTGAGTATGTCTCTCCATCTGCTCCTCCTTCTTTTCTATTCAGAAAGCATCAGGCCTCCCATGGATATCAACCAAACGTGGTATATCAAATTGCAGTAAGACTAAGCACCTCTCCTCATATTAAGACTGGACAAGGCAACCCAGTATGAGAAATAGGGTCCCCAAAGCTGGCGAAAGAGTAAGAGGCAGTCCCTGTTTCCACTGTTAGAAGTCCCACAAGACCAAGCTACACAACTCTAACAAAGGTCCTAGGTCAGTCCCATGTAGGTTTTCTGGTTGTTGGTTCAGTCTCTGTGAACCCCATGAATCCAGGTTAGTTGGTTCTGTGGTTTTCTTGTGATGTCCTTGACCCCTCTCACTCCTACAATCCTTCCTCCCTCTCTTTAGCATGATCCACTGAGCTCAGCCTAATGTTTGGCTGTGGGTGTCTGCATCTGTTCCCACCAGCTGCTGGATGAGGCCTCTCTGATGACAGCTGGGATGCACACTAGTCTGTGAGTATAGCAGAATATCATTAGCAATCATTACATTGACTTTTTGCCATTTGTGTTTGGTACTATCCTATGTCTCTGTAGGTAAGGATGCTGGACTGGCTTTTGGTGGTATAAGAAGCTTCTGCTTTTCAGGGAGCAGGCCTGGTGTCTGGTGTTCAGGATGCTGTTCTGATCTCTGATGGGGTAGGAGGCTTCTGGTAGAGGTGTGGGCCAGGATGTAGGGGCAAGGAGGGGCAGTCAGGATTATGCTGGGCAGGCACAAGGTGCAGGGAATTTGGCTTTTCTGGTTTTCAGTTAGCCTTGTCTCTGGTTAGGTAGGAGGCTTCTGTTACAGGTGTGGCTTTGGGTAAATTTTATGTTAAGTATTTCTACATAGGTTTATCATAAGTTAGAAATAATATTAAATCTAGGGGTAAAACAAAAAAATAAGTGTAAAATATTAAACATGTATTTTCTCTGTAAGATATAAAGTTTATTTATATTCCTATGCTGTCTCCTCCAACTATTAGAAATAATGTGCTAAGGTTGTTGCTATATTTGTTACAAAATAGTAAACTAAATGTGGGAGTACTAATTTTGTTCTTTAGTGCTAATACTGCAAACTCTAGAAAAATATGGTTGTATAGTCTTTTTATTGTAGCATTTGTTTCATTTTAACACACACATATACAAACACACACACACATATCACACACACACACACACACACACACACACACACACACACACACACACACATATATATATATATATATATATATATATATATATATATTTGCTTTTTGGGTTTTTTTTGATACAGTGTTTCTCTATGTAGTTTTAGAGCCTGTGCTAGACCTTGCTCTGTAGACCAGGTTGGCCTGGAACTCACAGAGATCCTCCTGTCTCTGGCTCCAGAGTGCTAGGATTAAAGATGTGGGCCACCACCACCTGGCTTTTAATATATATTTTTATTAATTATTTTAAAACTTGTATTTATCTATTCTTCTCTCATGCAGTACATTCCAACCACAGCCACCCCTCCTCCCAGTTTTCCTCCTGCCTCACCTCTCCCCCAAATTTACTACTCCTTCATTTCCCTTCAGAAAAGAGCAGGCCTCCCAGGGATGTCAACTGAACATGGTATAACAAGTTACAATAAGATGAGGCACAATCCCTCAAAGCAAGGCTGATTCTTTGAGAATGTTGTTCAATGTGATTTGATCATTTTCACGGTCCTTTCCCAACTTTTCCAGGTCCACCGTGTACTAATTGGGGTCTTGTTGCTATAAAGAGACACCATGACCATGGTGTGTCTTAAAAAGTAAAACATTAAATTGGAGCTGGCGTACAGTTCAAAGTTTTAGTCCATTATTGTCATGATAGGAAGCATGGAAGCATGCAGGCAGATGTGGTGCTGGAGAGATAGCTGAGAGTTCTACATCTTGATTCCCAGATAGCATAAGGTATCTGTGCCACTGGATCTGGCTTGAGCATCTGAGATATCAAAGCCTGCCCCCAGTGACACACTTCCTTCAACAAAGCCATATACTCTCCAACAAGGCCACATCTTCTAATACTGCCACTCCATATGGACAAAGCATTCAAACACTTGAGTCTATTGGGGGACATTCCCATTGAAACCACTATACACCTCTTTTTGAAAACTATGTGAGTTCAGCAGAATGTTACGAATAGGCTATTCCTCTGGGACTAATGTCCTTTGTAGTCATATATCCTTGGTCTAATAATGGTGCAGTTTCTGTTTTTTAGTTGAAAATTTAAAAAAAAAATTATATCTGTGGTGCTTTCCCTGTATGCATGTATGGCTAGCGCCAATGTACACTGAAGAAGGAGTAGCATCCTATGAAACTGTACTTCCAGATGTTTGGAACATACCAGGTGACTACTGGGCATTGTATTCAGGAACTCTGAATGACCAGGAAATGTTCTTATGCACTGAGAAATCTCTGAAGTCTGCACTTTGATTTGACCATTAGAATATGTAAAAAAAAAAAAAGAAAGAAAATACAGACTGGTATCCTACACATGACCCTCTAGTATTACCACTGAAGGTATAGTTTTACAAGTTCACTGACCATTAGTTTGCTATTTCCCTATTTGGAACTGAGGGTGCACTTTAAAGGTCCCATTTGCATTCCTTATGCAGCCTGTAACAAATGCTACATATGCATGTAATTATGAGCAGACAATTTAAATGCTCATAATTACAGGCTCTGATGCTCCTGTGACTTGGGATTGCCTTCAGTTTTTGACCCAGGTGCTTATTTTTACATTGCAAGAGAACCACAGTATTGTCTTGTGTCCTCCATCCAAATCTAACAGAGAGGCCATCTTGACGTTTTTGTGTCTCTCAGAAAAGAAGACTAGGAACTAGAACAGCTGAGGAAAACCCTTGTTTCCATCCTCCACAAAGGAGCAGAGACAGGCTTAATCCCAACTGCCCTTCTAAATTGTTCTCTGGGAATAGGGGCTACACAGGGGCCTGCAACACTGTTTCACACTCAGGAGATCCCAAGAGCCAGGATGTCACAGGGGTATCCACCTTGTGTTGTGTCCACAGAGAGAGGGTGGCAACTGTTCTAGACTTGGCATGCACTGACAATGCCGTCCAGGTGGGCCTTCCTCTGTATGCCAGGAAGAACATGATGGATTCTCATATTTATTTATTACTTTCTTTACTCACTGCTGTGACCAAACATTTGACAAATGGAGAGAGCTTTCTTTAATGCTTGATCCACATCTCCAACAATTAGTGAAAAAGAGAGCATCATTTTAAAGAGAATGGGGAGGAGCAGATGGGAGGGGAAGATCCCTTTTAGCTGAAAACACAGAAGAACGCTATGCATTGTGACAGTGAGGTCACAGCAGAAGCGTCTGCTTGGTCGCTGATATAACATGGAAGTGGAGAAATGTGCTTTTCCTCCTTTGCTTTTTTTTCCTTCCTCCTCCTCCTCCTCACCATCACTCTTACATTATTTTCTCCATCGTTGTATTTTGATACATTTTTTATTACACAGGGTTTGAATCTATAGCTCAGGCTGGTGCAGAACTCACTATATAACCATGGTTAGCCTTGAACTCACAGCAACCCTCCCCTCAACTTGATGACCAGTGGAGTTACAGGTATACACCAGCAAGCATTCACAGATGGCATGTGTGCACCTGTATGGATTTTCACATGAAAGGGTGATAAAGTATCTCACAACAGCCAGGTTGGCAAGAATCTCACTATGTGGCAAGGGCTGGTCCTGGGGTCTTCATCTTTCGGCTTTCTTTTCCCAATTCTTACGGTGGCCACATGCTTCATGAGGCCAGCCTCCATTCTCCTATTTATTCAGACTGGTACTCCAGCCCGTGGGTCCTGTATTTCACACTCAGATTTCCTCTTCTCCCTCAGTTAAACATCTCTCAGAATACTCTTCAGACACATACCAATGACTCACTAATGCCCGAGGCAATTTCTAGTTCACTCAAACTGACAATGGGAATTATCCATCATAGTCATGAGATGAATAACAAGGACAATTGTCTCTGCTCTATAAATCTGAGAGAAGTGGCTCTTCATGCTACACTGAATATATTTGTAGACACTGATGCATGTCTGTGCTGCTGGTGAAAGCCACACACTTGATTCCCAAAACAGCGCCATTTGTCACAATGGTTCTCGACCTGTGGGTCTCCACCACTTTGGGTGTTCCATATCAGATATAGTGCATATCAGATAGTTATATCATGATTCATAATAGTGGCAAAATTATAGTTATGATGCGGCAAGAAATTAATCTTATGGCTGGGTGTCCCCACGTCATTCATGAGGAACTGTATTAAAGGGTCACAGCATTAGGAAGGTTGAGAGCCACTGAGCTGTCTTCTGGGTGTGAAGTGTGTAATGTAAGCCTGTAGAGCCGTCTCCTTGGCGCTGTGGAGACTGGGACATGTCTCCAGGAAGAGGAGTACTACAAGAATGAGACTTGAGAGTTGATCCATCATTGATTTATTGAGTGATTATGTTAATTGTCCCGGGAAAGCAGAACTCAGCATTTGGCTGCTTCCTTGGCACCTGGAAAGTCTGAAGACTCTAACATCTGACCTCATGGCAGTGCAATAAACTATCCGGAGAGGTCATAGATAGCCCACTCACACCAAAGCAAACTTATCTGTGTGACAACCCTGGGGCTGCTGTTACAATAAAAAATCAATTCACATCCTATGTATTACTCAGAGGGCAAACTCCTTTCCCTCACATCACCTTGGCTCTGATCTGAATCCAGTCCCCTTAAGTTTAGATTCTGACACCTTCTCTGCCTCTGCTTTTACTTCCATAGAGTTCTGTGAGTCACCTTTGAATCCACCTCTGTGCTAATGTTGTGAGGATGAAATTAATACACCATGGGGAAGAGTTCTCCATCTTTGAGCCAGGGACTAAGGCAATGTGTCTGCAGTGATCTATGTCAGGATTAGCACAGTCCAGCAGCACGCAGAAGTAAATCATCTCTGGTGTTTGATAGGTGACTTGCAGGCCTTTTTTCAGACAAGTCTGTCAGAAGGAGTTGAGATTCTGGTTGGCCACTGGGAGCAAACAACAGAAGACTCTTGTCACAGCAGTCACTGAGGCAAGCAACAAAGGGAATGTCATACACTATTTTCATACATCCTTGAGTCTGGATGTTGGCTCTGTCAACCAAATATCAGAGCAAGGTGTGGAGCTTACCTATGGTGGCACCCTCTCCCACCAAGCATGAGAAATGTTGCCAGCAAATAATTCCCATGAATATTTCTGCAGGCCCATTAGAGGCCATGGACAATCGTAAACTCCTGCTACTATATATGGCCTGAAAAATTATGTCTCATAAAAATCTCATAACATAAAGCTAGTTTATTCCAGTGTGTGGTTCCACGTGTCTTGTCTTAATGCAGCTTGAGTGACAGACAGCTCTATGAAGGGTCTGTCCCCGAGAACGAATGGCATAGATCCTCCAAGTTATGCTCACAGTACCCTGATGCAGGAAAAACACAGCATGGGGCTGTTTATGTGGGCTCTCAACAAGCCTGTACCCTGAGAAATGAATCAGCTGTATTTATTTAGAGGAGCAATGGTTTAAACGATGAATCAATTACAAACCAACACGGAGTCAGTGATGTTATTGTGTCTGTGTGATTCTGTGTTTGGCAATTGACGCATTGCTTTTAGATGCAGGTGCTTGCTTCACCTTATTGTGTGGGAGGGAGAGAGGGTCTGGCAGCTCTTGCTGAGAGCAGGCTGAAAAGGCTGAGTCACCACCAGAGATTTCCTTTGCTTGAGTCTGTGACTTAAGGTGTGAAGACTGTTATGCTCAGGGGCCTTTGAATGCCTACAGTCATGAGTCAGAGATCTCTGGACTTTGTTCTTTTTTTTAATGTAAGCATCGTTTCTCACAAGTTTTTTTTTCCTGTAGCATTTTAAAGCTGTATCATGAGACTGTTCTGTGTCTCATGGTAGAGCGCTTGCCTATCATGTTGGAGACCCTGGTTTCATTCCTCAACAATGAAAAACTGCCACGAAATGCATCATAAGTCACAGGAATTAATGTAGGCATAATATTCCTTATGAAATGGCAGGTTATGACACAAACTCATAATGTTAAAAAGAGAAGAGGCACACTTTTCAGTGATACAGCGGGTGGGACTTATTCCTGGTTTTAAATGTACATTGATAATATTTTACTCTTTGCAATTAATATCTTATTGGAAAGAAGTCTGTTTTCTCCAGTGGAGTGTCACTAGATAAATCAACCACTCTAGCTCCGTTCTCAGGGATCATGAGTTTTTGTATGCTTTTAGATTTGTTTTGTCTTATTCTTTGTCTTTGTGTTTTTTGTCATGTTTTTATCTTACTTCATTTTATTTGTTGAGAACAGAGAATGAAGGAAGTTCATTGTTTAGGGAGGGTTTGGAGTGGGGAAAGATCAGTATTCTATTATATTGTGTGAAACAATTATACATTAAAGACATTATATTACGTAGACTTAGTGGGTTTAAGAATAAGACATGTGGTCTGGCCTGAACTGTGGTAGGTGGGATTTGGAAGTAATTTGGGCAAAGGGAATGCAGTGTAGATTTGCTAAATCAGGTTGTATTAAATTATTAAATTCTCAAGCAATAGAAATTATCTTTTTGCAAATTTTACAAGTAATATATGATCTTTTATTCTGTTTCTGATACCATAAAACCCTTCTTCTTATTAACACATTTCTTTTCTGTGTGTCTTTTTTTGTAGCCTGCTGCATTTGATTTTAATTGCATGAACATAGGTGGATAAAGGCAACTTAATAGTGACTATACCACAAAATGAATATCCTTCTCTCTTCCCCAGTATACCTTAACTGCTGCTGATTGTTCTTGAGGGATACGTGAGGTCTTGTGAGCCCCTCCCCTAGCAATGATGGAATGAAGGTGGCTCCACAGTAAACTACCACTACTACTGTGTGTTTATGGATGCACTAGTTATATCATACCTGGAATACATTATTTCACAGCACTCCTTCCTGAAATACATATGGCAATATAGTGTACCTGACGCTGGAATTGTTATTTAATCATATAGTGCTTCTAAGAGCAGTATTATCTATCCATGAAGGGCACTTCCCTTCAAAACTGGCATTTAATTTATTTTCTTCACTTGCATATTTCTGTTTTTAAAAGACATATATTTTTTCCTCAATTGCTCAACTCTGCCATAATAGTAGTAGCACATAAGGATAAAATCACTGAGCTCCAATATATTTTATTAGGAAACAAACAAACAAACCAAGATGTGACATGCAGATAGCACTCTTGGTCCATCCATTTGTTGACTGATGCTATAAAAGATTAGATGCTGAAAAGTTTTGAAAATTTTAATGTCAACTCTCTTTACTTGAATATTCCCATCATTTTATTTATTGTGCCACAGTAGATTATGGCTTTGGAAAATAGAGTTCTGTGTGTATTGTAGTCACTAAGTTAGATCTCCTATGATACTTTTGTTCCTGTGGCATTATAGGTTTTTAGAAAAGGATCTTTTGTGCTAGATTTTGTGCATGACACTAGATATTCTTGGTGACAGGATTTAAACTCAATGTCTCTTGTAGTCTGTACTTACTATGCTTAATGACAATGAGGTCTTAGTGAAGAAATATCTAATAGATGAATTCAGTATTCATCTTGACTTCCAATGTCACCATTTTTCTTTGAGTCCTGAGTGCTGTATCTGTTTGTTCACTGATAATGTTAAGGGAAATGGAATCCTGAAAGGGAGAGAGTAGCTGATCATAGGTCCCTTCCTGCATCTCTTTTGATCCTGTTGCCATCCCAACAATGGTGTCCAGAACCAGAGAAATACTGTTTTATTGGGGACCAGAAAGGTCAGAGGCATTTTGTTTTATCTTTAGTGGTATTCGCTGCTTTAAAAATTCTGTAGATAAAGAGTGACACAGCTTTTTAACATCTCTGTTTTATAAATTAGTGCTTAAATTGTAATTTGTCTGCCATCGTTGTAACTCCCCTTACATAAACATGAAGCTGAAATTGAGAGAAAGGCTGCTTAATGGATTGCTCCCTCTTTGTGCCAACTACCTTCCTTCCCACAGTGGGCAGAGCCTCCTATATCAATTAGTAATCAAGAAAATGCCCCCATAGACATGCCCACAGGCCAATCTTATTCATTTATTTCACATCCCAACTGCCTTTTGCATTTCTTCCTCTTCTCATCTGTTTCTGTTGAGAAAGGGGCAGGTCTCCCACAGGCCAATCTTATGGAGACAATTCTTTCATGTTTTCTTTCTCCCAGGTGTGTCCAGTACAACAAACATACTTTGAATAGGCCAGTGTACTAAAATATTGAAATAGAGAGTTATTATTCACTATCAGGTAAGACACTGGAACCAGGAATTATGTTTCATCTATTTTGACATTGGAGTTGGTATTTTTTCTCTACTATGAGTGCATATGTCATTTTATTTTGAGAAGACACTAGAGAATGGTCTTCTATGTGTAATTATTTTTTTTAAAAAACCTGGCTTTCCATTTGAAGGAATTCTTATTTAAAACAAAATATGTGCAGAGAAATTAATAACAAATTATTCAGTAATTATTTTAGGAACAGAGGAGAGAGAAACTACTTTTTTCTTTCTTTTTGAGGCAGAGTCTCTGCACATAACCTGCCTATCTTTGAACTCACTTTTTAGAACAGCCTGGCCTCAAGCTCACAGATATTCACTTGCCTCTGCCTCCCGAGTGCTGAGGCACCACTGCTTGATTGAGAGAGAAACTCTTAATCATCCTCAACTTAATCATAGGAGAGTTACAGTTTCTTTAAAAAAAATGGGACAATGGCAAGGACTGTGCATATGTAGACTCTGATGTCATTCTCAAACTATCGAAACTGGGAGAAAGGTATTTATGTTGCTGTTATGTGCTAGAGATATCTTGAACAGTCATTTCTACCCTAAAAATAAAATTTTCTAAGCCCCCACTCCTTCCAGTCATATATAGATGAGTTTTATATTAGTTCAGCTAAGTGGGATAAACTTGACTACAACCAGATATTTTACACCAGGCAAGTTCTCCCCATTTAAACCCTACTAATTATGTTATTCTTTATTAGAATAGCCAGCAACTTCAGGGAAAGTGTGAAACGTATTTTCCTAGATTTAGTAAAGGAAATTCCATTGTAATGGGTGACATACTCTAAATTTCCCATTTAAAACCAAAAGGAGATGTTGATTTTGATCCTTCTTGAATAGTTAAATTACAGGATTTTGTTCTGTCTTCTAGTAATGTCAGAAGCTACACCCATAAAATTTCACCAGCATGACTGCCCATGTGAAGTAAACAAGGAAGACACCAATGGACAAGCCAAAGTAGACAGGGAAAAATCTCAAGAGGCCTGAACCTTATACAGTGAACTATAGACAACTGAGGTAAGCTGATATCAGGAGAGGTGCTCCTTCCCAGGAAAGAGCATACCAAATTGTTGTCCTGTGCCAAATGATCAGCCTTGAAAACAGAACACGAGTAGCATTCTGTGAGCCGAACATTTTATATTATATTAGGTGTGTGTGTGTGTGTGTGTGTGTATGTGTGTGTGTATGTGTATACATGTTTGTGTGCACATGTTTGCATGTGTGTGAGCATGTAATAACAATAAAAATAGGTCATGAATTTACAATGGTGAATGAGGGCTATATGGGAAGGTTTGGAAGGAGGAAAGAGAAAGGAAAAATGTAATTATACCACAATCTCAAAAATTAAAAACAAATAGTAAAAGTATAGGTGTTGTTCTTTTGCTGCAGCTATTGCCTAAGAAACACAAACACAAGACTCAGTGCCCATGTGGAGTTTATTGAGAGAGGGGAGAGAAAAGGGGGGTAGCTGGTGGCCAACTGAAAGCGGGGGAGAGAGAGAGAGAGGGAGGGGAGTTAAGGAAAGAGAGAAGGGGCCCCAGAGAGAGAGAGAGAGAGAGAGAGAGAGAGAGACAGAGAGACAGAGAGACAGAGAGACAGAGAGACAGAGAGACAGAGAGACAGAGGGAGGTGCACGCTTGGCATGCTTGCTTTAAAAGGGGGGCTTGTGCATGCATAACTGGATCTCCTGTGCATCCAGGTAAAGGCTTGAACAGCCAGGTAAAGCCTGACATAATGATGACATGGCCATGAGCATCCCACCTATCGTCAGGGGCGGGGTCAGGAAACTGCAGGTTTCCAACATTCCCACCTCTTATTGTTATTAAAAAGGTGGGCATTGGGCGTGGCCAGTTAGGGAATAAGGACTTTGAGTTCTCAAAAGACTGCTTCCTGCTGACTTGGGGAATTGATCGTCTTTTGGGGGATCCAAGAAAGCTGGAGTACTTCCATGTCCTGGTAGCTGGTTGTTTCATCACAGTCCTGACTGTATGGAACTCTGGTGTCTCTTTGAGACCTGGCAAGATGTTAGCAGAGCAGAGGACAAGGTTAGGTTTCCTGGGTCCTGGTACTTGAGGGGAGAATTGTAAGATGAGGGAGGGGTTTCCAAGGTGAGGAAAGGAAGTCCTGGGACCAGGGAAAGGTGAATATTTATTTGGAGCAAATCTGACCTATGTGGATGGGTTCAATTTGGCTCCCTGGAACTTACAAGAATCCTTTGAGTTTGTGAAAACATAAATATTAACACACATTAGCAGCATACTCATGTTAGAAATGGTTTGTCTGAAAGAATTAAGAAATACAACTGACAGATTTTTAGCACAATGAAAAGCACCTTAATTTGAGCTAATAGTTACAGTTATGATCGTCTAGTGGCATAGTATGGTGTTTAGTACTCTGTCAGAATTGGATTAGTAGCTCATTAAAACTTTATTGATTAATGTTTGTATTGATTAATGGCTATAAACAGTAGCAACCTTAAAATATCTGTTTCTGAAATTTGTTTTGTAACAATTGGAATCTTGGCTGCTGCTTTAAGCTGACAAAGCTACCAGACATCAAAAGCATCAGAGTTCTTGAGAAGGATAAAATTCTGCCTGAATGATTAGAGAGTAACAGAGACTCACTAGCTGACAGCATGGACAGCCACTCCCAGGTCCTCCACAGTTGTTGAGGTCAGAGGCTTTAAGGACATCTGCCTTCTGCTGATGGCACATGACCTGTGGATTAGGAGCTTTTGGAAGACTTACCTACGGTTGGCCCACGCAACATGGAGAAGTCCATTCCACTGCCCTTTTCCATGGTCCTTAGAGCCCTTTGCAGCAGTTGAGATGAAAGGCAGGATTGCTCAGTGGCTAGCATTGCAACTTTCGTGGGTGGAGCTTCTTTGGTGTCCATCAATCTTCTTGGAGGAAATGGGTGGTGCCAGCAGCTGGCCTGTCTCTCTGTTATAAAAGCTTTTTAATGAAACATGTTAAATGCCATATTCTCTAGATCTCTGAGCATTTGAGGGCCGTCTCACTGTTTAATATACCTTAGTATACAAAATTTGTCTTTAGTTACTTGCCTTAAGCATATAGGTGGCTAGGTAAGGCTTTATCCTTGTAATTAATCTGTCTGGAAAACTGGATCCAAGCTGAGAGGCTGTGGAGAGATGTTATACACAGAGCCCTCCAGCCTGACTCTAACTGGTTTTACCTTAGTAGGTTAGACTTACACCTGTAAAGGAAAAAGAAGTAGAGAAAACCTCCCTTTGATAATAGAAGCTTAATCTTTATAAACAGCTTACAGGAAGGACTGGGTGGCATAAATATTTTGTTAGTTTGAAATAGACCTTTATAACCTTAAATGTTTACCATCATTAAAGACACATATCAATTTAGAAAATTTGACTTAGAAAAGTTGAATTTAAGTTGTATAATTAGCTTACATTTTTATATAAAGTTAAATTTAAATCACATGTACAGTTGTATTAAACAGAACTGGGTAAAAATGAGAAGGACCAGAGTGTCAAGCTATGTGTAACACAGTAGGTGAAAAAAAGAAATTAGAGACAAAGAATAAAAGGCAAAAGGTAAATGAATTACAGGTTCTGTTGGTGGCAGAAGCTAGCTAGACTGTCCCTCTGCTTAGGTGGCTGGTGCAGCAGAGGGAAGAACCATGGGGGGTGAGGCTAGGCCACATGGTCAAGATGGCGACTGCCATAAACACATTCCCAACAGCTGGCAGAAATCAAAGTTTTGAGATAGCAGGAAGAGAACAGAAACAAGTTTAGGGAAAGAGATTGTTTAGCAAAGAGGTAGAAAAACTCCTTCCATCTACCTGTTCGCTGGCAGTAATTTGAAAGATCCCATAAGATATTGGGATCTAGAAAGCCATTACGCAGCCAATTTCAATTATTTTCTAGGGGATATCTAGGCCATTTTTCAATGCAAAGGTAAGTAAGTCTGGGTGCCTTAACAAGTGGCATTAAGTGAAAGGGTTTTAAATTTTCTATTAGGCATCCCAGTGGAGTGGTGGGGGGGGTACTTTCCTTGGTTGATTTATTCCCCATGGGTAGAGTGAGAAGTGACCAATCAGTCTTGGAACTCATCAGCTCAAGAGTGTGGCCACATGATAAGCAGAGAATGGCAGAGCGTTATTCGAAGCTTGTGAGCCCGAAAACGTTGCCAGGACCAACAGAGGCTAGGGGACTCAGCAGTCTGAGAGCAGAGAGGCTTGACACAGGAATCAGATATACTGCACAGGGCAGTACGTCTTCCATCCTTGAAGAATGTACCCGACCCTAAGGAAATGGGTTGAAATTTTTAAAAAAGGGTACCTTACCTAATTGAAGCCAGTGTGGGATAGTATTTCCAGCAAATGGGTGGATGAAAGTGGACTACTGGTCTGGAATCAGGGTCCCCAAGTATCTCTGGCTAGCCACCCGCCAGCAGACGGCCGCTGAGTCCTCGAGGAGAGCCTGACCGGTTTTTGGCACCAATGTTGTTCTTTTGCGGCAGCTATTGCCTAAGAAACACAAACATGAGACTCAGCACCCATGTAGAGTTTATTGAGAGAGGAGAGAAAAAGGGGGGTAGCTGGTGGCCAACCGAAAGGAGAGAGAGAGAGAGAGAGAGAGAGAGAGAGAGAGAGAGAGAGAGAGAGAGAGAGAGAGAGAGAGAGAGAGAGAGAGAGAGAGAGAGAGAGAGAGAGAGAGAGGGAGGTACGCTTGGCATATTTGCTTTAAAAGGGGGGCTTGCGCATGATGAGTAACTGGGTCTCCTGTGCAACCAGGTAAAGGCTTGAATAGCCAGGTAAAGCCTGAAGTAGTGATGACATGGCCATGAGCGTCCAGCCCATCATCAGGGGCAGGGTCAGGAGACTGCAGGTTCCCAGCAATAGGAACTCAAAACAAGATTTCTAGATTTTTTTGCCAGATGATCTGTGGCATTTGGGGGAAGCCTTATTATTTAAATTGGCATATTTCATTTAAACTAGTTATATGCATGTATGAATGCACTTAAATATACTATATATAAATAAAATAATGTTTCCCTATGACATTTTCAATTATTCTTCCTGTGATTTCCCTTCCCCTCTCTCTATATTGCTTTCTTTCCACATTCTCAGAGTGTCCCCATTTTCCCATTTCCTTTCTAATAAAATCTGTGTCCTACTATCTTCCTATCTAGAGCTATCCCCCATGGTCTCTCTTACCTTCCTGATTTTCGTGGTTACTTTGGGTTACATAATTACACCTAAAATTTCAGAGGTAGAATCCACAAATTGGAAACCACATTTAGGCTTTGTCTTTCTGGTTCTGGGTTTCCTCGTTTCATGTGGTAATTTCTAGTTCCATCCATTTACCTAGAATTTTTTATTTATTTAATTGTATTTATTTTTCTTATTTTATATATCAATCCCAATTCCCTCTCCCTCCCTCCTTCCCTCCCTCCTCCCTCTCTCCCACCTTCCCATGCTCCCCACCACCCTCCCATCTCATTCCCCCCACTCCACAGGTAGGGTGATGCCTTCCAGGAGGGGTCATCAAAATTTATTGAGTCATTTGGAGTAGGGACTAAGCCCTCCCTCCTGCCTCTATTACCTGCAAATGTTAATTATGTATTTATGTTCACAGCTTAGTAGAACTCAGTTGCCATGGTTGTAGAAGTTCAAGACATGCCCAAAACAATATAGACTATTGCCATTGCCCTTGGTTTCCTTCTGTATTTGTTTGTCTATTTTATATCCTGACTGCAGTTTTCCCTCACTCCTCTTTCCATTCCCTCCCTCCACCTCTCTCTGCCCCTCCCAATCTACTCTTTCTCCATTTCTGTCAGAAAGGGGCTGGCCTCCCATGACTATTAAAAAAGCATGGCCTATTAAGCTGAGGTTGGACTAAGCATCTCCTCTTGTATTAAGGCTGGACAAGGCAAACCATTATGAGGAATAGGTTCCCAAGGGCCAGACAAAGCATTAGCTCTCATTGTTAGGAGTACCACAAATAGTCCAAACTATCCAACTGCCACATATATGTAGAGGGCTTGCTTTTTGTTTTGTTAGTTAGTTAGTTAGTTAGTTAGTTAGTTAGTTAGTTAGTTTTGAGATGATGTTTCTCTGTGTAACAGTCCTGACTGTCCTGGAACTCACTTTGTAGACCAACATGGCATTGAACTCATAGAACTGCCTCTGTCTGCCTCTGACTCTTGAGTGCTAGGATTAAAGGAGTATATGACCAACACTCGGTGAGATCTATTAATTAATACACTACACACTTCAGACACAGGACTTAGAGGAGTTAGGATGAAACTGACTTGGAAGCCTCATCCCTGAGGAAAAGCTCTTGTAGTATCTGAAGTTGCTTTGTAAGGTTCCAAGGAGAAAAATAATCAGAGTTTCACAAAGCTATATAGCCTAGGACCCACAAAAATGAATAGAATGTTAAAAAATATCTAAGGGTACATAACTACATAACTACAGAATATAATAGTTTTCTAATGTTTCTTAAGGGCCATACACTTGATGGTAATTCATGCTTGCTACTATAAACCTATCCTTGGCTGGTGAGATCATAGAACCTGCCACTACCAATGTCCTAAGACAGTATAATTAAAAACTACCTTCTATATCCTTATATAGAAGGATATGCATGTAAGTGTATCTCTCTGCCTTATGGTTTCTATTGATGCAAAGAGACACAATGACCATGTTAACTCTTATAAAGGAAAACATTTAATTGGTGCTGTTTCAGAGGTTTAGTCCATTATCATCATGGCAGGACATGCTAATGTGTAGGCAGACATAGGGCTAGAGATGGAGCTCAGAGTTCTATATCTTGATCCATAGGCACCAGAAGGAGTCTTGTGTCCACACTGGCAACACTTGAGCTCATGAGATCTAAATGCCTGCTTTCACAGTGAGACACTTTCTCCAACAAGGCCATACCTACTTCAACAAGGACTTATCATTTTCTTCTTCTTCTGCTCTTCCTCCTCCTCCTCCTTCCAAGAGATAGGCACACAAATTCATAACTGATAAAGATGTAGAGAACCAGAGAGAATGGGGTTCCAATTCCACTTGATACCTAAAGCTCAGGAAATATCGAGGAACTGGTAGCAGAAAGATTAGAAAGGCCAGAGGACCAGGACATTTGACATTTGCAACAAGAGAGTATCTTCTTTGTATGACAGGGAGTTGCACCCATGAAATTCTAACACTCTGGTCTCCTAAATACGACATGCACAATAATACCTAACCAGTTGACATGCCAATGTGAATGTCATCTCTAGGTGAATATCTATAAGCAATTAATGGCTCCTAAGAGGAAAGAGTCAGTTTTCTCCATGAATGAAACCCCTGATAGAATATCCATTCTTAAGTAGTTTGCCCTAAACACATTTGCATACAACAACACTAAATGGACTCAGTGGGTTGAAATTATATACACATGTTACAATAATAATTTAAAAGGAAGAAATCGTGAATTTGGGAGTGGTAGGGGGGTAAGAGGAGAATTAGAGGGAGGAAGGGATGGAAATGATGTGAGTAGTCATGTACGAAATTCTCAAAAAATACAAAAAAAATAAAAAAATAAGAGTTTGAACAGTAAAAAAATAATTTCAAATTATAAATCCACCCCTCTCACACACACATTACTTTCAGCTTTGCATAATGAGATTGAAGTTCATTATTGACATTTCTTGCTTTAGGACCCAAAGTATTCATTGCTAAGTATAGAAACCGCTTACAGAAGAAATGACAGGAAAGATTGATGCTGGCATCCTATCAGGCCAGTAAAGTCACATGATCAGAGAGAAATATCAGTAGAGCACCTTGACCTGAGTTTAGCAAGTCACTGACACTGCCCTAAGATTCCTAATCCTTTGTGCCCCTTTAACAAATCTTTGATAGGTTACACAAATGTGTTTACAAATGTGTTTACAAAATTTGTCCACGGTAAAATGAAACTTGACATACAGAAGGGGAAAGAAGATCTCCTGAGCATATGAAGAGTGGGGGGCAGTGAGTGGAGAGGGAACTAGGAGGAGAAGGGGGAGGAGAGGAGAACATGTGGGACCAGGAAAATTGAGTAGGGGGATGAATAGAGAGAGAGAGAGAGAGAGAGAGAGAGAGAGAGAGAGAGAGAGAGAGAGAGAGCACAATAGAGGAAGCCATTATAGGTTTGAAGAAAAAACTGTCACTAGGGAAACGTCCAGAGACCTAAAAGACTGACCCCATCTAACAATGTGAGCAAAACTGGAAAGGGTACCTTAAATGTCTTTCCCTAATGATGAGATTGATACCAAACTTATATGCCATCTTAGAGCCCTTATCTAGTAGCTTGTAGAAACAGAAGCAGACACCTACAGCTAAACACTGAGCTGAACTCCTGAAATCCAGTTGCAGGAGTGATAAGAAAATGGGGACAAGACCAGGCTACAGAAACCACAGAGACAGCTAACCTGAATGAACAAGGGGGAGCTAATGGGCCCCCAGACTGATAGTTGGGAAATCATCACTGGACCGACTCAGACCCTCTGAATATGGGTCTCAGTTAGAAGGCCTGGGCAGTCTAAGGGACCTCTGACAGTGAAACCATGATGTATTCCTGGTGCATAAAAGGACTTCAAGAGCGCATTCCCCATGGAGGGATACTTCCTTAACCTAGAGGCAGGAGGGAGAGCCTAGACCCTACTCCAAATGACTTGACAGATTTTGATGATACCTCCTGGAAGGTTCACCCTCCCTGTGGAGTGGAATGGAATGGGAGAGGTGTCAGGGGGCATGGGAGGGAAGGAAGGAGAGGGAACTGGGATTGGTTTGTAAAATAAGAATATATATATGTATATACATATATATATATATTTGGCCTCATAAATATTCACAATCCCATCATAGGAACTGGACTGCCATGATCTGGCCTCCAAGTATTATATGTTAATAATGTGTAAACATGCTTCTAACATGGCTAAAAGTAAAGCAGGAAACTAATGTCATAAGAATTTCTTAATAAATATTAAGGGATTGCTTGGGAATCATTTCATGATGACCCTCAGTAGCCTGTGAACTTGGAGAAACACTTGAAGTAAATTAAGACCTTACTATTCATGTTTAAATTGTCAGGGTTCATAATTTCACAATATTTTAAGTACTTTTGTAAACAGCAGGATATGTAAGACATTTGGGATTGGTTGAAAGAGCTGGGGTCATGTCCAGTGTTGTTCTAAGTGTACCATCAGCTTTTACTGAGGCTCTAAAGGAGTTCAATGAGATGACCAAGCAGCTTCATGGCTTTGGCTTGACAGAATCCCCCTACTGCTTGTTTATTTATGGGATGTGGAAAATCTTATCCCTCCTTCAAGTTACCTTTCCTACAGCTCCCAAGAATACCTTGCTTAGTAATTCACATTGAATAAAGACAAATGAGAATTCTGATGGGCTGGTAAATGTGGCATGGGCTGATTTTTAAATATTGACTCACAGACTTCATAAAACAGATCCAAAGCAGAAGGGAAGGCTGGAAGATAGGCATGCTTGTTTGCCATGAAACTGAAAAGCAACTGTTAAAACTCTGAACCACTGAGGGAAATGAAGAGATGAATATGTCTTTATATAACTTTTGAGTGGAGCTGTGTCAGACTTTTTCATCATTGTGACAAACACCTGAGAGTTTAACAGTTCAACGGGAGGAATGATTTCTCTTGGCTCATTCTTTCAGAGGTTTTGTCATAGGGTTGTCTCAGGTCTGTTGCTATGGTAATGAGGAAAGGCAATACCGTGGTGGTGAAAGCATGTGGCAGATGATGCTTTGAGGAACACTGGGCTGTAAGAAGCAGTTTCTGCTTAGATGGGCTAGAGACCCAATAGGAGACAAAATGGGTAAAGTAGGACATCTCGGGAAAGGGGCTCTCAGTCAGCACAAAATGGTTGACAGCAGATATCCAGAGAACCCCAAAGTAAACAGTGATGTAATCTATCATATGACTGTTTCCAGCAGAATGCCACCTTTATTGGGGTTTTGTGTACATGTGACCTCCAGATCAGGGACAAGAGGCTTGGTCTGAGCTTTAGTTTTAGCCATTGCCTTCCCAGCCTACTTGTATGTCTGTCTGTACCTGTGTGCCTGGCTTTGTGTGTTTGGTGTGGCAGTCTGCATGTGTGTTTCTATCAGCATGTATTTGGCCAGTGTATGTTGGTCATGTGTGTGGGTACCTGCAGGCCATTGCCTTCCCAGCATCTTTTTCTATCAAATAAATTGTGTCTCATTTTCAGGGAGCTTCTCAGAGTCTGACCAGCCCATGTGATCCCCCAGTTTCCTTGCACTGGACCTAGCTATCTTGTCTCATGATAGCTAGGAAGCAGAAAGATATTTCACAAAGGGGCCAAAGCCAAAATATTTTTCTACAAGTCTGCCCAAGAGTTAACCATCTCTCCCAGGTTGCTCCAATTTTTAAAACATTCAATACCTTTCACAATATTACCTCCAAGTGAAAATTCTTTAACACATGTGAGTTGTGGGAGCATTTCATATTCAAACATTAACATAGGAATCATAGGCTCAAGTCTGCCTTGTAACCCAGTGGTCACTACAGAATATCTAGGTGACTATAAAATATTCCCTCAGTTACCCCTGGTTGTTCTAGCTTTTGTTTCCCTTTAGTGTCTTGATCAAAATACCAGCTTTGTTCAACAGGTGACCTTTTCATATACTCTTTCACCTACTCAGAAAGAAGGCTTTGAAAAGGATGCTCACAATATAGCATGGAGTATACAGTGGGAACCTATACATAAGCATGCACACAATAGAAGTGGACGTTGCCTCTAAAAAGTGAAGTAGACTACTATGAAGTAAATTGCAATGATGTGAAGTTTCATGATCAAAATAATTCAGCTATGAAATGTAATCCAAGATATTATGTCAGGGTAAAATTACTACTCAGATATGATGATACATATACCTGCATCATTCTCTTTAGGTGAAGAATATGGATCCTCTGAGCATTGTTTCACAAGGATATGACTTTGAACTGCTCTTGTTGGCAGACCATATTTTGAATACTTGCCACCGGGAAATGCTGACTTCCATTCTGATCTATTACTTTGTATAGTATATGTGTTATTGCTGTGTGGAAATGTTGGCTCTATTACAGTGCTTTCCCAAAAGAAATTTTTAGAGGCAGTTGCTCTTTAGAAAGTCAGCTAATGTACACTTTGATGCAGATTTTTGGACACCTTATTGAATTCTTTATCCATTTTTTTTGTTTTGAAACATTTTGATGGGAAGAATCCCAACAGTTTTTACTTATGTGACTCCTGTCTGCCAACATTGGAAAATAATGCTGTTTCAAAGCTATTCACTCAGAATAATAACTTTAAATCCATTTCATAGTTCAATACAAAACTTATGTTTTATGAAAAACTACTTATAGTTAATATTCATTCATGATGTTGTCACTCAGTTTAACTTATTGAATTGCCAAGTTTGCTAGTATATTTAAAATCACAGAACTTGTGAGTGGCTCTTGCCAGAATCTCTTGATCTTTTGAACATGAAAAGATAACCATCTCATTCCTTAAAGTGGGAAAACTATGTTGATAAGTGTTATTTACTCTAAGAACCTGTGGAACCATCTATTCCTATAGGTTTCATATAGATATTTATCTAATCCAATGGAACCTTTTGGTGGAGCCCATACAGAGTTTGTTTTGCTTAGTAATTCATACACCCATTGGTATGCTAGAGTTGCTTTTCTCTTTAACTTTCCATGTCAGAGTCTAGTGGCATCATCTTAGTAGCTAATATAAAAATGGAGAGGTATTAAACCAAGTAAACAGTCCAAATTGGAACTGTGGGACTCCTCCTGAGAATGGTTTATTTTCATGTTACTGTGTAGGTCTGGCCACATAGGCATGACCTCTTAACTTATAAACAGCAGGTAGTGTTGCATCACAGTATGTCCCTAATGTGAATGACTGTGTGTGTGACAACCTCTGTGTGCTTTGTGTTCTCTGATGATGGTGCTTTGCAATCTCTGTGAACATATTGAATTATTTCTTAAAAGACTTAAATGTAGTTTTATAAGAACTAGTTCCAAAAACATGATTCAATGATGACATGTTTTCACTGTAACTACTAGAGCAGATTCCCAAATATGACACACTCAGTTTTGTCTCTTTATTACCCTGGAGCACTGTGTGCTCTGTGGGGGTTGTTTATGTTCTCAGCAACCATTTTGTCCTCAGAAACGATCAAAGAAACATCGGTCCTAATGTAGATTCAACTTATTTGACCCTGGCAAAAACTAGTTGTTGGTTTTTTTTCCTCCTCTGTTATTCGTGTTTTTTTCTTAAAAATGGATGTATTTGTTTTCTTTGTGTGAGTGGGGTGCAGAAATCAAAGCCAGAGGGCAATTAGATGGGGTAGGTTCCTCTCCATCCACTATGTATGTCCCTGGCATCATACATAGTTCCTCTGGTTTGGCACCAGAGAGTCAACTGGTCTCTCTGGAGAAAGACTTACATTCAGCTTTGGTAAACTAGACTCAAAGCTAAATAGACAGGTTCATATTCCATGCCCTTTGTTTTTTTATAACACAACTTCAGGCAAGATATAGTAAGACTGAGAATGTCTCTCTTTCCAAGATCTTGCCAAGATCTAAAACAAAAATCATTTTTCTGTTTCTTCCTATATATTGTCATTTTCTCTAAGTGCAGAGGAGCATTTGAACTCAGAGCCTGACCTTCTGCTTGGAGCTCAAGTAAGATGGGGATTTATGTGAATTTCCTGGTTTCCGTGGAATGCTAACATGAAAGAGAACATTTTTAATGAGATTCTGGTTTCTATGACAACTAGGATATGCCAACTTTATACTCAAGTCAGAAATGTTTAACAAAGCTGTTTACAGGGTAGAAAGGCTAAACAGCAAAAATGTGACTTACTAAGTGGTGTGTGTGTGTGTGTGTGTGTGTGCATGCGTGTGTGTGTGTGTTTGTGTGTGTGTGTGCAAGGTGAGTAATTGTATTATATATTAGAGGCTGTACACCTTCCTGCTTTGTTAAATAATCTAGAAGTTAATATTGCAGAGAATCTGAGGTTATAAGTCAGTTACCTGTCATCTTTTTTTTTATTTCTATGTCCTCAGATTACTCCATAACACATGAAAGTATTATTTTGTGAATTTTTTAATTAATTTAATTTAGGAACAGTCTTATTTTACATACCAATCCCAGTTCCTTTTCCCTCCCATCTTCCCATGCTCCCCACTGAACCTCCCCATCCCATCCCCCATCCACTTCCCAGGGAGGGTAAGGCCTTTCACGGGGGATCATCAAAGTCTGTCATCATTTGGAGGAAGTATGTATCCCCTTTATGGGGAATGGGCTCTAAAAGTTCATTTGTGTACTAGGGATAAATACTGGTTCCACTGTCAGGGGTCCCATAGAATGCCCAGGCCTCCTAACTGGCACCCACGTTCAGGGGGCTTGGTTTGGTTCAATGAGGTTCCCCAGCTTTACGACAGGGGTCTGTGTGCTCTTACTTGGTCTGGTGAGCTATTTGTGGGTTCTTTTAGCATAGTCTCGAACCCTTTGCTCATCCCTCCTTCCTCTCTACAGCTGGATTCCAGGAGTTCAGTTCAGTGCTTAGCTGTGGGTCTCTGCTCCTGGATGAAGTCTCTAGAATGGCATATAAGGTAGTTATCAATCTCATTACAGGGGAAGAGCATTTAAGGTAGTTTCTCCACTATTGCTTAGACTCCTAGTTGGGGTCATCCTGTACATTTCCTTAGTGCCAAATTTCCTTTTAAACCTATACTGGCTCCCTTTATTAAGGTAACTCTTTTCTTCCTCTCCTTTATTCCTCCCCTGGTTCAGGCTTTCTGATCCCTCATGTTCTCCTTCCCCCTTCTCTTACCCCTTTTTTGTGATATGAATGAGAGGGGCCCCCATAGGCTCGTGTATATGAAGACTTGGTTTCCAGTTGGTGGAACTGTTTGGAAGGGATTAGGAGGTGTGGTCTTGTTGGAGCAGATGTGTCACTGGGAGCAGGCTTTGAGGTTTCAAAAGACTCACACCATTCCCAGTGTACTCTCTTGTAGCAGAGAAGCTGTGAGCTCTCAGCTGCTGATCCAGCTACCAACCACAATGCCTTCACTCTGCCATCACAAATGCTAACCATCTGGAACCATAAGCCCAATTAAAATACTTCTCTTATAATTTCCTTGATTGTGATGTTTTAGCATAGCAACTAAAAAGTAACGGAGTAGGTACCAGAAAGTGGGCTATTGCTGTGAAGACCTTGACCATATTGTTTTTGGAAGGATGTGGAAGACTTAGGCCTTTAGAGTAAACGTGGAATTGAATGCTGTAAGCAGGGCTTAATCGGCCATTCTAGTAGGAGCTTAGAAGACAGTTCTGAGAGCTATGTGAACTTTGAAGACCCAACTTAAGAGGCTTCAGAGGGAGTAATACTAGCAACTAGTCTAGAGACCATTTTTGTGATACTTTCACCAAAAAACAATGTGGTTGCCTTTGGCCCTTGTTCTAAGAATTTGTCTGAGGCTAAATTGAAAGGCAATGGTCTAATTTCTTTGGCAGAGTAGATTTTTAAGAGAGTCTTATCTTGACTCTCTGGCATAGTTATTAGTGATGACTCTTATGCAAGTCTACAATAAAAAGGAGCAAGTTGTACAAAGAAAAAACAAAACAGACAGTTTGAAAAGAAAAAAAAGGCTCAGAAAATATAATATTAGAGACAAAGCATATGCTAAAAGGGATGAGGTTAAGGAGTGGCCTGATCCACATTGGAACAAAGGGATTGGTACCTTCAAGGAAAAATCCACTGAAGTGTAAACTCATTTAGTCTTATCAATAAAAACCCACATTCAGATTATTAAGGGGTGAAGGATCAGAGAAGCAGAGCAGCCAGCCACTAGAGTACTTACCTCTACAAAATGTCAAACCGGGCAGAGCTGCTATCTGTACTGTGCTTTATCACTTCTTTTTCTCTGCCCAGCCATCTCACTTCCTGTCACCTGTCTGTTTAGACCTCCAGACCTCTATGGTTGACTAGAGGCTAGCTCCATCCTCTGATCTTCAGGCAAGTTTTATTTGTCAGAATACAAATCAAATATCACAACAATCTGCCCAGCTAAGACTCCCAACTTACGAGAAGAAAAGACCTAAATAGTTTTGCTCCTAAAGATGTTCCAATAAACCAAGGCTTCTACAAATGTGATTCATAGTGCCAGGTTCCAGTACATGCAGGCAGCCAAACTTGGCAGTGGTAGCCACATGCTTCTGGCTTTGGGACCATGAAGGACACATGAGCAAAGCAGATGTGGCATATTCTTCTGTGGCCAATGTGAGCTGTTTGAGGTCAAGTGTGTGGCAGGGGTTGTCCTTGCATGGAGGCCCAGCAAAGAGACCCTGAAAGGCCACTTCATGAAGCTGTGCGAGTGAAACTTTGATTGTGTTTCAGGTCCCATGATGTTAGAGGTGCTGGACTCATAGGATATCTGCCACTGAAGCTACAGATCGGGAGTAGGACAAGCCTAAGACAGAGAAGTATATTGCAGGCAGCAAAGCCTGAAAAGCAGACCCACCCCTCTACCATCTGCCAGGGTGCTGTATAGCATCTGACACTTTTCCTGCTACATTTCTGTCTTGCTTTGGTCCAGTATTTCCTTACGATGCCCCAGTTCCTCCCTTTTGGAATGTTAATGCATATTCTGCAGGACTGTATGTTGAAAGTGTATAATTTGTTTGTTTGTTTTTACAAGGGGATTACAGCTAAGATACTGCATTGAGTCTCAGAAGAAACTTTGTACTTTTAGACTTTGTTGTGACTGATAGACTGTGGAGATTTTTGAAGTTGGGATAAATACATTTCCATTATGATATGGCTGCAAGGCTATGGAGGTTAGGGAGTAGAATGCGAATGTGTTGGTTTGAATGAGAATGCCTCTTCCCCATAGACTCATATGTTTGAATACTTGATCTCTAGTTGGTAGAACTGTGTGGGAAGGGTTAGGAGGTATGGCACTGTTGGAAGATGTGTGTCACTGTGCACAGGATTTGAAGCTTCCAGAGACTGACATTCCTAGTGTGCTCTTTCTCACTGCCCCTGCTTGTGGATCAAATTGTAAGGTCACAGCTGCTGTTCTAGCTTCCTGCCACCATGCATTCACTTCTCCATCATGAACTCTGCCCTCTGGCTCTATAAGCCCTCTTAAACTAGTTCATTTATATGTGGCCATGGTCATGGCATTTTATCACAGTAATAGAAAAAGAAAATAATACCCAGCTAGTATTCTCTACACTTATACAGCGTAGAGACATACCATAAAATGGTGTCATCCACATTCAGGGTGTGTGCTTCCATGTCAATTGTGAATCAAGACAGTTTGGCTGGAGAGATAGCCAGCTGTTAAAACATGTGCTGCTCTTATGGAGAACCTGGGTTGATTTCCAGCACATGCGGAAGCTGACAAGCATACAGAACTTCGGTTTCAGGGAACCCAATGACTACTTCTGGTTTCCTTGTGCTCTAGGCACACATGTGGCCCACAGACATATGTGAAAGGAAAATACCCATACATATACAATACAAAAATCGTTTTTTTAAAAAATTGAAAAGAATCAAGGTAGCCCCTCCCAAGACATACCCAAAGGACAACCTGATCTAGACTTTCCCACATTAAGATTCTCTTCCAAGGTAAATTTATGTTGTGGCAAGTTTAAAGCTAACCATCAGAGTTATTTAACATAGTGTTTTTTTTAAATATAGAAGAACATAGCATAAAACTCAGCTATTGTTTTTATAAATGTTATATCTCTTTTGGTATGTCCTCAGGTTTCTTGACTTAGTTCTCTTTGTTCTAATGCCACAGGGGAGGCTTCATAATAACAGCCATGAAGAAGCTGCAGGGTTGTCATAGGACTTCTAGCAGAGGCCTTTTACCTCCAGTAACTAGTTTTCCTGAGCCCTGTGAGTGAGTTCTCCAAGCAAATTGGCAAGGCTTGTGAATGGGAAAAATGAATTATTATTCACATTTATACTGTCTTAATTTTCTAGAATCAAGGAGCAGCATTTCTGGATAGAATCTGTATTATGGGGTCATCCAATAACAAGGTAGAAAAATAAATGGTAAGCTGCTTTACTTTAGTAGTCCTTTTGATTTCCCCTCCAGATACAGCATAGACAAATTACACATGGACTCCCAAATTACACAGAACAACTCTCTAAATCTGTTTTACTTGCTAATACATGGCTTCACGATCTGCATGTATGGATGCTTATGCCTCAGTGCATGTATGGAGGCCAGGAAGCAATTTGTGGGAGTTGTCAGTTTTTTCTTCTACATATACATGGGCTCCAGTGATTGAACTTGAGTTGCCAGGTTTGTGAAGCTAGCACCTTTATCCTCTGAGCTATCTTACCTGCCCTAGACTAGCTCTTTAATGACAATATTACTCTGTTTCCCCCATGGTTATTACAAACATTGGAACCTTAAGACCTGTTGAGAATTATAAGGTTTTTTTCACCTATCTTTGTGCTGGTACCAACTCTAACAACCTTGTGTGTCACTAAACAGGAATTACAATTGAGATAGGCAGTTTGGGGTACTCCAGTTTTAAAACATCTGAGATGATCCATGTGAATATTTCTTTACATTTAAGACATCTGAAAATGAATATTTGACTCTCCCCATAGCCTTCAGAATGATATCCAGGCAGAAGTCTTTGAACCCATTGCTAGTTTGTGGAATATTTTCCTCGAACCCATTGCTAGTTTGTGGAATATTTTCCTCAAATGTGGCCAAACAAAGTCTACTTTTACTTAGCAGAAGATATTATAAATATGTAACAGCCCCTCTACTGAATGTCTTTCTGTGATTGGTGTTTATTCCAAGGAGGTCACTAGTGTTTCTTTATGGCAATGAATCTGGACATTGCTGGAAAACACCTAGAGATTTTCTTTTTTAAAATCATCTATATTCATTTTATAAAGACATTTTTTGTGCAAGTAAATAAAGTTCTTTGGATATGTTCATCCATACCTGTTTTTACTCTCAGTTCTCTCTCCTATTAACCCCCCGGGGATAGTTTGAATGAGAATGTCCCTCATAGGCTCAGGTCCTGCCAGTTGATAAGGGTATGGGGGCATGTACCCTTGCTAAAAGAGGTATATCACTGGGATCAGGTTTTGAGAATTTGTTGCCTTGCCTTACTTCCAATTTGTTCTCTTCCTTGTGCTTTTGGTTGAAAATGATCTCTCAGTTTTCTGCTTACACCATCTTGCCTACTGCTTGCTGCCATGCCTCCCTGCCAAGATGGACTTTTTTCCCCTCTGGAATTATAAGCTAAAATAAACTCTTAAAAAAGTTGCCCTTGTTCACAGTACTTAAAGTAACTAGTATAGTCCCCTTTGCTTTCCAAGATGTTTTTATTTCTATTTACAGATCATATGTATCTGTATAAGATGAGAGAAAACATTTGATATTATATATTTAAGACTGAAATAGTTTACTAAATATAATACCTAATTTACTGCCTTTCCATAAAGGCCAGTAGGGAAGGCATTGGAGTTCCTTTAAGGTTTAAGGACACTGAGAGTTGAGTTTGAGTTCCATCAACAAGGAAGCTGGGTGATTTGCTTGTTTGTTTTGACATTCAGTTTAATTTTCTTATGTATTTTAGCCATAAACTCTTGTCTGATGAATAGTTTAATAATAATTTTCTCTGTTGCTTCTTTTTGGGTACAGAATCTTTTCAGTTTTATGTAGTCCCTTTGTTATTTTTTGAAACATTGTCTCACTGTGTAGCCTTGGTTGGTATTGACTATAGGACCAGGCTAGACGCAGATATCTACATGCTTCTACCTCCTCAGTTGGGATTAAAGTCATGCTCTATCATGGTTAACCCATTTTGTTGCTTTTGTTGCCTCTCAGTACAAGATTTCATATGTTATGCTGCCTTCCTTGGGATTCTTGTGTCATTATTATATATCATATCAAATGAATACCTGTCCAATTTATATTTACCTCAGTAAGTATGAAGAGAGTGAATTCTGATTTTTTTCTAGTAGAACAAAATACAATATATATTGAAAAGAATAGAAATGGTTGGTATTGCTATGGACAAGGAAGCTCTGGCATTTCTGTGAGGTTTCTACATGTTCACTCCAGTCTTTTTCAGAGCAGGAAAATGACTTAATGGATGAAAAAATAATGGACTATTCCTGGAAGACCCTGGGATATTCAGTAGAAGTATCCCTGCTAATCATTTGGTTCCATTGCCAAGTATTTTGCATGTTTTCTAAACAGGGTCATATTCAGAGAAGTATTCATATTTCTTCCTTTTGGATTAGTTCATAAATTATCAAAGCCACCACTGTAATCTGCACTTGGTACTTCTGATATAGTGCTTATTGGCTATTGCTAATGCATGAATTCACAAATATTTTAAATAAAGATTAGTTTCTGCCATCATACCACTCATTTAAATCAGTAAATAGCTTTCCATTTACCTCTAGAACCAAGAGGATATGCCCCTTAACAAACCTTCTGATTCAGTGCAGGGTTGATTTATTTAATTTTTACATTTTCAGAGAGAATGCTGGTGATCCTATGTTAATTTCTGTATTCAATAAATTTCAAAAGAAATATACAGCACCTGGGAGATTCACTACTACATTGCCTGTCAGAATACATGCTTTGGAAGAATGCAAGTGCTAGGTAAAGGCTAATTGTTGCAGCTCAAAATCTCATGCTCTGTGATAGAGCCAATGGCAAGGCTACTTTCCTTTCACTAGTCTGCTCTGTGTTAGGCTGTTACAGTTGGGTTCACCAGAGGGAGACCGAGAGTGCAAAGGAAGTAGAAGCAGTATTTGCCTTCCTCTGCCTCTGCTCCTCCTGGTTCCACCCTAGTAAAGGCCCTGCACAAAATCAGGGTCAGGTGATCCCAGTAATGATAAAATTTGTCTTCAATTCCTTAGACTCCACACCAGGTACTCTCAGAAAGGCCAGTGCCATCATGCTAGTGAGCAGTCTCCATTAGAGTTGAATTTTAGTCTCAACTCTAAGAGTAACGTCTTCCAAGATCCTAATGTTCTGGTATAGCAGCAGTCTGATGGTCACTGTCATCATAGGGTTGAATTATTAGAAATTTTGTCTAGGAGGCAACCTCAATTCCTAAGAAGCTGGTGCCCTGGTTCTGATTGTCTCCTCCAAGCTGATCAAGTTTTAGAACCATTGCATGTGTTCTACCTTTCTTTCTTTCTGTCTTTCTGTCTGTCTTTCTTTCTGTCTTTCTTTCTGTCTTTCTTTCTTTCTTTCTTTCTTTCTTTCTTTCTTTCTTTCTTTCTTTCTTTCTTTCTTTCTTTCTTTCTCTCTTTCTCTATATCAGGATTCCCTCTTGTTCTTGGCCACTTTTCCCATCTACTTTATTTCACTTATCCCTATTTGCTTCTTTTGGTCGTCAAATAATAATTTCGAGCCCTTACTAACTTCTGTTTGATGGAATATGGTTGATCATGTCTGGTTTTGACTTTGTCCAAATTTTTCATTGTACTTTGGTCTGTAGGAATTTTACTGTTGTGCTCTCAGGTATGTATGTATGTGTAGGGGCATATAATTGTGGTTGTCTACATGTGTGAAAGTTACAATTGGAGATTTGGCTAGGAACTCTGTACTATTCCATTTTCTAATGTTCATTATTATGTTCCTTTAAATATCTTTCTTCTCCAGGCTTTCTCAAGGCACTCATTTGCACATTTCTTATGTGGTTAGGTGCACAACCTGTGATCAGTGTGAATTGTCAGTCTAACAAATTTTCAAGGACGTTTTCCTCATATGCTTTTTGGGTAATCCCATTTCCCTGTGATTACTCTATCTTTATTCATTTATATCCAGTGTTTTATATCTCCTGAGACTATCCCATAATAAATGCACACAATATGCAAATGTATTTCTATTCTTTTACGGTATTGGAGGGAAAATCAAGCCTGTTTTACCATCTACTTCCATGTTTGTTCCCTTCTTGTTTACTATATATCCATGTTACCAGATTTCTATACTCTTTAGGATGCTGACAATTTTATGTTGAGTTAAGCATATGTAGCATTGATTTTCATATATGTCTTTTATTTTCCAACAAGCTCTTCCTATTTAGACCAGGCTGGCCTGAAAGTTACAGAGATCTGCCTGCCTTTATCTCCAATTAAAGATTGCTGATAAATTGCTGCAATTAAAGACATGTATCACCACAATCAGCTTATGTAAATATATATGGTGTGTACTTGAAATAATAATTACAGAATTTTCTTCCTTCTTTTTCTTTCTTCAATCACACACACATTCCCCCTTCACTGTTCTCAAATTCATAGCTTCTTTTTCACACACACCCTAAATATTTGAAACATATGTTCAGTCCATAAAGTTGTTTGAATGTATATGATTTCAGAGTTTACCAGTATATAATCTGCATCATTTCTATTGCATTAGTGCCTAACTGGAATGTTTAAAACTGCATTTTTCTCTGTCTCTGAACTAAAACCTACATTAATCTTTGTAGTAGATAAATAATTTATTAGGTTTGTTTAAAATAGAGATAGCTCAGTCTGTCTCATGTACAACAGGTTGGTTGTATCAAATTACATTGTTCTTATGATAAATTACATTGCAATGACTTATTACATTGTAGTTTATCACAACAGCACAAGTATAGCATTTGATTCAGAAAGAAACATGCTGTTAACTCACTTGAATATTAGTAATTAGAGATCTCAGTACTGGGTAAATAAGTTACTATTACATTTTAATCCAAAATAGTTTATGGGTTATTTTAAGATTTATGTTTATTTTTATTTATGTGTCTAGGAATGTGCAGGTGCCTACAAAATCCAGAAGGAAAATATCAGTTCCCCTTGAGCTGGAGTTACAGGAAATTGTAAGTTTCTGATGTGTTGCTAAGAACCAAACTTGGGTTCTCTGGAAGTACAGCACTTAGCTGCTAAGCCATCTCTTCATTTTCCTGTGTATATTATTATTGTTACAAGGATATTGGATACATCCACTGTGAAAAAAATACTAGGAACCAAAGAAGGAATGTGGGCCTATGAGGTTGGACAAATAATCCTAATTTGGGTAGAGTATTGGCCTTTTAAATAGAGAATATCTACTATAAATGTAAAATAATATCCTAAAGATAAAACATGAAATAGTAAAGCTTTCTGAAATGCCCTTCCTTTCCTTCCTTCCCTTCCTTTCCCTTCCCTTTCCTTGCCTTCCTTCCCTTTCCTCTCCTCTCCTGTCATTTCCTTTCCCTTCCCCTTCCCTTCCCTTCCCTTCCCTTCCCTTCCCTTCCTTCCCTTCCCTTCCCTTCCTTCCCTTCCCTTCCCTTCCCTTCCCTTCCCTTCCCTTCCCTTCCCTTCCCTTCCCTTCCCTTCCCTTCCTTTCCTAATGGGAGATAATCATCATTGGAAATATATTCCTGATGAACAGGCTGATGTCTCAACCTGTTTACCAAAGTAGTGCGACTCAACTTGGTCATTTAAAATGTACCTTCACTTTTATGGTTATATAATTAAGGAAAGGGAGAAACAAATATAATGTTTTTAAATTCTCAGCTGTAAAACTGATGCCAATTCTATGAACTCTTTGTTTGTAATAATTGTCACTTAAGTACTCTGTTGAAACGCACTGTTCCTAAAGTGACAAAGAGTACTCTGAGGAAATATACTTCTGTATGACATATGTAAATAGTGTATATTATTACCAAATTTCATGACAAGTTCATGGATAATCTAGTCAATTTAAAACAATAAAGATGTATGATAAAATGGATCTGTAAAGGCAACAGTACAAGAAAAGTTAAGAATGTATTTTCTTTATGTACATTTTAGAGATTTTGCAGTTAAAAAGCCCAGAGTCTAAAAAGAAGCTGTAATAAAGAGGTAGTAATTTTTGAGAAATATTATTGGGAGTAGAGATGAAAAAAGTGCATATTATCTCAAGGTGATGTTGTAACAAGCTTTATGTCACAAAATTATGGTATTTAAAATGATTTTTGAGCTTATAATTACAGTATTTCTCCCTTTCAAACCCTCCCATATACCTCGCCTTGTTCTACCTAAAATTGCTGGTCACCTTTTTCATGATATATATATATATACATATATATATACACACATATATATATATATTCCTATAATCATCTATTCATTTTGTATAATGTTTCTCATATGTATGTTTTCTGGGCTTACCATTTGGCACTGCACAACCAATTGGTGTGCTCTTCTTTGGGGAAGACCACCTTTCCTACTCCTAGCCCTCCTCAATTGCTTATAGTTCTCTGTGTAAGGTTGAAGCCTCATTGGCTTTTCCTCATCCAGTTTGGCATGTCTATGGGTATCATCTTTGTTCAGCTCATTTTTGGGCAGTCATGTTGATAATACTGTATGGGTGTAGCTTCTGACATTATTAGGAGACACAATCTCATAGCAAACTCTGTGGTAGTGCAGCTCCTACCATCTTTTCTTCCTTGCTTCCACAATGTTTTCTAAGCCTTGGTACAGGAGTGTTTTGTAGATGTATACATTGGAACTGGGGTTCACAATTGTGCATTTAGATTGGTTGTAGCTTTCTTTAGTGTTTTCCATCTGTTGCAGAAAGAAGTGATGTGAGTGGAAGGCTACATTTATTTGTGGCTATGAGGACAACTGTTTATAGATGGTTGGTTGTTAGGGATTTTGCAGGTTTTGTAAATAGGTGGTTGTAGGTTATCCTCCGATAACCATGACTTCACTAGCACTGAGTAGTTACCTAGGTTTCCAGTACTGGGCATGAGAGCACTCTTATTGAGTGGGTCTTAAGTCAAATTATAGAGCTGTTGGTTATTGCCAAGGTATATGTGAAAATACTGTACTCTTATTGTGCCATGGTGGACATTGAGGTAATTCTTAGGCATTAGGCATCATAGCTGGGTATGTCGGTTGGGTTCCTTTCTTTGATAACTTGCATGGAGCCTTCTGGTACCATGACATCTAGTTCTCATGGAGGGGATATTCAGGTCAGTTCTACCTCAGGGGCCTGTGGGCCCCATTTCTGAAGTGCATGAGGGACTTACCATCTACATTTCAGGGGTAGCTAAGAGAATGTTTTGGAGGTTTCTTGTACAGCCCTGGCTAACAACTCAAAAAAGGGCTACTCTTACTAAGGACTGCCTTTTTCTTTTCCTTTTCCTTCTAAATGATTTAGGTAATCTCTTGGGAAAGGAGCTAACAAGAGCTAAAACTGTTTCTCCAGAAACTGTGGCTGTTACCAAATTAATTTCCATATAATCATCCTATTTTTCATTCTTCAATTAGTGAGTAAATGTCATAAATCAGAAGTTAAACAAGGACTTTAACCAGAAAATCATTCAATTTGAAAAAAAATGCATAGGTAAATACATTTGGTGTTAACGATAAGATCTCAATGTGGTTCAGGCTGGCCTAGAATTCATTGTGTTATGCAGGTTGGCCTTGAACTCAAGGCAATCCTCCTCCTCAACTTCCTGAGTGTCTAGGTGTGAACCAGGACACTTGACTTGAAATTTATGTTTTATGGCCTCTATTGATTATGACGCTATAGATTTCAATGTGGACAATCATCCTATCTCCTATTTGTCTTATTCTTTTTACATTTTATATATACCATATGCTTTGATTTTAGACTCAGATATTCAAAGCAAATTTTATGCACATGATCTTTAGAACACTTTAGTGTTTTATGTTAGCATGACACAATAGTTAGGTTTTTTTGTTGTTGATATTGTTCTGTAATTTCCTTTACTTAAAAAAAATGTTTTGAATTTTCAGATAAATGCATGGAAATCCAGACCCAGCAAGGCAAGCAGTGATTTTCTCTCATCTGTGGTTCCTAGCTCCAAGTCTGCAAGCGTGAGTATACAATCTGGAATATCCACAAAAAAATAGTAAAATAAAAGAGACTGTGGGGTTGGAAAATGATTGTTTTGTGAACTTGACACAATGTAGAATTGCCTGGGAAGAAAGTCTTCATGAGTAATTGTTTAGATCATGCATGTCTGTGGGTATTTCTTCAGGAGGTTGTCTTAATTACTTTAATTGATATGGGATAGTCCAGCTTAAAAGTGGGCAGCACTGTTCCTTGAGTTTGGGTCGTGCACTGTACAGAAGGGAAGAAAGTGGGCTGAGCACAAGTATGCATGCCTCAATTGCTCTTTTCTTCTTTCTGAGGATATAATGTGAGTCATTTCCCTTAAGTGTTTGTTGCTGTGGTGTCGCAGATATGATGGTATATAACCTGAAACTGTGAGCTAAAATAACCTTTTCTTTCCCACATTGCTTTTGTCACAGGGTATTTTATCACAGCAACATGAATCAAAACTAAGATGTGTGGTGCTATTAGTATAGTAGTGATACTAGTCAATATAGTATTGATACTGTTGCACAAAGTATGATAAATATCTGTCTCTATGTCCCTTTCTGTCATCTTTATTCATTTCTATGTTTCTCTAGAGGAAGGAAAAGAGATATTCCTACTAGTTCAGAATATGTAAAGAAAAATATCTACAGGATTATATTTAATATTGTGAAGGAACAGCAAAATTATTTTGTTTAACATGCTTTTTTTGTTTCTTTCAAACGATCATTGCTTTTGCCATCAAAATGCAACCACAACAACTTACTGAGAAAAGATTTGCAAACACAAAAGACGCAATCAAATATTAATATTAACAAATATTAAATAGGATGTACAATTTTTCAATGGCTCTGTTATCTTGTATAAACACAAAAATGTAGAATTAAAACCTGGAAACATGTAGACTCAATTATTTATAGAGAATTTCTTTGATGCTTGGACTTGGATTAATGAATTTTTTTGAAAAAAAGTTTAAACATAGTTTGGTATTTTTCTCAACCATTAAATGTTACAGGAGGCTTTTCCTTCTGGAGGTGTGGGTTCGTATCCCACTTCTAGCACCATTATGTTACGGGAGGCTTTTCCTTCCCGCCAGCTCCATCCTGCCTGCCGCCAGTCTGGGCCCACAGCCGCACCAGCCCCACATAACACTCTGAACTCTGTATTTGATACAATCCTGTTGGCCAGTTACCATTATTGATTATGTGCTAGCTCTGTCTTAATTATTAACCCATTTCTACTTATCTAAGTATTCCCACGTGGTCGTCTTATCCCGGAGCCACGGCAGGTGTCTTCCTTCGTCCCTGGTCTACATCTTGACTCCAACTACTCCTCTCTACTACTTCCTCTTTCCTCCTTGTCTCCTAGCCCCGCCTATCTTGCTATCTCATTGGCCACAGTGCTTTATTAACCAGTATGAGAAACATATATACAGAATAACATCTCCCATCAATTAAATAAATAAATAAAGATGAAAACATTTCAATTGGAAAAAGAAACATTTGAAGGAATGTACATAAACAGTATTCATAAAACCTAGTCATCCATGTTAGATCTCATGTTTAACCAGGAATGATGGTGTGTATATACCTGTAATTCAGGCTCCACAGTTGGCTGATGGATGATAGTAAAGTTTGGGTCAGTTTTAATAGTTTGTTAAAATCCTAGCTCAAAATTAAAATATAAAATAAAATAAAAAAATAAAATATAAAATAATAAAATGGGTCTGAATACTTAAGTCTATGGTAGTGAGCTTATCTAGCATAGATAAGGTCTGGAATTCATTACCAAATACAGAGAAGAAACAGAAGTATGAATGTAGTAGGCAGGGAATAACCACTTAACTTGAATATCCTGTTGCAGGAAGAATGAAGTGAGTGAGTCACAGGATTCTTAAATTTTTTACTGTGTTCTCAGATGGCATCTGTGTTTTGAAAGAAGTGACCTTCAAACCTGCATGTTCATATACTACCTTAAAAAACACATGAAGCTTGCATATCTTATAGGAAAACTTCTGTATGTAAAACAAATCCCTGATAGCTTATGTTTTATGAACATACATAAAGAATTTGTTATGGAAAATTCCATTATGAGACTGAAGATTTGAAGTCAAAACAATGGCTAAAATTCAAATAATATGAATTTCTAAAATATATACAAAACCTGGAAAAATAAACCAGCATATTGTCATAATATTTTTTAGTTGGGAAATGAGGGGTTAAGAAAATTACTTCATTTTCTACACAATGCATTTCTATATAGCTTTAAATTTCTGTAAGACAATATTTGAGGACATTATGTAAATGGATTCCTTAAAGCTATATAAAGTATTTACATGAAAATGTTTAGATACAATGTTGAGTGAATTAAGTTTGGTGTAATGTACAATATTTATGAAGAAAGGCACAAAAGGGGACAGTGTGGGGAAAGACTTTTATCACATCAACACTAAACATGGACCATGTACTAGTTTATTCACAAGTTGTTAATCCCTGATCTCCTTTAGCTTCTTGAATGATGTTTTACATTTAAATTTGCACTAATACCAAATATCACAGTATAATAGGTAGAACTTAGGATGGTGACAATAAGTCAGCTTCAAAGATCACTGTAGAGAGTGGAGGAACCCCCATATGAGTTGAGTCATGAGTGAATGTATATTTTGACATGGGGATGTCCGTGTTGAGGACTCCAAGGCCAATTGTTCCAAGGGAAATTGACAAAGCCACTAACCATATGGTTCTCAAGAGGAAAGGCAAAGCTTTTCTTAGGAGTGAAGCTACGAATGTTTATGAAAGACTGATCAGTGTTTGCAAAGACTAGCAACTTGCAGCTTCCTCCTTACAGATGTTTTACAGCCTGAGATTTCTTGCCTACAGATGTTATGAGCAATTTTCCCACCAGCCTGGTCCCACAGCTACACCAGCCCCAAATAACACACAGAGACGCTGTGTTAGAAATAAAGCTGTTGGCCTGTTAATAGTGTTTCTTATTGGCTAGTTCTATCTTAAATAGTAACCCATTTCTATTAATCTAAGTGTTTCTGCGTGGTCTTATCTTACCAGAGAGAGGGTTTGGACCTCTTCTCTCAAGTCCTTACATCCTGACTCTTCTCCACTACATCTCCCAGCATCTTCCTTGCCTCTTAGTCCTGCCTATCTTGTTTTTTTATTGGCCAACAGGGCTTTATTCATTAACCAATAACAGAAACATATTTACAAAATGATATCTCCCATCATACAGAGACATCTTACCAAGTCAAGTTAGCCCATCTAGCTGTGTTGTTCTTAATAAACAGTTACAGATAGCCAGTGCTAACAGTAGCACAACCCTACCTGATCCTATCTTCACTGGGCTTATATCTGTGTGTCTGTCTTTTCTTCATTCCCAAATTGACCATGGCAATAGTTCTCAGACCCACGTTGCATGAGATACAACAGATTGTAATTAGGTATATGGATGATGGACATAACTCTGCTTCAGAGTTTCATGAACTAGTATTCAAGCAGCGACTTCCTCTCAGCAAAACCAAGTAACAAGTCAGAATGGGAAGTGCCTCCAGCATTGTCAGGTGACAAGAAACACCACAAGAGTTTCATTGCTATACAGGTGACAGCAATCTTACTCAGATGCAGAGAATAACACAAGTGTATTCCTCTGCCCTATAAAAGTGGAGAACGTTCTTGTATGTGTTATGGTAGAAACTATGTGGTTCTTGAAATTACTTTGATCATGAAATCTTATACCATTGCAGTTCTTTTCATGATTGTCTCCCTTACCATGTAGAAACTGTTTTGCACTTCCACTATGTGTACACATGTGTTCATGTTTATACTGCATACTTGAAGCAATATGAAACATCCTTTTCAAAGCCTTCTAAGGGATTCAAGAGTAGTCAAGTGCCATTAGCTGAGTAAAGGAACTATTCAGCACAGAGATACTAAAAATAAACTCAGGACATTGGAATGACCAGGGACAAAGCATCCAGGGGACACTCCCTACTCTTTCTATTCTCTGTATGATTAATGTATCACAAATCTCGCCTGTGTCTATGTGTGCCCATGTGAATGTTTCAGTATGAAATGTATCCAACACTCTTATGTGTTGAAGACTTTGTCCTGAGTAGGTGGTGCTATCTTGGAATGTATTGGATACTTTTAAAATGGAGTCTAGGTAGAGGAAGTGGATCACTTGAGAGAGAGTATGTTTGTGGGAGATAATCTTGTTTTGGGCCCTTTCTGGAAATCTCTTCTTTCCTAGCTATAATGAGGCAAGAAGCTGTGCGGTCCATGCTCCAGTGCCAGGAAACTGGGGGATCACATGGGCTGGAAAGACTCTGAGAAGCTCCCTGAAAATGGGACACAGTTTATTTACTAGAACAGGATGCTGGGAAGGCAATGGCCTGCAGGTACCCACACACATGACCAACACACACTGGCCAAATACATGCTGGTAGAGACACACAAAGGTAGGCATGCAGGCCTATAGATAGACATACAGGCAGGCTGGGAAGGCAATGGCTAAAACTAAAGCTCAGACTAAGTCTCTTGTCTCTGATCTGAAGATCACATTTATACAAAACCCCAATAAAGGTGGCATTCTGCTGGAAACAGTCATATGATAGATTACATCACTGTTTACTTTGGGGTTCTCTGGATATCTGCTGTCAACCATTTTGTGCTGACTGAGAGCCCCTTTCCCGAGATGTCCTACTTTACCCATTTTGTCTCCTATTGGGTCTCTAGCCCATCTAAGCAGAAACTGCTTCTTACAGCCCAGTGTTCCTCAAAGCATCATCTGCCACATGCTTTCACCACTACGGTATTGCCTTTCCTCATTACCATAGCAACAGACCTGAGACAACCCTATGACAAAACCTCTGAAAGAATGAGCCAAGAGAAATCATTCCTCCCGTTGAACTGTTAAACTCTCAGGTGTTTGTCACAATGATGAAAAAGTCTGACACAGCTCCACTCAAAAGTTATATAAAGACATATTCATCTCTTCATTTCCCTCAGTACTGAGGAATGAAAGTCGTTCAGAGTTTTTTAACAGTTGCTCTTCAGTTTCGTGGCAAACAAGCATGCCTATCTTCTAGCCTTCCCTTCTGCTTTGGACCTGTTTTATGAAGTCTGTGAGAAAAAATCAGCCCATGCCACATTTACCAGCCATCAGAATTCTCATTTGCCTTTATTCAATGTGAATTACTAAAAAGATGCACCTACTCAGGTGCACATGTTTTCTTCATTTTGATCAGTTGTGGATTTCTGTAATGGTCTTTGTTCAGTGAAAAAAAGAAACTTTTTGATGAAGGTTGAGTGCTAATCTTCTCTTAGATAAAAAGGATAAGGATTTAGAATGAAGTTGGGAATTATAGCAATTTAAGAAAGTAGCGATAATAGGTTTTCCTCTGAAATTTTTAACTGTACCTGACTTGGGTGGGTTTATGGCTATAGGCATGAACTCCCCCTATTAAGGTGGCCTTAAATCCAGTTATATATTATTGGTTACCTCCATAATATAAGGGAAACTATTGTGCCATTGGAGAGTTCTTGCTGGTCAGGTCATTTTCTGTTGTTAATAGGATTTTTAGCTGGGTAGGATTATGGATTGCTTTTCTCCCTTGGCAGCTTGCCTTGCTCCTTCAGATACTATGATAACTAGTTGCTAGAAAGTAGGCTATGAGATCTTTTCCAGCTGGACTCCTCCAAATCTTTTGTGAAGTACATAGTGTCTTCAGTGATAGGGTCTTAATTTCAGAACTTTGGGAGCAATTCAGTGCAGAAGAAACAACATATAAGTTTGTAGGGGAGTCTTTTGGACTCCCTTGACCAATACAAAGGAATTTTATTCATCTGTGGAGAAATGAAATCATGACATTTGTAGGTAAATTTGTGGAAGTAGAAAATACTATAGTGGGTAATGTAATCCAGACCTAGAAATATAAACACTGCATGTTTTCTCTAATTTGTAGATCCTGGCTCTAAGTCTAAATATTGAATCTAAATCAGTATGTAACCCACAGTACCCACAGAAACCAAGAAAGAAAAGAGGGACTATGGTTGAGTGAGAACTAGAGTAGAGGCTAGTAGAACACAGGTGCTCCAAAAGAGAATTGAAAATATGGGAGAGACATAAATTGGGAATGGGGAGGAAGTCAAAACAGGAGAAAGGAGGTAGAAAAATAACATTATGGCTAATTGAAAAAGCCATAGGGAAACATTATTTTATGCTTACTTTAAATCTGTAATTAATATATATATGTGTGTGTGTGTGTGTGTGTGTGTGTGTGTGTGTGTGTGAAATTCTGCCACTAGATGTAATAGTGTTCTGACAAACACCCTAGAAGCTTTAAATTAAGGACATGTCAAGAGTCCTTGTCTTATTTTGATGTTAAAGGAAAGATTAGAGACTGCCACCTCTGGCACCAATAACACTAGAGTGATGAACTGCTCTTTTTATGAGATTTCTCTTTATTTCTCTTTATTAAATCTAGGAAAAGACATTTTCCCTGATGTTGCTGGCCATTTTTTAAAGAAAAGTTACCTGCATTTATATGGAGAGATTTTTCTAGGTATATATTCTGTTTTCAGATGAATGCAGTCCACTTTATTGAACTAATGTGAAACCCTCTATAAGTATAAACCTTCAACATTAGGATGCCTATGATGTAAATGGCTCCTATTCAGTAACCTTGCATGAGACACCAGGAAAAGGACTCCTCACCAAGTTATGATGACTTGTGCTCATAGCAAAGGCTACTGATCCACATTTCTTACTTTTCTCTGTGTGTGGGTATGGGTGTTCACACACACGTGTGTGTGTGCACACCCATGTGTGTGTATGAGAAGAAAGACAGAGATGGGAGCGAGAGGCCAGAGACACAGAGATACATAATACACACACAGAGTATTGCTTCTCTCCTATAGATAAGGCAGGAAAATAATGCATGTTTTTCTCCCCTCAGTTCTGGAGGAAGAATAAAAAAGCTCTTACTTAACTCATTTTTAATTTATCTCTAGATGTTTTGTATTAAATAAGGTTGTATTTAGACCAAGAGCCAGCCTTTTTGTTAGAATGTATACTTGAAAGAACATCTTCTGGAGTTTACTCTCAAAATGAAGTGGCGTGAGTATATAGCAGACAAATATATCAAATTTCATCACCAACGTAGATATAATGCAATTCTTGTTCCCGTGAAAGTAGAAAGAGTTGTATATACAGCTAGTGTAGAATAACTTTTACAATTTATTTTGTTTAATTTTCTTCTCAAAAATTTACTTTTTGTTTTTTAAAGGTAATGTATGGGTATTGGGAGGAGCATTATCACCCTGTGTGGCATAATTACAATTAAACTACATATAATGTATTACACTCACACACACACACACACACACACACACACACACACACACACACATACACACACACTTTTTATCGATTCTTTGTGAACTTCACATCATGCATTCCATTCCTACTCATCTCATCTTCTCAATTCCTCTCTCTGTGCTTGCAACCCCCCCACAAGAGCAAAACAAAATCTAAAAGTAGAACAAACAAAAAAAAATCAAACCAACCAACCAAAAATCGGCATGGAAGCTATGGTATGGCCCAGTGAGTCACGCAGTATGCCCTTTACTTGTGTTTATTGCCATGAGTCATTGGTCTGGGTTTGAGTCCTCTGGCTTCTGCTATACTGTGGATACTGGGACTCATCTTGGATATCCTGTTGTTGTCCTGTGTCATGGAGATCCCGCAACATTGCATCTTCAGCTCCTGCCCCTTCACATGCTCCAGCAATTTATATATGAGGGAGATGCTGGGTTGAGCTAACCCAGGCTTGGGCTTGGGTGGTAGTTGGGTTGGTCAGTCCACCAGTTTGCCTTCATCTTCACAACCTGAGCAAGCTCACCAGCATCGCCCTGGCTGTCTCAAACACAGAATCATGCAGCAAGGAGCAAGGCCAGTTCTCATGCCATTGGGTCCAGCTCACCCACTGCACACCTCCAGAGCCAGGCAAGGTGCAGTGCCAACTCTCCAGATTGCTGCAGTTAGTAAGGAGCAGGGCTAGCTCTACTGTTCTCATGCCGCCCCCCCCCCAAGGCCAGTTCTCCTGCCTACCACAGGTGGCAAGAGGTAGGGAGGAGATTATATCTCCCTCACTCTTGCCACCACATAGCTTACAAAGAAGGGGGAGGAGGCCACTCTCATGTCTTCAGGACTCCCTCACCTGTACTCCAGCCAACAGGGTTAGCTCTAGTGTTTTTCCCAGGTGACCTGCCCAGGAGGACCTGCCCTCCTGTGTGCTCTAGCTGGTAAAGGGCAGGACCTGCTATCCCACTCTCTTCACTCTTGGACAAGCTTCCCTGCCTTCTGCAGGTGACAAAGGGTGAGGGATGGTGGGCACCTTTCCCTCACCTATTCCACCACATGACAGATGAGGGGGCGCAAAATAGGCTCTCCAGCTCTCACACTCTCCAGGATGGCTCACCCGTGCCACTCTTCCCACTCTCATGACCTCAGGGCCAGCCTCCTTACCTACCTCAGGTAGGGAGGAGCAAGGGACTAAGGAGGCAGATGAGGGGTGGGGCCAGATCTTCCATGTACATTTGTGGGGGCAAACTACCAGTCAACAGGGTTAGCATTATTGTGCTGCCTGGGCAGGAGTGCTGCAGTTGCTGAGGGGCAGGACCAGTTCTCTCTAGTGATGCAGCCAGTGACAGGCAGGGATGACTCTACAGCCCTATCCTCACAGCATTTAGAAGTAATGGGAGCCAGGGACATCAACACTGACCCCAGCTATGGGAGAGCCATGGACTCAGACAAGGCCATAGGCTGTAGTTCAGGTCCACGCAATACCACGGTACTGGGTAGAAGCACAGGCCACCCAGCTTTTTGGCTCTGGTGGCAGCTTGACCCTCAAAAACCAACTGGCTTCAAGTGTTGGCCCAGACTGCAGGCCTTTGCACTCCCGTCTGTGGCAACAGGGGCCATGGATTCTGACATGGCCCCAGGTGGGTTGTAGTCTGAGCCTGGATGTCACCATGGACCCAGGTGGCATCCCAGGCCTCTTAGATAAGGTTGGCCCCTATTGGGGCACATCCCTTGGCACCAAATTGTTCTCAGGTAGTGACCCAAACTCCAGGAATCCAAAGGGCCCTCAGTGGTAACTTGAGCCACATCAGTACCCAAAGCTGTGTCAGGGCCATGGACCAAGACATAGCCTTTAGCAGCAGCCCAGACCCGAACATCACCATGGCCTAGGTCAGCCTATTCCTCACCTCCCTCACCTCTTTCAATCTGCCTGTCTCCCTAGCACAAGAACTAGTCTGCTTCTTTCTCTCTATCATTTTCCCACCCTATACTCACTCACCATAATGGTGACAGACTCCTGATGCCCGAGGCCTAGAGGATGGAGCTGTGGCAGTCCTTCCTGTGTCCAGCTTGGGCCTAGAAGCATTGAGCAGCACATGGCTGATTGTGGCCTCCCAGGCCTGGGGTGGAGGGTAATGCTGTTATTGTACCCTCTTGGGCCTAGAGCTGCTGTGGTTGTTTCTGCTCTTCCTGTGTATGTATTCTAACATATATAAGTAACATTATATAATAATATGTTTTCTTATGGTTTTTTTTCAAACACCATTAGTAGTGTTGGTTTTTATTTTCTCCATCTCCCTTCATATTGCCTTTCTTCCTTCTCGCTTGTTCATGTCTTCTCTATCTTCCCAAATCTTCCTTTTTAGCACCTGTGTCTTACTGTCCCCTCCTTTACAGCTCCTTATATGCACCTCCCACCACTGTCCCTTTCTACTTACTGCCTTGGCTTCTGCAGTTTCTCAAGGTTATATACTCAAATCTAAAGACTCAGTGCTAGAATCTACAAATAAGGGACAGCATGTGATGTTTTTCTTTCTGTGTCTGTATAATATATTTGAATTCTACCCATTTACCTGAAGATGTCATGATTTCATTTTTTTTTTTACTTTCAGTCAAATAAAATTCTGTGTGTGTGTGTGTGTGTGTTAGTTTCATTATGTATTCATCACCAAAAGGAGGCTTAGGTTGTTTCCATTTTCAGCTATTGTGAGTAGAGAGACAATAAATGTGACTGATGATACATTTGTGGAGTAGGTTATCTAGCCCATAGGCATTTACTTAATGGTGATTGGTTTAAATAGGTCACATGATAGATCTACATTTAGCTTATTTTTGGAATTTAATTTCAAAATTTTCCACTCTTCTTTCTAGAGTGGCAGCACCATTTCACAGTGTTACCAGCAGTGAATTAAGGGTTTCCCTTCACCTGTATCTTTTCCGGCATTTGTTGTCAGTTATTTTCTTGATCTTAGCCATTTTGACTGGGGTAAGATGGAATCTAAGTAGTTTTAATTACTAAGGATGTTGAACACTTTTAAAGATCCTTCTTAGCCATCTTATTTGTTTGTTTTGAGAACTCTCTCTTCAGATGCTGTCTTAGGGTTTCTGTTGCTGCGAAGAGACACCATGATCATGGCAACTCTTATGAAGGAAAATATTTAATGGAGTGGCTTTCAGTTCAGAGGTTTAGTCCATTATCATCATGGCAGAACATGGTGGTATGCATGCAGACATGGCACTAGAGAAAGAGCTGACAGTTCTACATCTTGCAGGCACAGGAAGTGAACTATCACACTGGGTATGGCTTAAACCTATATGAGACCTCAAAGCCTCCACAGTGGCATATACTTCCCCTACCAAGACCACACTTGCTCCAACAAAGCCTAATAGTGTCACTCTCTTTGGGGGACATTTGCTTTCAACTTCCCCCATATACATTGCCATTTTTAATTGGGCCATTTATTTTTGATTGCTTATTTATTTTTTAAGTTATCTGTGTGGTCTAGATATTTGTCCTCTACAAAATATTTAGCTGGCAAAGATTTGCAGCCACTCTTTGGGCTTCCTCTTCAATTTCTTTGTGGAACAGAAGCTTGTTAGTTTTATGAAATTCTATTTGTCATCAGTTTTTGGCCTAATTTCTCAAGGGAAGGGACCCCTATTTAGAAAGTCATTTAAATCTTACAGGATGCTGGCTAGGTTTTGTTATAGATGTTTCACTGCTTTATATTACATTCTTGGATCCATTTGGAACTGAGTTTTGTGCAAGATTGTAGATATAGTTTTATTCTCATCCATGGCAATAGTTACTTTGTCCACTACGATTGCCAAGTATTAGATGGTTTAAATTATGTGCACTTATATTTGAGTCTTCTATAGTTGAAAGATTACTTTCAAATTTTAGTATTCTTTTACTGTGGGCTTCTTCAAGTACCTGTGCAAAGTAACAGTGCAGCGTAGTAACAGTATAATGTAATGAAACTTAAGTTCCAGAAGACATATAGGGAGAAGCCAAAGTAATCTGGGTTATAACACAAAGAAAATATATAAACAGACTTACGATGATAGTAGGCCAATTAAGCACAAGTTTATAAAACACATGCATTGATGTTACACGTACATACAATAACCACATTGCTGTATTTGCTGAAATGAATTCTATTATTGTGTATATCAAAGAGAGGAAATAAAATAGCAATATTTCTGTAGAGAAAGTTATGGGACCTGCCAAAGACCTGCCAGATACAGTTGAAATTCAAGGAAATGTGAAACTAGATTCGAAGAAACATAGACAGAAATGCTGCAAAAGAAAAATAATATCAGAGGATAGAGTAGTACAGCAATCTTCCTTAGAACTGTGGGAGATGCCTGTCACAGACTTAAGATGAGGTCATGAACATCAAAGACAGGTCGAGTCAGAAACACACATGTGTCTGGAAGGTTGAGGTTAGGGTTCTGTTCAAATGAGTCACCGGGTCTTTCAGAACATGGATTCAGTAGAAGGAAATGGAACAAAAATCTTGGTTAAAGGTCCAGCTTCGGTGAAAAGACAGAATCTATTCCTTAGTTGGAAGTGCAGGAAGGAATGACTATCATTTGAATGAGGAGATGAATGGAAGCTCAGGGTAACAGTGACTTCCAAAGAAGGCAAAGTCCCAAAGTCTTAGGAACAAAAGACTGACAGGGACGGCTAGGTTTGTAGGTGACTGATAAAGAGACAAGGACAGATGACCTAAGCAACTTGTCTCCAAGGAAGTATAGTTTCCTGGCTGTCAGTGAGCCTCAGAACCTCAGAAGAGGTTATCTGAGAGGCTGAGTTCTGTCTCTGCGCAGAGAAAGGTCACTGACATGTTGCTGTTGTTTAACTATCCGTGGGGATTTGAAGCCCAATTTTCCTGAGATTTAGAGGTAAACATCTTCTCACCTTTCCTGCTCTTAGCAAATAATATGGCACTGGTATGAAGATCACTTTTGCCAGAGGCAGGGCAGTACAAGGGGGGGAAGCAGATTAGAAAGTGCAGTCTCTCTGGTAGGGCACCATTTCACTGTGATGTCATCACTGAACAAACAAAACGAAGGAGCCAAGTGCAAATGGTGGTGTGGGAGGCAAACACAGCATCAATACATATGAGGAACACGGGACTGATCTAATGGATACCTTCACTTCTGAGAACTGTCTGGTTTTCATTAAGCATACTGTGTACATAGACAAAGGGGACCATGAGTTCTTAACACGATCAACAAAAATATCCGCTGACAAAAAAAAAGAGCTTTTCCTAGGAGACCCATGCTTTCTGCCACAAGCTGAGGAAAGTCATTCACAGAATCTGAAAGGCCTGAAAGAGTCAAAACACAATTAGGTTTTCAAAATTATAACCTGTTAAAACCACAATGTATTAGAAAACAGAATGTTAGCACAAAAATTTTCCAAATGTTTAAGTGCCTAGTATTTTACAATAATGGTCAACAAATGAAGAACTGAGAGAATTGTCTAGCCTGTTACATTGCTTTTTTCTTCCTAAGCATATTGGAGCCCAGGGAAATTATTATATTTATGCCTTTGGCTGTTTTATCAGGTGTTGGGTCAAAGCTAAGCAAATGGGAAAGAGACGACATCATTTTCAAAGACAGGAATAAGTCCTACCTGATGTACCATTGAAAAGTGTGCCCTTCTCTTTTTAACATTAATTATGAGTGTGATTTATAACCTGCCATAAGGAATATTATGACTACTGTAACATCAGTGACTTATGATGCATTTCGTGGCAGTCTTTCATTGTTGAGGAATGAATCTAGGGTCTCCAACATGATAGGCAAGCGCTCTACCACCACACACAGATGTCTCATGATACATCTTAAAAATACTATAGGGAAAAAAATTGTGGGAAAGGATGCTTACTTTAAAAAAAAAAAAAACAAAGTCCAGAGATCTCTGACTCATGACTGTAGGCATTCAAAGGCCCCTGAGCATAACAGTCTTCACACCTTAAGTCACAGACTCAAGCAAAGGAAATCTCTGGTGGTGACTCAGCCTTTTCAGCCTGCTCTCAGCAAGAGCTGCCAGACCCTCTCTCCCTCCCACACAATAGGGTGAAGCAAGCACCTGCATCTATAAGTAATGCGTCAGTTGCCAAACACAGACTCACACAGACACAATAACATCACTGACTCCGTGGTTTGTAATTGATTCATCGTTTAAACCATTGCTCATCTAAATAAATACAGCTGATTCATTTCTCAGGGCACAGGCTTGTTGAGAGCCCACATAAACAGCCCCATGCTGCGTTTTTTTTTTGCATCAGGGTACTGTGAGCATAACTTGGGGGATCTATGCCATTCCTTCTCAGGGACAGACCCTTCATGGAGCTGTCTGTCATTCAAGCTGCATCAAGACAAGACATGTGGAACCACACACTGGAATAAACTAGCTTTATGTTATAAGCTTTTTATGAGACATAATTTTTCAGGCACTATATAGTAGCAGAAGTTTACGATTGTCCATGGCCTCTAATGGGCCTGCAGACATATTCTTGGGAATTATTTGCTGGCAACATTTCTCATGCTTGGTGGGAGAGGGTGCCACCATAGGTAAGCTCCACACATTGCTCTGATATTTGGTTGACAGAACCAACATCCAGACTCAAGGATGTATGAAAATAGTGTATGGCATTCCCTTTGTTGCTTGCCTCAGTGACTGCTGTGACAAGAGTCTTCTGTTGTTTGCTCCCAGTGGCCAACCAGAATCTCAACTCCTTCTGACAGACTTGTCTGAAAAAAGGCCTGCAAGTCACCTATCAAACACCAGAGATGATTTACTTCTGCGTGCTGCTGGACTGTGCTAATCCTGACATAGATCACTGCAGACACATTGCCTTAGTCCCTGGCTCAAAGATGGAGAACTCTTTCCCATGGTGTATTAATTTCATCCTCACAACATTAGCACAGAGGCAGATTCAAAGGTGACTCACAGAACTCTATGGAAGTAAAAGCAGAGGCAGAGAAGGTGTCAGAATCTAAACTTAAGGGGACTGGATTCAGATCAGAGCCAAGGCGATGTGAGGGAAAGGAGTTTGCCCTCTGAGTAATACATAGGATGTGAATTGATTTATTATTGTTACAGCAGCCCCAGGGTTGTCGCACAGATAAGTTTGCTTTGGTGTGATTGGGCTATCTATGACCTCTCCGGATAGTTTATTGCACTGCCATGAGGTCAGATGTTAGAGTCTTCAGACTTTCCAGGTGCCAAGGAAGCAGCCAAATGCTGAGTTCTGCTTTCCCGGGACAATTAACATAATCACTCAATAAATCAATGATGGATCAACTCTCAAGTCTCATTCTTGTAGTACTCCTCTTCCTGGAGACATGTCCCAGTCTCCACAGCGCCAAGGAGACGGCTCTACAGGCTTACATTACACACTTCACACCCAGAAGACAGCTCAGTTGTACTCAACCTTCCTAATGCTGTGACCCTTTAATACAGTTCCTCATGAATGACGTGGGGACACCCAGCCATAAGATTAATTTCTTGCCGCATCATAACTATAATTTTGCCACTATTATGAATCATGATATAACTATCTGATATGCACTATATCTGATATGGAACACCCAAAGTGGTGGAGACCCACAGGTCGAGAACCATTGTGACAAATGGCGCTGTTTTGGGAATCAAGTGTGTGGCTTTCACCAGCAGCACAGACATGCATCAGTGTCTACAAATATATTCAGTGTAGCATGAAGAGCCACTTCTCTCAGATTTATAGAGCAGAGACAATTGTCCTTGTTATTCATCTCATGACTATGATGGATAATTCCCATTGTCAGTTTGAGTGAACTAGAAATTGCCTCGGGCATTAGTGAGTCATTGGTATGTGTCTGAAGAGTATTCTGAGAGATGTTTAACTGAGGGAGAAGAGGAAATCTGAGTGTGAAATACAGGACCCACGGGCTGGAGTACCAGTCTGAATAATTAGGAGAATGAAGGCTGGCCTCATGAAGCATGTGGCCACCGTAAGAATTGGGAAAAGAAAGCAGAAGGATGAAGACCCCAGGGCTAGCCCTTGCCACATAGTGAGATTCTTGCCAACCTGGCTGTTGTGAGATACTTTATCACCCTTTCATGTGAAAATCCATACAGGTGCACACATGCCATCTGTGAATGCTTGCTGGTGTATACCTGTAACTCCACTGGTCATCAAGTTGAGGGGAGGGTTGCTGTGAGTTCAAGGCTAACCATGGGTATATAGTGAATTGTGCACCAGCCTGGGCTATAGATTGAAACCCTGTGTAATAAAAAATGTATCAAAATACAACGATGGAGAAGATAATGTAAGAGTTTTGGTGAGGAGGAGGAGGCGGAAAAGAAAAAGCAAAAGAAGAAAAGCACATTTCTCTACTTCCATGTTATACCAGCGACTAAGCAGACACTTCTGCTGTGACCTCACTGTCACAATGCATAGCATTCTTCTGTGTGTTCAGCTAAAAGGGATCTTCCCCTCCCATCTGCTCCTCCCCATTCTCTTTAAAATGATGCTCTCTTTTTCACTAATTGTTGGAGATGTGGATCAAGCATTAAAGAAAGCTCTCTCCATTTGTCAAGTGTTTGGTCACAGCAGCGAAGAAAAGAAAGTAATAAATATGAGAATCCATCATGTTCTTCCTGGCATACAGAGGAAGGCCCACCTGGACGGCATTGTCAGTGCATGCCAAGTCTAGAACAGTTGCCACCCTCTCTCTGTGGACAAGGTGGATACCCCTGTGACATCCTGGCTCTTGGGATCTCCTGAGTGTGAAACAGTGTTGCAGGCCCCTGTGTAGCCCCTATTCCCAGAGAACAATTTAGAAGGGCAGTTGGGATTAAGCCTGTCTCTGCTCCTTTGTGGAGGATGGAAACAAGGATTTTCCTCAGCTGTTCTAGCTCCTAGTCTTCTTTTCTGAGAGATGTAAAAACATCAAGATGGCCTCTCTGTTAGGTTTGTATTGACATAAAATGATATTGTGGTTCTCCTGGGATGTAAAAAATAAGCACTGGGTCAAAAACTGAAGCTAATCCCTGGTCACAGGAGCAACATCTGGCCCACAGGAGCATCAGAGCCTGTAATTATGAGCATTTAAATTGTCTGCTCATAATTATATGCATATGTAGCATTTGTCACAGGCTTCCTGGGGAATGCAAATGGGACCTTTAAAGTGCGCCCTCAGTTCCAAATAGGGAAATAACAAACTTTTGGTTAGTGAATTTGTAAAACTGTAGCTTCAGTGGTAATAATTAATAATCATTAGTGGGGTATAATTCTGTATTTTTCCATTCTGCAACCATGAAATATTGAAGCCTGTACAGTAATGTTTGTTTAGAGTCTTAAGAATACCTACTGGGAATGAACTTTCTTATAGTTGGATATTTATTTCTGTCTCACCTGGTCTCACTGGACTAGTTTCTTTCCTGCCCACCTTGTCCCCAAAGCGAATAATGAAATAACATTTGAACATTTAATATTAAAGTATATTCGTTTAGCCAACCACTCATACCTATTTAGGCTAGCCTTCTCTTATAAATTAACTCATTTCTATTAATCTGTGTATTGCCAGGAGCTTGTGGCTTACCAGTAATGCTGTGGCATGTTGCTCCTTTGGTGACTACATGGCATCTCCCTCACTCAACCTTTCTCCTCTGGGCATCTATGTTTGGATTTCCTGCCTAGCTATAATTTGTCTGTTCATTGATCAAAATAGATTTATTCATCGACCAATAAAAGCAACACATATTTGTAGCATATAGAAGTACCTCCTACATTGTTTCTCCCGAAATTCATACAAATCAGATTGAGGAATGAAATGTCAGTTATTTTTTATATATAACTGAATCAGTTACTCATGTTTCATTACCCCTTCATGAGTTTTTAAGTTTCACTTCTATTGACTTGTAATTTCATTGTGAATTATTTTGTAACCTTTTTAATCCCTCTTTTCTTCTGAAAAGTAAAACATATCGATAAACATTAAAGCTAGAACTTGCAAATTCAATAGAAATCAGTTATGGACGTTTAGACACTGTATACTCCAGTTTTCTAAGTCACCTTATTATGTGCATGGGAAAAAATCTCCATATTTGTTTTTGTGGTTGGAATAGGAATGGCACCTTTAGACCCTTATATTTGAATGCTTAGTCATCAGGGAGTGGTAGTGGCCTAGGGATGCGCTTTGGAGTTTTAAAAGCTCAAGCCAGACCTAGTTTCTGTCTTCTTTTCTTGCTGCCCATTGATCCAGATGTTGTACTCTTAGTACCATGTCTGCCTGCATGACACCATGTTCCCTACCATGATGACAATGGCCTAAACCTCTAAAAATGTAAGCAAGTCCCAATTAAATATTTTCCTTTATAAGAGTGGCTGTGGTCATGGTGTTTGCACAGCAACAAAAGCTCTAACTAAGGCATTTGGTAAGAGATGAAGAGTTCAAATGAAGCTTAATTAAATTCTTATTTTAATGTCATTTTATTCCTGACATGACATTATTAACCACCTTTCATTCTTTCATTTTCTTTTATGTATATATTGTCTTTACTTTCTCTTGTTACATAGATTACAAAGCAATTTTGTTAGGCATATTTTAAATTATAGACATATGAATGCATACATATCCTATTCTATCATACATCGTATTTTGATAAGTGAACATAATCTACATATTCACACATGATGCAAAGTATTGTTTACACAACTGGATAGCAAGGGAAATATACCCATGAAACAGCAGGAGAGTTCCTTTTTTCTTTTTTCTTTTTCCAGACAGGGTTTCTTTGTATTGCTTTGGAGTCTGTCCTGAAACTCTGTAGACCAGGCTGGCCTCAAACTCACAAACTTAGAGATCTGCCTTTATCTGCCTCCTGAGTGTTGGGATTAAAAGGGTGCACCACCAAATCCCAACATGAGTTCCATTTTTAATTAAACTTTAAAAACTTCCCCTCTGTGGTTGTGAAAAGCAAAGGGGTCAATACCAGGCTGCAGAAACCCACAGACACTGCTGACCTGAACAAGGGGGAGCTCATGTACCCCAGACTGACAGCTGGGAAACCAGCATAGAATCAACCCAGACTCCCTGAATGTGGGTTGTCACTTAGGAGGACTGGGCAGTTTATGGGGACTCTAGTAATGGATCAGTATTTATCCCTAGTGTTTGAATGGAATTTGGGAGCGTATCCCACATAGAGGGATATTCTCTCAGCCTAGAAACATGGGGGAGGGCCTAGGCCCTGCTTTAAATGATATGACAGACTTTGAAGATCCCCCATGGAAGGCTTCACCCTCCCTGAGGAGCAGAAAGGGAATGAGATGGGGATTGGTGGGGGGGAACAGGGGAAGAGGGGAAGGTGAGGGAACTGGGAATGACATGTAAAACAAGCTTGTTTCTAATTTAAATTAAAAAAGAAGAAAAGAAAACATATGGATTAGGGTGGGTGGGCTGGTGGGAAGAATTTTTGAGTAGCCAGGGGAAAGGAAATCATAATCAGATTATATTATGCAAAAAAGCCTAATTTCAATAAAAATACGTTTCCCCCCCAAAAAGCTTTCCCTCTCTCCACACTCTGTTTTCTTTCTTCCTTCCTTTCTTCCTTCCTTTCTTTCTTCCTTTCTTTCTTTGTAGGTGGAATTTGAAGAAAACCCATGAGGAACTAAGGAACTAGTGCTCTTAAGGGAGTGCAAAAGGACAGACAGAAAGGCTAATGGAATACTCATGAGAGTGACATTAAAGCAGAATGGGGCATTATATTTGAAGGTGAAAGAAGCCTAGGGAGAGGGAGGAATGAATCAGGGCAGTAGATAAAGGGGATGAGTAGGAACAAAATATAATGATGTAAGCATGTGAAAATGCCAACAGGAAGACCATTACTTTGTAAGCTAACTTTAACATTTTAACATATATTTTGAAAACCAAAAGTCTGTCTGACCTAGTTGGTAATTTCTAGGCCAGGTGGGACTCTGTCTCAAAATGTATGGTGTATGGCATCAACACTAAAAAAGATCGACCTCTGGCCTCTGGACCTGAACACATGCGCGCGCGCACACACACATACCTGCACACATATACAGAGGAATATACAGACACATAAGTGTGAGAAACTGAAAGTATGACTCTCCAAACATTTAAATGTTTCTTTGAAATATGGTCTACATTAATAGTAGTGTCTACAGACACTACTATTTTTGTCATCTTTATTTATAACCCATATCACCAAAGTGAGTATTTTTACTACATAATCTTTGGAAATTTAAGAATTTCTGAATATTTCTTTTGCTTAAAATGAGAGAGTAAATGTCTTTATTATAATTAATACACAGTTTAGAATTATACAGTGAGGTTGAGAAATATGTAAAACATGACACGGCAAAAAATTCCCACTTCAGAATATGCAAAAGGCATTTAGGAAATAGCCGGAGCATTTAAATCTTTCAGTCTCTGCAGTACAAAATTTCAACTTTGACAGAAGAGATGTACTCTTTCTACCAGAAAAGAGGAATATTCTTCACTGGGGAGTCGCAGCTGAGAGAATTCTGTACACACAGACCCTGTTCAAATGAATCTTATCTTCCTTCGTCCAGCCCACATACTTGTTACTTTTCCAGAATTGCCTCTCTTTGTTCAAATATAAAAATATTTAGGGTTTTTTGGTCACTTCCTTGAGTCTTTGTTTCATTATGAAACTTGATAATGATTTTGGCATTGGAGTTGTAAGACAATTGAGGGAGAATTTAGGTCTTTGTTAACATTTTATTTTCCTTAGTAGTACCCACTTTGTTAGCAAAATTTTAGAATAGAATGCTAATATTAAAAAATTTAAATTAGGAATTTCAATTAACTTTATATTATATCCAAAAACAGCTATGTATTCTATGCCCACTAGCAGAATCCACTGGCAAGAATCAAAGGCTAATTAGGCACTCCCTGAACAGGTGTTGGATTATTTTAGGCCATAGAAAACAAGGGAAGTAGCTGAGTAACTGGTGACTCAGCTGCTTGCATCTCTTCCCCCGAGTAGCCAGTGTCTCTCAAGTCCTATGGTTGGAGCAGGGGTGGGAAGGTGAGGGAATGGATCAAAACTAGGCTTGCCAACAAAATATTTCACTGATTCAAACAAGAAAAGAAGGAACACACATACATACTCTTTCCTTCTGTCTCTCTGTCTGTCTGTGTTGGCTTTGTGTGAGTGTGTGTGTGTGTGTGTGTGTGTGTGTGTGTGTGTGTGTGTGTGTGTGTGTTTGTTATAGTGATCACAGATACCAAAAAGCTTGTTATAGATGCTTATAAATATTCTTGCAAACTGGTTTTACCTCTTGTCATTAGAGAGCCTAACCTTGTTGCCATAGCAACCAGAATATCAGCATAAAAGATCTGTCTTACATTAGCTTTCCACTAAAATTAAGAAGTACAAATTCATCCTCAGAATCAGTATAATGAATAAATATCATAACAGAAGAGATCACATTATCATTTCCCAAAACATTACCATTGAAATAAAATAAGAGTTGTAAACAATGGGATTAAATAAAAGAAAAGGATGGTTAATTACCCTTTCAGTCACTTCAAAACTAGTCTCAGTCAATCTCTGCTTAAGATCATGGTAGAATCTGAAGTAAGTGCTTTGAGTGCTGAAGGGAATCTCAAAATCAATATATCTTAAAACTCACCCTAACCCTTGCACAAACTTGCAAGGAACGAAATCTCACAAGGTTAATACATTCTTTCTATTGCATGTGAAATTTATCCTGTGGGTCAGAAATTTCCATCACAAATCAGTGATTCACATATGCCTAATGATGCCAAAGCTAAATGAATGAATACCATAGAAGCATAGAAACTTACAAGTTGAGCATTGAGATAGTTATGTGCTCTGTGTAATATGTAAGGAGACTTCTTGTACTCTGATATTTTTGTTGATAATGGTCCATTTGCTTGTAGGAATGCTGAAGAGTATAATGATGCTATATTTATGGATATTTTGTAGCTAAGGAACAATAAAGAGAAAGAAACCTTAGTATTAGTCCTCTGATACAGTATTTGGTTAATTAACTGCTAAAGACTTGCCTTAGCATTACTGGTACATTGTTAGATTATTAATGAAAATGGTAGTATGATTACAGTGATTTCAGAAAGGTAAACAGACTCCTAATTATATGACAAAGTGGAGTAAATTCACTTCCTTTCTCCTTTTTTTAAATACCAGAAGAATAATTAAAAAATCAATCATTGAAGGATTCTTAGTGTAAGGATGAAGTTGTTATTTCAAGGAAGTTAAGACAATACCACTGTGAGTGCCTCAGAATTTCTTTTTATCTGATGGATAAATAGATATTCATTCCTGCTTAGGTTCCAGAAATCCCTGGAACCAGACAGTTCCAATAGGCATAGAAGGAAAATAATAAGCATGGAAAGCTTAGTCTTTGTGGCAAAAGGAAGTGGACAAACAGGATACACAGCAAAGACAGTGTGGAGATGTACTTTGTCCAAATTTGTAGGAATGGGGACAGGATTTAACAACACAACAGATACTTCAGGGATCAGACAGTAATCCTCCCTACAATCTATGCCCAGAACGATTGTGGATCATTAAGTCATGGCATCAGTTACCAACCCCTTTGTTTTATGAACTTGTATCCCATGGCATTGACTGGACAGGAGGTACCTTCTGAGATCAGTGGGAAACTGACAGAACACAGTGAAGGAGGTAACATTGGCCAAAGCTCTGAACACTGAATTACCATTAAAGATCGAGGTCCCAAACATCAGCTAAGATCTTCAAGCTAGACCCAAATAGAGTGACTATTGAAACTGAATGTTAGTGTAGGTTAAAGAACCCTCTAACCTGATGTTCAATATCCAGGCTTTACGTAAAAATAACTCTTGAAGATAAGTATGGTACTACTTATCTTGGCATTTTCACATAGGTTCTGAGATTGGCGCTCAGATTCTCATATTTGCAAGGCAAACACTTTATTAACTGAAACAAAACAACAGCAACAAAAAGATGCTTTTGACATCCTTTCCTTGAGGAAAATGGGGAAGGAACCCAAGACACACACTGCTTCCTTTATAATTTATGAAGATGGTAGAAGTAGTACTCCTGGGTGTATTACCTGAAATTACAGAATGGCCTAATAAATTTGAGTTGCAAACACACAAAAGGCATTACATAAGATATGCCCACATTAAAATGTGTTATTACCTATACCCAAGGCACATGGAATATCTTGGATGAGGGAACAGATGCTTAGAAGAGTCAGGGTACTAAGAATACTAAGACAGGGTACTATGAGTACTGCTGTGAAATACTGTCTTCTGGACATGACAGGGAAGTTGCTTCCATGAACTCCCAATTATTTGGTTACCTGCAGGTGAATATACCAGTAAATATTCCAGTACGAATGCAGGAAGGGCACACAAGGGCCCACCGTTCTTTGAAGAACTATAGGTTGTCCATGACTGCTGAGGGTCGCAAGAGTCAGTTTTCTTCAGAGATATTCACCCCCATAGATTGCCCATACCCAAGTGGCAATACCTATACTCAAATACATATGGGCAGCACTAATTGGACCCAGAAGGGGACACATACACACACACACACACACACACACACACACACACACACACACACACACACACACACACACACACTGAATGTGTATGTACATATATATTCGTTTGTGTAAAACAATAATAATTATAGAGGAGGAGGACAGAAATTTGAAAGCAGACTATGGAGGACATGGAATGAGTTGAGAGGGAAGAGAATAGTTAGAATGAAAATACATTGTATTCCTATATGAAATTATCAATAAAACAAACTCAAAATTTTGTATTGCACATCTGAAATTCAATTCTAGTTAGATATCCTATATTTTTCTCTCATTGGAATAATTCATAGATGTGCATTTTAATCAGAAAGGTATCTAGGAAGATGTGTGTGGGTTTGGCTCTTAGCTCTGCCACTTAGTAGCTGTATTATGCCCAGTGCATCCTCACTGCTTATTTTCTTTTGTTTTTTTTGTTTCACTTACAGGTTTTTTTTTAACATTTCATAAAGAATCTTTTAAATTTAACAGGCACTTTCACTGTCCTCTCTAAGAAAGTCACAATCAGTCTGTTGACTGATTCGACAGGCTAACACACTTTTATTATTCTCTTTCGTCTATTCAATAAGCCAAAAAAATTCATTATTCTCTTTCATCCATTCTTTCATACCTGAAAGACTGGAGATTTCATGAAGCCTCTGTAAATGACTAAGAAATGAGGTCTTGAGTTCAGAATACAATGGTGGATCTTTCAGTAGAAATATTGTTTATAATGAGAAACTAGTATGTATGTGAACCAGGTATGCACTTGTTTCATCATCTGTTAATGTCTCCATGCTGTGCTCAAATCTTTTCACAGGATTATTATATTCCTTTCATAGCTAATAAGTGAAAGCATCTTGCAAACAGAAATGCCTTTTGAAGGAGTTGAATATGTAATAGAGGACCTAGACTAAAATGAAATATTATAAATACAATATAAAACTTAAATAGATCTAAATATGTTAGTATAGAAAGCCAAACCAATCAAATAAATCAGATTATATCACAGAGGCAAAATTATAACATATTTTCTCAGATAACTTAGTTTGTGCCATAAGAGTAGCCAGCACACGAATGAACAAACACACACACACACACACACACACACACACACACACACACACACACACACACACACTCTCACACATCCAAGGATAAAAGACCATGTATTTGAAAGAGGACAAAACGGTATGGGGGAGATTTTGAGAGAAGAAAGGGATGGGAGAAATGATGTCATTATATTATAATTACAGAAATAAAATATTTTTAAAGTACATTTTACAATGGTCAAAGCAGCTATTTCTCAAAAAAAATCACCTATAGCAAAAAATATAGGTCAAATAAATATTTTAATATTAATAGAATTATATAGAGATAGTAATTAATTCAACTTTTTTTGGTTTTTCGAGACAGGGTTTAATTCAACTTAATAAAATGCACTGGAATGTAAAATATAGAATTTGAGAATTTTTAAATAACAAATTATATGGACTGAAAGTAAAAATATATTCTAGAAAAAAGGTCTTGTACTAATAAAAATAGAGTGGCAGGGGCTGGAGTGGTAGCTCAGAAGAGTGCATATTGCTCTTACAGAGGACCTAAGTTTTGTTCTCAGCACCCACCCTCGGCCATTTACAGCCTCCTATGACTGCAGCTTCTGGAGATATGATGCTCTCTTCTGGGATCCAGAGGTACCTTTGCTCAGAAGTACTAACACTCCATCTCCTACCTATGTACAATGTTTTTTGGTTTTGTGTGTGTGTGTGTGTGTGTGTGTGTGTGTGTGTGTGTGTGTGTGTTGTCTTTAAAAGAAGATAGAGGCAACTTGTTCTCCCACAAAAATGTGGAATATGACAAGATATTTCCAGTACACCATGCAAAAGAATTTGAGGCAGAAGTAACCATCGTATTAAAAAAAAAAATTCTCATTGTTTTCCAAAATTGATGCAGAGTGTCAGACCACACATTTTTAACAAATTGCAAAGTCAAGAATAATCATGGAAGAGCATAAAAGGAATAGAGAGATGCAATGTTATTCAAGACCCTCAGAAACACAAGTTTGTCAGTTAACGTGCCTAGAAAAAAATAGAAAACACACAGTTAGTAAGAGAGGATTTAAATGGAGGGACTTGCTCAAACAGGGTAGGGATGCCTAAATAGACAAAGAAAAGACTACACCTTGTGAGACAAGGAAAGATGAAATTCTTTACCCCCCCCCAAATCAGGGAAAACTAGAAGACTGGTTTATTAAGGACTCACAAGGGGAAACTTTGCACCTCAGACATAATGCTTAGTACTCTAAGGAAAGGAGACTTCCTGCTGGTTCATTCTGGAGAGGCTCAGAGCAGGTAAATGAAAGTCAAACTCTTTTGTTCCTGTGGAGTGTGAAGCTTCAGGTTTATTGGTGAGGCTCTGAAGTTCAGGGGATTACTCTGAGTTCCACAGTGTAGATCCAGATTTTTGAGAAAGGGTGATCTTAGTGGGCTACTGCCTTGGAGCTTCCTGAAGGGAAAAGACCTTGACATCTGAGGGAGATGTCTTATCTATGTCCTGCTTTATTTCCTTATTTCCTCCCCCATCATTCCTTCCCCTACACTCCTTCCTTGCTTCCCTTTCTCAGTGTTCTTTGTTCCCATTCTTCTTACAGATGATTTATACACATATATAGCATCATTAATAATGAGAGACTTTATAAATCAGAAGTGGACATTTGATTATCTCTATGTATGTCATGTCAGCTACTTAATATCATAAGCTAATCTTTTTTTTCACCATCACCATTTTAAAACATCAAGAAATAAGTGGGTAGTTTTAAATTTGTTATTTGAAATATTTAATAGATGGATAATATAATTGTTAACATAATTGTTTTAATCATTCTGTTGTGAACTATACAATAACGAAGTACAAATTTGGAAGTTATATTCTATTAACCTTTATACCAAGTAGAGGATTTATTTGTATCTGAAAAAAATTCTCTCAAGATTTTCACAAGATGAACCCCCAAAGCACCAAGCCCACTGGCACAAAATAATTTTTGTAGTGAAGTTTTTAATCATTAGCCACCAAACAAATGAGAAGTTATGCCCCTGAATCATTCATTATGTATGGCATGTTTGGAAAATTGAGGCTGCATTTACTTAGTATTTCTTAAAAATAGTCAGAAAACTTCATTATAATATAAGAGCCACGTATAATAATCTTGTATACTAATTTTAGCTATTCCGTTACCTTTCCATCTCTAGATGCAGTTTATGATTGATTTGTCTACTCATGGGATGTTTGATATTCTGTTGGTTTAATACTGAGCATGTAGAGAAACTTCTATAGTTCTCTAAAGTTCTAAAGATTTTCTTTTCAAGATTTAGTGATCAAATCTTGAAAAAAGAACTTTGAGGATAAATTTTCCGAAGAAAATATGGAGTTTCTGAACTGTCACATAGATCTGATTGGATTTAAAAGGCTAAGGACATTATCTCTCTTAGTAAAAATGATTGCAAGTAGTTTATGGTGTGATGTGGTGAAATAATGCTGGCTGTGGGGAGATATGACGTAAATCCCAGAATTCTAGCAATTTTGTGGCCACTCGGGTCTGCATAATAAGTTCTAGGGTAGCCAGGCCTACTTAATGAGACTCTGTCTCAAACTCAAAAAAAGAAATCAATAAATACATTTCAATTGAAAACTAATCAGCCAACCATGTATAAAGAGCAAGGAGATAGGAGTCTCTGTGTATGTCTTTCAATTTTTGGAAATCTAATCTAATTCAGTAAGTCTTGAAAGGCAAGGATGTGATCAGAGATTTGGATTCCCAGAACAAGTGCCACAAAAAGAATATGAAAGCTTCTGTGTTGTGTCTTTAAGGAGATTTTTATCTTGTGTAGTGACAGTGTCCAGACTGCTGAAAATCAAATAGAGACCATCTTCCTTTGACTGGCTGACCTACAGTGCATGCTGAATTCCCAGACTCTCGGGGGAATTGGCTGGGGGAAAATAGCATCTTGTACCTTGAAATGAGAATGTGTGAAAAGATCCCAAATAAGCTGGGGACATAAGCCACTAATATTTGGTGAGTTTTCTCCATACTGAATATTAGTGGCCTCTCCTGCCCTATCTGAGAGGACCAATTATACATTACCTAATAAACTAGTAGTGGCTATTCCTGGGGTTTGTATCATATAAGATTATACCAACCATCTATAGGGTTCATCTCAGTATTACCACTGTGCCTCTAGATTTATACCTAGACCCAAGGTCTATGGGTCTCTATAAGTGAAATAAAATTGTGGCCTCTTCACTATTAAATAATAGATTTTAGTTTTAAAGTATTATATGTAGAAATGTTAGGAATATGTGGGTAGATGGATGTTGAAGATGAAGGATTAGGGTAGATGGGAGACAAATTTGGGTAAGGCTGAAATTGTTGTTATAGTCTTAGTAAACAGAAATGATGTATTTTAATCCTATGGCCTAGGGATTTAGGAAGTGCCCTGGAAGTTGATTTTGTTGGCTAAAACACAGATATCCAAAGTGGTTCATAGTAGGTGAATTCTGATCAGACTTGTCTTGATATAATGTAGAAAAATTGATTAAATATTCTAGGTGAATTTAAATGGTAGAATGGATTTGCTACTTAAGAACTGCTCACTCATATGGAGAAGTCCATAAGCTATACCTGTTATCACTTACTCTGAGAAATAAATTGGTGAGAGTAACCTCAGGCCAGTATCTTTAGAGAGCTGTGTCGCCGTGTTACCAGAAATTAGAATCCGAGGCCTGTAGCATACTTCTTTGGAAGTTTTGAAAAATGGGAGATAAGATTTAGTAAAGAAAAATGAAGTTTATGTATAGTGTGGGGCAGAACTTAGGTAAAGAATATCTCTCAGCATCTCACCACATTTCCTGTATCAGTGTTACAACTGATAGAAAAGATGAAACAAAAGCTAGGAAATGTGAATATGTACATTTAGCTGTGGAATGAGTTATCAGTCCTTTCCTTAGGATGAATAGTTTACAGGGTACCAAGGCTTCTTACTACATCTATTCTCAGCATGGAAGTTCTTGAAGGAAATTAAAATTTTTAGAGTCTATTATTTCAAGGTCTCTGCAATACTATAATAATTATTCTTCAGCTCTAGCCAGATCTTAAAGTAGGCACTGAAGTAAATCAATTTAAATCCATAATGCAATGGAAATAATAGGATCCAGGAGAGTAGCAGGGGCCAAGAGTTAGTACTCAACCACAAAAAGTAATTGTAGGCATGGTTACTGTTATAAACAGCAGTATTGAATAAGCACTCAGGATAAATAATATGACTTACACAGACCTTTGGCATTTGCTACACTACCATGCTGTTCTTAGAGGTAAAATAGGTAGACTATAAAATTATTATGTGATCTACATAAACAGAAAGGTTATATTTCCAGTAAATAAAAATATAATTTGATTTATGACTATGGAGAATAATGGTCCATCAATCAAATTTCTATAGTAAAAAGAGTTTACATATTTAGAACTCCTTGAGTAAAATGGAGGCAAAACCTTAGTGGACTACCACAACTGTATGCTTTTATCTTTCCCCCAGGCTTTTGGGTATCTATGGCCTTGCCTCAGACTAGCCAGACTTTGTGAAAACAGTAAAATAATAACATTTGGGCAAAATAGACAATGAATCTTACATGACAAAAATTCCATAAGACTCAGGAGTGTTACTATGGTCCACTGTACGCGCCTACCCCTCCCAGCAAGGAAGATACGACTCCAGGAGGAAGATCTTCTTCATGCAGTTTTAATCAGGATCCTTGAAACATGTTCTTCTGACCCGCGGGACCCTGGGGGACCCTTGCACAGGCTTAAATACCCTTGTGCTAACCAACCCCAGTGAGCTATGTGGACCCTGCAGATAGACTATTCTAAGGCGGAAGCAGACAGGCTGAACAGACTTAACCAAATAAGGGCTTGTTTACGCCAGAGAGCGCTGACCCTTAGGGAGGTGGAAGGCGGAAGCCAGCGCCATCTTTAAGACGCGGCACTTTGCAGCTCTCTACAGTTCCCCCTTTTTGTTTTAATAACACAACAGGCAAGGGTAGTGGTCTGGTCTCCAGTAAAGTAATGAACATTGTAATGACCCTGAATCCTGGTAGTCAGCCAAGTCAGTGCCACACCTGTCCGGTATCTTTTTCCTGGAGGTGGAGCCTCGGACACCAACCCACATGCAACCAGATTTGCCCTTCTCGGAGTTGCTCACTTCCAGAGCTAACTCAGAGTACAGTGCTAAGCCATACAACCTGAGCGTGAAGGATCAATACTTGTTCATGACTGCGAGCCATGTTTGGGGAGACTGTCATGCCCCAATGGCTGTAAATGCCTAATGCCTGGACAACCATAGCTGCATAATGCTTCTGAGCAAACCTCATCTTGCAAAGGCACCACAGGCCCACAAAGGAGATAAGCAACAAGAGGACAGCCATGGCTCCCATTCCCGCCCACTCTTTCAGATGATCCATGGCAACGGGAACCACAATGACAATCCGGCAGCCAGTCCTACATCCAAACATGTCAAATTTACTGCAACGATGGCCACTTGAAACTGTACCATTAAGTCATCAAAGACAGCAGACCAATTTCCTAAAAGAAAGCTAGACAACTGTCGTGACAAATTAGCAGCATGTGTAAAGGTCTCATACTGAACGCTGGTAACACACAAGCCTGGATATTTCATTTCATATCCCAACTGGGCTAGCTGCCACAAGGTATCTATTTGCTCCTGCACCAGATCAATTCTTAGGTTTAACATCATTAAACCTTCTTTTAGTTGAGCACCAATTGTGGATTGAGCATCCAAGGCAGTAGCCACACTCTTGGACAACTCATTCAGCTTAGAGACTGTCTGCACCAATGTGCTCATAGCCACAGTAGCCTTGACTAAACCCACAACTGAAAGAGATAGCTGCAACTATGACTGCTGTAATGCCAAAATCTCTCTCTGCAACCTTTACCAAACAGGCCACAAAATCTGAAAATGGTTCCATGGGGCCTTGCAGTATCTTAGTGAGATTACCACTCACCTCTCCCTTATTGGGTAATGACTTCCATGCTTTTATGGCAATCTGATTTACTTGTTCAAGACTTAAGTCATTTCGTAAGGCTTTCCAGACCTCAGAGCAAAAGGAACGCCCTGTACCTCTGCCCCGCCCTTCCTCACTGTGATCAGAAGGCAGGAGAAGGCGCCAAAGGCATTGTTCTAGGAGGGTCCCTCCCCTCCCCACATCGCCATTTCTCCTCTCCCTTCCCCCTTTGTTCCTTAAGGTATTGTTTCTGAACCTTTTTTATGAGGGCTTGCAATTCTTCCTCAGAATCTGTTTCATCCATACCTGACTGTCCTGTGCTCTCAACCTCTTCTGATCTTTTTTCTTGTAACATTTCTAGCGCAGCTTTTCATTTTTCCATTGCCTCTTTACAGTACCTCTGGTCTTTGATACAACTACGTACTAACTTCCAAACAGGTCGGACTCTGGACTTTAGCGTCCTTTGTTCAACTTGTCCCAGCATGCTACTGTGAGGTCTCCCAAAACTGCGAACCAAGGTGCAATGGCATCACATTCGCTCAGGAATCTTTCTAGTGTGCTTTTGTTTATTTTAAGTTTCTTTGACAAAAGTAGCTCCTGAAGAGCCAGAAAAATTGGATGAGACTGAGAAGTCTCCATTCTGAAAATTTTACTATCGGTTCATTAGAACCTCTTGCTCAATGCTGAGACTTTATTGCTGCTTATTTCTGCGGTCTTTAACTTAGTCCCAACTTACCTGGGACTTTATTGCTCCTTGCCAGAGACCTTATTGCCTCTTTACTGAGGGCCTTAATTTAGTCCCAACTTACCTTGGGAACTTGCCAGTGCTGCCCTGACTGCAAGAAGTTCTGATCTGAAAATTCCCCATACGAGCCGCCATTTGTACGCGCATACCCCTGCCAGCAAGGACAATGCAACTCCGGGAAGATCTTCTTCATGCAGTTTTAATCAGGATCCTTGAAACATGTTCTTCTGACCCGTGGGACCCTGGGGGACCCTTGCACAGGCTTAAATACGCTTGTGCTAACCAACCCCAGTGAGCTACCTGGACCCTGCAGATAGGCTACTCTAACGCAGAAGCAGACAGGCTGAACAGACTTAACCAAATAAGGGCTTATTTACGCCAGAGAGCGCTCACCCTTGCGGAGGTGGAAGGCAGAAGCCAGCACCATCTTTAAGGTGCGGCACATCGCAGCACTCTACAGTCCATCAATCAGCATAGGGGATTATAAAGATAATATGTTCAGGTGGAATTTTACTCAGGTTCCTCAAATCCATCTTGAGGCAGTTTCCTTATTCCAGGATATGCAATTGTAATAGAACTAGCTAAAAGTGGACATATTGTCCACACTGATTGTTTGATCTGTAAAATGAAGACCATTTTGGTGCCAAAGACTAAGTTAAAGCCATTAGAACTGTGTCTGCCTAAGAACATAGTAAATTTGAAAACAATATTGTATAACTAGAGATATTTTAGGAATTAGTGTCAGTATCAAAGACTTGGAGATATAAGGGCAGGGATTTCTACTATATTGACACCCATTTCCTAATTTGGCATTTCAAGAAGACAGATGGGTCTGTAAGAATGACATAGAACAATATGTATGTATGTATGTATGTATGTATGTATATATATATATATATGTATATATATATAATTTGAAATTTAAATTTGAAACAAGCTTGTTTTACAGATCAATCCCAGTTCCCTCTCTCTCTCATCCTCCTCTATTTCCTTCACCAACCCCCATCACATCTACTTTCTGCTCCCCAGGGCATGTGAGGCCTTCTGTGGGGGATCTTCAAAGTCTGTCATATTATTTGTAGCAGGGCCCAGGCCCTCTCCCATGTGTCTAGGCTGAAGGAGTATTGACAGGGAGCAATCTTAAAATTAAGGATGTGGTGAATGTAATATAAGCTGTTGTAGAGATCTGGCTTCCATGCTTGAGTAAATGATCACATCTCTTATTAACTAGTATATAGTTCTTGGTGTATTAAGTGTCTATTTTTGCTGCCTATTAGTAAACATCTTCAGAAACTGCATCCATCTCATACTATATCTTCATTGTCCAACATTAATGAGATATGTCAGCCTTGTGCCTAATTTAATTCACAGGAATCTTGAATAGCTTTATGTTCTTCATGCTATCATACAGGTCCACTATCTGTAATATCATGATCATTGTACCTGGTGCTCAAAGCAATAGCAAATATTATGAATTTACAGTCAATATTTAACATAAGAAGGCCAGAAATACACATAACAAAAATTAAGTGACCATTTACCTCAGTGAAGTTTCTAAGATCCTTAATGGTAAGATAGCAATGGGCTTTAAGTGTGTGTGTGTGTGTGTGTGTGTGTGTGTGTGTGTGTGTGTGTCCCTCTCCAAAAAATGGGGAACACCAAAGAAGAGGAAGAGAGAGAATGTAAGAACTGGGAGATGGGGATGAGTGCTGTGAAACACTATCTTAGGGATATGACATCGCTATTACCCTCATGAATTCACAGCACTCTTAACTACTTACAAAAGACCTACTCAGATGGAGACCTCCACTATTCCATCTTGGATGAGGGAGAGATTCAAAAGGCCCCATCCCTCCCCAAATTGCTATTAGTAGTTAACTGGTTTTGATGGGAGAGGGGAAGTTATTTTCCTAACTATTGCAGCCACTATTTAGTTGTCTCTGCTCCGATAAATGGCCCCTGTGGTGGTTTAAAATAAAATGGCTCCCAAAGGGAGTGGCACTATTAGGAGGTGTGGTCTTGTTGGAGGAAGTGTGTCACTGTGGGGGCTGGGTTTGAAGGGTTGTATATGTTTAAGCCTCACCCAATGACATAGACCACTTCTTTTTACCTATAAGTAGAGTATTAGGCTACTTCTCCTGCACCACATCTACCTGCATACTGCTTTTCTTCCTGCCATGACAATAATGGACTAAACTCGGAACTGTAAGCAAACTACCACAATTAAATGTTTTCCTTTATGAGAGTTTCTGTGGTCATGGTGTCTCTTCACAGCAACAGAAACTCTAAAACAACTCTCAACCCACATTAACCTCAGTATGTTGAAACACACACACAATCAACACAAATCAAGGGAACAAATCAACAAACCTTGAAAATATGAAGGATACTTGTTGAGATGAAGAAGGAGTTCAGTGGGGGCACAGGAGCATGAGAGATCATGGGGGTAAAATGACTAAAATATAGTATATAACTGTATGGAAATAATAATAATAAAAACACCAATAAAATACAATAAAACAATAAATAATAATAAATAATTACATTGATAATAATAGTAATAATCCAATCAAACAAGCAAAACAACAAAAGAGGGAGCTCCACACCCATTAGAGATACTGTTTGTCTAGAGAAGCATATTTTTTGCCTCTCTCTGAGGATATATGTAGGATACATGCAAGTATAGGGCAGGCAGCATTTTCAAAAAGAAAAAAAGAAGATGAAATATCAACAGATGCACATGTAGAGCATTCAGTATTTTGTGTCTGTTTCTGTGACACTTTTGTCTCAGATATCTATGCATGCCTACATGCATGGTTACATGTGCTTATGCATAATGATTCATAAAAAGATGCACAGGCAACCCCTTGTCCATTGGTGTCAGTTTTTCCCATACTTGTAGCTTGCTTTGAACACACACTTGATGGTAGGTATCTGTCGTATCCTTTGCAGGACTTGCTATACAGGAATGGTGCTGACTTAGGGCTTCACTCAGTGGCTGCTTATGATTACATGGCTGTGAGTCAGGGCCATTTTTGTTATGGTCTACAACTAAAATTTTCTGTGATGGAAGTTAAAAGACCCTTTTCCTGGTTTTAGTAGAAAAGGACTATAATAGCTAGAGGAAGACCTATTAGTAATAAAGAATAGAACCAGGATGCAAAATAAATAAATAAATACATACATACATACATATATACATAAATAAATAAAGTGACAGCTGTCACATCTCTCTATTCCTGGAGGCAAAAGCAAAAGGGAGCTCCTACCCAAGGTTCAGCAATACCCCTGCCTTCTCTTCTATCCTTATTCCCATATTACCCTAACTCCATTTCCTGACTGAGTTCTGGGATTAAACATGTATACTTCCATACTTGGTTTTATGTGTTGCTACTGGGAATTGAATCCAGAGCCTAATGCATATTATACATGCATGCTACCAAGTGATGATATCCTCAGCCCTCCTATACAAATTTCATTTTGCTTTCCATAAAGATTCAGAATCTAACTATATATCACCATGTCTTCATTAAAGTGGTGACTGTAATCTGTGGCAGCTGTGCCATTAGGGCTAATTAGAATCTGAAGACTCTAATAGGAACATCTTGTGGCCCTTACACTAAATTACACCCATTAAACTTACCAAACAGGGAAATCAAAGACAAAAAGAGAAAATGTTAAGATGCTCTTTCTCTGGTAAAAGATAAATTATTTCATCTGGCTCTCTCTGCATCCAAAAAAGAGCTGCAATGTCTAGCAAGCTTCATTGAGTTGTAGAGGCAACATATTCCTCATTTAGATTGCTACCGTGGCTCATTGACTTGTTGATCTAAAATTCTGCCAGTGTTGAGTGGCCTCAGAATAAAGGAAGTTCTCTTAAACAGAACTTCTTTGTGAGTTGCTCTGCCGATTGGTCCATATGGTTCATCATATTCAGTAATTATTCAAATTCGAGAGCCATATGACAGAAATGCCATTTGGAGCATCTGGCAGGCTGTTATAGGTGGATTATACCACAGGTCCTTAAGAGTTTTAGGCAAAGCCCTGCTATCCTCCTTGAATAACTCTTTTATTTTTAAAAGTTATTCTTTTAATTTTTTTATCAGAAGTTTGACTGTTTGCCCTCACGCTTGATAGCAAGTTCATCCATCCAGTTGCTGAGGCATTTCTTTGGGATTCCAACATTGAATGGAAATTGGCTGCTCTCTAGAATTTCCCTGGGACTCTAGCACCAGATTGGGACATCCACTCTCATGGACTGAAAATCTACTTTTTGGCCTTTCTGTCATGAGGCAACAATTGTTGAACTACCTGGACCATAGCCTGTAAACTACTCTAATAAATCCCTTTATGATATAAAAAAATTCATTCATGCATACAATTCGTCTTGGTCATATCCACCCCACTCCAACCCTCCTTAGCATTCCCAATGCATCTCCCTCCCTGTTTTATTTCCTCTTTTTATAATAGCCCACAGAGTCAGATTAGTGTGACTCATATGCAAATAGGTCTAGGATCTTTAACCAAGGCACAGGAAACCTATGAGAGGCTATCCTCTTAATAGAAGTGATCCTCCCTTCCCCAGTAGGAATGGGGTAAGATGTTGGGAGTCCTTCTTATTTCCGTTATAGAATTGTAACTAGCTTCAAATTCTGTAGATCTTGTACAGGTAATTGTGTGCTGCTGTGAGATCATGTGTGCACCAGTCATGTAAAGTCCAGATGCCTGTTTTTCCCAGTGAGTTCACATTTGCAGCAATTATATAAAGTCCAGATGCCCGTATTTCACAGCACTTCTCATCCTTCCTCTCTTATATTGTTTCTTCTTCCTCTCTGAAAAAAAAAAACACTCTGCCTAAAAATTGACGTGACTGACAGACTAAAATTACTATATATCCTGAGCTGATCTTTATAAACATTACGTTACCCAACACTCCACACAAAGTTATAAAATTGGGCCATGCATTATGAAATGGACACACACACACACACACACACACACACACACACACACACACACACACACACACACACACACACACATATATATATATATATATATATATATATATATATATATATATATAATTGTAAGTCACAGGCAAGCTACATGAAGAAGAGGTTCAAATGTCTAGGGTAACTGAGTGTTAAATTGATTCCTCTTTCTCAGCCCACATTTGTGGTTTCAAATATAATTCTCTACAATCATTTGAAAGAAGATAAAATTCAGACTGATAAACAATACTTCACAAGTGCACTCAGCTATAGCATTACAGCTCTTGTCCAGCATAAATGACTGCGGAAATATCCTTCATGATTTGTGAGCATTATAACTCATTATTCACTTTTATTGAAAATATCTTAAGAGATGATTTTATGCAAACTCCTGTGATGGGGCTAGTGGTTTGGTTGGATGTTTAAACCTTTGGAAGGATTGGAATGTGATAAGTTTTAAGAAGTGTGTGTGGATAGACCTCCATGAATGGTAAAAGTGGATGTATTTGTATTCATATGAATGTGGGATGGCTTTTGAAAGGCATGTTTTAATGATGATGTGAGTAGGGGTACCCTTTTGTGGCTATTAGCCAAATATGTCAATGGCCAAGGCTTTGGTAGTATGAATAATGGTGGTTCATTATACTCCCAAGAACACATATCACTTTCCAAAGTTGACCTGGCTAAAGCCACTGCTGTGTGCCAATTCTCCCAGCAGCAGAGACTAACACTGATCCTTCAGTATAACCCAATATCTTACCTGATGGTATTTGATTGTATCAGACTGATTCTACTATACGACAGGTACACTGTTTGCTTCTTATTGAAGTAGATAGTCTCGGTATGTAGTTGTCTTCTTTGCACACAACATTTCTCACCCAACTAAAATCTATAGACATAGTATATTCATTTCTTTTCTGATGCTATTTCTGATAAAATAACCCTGACTAATATAACTTAAGGGAGAAAAGATTTATTTATTTATTTGGGCTTACAGCTCCAGAGTGATGACATTCACCACAGTGGAGAAGGCATGGTGGTAGAAACATAAAACCAAGTTGTAACAGTTGATCAGTAGTTAAGAAGAGAGACTGGATAGGAAGTAAAGCAAAGATATAAAACCCTAAAGCCCATCTCCAGCAATTGCGTCCTTTAATAAAAGATTATCCTTCTGAAGGTACCATAGCATTCCCAAATAGCACCATGAGTTAGGGACCAGGGGTCAAACACACAAACCTAGGAGGGGCATTTCATATGTAACCCACAGCACATAGAATGTTTACAACCACTGTTATGGCACTCTCCTTAGTGTAACTTCCTATCGAAGAGCTTACTTCACAGAAAAGATGTGTAGGAATGAGCCCAATGCTTACAGAATTAATGGGTCCATTTTCTCCACAACCTGGAAACAGCTGATTTAATAGAAACATAGGATTTTTTTTTCTTTTTTTAGTTTGGTTTGTCTTATTTAGTCTACTTTACAATGTGATCTAGTTGGCAAACTCACACATGGCAGGATAAACTTTCTCTATGAGGTAGTGTATGCTTTGAATCATTGCCCAGCATGTGTTGCTGTTTCTCCTGCAAGCCAGATTCAAGTGTCTAGTATGTAACGAGTGGAGTGTTCCCCTCAATGACTCACCAGTATAACATTTATTTCTTGATTCTGTGCCCTTATGTTCTGTTGGTTTAGAGGAATTAGCTTTAAAGTTGAACACTTCAACCAGGAGAAAAGACAAATATTTCACTGAAACAGAAGTTAGACCTTAGAAACCCATCCCAAAAGACTAACAACACAAAAGAAGGTTATTTTTATAATGGTGAGAACATGTAATAATTGTAAATATGTATGCAGCCAGCATCAAAGCACATAAGTAGCTAAAGCAAACATAAACATTTCCAAGGGAAGAAATGGAAGAGAAGCATTGCAGCAAAAAGCAGGAACTTTCAAGAACAGAGAGGGCATTCAGGCATTAAAAATGTGGAAACATTGGATGTGGGCTGTATTTTAGGTGAAATAGACCTAACAAAGTTGTACAGTACAAATCTATTCAACAACAGCAAAATATACAGACAAATTTTCCAAGATGCATCATGTACTATTTCAAAGCACAACCTAACAAACTGAATAAGAATCACATAATAAGAAACATTTGTTAAACCACAGTAATAGGAGAAAACTGGAAAATTTAAAAAAAAACGCAAATAAAATTAATGAAATGTTTATGAGGTCACCATTATTATTCTGATGTTAAAACCAGAAAAGTACAAGAGAAGAAAATTATGAACCAAAGACCCTATTAACAAAGACATGAAAAAATCCCCAAAATACAAGCAAACTAAATTCATTAACATATTTTTTGGTGTTTTAGTAATTTCATTTTTTATGTGTATGAGTGCTTTTTCTTTTATTGAAAATAGATTCTTTTTTCATACAATATGTCCTGATTATAGTTTTACCTCCCTCTACTCCTCCCAGTTCCTTCCTAACTTCTTTCCCTTCCAGATATGACTCTAATTAGAAAAGAACAGGCTTCTAAGAGCTAACAACCAAATATGACAAAATATAATAAGATGAAGCAAAATTAGCATATCAAAGTTGGTCATGGCAACTCAGCAGGAGGAAAATACTCCCAAGCTGGGGCATGACTCAGAGTTCCACTTGTTATCACAGTAAGGAGCCCATAAAAACACTAAGCTGATGATAGCTATAATATAAACACAGAGGGTCTGGTGTAGACCCATGCTTCAATTTCTGTGCATTTATATGAGCCTTGCCTAATGGGTTCAGATTACCTTGTTTCCAGGTGTCCTCCATTTCCTGTGGCTCTTAAAATATTTTTGCCCCCTCTTCTGTAGGACTCCCTGAGCTCTAAGGAAAAGGATTTGATGGAGAACTCCAATTTAGACTCTCTCTGAAAAATGTCTGGCTGTAGGTTTCTGTATCTGTTGCTATCTGCTGCTAGAGGATGCCTCTCTGGTGATGACTGAATAAGTACTGATCTGTGAGTATAGTGGTATATCATCAGTAGTTATTTTATTCATTTTTTTTCTTATTTTGGTAGTGTTTCACCCTAGACCTCTGGGCTACCTAGTCTCTGGTTCTTGTTTACCCAAGCAGTATCAGGTGTGAGTTCCTTCTTGTGGAGTCGGCATTAGATCAAATCACACATTGGTTGGCTACTCTCACATGTTCTGTGTGAACATTGCTGAAGCATATTTTGTAGGCAGGGCAGATAGTAGGTCAAAGGTTTTGTGACCGTGTGGTGTCCATGTTTTTCTTTAAGCAGCCTGCAAGAGTAACTTCTAGCATCAAAGAGACTACAATTTAGGGGTGAGGACTCCTTGAAGGTAGCATCTCAACTATTCCATGAATTGTGCAGGCATTATCCTCACCAATGGTGTGCTGCTTTTAGTTTGCGGACAGGAACACTTTGTCTTGGCAACAGCTTGGGTTGTTTAGGTGATTTCTATGGGAAGGGCTTGGACAAGAACTCAATTGAATACACTCTAGTCCCTCCACTGGAAACCTTTCCTGAGTACAATAGATGGCCAGTTTAGACTCTGTAGCCTCCATTACCAGGAGTCATCGTTAATAGCACCTTCAGAGATTCCAGTAAGTTTCAACTGCACTAGGTTTCCACACCATCCCCATAACCTCCCTTAAGTCCAGCCATCTCTCCCTGTACTTTCTCTTCACCCCATGTCCTCCAACCTGCTCTTTACCCACACACTCCAAGTCCATCCGTAAAATCTACTCTATTTTCTCATGCCAGGGAAATCCCTGTATCCAACTAGACCCCTCCTCTATACATAATTTCTTTGGGTCTATGGACTACAACCTGGTTGTCATTTACTTAATGGCTAATATTCTCCTATATGTGAATACATAACCATGTTTATCTTTCTGGGTCTGTGTTACCTCACTCAGGGTGATGTTTTTTAGTTCCATCCATTTGCTTGAAAAATTCATGATGTCATTAAAAAACAAAAACAAAAACTGACTAATACTCCATTATGTAAATGTATCACATTTTCTTTATACACTATTTGACTGAGGGACATCTAGGTTGTTTCCAGACTCTGGTTATTGTGAATAAAACCACAATGGACAAGGTTGTAGCATGTATGTTTCCGCCAGCCCGCCCGCCGCTGGTCTGGCGTCCTGGCCCCCAATAACACGCAGGAGACTGTATATTTGATACAATCCTGTTGGCCAGTTACCATTATTGTTAATGGGCTAGCTCTGCCTTAATCATTAACCCATTTCTACTTATCTAAGTATTTCCACGTGGTCGTCTTATCCGGGAGCCGCGCGGCAGGCTTCCTGCTCCTTCCCTTGGCTACATCTCGACTCCACCTACTACTTCCTCTTCCTCCTCCTAGTCTCCTAGCCCCACCTATCTAGTTTTCTATTGGCCACAGGGCTTTATTAACAGTATGAGAAACATATATACAGAATCACATCTCCCATCATCTCCTCTTTTCTGTCTAAAGTAAAAGAAGGGGTTTAACCTTAACATAGCAAAATATACCATACAACAGTTATCAAATAAGAATCACAGTTAACAATATTTAGTCCATTAACATTTTGTAAGACTTAAAGAAAATATCATCTATCCTATCTTTGTGAGTCTAAAGTCCTATATGTAACCTATTTTTAATCCTAACTAAGAAAAACTATAATCATAACTATCTGTCTTCAACTCCTTCAAAGACCACAGAAGGATAATATATAAACTCTAGAAATGACAGATACAATGCATTGCCTGGTCAGTCACCCGAAGTTCTTCTGTAATGTTCCATCTTCAGCCCATAGGCCATAATGTGTGTCCAGACTCCTCAATAAGGCAGGAAACTTTTCTCTGTGTCCTGTAGACTATCTGGCTGTCTGGCAGCCTCTTCCATGAAACAGGAATCCTGTAGCAATGTCCATCTTGCATCAGCAGTTACCTTTTTGTGGGTCCTGCATGTCCAGTTTCTACAACATAAAGTCAAACAGTTCAGAAGAGCAGTACCTTGCCCAAATGGCTAGTCTTGCCATATTAGAAGCAAGCTCCATAATGTGTTTCTTCGATGTCCATCTTCCTTTCTTCTGTAGGTGGTGTTACCAGGAGCAGTTGTGTCTCACTGTCAAGAAAAACCCTAAACCATTTTAAATGCCATATTCTGTAGGTCTTTGAAAGGTTTGAAGAATGCCTATCCATCTCAAATACATCTCTATATATCTAGAAAACCTAACTAACTTAACTACAAGTTCTCATTATCATAGGTAATTATCTCTAATCTGTACTAAATTATACATTACATTTCTAAATGAGCTATATAAACACAATACCTAAACAAGAGGAGAAATATACATATCACAAAATTGACCTTAAATTGTATCAATAAAAGAAAATCCATTTCAAAGCAAAGTATTCATATCTATACCATAATTCCCCTTTTACCTTTAAAAAGGTTGTTTGTGGTTATAGCTATTTATAACCAAGTCCATTTAAATGAAAACAAACATTTATAAACAATATTTGGGAATTTGGGCGTCGTTCTTTCCAAACCAGTTCCTGCTGGAAGAGGGCGCTGTCATAGGGGTCCAAAGAAGATGCAGAAATCTTGGCTGTGGTCTGGAAGGCTTTGTCTCAATTGCTTTGAATGTTGGATCTCCTGGGGAGCTGTTTCAGGGGGTCTGGCTTGATCAAACCATATAAGTCTGGAAAGAATCCATAGCTTTTCATTTTCTGTGGAAACAAAAATAGAAATCCTTTTCCCCAGTAACTTGTCCTTAGGCTTGAATTTTGGAGTCAAAGCATTTTTAAAATATATAAATTGAATTAATCTAGCAGCATTTCTTTTATCAGTAGTTATTTTCTCAGCAATCAAATAATTTAAAGACAACAGAATCGTGTATAGTATCCAAAATTTCTCTGTGCTTTCCATTTTTACGTGGCTTTTTTATTACTCTATTTCTTCTATTTTTGCATATTTTGAGACAGGGTTTCTCTGTGTAACTTTTATCTATCCTGCAATTTACTGCATACCAGGATTACTTTGAAATCACAGAGATTTGTTTGCCTCTGTCTCCCGAGTGCTGGGATTAATGGTGTGCGCCACCATACCCTTTCATTCTTCCTTTTTTCTTTTTTAAACCATTGTATCCCGTTTCTTTTTCTCTCCCAAGCCAGCGTATTTTTTAAAACACAGTGTAAAGCTTTATTGCAGCTCTCCTACACACCAATGAATTGTTAGCAGAGCTCTTTAAAAGCCAGGCGGCTTTTTGCACTTATGCTAATTTTGGAAACTTCCCTTAAAGGAGCCGCGAAAATCTCTGTCTACAGCAAAACAAATCCAATCAAGAAAATGCTGCTACCAAGAAGTCTCTGTTCCCTTGTTTCTAAAAACTATTTTTTAAGCTTTTGTTAAGTTTTAAGCGAAAGTTCTCAATCCCGCTTCTGACACCATTATGTTACAGCAGGTCTCCCTGCCGGCCTACTGGTCCTGCCACCATTGTCCTGCAACCACATGTGCTCCAAATAACACTCAGAGACTCTGTATTTGATACAATCCTGTTGGCCAGTTACCATTATTGTTAATGGGCTAGCTCTGCCTTAATTATTAACCCATTTCTACTTATCTAAGTATTTCCATGTGGTCGTCTTATCGGGGAGCTGCATGGCAGGCGTCTTCCTTCCTGGGCTACATCTTGACTCCCCTACTACTTCCTCTTCCTCCTCCTAGTCTCCTAGCCCCACCTATCTAGTTTTCTATTGGCCACAGGGCTTTATTAACAGTATGAGAAACATATATACAGAATCACATCTCCCATCACAAGGTTAAGCAGGTGTCCTTGTAATAAGATGGAGCATCCTTTGGGTATATGGCCAAGAGTGATATAGTTGAGTTTTGAAGTAGATTGATTCCCAAATTTTTGAGGAAATACCACATTGATTCCCTTAGTGGTTGTATGAGTTTGTACTCCCACCAAGAATGGAGGACTGTTTCCCTTGCTCCATATACTTGCCATAATGAACTTCTACTTGTGTTATTGATCTTAGCCATTCTTACAGTTGTTTTGATTAGCATTTCCTCAATGGCTTAGGATGTTGAACATTTCCTTAAGTGTTTCCCAGACATTTGAGATTATTCTATTGAGAATTCTGTTTCTATGGTCCCCATTTTTAAATTGATTATTTTATGACTAGTTTCTTGAATTCTTTTTGTAGTTTGGATATTAGTCCTCCATCAGATGTGGAGTTGGTGAAAACCCCCTTTCCATTCTGTATGGTGTTGCTTTGTCTGAATGACAGTGCCCTTGGCCATAGAGAAGCTTTTCAGTTTCATGAGGTCCCAGATAGTAATTGTTGTTCTTAATGTCTGAGCTACTGGTGTTCTGTTCAGGAAGTTGTCTCTATGCCAGTTTATTGAGGACTATTCCTTACTTTCTCTTCTATCAGATTCATTGTGTCTGGTTTTATGTTGACATCTTTGATCCACTTGGACTTGAGTTTCATGAAGAGTGATAAATATGTATCTATTTGCATTCTTCTACGCGCCAACATCTAATTAGACCAGCACCATTTGTTACATATTCTTTCTTTTTTCATTGTATATTCCTGGCAATTATTTTAAATAAAAAATCAGATGTTCATATAGGTGTGTGGATTCATATTTGGGTCTTTAAATCAATTCCACTGATCAAAGTTTCTGTTTTTATGACAATAACATGTTTATTTGTTTGTTTGGTTGGTTGTTTTTATTTTTATTACTGTAGCTCTGCTGCAGAACTTGAAATTAGGAATAGTGGGACATCCAGAAGATCTTTTAATGTTCAGGATTGTTTTACTTATTCTGTTTTTTTTTTTAATTTCCATATGAAGTTGAGAATTGTCCTTTCAAGCTCTGGGAAGAATTGTGTTGGAATTTTTATGGGGATTGCATTGAACCTGTAGATTGATTTTGATAAGATGGCCATTTTTAATATCTTACCAATCCATGAGCAAGGGAGGTCTTTCTATTTTCTAATATATTCTTCAATTTCTTTCTTCAAAGACTTGATATTTTATCATAGAAGTCCTTCACTTGCTTGCTTATAGTGACCCCAAGATATTTTACATTATTTGTGGCTATTGTAAAGGGTGTTGTTTCCTTGATTTCTGTCTAAATCCTTTTGTCCTTTGTATATAGGAAGACTACTGATGTTTTTCTAAGTTAATCTTGTATGTAGTCACTTAGCCAGAAGTGTTTATCAGCTGGAGGAGTTCCCTGGTAGAATTTTTAGGGTCACTTATACACCCTATCATATCATCTGCAAGTAATGACTCATTGACTTCTTCCTTTTCAGTTTGTATTCTCTTGATCTTAAGTTTTTAATAGCTCTAGCTAGAACTTCAAGTACTATATTGAATATATATGGAGAGAGTGGATAACATTGTCTTATTCCTGATTTTAGTGGAATTGTATTGAGTTTCTCTCCATTAAATTTGATTTTTGACTGTTGTCTTGATGTAAATTGCCTTTAGTAAATTGAGGTATGTTCCTTGTGTCCCTAATTTCTCCAGGATTTTTATCGTGAAGGGGTATTAGATTTTGTCAAAAGGCATTTTCTGAATCTAATAAGATGATCATGGGGCTTTAGTCTTTAAGTTTCTTTATATAGTGGATTACATTTATTGTATTTTGTATGTGGAACATCCTTTCATCTCTGGGATGAAGCATACTTAATTATATAGAATTATCTTTTTGATGTGCGTTTGGATTTGGTTTGCAAATATTTTATTGATTAATTTTACATCTGTGTTTTTAAGGGAAATTGGTCTATAATTTTTGTTGTTGTGGCCTCAAAAAGAATTTGGCAATGTTCCTTCACTTTCTATTTTATGGAGTACAGGTTTTCAAAATATGTCCCTATGATTCTCTGGACTGCCTCAGTGTCTGTTGTTGAATCTGCCTTTGCATTTGTGATTTTGTTAATTTGGATATTCTATCTCCATGCTGAAAACTGAACATGGGTCCTCTGGAAGATGAGCCAGTATTCTTAAGAAATCTCTACCTACCCCAAGAATTCAGACTTCTTATGATAAGGAAGCTTGTGTAAAGCAGATTCCCCTCCCTTACACAGGTGGTCCTCCTTCAGTTTGTTGAAAAACTAAACACAAAAAAATAATCAAAAAGTCTTGGCATCACTGTATGTAAGTTGGGGCACTGGTCTTACCTTAAGACTTGTGTAGTGGAATATTCACTGTGTCTGCTTCTGTGGCACTGACCACACCCATTGAGGGCTGGAGCCAGGGATGGAAGTGACCTGTGGGACTTGGTCTTGGAAGGAGGCGGAGAATGCTCTTTCTGGCGGGACATGGAGAGAGGAGCATCCAGTTCTAACTGCTGTGTTCATCTGTCTGTGGTGTGAGTTGTTTCTCCCTTAATAAACATCTATTCGGCCTATTTGTTTACCCTGACCCTTATTAAACCACAATATCTGGTGTCAGAAGTGGGATCAGGATTTTCACAGCACCTGGGTTTTACCCAGGCGCCACAGCAACCCTTCCCCCACCTTCCCCTAACAGGCAGGTCTCTTGCCTAAACAGGCAATACACCCTGCCCTAGAACTCCTTTTATCTCCATCTTGGCCCTGAGACCACAGCCCTCCTGCTGCAGCTGCTGCTGCCAGAGCAGGAGCCCACAAGCACACAAACAGAGCAGGCCGAGTCGGGCCTAGTGCAGCAACACAAAAGGCAGGGCTAATGCCACAGGGCTCTGTGTGAATGCAATCTGAGGGAATGGGCGGAAGATGAGCAGGATTGTATCAAATACAGAGTCTCAGTGTGTTATTTGGGGCTGGCGCGGTTGTGGGCCCAGACTGGCAGCAGGCTGGCGGAAAACATACATGCTACAGATGGCGCCCAACGTGGCTAAGAACTTTCACTTAAAGCTAATAAAAGCTTAAGAAATGTTTTAGAAACAAAGGAACAGAGACTAGCAAGACTTCTTGGTAGCAGCATTTTCTCGGTTGGATTTGTTTTGCTGTAGAAAGATATTTGCATGGCTCCTTTAAGGGAGGTTTCCAAAATTAGCATAAGTGGCAAAAAACCGCCTTGCTTTTAAAGAGCTCTGCTAACAATTCATTGATGTGTAGGAGAGCTGCAATGAAGATTTACACTGTGTTTTAAAATTAGGCTTGGGAGAGAAAGAGAAAAGAAATAAAATGGTTTTAAAAAGACAGAGTGTGGCTGGGTGTGATGGTGCATGCCATTAATCCCAGCACTCGGGAGGTAGAGGCAAACAGATCTCTGTGATTTCAAAGTAAACCTGGTATGTAGTGAATTCTAGGATAGATAAAAGTTACACAGAAAAACCCTGTCTCAAAATAATGTAAAAATACAAGTAGAAGAAATAGAGTAATAAAAAAGCCATGTATAGATGAGAAACACAGAGAAACTTTACATATTGTACACTGTTCTGTTATCTTTAAATTATTTGATTGCTGAGAAAATAACAACTACAGATAAAAGAAATGCTGCTGGATTAATTCAATTTATATATTTTAAAAATGCTTTGACTCCAAAATTTAAGCCTAAGGACAAGTTACTGGGGAAAAGGATTTCTATTTTTGTTTCCATAGAAAATGAAAAGCTGTGGATACCTTCCAGACTAATGTGGTTTGATCAAGCAAGACCCCCTGAAGCAACGTCAATGGGACATTGCAACCTTACAGACCATTACAGCCAGGATTTCTGGGTCTTCTTAGGATCCCCCATGACAGTGCCCCCTACCAGCAGGAAACAGTTTGGAAAGAACGATGCCCAAATTCCCAAATATTGTTTATAAATATTTGTTCTCATTTAAATGGGGTTGGTTATAAATGGTTAATGACCACAAACAATCTTTTTAAAATAAAACTGAAATTATGGCATAGATATACATGCTTTGTTTTGGAATGGATTTTCATTTATTGATACAATTTTAAGGTCAATTTTGTGATATCTATTTTTCTCCTCTTGTTTAAGTATTGTGTTTATATAGCTCATTGTAAAATGTAATGTATAATTTAGTACAGATTATAGAGAGTTACCTATGATAGTTAAAACTTGGAGTTAAGTTACTTAGGATTTCTAGATATGCAGAGATATATTTGAGATGGATAGACATTCTTCAAACCTTTCAAAGACCTACAGAATATGGCATTTAAAATGGTTTAGGGATTTTCTTGACAGTGAGGCACAACTGCTCCTGGTAACACCACCTGCATCAGAAAGAAAGATGGACATCGAAGAAACACATTATGGAGTTTGCTTCTAATATGGCAAGACTAGCCATTTGGGCAAGGTACTGCTCTTCTGGACTGTTTGACTTTATGCTATAGAAACTGGACATGCAGGATCCACAAAAAGGTGACTGCTGATTCAAGATGGACATTGCTACAGGATTTCTGCTTCATGGAAGAGGCTCCCAGACAGTCTACAGGACACAGAGAAAAGTGACTGACAAACTGCCAATACAGATGGACAGTTTAAAGTTTTCTGCTGTGCTGAGGAGTCTGCCAGACACACCATGGCCTATGGGCTGAAGATGGAACATTACAGAAGAACTTCGGGTGACTGACCAGGCAATGAGTTGTCTCTGTCATTTCTAGAGTTTATATATTATCTTTCTGTGGTCTTTGAAGGAGTTGAAGACAGATAGTTTTGGTTATAGTTTTCCTTAGTTAGGATTAAAGATAAGTTACATATAGGACTTTAGACTCACAAAGATAGGATAGATGATATTTTCATTAAGTCTTGCATAATGTTAATGGACTAAATATTGTTAACTGTGATTCTTATTTGATAGCTGTTGTATGGTATATTTTGCTGTGTCAAGGTTAAAACCCTTCTTTTTATTTTGGACAGAAAGGAGTAGATGATGGGAGATGTTATTTTGTGAATATGTTTCTCATACTGGTTGATTAGTAAAGCCCTGTTGGCCAATGGGAAACTAGATGGGCAGGGCTAGGAGACTAGGAGGAGGAAAGAAGTGGTTAGGAGGTTTCAGGATGTAGAGCATGGAGAAAGAAGCAGCTCCCCGATAAGATGACCACTTGGAAATACTGAGATAAGTAGAGATGGGTTAATAATTAAGACAGAGCTAGCCCATAAACAATAATGGTAACTGGTTAACAGGATTTTATCAAATATAGAGTCTTTGTGTGTTATTTGTGGCCGGTGCGCCAGACCAGCGGCTGGTGGGCTGGCGGAAAACAACAATGCTACAGACTTGAACTTTAGTAGGAATGCTACACTACCAGTTCTTCAGGTTCTTGGGTCTTGGGACATAGACTTCAATTGTACTAACAGACTTCCTAGGGTCTGGCTTGTCTACATCGAGTATTGGTGTTCACCCTCTCTCAATAATCCTATGAGACAACTCCTTATGTATGGGGGGTATATGTGTTATGAGAAACAGAGAAATAACATTGACATTGATAATGGAAATTATCTTTGACATAATATATTTTATAATAAGAATTGTATTTATATTTGCATCTAAATATTACTCTTCAGAGTCTATTTAGAGATTTGAAGTGGTATCTTGGATATAACTGAATGGACATTCAAGAAATACAATGTATTATACCATTATACCAAACCAAACACTATTTTGAAAAATAGATATTTTTAATATAGTATATTTTAATTATAGTTTCTCCCCCCAACTCCTACCATATTGTCCCCAGATTCCCATCCACCCAAATACACAAACTTTTTTGGCATCTAAAAAAAAGAAAGAAAAAATAAAATAATATAAAATAATAATAAACAACCCTGAATAGGACAAAACAAATGAGTAAACAAACAGAAAAATAAATAAAAAGTGTATGAAACACATATAGACACAAAGAGACACATTGTAAAACACAGAAATTCCATAAAAACACAAAATTGGAAATGACAATATATAAGCAAAGTACTTATTGGATAACAAACAATAAAACATCCTCAAAATACCATTGAGTTCATTTTGTGTTGGCCATCTACTGCTGGGTATGGTACCTGGCCAAAAGAGTGGTTTGTATACCCAATGAGACTGTTTTCTTTTGCAAGTGGCTATCAATGGGGCTAGCTTCTAGGTTAAATGGGACTAGTATCTACTTCCTGTTCTTAGGAGTGGCACTGCATCTGGCTTTCAGGCCCTGTGCATGCTACCACTATCTGTGTGAGTTCAAATATACATCGGTTCTGCTGTGTTTTGCATGCTGTCCTCCATCTGCTCTGGGTCTTACAGTCTTTCTATCCCTTCTGAGATGTGAGGGGGAGGGATTTGATGGAGACATCCTATTTATGACTGAGTGTTCCAAGGTCTCTAACTGTGCACAATGGTTGTGGATCTCTGTATTTATTGCCATCTATTGCAGAATAAAGCTTTCTCTGATGATGGCTGAACAAGACCCACATCTCTGTGTATAACAGAATGTTGTTAGCAAATAGGAGTATTTAGTTTTCCCCTAGGTTGATGGTTTATCTAGTCTCAGGTTCTTGGCCACCTGAGCAGTTGTCAGGGATAGGTTCCATCTCATGGAGTAGGCATTAATTCCAATCAAATATTGGTTGGTTAGTCCCACAAGCATCGTTTCCATAATTGCAATAGCACATCTTGCATGCTAGTCACTGTTGTAATTTGGAGGTTTTGAAGCTGGGTTTGCATATACCTACCAATACCCTGAATACTAGTCACTAGAGGTAAAGTCTCTTGGAAAGCACCTGCTTGACTTCTCTATGTTCAGTGAGTTGTATATGTGTTGTCTGCAGTAATAGTGACTTACCATCAATTTGTGGAGAGTAGCAATAGCCTTGATTATAGACAAGAGGGTTTCCATGAGCATTCATTAGCTGAAAACTCTATTAGATATTAACTATTTCCAGTACTGGAGTCTTAATTTGCTTATAAGAGGTGTACAGTATGGGTAAGAGGTATACAACTGGGGCTCTGTTTCCCCAATTATTTGGTGTTTCCAGTTAGATCACCATCATGTATATCTCTGTTTTAGGAAGTTTATTCTGTATTAGGCTGCCACAGACACCCTCGAATGGTCCTTAGTTTTAGCTGTCTATTTCTGTATTCCTTCCCTTGATCCCCTCTTCATGACCCTCCTCATTTTATCCTCTCATTGCAGTCATTCCCCAATCCATCCATAACTATCCCATTTCCCATTCATATGGTGACCCAATCCTTCCCCCAGTCACTTACTCCATACTTAACCTCTGTGGATATATGCATTGTAGCCTGCTTACAGAAGACTTAATTAACATCCACATATTAGTGAATACATACCATATTTGTCTATTTTAGTTTGCTACCCCACTCAAGATTTTTATTCTAGCTCTATCCATTAACCTGTGAATTTTATGATTTCATTTTTAATCAGGAAAAAAATATCCATTGTGTAAATGCCACATTTTATTTATCTATTATTCTTTTGAGGGACATTTAGATTGTTTCCAATTTCAGGGTATTATGAATAGAGCAGCAATAGACATGGCTGAGAAAGCGTCTGTATAGTAGGATGTAGAGTCCTTTGGGTATATGCCCAAGAGTAGTATAGCTTGATCTTGAGGTGTATCTATACACAGCTTCCTAAGAAACCACCACTCTGATTTCCATAGTGGCTATACAACTTTTCACTTCCACCCATAATGGATGAGCATTCCTCTTACTCCACATCATTGCCAACATGATTTATCAATTTTGGCCATTCTGACTAATATATGAAATCTCAAAGTAGTTTTGATTTGCATTTCCCTGATGACTAAGGACCTTGAATGTTTAAGTGCTTCTCAGCCATTTGTTATCTCTTTTGATACTACTCTGTTTGGGCCCATACCCCATTTCATTTGAGTTATTTGTTTTCTTGATGTCCATTTTTTTGTTAATTATATATTTTAGATATCAGTCCTCCCAGATGTGTGATTGTTAAAAAAATATTTTCCTATTCTGTAGCCAGATGCTCAGCATGAATAAGTATCTTTTTCCATACAGAAGCTTTTCAGATTCATGAGGTTCCATTTATTAATTATTGATCTTAGTGCCTGTGCTATCAGTGTTCCTATGCTAATGAGTTCAAAGCTATTCCCTACTTTCTCCTCTATCAGGCACAGTGTATCTGATCTTATATAAGGTCTTTCATCCATTTCGAGTTGAGTTTTGTGCAGGGTGTTAAGTATGATTCTATTTTGATTCCTCTATGTAGAGCCATGCAGTTTGATCAGCATCATTTGTTGAAGATGCTGTCTTTTTCCAGTGTATATTTATGGTTTCTTTGACAAAGATCAGGTGTATGGCTAAAGGAAACAGAGGGTGGTGAAATTCAGTCTTAAGAAGAAGGACATACTGACTTATGACAATGTGAATGATTTACATGGCTGATCTTTTTAAAAATCTTATTTATTTATTCTGTGTATTTTTCATATCATGTATCTTGATTTCATTTATTCCCTGTCCCTTTACAATCACCTCTGCCCCCGCACCTTCTCAATAAAACAAAGTTCAAGAGGGAAAAGGAAGAAAATAAAATGAGTAAAATTGTGGTGAAATGTTATTTATGATTTATTAAAGCTTGCCCGAGAAGTCAGAAAAGCATAGTCAGCCTCAAACTATAGATATCAGACATTAGTGATATATACCTTTAATTCCAGCATCCAGAAGCGAGGACGTAGTGGTACACACCTTTACTCCTAGGACTCAGGATTAAGAGGTAGATGGATCTCTGTGGGTCCAAAGCCACCCAGATTGATCTAGTCCTAAAGAGAAACAGCTCACACAAAGATGATCTCAGCACCCAAGTTCACAGGCCTTTAATCCCAGAATAAGGGAGGTATAGAACACAGGAGCAAGATCTTAATATCAGTCATTCATTCTCCAGCCACATTTATGATAGGAAGACATTCAGTCTCAGGATTCTCCAGCCACACCGAGGAGAGGAGGCGAATCAGTTCATTCACCTGAGGTAATGATAAGAGCTAGTGGTCACTACTTTGCTTTTCTGAACTGCAGCTTGAAGTTTGAATGTTGCTGTATTCTAGTGGAGACTTATGATAGTGGTTGTTATTGGTTTTGTTTTTACATTTGTGTCTGGGCACTTGTATTTGGGATTATTGTTATTGTAGGTGTTGATTTCTGGTCTTGTCCTTGTGGGTTGCATTTTTCATTCTTTGATCTCTTTCTCCCTCCCTCTCCCTCTCCCTCTCCCTCTCTCCCTCTCCCTCTCCCTCTCCCTCTCCCTCTCCCTCTCCCTCTCCTCTCCCTCTCCCTCTCCCTCTCCCTCTCCCTCTCCTCTCCCTCCTCTCCCTCTCCCTCTCCCTCTCCCTCTCCCTCTCTCCACCTCTTGGTTTTTAAAGACAGGGCTTCTCTGTCCTATAACTCTCTTTGCATACCAGGCTGGCCTTGAACTCACAGAGATCCACTTACCTCTGCCTCCTGAGTGCTGGGATTAAAGGCATGCACCGCCATCCCAGCCCCTAAGTCCTTGATTTCTATTGCCCTCTGTGGATCTTAGAAACATGTGCTGACTATGGGTTGCTTGGTAGAGAGTGTTTCTGAATCTCTGTCAGGCATGATCATTGGGATCCTCCATAGGACTTGTTTCTAGGTATTTGGAGGTGGCATTCAGGAATGAGGATGAGCCATAGAAGGGCAGGGGAATGAAGGGGTCCTCAATAGGTAGGAAAACTGGGTTCCTCCATGAGGATGTGATTCCCTGGGTCATGTGGGTAACTTGTTTCCAGTAAGAGAATATCTTGGGTATTTGCCAGTGAGAAAAAGAGATTCAAGGAAGGCAAGCTGTGGGAGAAGACCTGTTTAATCCCTTTTAAATAGGGCATAGAGGAAGATGTCACAGAAGGTGTTCTATTGGAATTGAAGAAAGGGAAGTAGTAGAAGTCTGATTCCCTGGCCAATGTGGCAAGCGAGTTTCCAGAGAGAGACTCCCAAACACTAGTTAAGAACAATTCACTTTTGAAAATTCTTGAAGTACTATTTAATAATGATCCAACCAGTCAGTCATGAAAATTTACTTAGGAAATAACATAGCTCTAATTTATTGAGTGAAACTGATAGAACTTAAGGGAGACAAAGAAAAATGATCAAAAGAAAATTTTGGAACTCTAAAGAAATATCTGTTTTGAGACAGTTTTCTAATTGCCTAGTCTAGTCTGGAATGTGTATTTATCTTACCTTGTTGTACTTATTTCTCATATTATAGCTGTGTCTCCATGCCAAGACCTAAAAGGATCTCAGGCTGACCTTCAAAATCACCATTTTAGCCAAGGATGACCTTTAACTTCTGATCCTCCTCCCTATACCATCCGAATGACTGTATTACAAGAGTGTGCCCTCACATCTGTTTTACTCAGAGATTTGTATATGCTAAGCAAGTATTCTACAAATTGAACTACATTCAACCTCAAAGAAAAAAATCAATAAAATTAAGTACATTAATAGATTTCTAAGTAGTGGCTATAACAGTCATATTAAATAACCACTTAGATGCCATTAATGGTATAGAAATAATTTTTGGGTGATATCTGATAATAATACAACAACATGAAGTAACAACAACAGAATTTTAAAATGTGGAGATTTCATGAGATGCCTAAAAAGTTTTAAAAGCTGGTAAGAGATTATATAGAGAGATTTTGAAATGAACACCCTCAAGTTCTGGCTAAGTAAGGGATGCCTAGCATTCTGAGGGAGCACATTTTTTTTCTTATTGATATACTTCATATCACACATAAAAATTTTATTAAAAAGGAAATGTTGACCCTAAAATGATACAACTCCTAGTGGAAAACACTGGAGACCATCATTGTGACCAAGTTTTCTTAGATGTGATAATAAAAGCACAAGTCATAACAGAAGAAATAGATAAATATCACATTATCAAAATTAAATCTGTCTCCCTCAAAAGGCAGTGTTGAGAAAATGAAAAATAACAAGAGAAAAGATACTGTGAAGTCATACACCTGACACAGATGTAAAGATTTGTCTATTTGTCCACCAGTTACATCTCAGTGCTTATGCAGCTGTCTATGTCTTTTGCTCGCTTTTCACAGTCCATGTCAGAGGTAGGAATATGTGCTTATTTCATATTTCCTATAACCAGAACTGACCTTCCTATTGCCACATATTTACACCACTACTTTTACCTTGCAAACATACACATAACCCACAAACAAACTCCTCTTTTACTAGAATTGAATTTATGTGTTAGTGCCTGGAAGCCAATGACCAAGACAGCAACTAGAAGCCAGAAGTTGTGCTAACTAAAGATGTGTAAAATATTATTCATTGTTCAGGGAACAGTCCCAGTTCATAATTGTATCATAATATAGTAGAAGAATTTAGCTACTCACAAACTTGGTGTGCCAAATTCTCATTTTATTGAAAAATACCCTCACATTTACTATACCACATAGTTTAATTGATCATGTATTTGTCAGCTGGACTCTCGATCCAGAAAAGCAAATTACTTTTTGTTTCATGTAATTCTATGCAATAACAATTTTAAGTTCTAATTTTAAAAAAGAATTTAAAACCATTATTTTATGTAATATCTCTAAAATTGTGCTGGTTACTTTTTGGCAACTTTCTACAAAGTAGAGTCACCTGGGAGGAGGGAACTTCAATTAAACCTGTTAGGGTTTACGGTGTAATTACTTTTCTTTGACACAAATTTTGCTAAGCCCAGACTGATCATAAACTTGTCATCCTCCTGATTTAGCATCTTGAGTCCTAGGGTTCCCCACCATGACCAATTTAAAATGATTTTTAACTTTCAAAATTTGAAATACTTCCCAAAGTTTCAGAAATGTAATAACCCACAGAATTATTTCCTACAGTTCTCATAAAATTGTATTTGTTTATACTGATATTTAGTCTTCACTTTTTTCTTCTTTGTATGATTACTAAAATGTGTTAAATATTTATTTATATTTTATATATTTTTATATTTTTTACTAGAACTAATTGAAAAGTAAGATGTGAGTGACAGTGAGATCAATTGGTTTTATTCCTGGTAATCTATAGCCAAAATATTTTCCTCTTGAACTAAACAGTTTGATTAAGACAGCCTCTGAGTAGGTTAGAAATACAATGCCCTCACCAACTTCCAGCTTAAGGAGGATCTATATTAACTTATACCTAGAGAAAGCCAGAATGAATCTTCCCTGTTAACAACCACATCAGAAGGGGACTGATAAAGTCATACTAAAATTTCCCCCTAAATTTACAAAGCTCACCAGTCATTCTCCAGAGGAAAGGGAAGGCTAAGGAGAGAGAGCAAGAGTATTACTTTCAAATTGGACTTTCCTTCCACAAAAAAGGTGTTAGGAAAATAGTTGATCTCCAGTTCTTTCCATTCCAAAGCTCCTCCAGGCCATTGTTCTTTTAACACATATGACTTAACTAAGAGTGCAGTTACATTCCGTCAATGGATCTTACCGGAGATAACATTCTTCCAGTGTATTTCAACCTTTTGCCTTGCTTTTTGAGTCCTTTTTTGGTCAGTAAAGTCGTGAGTTGTCAGTGAACTGACAACTGACAGCTCTCCTAAGTTACATGTCCAACATACATGTCAGCTAGATATCCATTTGCAAATCCAGCTTTACTGTCTCTAGTTCTAGTATTATACCATGTGTTTACTCTGTGTTTGATATCTTATCATTTAATGTCTGTCTATGTTGTTCAATATAATGTGCTAGAGATTTTAAACATAATAGAACAACGAAATTGCAAATATGTAGAGATGTTCCAGATAGGGTTGAAATCTCCTTTCTCTTTATAAATTCCAAGGAAATTAACAAGAACCAATTTTGCACTGGAGCTAAATTTAATTAAAACTCCAGAAGCATAAAATCATGTATCATGTTTGCTTGCTTTCAAAATGCTCCCAATTTTTGAATTCCATCAACTTAATTCAAGCACTACATTTGGGAAAACATTTTACTGGAGTTGGTATAGTGATTTCAAGGCCTCAGAAATCATAGTTGTCAAATAGCAACTCTCATGAGCCTCTTTTTTCCAAAGGCAAATAAAGAGCATGACTTAAGAGATTTGGTTTGGATAGTACTCCTTTATTCAATTTATTTCACAAATGTCTACTGGGTATGTTTTAAGAATTAATTTTCAGATTTAAAGAAAATAGTTCTGGGTCTCAGAACACAGCAGAAGGTGCTGGCATAGCCCATAGCAGCAATTGTATGGTATTTGCTGAAAGAAGATGTGATGCTTAATATTGCTGGTCAATTTGGAAACAAACCTCTGGGCATTCCTTGTGGGAGATTATCTGTATTAGACAAATGATATATGAAGGCCTACCCTGCCTATGGGTAGCACCATTCCTTGAGTGTGGAGTCCAGGTTGCATAAAAAGGACACTGTGAGCTGAGCATCACAATTCACCTCTTCTTCATTGTGTTCATGTTACTAGCTGCCTGCTCCTATTGTCATAACTTCTCTGTACCCTTAAACTGAGAGCAAAGGAAAATGATTCCTTCCATTGCTTTTCTCAGGATCTTTATCAGCACTGCATATAGTATATAATACAGAAGAGTACAGTAACACAATTTTAGCTTTACACTTACCAGTGATCTAATGCTTAATCAGGAAATTTCAGAGGGTCCATTATAAAGCCAAGCCATATTATGCAAATGTCTGTGGATTAGTTAAGAAGACTTAATTAGGAATGCATTACCTTATTTTTCTTTGCTAAAGGATAAGCATTCCAATAAAAGATATTTTAGAATCAGTAAAGACAGGCAAATTCTGTGACTTTATTTGTTATTGTGTGAATGTGGAGTGGGGTGCATTATGTAACATAGTGTGCCTATAGAGATCAGAAGATAACTTTCACAAATCCCTTCTCTTTCCACAGTGGGCTCTGGCGCTCTCTCTCTCTCTCTCTCTCTCTCTCTCTCTCTCTCTCTCTCTCTCTCTCTCTCTTACTCTCTCTCTCTCTCTTACTCTCTCTCTCTCCCTCTCTCTATTATTTTTTATTTTGCATATCGATCCTAGATCCTAGTTCCCTCCCTCCCATGCCCCCTGACCCCCTCCCATCCCATCCCCCCCCCACTCCACAGGGAGGGTGATGCCTTCCAGGAGGGGGTCAACAAAATCTGTCAAGTCATTTGGAGTAGGGACTAGGCCCTCCCCCTCCTGCCACTAGGTTAAGGGAGTATCCCTCCTTGGGGAATGTGCTCTCAAAGTCCTTTTGTGCACCAGAAATACATCCTGGTTCCATTGTCAGAGGTCACCTAGACTGCCCAGGTCTTCTAACTGAGACCCATGTTCAGGGGTTCTGAGTCAGTCCAATGCTGGATTCCCAGCTGTCAGTCTGGAGGCCCATTAACTCCTCCTTGTTCAGGTCAGCTGCCTCTATGGGTTTCTGTAGCCTGATCTTGTCCTCCAGGGGGGAAGAGGAAGGCAGTGAATGGAGAGGGAGCTAGGAGAAAGAAAAGGGGAGGAGAGGAAAGCATGTGGGAAAGTTCCATATCTCAGAAGTATGACATGTACCTTACTGTACTAAATTAAGGTATTGGCAGTATTTTATTTTCTTCTTAGACTCTATGGAATACCAGTTTCCTGTCATTTTCTGAATTCTTGTATTATTTATCTTCCTCTTCCTCCATTTTCAAGCCAGCAATAACAGAGTCTTTCTTACATTGAGTCATTCTGATCTCCTCTTTGGTCTCTGTCACCATTTCACTCCAGATTTATTAAGGTTCAGTGGGGCAAGTGGACATTGTATATATTTTCAGATTACAGTAATAGATGTATCAATGACTAAACAATATTCACCTATTCATGACATATATTTTTCATTAATCTTTCTGATAAGAACATTACGATCTAGGCATTTAGCAATTTTCAAGTATAAAATACATGATGTAACAATGATTGCCAAGTTATACAATGAATCTCTGGAATGCCTTCGTCCTGTATATCTGAAACTTTGTGACCTTTGATGAAGAGCTTAAACCTGGTGCATGCCTTGGCCCCCAGCCTTGATAATCACCATTAGCTTTTACTATTTGTTCAACTTTTAAAAAAATCCCACTGCATTTACAACTGAGATCATGCAGTATTTATTTTACCAGGCCTGGCTTATTTTACATAGGTAATGAACAACAGGCTCATCCATGTTTAAAAAGAAAATATTTTCTTTCTTTTTTTTTTTTTTTTTACAGATTTTGTTTATTTATTTATTATGTATATTGTGTTCTGCCTGCATGTGTTCCTGCAGGCCAGAAGAGGGCACAAGATCTCATTATAGATGGTTGTGAGCCATTATGTGGTTGCTGGGAACTAAACTCAGGACATCTGGAAGAGCAGCCAGTGCTCCTAACCTCTGAGCCATCTCTCCAGCCCCTTTATTCTTTTTTTAAAGGAAGAATAGTATTGTTGTTCTCTGTTACGAATGAAAGCCACAATGAATACACACACACACACACACAAACCATATTTTTACTATCCATTCATCTTTTAAGAGACTCCTTCCTTAAAAATATTTTTAGATTGGCCATTTTATTTTATGAGTGTTTTACTTGCAAGTATGGATGTGCACCAAGTGCAGGCTGAGGCCAGTGGAAGGCTTCAGATCCTTTGGAACTATAATTATGGGCAGTTGTAAGTCACCATTTAGGTACTAGGAATTGAATCTAGGCCATCTGCAAGAGCAACAAATGCTCTTAACAGTTGAGCTATCACTTTAGCCTCCGTTAAGAGTCTCTTAATTTATTTTTATTGTTTGTGATATTAAATCATATTTCTATGAATATAGGACTATATCCCCTGAAGACAGTTATTTTATTTTTTTGGTTACACACCCAGATGTGTAATTTATTTTCAGTTATTTCAGATCCTCATAACATTTTTCCAAGAGGCCAGGCTTAAGGTTTTCTTCCCTTTACATCCTCATCAGTATATATTATCTCCTGTCTTTGGGATTGTAGCTAACATATGCCATATGATGCTTAATTTGTGGTTTCAGTTTTCCTTGACTTGATAATGGGTGATTTTGAGTTTCTTTTCTTTTCTGTTTCTTTTGAGAAATGCACATACAGATCCTCTGACCAAGTTCCCATAGCTCTTTTCATGTTTTGGATATTTAGCCCTTAGCAGATGGATAGTTTACAAATAGTTTCCCATGGACTCTGTTGATTATTTCAGTTGATGTGTGGAGTATTCCATTTTAATTTTAAAATGGTGTTGAAAATTATCAAATGAGGCTTTCTGTATCAATAATTGCTTTCATGTGTGTTGTTTTCCTTTTCTACTGTTAATGGGTATATATTACATTGACTTTTCAAAATTCCCTTATTGAACCACTGAGAACTGCTGGGATAAGTCCATTTGGTTAGGGTACTGAGAGTTATTTTACAAACAGGCTGTTGTGGCTTGCAGTTTGCATTTCTTACACAGCGGTACCAGTATCAAGGGCATGGCTGTGGGGGAACAAAACTTTTCCTCATTGCCAAGGCATAAAATATAGAGGAAGAGGAAGGGTTGGGTCCTTCAAGTGCATGTGTCCAATGACTCCAGTACCTCCCACTAGGTACACTGTTCTTAGTTTTCCACAATCTCCAAACAATCCCTAGACAGGGCCTAAGCCTTTATTATATGAATTTTAGGAAAACATTACATATCCAAGCTATAGCAGTCATGATATATAACGCTTTAAATTTGCCATTTTATTGAGTTTCTTAGTATCTTGAGAATTTTCACATCTACATACAGAAAGGACTGGCATATAGTTTAGCTTTTTTATTTTTTCTGGCTTTAGGATTATAGTTCCAATGGCACCATTACATGTGTAAAGAAGAACTATCTTCTTGATAAATAACATCTATAGGAACAGTAACTTTTATTCCATATATTTCAGGAGTATAAGATGACAGAATGCAGATGGCCCCTGATTTACAATTGTTCATTTTTGGTACAAAATTATGTTTCATATTTGGAATTTTTTCTCTCCTAGGATAGTGATATATTGGCAAAATACTCTTAGTGCCAGAAAGTGGCAGTGAACCATAGCTCTTACTCACATGATATGACAGGAAACAGCTGATATGCTACAGTAAACTGTGTTGCTAAGCTACAAGATTTGGTAAATAAGTGGCATGAAATGTAATTCTGAATTACAATGATTTCAGGTTACATCAGTTTTATTAGGATAATAACTCCCATCATTCTCAGAGGACCATCTCTACATATGTATAGTAAAATGGTTACCCTAAGGAGACAAATTAATATACCTACCATCTACCCAATTACCTGTATATCTTCACTGTGAAAGACCCCCGAAGAGGACTTCACTTCAGGAAGAGACCCCTGGACTCAAAGACCGAGCCGAGACCAAGGATGCGGATGCAAACTGCAAGAGGTTTATTTGAGATACACAAAGGTACCTGTGGGCGACAAAGTCTCTTGGAGGACTTGCGCGCCCACAGGCTGGGGAGAGGGACTTTTATAGGGCTGGGTAGCAAAAGCGCGGGCACAGAAGCGAGATGCATAGTTACAGGGGTCCCATTGGTCAGCTCAAATAAGGTGTTGGGTCATCCGAGGACAAGCCACTTACGTGTTTGGGGATCTGATAATAGCTGACTTAGCTCATGTTTGGGTTTTTCTCCGAACTCTCTGCTCCCCTCCCAAGGCCAGATGTCCATCCACAGATATCCTATTTGGCAGCCTGTGAGTAGTGACCTTGTCCTGTACTTTTACTTGTTTATGTGGAAGCCTTGCAAAATGGCGTTACCATTGCTAAGCCAGGCCTTAAGCTATTAGCCTTGAGTGGGGGTCTTTCAACTGCATTAAGGATAGCTAGTTATAGTCTGTTTGTTTCACAAAATATGGAGGACACTATTATTAGCTCTTGGTGTCATGTTGGACATGAGCTCTTCCACATTTTATCATACACAATATGACTTTTGAGTTTGATTTCATCTAAAGCTCTCCATTTCCTTCTATCCTAACCTTGTAACCACAGTTTTACTCTGAGGTTCCTCACTTAACCTTTGTAGTAACTTATTGTTTGTTCTTGGTTGCTTATCATTTATTTTTGTCTCTTGTAACCATTAAAAAAACAAAACTGCTAGCATGCTTTTACTCCCCAGAGGGCATCTGTAGAAATCTGTCAGCCTCTGCCTCCCAAATTCTGGGATTAAAGGCTTGTGCCACCACACCCAGCCTTTTTATAGTGACTTTTTATTGTTTACTTCTATAAAAGGTAATGAGTTACATTTTTTGTTACAATATTGCTGAAGTCTTTTAAGGAAGGCTTGTGATTTGACAATATTTTTACACTAAAGCCAATGAAAAGATATAAAAGAAATGAAAAAATAAAATGAGGATAAGAATCCTTGTCTTGGTCTCTTTTAAAATTTCATTTTACATTCCAACCATAGTTCTCCCTCCCAACCTCTTGCCTCCTCCCACCCCCTGCCTCCTCCCAACCCTTCACCTCCCCCTAGCCCACCCCCAGCTCACTTCTCCTGACAGGTAAGGGCTCCCATGAGGAGTCAACAGTCTGGCTCAATAGGTTGGGACAGGGCTGCGTCCCTCTCCCAAGCATTAAGACTGAGCATGATGGCATCCTACCATGGGGAGTGGGCTTCAACAAGCTAGTCCATGTAGCAGGATTATATTGTGGCCTTACTGCCACTGAGCATAGCATCTTACCCTAAGGAATGGGATCCAACAAGCTAGCTCATATACCATGTTTGTATCATGGTCCTACTGCTAGGGGCACCTCAGCTAGTCCAAGCTTCACTACTGTGTCCCACATATAGAGAGCCTAGTTTGGTTCCCTGGAGTCTTCACAGTTGTAGGTCTAGAGTTCATGAGTTTCCACAAGCTTGGTCCAGCTGTCTCTGCAGATTTCTCCATCATGATCTTGACCTCCCTTGCTCATGTATTCTCTCCTCCCTCTCTTCACCTGGATTCCCAGAGCTTGGCCTGGTTCTTAGCTGTGGATCTCTGGGTGTGGTTCCATCAATTACTAAATGAGAGCTCTATGATGATAGTTGGTCTCAGTCTTTGTGCACATTTAGATCAGTCATCAATACCTCAGCTTTAGGTTTTACTACTTGAATACCTGCAACCTTATGATCAGTCAGAATTGAAGACTTGAGTCTGCTCATCTGTCTCTCTCTCTCTCTCTCTCTCTCTCTCTCTCTCTCTCTCTCTCTCTGTCTCTCTCTGTGTGTGTGTGTGTGTGTGTGTGTGTGTGTGTGTGTGTGTGTGTATGAATCTAGTCTTATGTAGCTCTCAGGTATAACAAGCAAAATAACTTTAATATTTTTATTCCCCAGGTGCTCTTCTCTATCTTCTTCCTCTCCCACTTCCTCCTTTTTGGTGCTTAGTTTGTTGGAACTTTTTAAAAATGGTTTTCTTGTGTATGGGTGTTTTGACTGCACATGTGTCTAGGCACCACATGTGTGAATGGCCCACAAAAGCCAGAGGAGGCCATAAGATTCTCTGGAAGAGGAGTTAACACCTGCGTGTAAGCCATCATGTCTCTTGGAACACAGTCCTAGGTCCTCTGCAAGTGCAAGAGGTGCTCTTAACCCTTGGCTATCTCTCCAACCTCAGTTTGTTATTTCTTTCAATGATCAGTGGCTTGTTCATGTGTTTAATGCTGCTGGCAAATATCACCAAGGGGGGGGGGGGGCAATGAATCCTAAAGTTCTAAGGGAGGGACAAAAGCAAGTCCCTTAAATCTTTCATGAATTTTCCACAGAGTATGAAATGTACAACCACATCTCTTACCTCTCCTCTCCTCCTGCCCTGCTCTCCCTGTCTTTTTTTCTTTTTTTCTTTTTTTCAAGAAAAAGACCAAGGTTAGTGAAGTCCTTCAGGTATTATCAGGAATGACAAATGACACCTCAAGATTAGCTCTGCCCTGGAAAGTAAAGGATGCTAAGCAAATAAGTATTAATGCTTCAGTAATCTGTCGTGATGTAGGAGCTTCCTTTTTTGCCTTATGGACTCCCTTAGTGGTAATATATAGATGCTACATAGCTATCAATTATGGTTAAGAAAATCCTCAAAATGACCAACTTAAGTATACTCAAATGTACAGTTCATTACTGTGAAGTGTATTTGTGCTGTGAAGTACATCTCCAGAGATTTTTAATCTGGCTAAATTGGAAGTCAGTTGTAGCTTGTTTTCCGGCAGCCCGCCTGCTGCCAGTCTGGTGTGCTGGCCCCAAATAACACACAGAGACTTTGTATCTGATACAGTCCTATTAGCCAGTATCTGATACAATCCTGTTAGCCAGTTTCTAATATTGTTTATAGGCTAACTCTGTCTTAATTATTAACCCATTTTTATTATTTTAAGTATTTCCACGTGGCTCATCTGACCAGAGAACGGTGGCCTGGCATCTTGCTTCCTCTAGGCTCTACAGGCTGACCCCTCCTAACTACTTTTTCCTTCCTCCTTGTCTCCTAGCCCCGCCTATCTTGTTTCCCATTGGCCACAGAGCTTTATTTATTAACCAGTATGAGAAACATATTTACAGAATAACATTATTTAGTAAGAGTGAGATATTAGTATTACAGCTTACATTGCTATATATTCTATTCTGTGGTAACCTATGTACTGAAAAAATTGTATATTTTGTCATATTGTATGAAATATTTCCATTTATGTTTATGCACATTATTCTCACCACATTCTATGTATGTATACTTTGTTTGTGTTGAAGACATTTTATATGTTGATACAATTTGGGATATTTATCTTGCTGCCAATTAGAACTACCTCTTGTCTAGACATTTCTGCTCTACCTCTACTTTCGGAATTTACATGTACATAGTTATATTGTTTAGGTATGTATCCTTGCTTTACTCAAGAAAGTTTTATTCAGACTTTTTAGCTAAGTTCCTGAGTATTACAAATTATCCTCACCCATGTTTCCTTTACCTATGAGATTAGTCAGACATAGATGCTTAATCTCCAATCACTTCATAGACCTGCAGAACAGGGCATTTAAATGTTTTAATATTAGTACTCCATTGACATGAGACACTGTTGCTCCTGACAGCACCGTACACTTTCCCAAAAGTATGTTGGACACTGTTGTTGCTCCTTCTGGAGTTCATCCTCACTTTGGCTATGGCCTCTTGGGCAAGGAACTGCCCCTACCTTGACCACTGATCTGGATATGCGGTCCTATGTGCTTACAGGAGACAAATAAAAGACTGCTAAACCTTGCCAAGTCAGGGTAAGACAACCTTTCTACCTCCCTGCTTTTGTTGTGATCTGTCAGGTACTCTTGGCTTTAGCCAAAACTGGCTGTACCAACATTACTGTGAGACCTTGGGTGACTGTCCAGGTAGCTTGCTGTTTCTGTCCTTGCTGCATCTTTTGGAAGTTGCCCATCCACACTTCCTGTCTACCTTAGTATCGCTATTTCCTTCTCAGGTCTTGATGAGATTGTAGATTAACCTATCACAACTATTATTCTCTCTTCCTAGTTAGATATACTAGGTACTAGACTTAAGCTTTCCAGCTTAAAATAACTCTATTGTAAACTCCGTTATGCCTTCACCCTAGGACTAGGTATGTAGGTCGTTTTGTTCTCGATTTTCCTTTTCCTAAAGCACACTTGTTATTCACTGTTTTGTATATAGTTTTGTATCAAGCCCAAATCTTTTCTTTAGACTAAACGGGATATTCACCTTGTCTGCACCTGTGGCTTAGGCCATGCCTACTGGGGGGTGGAGACAGGGCCAGACATGACCTGGGGGGAAAAGGCTGGGAAAGTGTGGGGTGGTGGTGGACACTGGAAGGCTTAGCATCCAGTGGAACCCGCGGCGTTCATCTGCCTATGTTGTGAGCTATTTCTCTCTTAATAAACATCTATTTGGCCTAATTGTTTATCCTGATCCTTATTAAATCGCAATAGTATCTATTAATAAATAATGTTTGGGTTGGCCAGGAAAGGTCCTTGCTGTAAGTCTGGAGACCTGAGAACCCACATGGTTGAAGGAGTGAACTGAATCAGCACACTACCTTCTGATTCCCACACACATGCTGTGGCACATGCGATGTTTGTTGCTTTAGTGAATTGCCCTGTCATTGGGGTTTCTTACTCAATCTTCAGAGAGCTTACTCAAATAAGGAAATTTTATTCACACTATCCAGAAAGTCAAGATCATAAGTGTGATAATGTATTGTACTTTTTAAATGTCTGATAATACTGGCTGGCTCTGTCTCCCTCTGTAAACAAACCTATATTCAATAAAAGGGAAATACAACTTAATTTTCATTAAAAGAAGCTTCTGTAAGGTGAAGGGAGGAAAACCATTCTCTTCTCCCAATAACATATGTACATTGAGTTGGTATAGTCATTACACTGAATATGGCATCACATATGAGGCTCAGATAAACCACACAAATTAGTAAAAATGGGGTTAGCTCTGAGCATTTATATTTACTTTCCTAACATTTCTTTTTAGAAACGCTTGTATCAGTTTAGGATTATCAACTCACTGGTTTTGGATTTTAATTTTGCACTGTATATATTTAACCATTCATATTCTTATTTAGCCTCAAGGAGACTATTTGTCTGATTCTTAAATTCCCAGATGTTTAAATATACGCTTTCAACAATTTCAAAGTAACTATTATTGGCAGGCTGAAGGTCCAGATGACTTTAGGTATTTAAGATTCTTAATTTTGCTGGGCAAGGTGGTGCAATCACAATGGTAGGAAGGGTAGGAGGATCAGAAGTTCAGTGAGCCTTAAATACATTTTGAATTCCAGGTCAGTATTTGAAATTATATCTCAAATTGTAAATAACTGGAAAGATTTTCTCTTGAAATAATACAACATCAATCATGAAATTGGGCATTTATTTAGAATAACAATTTATAACAAGATTTAAATGATGACATCAAGCAAAAGTTTTAAACAAATTGTGTGTGTACATATATATCTATATATGCACATACATATATTAATTTACACAAACACCAAAATGCTGCTATATAACTAAAGTGAAATGAAATCTAAAGTGAAGGATATAATGGTTTTATTATAAATCAAATACCAAAACTTTTCAAATTGTACATAAACATATAGCCATGTGAAATGAACACAAGAGACCAAAAGTGAATGTTGTCTCACTCTATGAGGTAAAAATGTGGATAGGTTTCTGATAAGCCCTTAATACATCTTTTCACATCAAGTTTTTTTAAATATACTAGCTTTTCTAAGATTTATTCATAAAAAAATCTTGTTTCAAGTTACAAGAACAATTAATTTTGTATGTGTAACCATATACAGAATAACTGCCACATATAGCAATAAACAACTTTTGCTTTAACATTTTTCCAAATTTCCAGATTCTGGTCCATCTAGTAGGTTGGAATGATTTACCAGTTGGTGTTTATGTTATTGGAACCAATTGGAACCATTCTATAAATAAGCTAGATGCTATAGCTTGCTTAGTTTGACAAATTAATTTCCATTTGAAGACAGGATTCTGAACACAGTGCTTGCTTTTCCTAGTTTATACCAAACTAGACATTGAAGCAGCAACCCTTGACTGTGGAGTGGCAGGACTGTTGTAATGCTAATTGTAATGGTCTTCTACAAGTGCTCAGCTAGCTATAGTAATAAGACCTACTCACAGTTATGAAGATAGCCAGAAGCTTATCTGTTTTAAAAAGTGATTCAGCATCGAAAGACAGACACTCCTCAAACTGGAATTTCAGAGGAGTATAGAATGAACAATTCTGTTCATGGATGCCAAACATCATTTTCTGCATGCTGAGATGTTACACACACATACACACAATACATGTAGATTACATGCAGACAACCCATTTACTTTTTAATTGTAGATTGTTTTCTTGCAAAAGCAATTTTGGTTAGCTACAATATATAGCAACATTTACTCTATCTTTGGTTCTATGATTTAGAGATATTTTTCCCAAAAATAAATAGGCATGACAGGAAAAATAATTTGGCTATCTTAAGAGAAAACTCAGTATTTTATAAAAAAAAATAAGCAAAAAATATATAACTGATATGTGTTCTAAACATCTTTTCTAATTCTCTTGCTTAAAATCTAACACCAGTGCAATTTTTATTAAACTGAATGTGCATACTGCATTTACCTATACAGCAAAGACACAAAAATATCATAGAACAAAATAGTATTTTCCCTTAAAATCACTTAAGAATTATGCATTCTAAAATGTATTAGCAAATCAAACTGCAAAAAAATATATTGACAAAGCTAATTCTGAAAAATCACAAAAAAATAAAGATGCATGGAGTGGTATCTGCAGATCAAACCAATCTTCAAAAAAAAGAAAGAAAAGAATTTAGATTCAAGGACCCTCCCTTGCGTTTTCAGCAAATATTTCATGTTGGGAATTTTAGACGATTACTTTTCCAAAGTTTTATCTAGGTTTCATTATGGTTTTTAACTCTTGGCATAATTAATGAGCTTCATTTGCTAATGATCTCCGTCTCTTTTCAAATATGATTTTAGAATCATATAATTCTCTCTCCCTATAGCCAAGCGATGGACCCTTTAGATACTTTGCCTCAGCTGCCTCATAATCTAAGCCGTCAACTGCCGAAATTGAGCAAATAATTGCTTCTGGTAGAAGAACTTCCAAGATAAACTTAATTTTGTCATCTTTTATCAGAGTTAGCATCTTCTTATCTATTTGTTTATAGATTTCTTGTAGATATTTCACCACCTCATCCAGTTGATCTTCGTCTTCAAAGTATGTTTCAATGCAGGGTGTGAAACTCTTTGCATTCAAAAATGATTTCAGCCATTTGGATTTTTTTGTACCCTTTAAAATGCCTAGGAGATGGTCTTCTGTTCCTTTTGCATTGACAATGAAATCTACCAGGTTCTTGTTAGCTCGGTCCCGAGCAGGCTTCATCCGGTCAGGGAGAATTTTCTGAAAAGATATTCTCTTGGCGTGAGACGTCACAGCCATTTGCTCCCCTGTGTCTTCATTGTGTAGCTTTGGAAATATATTTCTGAAGGTATCTTGTTTGATTATTTTCCTGACTGGGTAACTGATGTCAGCAGCATAATACTCAAAGAATGAGCCTGTAAAAGAACCGCAGCCTAGTCTAACTCTGTAGTCACAGATGAGTGACACACACCAATCGATACTTTCACGGTACTCCTCCCTAGCTTTCTCCACTAGAGCCTGCTTCTCTTTACAGTCATATTTTTTTTAATCTTCTGAAAGAGACTCTAACACCTTTCTTTTGAGGATTCATGTCTGCCTCGACCAAGAGCACACTAGCTTTCCTCTCTTTTCGCCTAATGCTTTTTATCACTGCTGGCCAAAATGGGTATTTTTGATATTTAAACCACACTATCATTCCGGTTTCAAACGCACGTGTCTCATAGCAGAGAATGAAGCGAGGGAGATCTTCATCATCATCTTCATCATCATTATCTAAGGCAGCTGCACTAGCAGGATTTAGAGATAGTAGCTTACCAGAAGCTCGGGCTTCTTCCTCAAGATCTTCTAAATCCAGTCTCTGAAGTAGTAGATCACTATTGACTGGATTACAAGCAGGAAGTGAAACCTGGTTTTCCCCCCTGAGCACCCTGGAAGGGTGCTCTCAGCACCTATTTCTGATTCCACAGAAGACTGATTTTGGCTGCCGTAGAAGCATGGGTTCTGATGCGATGGGCCCTCTCCAGGATCTTCCATATTATGCTCTGGGAAGTTGGAACATTCAGGGGAAACTGTAGGTGCCTGTAGGGGAATTTCTTGGGCCTCCTCCTTAGGCACAGCAAGATCTTCTGATGGTGGGACAAACTTTTCTTCTTTAATGTCTTCAGTTTCTTCTTTGAATGACAAATTCACGGACATGATTGCTGAGATGTCAATCTTTTTCTTTTCTTCTTTTTTATCATCCTCATCATCCGGAAATGAAGGGTAAGTTTGGCACCAGCTGAAGTTTTGTGATGGCTTTGTTTCCATTTCGTTTGCAATACCCTCAATGGTTGTGCGCACCTGCAACTTATCATCAGATAGGGAATCATCACTCTCCGAGCACAGTAATATGGAAGCTCCATCTTCTTGGAGGTTGCTTTCAATTTTCCGATACTTTCTAGGAGGAGGTGAATCAGACTGCTGTTGTGGTACACTTTTAGATGCTGTGGTGGCAACCTCTTCATTTGGCATGCTTTCTTGGCTCTGGGTTGTTCTCTTTCTCACAATTTCCAGTGCCATTTTCAGTGATCTTTCATAGGCTGTCTCTTCCCTAGGTGCAACTCTGACCTCTGACTGTACTGCTAGTAAGGACACAATGGTTTCAACCTCAGATTTACTTAGCACTTTTATGTCTTTGCTGTCCACAGTAATTTTCTCATCCAAAGAAAGTATTTGAACTTCCAGGGAAAATGTGTTTTCCCCTTTACTGTCTGATGAAGTTTCAGACCTATATAAGACTTTTGCTGGCCATAATTGTTCTTTCCAATTACATAGGACATATTCACCATCCATTGTGATTTAGATTTATATGCCAATTAGTGTTACAGACAAAGATCGGCTGGCCTTGTGGCTACAAATTCAAACACACAACAACAGTTGTATTAAAGTGTCTTTTGATTTAGAACCACAAAGAGTCTATGGTTTATGTGCACTGTTTTCTTCCACAAATATGTCCCCAGGATACTTGACCATGTTGTTTGAATAAGCAAACTCTGGAAAATACTGAAATAGGGAAAATACTATTAACAAAACTATCTTGTCAAAGTAGAAGGTGAGCAAATGCAAACAGAAGAGATAAATTTAAAAGAACTGTGTTCAATGAGATGACACAGACAAAAAAAAAAGCAGTCTAATGGACAGAGAGGTAACAACTGTAAATGAACTTCTAAGATAACCCCAATTGAAGAACTGTTATTTTTTGTTAAAGAATATACATCAGTATATCTAGAAGTACTTGTAATCATATGCAGAATCTATTCATTCCACCTGATACTTTGATACTTTTGTATTCCTCGTATTATATATATGGTAGAGCCTTCAAGTTTAGCAATCATGAGGACCATATGGAGGGCCTCACAGAATGTTAGGCTCCATTCTCAATGTCTTATTCAGAAGTTCTCAGAATGAGCTCAAAACCTGTAATTCTGCTACGTTCTCAAATGATGCTAATACTTCATTGACACTAAAAGGCAGTGCATTAGCTGAGCACATGGCTTTGCCTCAAACTTCCAACATAATTATTTTAGTACAAACGTTGTTTTTAAGTTGAAAATGCTTACAGATGGAAAGCAGGAAGCAAAATCAAGTGTTCTTTAAGACCTCAGCATATTTTCAAATGTGTAGTGACCCCTGAAATGGGACAAGTCTTACCCTCTGTCACGTGGACAGTGATGGTCCTACAATGTGACCAACTCAAGTCAGTTGATTTCCCAGCAGATCTTTCACCCTTCTGGGCTCAAGTCGAATCACATGTAGAATTCCCACGCCACATGCACCTCCGATATTAGCCAAGCCTGTACAGAAGGAAGACAGGGAATCAAATCAATTAAAGGGAAGTGTTAAGAAAAGAAAAAGAAAATAACAAAACAAAAAATCCCGGCTACCCAAACTCACTGGCATGCCACTGTGAAACATAACTATGAGATAAAATTTCATCATTAATGTAAATATTTTACAAGATGAAGCATTCCTTACCATTCATGCTGAAGTGATCTCACTCTAGAAATGTATGAGGCGAGATGACAGAAGGGAGGTAACAAATGATCTTATGTCTACTGCTGATCACAGGTTAGATTTTCTAATTGAATCTCTACAATAGTTATCATACTGATTTCTCATTTAAACTTGCAATTGTTTTCAATGGAATCACAGTTACATGAAATGCTGTCTCATGGTCTAACTAATTAAAAAAAAATAGTTTCATTGTTTTGTTTCCCTGCAACATAACCATGGTTGCCTAAAGAAAATCCAGGTTTCCTGGAAGGGCCTTAACACAAGATCCTTCTCATGGGAAGGGAGAAGGTTAGAAAGTGTACTAGCCAGTCAGGAGCCTTCTTGGGCATTTAGAATTCTTTATGTTAAGTATAAGTGTTTAAGGGTTTGGTATGTGCTCAGTGTTACATCAGAGTGTTTTCCTGGCATGTATAAGATCCTGGGTTCAATTGCCAGTACCACATTTTTAAAAATTAAATAAAGTACACTTAAGGGTTTGTAGTACAGGATAGAAATAGGGTAATGTTTTCATCACAGTGGTTCATTAAAATTGAAATGATACAAAATACATATACACATAAAAGTTAGGTACAACTTGACACAAATATCCACCATCTAGAAAAATTTTACATAGATTAATGAATGCTCATTTCAAGCCAGGTTCAGGAACCCCTCTCAAGAGTATAGTTTGAACATAGTTCTAGATAAATAAGCATTTTCAACATGCTTTTATATAACTTATTAAATGAGGCTTGTTGTAAATGTGTAATATTTTATCTCATTATTTCCCCAAAGATATTTTTAAAAGCCCAAATAAACATGAATTACTATTTTAAAGGTAGAGACTAGTAAAGACATCTCTGATTGTCTAACTATACAGATAATATATATTTTTGTTAGAAGTGCATTTTTCAGATTTAATTGCATACATTGTAATAACATACATATATTGAGGTAGCATATGTAATTGCTGTTCCAAAATTTTCTCTTTATCGGGTACTATTTCTCAGAAGCTTATAAATTATTCCATATGGATGCTCGTGTTTTTAATTTACCAGATATGTAATACTACAGAGTATGAATGTACTATACTATATAATATTCTTTAAATGGCTTATAGGAATAAACCAAATATTTTGTTTTATCCATATAATTACATGATGCAGAAAATGATTTTTGGCAACCAGTGCTGTCCATGTGGCCTGAAATAATGAACTGTAAGGGGGATACACACAGGGTTATAGTTAAAACAGCAACCAAGCTACCCATTTGACCAGATGCAGGAAAATTTCCACTACTGGAAAAAATAAGTATGGTTGTGGAAGCATATGTGTATGTTTATGAATGTTTGTGTAGCCGAGACAAAATGAGTATGCTATTTGAGCTTTGTTTTTCTTTCATAGTTAAATAAATAATCATGAGGCAGTCTACACTTTAATGGTATTGAAATGATTTAAACATATTAAAAATAGCAACTTGACTACCCAGAAATGCTGAATGCTAACATAGGAGTTTCTGTCTCTTTTTTCCTAACCACACACATATACATATGCATATATAATGTGCTTGTGTCTTCACTCAACTGCACATTTGATCCCCTTCCTATCCTCATATGCATTTAACATACACATACTTTTCTCTGTATTTCAATTAGCAGATGTATGAATACACTACTGTTGAATACTTTTGTCAGTTTTATTTCTGGGTAAATGAGTAAATGTTTGAAACTATATAGAATAACAGAACGCCTTGTAATATCAACAAGGTCTGCCAAGTTAGGAAATTAGCATGAACGGCCATGCTACACTGAAGCCTTAATTTAGAGGCTGTAACCTGATCACCCCTTTCCCCTCTGGACTTAAAAAACCTTGGGAGATACAAAAGTTCCAGAGGATTAATGCTCTCAAAATACCAGTAGTTCTTTAAAAATCACACGTTCCTTCCATGGCCAAGATCATCCTTCCTATTTTTATTTATTTATTCATTTATTTATTTTAGGTTTTATCCCAGAACTCAAGAGAAGTCATTAGAAAATAAATTGAAGTCAGACATTACCTTGATGCTTCTTGTCAGCTGCAGCCTGGTAAAATGCAGCTCCTCCCCCAAGACTGGCAGGGCAAAACTCACAGGCACTGCTCAGAGAAGGCTCCACCTCTGCAGAGTGACACAGAGCACAGGGCCACTCCCTGAATTACAGGAGAAACAATTGCCAAGAAAAACTGTTGAAGTGTTGAGATGTGGAAATGTTCCCCCTTTACAGAACTTTACAGTATAATAGCAACAAGGGTTTGTCTAATTTCCATTCAAGCCCTAACAGTGAAGGATATCTTGAGGAGATTGCAAAACACTTTATCTCACAAGAAAACCCCAGTTTAAATATTTTAAGTAGCCTTCTCTGGCATCTTATGCCTATAGATGATTATTTTCTTTTCTTTCTTAATTTCTTCCTTTTTCTTTCTTTCCTCCCTCCCTCCCTCTTTCTTTCTTATCATGTCTTCATTGCAAAATGATGGGCTTCATTATGAACCTTTTCATATATGCTTATCATGTGCTTTGCTCTTTTTTTTTCTTCATTGCCCTCTCTTTTTCCCACTTCCCACTCTGAATGGCCCCTTTCCTCTTCCCCTTGGCACCTTCTCCCCACATGCATATACAATATAATCACACCCTCATACTCCACCTAGAATGAGAACACAACAAAGGAACAAAACTGTATGCCAAATTCCCAGATGAACATAGATGCCAATTTTCTCAATAAAATACTTGCAAGCAGAATATATTTATAGGTGAACTGAAAACCATGCTGGTCAACATCCTCTTAAGTAGAATGAGAAAGACAGTGATTAGGATTATGCAACAACTTTATATTGTGTCAGATAATGTTGACTTCTCTTCTGAGTCCAAAGCATGTTATGTCTCCTTTTTCTCAGCACTTGTCTTGAATTCTTCAGGGAATCCTCAGGGATCCCTTCCTATCTTTGTTTATTTCTGACTAGAAGGTGAAAACCTTGTTTGGGAAGACACGCTCCATTTCTGTGTATCTTAGTCTGTAACAGGAAGGTGCGTTTTTCTAGGATTTTGCTGTTGTGTTCACACATGAGAAATTCAATGCAGGGCAAATTTGTTTTTAATTCCCATGCCTTCTGCTCATCAGGTTATCCCTCTGGTAATTTTAAGTTAGAAGGCCAGTTTAAGTCTAATTACACTTAAATGATAATTGATAACTTGAGAACTGCAGGGTTTAATTTGTGTCAGTTCGACACATGATATTATTCAGATGGTATAATTTTTAAATGTATGTTTTCTTTAAATCACATTTATGTAAACCTTAGTGTCAGAATAATAAATATGAATAAGCTAATAAAAGTCATTTCTAGGCTGGTATGTTGTTGTTGGCTCTAATAAATATATGATGCAATGTTTGTGGTAAAAATATTCACAAATCTCACACATTCACTCCCCAAAAGTTTGCTTTTGCTGATGTCAAATTTGAATGTAGGCTATCAAGTCTCCAGAAATGGGAGAATGCTGTTTTCAGCAGTCCAAAGGACACAAACTTCTTCCATCCTATTATTTTACCATTTTCTTGGGCCTGGAAATCCTTCAGTGCACAATTTATGTCTAGCTAGGTATCTAAGAAAGAGTGAAGATGGACAGTCTTGTGGACAGTTTTAAGGGCCTTGTCTGGCAAATATTCTGGCTGTTCTCTAACCAGAAGTCATGTATAGAGGGCAGACTGCAGTAAACTCTGGGCATTGTGGTTTCTTTGGGTTCAGGAGCAAAACTGAAGAGTTGGTGAACATGTGGTACTCTCTCTGCCACATGAAGTATTTTTCTTCCAAGTTTTACTGATGCCTTTTATTTGTCTAACTGCATAGCTGTGAACATCTAAACACAATGCCACCACAAGCAGCTAAACTGCTTGTCAACAAGAGCTCTCTGCCCCACTGTCAGTCACTACTTTCCATGTCTACTGGAAATTGACCACAATAGATACATATAGTTTGGAAAGCTATTCTGAACTTAGAAGTGAATTAGAAAAATGATGTACCTCACTAGAGAAGGATGATCTTAAGCCCTTAACAGGACTACCTCATTCAGTGTCAATTTATGGAACAGTGAACTTGTTTTTTAGCTATGTTCCTGTATTTCCCAGTCTCTTTTGAATAGCAGCACAAAAATAGTTAATGTTATAATAAGCAATAAAAATGAATCATTCTTGCATAATACTAAGTATTATTATTTAACCTAAAGAGGATTACTGGACTGGTGTATTATATATGACTTTATTAAATGAAGAGGGTTATTTGATTATATATTTATATTTCCTGCCTATTCATTTACATGCCCAAGTGCACATAAAATAGAGTTATTACATTTAAGACTATACTTTCTCATCTATTTTGTATAGTGTGCACAAATCAGTCAATATTATACCAATTCCATGGATATATTTTTTATTTTACTGTTTTGAAAAGGATCTGAAGAGTGATGACTACTAATAAATGCTAAAATTATACTAGTGCTATTACATATGATATGAAAATCATATATAATCATTTAGTTTTTACATGCTAGGCAATAGTAGTAGTATTTGACTGGTATCTCACTAAAAACTACATAATAACTTATTTCATTCTATATAAACATTATTAGTATTAGTATTGAGGATAGATGCCTGATTTATTAGCACATGCCAGGTAGTCTGTTAAATCATCTACATGCATTACAAAATATTATTAAAAGGCTCTAGAGTTTGAACATAATCCCCAAAGTTCATGTTTTGGAAATTTAAATCTTTACTGCATAAGTGTTGAGGTGAAAGACCTTTATGTGTTGATTAAAATTTCTGTGAACTTGTTACTGCCACAATGTAGTAGTCGTTTATTTATTATGGGAGTTGGTACCCATTAAAAAGATGAACTTGGTCTTCCTTCTCTTTTTCTCTTGTTTGCTTTTTCACGATATGCTACGTTTTGTGACCTTAGAATATAATAATAAGGCCCCTGGCAGATATGGCCTTTCAGTTCTGGGATATTTCAGCCTACACAACTGTGATCCAAATACTTGCCTATTGTGAAGAGATTTCTTGATCTCAAGTACTCTGTTATAACAGCACAAATGGACTAAAGCAGCGAGCATTTTCAGCATTCTCATTTTGTAAATGAGGCATTAGAGAGATTAAGGAATGTTTATTAAAATGTCCACAGTGTATTTGGCACAGGACATTTGGAACTAGGTACTCTGACTCCAGAGTTAATGTTTGTAATCACTAAGATACATTGAAAATCCCTAGTTGCAAATAAAAAGTGTTCTATACCTGTGTGTGGGATGAGTAGCTAAGCAAAATAATTAATCTTAAAGCATTATGTGCTGAGTCACTGAAACTTAAAAGAGACTACTGTACCTAATTCTGCATTGAGCTTGCCTCTCTCCTTGCTCCTCTACCATCCTCTCCTATTTCTCCTCCATTTGGCTAAGAATGTCTTATATAATCAAGGTAGTGAGTGACATCCCATCATCTTTGCCAAATTATGCTAACTGCAAACAAATTGTAGCCTGCACACAAGGGGGCGGGGGTGGTACTCTACAGTGCAGTGGAGTGGGCCATTTAGAACCTGTCTACCACAACACTGTATGATTTAATATATCTAACATTTTCAAAATAAGAGAAAGGTGATAACAGTGAAAAGACCAATATCACCAGTATCTCAGATGGGAGAGAGTATAGCTTTAAAGGGACAGCACAAGGAAATCTTGGGGTGAGAGGTACTGATGTAATACTAACTTTTAAGTGTAGTGGTTATAAGAACCTGAATATACGTTAAACCACAGAGAAATCCATGCAACGAAGTTCAAGTATAATGTATGCTACTTTAAAATATAAGTTTAATCTATAATAATACAAGAATAAAACTGTAAACACAACATATAATGACTGTTCTACAAAAATCAACTCTATACATATGTCTCAGGATCCACCGATTTCTATGGTGTGTTTAATATAAACTGTAAGAATAACACATATATACATTACTAAAAAGCTCGGGAAGTACTTTCTGTTAAGATGTAAAAAGGCCACAATTTAACAAACTTAACAATGACAAATCTCTAGGTATCTTAGAAGGTCCTAGCTTTCCCTCAGTTTCTCATATAATTGTGCTAAATTAAGTATTAAAGGCCAACGAACTCTGTGGTGCTATGGCCCCCATAGGCTCATATTATATGAATACATAGTCACCAGGGAGTAGAACTGTTTGGAAAAAAAATTAAGAGGTATGAACTCGTTGGGGGAACTGTCTCCCTGGGGATGGGCTTTGAGATCCCCCCCTCCCCACCCCCCTCTCTCTGTGTGTGTGTGTGTGTGTGTGTGTGTGTGTGTGTGTGTGTGTGTGTGTGTGTGTGTGTGTTGTGGTATACAGTGAGCAGTAGCTGGCTTCCAAAGATCACTCAGAGATTGTGTGTGTGTGTGTGTGTGTGTGTGTGTGTGTGTGTGTGTGTTGTGGTATACAGTGAGCAGTAGCTGGCTTCCAAAGATCACTCAGAGATTCAAATTGGAGGTTACCTGCCACTGGGAGAGGAGGACTACTGAGAAAGCTCTAACTTTCAAGGTCCAGGCTCAAAGGAACCCCCAAATATTGAAGCTACCCTAGCTAATATTTCCTGACTAATTGGGAGCCTAGAACCTAATATTAACAGTGGCAAAATGGGAAGAGCTTGAACATAGACAGATTCCCTTATGGTAGTACAGGTTTATAAGGATCGATGAAAATTTAATGTAAGGAACTGAGGACCAAAATCTTGTAGTGCACCACCCTTTACTTGAAAAACCAATAATGCAAGCCAGTAAGAATATAAGGAACAACATCAAACATATTTTATGACATCAATATTTACCCAATACCAATAACCCAATAAAAAGTACATGAAACTATGGACTACTATCTCTTATAAACACAAAAACATTTGGTTAGGCCCAAATGCTATTGCTCAAAACAATGATATAGATAAAAGGCTTATTATGATCAAATGAAATTCATACTTGGCAATGTAAGGATTGTTCAACATCCCCAAATGCATCAATTCAACCTACCATACTAGAAGACTGAAAATGATGAAAAAAATCATAGTACCTGAGGCAGACAAAGCATCTAACACCATTCTGCAAACATTTGGAATGTTATAAAACTTAGCATGTTATAAAACAAATGAATCTTTCTCAATCAGATCACCAGTATCTACAAAAACACGAGTTATCATTATACGTAGTGGTAGTACATGAAATGCCTTTCTGCTAAAACCAGGAACACAGGATATCTGCTTTGAGCATTTCTAGTCAACATTGGATTGGAGGCCCCAGTGAATAAAATGAGGCCTGAAAATACACTAATTATGTATGTCCTAGAAAGGGACAGTGAAACTGCATTTGTAGATACCACGAATGATCTATAAAGAGAATCCTAGTGAATCAACCAATCCACAGTTGACTGTGTTTCTATACAACAAATACTTAAGGTTAAAGGTTTTATTTTTTTAATTTCATTTTACTTTCCAACCACAGTTCTCCCTCCCCCCCTCTTCCTGCCCCCCTCGCCTCCCTACCATTCCACCCCCAATCCACTTCTCACAAAGAATAAGGCTTCCCATGGGGAGTCAACAAAGCCTGCACATTAAGCTGAGGCAGGACCAAGCCCCTCCTTGCTGCATTAAGTCTGAGCATGGCATCCACCATAGGGAATAGGCCCCAACAAGCTAGCTCATTCACCAGGGTTAGATCCTGGTCCTAATGTTAGGGGCCCCTCAAATAGATCTAGCTTCACAACTGTCTCCCACATGCAAAGGGCCTAGCTTGGTTCCATGGGGGCACCACAGCTGGTTAATATTTTTAAACTCTATGACCAATTTTATTTTAAAAATATGTAAGAAACAGGTCTGGGAGACAGCTCAGTTAATAAAGTATTAGCATTGCAAGCACAAAGATCTGAATTGGATCCCCATGACCTGTATTTAAAAAGCCAGATGTTGTGGTTTGTGCTTGTAATCTAGTATTTGGATGGCAGAGACAAATGGATTCCCCAGGGCTGGCAAGCTTACCCACTTGGCAAGTTTTGGGTCAATGGGAGACTCCACACTCCCAAAAATACTAAGTGTAAGATTAATATGTTGGAAACTTTAATATGCTGATGCAAACAATAAAAGATCCTAAATAAATTGGGATACATACCATGTGAGTGGACAGAAACACTAATTTTAGGGTGTAACAACTCTCCATACATATCTATAGTCACTCAAGCTTCAATAAAAATCCCGACAGGCTTTTTGTGGAAGTTTAAAGAAAAACTCTAAAATACATTTGGAAAAGCATAGGAAGTAGAGGAGCCAGAATGATATTGAAGAGGAAATATAAAAGGTGGAAGACTCATATTGCCTATTTCATGACTATAGCAATCAAGGTATATTGACATAAGAGTGACATATGTGTCAATAGATTACAAATAAACTAGCAAATAATGCTTACTGATTTTTGAAAAGTCCTTTTTGATAAATCATACTGGAACATTTAAGCATAACTAGTCATTATAACCCTAGGTAAGACTATGAACAAAAATCATTTAAATGGGTCATGTGCTTATATGTAAAGTAAAAATCTATAAAATATTAGTAGTAGAATGTCTTTGAGACCTTGGGCGTGCCAAAGATTTTTTTTGAAATACAAAGCCAGAAAAGCAATCCATAAACGATAAAAAAAATACTAAAACTGGACCTGAAATTTTTCTCATTTTATTCAAAACTAAAATGAAAAAAAATTCAGAGTTGTAGGAAATATGAGCAAAGCATATACCTCTTACAGAATTTGTATTCATACTATATAAATAACTCTTTGTAGTAAGATCCACATCTCAATCAAAACAGATGCATGAATTACAGTTGAAGGAATAAAAATATGTTCAATACCATTAGTAATTAAGTGTGTACAAATAAAAGCATAATGAGGCATCATTAACACCTTTATAATAATGGCTAGTATTAAAGAGAAAATTTTACAAAATAAACTTCATAAAATGATGTAGAACAACTATCATATATTACAAAAATACAAAACACACTGTAAAAACAGACCAACATTTGGTAATGTAGTTAAACATTCTTAATCAAAGTCAGAAATTCCACTCTGAGACATTTACTCAAGAGAAGTAAAAACCACTTTACATACTTTAATCCTATTCATTAAAACCTACAAATGTACTGAGGAGTGGTTACAGAAATCACCAAACAGCCATATCACATAATACTCCTTAGCTATATTAAGGAGTGAACTACTTACACATGCAACATTGTTTGTGACTATTTAAAGGGCTACTTTTGTATTCCATGTGTGTGGAATACTGGGAAAAGAAAATCCATAGGGATAGAAATAAGCATGCTGCTTGTCAGGAAGTGAGATAGAAACAGTTTACTAAATACCCTATTTTGGAGATAAGACAACATTCCATAGTTCAACTATATTGTTTTGTGATTAAGTTTGTCAAAGCTCATCATGATATACAGTTTTCAAAAACAGTAAATTCAGCCAACCCCTAGGCAGAGCTGGGGAACCCCATAGAAGAGGAGGAGTAAAGATTGTGGGTATCAGTAGAGCACATCCCACAGACATTAACTAAGCAGGGCTCATAAGGACTCAAGAGACTAAAGCAGCAATACCGGACCCTGCATGGGACCTGCACTAGGACCTCCACATATATTTTATGATTGTGTAGCTTGATGTTCTTGTGAAACCCCCAAAAGTAGGAGTGGGATGTGTCTGATTCTTTTGCCTGCTCTTGGTACCCTTTTCCTCTTACTGGGTTTCCTTGTCCCACATTAATGTGAGGGATGTTGCCAGTCATAATTGTATCTTGTTAGACCATGTTTGGTGAATATCCTTGGAAGGCCTCTTTTGTTTTTTTTTAAGGGAAACAGAGGAGGAGTTGTTCTGGAGGAGGGGAAGGTTTGGGAGGAGTGGAGTGGCAGAAAACTACTCAGGATGTAATATATGAGAGAAGAATAAAAGTTCAAAAACAATAAATTTAACTCTATGCAAATTATGCCTCTGCAAATGTGAGTCTTCAAATAAAGAGGGCATCAATCTCACAGAATAAAGCACATAAAAGGTATGTGTATTTTACTCTCAGAGTAATGGGAATACAGAGTTTACATTTTTCTTTAGATTAACTGACTACCAAGGAAAGCTGTGTACCAGAAATAAGTATAAAACATCTTTTTATATACCCACAAAATATTAGAAATTAAATTATTTTAACCTACTATAATATTTTTATCAACTTGTTTTAAAGCATGTGGGAAGGCTTCTAAGACATGTAGCTTTTGATGTGATCAAATAACTCTTCTTGTAAAAGTTCATGCTTTGCTGACTAGTTTTTTCATTGAATTAGAAAAAGACAAAGGAAACAAACTTGATGATTCTAGTATCCTTTAGATTATGAAATGTATTTGCTTTGGAACAACTTTAATCACATTGAAGGCTTCCTATGCCAGTCAAATACACAGATGTAATAAGGAAAGGGAAGGGATAAGAGATAGGGGAGGAGAAAAAGGATATACAATTCCTACATTCCAAGACGAGAGAGCTGGTTACTGGTGTGTTTCCATTGAAAAAGGAAAACCTTAATAACAAAGAAGATATAAATTGGCTACAGAATGAATGATAGTATTTTTGTGTATTTGGTTAATGCACAAAGAATAGGAGTTGTCTAGTAAAAATGTTCCCAAAGATCAGTGGGGATCCATGGCCATGATTAAAGAATTGATTTTAGAAAAGGGCAGACCTCCCAAGTATATCAGCCAGCCATGGCATATCAAGTTTCAGGAAGGCTAAGCATGTCCTCTCCTATTGCAGCTGGAGGAGGCAACCTAGTAGGAGAAAAGGGTCCCAAAAGCAGGTAACAATGTCAGAGGTGGCCCTATCTCCCACTGTTAGGATGGAGCTAGCCTGGGAGGAGAAGAGGGAGGGGAAGCTGTGATTGGCCTGGGGAGGGGAGTAATTGAATAAATAAGTAGAAAAAATAATTTTAGACATTCTATAATCAAGCAAGCTATTCAGTTTCCTTTAAGACAAAGGTACACATAAATAATAAACAGTAAACAGAGTATCCCAAATGGAATAAAAGGCAAGCTGCACTATATCATTGACAAAGAGAAAAAGTTTCTGTAATCTTTGTCCAATTGTATATATGTGGCATGACACAAACACTTTAAAAAAGAGAACACCAAGAAAACAAACAGTTCTGTATTTTCCCATTACTATTAAAACCTATGGAATGCTAATAGATAAGACTACTGAGAGTTAAGGCTGTAGATTGCATAATGGGAAACATTTCCTGAAGAATAAAAACAGAGAAAAGGAAACAAGGACCTCATAACACATTATCACAACACATACACAAGCAAAGCTCTAGCATATGCCCAGACAAGTAAGCTGTGATGTTCTTTTGTGAAGTAACAGACAGAAAGATTTGTCTAGGATCCACTTCTAGAAGTGTAAAGAAAAAGAAGTGTTCCCCACAATGCCTGCCATTCTCTAAGAAAATGTATAGGAAAACATCTAGGCATGACCAAGCTTATTCTTATCACCCAGATTCATTCATTAATCTAGTATATTTTAGTGAGGCCGTACTTAAATATCAATTTTCTCAGGCAGGTATTAAGGCAGGGCCCTCTGATATAATGTATAAAGACATGGGGTTTGAAACCCAGTTCTAACTGTGCTAGCATACTGAATGGCAATGTGTACCACCTGACATCAAAACATATTCCAAGGGGTATGTGTCTTTTGTGGCTCAGTAGAAGCCTAAGTGAGTAACACCACATAGACAAGGACAAGGAAGAATATGGTAAAGCAGTTCAGTATGAACTCTAGACAAGATTCTAAAAATGGACCCGATTCATTGGTACATCTAGATTTGGGCAAGAAACCAATCAGAGAGATTTTAGTCATCCAAAAGTCCTTAGGTCACAGTGGGTTGTGTTTGACTATCTGGCTTAACCAGAAAAGGGGTCATTTAGAGGCCTCTATTTGAGGCTACTTAAGTTTTCACTGACAGCTTACTCTCAACTGTTTCCAAAAACATAGAAATGAGCTTGAATGAAGGGCTGGAGAACTATCTCAGTTAGTAATGTGCTCGCCACACTGTGAAGACCTTAGTTTATTCCAAGTACCTATATAAAATCTAGACATAGTGGCTTGTACCTGCCATCCCAGTCTGGGAAGGCAAGCAGGAGGATGCCTAGAGCTTGCTGGCCAGTCAATCTAGTCAAGTCAAGGGAACCCCAGGTTTAGTAAGATATCTCATCTCAAAAACAACAACAACTGCAAGAGGCATTGAGGAAGACACCCAATGAAGACCTCTGGCCTCCACATTCACAAATGCACAAACAAGCATGTGCTGCCCCCACCATGAACATACACACAATTCAATAAAGGAAGAAATTTGAATAAATAATTTGACTGCATGTCACTAGAAGATGTTCATTTAAAAAAGGAGAGATGGGGGCTGGTGGAATGGTTTAGTAGTTTATAGTGCTTGCTTCTCATTCAGAGGACTTGAGTTCAGTTCCTAGCACCCACATTAGGTGGCTCACAACTGCCTGTAATTCCAGCTTCAGGAGGCCAACACTATTTTTTTGACCTCCCAGGTAACCACACAGACACAGACAGACAGACACAGACAGACAGACAGACAGACACACAGACACACACACACACACACCTAAATAAAACGTAAAAAATTAAGTTTAAAAAATTAATTAAAGACAGAATTAGCTGGCTCCAGGTCAAGACATAAGATTGTAGTTAGGGAAATTATTCAATTATTTTAAAACAGTACTTTTATAATGTCTCAGTGCATAGTCCTTATTGTAGCCTCCGTATAAAAGGAATCAGTATTTGTGCTGGTGACAGATAAGAGGTGGGCAAGGAGAGCAGGGAGAACACCAGGGGGGGGAGAAAAACAGGGTACCATTTCCACTGTGGGGGAGGTGCTCTGGGATCTTTCAAAGTTTATCCTAAGGACTCTTCTTTGAACTTACCTAAGTTATCAGTACTGTTTTATCTACCCGTATCAGTCAAACAGAATTCAGGCTCTGTGTCTCCTCTACTGGCCCAGAGAACACAATAACTTATCATTAAGAGGGTGAAAGTCAGAGGTTTGGAATGACTGACATGGCTACTTATTGTCAGGATTCTTTCCAAGGCTCTCTTGCAAGTCATGTAGTTGGCTTGGACATGACAGTCTTCCAGAAGAAACTATCATTGTGAACATTTGCCTAATTTCATTATAGATCTTTTTAACACACACGTCTTCCACAAACTGTAATAAAGTCATATTCAAATAAATTCATCATAGCTTAAAAATATCAGTTAAACTGCATTTGATGTGTTCTATGGACACACTGAGATACACACGGATAGACAGATACATGCACACACACTCTAGAATCACTGGTAGAGATGGTTATGGTAGTTAATACCTATAATTCCAGCTCTAGGGAGGAAGAGACAAGAAATTAGCTGCAAATTCTAGATCAATCTGGTCTACATAGCTAGCATCAGGCCAGCCTGTACTAAGACCTTATCTCAAAAAAAAAAAAAAAATGCAGTGGGCTGAAGGGATGACTCAGTGTTAAGAGCACTGGCTTCTCTTTCAGAGAACCTGAGCTTGAAACCCAGCAGCCATGTGATGGTTCACAAACCATCTGTAACTCTTGTGTCCTTGTTTCCAGGTTCCATTGCCCTTCTTTAATCTTTAAGGGCATTGCACACATGTGTTGCACAGACATACCTCATAATCCTGTACACACAAAGTGAACATACAAGCAAGCAAAAGAACACTGGAACAGTGTACTGCACCAAATATTTTTGTTTTCTGTCATTACCACATGACTGACTAAAAGCTGTTTTGACTCTCGCTCCAGCTGTGTTCCCAGCACAGCCCTTAACTCTGCTTGTGCAGTATGCACTGTCTTTCCAGGACTCAGACAGATCACAGGTACATTGCCTACATCGCTTGCAGATGAGATATTAAGTGAGGCTGTGTCAAAGCTCACTGATGCTACCCAGGATTGAGACAGTTGAGTGGTACTACATGTCTAGGAAAACATGCAAATGCAAAGCATAGCTCCAACTGAAGACCAATGATTTTTGTATCATAATAAAGTGAAAAAAAAACCCACAAATCAAATCATCATAAGTGAAGAAACATCTATAGCTATTTCCCAGGATTACAGAGTGTGGTTTTTAATTTGATATGCCATGGCTACCAAACCAGAAACCAACTGTACTCCACATCTTTAGCTTCATATGCTTTTAACATGAAACGATTTATGAAATGGGAAGAGTCTTACCCTCAGTCACGTGACCTGTGGTGGTCTGGCCCTGTGATCCAGCTGCTTTGACTCTCACTCCAGCTGTGTTCCCAGCTAAGCGTTTACTCTGCTGGACACTTCTGCAGTTGCTTTGTCTTTCCAGGACTCAAATGGATCACAGGGTACACTGCACACGTCACTTGCAAATGTGGTATTAAGTGAGGCTGTGTCAAAAAGGAAACAGAGAATCAAACCAATAAAATGGGCTTCTAAAACATATAAATGAATTGCCCTAACAGAACTCTTGTAGGCATGCCATTTTGGTAACAGATCAGATGCTGGAGAAGACAGAAGTAACAGTAGTTTTCTGTCAATTGTGTGCCAAACTGTTCGAAGCCCTCACACCAGTCTTAAATGAGGCTTTGTCTTTTTCAAATGCATTTCAATTATATACTACATGCTGCCTTACACTTTCCTAATACAAAATATGTTTCATTGTTTTGTTTGCTTACTTTATAAAAACACTTGTCTGAAGAAAAATTAGGCTATCTGGAAAGCGCCATCTTGTGTCCAGAAGCAGAACTGTCACTACCATGTCCTTGGTGAAAGGTGGGAACTACATTTTTCAGCCAGCAGCTTTCTCAAGCTTCTAGAATATACCAGACCGAAAATCAGAGCTTTGTTATGCACTGCACAAAGGTGGAATCCAAATGTCCCCACCTCCAAAGATCTGAACTGTAAAAGAAATTTCATGCCTACTGAAAATAGAAAATATGAGGAAGCAACAAAAATTACAATTTTGGAAAGATAAGTCTAGTAATAATTGCCTATATACCTTTCATATTTTAACATATGTACATGAATCCACACTATTACAAACCAGAATTTTTTAAATTTGGTTTTGGTTCTTTGAATCAAAAAACTGCTCTACAATCCAAGCTGTTTTAGAAATCACTATGCAATCTTAAGCTAACTTGGAAACTCAGGGCTATTCTCCTGCCTTAGATTCTTGAATGCTCAGATTACAGATGTAAAACACCATGCCTTACAGACAGTTCAGTTCATTGATGCATTGTTTTAAATTCAATTTTCCCCCAACCTTGAAGCTTTTTATTTCAAGGCTTATTTTCTGATATCACTAGAAAATGACTAAATGTTTGCATATGCCTATATTCCATCGTTCAGTGGACTGAGGCACAAGGATTGCCACAAAGCCAGCCTGGAACTGCATAGTTCCAGGTGAGCCTGGTCTAGAGACAGCCTGTCTCAAACAATAACAACAACCACCAAGAAGCTATTTTAAAATAGAGATAGTAAGACCACTTCTATCTCCACCCCTTAAAAATTCCATTTGTAGGCTGACCTTTTTCTGATTGAAGGCAC